>OX443562.1:68751758-70089126 GCA_949372485.1 Cheilosia soror | reverse complement strand
CATCAAAAATGGGGTTGGCTCTACTATTGTCCGGAAATATAAGTGTCTTATTTTAGAGTAATTTTGCGTCCAATCTTCTTTCTTTCGGGGTTTTCAAAACTACCAGTCTTCTTAGAAACTTATATTGCGCCGAAAACAAAGTTCCTAGAATATCCAACTCTTTTCGTCATTGATTCGTTTTTTGATAGCTCTAAAGTTCTGAAGTACACGCTTTATTTCTAACCTTTTGTACTGTGGAAAACTGAGTGAAGAATCAGCCAAGCTATAGCTTTCCCAAGCTTCTTCCATCCTTTAATTTTTGGCATGAGTGGACTTAAATTCGGATACTATGTATATCTTTTTCACAAATTGTCTTAATTTATATGAAACAGGCTCCTCCTCTTGCATTCCAGATTGAGTTGGTTTGGATCCACACTTCCAACTGCGCACATTAAGCTCCAGTTTCACATTCACAGTAGAAGTTTGATTTTGAATTTAAATTTGAAGCTCAACTCGTCCGGTTTCACAATGTAATCTGAATTTCAGTTCAATTAAACTCTGTTTACCTAACTAAACTGAATGAATTAAATTTGGCAGTATTGTACAGTAGGTAGGTATGTAAAAAATAAATAAGTAAATAAATAAGTGGCTCAACAGGCGGGTAGACCCCATAGGCCTAGCTTTTCACAAACATTCGTTTGTGTGAGTTTCTATTTTTGGCCCTACAATTTTATGCCGAGTCCGAACGGCTGAATTGAGAAGCTTTTTCAGGACAGTTATACTCTTGGATGTTTGTCAAACGTAGGCAGCGCAGTAGAAAAAACCTTAAAATGTTTTTTCCGGAGATCGAACCTGGAATCCCTCGTACAGTAGTCCAGCACACTTGACTTAACTGACTGCCAGCATGATTAAGAAGCGTCTCGACTGGGCTCATAAACCCGCGAAATTAAAGGAAATAGCGATAGTCGAGACGCTTTAATCATGCTTGAAGTCAGTTATGATTTTCGAGCTATTTTTCTGGCAAAAACACCAATTTCAGCCAATCTACGCAGCACTGTTCTCTGGGAAACTCTTATTCCTTCATCGGAAACCTTCTCTGTCAAAAGGGAAACTGGTAATTTTCGATTGGCCGTACAAATATTCCCAATTTACCAATTACCCAATTACCCTTCCTCTTCGGGTCTAAAGACACCCCAAGATCTATTATTTTTTTGTTTGTATATTCTTTACAGAACTTCGCGAGACTCCAACTACACCCGCAATATCATATTAGGAGAGGTTTAATGCCTTCAATAGACCAAAAACTTGGCCGCATTTCTTCGGGGAGAGGTCTGACCTTTTTCCCATCTTTCCCTTTTTCAAACTTTCCAGCACACTAACCACTGTGCTACTGTATCCGCTCACTTACAGTAGCTTTTATACAACTTTTTTCAAATCGTTCCTTTAAAGAACACGCGAAACAAACGACAAATATTTGTGCTTTTGACAATCGGCAGTTTTGAAATTGAAATGTCACTGTGTCAAGTGATCAGAAGTTTAATCGGGAGAATACTGTCGTTCAACTTTAAACTAGAGACTGAGCTCTGTTCGAAATTATGAAACCGATTTAATTGTTGAACTGAATTTTAAACCAAAAGTTTAGTTTTAACGTCCACTGTGAAACTGGGGGTAAATAGTCAAATATTCACTAATGCTTAAAATTTTTCAAACATAGCAGCGCGTTAAGGTGTAAACATTATTAAAATTAGCAACACAATTTTATTTGGTTGGTAAACTTATTTATTTAAAGACACTGAAGCGTTATACTTATAATAAATATTATGAGCTTGTTAATCTAAATATGATATCACTCATGTTATCTTCATTAAATTTGAGATTTCATGACAACATCACACTGATAAATACTCGTATCTATATACGTAAAATTGTTACCCATTCTTCTATCCAATAGCTATGTTTATACGATCTAAGATTTACAGCATTCATTTCGCGTTTTGCCAGTCTACCCTTGATAGCAAAATATAGTTAGATAGACGACGAGAATTTGATTAGATAAGACCTATGGGCTATGTAATCGTAGCATAAAATTTAAATTGGCACTGATTCTAGCAGATGCTTCCAATAGGTTATTCAACTCTTGAATTGAACGAATTATATGCAATCGACTGGATGTGTCAATTTATAAACAATCAAACGAACAGCAGGGCAGGGATTAAGAAAACCTAGTAGTTTATGCTATGTACGAAGAATAAAAACAACATCAGAAGAAGTAATTCGCGGCAGAAGATCAAAAGCAGGTGGAAAGAAATATGGCGCCATAATAACAATGGACGCATCAAAAATGTGTTTAGCTCCGCAGACTGACGACAAATAGTCCACGTCTTTACGTCCATAATGTTGCTATGCGATCAGGGCTACCTCCGAAAAGGTGTCCGCGAGGTTAAAAAGTGTCCCATACAGACTTATATTAAAACAAAACGACATTACAAAAAAAATTGCGACTGATTTTCTTATTCTAGTTTTGGGTATATTTTTGAGTATTTTGGCACATTTCTGCCAATCCTTATTATAATGTATTACCTATAATGAACAACAAATTAAGTCTTTCATAGTAAACGTATTCTTAGTTTACAACATTAATTTGTAATTGCCCGTCTAGTATAAATTTGCATTTTCATTGAGGTACGAACAAATTATAAACGAGATGTGGAACAACACAGTACCTACCTAAATGTTAAATTGTTTAATAAATAAATAAATAAAATAAATAAAAGTGACTGGTATTCTATTTTATATTTTTAAAGTGATTACATCAACTTCAATAGGATTTTTTCATTCAGTGTTTTTTAACCTTTCTTATGTATTACAGTAGTTATGTTGCAGAATTCAGAAGCAACAAGTTACGATTCAAAAACACTACCAAAATTTCTCTTGACTATGAGAAATGAAAAACCTGGACAATCTAGAAAAACTATCCCGGACGTTCCCCGCATAGGCGAAAAAGAGTACATGTCCGGAAAAACCTGGACGAATGGCAAACCCGGTATTCACAAAACATGATAAATTTATGCAGCTCGCAAATGTCATTGCGTAAATCGCATAAATCGACTGTACATCTGAAATCAAACAAACAACTCTTACGACTGTCTGTCAAAGTGTGACATTTGTGATTTGCGTAACTTTTCGCGGGGGATTTCCGAGCCTAAATTGTCGTGGAAAATTATGAGGTCTGCGCCAACTATTGTCCATACAAAATCTGAAAGTTGATTTACGAGTTATTAAATTTCTGCAGTTTACGCAGTTTATAGGGCCCTACACAATGAGCCTTTAAAGCGTTTAAGTGAACTCCCTTCAAAAATTTGATGGCTGTCCTCTGTAATTTTATGACGAAATAAAAATCTATCTATCCATATTTAGCAAAACAAAAATCTAGCGCAAGTTTGCGAAATCTAGCGCTTTTTTGTAGGTTTTTCATGTAATTTCAGCGCAGAACTGTACCTCAGAGTTGGCTGCAGTAACATAGATCCATGCAGAATAACGTGCAGACCTTCGCTATGTGTGTGAACAAAGAACATTATGGGAATTCACATACAAAGATACAAATCATGTCAAAGATAAGAGATAATTTTTTGAACAAATTGTATGTTTATTACCTGCACAGTGCACACGTTCCTAAATTCCAAAAAGGCGTCCAAAATTGGCTATTTTTAAAAAAGGTGTCCCTGGTGTCCGAGTTTTCGAAAAGGTATCTAATTGACACTAATGTGTCTCAAAAGTAACCCTGTATGCGATTGTTAATTAAAATAGTTCTAAAATTCTCGATATCGATGATAAAGTACGAGAGTACCAAGTATGTGACGGAGTTCAACAAGGTTCTAGAGCTAGAACTTACCTTACAAAATCTTAGGCAGAGTTTTTAGGTGTCAGGTTTAGTCGATAGAGTGTCCATTTTGCAAGGGGTCAATATGAATACATTCGCCGTGATACCCAGTAGATATATTGTCCACAAAACTACAGAAAACCTACGATCTACAGCTCAGGGCCCCGAACTTCAGGCAACAAATATTTTAGGGCCACTATTTCACTAATAGTCAGACCAATATTCTTCTGCCTGAATCGTCTATGGATTATGTTCGCATAGCATCGACCTTTAATTGCATATTACAAAAAAGTCCAAAGGCCTCAAAGTCCGTGGCGGCAAAGCAACCTTACCAAAACAACAGACTACTGATAGCATAACTGACAATAAAACGATTGTTGTACGGCTTGTGAGGCACGTAGCCCAATATTGTCGATATTGTTGGAACTATAGTTGGCCCAGGTCCAATATCTCAATTTCTGGCCATAGGCTCTTTCCATTGGATTTACATAATGTGTCTTTTATTGCCGCCTTTGAAAAAAAAAAATGGACAAATAATGCCGCCAATCCAAAAACCACAGCTACACAGTTGCACTGGCTTCTGTCAGACTACGCATACGTATTTTTCGAGCTCCAATTTTGGATTGTTTACGTATCCGCCTAAATGAAAAATCTCAAAGGAAATGGGCCGTCAATTGGACCTTGTGGTCGAATAATCCGAGATCTTTATAGGCACGTTGGGTTTACATATTATATCTGCAGAATTCAATTTACAAAAATACGGGACAAATACGAGAGAGGAACACAGACAACAATTAATTTCCGTCTCAGGTTTGAATTTAAAAACTCGATGCTGCCAAGTCTATTCAGTTTAATTCACTTCGTTGCTGTGCAGTGAATTTTTAAATAGGGACATCTGGCGATAGATACTCCAGTGGGTGCAGAATTTACAAAATGTATCGCCACATAAGGACACATGTATTTAAATCTTGCGGCGCGTAGTGAGTTCTGCACATGAGTTTTGAGTATTGGGCGCAAGGCACAGCAGCAATACGAGTTATGCTCTTTAATTAATCATCAAACCAGTCTCACGAACATTCTTCAAAAACTTGTTCACTTGGTACATTATTTCGAACGAAATTTCTGTTCAAAATTTTCCAACGTTGCGTTGTTCAAACTTAAATCCAATGCAGTGCCGAGTTTTCCTGTAGGATTGGTCAAGCTGGGTCAGTTTTGAGACAACTTGGTCATTCTGTTATTAGGAGGACTCAACTTGGTGTCAAAGCTAAGTTGTCAGTTGTTAATTCGGTATTTGTTCCAACTCATACCTATGGTCATGAGGTTTGGGTAATGACCGAAAGAATAAGATCGCGGATACAAGCTGCCGAAATGAGATTTCTCCGTAGTATTGCTGGTGTGACCCGTAGATATCGCATCAGAAATATCAGAATACGTATGAGGAACTCAATGTCGAGCAACTACTTCTTCGGACGGAACGATCCATGCTTCCAGGATTCCACGACGAGCTGTGTAATCCGTACCATCAGGCAGGCGTCCTCTGGGAAGACCCAGGATGAGATGGTTAGATCAAGTCCATAATCTCTTCTATAACCGTATGGGGATTGATCTTGATGATTTAGAGTCGATGGCGGAGGATCGAGAGCTATGGAGGGTCCACTTGAGCAACCTACACCCGCGACCCACCTAATGGACAAGCGGACGATTGAAAATAAGATGAGATCCATTTCGTACCGCGAAAATTATGTATAATACTGAATTTCTGTAAAATTCTTTTACGCATAACAGCTGTCAGTGTCAAAATAAAATTTGATTCGAAAACGAATCAACAGATGACTAATCTTTTGTAAATATCGCGGTGATCATACTTCAGTAAACAAATTCTCCAAATATTTTCAAGCTCTTTTTCTTATGCGTAACATTTTATGATTTATGATTCAGACTAATAGCCTATAGAGGCCCTATAAAATGTCTCTTGAATTGCTAATTGTTTAGATATACATACCCGAATCAGCAAGACCTTGGCCACGAAAATAAAAAATGCCCTTTACCAAAACCATCAAATAGCCATAAAAAGCAGACCAACACTAAAACACTCAAAATAATCGTATTATTAAATGAAGGGACTACGATCTACTACACATTTAAAAACAAAATCTTAACACACACCACCGAGGGTCTATATGCATTTTATCCATTGCCAAGCCTTATAAAATATGCAATCAACGTAGCGACCTAACAATCGACCTTGCGGCGACGATACCTACTCGTATATCTGCAAAAATCACTACGGTATTAATACATGTCAGGAATTTTCGTAAATCAAGTCATTTGTATGCAGATCAGTATGCGATCTAAAAATGCGTAGCATTTTAAATAGTGAGCAAGTGCGAGTACGTAATAAATATTATCGTTGTCTGCATAGTTGCTAATGTTGCAATGAAGGTATTTTTAATTTTTACATCACTTCTGTCAGCCAGGTACTGAAATTACAATACTGAAAGTTTAGTTGATCTTGTGCTAGTATATGTGGCAGACTTCAATTAGGAATCATATCCTCATTTGTAAAGATGTGAGCTAATCAAGTTACAATTTTAATTTTCACTACACAAAATACATACTTATTTGATATAGCTGCATAGTAATAAATTTAAAATTTATTTTCTTCAATTTCAGAACATGAAATAGCCTCTTAGAAGAGTACTTTACAAATTCGACATAAAGCGAAAGGATATACTTCAAAATTTGTGTTAAAAAAAAAACAACTCTCACCTCACAATGGCGATTAAGGACTTTTTATACCGATTCAGACCGGCGCAACTTTATATTGTCTTAGCCCTATCAATTTGCTACTTTAGTCTTCAGATGATTCTAAGTCACATCACACATGGGCTGACTATACTAATGTCTTCATATCACATGCTGTGCAATATATTTGCATTAACTGGATGCATATTAACGATAAAGGTAAGTTTAAAATTTTTTTACTAAACAGTACTAAAGATAAAGAGTATCAATAAATTGGCCTACTATCTCAAATGTAGCAAAATTCAAAATTCAAAGCACTTACAATAGAGTAGGTAGGTACTGCAGCAGTTTTGAAAGCCAGGAATCTGTTCTTTTATTTTATTTTTAGATCAACTTATTTCTAAAAAACGTGTTTGGAAAAAATGCCAATTATTTTTTTAAATTTTTAATTTTATTATGAAAATACATAATACAAAACAAAATTTAAATGAAAATTCTTTAACTTTTTGGCAATGTATGTCACTTTGATTTTGTGAAACTTTGCATAATATAAATGTATACCCAACCTCAATCCAATAGTGCCCCCAAATATTGTTTAAATAGACAGCATTGTCCCTCCCACCCTTTAGGCGATAGACTCACCTCTCATAATAATTAATACTTGTATTTAATCCCTCTAAAGAAATTCTTTGTTAATTTTTTTTTATATAAGATAACTTATATGTTCATCGCACTCGTGCTGAAACCTTAGTGAACGTCTTCCTATCAAGGCTAAATGCGCAAACATCAGACCGCCACATAGGAAAAATATGATGCTATCATTAATTGATTTTACGAGCTCCTTGACAAAACATAATAATAAGCAATGTCCATATGATATTAAAATCGTACTTGGTTATTTCAACTCCAGAATGGGTAAGAAGGGATATCTTTGGTATAGTACAATCGTGAAGCGTGGATATCCTAACTGACACCACGTCTAAAAACGGGCTTTAATTGAATTGTCTACAGGGCGCAAAGTTCCTATATCTACCTAACACAATTATGGTTCCCTCACCTCAATATTTATAAAGAAATAATGTCACGTGATCAAAAAGCCATTAGTCAAATCATGTTTCGAATTCGATTGACATTTTCATATCCGATGGTTTTAATCTACCTCGGACCATTATTATGTTATAGCCAAGGTACGAATGCGGATATCTCAAACCTCACAACAAATTATAATAAAGTGAGAAGATTAACCATCAAACATTTTGCGGATAGCGTATCCCTCAAATAGAAAAGCCCTATACCGCCTAAATTCTCATACACAAACCACACAGTTAAAGAACAAGCTCCCAAAAAAACGGTATGGCATTATGAGAAAGCCAATTGGGACGGCCTTAACTTCTTTTTTGGGAGCTTTAACTGGTCACTATGCTTCCTCGATAGTGACGTGGATGCCGCCGCTGAAATGATAACAAACACCATTCTCCTGGGTATGAGATCCTTTATTCCCAACAGAAGAAAGAGTATTATACCTAAGGAGAATGCTTGGTGCGACTCGAGCTGCAAAGAGGCTATCAGGTTGAGAGAGTTGAGTTTTCGGGCTTACAAAGCAAAACCAACCGAGGAAAACCGAAAAAAGTTTCGACGAGTCCGAAATGACTGCAACTCCGTGATACGACGTGCAAAATTTTCTCATGACCAAAACCTACGACAAAAAATACTTCACTGTCCCAGTGGTAGTAAACAGTTTTGGTCTTTTGTGAAAAATATTAAGAACTCCACCACGTCGTCAATTCCCACACTCGTTTATAATGACACTCCAGCTGTCAGCTCTTTGGACAAAGCAAATCTGCTGGCTGCGCAGTTCGCCGCAAGCTCCAACATTCCAGATTGCTTCATGTCTCCACCTGTGCTCGAGGGCGTCGAATACTTCATGGGACAAATACATTTTCGCACTCGCACAGTAGCAAGAGTATTAAAAGATCTTAACATTCACAAATCCGCTGGTCCAGATGGTATATCCCCCATAATTCTGAAGAGGTGTTCTTCAACGCTGGCAAAACCACTGCGTAAACTTTTCCACTTGTCCTACTCTTCTGGACTCTTTCCGAGTAAATGGAAAATTGCATTTGTCCAGCCCGTTCCAAAAAAAGGCGATTCTTCTTTACCCACCAACTACCGACCCATTGCACTTACGTCCATTCTTTCCAAGGTCATGGAAACGCTGATAAACCGTCAGCTTATGAAATATCTTGAATCACGAAAACTTCTCAATGACCGGCAATACGGTTTTCGTGGCAGCAGGTCCACTGGTGATTTGATGACTTATCTCACCGAAAAGTGGAACCAATCTCTCCACCACTCTGGTGAAACGTAGATTGTTGCGCTTGATATTTCGAAAGCATTTGACAGAGTTTGGCACCAAGCTCTTTTGTCGAAAATGCGTGCATATGGGATCGACGCGTCTCTTCTTCAATGGATTAGAAACTACCTTTCTGGCCGTTCAATTCAAGTTGTTTTGGACGGTTTCAAGTCTGCAATTCACCATGTAAATGCTGGTGTTCCCCAAGGCTCTGTTTTGTCTCCGACACTGTTTCTCATATTCATCAATGATCTCTTATCTGTTACTTCTAATCCAATACATTCTTTCGCTGATGATAGCACCCTCAGTTTTTCATATTCGTTCCCTGACTCACGTCCCTGCTCTTCGGCCGTGGAACAGGAACGGCAACGTATGCTAAACACATTAAATTCCGATCTTGACAGCATTATAAAATGGGGTACAATCAATAGAGTGGAATTTAATGCTTCCAAAACACAATGCTGCCTTCTATCATTAAAGCGAAACCTGAACCCTCACCCATTATCCATGAATGGGACTTGCATCGACGAAACCGAACGACTCTCCATACTTGGTATGTGTGTTACCGACAAACTCCGTTGGAATGACCACATATACGAAGTCGCCAAAAACGCTGCGAAATGTCTAGGTTTCTTAAATCGGTGTAAGAAATACTTTCCACCCTCTGACTTAGCTTCAATATACAAGGCTTTTATTCGGCCTAAGCTTGAGTATAAAACTTATAGGTGATAGAAATATAGCGGAGTCTATTGACCCGCTCGAACATCGCAGAAATGTTTCTTGCCTTTCCTTATTTTATCGATATTTTCACCACCGATGCTCTGATGAAATAGCTAACTGCATTCCGCCCCTTCAACAATTCACTCGCAACACCCGTCACACATCGAATGCACATCAGTTTACCCTTAAGCCTACCTTCGGACGTACTGTAAAATATAGAGATTCTTTTGTAAGTCGAACAACACGCATGTGGAATGCATTGCCTCACACGGTTTTCCCCTCTCATTACAACCCACAATTGTTTAAAACCAATGTGCACCAGTACCTCTTCTCTATCCTCCCTATTAACCCTTCCACTCGTGCTGTGCATTAGCATTTTAAGGGAACAAAAACCCCTTGAGCACTAGTGAATTATAAAAAAAAAAAAAAAAAAAAAAAGTGCCAAATCGATGATAATAGGCCATCTGAGAAGACCGTGCAGGGAAATAAGTCCCCGGGAACTAAGTCCACTGAGGGAATTAGTTAGTGGGAAATAAAACCACTTTCATGAAGTGGACTTAGTTCCCATGAAAGGTAGGAACTAAGTCCACTTTCTAATGTATTCCCTCAATGGACTAAATCTATTCACATGGGAGCAAACGAACGAATTGATGAAATGCGAATAAATGCATTTATAAACAGAAAATTCCACATTTTATTATTCCAAGATATCCTCCTCTTGGAAGTTCTAACGAATTTTTTATTCGCTACTTTGTGGAACGCGATTTAAATGATGTGGATTGTGAATAGACTGACATTTCGCGCCAGGGTGTTTTCGTTCGCGGCAAAAAATTTGGATTTCGAAATTTCGTTATTTAAACTGTTAATAAACTTGTTTTCTTAATAAATTTTGGTGGAATAATTAATTATCCTCATCTTGGAGTAGTAAAATGTGCAATTTTCTGTTTTTAAATGCATAAAAAGTAGTTTGTTCGCATTTCATAAATTCGTTCGTTCGCTCCCATGTGAATGGTCCTTTAGTTCCCGGGGACTTATTTCCCTGCACCTGAGAAGACGCAGAAACTGATGTGTTAGGTTTCACCATGAGCACGACCAAGGAAGGAAACCTTGATAGTAGAGCTATGGTTGGTGTTGAGAATACAGAAAAATCACACTTTGATGAGAATGAAATTGAATATTAAGGCCCTAGCCCGAACAACTATAAGGAAATTCTATATAAGACCCCATCCCAGTCATGCTTTATGGCGCTGAAGATCGGACTCTACAGCGGTCTATTTGAGAGGAAGATTGTTTGTAAAACCCACCCCCATACGGGCTTTGGAAAGGAGAATTAATGACGAACTATATTATCTCGACTCTAACCCAGAATGACAACGCACAAATGGAAGAGGACCTAAGTCAATTGGAAGTGTGCAACTGGATCCCAACAGCTGTCTTTCAAGCATAGTGCTGCTTATTACCTTAATGTCTCTATATACCAGTGTATTTCAGGCTGAGCTCCATGCCATTAAAGAATGCGTAAACCTTATATACAATTCAGGTATTAAAGGTATTCACAGTCTATCAGCTATAAAAGCCCTTAGCTTACCCATTATTGACTACAAATCAGTACTGCACTACTTTAATGCCCTATAAAGCACTTAGTACCAAAACAGGAACAAAACTAGATTATAAAGGGGTTCCCGGACCCCAGCTATTAGGGTATGGAAGGAAATGAAAAATCTGATGAAACAGCCAGAAGTGGCTCGGACACTGCTTTTATAGTAACTGAAACTTTCTATGCAATCCCGAAATCTGCTATAAATTCAGCTTTAAAAACCTAGAAACACAACAATTAATGTATTTCATATTGGAAGGACATCATGGGTCTCAGACAGGCCAAAAAAGCTATTTAGCCTCTGAAAAAGATGCCAAAAACATACTCAGCCTTATTTATATAATTTCTATTATAAAGAGTGTATAAAATGTATAAATAAGGCTGACTATATCTACGCAGGTCACCACGAATGCCGACTATTTCTCGAGGAGTACGAAACAGCTATGGGCTGGGCATATCACATGTAGATTGTAGATGTCCTGCCCTTTCTGGAGTTAGAAGGAAATCATTTTTTTTTTCGTTCAAATATTTTTTCAATAATAACTATATCTACCTAAGGAAATCTTCTGCTGAATGCATCATAACCTAAACTTAATTCTGACACCTCAAGCACAATAGATCTTTTAGGTCGACGTGCATCATAAAATAAATACCATATTACGAACAACTACAAAATTCTATTTTGAATTTGATCCGGGCTACAAACCGTTTGAGCAGGATTGACTAAATTCATAAATGTTAAGGCAGGGAGTATAGTATAGCTATACCTTAGAAGGTGCACCATTTCGAAGATGAACGTCTAAAAAATGACACGACTAACAAAATCAAACATAAATACAAATTCGGCAGTTCCACTTCTTTTTTAAAAAGCATTAAATTGATTAAACAGGGCACGACTCTCATATTTTGAAGAAGACAGGCCACAGTCATCTACCCCATCAGCAAATATACGTTGAAGCTTGTCTCGTGTTGTGACTGCACCTCTACCAAGTCCTGATGACAATATTTTTTCCTTTACTTCACGTTTGAAATAAAAAATAAAAGCTGCCGTCACTGACATCATCTATTGTAATTTTAGATTTTATGAGTTCATGTGATCGATTATAGATCGTCACCGGGTGATTTTATAATAAACTTCTCAGCAAGTGAAAGTGAAGCTTGATTCATCGATTCGATCAGTGGGCTATATAATACAAAAGAGAATTAATTACATTACTGAGTTGTAAAATACTGTATGTGACTGTGCGAATAAATTAAATAAGTCAATACCAAATCAATGATCTCAACAAATTTATAGAATCCAAAGGACTTTATTGACACTAAAATCGTTCCATTTGACACCAATTTCCATTTTAGAAATCATATTAAGAAAAAAAAAAAAAAACGAAAACTCTATAAATGATTCGTCGCTTGATATGATGAGTCCTATACAATGATTCAGAACATGTACCAGTACCAATAGTGATAGGAATTTTCTTTGTTACCTCAAAGCTCGAAAACTACTGAACCGATTTCAATGAAACTCATTTTAAAATGTTTTCTATGACTGTGAGATGGTTTTAGGCTATTTCGTTCATTGCCACGTTCTTTAGTACCTACCATCTTTATTTAGGTATACAAAATTGTAGGAATTTTCTCTATTACCCTAAAGCTCTAAAACTACTGTCCAGATTTCAATGAAACGTTTTTTAAATGTTTCCTAAGACTGTGAGATGGTCTTAGGGTATCTCGTTTATAGCCACGTCCTTTAGTACCATTTTTGATCAAACTGAATTTTTTTCCTGACTTCACTGCCTATTCTCAGTATTTTTAAAATTAGTGAAGTCAACACAAAAAAACAGCTTAAGGGTTTTTCTTGATCACGGTTCTGCTTTGTGGTGGTTGCCGGTAGGTGCACATCAAAACGCATTCCCTTGAACAGGGGCTGTATATTTTTTTCTGAGAAACGAAAGAGACGCTTACGTTGTGCTTGGAACTGGAATAGTATCAACCGCGATGGAATCTAAATTTCTCGCAGCGAACGAAGTTGCGGGTACAGATAGTCATGTATAAGAATACCTCAAGTCGATGGGCAATGGGCATGTTGAATACTTCTCACATTACCTGCTCTACCAGTTATGTCACAAAATACCGATTGCACCTTGTCAAGGATTGAGTCGCCTATTTCATACATCATACTCACAAAAACCTACTGCCTTAAGTTTATTGTCACAATAGGGGGAAAAAATTGCTACCTACTGTGTGTTCGTAATATAATAATTAAGATTTAGTAGATACCCCGCTATGTTTATATAGTTCTATGTAGAACTGCCCACATTTCGATTCTTGACTTGGTGAATACGTGCCTAAAATCTATTTCAATAATAATAGTACTAGTACCTCTGAAATGTGTTCTTATCTTATTATGATAGTTTGAACGATAATATTATGCTATCTGACGTTTCACGTGTAATTAACTAACTTAATGATTTGTGTTTGGTTATTTTGGTTGCATATTAGTTCCTCTTGGTAAATAATAAATTATGTACATATTGACATACCAATCCCTCACAAAATTGTTGTCAAGTCAGAAACATAATTCCACTTTGATGTGCGCGTTGGTGGTCGGGGTATTATCAAAGGTTACTGAAATGTAAAGCTCCTGACAGTTCCATGCGCAAAGTATAAAAGAAGACTTTTAACAATTTAGGTATTTTTTTTAACAATCTATAGATGTTAACAATAGAGATAGTGTTGTACTTAGCATTTCAGCGCTACGGTAGACCAGTGACCATGCGTTTCCAAAATGGACATGAGTAGATATCGTTTAGTTGAGATTAAAAACTCACAGCATTACACACAATGTGATATTTTGTAAGCTTATAGTGATGGAATCTAATTTAATTAGATTTTGTTTTAGGTTAAAAAGGGCGTAAAAAGAGGGCCTACCGCGATTATATACATATTATAGCGAACCAATTACAGTAGGAACTGAAATAAAAAAAAAAACCTAAGACTTGCCCTGGAAAATACCCTAGTATCCTGCAGAAACTATCAAGTATAGCTGTTTTTAGTCTGGTCTATCACATCTAAATGTTTCAAGAAGTACATTCCCATAAACTTTCATCGAAACGTATTGCCTCGCATTCGGACATTAGGTATACCCTCCTTGGTTTGAAGGTCATTGCAGAACCTGCAAATGTCCGAGCCTGCCAGTCTAAGCCTCGTGGACCGTGGTGTACTTTCTAAGAATACAGTGCCCTGGACTTTAAAACTTCTTTAGGTTTTTACGATCGAGTTGAGGCCAAAGGGCCTTGAATATACCGTTTGTCTAGTAAGGTCTGACCACCTCCGGTCAGTTTCCACTGTTATTTTGTTTCTAATAGTGCCCTTAATGCTGCATGTGGGTTTTTTTTTTATCCACTTCGGACTATCACTTTACCGGCTTTTCTGATGGCAAGCTCTTCAAAATGTTTGTTTGAAACTATACTGGCCGGCGGCGGCGGCAGTGCCGGCTTTAGGTGTGGGTGACCGGGGCGATCGCCCGGGGCGCCGGCACCTGGAGGCGCTGAAGTCTGCATGCGCCAGCTTTACTTAACTGAATTTGAATACTTATCTCTAGCGATATAACAACTAAATTCAGCGACCATAGCCATAAAGCCCATTTAGTCTAGTTTAAAAAGTTGTGTGATCAGAGAAGTCCCTGTAGAGTGAATGATCTTAGAAAAACGGGCAACACTTCCGGAGCGCTTGAGATGTTTTATTTGGGGGAAGTCCCAATAATTATTTTTCTTAAGTGAGTATCTTTCAAACCAGTGGTGCGACTAATACGTATAGAGCGGTGAAGCGGCTGTTGATGAACCAATAACTGATCAAAAAAAATTTCGAAGTCGATTTTTTTAATGCTTTTTGGACACCCTACTTATATCTATGAAGGAACGATTTCAACAGATGCAAGATTTTTCTGACAAGTGGAATAATTTCTTGTTTAACATAAAAAAATCAAAATAAAGAGGAACTCATGCGACATTGTTCTGAGCTGCAAGAAAAGTTAACGATCAACTTTAAATTTGATATTGATGGAGTTTTGTTGTGCGATGAAATTTTAAGTCTCCAACACTATCTGGAAGACAATCAGGCAAAGTTGGAATGTCAGTTCGAAAGTTGGAATATCAGTTGGCTGAAATCGAATCACTTTCGATTCGAATCACAGAAATAGTGTGACTAAATTTTATCGAAAAGAACAATCTTTAAGAGCTATATCCCAACACCTGGATATCGCTCCGTATTCTGTTAACAATACCAGTGACCGCTGCAAGTGACCTCACTGTCCATTGAAAATCAAATTGCAGAAAACCTAAACAGTCTTATCAGAGAATTTTCTGACAAAAAAGCTAGAAAAATAAGATTGTAGTTGTTTTTTTAATTAGGTATTTTTTTTTAAAGGCTTTATTGGTATGTCTGAGACCTGAGTTGTCCTCCCAATATGAAATACCTACTCTTATTACCTTCCCAGCTTTTTATATCCGAATTTGTAGATATTTGATAAGTGGTTCTAATTTTCTTAGTAGTACTGTGTCAGGCCCGATCAAAAGCCTTTGATAAGTTCAAGGCTCCAACTCTGGGTTTGCCATGTTGTTAGTTTGTATGCGTCCGTACAGTCTGAATGACGGCAGCGTAATCTATACAGCCTGTCGCTTGTTAATCGGTATGGTCTTCTGGATATTTGACTTTTTCGATACTTTCCCTTGAACATATTTACTTTGCGGCAACCCCCTTCCTTCCTTTTCTTGAAATCGGATAGTATGCGGAAGTCCTGGCACACAGTTTTTTAATACTATACATATGGAATTTAGAAGAGAGCATTTTTCTGATACCTATATTTAAATAAGGACTCGTACGACATACCGCACTACACAATTGTAAAATATTATATTACAGTTGCTTGCAAGCAGGTAACCTCTTAATCAGTAGTCAAGTGCAATTAGCCCTTAAAATTGTAATTTTCTTGCGCAATTTTCTTAGTGCTTATATTAATTGAATAATTATCTCAAATTGCAGCACAGTAAACGGACAAACCGTGACGAAATCGATTGCGGCTTATCGATAAATTACAGCAGACGGTTAAGCAATGACGGCAACAAATTTACCTGCATAAACCTCAGTGCTGAGGAGCAATCCCTGCGCAATATTGAATGTCGTGAACAAAAGTTGAAAAATACCTTCGGATGGGCGAGGATAGATGTCCTAACAATGCTAGTAGTTTGCATTATCCTAGCGTCGCTTTCGTTTTCACTGTTGGTGGAAGCGCTTCAAACACTTGTGCACATTGGCCACCAAGATTCGATGCACTTACCAATCTCGGTTATGATTCTCGGATTTGTGGGTCTTATTCTTAACGGAATATGTTATCTACTCATCGGAGGATACACACGGCACCAGAGTAGTTTCCTGCATATGACCCACAGTGGCGACGTCGTACTTGACAATGGAATTTCGACAAATGCCAACAAACCTGCGAGAGCTGTTCATAATATTTCCACACCGGAAGTGGTAGAACGTCCTGACATAGACACCGCTGGGACACAACCGAATAAACAAACTTTAACCGAAATGTTTCGTGATGTATCCAGTACAATATTTGTCATTGTATGCGCATTCATCATCTATATGTCGAATGATGAGCACACTGCTAAATTCATCGATCCAATTTTATCCATATTCTCTTGCATCGTTCTTGTGTCACTCAGCTTTCCTTACAGTATGTACAATTAATTTTTTTTTATTTTTTTTTTAATATCAATAGCGTTTGTTTATTTTTTTCCAGTGAAAGAATCCTGCCTAATCTTGCTGCAAACAATACCCGGTTCCATTGACATGGACATCTTTGAAAAGACCTTGGGCTCAAAGTTTCCGGAGATCATCAGCTATCACGATCTGCACATCTGGCAATTGACGGCCAATAAATATGTTTCCACAGTTCACATAAAATTCCAGAGTCAAAAACTTTATATGAAAATTATTGCGGACGTCCGAAGTTTTTTCTATGACCAGGGCATAACAATTGTAACGATACAACCGGAATTTCAAGATACAAAATCGGCTGCTTCCCTAGAGTGTTTGGTTCAGTGTAATGGAATTGAATGTGCCGAAAAGGTTTGTTGCCAACAGTCGAGGACTGATCTGCGGAATATCAGTGTAACATCTCTAAATAACGGGCTGCAGCAAAGAGGAAATTTTGCCGAAACTATAGAGGAACTCAAAATCTCATCTCTGTTGAAATCGAATGCTGTGATGGAGAGATCACAGTCCGTCAACAATGTCAAATCTGCATCTGTAGGCCAACAGAGCACAGACCTTACAAACAGTGTTTGTGAGTTGAAATGCCCATCAGAAGACGGCAATCAATCGATGAGGACAGCGGCGGCGTCATCTACGCCAGATATATAAATTGAAGAGACTAAGACTGATTGAGAAATGAGTTTTGAATACCCAAACGCATTTATCTAAAATTTTAGGTATCCATATTAGTTAGTAAGGAAAAAGAAACGTAAATATATAAATATCGAAAGAGAAAATAAATTTTAAATAAAGTTTAAAACAAGTAAAAGTGTTATCAATATCATCCCTCCACTCCACTGCATACCAGTCATGCAAAATGTGAGTTAGAACGTACCTACATAACACGTGGGTCTAATATTGGTTTCGTATGGTAGGTACCAGAACTACTCGACCGATAAAGTTAATTTTCAATACCAACCTGACGATAAAAAGGAGATATGTTAAAAAATTGTATTGTATTATCGACTAATAGACTGACAGACAGACAAATGGACAGATAGATAGACGGACATGGCTAAATATAGGTATATACTTTATGGGGTCTTCGGTGACTCCTTATTGGCGTTACAAATGTAATTCCAACATTAATATAAATTGCTGTGGAGGGTAATAAATCACTATAGTACTTTAACTACGAGCATACTGCATACATAACCATGCCATTTATCCTGTATTGTACAGGATACCCCTGTATTTTCAACGAAAATCCTGTAGAAAAATGACTCCTGTATTTTTCAGATAAACCCTGTAAATACCCTGTAATTATCCTGTTTTATTCCCATTGACATAAAACCTTTGAAAACTCAGTTGAACGAGTGTTCGCAATAGAAAGTTAAAACGTTGAAACCCAATCAGAAGCCTGAGATCAAGTTCAATAAAAATGAAGCCGATCATACAGATGCGCAACATCAAATCGAAAAAGAAGTATGCAATTGTATTTTGTCCGTTTAAAGGAGAGCGAAATTCTTTTGGCGTTATGAAATTTGTTGTCCGGTTATAAGAGAGTCCGATTATGAGAGAGTATTCTCTGTATTCTGTTTAATTCTAGAAGGCTAATGTTCGTCGTCACGACGATATCTTAATCAGAATCTTGTTATATCTTCTTAAAGCGGACATATAGCAACGTATGTTGTATAGTCGCTAACTAACTTGGACACCGATGGCCTCTTGCAGATGGCACTTATTTTAATTTTTTAATAGTGCGTGTTCGTTATTTCGACAAATGTTTAGCTTATTAGGGGTAGCTACGTGCATTAGCCTTCTAGGTTTAAACTCTTGATCAAACAAATGGTCGAACTAAAGACGAATTGGACAACGAAACCACTATGACTAAATTTAAAATATTAAAATATTCATTCGTTCATATTTACAATGTAATAGTTACTCTTTATATGGGGGCAGTGGCTCAGTGGTTAGTGTGCTAGACTACTGTGCAAGGGGCACCAGGTTAGATCAACGAACTTAAGGTTTTTTCACTAGGTCACATCTCGCGAACTTCTGACAAATATCGGAGAGTCTAAGCAATACCATGTAAAAGCTTGTCAATTCACCCGTTCGGATTCGGCATAAAGTTGTAGCTCCCTTCCATTCGTCTCAAAAATAAAATCTCACACAAACGAATGGTTGTGAGAAGCTCGGGTGCCTATATGGACCTGTTGCGCTAACTACTTAATCTATTTTTCAAGTTACAATATTATTCTTATATTAGATTTCGAAAAAAAACTATCCTGTATTCTATACTGTATTCGGAAAAATAAATCCTGTGAAATGCAAAATTTTCTTTGAATTTTCCTGTTTTTCCTTAAAAAATAAATGGCATGCTTATGCATACAGCATACTACATGCAAAAACCCTTCATGCCCATGCCATATGTTATAAAAGGTTTCGGTGGACCGCAGCATGTCTGGCTGGTGTCCGTGTCGCCTAGGCCAAATGTCCAACGGAAAATACATGCTACATACAACATAATTATTGGTATGTAACTGCATGTCGTATGCCTACTCATAACTTACTTGCTTATTGGGCTCCCGTTCCGGGAAGAGTCTCTGTCTGAGACACTACCGCCTTCCATTCTCTACGATCTCGGATACGCTGTTGTCAACACCAAGCGCTCTGGCATCCGCGATGGCTTGGTCTTTGAAACGGAGGGTTCTTTGACGGCCATTTCACCATGGATAGACTTACGTCCGATCAACGTTTGCAAATTATTGAATTTCGTTTTCATTACCAAAAATTGTGCTCATGATTGTCGTAATCGTCAATGGTGCTCGCTATCGTTTGATGATTTTTGACATTTTTCTGCGTTAACATTGGCACTACCGACTATAAAACATCCTTCATAAAATATCGTTCGCAAAGAACGATGTATAGATGTTTTTATTGGTCTCAACATGAACGATACATCGATTATTCAAAACATCGATGTATGCTTTGGATCCCTAGTTGGGTTTGGTCGACATATTGTTTCAACAGGACGGCCGGCGCGACATGCCACACAGAACGCGAATGCGTGGATGGACATGTTGCGAAACGAATTTGTTGAGCAATTCATCCCACGTTTTGGATCTGTGAATTGGCCGCCTAAATCGTGCGTTTTGATGCCACTCCCACTGGACTATATTTGATTTGTTGGAAATGTATGCCAAATATGGACATTCCGAATGGACGAAAAAATATTAGAAAAGTAAATTGCAAGAATTGATTTATCGACGCTAATATAGCTACATATTTCGCTTTTTTTTTTTCATTTTAAAAACCAAACGTATAAAAA
This sequence comes from Cheilosia soror, assembly GCA_949372485.1. Lineage (NCBI taxonomy): Eukaryota > Metazoa > Arthropoda > Insecta > Diptera > Syrphidae > Cheilosia > Cheilosia soror. The sequence continues at coordinate 70,068,761 of OX443562.1, read as the reverse complement.
ATCAACTATTATAATATCGACATGTTATATGAAGCATGTGGTGTAAATGCCATATTTGTATAAAGAACAATTATGTACTTACCGATTTGATCCCAAATGTGACTTATTCCACCGTGGGACTATTTTCCTCCCTGCTTAAAGCGATGAATCTGTTATCCCCAATGCCCTGGATTGGATTGAGCAATTCAGAAAAGTGCTTGCTCCATCGCCTCATTCAAAAGAAGTGTACATTCTTTGGATTTGACCCCTTCAACAATATTCCACTTCCTTCCCCAAAGACGGTGGATAGTCTGCCAGATCACGGTGTGATTTTTCGCCGAACTCCCTCCAATATTGTTCATTGGAAGATTTGGAATTTCTTTAAAACTTTCAAATACCAACCATGCAAATTCCTCAAGCATCTCATCGTTCTATAGCCCCTCCCATGGTATGCATGTAACGATCCTTGGATTTGGATTTCACTTTGGCAGGGTAGGTAGATATATTTTTGATTTTTGAGATATGATTTACCAACACCAGTGATCAGTTGACGGTGTAACGACATGGGCAGGGTGATTGAGACATTGAGTATTTATGTAAGTTGCCTTTTAAGCATAAATGTCAAAATGCTTGGTTAGAAGTAGGTATGGTGTCAACAATCGAAAAGTATGTAAGCCTTGAGTGGCTTAGGCTATACGAGAGACAGTTTACAACTCGAACTCGGTTTCCAATCCACTTGAAAAATGAATCATAACAAAAACGAATATATTTTTAAAGTCGTCGTCTCATCCGTGAACGAGTAATACGTGACGGGGATTTTTTATTCCGTAAGCGTACTGCTCTTTCATAGATGAGGCGATTGGTCCGGAGATTGACCACATTAAGATGACGTTTTTAGTATGTTCTCCCACGTAGACTCGTAACACGACCTCTTGGCGCTCGTCCAGCACAGCAAAAATACTTTGAAAATGATTGTCTTCGCAAGAAGCTGCAAGAAGCTTTGGTGACTGTCTAGTGTCTATCCTTCTCTCAACCTCCATAGAACTTCAGTTACCTTAAATTCAAGTGTAGACAGAAGACCAGAGCTACGAAGTCGATAAAGGCGGCGCCTCTATTGTGCAAGATTTCACTAGGCGACCTCCAAGAAAAAAATCAATTGTTCAATCACTAGAGCCGGTGAGCAATTGACTCCAAAAAAGAGACGTAATGCGCAACGTAAACAAGAATAAGAGCCGAGATAAAAACAGTAGTCATGGGAGAGAAGAACAAAAACTTCTCCGAAGAAACAAGGAAAAGGAAAAGTACGGAAAGACCTTGAGATATCACCTCTGGAATGAGATTTCAAAATTTAACCAAAAAGTTAAAAAACCTTCTCTACAAAGTCTCGACATCGTCTATCAGTTGATCTGGAAAAAAAGCTATAGAAACATTACGTCTTCTCAATCTCCCGTACAAATATTCTATCTGTCACAATCTGTAAACGAAAAAAGTCATTCGCGAACACCAAAAGAACAAAAGTTCACACTTCTACATGACTCTACAATAGAGCCAAAAAGTCGAAATAAATACCTACAACTTTCTTCATGAATTTGAAAGCCCTCCATGACATATTTAAGGAGACGATAGAGGGCGCTTTTGCCATTGTAAATTCTAACAGTAAGTGCAACTCTGCAACGCTTGTGCTCTGCATCTCTGCATAAATGCATAAGCTGACTGCTGTAAAAGCGTCTTGACAGAAGCTGTTTCATGTTTTGTCTTCCGAGTTATGGTGCATGGTAGTCGACTGTATTTTTACCATACTGTAGACATCGGAAGTAAGGCCTACAAGCGACATGGATGATGTCTTTCTTTGTGCATGTGATCGATGAGAGATAACTGAAGAGGCTTGTTTGATAATCCCCAGCTACAAGACTGAAATCCTCCGTCTTCTCGAAGACACATCGTCATCCTTTTCGGTGTCAAGCAGCAGGGTAGATGGCCCATTTCTGCTACGCACCAGTCTCTCTCCTTAAAAACGGACTGCCTAGATGCCATAACCTTGGCCAGACTTTTTCGGTCACACTTCGTCTTCCCCGGAAAGATCCATATGGTCTTCGGAAATGTCTGGTGGAATCTTGGATAAATTTCAGGAGGTTGTCACTAAAGGTCATTCGCTTCAAATAACCAACCTTACATCCAGCCAGAGTCTAAAAATACCTGTTGAGTTTCAACAAGTCCCCCTGAAACATCTGAAGAGCAGAGCCCCACTGACTTTTTCGTTCCTCCCCTATTCCCCTGTTCTGACACTGCACAAAGTACCATTTATTTAGTTAAGCGAATTCCCAAACGAATGGTCTGCTATACTATTTACCTCTACCTACCGTGGCATATTCTGTTCTTTTTTTTTAATTAATCCAAAATTCGATGTAATCAAACAATGTCTCCCTTATTTCGCTTCAATAATTATTATGTTATTGAATAACTAGAGCGGTAGGTATGTAATTCATGAATTTAGTTAAGCTATATTTATTTTAATTTTTATTTTATTTGTTTGCTTTTAATTTCATTTCAATGCGCGTCAGCATCATGTAAAAATATACGGTTCACATTGAGGTTCGATATATGAGAGTGTTTCGGTTAGATTTGTAAACTTTTCATTTTGAAATTAATTAGGGATTTGTGGGCAATTAAGGCGAATTATTTGCACAACATTAACTGGCCATTAACACGTGGTATTAAGGTTGTTTTTTTATTTATTTATTTTAGAAAAGTGGACTTTAATTAAACTACATTATATTTAGTTGATCTCACTTTTGTGAGATTTGATAATAAATAATTCCAGAATTATATTTTATAGGCTTTGATTTTTATTTCAATTAACATGCAATAATTAGGCACGTTAAAGGTAATGCCGATTCGTCTTCAAAAAAATGCAATAAAATAAATAATTCCGTCCATTAAGCTGGAAGTAGGTACCTACTAACTGCAATTTTTTTTGGATTGGCTAGAACAACTAGAAAAATTTGTAAAAGTGAAAGAGCAAGATATTACCTCTTTCACCAACCCTCCGGACTCCAATGACAATATGTATTAATTATGATATGAATGTCAAATGGTTGACAGTTGAGAATTGACGAGATTAGATTTACCCTGAAGGTAACAAACATTGGTCAGGAACTTCACCTACGTCACAATCACAACATAAGACTACTCTGGGTTCGCGGGCACAGAGGTGTATCTGGAAATGAAAAAGCTGATCAGCAGTCAAGAAAGGGGTCGTCCCTTTACCTAAAGCAGGCCGACACTACAGTAATGATTCCCCCTGTAATTTCAGACAGACGATTAGAAACAAAATACTAATTGCGACAAATGAAAGATGGAGCAAGCTCAATTCAGAAAACTAATAGAAATTGAGGAATTAACAAGAAATCATAGTCCATAATCACCGAACACCAGTTGATGCAGAAATACCACGTCAAGAAAATGAAAACATGTACAGAGGATGCGATGAAGGGGTGCATGAGGACAGCCCACACTTTCTTTGCCACTGCCCAGTGCTTTGCCACATAAGAAATAGAAGGACCTAGGAACTATGTCCCAACTGGAACTAACTGCCACTAGCCAAAACGAACTAAGTCCTAAAAAATTTGGGATTTAGTTCATATAAACTAACTGCCATGATTTTTAGAAAATAAGGGACCCAACTAAGAATGAACAAAGTCCCAATAGAAGAATAAGTTCCAAATGAAAGTAACTTACGCCTAACCTCCAAATCCACCAGCGTGCCCCCCATACATATACCACTGTGCCTACGGAAATTGATCTCCCATTTCATCTCCCATTAGGCACAGTGGAATATGTGTGGGGATGGGGGGGCATGCTGCCACCAAGCAACCCCCCTGCTTTGGGTCACTGTTGGATTTGGAGTAAGTGCGAGGCCATGGTGTAGTGGTTTTCATACGATTCTATAGGGCATCACAATGGATCTACATTGAACTAAGTGCTGCAGTGCAGATACAGATTTCTCCTGTCTTGCTAATCCACTATCTTAACTACGTTAGCCACATGTAGTCGTGACCTGTTCAGACCAATCAAAATTCAAACACATCAAGTCAGCCAGCTGTCGACTTAGATACTGAACTATAGAGTTTTGAACGCCCCTTTTTTATTATCTTGACTTTAAGATTTGATCTTTTAAAGTTGCATTTCTGGAACAATGCCTACAAATTACTAATAAATAGACGGCGCACGTTCAAAAAAGGAGCAGTGCCTAAAGGCTGTAAACAGTGGAAGTAATAAAATGCGCAACCATACACTTGCACCTGAAGTCTTTTGCAGTTTGCTCTAAAAACGAGGGATGTTCTACTTCAAAATCATAATGGTGCAATTGCACAGAAGCTTCTAATCTAATATAATACTTCCACAGCGGCCAGAGAGGTATTAGTTTTAGTTCGGAACGTAAATTATTGTAAGTTTAATTCCTCTTGAAATATCTGTGGCCACAAAAACAAATAAAGTCGAAAACTGCAAGATGCCATTAGATTCAGCATGCCCAAAATCTATAAGCCGTCTATAGTTGAGTTTGGTTGTCGGAATATCAAGGAATATAAGCTGAAGTCAGCTAAACTCGACTTAAGATTTGTTTGCCTTAAAGTGGTGTTGGGCCATAACAGCTAAAGTGTTTATTTTGCTTACCACTCTCGAAATTAGAAAGATCAATAGATTATGTAACGGTAGTCCGAAAGAGACTTAAATTACCTTTATTTACAAATACATATAACTTTCAAGGTGGGCGCAGTAGCGCAGTGGTTAGTGTGCTGGACTACTGTGCGTGGGATCCCAGGCTCGATCCCCGGAAAACACAAATTACATCTAAAAGTTTTTTCTACTGCGCCACCTCTCGCGAACGTCTGACAAACATCCGAGAGTATGACTGTCATGAAAAAGCTTCTCAATTCAGACGTTCGGACTCGGCATAAAATTGTAGGTCCCTTCCATTCGTCCCAAAAAAATAGAAACTCACACAAAACGAATGGTTGCGAGAAGCTATAGGCCTTGGGTGTCACCCGCCTGTTGCGCTACCTATTTATTTATTTTATAACTTTCAAGAAAATCAGACTTTCCGCGGATTAACCAGAACCATTTGTAATTTCAATTTTAAAAGTGCTCTCCTGAAAAATTGTCTAAATCGACTTTCACTTTAGAGGTCTTTCCTTGTTGCCACAGATATGTCTCAATACCGAATACGGAAGTACCAAACTTTAGGTAGGTGCTCTTGTCCTAAATAGCCAAGGAGTTTTATAAATCGATAAATCTTATCTACTATCCTATAGGTGAAGTGCGTTGGTTGTCCTCTGTCTTGTATGGAGGTCATTCTGTTGCATTTCGAGTAATAATTTCGTTAATATTCGTTTTTCTAAACATCTACCATGATTATATTGTAGTACTTATTCAATAGGCTTAGCTCAGCGACTAGTCTTCTGTGGGCATGAGCTGATGACGAGTTCATGTTATTGTACCTATAGGATCTCCACTTGTCAATGCTTCATTAAAATGACATAGTATACTTCAGGGAATAGTAAAATCGAAACACAAACAAAATGATATGGTAAAGTGAAAGCGGACGGCCTTTTTATCGTTCCCACTGCACTGTATGTACCAAATAAAAATTGCTATCGAATGCTGTGGAAAAGAATCTTCAATTTTTTATATTTTATCTCAATTGACGGCGTTGCATTTTTAAAGTAACACAATTTAAGTAAAATATAGTGCAGGCGATTTTTTCAAATATATTTCGAGGTTTCACACATTAAGTGTAATCAAAATACAGACGCGATTTAAAAAGAGGGTCACACGATTCATTTTCCACGAATAGCACTGTTGGCGAAAAGTTGCCCATTCTTTATTATCATGAACGTGACATTTCCTTAGAGGGTTCAAACTCCTTTGTGAAACGAAAACTGCAAGAGTCAAAATATATTTATGTATGCAAGCTACGATTATATATGTAGTTGTTACTTTGAGTGCATTCGTTCCTAGGCATGTATGATTGTATGTGCGTTGAAAAATTCACATCAATTCCTTTAGGTTCCAAGCAAAGTAAGTTTATGCGGATGTATTTGAAAGGGTTACAAATAACAATCTGAGCGGGTGATGTACTACCGACATCATTCACAATGGAATAGATGTGCATGGATACTAGTCCATTCAATCTCAATGGGGAAAGGAAACACTGTACTTTACGAAAATTCTTTAAAAATTATAACTAATATTTTTTTTGCAAATTTTTGTTCTTTTGTATCTGAAGTATGGTTGAAGGTTATACTTTACTTTATTGTTACTATCACTCGTTGGGCTAACTCTTTTAATCGGCTTACGATAAATGGAAGGCATGACTTTGTATAAAGGTGCTAGTATGTACAACGTATGTAGCACGCCACATATATATGTGGCTCTGACGTCTACAGAGAGTGCACAAAGAGAGCTTGTACACGGCATGTACCTATTGGGACCATTCGCTGACGTCAAATGACGTCAGTGCTACATATGTATGTGACGTGCTACATACCGTGTACTAGCACCTTAAGCAGCAGAAGCGTATACCTACAGGCGTACTAATAGCAGAACTCTGAAAAAAAAATTAAATATGTTCCTTAATTGCGTGTAAACCATCTTTTATACCCTCAACAGGATAAGGTATAATTCACTTTGCCATTTTATTCTGAATCAGGATCAAATTCTGAATTGATTTATCCATGTCCACTTGTCTGCCCGTCTGGCTGTCTATTAGCTTAGGCGAATGAAATTTTGTGATATGATATTTACCGTCGTCATGTTGGTATTGAAAATGGGCTTATAGGTCAAGTAGTTGTGCTACCTCCCATAATAAACCAATATTAGAGTCATGGGAGTACTAATTCACATGGCTAACATTTTGCATGACATGTATATGCACTGGAGGTTATCAACATATATGCCAGGCCGATGATAACACTTTTCCTTGTTTTTTTTTTATCCCAATATCCCGATTTCCGGGTCCTAGGTATTCCGATTGTAATAAACTTTCATTCGGAAGCCCTAAAGGACCATTCACATGGGAGCGAACGAACGAATTGATGAAATGCGAATAAACCACTTTTTATGCATTTATAAACAAAAAAAATCCACATTTTATTATTCCAAGATATCCTCCTCTTGGAATAAGGTTAAGTTCAAACGAATTTTTTATTCGCTACTTTGTGGAACGCGATTTAAATGATGTGGATTGTGAATAGACTGACAATTCGCGCCAGGGTGTTTTCGTTCGCGGCAAAAAATTTGGATTTCCAAATTTCGTTATTTAAACTGTTAATAAACTTGTTTTCTTAATAAATTTTGATGGAATAATTAATTATCCTCATCTTGGAGTAGTAAAAGGCAATTTTCTGTTTATAAATGCATAAAAAGTGGTTTGTTCGCATTTCATCAATTCGTTCGTTCGCTCCCATGTGAATGGTCCTTAAGAGTAGGTAGGTATGTACAATGCAAATCGACTAGTGCCAAACTTTATCGGTACAAAAAGTCACCACAAATTTACCTGATGGCGAATAATATTGCAAAATACATTTTCTTTAGCTTAATTTTTCCTGATTATAGGTACTTGTCAAAAGAGAAGGCATCCGCTTTTCGAACTTGGGGGCTGGAATTACAGCACTTGGCGCCATAAAGCAGAACTGGCAGAATAAGGGATTTGTAGAGCATATATTTCGTCCTTCGAGTTAGGAGCTTTGAACTAAGTAGTAGCGGTTTCGTAGGGTAATTCTTCCCCGGATCTCCACTAGGGTGTCATTTGTGGAGTTCATATTCGGAGGTGGATGAACTCATTATAGCTACCTCGAAATTGTTACTATCAATAGATATGTTTTATACTAAGAGGTGGACAGATGTTTGCTCTGCGCACTATCTGCTCCAGGAATTTACTGCATGAAACGCCCAACCAAACGACTTCACATGCCGCGATATGGGCATCATTTTTGTCCAAAGTGGGGCTTTTCAAAGAAAATCTCTTGAGCGTGTGGCTGGACGAGGCAGCAAAACCCGTGTTGCAATGCAAATTTTTCACGCAATTTTTCGTTGAACACGTTTTTGAACAACTTTTTTTCGCGGCATTTCAACAGAATAATTTCGAAAAACCAACAGAACTCTTTCTTTGTTTTTTCCTGTCGTTGGTGTACATTTTACGTACTACAATAATTTGTCGTTCCAATTTACGTACATTTCGTGATTTTGAGCTCTCACTTCGGTACACGGTACCAGTACATGACTCCAAATTTACGTACTGTACGTGTCATTTACCTACAGGTAGTCACAATATGTATAGAATATAGACAAAAAATATTTAATTGATCTGAAGCGCGGCTATACTCGTATGTTACTAACATTCAACGTTTAAAATTAATTTATAAATGAGGCAAAAACAAATCTATTACCTACTTGGAATGAATGTAGATTATTGACGCTTTATTGCGTAAGTTGCTCATTATTCCGTATTGCTTCCGCTTCCGCCATTAACTTTTAATTCTAAAATAAAACTGGGCAAAAATAAAATGACTATGTCAGATTATCATTGCATATTTTTAGTTGTTTAAGATATTCGTCACTGAAAGAATATGAGCATTTTGCGTTGTTATATTTCTGGCGGGCCTTATAAATCGCTTACTATCCAATTCTTTGTATCCAATTTAACGCCAAAGCACGGCCAAAGTATTTAAAGAGGGACAACCTGTACAAGAATTAGCATTTCTTCGGACTGTCCATAGTAAACGTCTGCTACTCCATTATGGTTAGAAACAGTCTCATCGAGACCATTGATCTCAAAAAGGGATTTAGATCAATCTTATACAGGAAAATTAAACATTGCTTGTACCATCTCTAATAGATAAAACCAGAGTGCTTAATATCCATTAATGAGTAGGGACACTCTCCACGTTTGTCTTATCAGTTTACAATTTGCATTTGCAGTAGGTATCGCTAAGTCTCCCATACACGAGAAACAGACGGCAGTAAAAGTGCTCTAGTAAGAGAGGGATGCCTTAGGCCCTAGTTATGGCTATCATTGAAATGCATCATTGGAACAAATCAGTGGAATGGTGGTTTTATTTTTTGACAAGTCGGTTATAGCAATCATTAAAAAATTCCTATGTCAGTGGAAGAACCTGTCAGTGACTTTTCAACAAACAAGTCTACTCTTTGAGGTTAGAGTTGATCACTGAAAGCAAAACTGACAGCTGAGAATAGGAAGAGAATCGAACACATCAGTGAAACCATTGGGTTCCAAATTGGAGAAACGAGAATCAGCTGTTCATTGAAATCGATTTCGATCAGTGAAATAATAAAATTGAATTTAAAGAAGAGTTTAAGTCAGAATTAAGTAGTTCTTTCGTAAAAAATTCCACAATTGATTACCTTTTGATACCAACTAAAGCCAATATTGTTTGATTAATCGTCTTAAAATCGGAAAACAAAATTTTGAATGATGCATTTTAATGATAACTATAACTAGGGCCTAAGATGAAGAGTAGTCAAACTATTTCGAAATGTGCAAAAATCAATGTGTTATATTTTTTATTGATCATTTTATATGTATCTATTAAAATTAGGAGACTATCCTATACAGGTAGGTATACAGGATCCAAACGCTAGGTATGTAGGTACAATGTGCAAGCCATCGGTTGAACCTGGCTCTGTCTAATGCCATGTCAACTCCTGCAATTCGCAATTGCCTTGGTGTTGTTAGTGAAACAGCTAATTTCTTCCGCAACCATTCGACTTTCAAAAATGTCATTAAAAAACACGCACCAGAGAGCCGAAAAACTCGACTTCTACGCCTTTGTAAAACACGATTCATTGAAAGGCAGAACAGTATTATTTCCTTCGTAAAGCTCTTCATAATGCATTGTGCATCTTAACAAGTCTTGAAGAAATAACGAGTAGAACGTGGGCGATGTCTTCGAAATCATCACCACTTTCGGCAGCGGTCCAAAAAAAGGATTTCCTAGTAAGCCTCATTGTACGCAAAAAACTATTCAGTTTAACACTGCCCTTGTCAGTTTCCCTACAGAACAAATCCTTAGATTTCGTTTCAGCAATAGACCGCTCAAAACAAGTTCTGAATTCTCTTAAGAACATCAGAGAAAATGCCGATTTTTTCAGAGAGGCTTTTCAATCCGCATCCCACCCCCAATTTGCCGAGGACTAGTTTGAAGTTGGATTAAGAGCTCCAAGAACTTCCTTGATACAAACAACGCGTTCCAATCCAGATACCTCTTCTACTGAAGCCTATTTTAAAGTATCTATAGTCCATACTGATTCCTTGCATAATTTCGTTAATACATGTTACTTTTATAATGCAATTTCGTTGTCAGCTGTGAAGGCTGAGGAGGTACCTACATTCTTTGGTGCGAAAAAATATCCTCGAGTGATCCTTCTACCGCAGTTTTGAAACTGCATAATATTGTGACAAGACATACTTTAGAGCTCTTGTCACATATATCAGCTCTTGCAGTTTTGGCAACGTTTCCAGTGACCACAGCTAGTGTTGAAAGAACCTTTTCAACTATGAAAAGCTTTAAAACAGTATCCTGAATCGTTATGGAGAATGCAAGATTCAGCTCACTTGCTGTATTATCTGTTCATTCGGATATTAATGTGGATCCATCAGATAAGGTGATTAATCTCAAGTAAAAAAAAAAAAATTAAGATGTTTTGTGCTTTGAAAAAATGTGAGTAAAAAAATGATTTTAGTGTTCGTTTAAGTACATACGATTTAAAAACTAATAAAAATCAATGAATTGGAATACCTTTAAAGTTTTTGATTTATAGAATTCTTCGTAAGACTTGGAAGCAATTTTCGACGGTTTTCAAGCATAAATCGGCCGATACTGCTGCAATTTCACGTTCGTACGAAGTTCATCAATCGTCGCTGGCTTGTTGACATAGACCATAGACCTGACGTAGCTCCACAGGAAATAGTCTAACGGCGTAAAATCGCACGACCGAGGCGGCCAAGCGACTGGACCATTTCGGGAGATAACACTTTCTCTAAACTTGGTTTCCAATAAATTGATTGTGACATTCGCTGTGTGGCTTGTGGCGCCGTCCTGTTGGAACCACATGTTCTCCAAGTCCATATCATCCAAGATCAATTTAATCTTGTAAGGAGAGATGCCCAACGCTTGAGAACGACGTGTGAGAGACACATTTGGGCTTTCTTCAACTAAAGACTCAGCGGCAGCAATATTCTCGACACTCCGGGCACTTCTTTGTCTCACTGGCACGGGAACATTTTGTACTGTGCCTGTGGATTCAAATTTTTCTACTAGACGCTCAATTGTTGAACTGATAGGATGATTATGACGACCATAAATTATTGGACGTAGCGCTCTTAACGTTGAGGCCACTGACTCCGAATTTCGGTAGTTCATTCATTCATTCATTTTCAATGGTCCGCTTGTCCATTAAGTGGGTCGCGGGTGTAGGTTGCTCAAGTGGACCCTCCATAGCTCTCGATCCTCCGCCATCGACTCTAAATCATCAAGGGCAATCCCCATACGGGTATAGGAGAGATTATGGACTTGATCTAAACATCTCATCCTTGGTCTACCTAGAGGACGCCTACCCGATGGTACGGATTCCATAGCACGTCGTGGAATCCTGGTCGGGGACATGCGTTTAACATGACCAAACCACCGAAGCATGGATCGCTCCGAACGGAGAAGTAGCTGCTCGCCATTGAGTTCCTCACGTATTCTGGTATTTCTGATTCGATCTCTACGGGTCACACCAGCAATACTACGGAGAAATCTCATTTCGGCAGCTTGTATCCGCGATCTTATTCTTTCGGTCATTACCCAAACCTCATGACCATAGGTGAGAGTTGGAACAAACACCGAATTAAAGACTGACAACTTAGCTTTGACACCAAGTTCAGTCCTAATAACAGAATGACCAAGCTGTCTCAAAATTGACCCAGCCTGACCAATCCTACAGGAAAACTCGGCATTGCTCCTTCCATCACTCGTGAATAAGACCCCGAGATACTTAAACTTCTCCACCTGTTTCAATGGGACTCCACTAACATGCAGAGTGCATTGAACAGGCGTTCTGGAGACGACCATCACTTCAGATTTGTTCACGTTTACCTTCATCTCAGCTTCAACACAAACGGTTACAAACCGATCGAAATTTAGTAAATTTTAATAATTTCGACTCATTGTTGGCTCGCATATCTTTCCATCATGAAATGGCAAACCTTACTGAAGAGAAATGTCAAAAGAGCGGTAAGAAATTCGGCGTCGTTTGCTGTCCCTGTCGCTCTACTTTTGTAGCGTCCCTGTTGAAAAACCCTTTATTTACTCGTACTCTGGATAAAACCCCCAGAACTTCACTAGCACACAGAATGCATTTAATAGACATTTTGGAGACGACCATAATTTGAAAGGTTAGTTTAATGGCGTAAACATCAGGAGATAGTGCGGTCAGTCGTCATCTTTACTTTTTGACATCTTTCGACCGGGACAATTTCTTCGCAAAATTTGCATCGCAGTAAGAGTGTGTGGCTGGCGTCTTGTTGGCCTAATTGCTCCAATTAATTTGTAATGCTTCTAGTAAAGTTAAGTTTGGTTCAGTTTCTGCTCATAGCGTTAGCTGCGTGTTTGCACAAATGGTTTTCAAGAGGACAATATTTATAAAATCAATTAAAACCATCAACTCGTACGAGTATAAAATAGTTTCGCTTCAACGATGTTCATAGATACATTGTGTAGGTCGAAGGCATGGCAAGCCCAACAAATGAAGTATCAAAAGTTAACATTGCCCTCTTGATTATTTACCAAATAAGTTCACAACACCAGAGTTGTTGTGAAAACTTGAAAAGAAATATCCAACAAAGTAGGTACAGACTCTGAATTTGTCCTTCTTTGGTCTTCAAGAACCTACCTATATACCACAGAGAATAATGCAATGTTTACGACTATACCGACAATAATACAGAAGCTCAAGGTCTGTGACCCGTATAAGATTGACTTTTCCTCGGTCAATGCTGTTTACATAGTTTGGTGTTTGGATTATCATCTTTTCCCAACACTCTGGCGCCATTCATTTCCACTGAGCATGGGGATAACAATTTAAGGAAATCGCGTCTACACACCCTATTTTAGGGAGAAATAAAAGAGTTGAGAATGAATAAGATAAAAGAATGGAAATAAAATGAAACTCTTTTGAAAACATTTTATTATGGCGACAATACTGTTACAAAAAAGGATACTTTCATCGCTTGTGTTTGTCAACACCCCACCAAGGTTGTGAATGGCATAAAAATGTTCAGTTTGTGGATAAATTAATGTGAAAGGATGCCGTGGGTGTGGGGATTAAGATGACCAGTTGTACTTATGCAGATGTCAATAAAATATTTTTGAGGTTACAGCTCGCAACCAAAATCGGGTCGTTCTAGATAATCCTATCAAGAAGGTATAGTGACCTACCTGAGTATGTATGTGTGTGTTGCTGCTATGCGTGATGGATATTGCTATCGATAATAAATGAGCTCATAGTCATAGTTGACTTTTTAATATGGTTAAGCTTAGAAATCGGGTTCATTGCATAAATGCAAATAACCTACTGAATGAATGTAAATGTAGGCACGTAAAAACGCAATGTTTAAATTTACAGGGCATTTCGCCAATCACGCTATTCTCATATGTCAAGTGTTTACATAATAATATAATAAGCATGTAATTGCAAATCGTTAGGCTCACAACTTTTTGTTGCACACAAGTAGATAGGTATGTTATGTACACCTTTTGGTAATTATATAGGTATAGGTAGATATATGCCATATCGGTCATCTATGAAAGAATTTCTAAATCAGATCCTCCCCTTAATGTTGATTTTCATATTTCGATTGAATTAAATTAAATAAACTTGGCAGCATGGCATTTTGGAATTCAGTTGTTGATGCATAATTGCATTGAAACATTTTTGTGGTTATATTGATAAGTATCTTTTTTTTTTTTTTCTTTGTCGGAGGTTGTTACTATCCGATGGAGCACTCAGACACAACTACTGGTCCATTGTACTGCCAAACAGACACCTTACATTGCTGTACTTAGTTTTCCCGTCTTTCGAAGTCTGCAGTCGATTCTCCTGAGAGACAGAAGGAAAGACGAGGACCTCTTGCAGATGTCCGGACGCAGTCGTTTGGTCTGTCTACACCCAGCACAGTCACGCCAACGACGCTCGTGTTCACGAGAAACCCAAGTATCAATGGATGACCTAACCACAGATGCAGGCAAACCCAACGCAGGTTCAGGTCCTAAGAAATCTTCTTCTGAACCCAACCTGGCCAGCTCGTCAGCGATCTCGTTTCCCTGGATACCAGTGTGACCTGGAACCCATACAAGTTTGACCGTGTTTAGCCTACCGACCAAGTTCAGAGAAAGCTTGAGTTCGAGCACTAACTTGGACGAGGTAAGAGGGTTGAGCAGCGCTTTTAATGCAGCTTGGCTATCACTGCAAACGCATATGCTTCTAGCCCTCCACCTGTTTGTCACAATATAGCGCATAGCCATAAGAATAGCGAAAATCTCCGCCTGGAAGACAGTCGCATGGTTACCCAAGGGGTAGTGTAGTCTAATGTTCTCGCTTTCCACGAAGACTCCAGAACCAGACCCCTGTCCGGTTTTACAGCCATCCGTGAATACACGATGGCATTCCTTCCCTGGCTCCGAGTCTGGCCGAAGCCATTCTGTTGCCTGAGGAAAGTTGACGTGGTAGTTTTGTCCCAGTAGGATTTCTGGTGTCATTGCGTCAGACGGCATATCCATAAGACAGGGGTCGAAGGATAATTCTCGCACAAGTTCTTCAAAATTCCAATGCGCGTGGTACCAAAAGCCACCTCTCTTTAACCGAGAGATGGTTTTCAGCGTACACCCCATGATAAAAATATCAAGGGGGGGGAGGTTCATCAAAGCATCTAGAGCGGAGCCCGGAGTGCTGGGGAAGGCCCCTGTGCAGCCAAGGCAAACCGTTCTTTGGAGTTTGGCGAAAGAGGCCATAACACGTTTCCGCGAAAGCCTGTTCCACCACACAACCGATGCATATGAGACAAGTGGTCTTACCATTGCCGTATAGATTCATAGGACCCTTTTAGGAGATAAGCCCCATGTCTTCCCAAAAGCGCCTTTGCACTGCCAGAAAGTCGACAGCGCTTTATCGGTTTGATAAGTATCTACTAAGAAATAACATTTTTGCATTTTAATAAATATCTACATAGGTATTAACATTTAGTAGATAGTTCATAACTGTAGCTGCCCTTTAAATTTTTAACTTTAGCTCCCACGAATGTCGAGAATAACGTTTGCAGTTTTTATTGTAACTGCCACGCCACGCTCCTTTTCCCGATCCCGCCCATAGTTTTTTTTAAATGATTTCTAAATGCAGTAACGTTAATATAAATTGCAAAGCTAAAGCGGCTGTAAATGTCAAGATATAAGATTTTGGTATTCCGCGCCATCTGTCGGAAAACTTGAAGACTTTTATCCATGCGCACTTTTCCCTTCATCTTCACTATTTCTTTATACAGTGAGCGTCAAAAATGAGTAAGCACCAACGCTCTTTTAAATTTTCTTTATAGGGAATTGAAAAAGTTCTCAAAAACCAGCAATCTCTAAAAAGTTTGATAACTAAATAACAATAACAAAAGGTATTTCATTTTGACATTATAAAATACTTTAGGTATCTTCCTACTTAAAAAAATAGTTCCCAAACTCCAAAGATAAATGAAAACATCATTAGTGTTCACTCACTTTTGACGCTCACTGTGTATAAAACAAAGTGGAAAAAACTGTATGTTTCCCTCTGTCGTCCGTAATTTTCAACCAATTTAGTTGTTTTTTTTTTAAATGTCTGTAATTGGTGCAGAGAAATAAGTCGCCGGGAACTAAGTTCACCGAGGGAATCACAGTTCCCACCTAGTGGGAAATAAAACCACTTTTGTAAAGTGGACTTAGTTTCCATGTAGGGTGGGAAATCAATTCCGAAAACTCTGAGTTTTATTTCCCTTTCAATACCAAATTTCGCATATACTGCAAATCTGACGGAAAACCTAAGCAGGGGCTATCAAGCCATACGTATTAAACAGTTGTACTTACTAAGTAGACCTAGTTCCCACCTTACATGGGAACAAAGTCCACTTCACGAAAGTGGGTTTATTTCCCACTAGGTGAGAACTAAGTCCCGCAGAGGACACAGTCCACGGGGACTTATTTCCCAGCACCTCGGTAATTACGATGATCGGGCGATAGGTCAAATAAGTCCAAAATCGGACAAAGGGGCGTGGCACCGCTCATACAAAAAAAAAAAAAACATTAAAAATCGTATACATATGTCGAAAATCGATTGAGCTCAAACTTACAAATAAGCTTAAGCATTGACCCTGGAATGCTCCTGTAAGGACAAATAGGCGTGGCACATACCATACAAAAAACATTTAAAATCGTATACCTCCTGAACAAAAAACATCTTCTATGAGGTGAAACTTGATAGCCGCTGGGCCGATTTTCATGAGTTTTTTTTTTTTGTTTGTTTTCTTCGTATAGCTGTATTTCAGGTTTAGGCAGAAAGAAAGTTCCAGCAAATCGATTTATTCTCATTTCTCGCATTTTACGAAAGAATATTATTATCTAAGACCTAAAGCAAAGCAATACACTTGATGTGCACGAGCAAAGCCGGGAGGGTACAGCTAGTGCTCTTTGATAAAAAAAAATCAAATTTTTAAAGCCAATGGCATAGGATTTAGAAGTTTTTTGTGTCTCCTGAAAACCTTGTACGGACCAGAGGTGGATTGACGGATTATACAAGGTGGCGCAAAAATAATCTTCCGATGTTTTTTGGCTGTAATTTAAAAAAAAAATTAAAAACTTTGATTCTTCTTGTGGATTATTTTTATTTGGTCTTTTAATTTTTTTTACATCAAGTCGAGAATATGAAGTCATGTAAATGGCCGCCGCCACAGTTGATTGTCATTTGAGCCCTTTTTATGGCATTTTCCATCACTTTGGCCAAAACTTCCGGCGATAGGTCCTCACATTCATGACGGATATTGTCTTTAAGAGCTGCAAGAGTCTGAGGCTTGTTGACATAAACCCGCGACTTCGAAAAGCCCCACAAAAAGAAGTCTGGAGCGGTCAAATCAGGCGATCTTGCTGGCCCGTGCAAATCGCCCAAACGGGAGATTTGGCGCCCGGGAAATGCATCCTTCAGCATATCGGTTGTGGCACGTGCAGTGTGTGCCGTTGCACCGTCCTGTTGGAACCACATGTTTTCTAATCCCAATTCATCAAGTTGCGGCAAAAAGAACTCGTTGATCATTGCTCTGTAGCGCTCACCATTCACAGTAGCCGTTTGGCCCGCGACGTCTTCATGTCCATGACATCTTCGGCTACAGCAGCAATATTCTCTGCAGAACGGCTACTCCGGGGTCTGCCACGCCTGGCAGCATCTCGTGTTGTGCCAGTCTCTTCGAGGCGAGCGGCTAAACGTCGCAGTGTTTCACCAGTAGGCGTTGGACGGCTAGAAAATCTGCGACGAAATTCACGTTGTACCAAAGTCACCGACCGATTTTATTGCTCAAATAAATAGTCACCAATATTCCGCGTTCTGGAGCAGTGTAGCGTAACATTGTTTATTAACGTGTATTTCGCATGTGTTTACTACACAAATGTCAAAACAGAACTGACATTAGGGGCCAATCGCAAAATTTATAGCATTTTCTGATAGGAGGATTACTTTTGCGCCACCTTATAGGTGCAACAATCGCCATAATTTTTATGGACATTCAAAATGGGTTGGGGCTAATAATTGTCCGCCAAATCTGAGTGTCTTCCCAAATGCAGTACCTAGTTTGCGACCAATCTTCTTTCTTTAAAAATTCCTTGTCTTAATATAAACTTGCAGTTCGAGCTCGTGTAACAACATATCTTTTCGTCATTGATTAGTTTCTATTTTGCTAGATTTTAAATGCTGGACAGCTGGAGTACTTACACGATTTATACATATTTACCCATTTTTTTACTGCGTACTGAATACTTACTCAAATTCGATTACTGCACATAAAATAACAAAGTATGTACATATCATGAAGTTTCAGAAGCACTAATTAAACGTGAAGACAAATATGAAAAATTCAGCATTCGGATATCTGCACCAAGTGCTTCACGGAGCACACTTTGGGAAACTCAGGGGTATAGATATGATACTACTATACAGATACATAAAAGCAAAATTCAGAAATTCCGCCAAAATTGAAAACAGTTCTAGATACATTACATAGGTATAATAAGCGGATATAGCCGACTCCGTGTGTAAACAAAATGGATCTAATTTTACTGACCATCCGTTCCCAAAATTCTTAAAAGCATCGCTTAAGCAGTTAATTTTGTTGCTATCTCCAGAAATAACATTTTTGATCGCATACAGGACAACACGTGAATGTTATTACGTCGTCATCGTCGGAAATACAAGAAAATATTTGTTTTACTATAGGTACCTAACACATTCCACATTTGTAGGTATGCCGCTACTTGAGTCTTTTTTTAAGAAATCACCACCGGTAATGGACTCAGGTAATAATCACTCACCACGTCCTGTTTTCTTTGTTTGCGCCTTCATAAAACATCAAACTCAACGAGAATCACCTTGTTGTTATTTTATTATTACGTTTTAGCTAATCTAAAAGACATAAATAATCCTTGGTGGGGACCGAGCAATAACTGTCAGCCGACGATGTCAAAGAATAAAATAAGTCATTAACACGAAAGAAATATGTTCCGTTTACCCACTTTCGACGCTCACCCCTATGCCCGTTTTTTTGTGTGTAAGCGAATTAAAAAAAACAAAGCAAAACTAAACTATACCAAACACCATCAACACCACCACCATCAGAGAAATATATTCTAATAAAAACTAGAACTGTGCCGCGATAAGGTTGGAAAGGAACCATGGAACCGTCGCCGTCGCATCGGCAAAGAAATACAGCCTGCGTTCACATTCCTAGGCGGCTTTATGGGCCATCGTCATGATAGTTGTTATTTGAGGGCTTCTTATTTTTATTACAAAGTTATTATGTTAAAATGCCTGCTTACGTTATAATTTGATATTTCAGGCTTTCTGTCCTGGGGCGGATTTATGACTCTATTTTCAACGAAGGCAGTCCTGACGTGACGCATGTACATTTTAAAATGAATGTCTTGTGTTTGGGGGTGAGTATAACTGAAAAGGAAGAACGAAATTCCTGTGAGTGGCACTCCTATTGAAGATTACGGAGTTTTCCCAATAATTTAAATTCTTTCAGTTTTTTAGCGCATTCCACGCTTTTATAAGCGCCCTTATCTCGAACAATTACCAATACCAAGTAGGTATAATGGGGCGAATGTATATGGACTCCTGATGACTGGGCAAATTGCTTACATATGGTTGGTGATGAAATATTTTGAATAAATTGATTCCGTCTAGCACTTTTCAAAATTGAAACTGCAAAATGTGTCAGTTAAGGACATTTGTATTTCGGTTTTTCTTCGAAAAGTGTTAGATGTATAGTGATGGACAATTTGGAACAGGTATCAACTCATTTGTAAATTGTAGAGTTATGAGACTTCATTAGGGACATTCCATGGATATGTAAGGCTGATGAACTATAGTCAAACATATGCTACAACATAGCGAGACAACAAAGCTGGACCTAAAAAGGTCTAAAAGTTTGATGATTCATTCATTAATTCATTTTCAATGGCCCGCTTATTCATTAAGTTGGTCGCGGGTGTAGGTTGCTCAAGTGCACCCTCCATAGTAGGCTTGTGTATTTCACGAACGAACTAGTTCAATGAACTAGTTCACTACAGTGAACTAAGTTCATACACTTTATATGGGAATTTTCTTGACTTCGTAAAATTTATCTTGGACACTAAAAATGATAATAAGTACCGCGCAATGCTTTTCATATAAACGGAATAAGCTAAAGCTAAGCACACACGATTGTCAGATCTGTCAATCCTCTGACAATGACTGACAATAAGCTTACAATAGCCAACTATCTTACAATACAAAATTGTCCGTTCACATTCAGATAACGTTGTCAGGTTGAAAATTGTGTGTTCACACGGTTGTCAGATATTTGAATATGAAAAATTGGTCTATCCGTATAGTCAGACATTGTCAGGCAAATTAAAATGTATGGTCCTTGGTTTTTGCAGTACGGATAATGAACCAAAATATTGCACTTGCGACTATTTTAACTCTACGTGTTAGAAGGCTGCGAGGATGATGAATTGACATAAAAACGACGTAGTGTTTGGACGAAGGAGTCCGTTGTCAGCAGGAAGGATTCTACTCCAAATTCAAAGCTGAGGAGACGGAACTTCGTCACAATTTTTTGCGAATGGACTCAACACGATTCGATGGACTTCTAGCTTTGGTGACTCCACACATCAAGATGCCAGTACACGCGAGCATCCAGGGTACTCATTCCATAAAATTTAACACGATAGTCGTCTAAGCGATAGTAGTAAACGAGATCGTCTTTTATTTGCTTCACGTAACTTTACCACTATATCGTTTATTGTGGACAAAGTTTGAGAACTTTCGGTACCTTTCAGGAGCTCACAAACCAGTAGTTGAAAAAAGGACTAGACGTAATCGTTATTGTCATAAATGACACTTGACAAATAACAATGAGTTACCTATTATGTAATTTAAATCGTAAAAAAATCTGAATTCAATTGCTCGCTTTAAAATTCCTGTAAAAAGCTTAAAATTGTCTGCAAAATAAACAAATCAATGCATGACGAAATGAATGACGATACCTAATTTAATTAGCTAATTTAATTAGCTATCGTGCAAACGCTATCGTCTGGACGATAGTGCTCTGTCGATTATTGAGCTACATGAAGCAAATTTTGGATCGTAAAAACGATGTCGTGGAGACGATAGCAATTTTCAATGTTACGTGATGCAAGGCTATCGTCGAAACGGTATCGTCATGCGATTATTGACTTACGGAATGAGTGCCCAAGAAATCGATACCTACGGTTTCATTGGCAACTTGACCCAAATTTGTTTCTGTATTTGTCGAGGTGGCTTTTGAATGTGAATTCCGTCGGCGACCTCTTACCACAGGGCTTCTTTGGGTGCTTTATCCTCTGCATCCCACAACTCCATGAACTAAATTGAACTAAAATGAGCGAACTAGTTCAGTAGCGTTATTTGAACTAAATTTTGATCGATCACTCAAACGAACTAAATTGCCCAACTCTACTCCATAGTTCTCGGTTGTCCGCCATCGACTCCAAATCATCAAGCAATCCCCATACGGGTAGAGGGGAGATTATGAACTTGATTCAACCATAATCATCCTGGGTCTACCTAGAGGACGCCTACCGCTACCCGATAGTACGCATTCCATAGCCCGTCGTGGGATCCTGGTCGGCGACATGCGTTCAACATGACTAAACCACCGAAGCATGGATCGCTCCGTCCGAAGAGGTAGCTCCTCGATATTGAGTTTCTCACCTCTCACGTATTCTGGTATTTCTAATGCGATCGCTATCTTATTCTTTCGGTCATTACCCAAACCTCATGACCAGACCATAGGTAAGAGTTTGAACAAACACCGAATTAAAGACTGACCAAGCTGTCTCAAAATTGATACGGCATGACCAATCCTGCAGGAAAACTCGGCATTGCTCCTTCCATCACCCGTGAATAAGACCCCGAGATACTTAAACTTCTCCACCTGTTTCAATGGGACTCCACTAATATGCAGAGTTAGTGGAGTCACTTCAGATTTGTTCACGTTTACTTTTATCTCAGCTTCAACACAAACGGATACAAACCAACACAAACGATCACTTTCGCTTTATGCACAAGGAAAACCACTACAGTTTTTCATTGACGTTTTCCATTTTTTTTTTGTTATTATTTCAACAGTCAAATTGCATTTGCTGTTTTTAATAAAGAGACATCCCTGGAGCATAGATTGGTCTGCATAAAAGCTCTGTGTCTTCAATATGGCGATGCTGCTCACGTCTATAATCTTATATAAGTTTACATCACCTGGTTGTGGCTTAGTCTTCGGGTCAAGGTCAACAAATAATCGAATTCATTGGCTGACATACGAAGGACATTGCGATATAGTTCAGGTTCTTCTTCGCGCATTTCGAGTAGTAATCCAGCACAAATTCTTCTCGCGACGGCTCAACCACTTCTTTTGCCAAATACAGTATCCCTTTTTCCCTTTCAGCTCATTTCGAGTAGGTACAATTAATATTCCCCCAAAAAGGGAAATTTCCCACAATCTGGCAGCTCTGAGGTATAGGTACAAATGATTTAAAACAAATGATCACATGCACTAAAAAGGATTCAATAAAAAACATTTCCAAATCAAAGTAGGTAACAGGAAAATCAATTTCACTTTCAATCAATCACTTCCATCCAAAAATTAGCCTTGCCTTCCTCTCGCATAATGACCAAATGTTAGCAAATGTTAATAGCAAAACCTGTAATATGCTATTAAACGCACCCATTAGTTAGAAAAAAAAAAGTTCCAATTGCCGACATCGCTGTTTTCGTGTGACTGAGTCCTTTCTTAGCCAGCGTGACACGCAACGTGTGCGACGAACGATTTATGTTTAAGGATAACACAAGGTTGACTTTACCCGTAACAATTAATAAATCTAAGCTCGCCGTACGGTCCGGCCACATTATAATATGCAAAAGTGTGCGGTTGTGAAACTAGCAGCGGTACTGTAGTGGCTAATTTATCGTCAAACAAATTGTGGCAATAAAAAAAGTAACAACACGGAACGTTAACTGAAGGACTACAATGCGCCTTTATCAGGCGAGAACATGATCCAAGAATTTCTAAGGAAATAGCTAGCCAGTAACCTCTGCCATTAAGTGTTCACCTGGAGCCACACCCACCGAGAACGCGGGCGTTACTGTTGGGGTTAGTTACAGGACGTATATATGTATACGTAAGACACACATGCTTGTGGCTTTAGTTAAAAGCATGCTATTGTAATTCCAATGTAGTCCCAAGGCGATAAGTTATAATTTTGCCGGGTAAGTTATGCCTCGTGTTCAGATTTAGACTGTAATCAATTAATCAGTAATCTTGTATGTACAACGCCTGATATGTTGCGAATGGTCTGGTCATGCCATGCAAGGCAATGTGACTGCGGCTTTGTTTGCGGAAGGAAGACAGTGGCATTTTTGGACATTTGGACTTGGGAGATTAGTTCATGGTTGGTTTTGTTAATATCACTCAATCTGTTAACTATGACATTCTAATTCTAAATAAAAGTTCAATCCAGGACATTGCGATGTCTCATCACTCATCAGTGTGTCCATAATTCAAGGATTAAATGATTAAATATTTATTATTAAATTTAGGCTCTAAGTCATTATTTTCGGGACGAATGGCAGGGACCTTCAATTTTATGCCTGTTTGAGGGTATTTGCACTGACTTACCCTTGGCAAAACTATTCACTAGATAACTTTATCCAGTTTAGTTTCTTGTATGAATCTGAAAAATAAGTAGCGCGTCCATGGTTGGTATTCGTTTCTGGTTTATGTGGCACTTGGCCAGCTGTTTAATCCTTTTATAGGTAAGTGCCGCACAGAATTCCAGAATGTGACCTGGAGTTTCGGCGCTCTCATCGCGGAATCGGGTTGAGTACTTTTGCCTGCAATCCAAAAGAGCGTTTCCAAATGCCCGTTTCCAAGACCCCGTATTAGAAAAACCCGTAATTGTATCTGGGGGACATGGGGCAGTATGCAACCCTGCCTGTGGTCACTGTGGATTGTGGAATGAGCGCCAGGCTAATTTTCGATTATTCAGCCGCTATTTCTCGTTCAATATTGACTCTGACTATGACCAACGTCGTCGCCGGCTTGTTGGCATAGACCAATGATTTAATGTAGCCCCATAAAAAAAAAGTAAAAAAGCGTTTATAATACACATACTTTATTCAGGTGTTCCCTTATAGATTACATTATCCCATTAGCAAGTCCTTATCCCCCTTCGGGTAGGGGTTAGAATAAAATATACCCGAGGTTGGCATGCCTGTCGTAAGAGGCGACTAAAATCCACGTCTTGACTTGACGTAAAACCTGTCAAAAAGTATGTCTGATAAACCATCAGGTGGTACTCGCGAAAGTGCAAATCCATCCGCGGTCTTTTCGACTGCGGTCGGGGCAAGGATTCTGGAGGCCCCCCAACCAACATATAAAAGTGAGCTTCGTCTCTTTAGGCGATGATACAGCTCCGGGCTCAGTGCTCGCTTCTGAAGATTCCTGCGGTTCACTATCCGACTATGAACTGAAAGGAGGCAGAAAGTGGAGGAAGGATTTTACCCACTGCGTCTAATCTCTCTCAACATAGTCGCGCAGTTGATCGCAGTGCTGCGGCTGATGGTTTGATTCGGGAAGCATCTGCCGAACATCTGAGCACCGAAAGCTGCGCACTGCGATGGGCTTCCGACTAAGAGCCAAACGAATAGGAGAAGAAGGAAGGCTTCGTTCGCGCGGCGCAAAGAGCTCAATCAGCTGAAGGCGCAAGCGCTGAGCTTTGTCCTCTTCCGGTTGCGAAGGGGAAAAGAATGAGGTCAGCGGAAAGTACTCCAGCCGGAACCGACCAAACTCTCGGACTCTACGACTACACTCGGACTACACTCTACTCAGTGTTCGGTACCTAATACAGGAAGTGTGTGAGCGGTTAATGCGCGCCCCTCTGCTTGGAGCTCCCCTGTGGGTGGAACTGCCCAGTGCCCGTGTACAAGATCTGGATGAATCCGGTGCCGGGACTTCAAAAGTTTCCTACACCGTCGGACAGAATCCTGCTGAAACGGACATAGCCATCAACAGGCGTGTTCCTAGAGGAGGCGTATTTGCATCGGTTGCCCGCCTTTCTGACAAAAAAACAGCTACTATAGTAGCGTTGTCTGCGATCAAAAGCCGGTTAACACAAATGGGATCAGGGGTCCCAGCAGGTGACACAACACGATTAGCTTGAATGCTAACCAACCCCGCGAAGTAATACCTAACCGGTAGTCCTGCGGGGAGAGTGGTGTGTGGGGTGTGGATTAGTACTTTTAGGAGCACTCCCGGCATCGATTATTCGGGTTCGCGAATCGTGCATGTTGGTAGTACGGGCTACGGTATCTTTAGAAGATTACCACATCCATTGGCGCATCCAAAAAAAAAATCAGGTGTCCCAGTACAAATGGTGGATAATGTCTGGGAACCAGAACCTGGTGCTGGGTCTTCCTGCGTCCTCGGTCAGGGCGGCCATTGACGATTGGGTCTCAAACGAACACAATTTTGTATGGCAAGGCTCTACAGGAAGCGGGCAGACTAAACGCATTCTCCCGAAAATCAGTAGGAAGTCTGCGGCATTCCTGCTGTCTCTCAGTAGAAATGACGGCAGAACACTATTATTGGCGTTCTTACGGGGCACTTCGGTTTTGCTAAGCATCTTAGTGTGTTATGCTTAAGTGATACCACTGTCTGCGACGCTTGTAGAGAGGGCGACGATACTTCGGACAATTTCCTTTGTTATTGTCCTGCCTTTGCTCGGATCAGGTGGCAGATTTTTGGCGCTGATGTGGTGAGTGCTGATACTGTACGCTCCTCATCGCTAAATTGCATTCTCGGCTTTCTTTGAAAGTCCAAAAAATTCCAGTAAAATGGGTAATACTGGATTTGCTTCCTGGTAGTACAATGGACCAGTTGCGTCTGAGCGCTCCAGTGAAATGTATCCTAACCCGACAAGAAAAAAAAGCCCGTCAGGACTCGTATATTCTTTTTGCTTGGACTGATACATGCTGTGAACCTTTTTAGCTTATAGTTCCCTAACAGTTTCTTACCTTGTAACAGACCTTGAATATGTTTAAACCGCAGAACGGTTAAGGGACCATGAAGTCTGAGTTACGTCTTGCATTGCTAGAGAGTCGGCGGGCACATGATGCTTATACGTTGCCTTGAAATTTGTTAGAAAGACAATCTGTTAAAAGTATTTAGTAAAATTTTGGCGTGCCATTCCCTGAATATTTTCAATAATTTATAATTTTAATTGAAAATGTTTTTGAAGTGGCAACAGTGGAAAACGTTACATCCATGTAACATAGTTATTTATAGTCGTCGTACATTTTAATTCATAAATTGACATCACCTCAAGTCCTGAAAACCAGATTAACTTCCAAGTGGGTCATCAAGACGTACACTTGTGTCATTACACGTTGCCTTGATATAGCATTCACTTCCTTATTTAATCATATCAGGAAAAAGTACCCTTCGCTTAAATAAACAACCAAGCATTCCCATTGCGATTCTCTTTCATACGAGTGCGTCAAATGAAAGTCCCCGCCTCACTGTGCTTCGAGATTATATCGTCCTTATTGAAAAAAAACGCACACAGTACCGACAAAAAAAAAACACATTCTCAAGTGCAAAAGAATACACCAGTCACCAGCCATTGCTACATACCAATTCCTGTTCGTATCATAAACAAACACCCACGAATCAGTTGCCTTTCTCCCCATCTTTCATTTGGGGTGTTCAAATAATTTGACAGCATGCTTGTTAAAGCTGGGATGAGAATGAGAATCAACCTTGCCAGTGAAAGTAGAAGAAGAGAGTTACACCCAGCGTAAAAAGAAAATGGATTTTCGACAGCGAACGTTGATTGCGAATTTTTTTTTTAAGATTTTGACGGTATATACTATATGCGTCTCACGACTATAGTATCCTTGATGATGGTAATTCCTAAAATTAAGAGAAAAACAAACACTACCGTGTTTGCAATTTTTTTTGCTGTCATGCCCCGAGGTGTACAATATCGAAGAAATAAGTTTTACAATGAATCCGTTTCCTTAAGTTTTGCTGGTCTTTGTTCTTCGAAAGTTTCGTTCTTAGCCGTGGCATCGCGTTCGTCTCATCTTCGGTAATAAAGTCTTAGATACGGGATACCTCATAGCTTAATAAAGAACATTTTTCCCGAGGGCTGAGTGGGAGAAGCGATTATACGGAGAGATAAATTATTTACGTGGTAGCAATTTAAAAAAAAAATACCTCTCCACCCACTCCGGATCTGGATATCTGATTTAGAGCAGCATCAACACGCACGTTCCTAAGCATAAAAGTCCCAAGAGAGAGAGAAAAAAAAGAAAGCATAGAAAAAAGATACAAGTCAAATGAACTCAGTCGATTAAAACAAAAATGAGGCGTGCCAGTGCGCTGTTTCTAAACCATTCTATTCTAATTTATGTTTTTCAAAAACGGAAAACTAAGGACGGCTCAATTCAATGCAGAAGCAAACAATGTGATAGGACTCGCTTCGAATGAGTACTTTTTGTTGTCCCAGCAGCGATTATGTGGTAAATCTTCGAATTCAAAAATATTCTCAAAATATGTATACACCCAATAGGGGGAGAGTAGGTACAGTGTTCAGCCACATTTTCTGATCAAGTTCCTAGATAAGGACATCCTGAAATGCGCACGGAAAGGGCAACATCCTTGCAGACGTTATTTATAATCAGCCGCGTATAACGCCTGTAGGCGAATTCGTTCGCGTATTAAGTTGATTAATGCGACTCCTTTGGTTTTTCTTATCATAAAGTTGTTGATGTGTTTTTGTTTACTTTGGCCTCAGGGCACTATATTTGATTCTGTGATCCTTCAAAGGAGAAAGGGAAACATGCGTGTGCAGATTTGAAGTATGTATCTTCGGGGGATTTTAAGTGAGTGAGTTTGTCAACTTCTTGTGCGTAGGGGATGATTTGATTCGAAGAAAAATCCATGTTGATTGTCGAGATAAAGAGTAAAGGGACAACTTTGATTGAATTTTTTTGTTTATTTTTCGTGTAGACATGGTTTCGTATTATACTACACGTTCATATAGTCCTGGTGACTGTTGAACAAACAAAATATCAAATATTGACTTTTAGAAAATGTTTGAAGGAATTTCAATTGCTTCCGATTTGAGCTTCATAGACCAAGGCCAAGATATAGTAATGCAGTAATATGAGAAGAAATCGAAAAAGTGTAAAACGAGCTTTATGATTGAGTGACTATTTGCTATTTGCATTTTATTGGACATTTTGTAGCTCAAAAGCTCTTACAAAAAATTTCGCAATTGGTAACTTATTTTGATCACTCTGATGTCCTTCAGAGTTGATCTCAAAATTTGATTAGCAGGTATGTAGTTACGTTGTTCTCCATATGCAGGGCCGGCCTTAACAATCTAGGCGCCCGGGCTAGTCGTGCCTTTGGCGCCCTTTTATATTTCATTAAAATTAAAAAAAAAAATATATATACATATATACATATTTTCAATTGTGTACCATATCTATTATTGAACTAGCTTTTGCCCGCAGCTTCGCTGGCGCAGTCCTCAGGATTTGGTACACCAGAGATTCCTTCACAGTCAGTTACTTCCCTCTTTTATATTTATATATTGCGTGAGAAACCTACCCAAGAAAGTACCTAAAGAGCAATTAGTCTGAAAAATATGTTTAAGGCCCTATTGGAGAAAACAGTTCAAAAATTATATGATCAATACTTGTTGGTGAAGCGCTGGCATCTCAACACAGATCTTATTAGCAGACTGAGCCACTATCTACGCGACAAAACATATTTATTTGCCGGCAAATACACCGATATGATGAGTACCATCTTTAGATATTTAGACTAAGGTGGAACTCTTATATTCTGCAACATACTATGCAACATATGGAACCCAAAAAGATCGTACCACTTTCTAGCAGTATGACTATATTCTTACAGAATTCCGCTTGAATATCTTTGGGGTATGTACATACTCTGGAGTTGGATGAATCAATAAGCATTATTCAACGGCGACAGAGGTTGGGATGCATTACAAAGTTTCAAATTGATACGACGAACGGTTCGTGAGTTTTGAAAAAGGCCCTCTTAAAAGCGGTCATCGCTCGTAACTTGGGCCCCAAGCAAAATTTCCAAAATCGGACAAATTAATTATCTTTATTTCTTTTAATAGAGTAAACAAACCGAGTTTGAAGTCAATCGGATGAAAAATAAAAATGTTTCAATACAAATTTTGACCACCCCCCCCCCCCTTTTTCCCCTTTAAGGGTTTAATTTCCAAAATCGGAGAAATAAGTGCTATGGAATCTAGGTAGACACAGGATAAGATGATTAGATTAAGTCAAAAATATCTCCTCTATCCGTATGGGGATTGCCTTTGATGGTTTAGAATAATGGAGAAAGTAATATCACGTCACTCTATTTTATACCTTTTTCGACATCAAAGGGTTAGGTGGTTTAGAAAAAATCATGCGTATTTTCTAAGATATGCCAGAGTGTGAAGAATATTGGTCCATGGTTGACTTTTCTGGCTTAACAACCGCATTTACCAGTAAAGCTAGGATCGTTTACGCGACATTCGAGAGGCGTATTCATCAGTTCAGAATGGATTGGCGAAATTGTGAAATCACGACCTCCAGAAGCACTGAAATCAAATACACCGGCATATGGACAAACTGTGTCAAAGCCTACCTGCAAGCGTCTCAATTTCCATCCATTCCGATTTTATTTATCCTGAAATGCTACACACAGCGCTAGTCAAAGAACAATTTAATTTCGAATATAGCTAGATACATATTGGTATTGGAACATTATCCAGCAATTCAATTCAAAGTCAGTGACGGCAAAACGCTATATATCCATTTCGGCTTTGTCGTAAAATTGAAAACGTCCCAGCAGCACGAGCACCAATCTACTCCATATGAGATGTATCTTTTTTCTTTTCCCATCCACCAGAAAGCAATTGAACTCTGCCCGATTCAAGTATAATTACAGTAAGGACGAACGGAGTAATCATAAAGTGTTTCTGTGAAACGCGATATACACAAACAGACAGAACCGTGCTAGTGGTACCTACACACACCATACTACAGTCTACAGATCACTACCTACCTATAGCACTTTATCAATCGTTTCGGTTAACCTCAGTTTCAGCCAAGAGGCAGGTGTAGGACTCGGGAAAATTGATATTGCATTTCGAATGTGGCTGCGCCGTAATAAAGGCTACAAATCAATATTTGTGATTTCACATACATAAGATACCCCACAAACAACACCACGACTAGCATGTTTCAATGTTGAAATTTTCAAGCAGCACACCATGCCGTACGAACGACAGGATGTACATCAGACAAAAAAAAAAAATAAAACCGAATATTCTAAAATATAGATTTGCAGAGGTTGTATCGATGGGTGCTCTTATTTAAAGCACCAAAGGATACCGCGACGCGATACCTATTACCTTTTGCATGTTCTGCTCTCTTCCATATTCAATCAGGACATAACAACAACAACAGGGCACAACCTTTTTGCAGAAATTGCTAAAAGCTTTAGAGCTAAGCGCAAAGCGTGGAAAAAATAACCAAAACAGACTTAAAAAAAAACACAGCCGAACGAATGTGGTGTGGGAAGGAAGTTAACATAGGTACAACTTCCACCATAGAAATATTGACAGACAGAGGACTCACCATGCATAGAAGCCATTTATTCTGTGAATGCATGGGAGACAGTTGTAGATTGTATACAATTTGAAAGGATATAGCGACGAAAATTGATTTCACCTCTGTGAATCGTTTTGCGAATTGAACTGGCGTCAGGCAATGTGACGTTCGTTTCACCTAATCCCTGAACGATGATTGACTTGGAACAGTGGGCACCTAAAGATAGAGTTTCGTTGACGGTGCAACTTGTTCGATTTAAAGAAATAAAATTCTTATATCCCTTAGTGTTGGCTTTTAGTAATCTTATGGCTTTTAGTCATGCTACTTACAATTTTGCTGGGTCTTAGGTGGCATTAACGAGGCGATATTATTTTCCTCTATCCAATTTCAAAAGAGTTCCCTATGCTAGTTAACCTTGTATTTGAATTTCGAATCGAAAATGAGTTCTGCTACATTTAATTTCCATAGACTTCGCAAAGTATCCCAGTTCAACTCCTGACTTCTTCAAAACATCAAAGTAACTTAAAAGTGCAAATATCAGAAGCTATATATGTAAAGGGTGTCAATTGTTGTTCTTAAAATCTATCGAAAAAAGACAACAAGACATTTCAGTCGATAACAAATTTTAACTAACTTCGACCTCCAAACTGGAGCTAAGTAGTCAGTAAAGTAGAAATCCAAGTTCCCATAATATACTAAGTCCCATATCTGGTTATCAGGAAGGTCTCACAAAAATGTATACCTACCAGGTTTCACGAGATTTTCAAATATGTATCCCAAAAAAGTGTCTGACTTCCATGCAGCAGGTGAATATCTGTACTCCAAAAGGATTCCACGCCTTTGACGGAGCATAGTTAACAACAAGAATTTTTTTCATTCCTATCTTAGCCCCATTGTCAGTAAACCAATTTTATTCCCGATATAAAGAACTAGGATCGGTCCCTTTTATAGCCACCTACGGCGTTTCCCAAGGCAATCCTTCATCCAAAGTCTAACTATTTCCCAGACAAGTTGGTTTTCCCTCTATATAACTTTTGTTCGCCACCTTCTCACGCTAGACAATCGTGGTCTCCCTGTCAGCGAGGTGATGCACTTATACTTACTTACTTTAGATGGCGCTAACAGTCCGGGGTGGACCACGGCCTCAACCCACTAGCCCCTCCAGCCAGCTCGGTCCCTAGCTAGCTGCCTCCAGTTACGCACACCAAGTTGGTTGATGTGCGCCACCAGAGGTGGGGTCTTCCTCTGCATCGTTGTTCACCAGGGGTGGGCTCAAAGACTCGTCGGGCTGGTGCGTTGTTGTCCATATGCTCCACGTTATCCAGCCATCTCAGTCGCTGTATTTTGAGCTTTTTGACTCAATCTCAATTTGAATATCCTCCTCCACACTCCGTCGATACAAACTGGACCGAAAATCACTCAAAGAATATTCTCAAAGCGTGCCAAGAGGTTTTCATTAGCTTGCGATAAGGTCCATGCTTCTGCACCATACAAAAGGACCGGGATGATTAAGGCCTTGTACAATATCTCCTTGGTTCTGCGAGAAAAGTGTTCATTTCTTAGATGCCTTCTTAACCCGAAGAAACAGCGATTGGCAAGAGTGATTTCTACGCCGATGTCGTTTTGCGAGGAAATTGTAGACTGTAGAGCCTAGGTAGACAAAGTCTTTAACTATTTCAAAGTTATATCTGTCCACAGTGACGTTTTGTCCGAGTCGCCGATGTTGAGAGTCCTTTCTCGATGACAGCATATACTTCGGTTTGTTCTCATTACCAGCCAGACCTATCTTCGTCGCCTCCATTTCAATTTCAATACTTGACAGCTAGCTGAGTTCTCCCGATAATGTCAATTGTTGAATAGTAGTTGAAAGGACTTTTAAAAAATTGTACCTCTGATGTTGGCTTGTGAGTTCCGTACAATTGCTTCAAGAATGATGTTAAAGAAGTTACATGATAGCACGTCACCTTGTATTAAACCTTATTCGAAATCAATGGATTCCGTGGTGTTCTTTCCCACTTTGACGGAGTAGCGAGATTTCTCCATCGTCATCCTGCACAGACGGACGGAGTTTTTCATCAACCAACTTGGTGTGCGTAACTGGAGGCAGGCTGGCTAGGGACCGAGCTGGCTGGAGGGGCTTGTACAGCCGACAGGATCTTGTACGCAACATTTAGGAGACTTATTCCTCTGTAATGGGCGCAGTTCAGAGTGTCTCCCTTCCTGTGGATGGGGATCACGATGCTGGGGTTCCATTCATCGGGCATACTTACTTCCGACCAAATTTTGCAGATAAGTTGGTGCATGTTCCTTACCAAATCATCTCCCGCCGCTTTAAACAGCTCGGCCGGTAGGCCACCTGCTCCAGCCGCCTTAAGCTTGGATATCGCTATCCGTACCTCATTTTGGTCGGGTGGACGGAAATTTTGGCTATAATCGTCCGGAATGAATGTATCGTTCTGCCTGACAGCGGAATTTTGGGCGCCTTCGCTGCCTAACAGTCTGCAGAAGTGGTTTTTCCAAATCCTCAGCACGGACTCTCGATCTACCACCGTATTCCCATGCCCAAGTAGAAATTTGTGACTTTGATGCCCACTTATTTTAAATTATAGTCACCGTATGGTATATTTGACTTTATTTTGAGTAGATAAAGGCATTACTATGATAAGGGAAACAGTTTGATATTTTTGTAACCAGTACGTGCCTTAAAGAGACAAATGTCCTTTAACGTAACATTTCAGTAAATTTTGTGTCTATTAAACTACTGAATAGCGACAGAACTAAAGTCACAAAAACAGCAGAGTTGCTATTTAATGTTACCACTACACAACTACACGAATAGACTATGCACAGTCTGAATTGTGACCATGAAATGTCACCATAGAGTACATTAGTCTATTTTGGTTTTTATTTGCACACAATCTCCAAACATATTATTTAAATAAATACTTAAAAATTTGACGCATTAGTTTCTACACATATTAGTTGAATGTTATTTCCACCATTACTATATTGAACCAGGTTTTGTATCAACACAAAGGAAGAACTGAGAAGGATTTGTATGCTCAATACATCACATATAAGACTTAGACGTAGAGTGTAAAGGCGGCACAGAATAAAAAAATACGGTATGTCGTTTTAGGTATAGGTATGGAATTATCGTTTTCAATAAAATATCAATTAGATAGGTATTGTTTTAGCAATTTAATTGGCAAATTTTGCGAACATATTTTAAATGCATCTGCAGAATATATAGTAGTAGCATCATGCAGCGCTTTTAAAGTAAGTGGAAAAAAATTATGTGTAAAAATAGTGTGCACCTAAGTACCTATAAAAAATCGCGTAGGATATTCACGCCCCAATAGCGCAAAAAATCTACCACCTGACACTTATTGTACTGCTATACATGGCTACAGTTATCTACAGTAGTCAAGAAATTTAGGGAATTATTTTTATAATAGGCTTGTTTTATTGGCAATCTCTATCTATCTCAATCTATCTCAGCTGAAGTGGAATATTTAACACGCAATTACGACAACTACAGTATCAGTTTTGTTTTTATTTTTGATAATGTCAATAAAGTATTAATAAAGCCGCGCTTTTATAAGTAATCAAACATGTCAGTAAAATACATTTCAGAGGTATTATTATTTCAATGTATTTTTTTTAAATATTCATCAATTTTAAATATGAATTAACTGATTTAAGTAAATATTGACCAAGTGCAACTTAATAAAAGCAAAAAAACAACTTCATCATATATTATTGGGGAACGCATGCACCCATTGCCCCTACCAAATGAAACGCATATGCCCTAATATGCCATACTGAACGCCATTTTCGATCCTAAGAATTGGGCATCCATTTTTTAATAAAAAAAATATTTCACAATTTAGATTCGCAAATTCTTTATTACTATAGGTGTATTTAACCCTGAAATATATTTCATAATTCGTTTAACTCATTTTAAAAGCTATTGAGATCATTTGCGATGTCAATGGAAAAAATATAATTATTTGGAAATAAGATTGAATATCTAAATATTCCATATTTCTGGAGGGCGTGAGTTTTTACCACTGCAACTTATTCATATTTATGGTAAAACTGTCTTCCGTTTTAATATTTGGGCTACGGATACCTACGAAGAAATGCAAGTTATATTTATTTAATTACTATTACCATTTTCCATTATGTTCGTTTGGGTATGCCAATTCATTCCATGTGTATAGAATATAGATACATTTTATTTGTATCTGTTTGTATTTGTGTACGGATTTTATTATATTTTATTTATGTGAATGAACTTACAAACACATAAAGACAGAATTGGCAGCTCACTTTGTGTGTTACATGCAACACTTTGTGACCGTAATGTGTGGTTTCTGTACTGTAAATTTTTTCCAAGTTGTGACCGATTAAGCACTGCAAAAATCGGTTACAAATCATGGGCAATTATACTTATACTACAATGTGTATTTCACAGAATGGTAATATAAGTAAGTCAAACTAATTCCCCACTTGATCACGGTTCTCTCCTATACGAGACACGGTTTGCACCTTTGATAAATTAAACACATTTTGACCATAATGGAAAACTTTCTGGATTGTGGTAACAGCGCTAGAACTTTAACCAACCATTTCTACTTGGGTGCTCATCTCTGCAGGCTTCTGTTCGGGCCTTGTATCCTTGCGGATATTCCGGAGTCAGTAATCCACTTCGGGGATGTGAGAGCTGCCGTTGGCCATATAGGGTTCATCTGCCACCCTGACTAGTGCTGAAAATTCCTCATTGACCCCAGCTTCAAGTATTTCGAAGTAGCTCAAATAAGGTACCTGTCATCTTGACTGTTGACGACACTGTTGATACATCCAATGAATTCATCCGCCGTACGTCCTCTTTCTGAGGGGCTCATGTTAAAAATTCTGAGACTCGATCAGTCAGTCTTTCCGACAGAGCATTATAGTGTTGCTATCTTTTTATCGTGTTCAACATTCGCGCTTATAAGTTCAGCAAGTCAACAAAACCAATCCGTATTGAACTTTTTTTTAACTAAATTACTCTCTTTTCAAAAAGTGTAAATCAAGATGAATATGTCTTGCCTTAGACGACATCCCCTAAGAGTCCAAATTGTAGACATCGAATTAATACAAAATTATTCTTTAAATACCAGTTATGTTTTTAGCTGTCCCTACTTTTTTATTTTTACTTCAAAGGACAGCCATTTACTCATGTTGATATTCAATAATCATGTGTAAACGGAATTATTTGAAAGTAAAGTCTACCAACCCACATAGACTCCTTCATTCCAACCCTCCCCATGTTAATGTGTGTTTCACAAAATATGGACTACAAAGTGAAAGCAGTTAAAGCAGAGAAAGGAAACACAAACAGCATCCAATATCTTTCCAACCGGTAGATATATCTCAGCGTTTTCAAGTTGCGCAAATAGAAGACACTAGCAGAAAGCTAGTTAAACAAAAATGCCATCCTTCTCTTCAGAATCTTTTCCACTGAGCTGCGTTGCCATTCTGTAGGTATATCATGAAATGGAATCACCACAAAGTCATTTGCTATATGAAGTGAAAAGGATTCAATGACAGGCAGCCGACGAAGAAGAGTAACAGTATAGGCAGAGTTGGTGCCGGATGATGATGGGTTGAAAAGTATCTAAAGTGAATGACTGTGTAACCAATATTCGAATGGAGACGCACCTTTTACTACACATATCTCCCTCTAAGTTTACGTCTCCATTTCCTTTTTCCGAGTTTGAGTGTAAGTATGTTTTATTTTTTATTTTTTTGTAGTGCACATTAAGGGAATTGTTGATACCTATGGGGGTTGCTTCCTGTGCGATCGAGATATCCAGTAAATTTACCAAGGTGTATGTGTTGTGTTGTGTATGTTTCAATGCTATCATCGAAAAGTACTTCAATCAAAAAATCAAACGTCAACAATCAGGCAAAAGGTACATTTACCTCATCCTACCCTATCCTATACGGGATTTTTTTTTTTATTTTTGAGCCAAAATTCTACCTCATGGTTTGCTGTTCTTGCGTTCTTGCACATTCTTATGGCTGTATATGGAAGAGCATCACAAAAATATGGAGGAAAGGACGAAAAATGGGGGAGCAAAAAATAACTTTTGTCAACTCGATAAATTTTTTTTTCTCAAGGGTCTATCAACAGCACTCATATGGATAATGAATATATACTTTTGACTCTGTCGTCGGTTTTTATACTGTTTGTTTGTATGAGTGTGCTAGGATTTCTGGGACACCCGCATGACGCTCAATAAATTTGAAAAGACTTGCTATTGAAATCTTCTTTTCGATTTTTTTTTCTTTTTTGTCGTTTCGTTTCTGTAATCATTGTCGACTGTCGATGTCGTCCTTTGGAGTGTCATTTTCCCTTGCTACAGAGTTGATAAACATTTGAATTTACTCGACTAAAAGAAGTCGATCCCAACATTGGGGTTACTGAGTTAAAGGTTTCAATGAGAATCTAGATGGGCTTAAGGTATAATCTATGTGGTTGGGTCTTATTCTTGCGGGTTAAATTCTCCGTAAAAATGAGTATTGTCATGCGATTGTATTGAATACGAACAGGGGAGGAGGTTTGGTGTTGGGTCTTAAATTTCGCATGACATCGGTATTGTATGGGATCTGTCAAACGCCAAAGTGTTTGGAAAAATTTCAAAGGACCATGTAATGGTTTTGGGTTTCCTATTTCTTCTTAAATATTTGTGTAAATTTTTTCTAGGTTTTCTTGTTGAGTCTGCTGGATTACAGGAAACAGGACATCTATTTGAGTTTACAAAGTGCTAACGCCTTATTAAAGCAGTTTACATATTTTTGTCTGAGTGTAAAAGTCATGCCCCGACAAGGGTCGTTATCAGGGGCGGATTTAGGGTGTGCTCAACATGTCCTTGAAAGTGTTTGCGGTATTTTTACAGCGCCCAGACAAACGCTGTAAAATGAAAAATTCGTCTTTTAAGTAAACGGATGATTACACCTTATGGTCGTTTTATGGGATTTTTATGCGGCAGCCAAAGTCTGCTTGGATTAAAGTTTTTATTATAGATTTGCACAAAGTTAATTTTTTTAAAGATATAAAATACAGAATATCTTTGAAGAGACCCATGAATTCGTCCAAATCGACACCTACTAAGCTTGCCTTTTGGATACCTACCAGAAAGAGACGAATGTAAAAATTAATAGATATGTATTTAGTTTTAGCATTCCAACCGAACTTATGAAGTTGGCGAGCCTTCTTAAAAACATCGTTGATTCATTCAAAATCAGAGTACTGCCCCCGACTGAGCACTCTAAGCTGGTGGGTGTCTCCTACGTGGTCTTTCTATACAAAGACCGGGCCCGGGTTTCGCTATTTTAAGGTTTTTTTTAGCATTTTTCGGACCTGGTCGATGTCCCTATATGGCTGGTAAAGTTCACTTTTAAATTTCTAGTTCTCTAAATTCAGTCAACTCGAAAAATGTGGCGCTAAAAACGATCAAGGGCTCTTCTGTAACGTTCATGATTTTTCCAAAAGAACAGGATTGGAATGAGGGTCTTATCGTCGCAATATAGACAGATAGGTATAATGTTGTCAATGACATTCTCTATATATAGGCTTCTCTATAAGCTCAATTTCAAATATAAAACAGTTTGTACTGAATGATTGGCGTTTGGTGATGAACTCCCAGTCCAAACAGTAAGAGCTAGGAAGTTAATGTTTGAAATAAATTAGAGTAGCTAGTTAGAAGCGATTTGAAGAAACTCGACCCCCAAAAGGGGGAAAAGGGGGTCAACGTTTGTATAGGAACAGTTTTTTTTACTACCTACCTCGACTCACTGCATTACATTGACTTAGCTTTAAATTTAAAAGCAGCGCTTTGACGAAACCTGTTATCTTATGAACTATACAACTATATTACGAGTATCTATGACTTTTCTATGCTATTATTATAAAGACCAACTTACTGTCACAGAATTTATTCTGCTCTTTGCAGATTCTACCAGCCTAGAGGTAATCTCGGATTGGCTTTTAAAAATACATCTCTTCATCTTGCGACTTTTAAACATTTTTAACGACACCGACACCCCTAAATGGGAGTATTGATGCTCTCCTGAACACGAAATATGTACTAAAATTTGACATTGGCGGTCTTTTTTACTTAACGGCACCGGTGTTAATTAATATTTCCATCAGATTGTGCTTTCATATCTCGAATCGGTTTAGGGTAGGGCGGTCTAGTTGGGCCACTTTTCGTTTGAAGTCCTGTTTTAACTCTGCATTGAATTCCGAGTCAGTTTTTAAGAACAAAATTTCAAAATCTATCTAATCTATATCTATATTATGTAGTACTAGCTGAACCCCCGCCAGCTTCGCCAGGCCTTTTGTTGCTTTTTTATTTTTTTTTTGTTTTTTTTTGTATGGGAGGTGCCACGCCCCTTTGTCCGATTTTGACCTTTCATCACAGGAACACTCCACGACCAATACCTTTGATTATCTGTAAGTTTGATTTCAAACGATTCTGTGGTTTTCGAAATATACGATTTTGAAAGATTTTTTTTGGATGGGCGGTGACACGCCCCCTTTGCCCGATTTTGAATTTGTTTAGCCTATCACCCAATTACCGTAATTACCAACATTTAAAAAAAAAATCAACAAAATCGGTCGAAAATTACGGGCGACAGAGGTAAGCAGTTTTTTCCATTTTGTTTTATAAAGGGTCCGCCAAATAACTTTTTTTTTTGAAAATGCTATAAAAAAAACTACTGAATATTTTCTCAAATTTCTTTTTTTATTTGAAAGTACAATCCTTCCGGTTAATAATGGAAAATAACTTCATTCAAATGGCTGCCTCGGCTGGCCATGCAGTAGCCTACACGATCGGTCCAATTTTTAAGCACATTATCGATTGTGTGCAGCTGTATTTCACCAATGGCTTCACGAATATTGTCCTTTAAAGCGTCAATTGTCTGTGGCATGTCGGCGTAACACTTATATTTTACGGCAACCCACAAATAATAGTCCAACGGTGTCAAATCGCAGCTCCGCGGTGGCCAAACGGCATCAGCTCTGCGGCTGATAATGCGATCTTCAAAAACAGGGCGCAAAACATCGAGTGTAGCTTCGGCTGTGTAGCACGTAGCGCCGTCCTCTGTTGAAACCAAATGTTGCCAATATCCTCCTCTTCAATTTTTGTGAACAAAAATTCGTTCAACATGGCCCAATAACGATCGCCATTGACTGTGACGGCCACTCCTTGCTCATTTTCAAAGAAAAATGGCCCAATTATGCCTCTGGACCAAAATCCCCACCAAACAGTGACTCGTTTTGGGTATATCGGCTTTTCAATGTATGCGTGCGCGTATTCTGTGCCCCAAATGCGACAATTTTGCTTGTTTACACACCCGCCAATATCAAAATGAGCTTCATCTGAAAAGATGATTTTTTTTGGCAAAATCGGCATCTTCTCTAAGTCGATCGCAGGCCCACATTACCATGATTTTCAAAGTAATGTCGCAATATTTCCCAGCGTTGTTCAAGCGTATACACAACCATATTCGTTTAGTGGAAGGATAAAACTAATTATCTGTCAAATCAGACATGAGCTAAGTGTTACCATTCGCGAAATAAGCACTAGTTAAAAAAAAAACAAAAACCTTAGATGGCGGACCCTTTATAAAGAGAAGAGATGGAGATAGCAATTGATAAAAATTGTATTCCAAAAATTGGGATGGTCTCTTGTGCCAAGCAATAATTTTCTGATTCTGAGAAATCACTGACAGCTTTCAGTTTCAAATATTGATATTCTATATAATATTGG
The DNA here is from genome assembly GCA_949372485.1 of Cheilosia soror. Classification (NCBI taxonomy): domain Eukaryota; kingdom Metazoa; phylum Arthropoda; class Insecta; order Diptera; family Syrphidae; genus Cheilosia; species Cheilosia soror. Next base: position 70,028,382 of record OX443562.1, on the reverse strand, counting down.
TTTAGATATCCGTTATGAATTGATTTGTGCTATTGCAAAATACCACGTATGCGTACCTACTTAAGGGGAATTTTTTGCCCAGAAAGAGAAAAGTTTGCCAATAAAACAGAATCCACAATACCGGCGTCCGAATGTTTAGTAGATATGTATCAAAAAATGGAAACAACTACGCAAAAGTTCAACCCTCCAAAATTCATACAAAGAAATGGTCCCAAGGCCACACACCCTCCGTGTGAGTGTTTTTATGCCTACATTCCCTGAAATATGTTAACAGAGATGGCATTCTCGTTTTTATGATATCTACACGACTGAAAAACATGAAATAATAATATATTCAATTATTTTTCACAGGACGAAGCGGTGGTTAGGCGGAGCGCGGAGGCCTCCTGCCAATCCCATAATATTCGGGAGCACATATTTTGTGCATTTGAACGAAGAATGTCGTTACGCCAACGACACATCGTTCATGGGAAAGTTTCATGTCCTTTTGTTCCTTATCATACTGACAAAGAATGTGAAATGTTAGATCTGATATATGGTTAATAGAAATCGAATTAAATTACTTGTCTCCTGTTACTTTTTGGGGGAGAAATGTGTGTTTATTAGCATTTTGACTAAATGCCATATCTTTTTTCCATACACAGCACATGACAGTTTTTTACATCATCGATGCTATCTTTTATTGGAGAGCAGAAAAAGTTTTCATTGGGAAATAAAGACGTTAGAATTGGAATGTAAATTTGAAAAAAAAAGTTTGATTGTGAATTGTAATACAATTGGCAATAAGTATATGTAGATGTACAGATAATAATGATGATTTATTGAATTAATAGAAAATCTTTCATTTCCATTGGGAGTAAGTGGTACTTTTATTTCCACTTAATAGGGAAAGCCAAACACATGGCCCTGACTTGCTTGGGCCTTCTGCACATTTATGTGTTTTGGGAAATTTATATTACGCCCTTCGCCCACGTGCGATACATTTCAGTAGATTAGATATAGATATGTAATTACATTAGAAATAAGATTTGATGATAGAAAAAGGACGTTGAACTCTAGGGGTTAATTTCGTCTCCTCTCCGTTTCATTACATAGATCATGGACTGGATGTTGGGAGAACTGTCATTTTCTCTGTGATGACTCTCAGACTGAACTTCAGCGCGCACTCGACATGTTTGTAGCCGATTTTGTTGACGCTGAGATGAAGTGATGAGGCCCATCATCTAGACTGCTTGTTCAATTTACTCTGTGTATTATTGAAGTCCCATTGAAGTAGGTGGAGAAGTTTAAGTAGATATCTTATCATTGATACTTCACTACTGATAGAAGGAGCATTGCTGAGTATGAGGTTTCATCATGTAGGATTGGTCAGGCTGAGTCAATTTTGAGACAGCTAAGTCATTCTTAGCCTAATATGTGCCCATGCCCCCACGGAGGAGAAAGACGACGACACCAAAGAGAGGTTCTACGAGCTCATGGACAAGACATACGAGCACTCGAGCAGTGCCCTAACTGTGATATTAAAATTGTCCTAGGTGATTTTAATGCAAAGATAGGAAGAGAGGGCATCTTTGGTATAGCCTACACGACACCACCTCCGATAACGGATTTAGGCTGATCGACTTCGCGGCGGGGCGAAATGTTGTCATAGCAAGTACGCGGTTCCCACATCTCGATATTCATAAAGGCACTTGGAGATCTCCCGATCAGTCAACCGTCAACCAGATTGACCGCATTGCGATCGACGCAAGGCACTCCTCCAGTATTATGGATGTCCGAACGTTCCGAGGGGCCAACATTGACTCGAACTGCTACCTTGTTGTAGCCAAGGTACACCTTCGGATATCCCGAACACCGCCAAGACAAGTAAATACTGTGAGGAAGTTCAACGTCGGACGGCTAAAATCGCAAGAGATCACCAGATCCTTCTCCGATCAAGTCTCTCTTTATCTCTCAAGAGGTTCTATGCAGTCAGCATCAAGTATTGAAGACCAGTGGCAACACTGCCAAAAAGCCATCAGAGACGCCGCCTCTGATGTGCTTGGTTTCACTCGACCACCACAACGAAACCCCTGGTTCGACGACGAGTGCCAGCAAGCACATGCAGCGAAACAAGAGGCATACAAAGCGGCGCTGCAAAGATGGACTAGAGCTGCTCGTGAGCTCTACGCGCAGAAAAGAAGAGACGAACACCGGCTTCTCAGGAGAAAAAAGAAAGAGCACGAGAAGCGCGCGATCAAGGAAATAGATAGATGCTACAGCAGGAATGAGGTTCGGAAGTTTTACCAAAGGGTAAAAAGAACCTGCCAAGGCTACAGAGCCCGAACCGAAGCCTGGAAGGACGAACAAGGGAACATCATAGTAGAATCGCAGTCGATGCTGAGGATATGGAAGAACTACTTCTGCAGACTGTTTACGGCGATGACGAACTAAATCCCGCTGTCAGGCAGATTGAACCATTCAACCTGGACGATGAAAACCAACAATTCCGTTCACCCTACCTGGACGTGGAAGTGAAGATAGCCATATCTAAGTTTAAGTCCAACAAAGCCGCTGCAGCAGATGGTCTAACCGCCGAGCTATTCAAAGCGGCAGGCGATGAGTTGGTTAGGAGCATGCACCAACTCATCTGTAAAATATGGTCGGAGGAAAGTATGTCCGATGAATGGAACCTCAGCATTGTTTGCCCGATCCCCAAGAAAGGAGACCCTCTGAACTGCGCCAACTACAGAGGTATTAGTCTTCTTAACATCGCCTATAAGATATTATCTGCCGTATTGTGTGAACGCCAGAAGCCTTTCGTCAACAACCTGATTGGTCCCTATCAGTGTGGCTTCAGGCCAGGAAAGTCTACCATCGACCAAATATTCACACAGCGGCAGATCTTGGAAAAAAACCCAGGAAGTGCAAATCGATACCCACAATCTTTTCATCGATTTTAAGGCCGCCTATGACAGCATTTATAGAGACGAGCTATAGAGAGCTAGTTTTGGCATACCTGCCAAACTCGTCCGTTTGTGTAGGATGAGAATGGAGAATGCACGCTGCTCCATCAAGGTCGGTAAAGAACTCACCGAGACCTTCGATGTCAAAAAAGGATTTAGCAAAGGCGATGCGCTGTCTTGTGACTTTTTCAACATCGTTCTTAAAAGGATAGTGCAAAACTCAAACGCTAACACCAGAGGCACTATCTTTCAAAAGTCCGTCCATCTACTCGCCTACGCCGACGACATCGACATAATCGGGAGAACGCAGCGTGATGTCACTGGCGCGTTCGTGGGCATTGAGACGGAGGCGGCGAAGATGGATTTGGCGGTCAATGAGGACAAGACAAGGTATATTCTGTCATCAAGAAAGGAGAGCCAACACCGACGTCTTGGACAGAATATCACTATAGACAGATATAACTTTGAGGTGGTAAAGGACTTTGTCTACCTAGGCTCCGCTATGAACTCAGACAATGACACCAGCGCTGAGATTAAGCGAAGAATAACTCTTGTCAGTCGCTGTTTCTTTGGGCTAAGTAAGCAATGGAGTAGCAAAGCCCTCTTTCGAACAACTAAAGTGACCCTTTATAAGACCTTAATCATCCCAGTCCTACTTTATGGTGCAGAGCATTGGACTCTATCAAAAGCGGATGAGCTTACTCTTGGTTGCTTCGAGAGGAAAATTCTTCGAGTAATTTTCGGTCCCGTCTGCATAGACGGTGAATGGAGGAGGAGATACAACGACGAACTGTACGGGCTGTACAGCGACATTGAACTAGCCAGAAGAGTGAAGGTCCAACGACTGCGGTGGCTGGGTCATGTAGAGCGAATGGACGTGAATGCTCCTGCCGGGAAGATCTTCGAATCCACACCCGAGGGACGGCGCAGTAGAGGAAGACCGCGACTCAGGTGGCGCACGCAAGTGGAAAGTGACCTTAACCAACTTCGCGTGCGAAACTGGAGACAGCTGGCCAAAGATCGTGCTGGCTGGAGACGCTTGTTGGTTGAGGCCCAGGTCCACCCCGGACTGTAGCGCCACCTTAAGTAAGTAAGTAATTAAGTCATTCTGATATCAGGAGGACTGAACTTGGTGTCAAAGCTAAGCTGCCACTGTCAGTCTTAAACTTGGTGTTTGTTCCAATCTACCAACGAAAGAATAACATAAAAGATACGCGGATATAAGTTCCCGAAATTAGATTTCTCTATTGAATTGCATTGCATGTGACTCGCAGAAAGGATCTGATACAAGCACCGTGGCAAAAAGACCCATTAGTAGGTACATAATATTGGCCGTAAAATGCTTTAAGTTTCATAAACTTTCGCAAATATGCACTAGTAGGTGAACTTTATACATATCTAAGCTGGGAAGTCCTATTAACGATTCGTTCTGTCAAATAATGTTGATTGTAGGTTACATGCTCTGAAGTTGCAAGACCGTTGAATTATTTTAATCCTCCACTATAGGAATTATTTCCGTTTTGATTGTAAAGTGCTACAAAATAAAAGCGACTAATATTTTGTACCTTCGCGACTCAATATCCATTTTTAGGGACAATCTCTTGCATAAATACTAGTACTACTACTACTTTACCTTGAACGCTTAACGAGTACATACTGATGCGCTTACGTGCTTCTTATTGTTTTAAGTTTGGTCCGATAAGCAAAATTCTCATTTTTCCTTCTTCTTTTTTCGATTTTGTGTCCTTGTATCTTGCGTAATTTTTGAAAAAAAAAAATGTTTGTACCATCTCTTCCCCCATGCAAGGCACGAACTGTGTATATAGTGAACTTTTTCCTTCAAAGTTAATAAAGGCCAAAGCAGTGGACTGTCGTACAGTTGCATTGCATATAAAATACAAAAGAAAAGAAAATATCAGAGAAAACTTTGCAAAAAGGACCTACGAAGACCGATATAAGCAGTGAGGACTGAGCTGCGTTGTACATACCGCCTTCCACCCTTTTCTTGTGAACGAAGTTTAAAAGTGTCAAGTAGACGTTATTTATACCTCATTTATAAAAATAATCTAAAATTTTCCAGATAAATAAACTTTATTAAATGCGAAAGAGCCAAACGATCGGACAGTCAAGGCTGTCCATGAACACAGAGCAATATAGAGCAACGACAGTGGAAGTTAGTTGACACAGTGCCAGTGGGGCGCGGGAGGAATTTCGAACGACACGGAATACAAGTGGAAGTAGTTAACTTTTATGCAGACAATTTTGATCCTTTTAAATTTAAAGGTGGTAATCTTTACGTCGTGAAGTTTTCCACTTTTATGGTTACTTTTATGTGTCCGCTGGGCTCGTTACATCTCTCACAATGTCAGCAGCAACGCTATAGTTACAGCGAATGTATATTGTATATACGCTGCCTTGCGCGAGCGAACGAAAATAACGTACTGTAGGTACCATTATTACTGTTATTATTGCGACACTTGGCAATGCGAAGAATAATTATGTTTACGTCCAATGGTATACGTGGTCGGGGTTGACGAGGGAAGAAAGGTCTACTCTACACGGATAAAATGAGTTAGGTTCTTCACAAAAAAGTGATATGTAGGAGAACGTTGACTATCTATAATAAGGGCTCATTAACTTGTCATATTTTGTGATAACCCCATATAAAGTTAAACACCCTATTAAGTAGGTTCTCGTCATGACTATTATAGGTTTTGTAATACGAATGCAGCATTGCAAGAATGCAACAACACAAATTTGAGAAGTTTGTTTTTGATGTAAGCAAAGTTTAACCTCAAAACTGGTTCGTAAATTCCTGTATGTACATATCTTGATCTTCTCACTTCTTTTCAATACTAAAATCCCACTGTTTTGACCATACGGAACTGACTTGGAAAACAATTTTCAAAATTCAATAAAAATAAAAGTTTCACCAATATGGTAGGTACAATTTCGTAAATAATTTTTTTCTGGCTGGTAAGGGTATCAAACCGGTTTTAGGCCCGGTAAGTCCACAACCGACCAAATATTCACACTACGGCAGATCCTGGAGAAAACCCAAGAAGTCCAAATCGATACTCATCACCTATTTATCGATTTTAAAGCCGGATATGACAGCATTTATAGAGACGAGCTATACGGAGCCATGTCTAGTTTTGGCATCCCTGCCAAACTTGTCAGATTGTGCAAAATGACGGTGGAGAACGCTCGCTGCTTCGTAAAGGTCGGAAACAATCTCACCGAGACCTTTGATGTCAAAAAAGGATTTAGACGAGGTGATGCGCTGTCATGTGACATTTCCAACATCATTCTTGAGAAAATTGTGCGACACTCGCAAGCCAACACCAGGGGCACAATTTTGCAAAAGGCTTTGCAACTACTTGCATACACTGACGACATCGACATTATTGGCAGAACACAGCGAGCTGTCACTGGTGCGTTTGCAAGTATCAGTACAGTGGCGGCAAAAATGGGTTTAGTGGTGAATGAGGGCAAAACAATGGACATGCTGTCAACAAGAAGGGACACACAACATCGACGAATCGGACAGAACGTCACGATAGACAGCTATAACTTTGAGGTAGTTCGGCACTTTGTCTACCTCGGCTCCGCTATTAATTCTGAAAATGACATCACATCAGAAATCAAGCGAAGAATTACACTTGCCAACCGCTGTTACTTTGGCCTAAGAAGGCAATTGATTAGTAAAGCCTTGTCGTAAAACACCAAGGAGACTCTATATAAGACCCTCATCATCCCAGTCCTGCTTTATGGCGCAGAATCATGGACGTTGTCAAAAGCGGATGAAGATCTTCTTAGTCGCTTCGAACGTAAAATTCTTCGAGTGATTTTCGGTCCCGTTTGCGTTGACGGGCTTTGGAGGAGGAGATTAAACAGCGATCTCTACGAGCTGTACAGCGACATCGACCTAGTCAGAAAAGTACGTATCAGTCGACTAAGATGGCTAGGACATGTAGAGCGAATGGACACCAACGATCCGGCCCGAAGAGTCTTCGATTTCAACCCGGAGGGACAACGCAGTAGAGGAAGACCTCGCCTTAAGTGGCGAGCACAAGTGGAAGGGGACCTCAACCAACTTGGAGTGCGCAACTGGAGGCAGTTAGCCAAAGATCGTGCTAACTGGAGAGGCGTGTTGGTTTAGGCCCAGGTCCATCCCTGACTGTAGCGCCATCTAAGTAAGTAAGTAAGGGTATCAAATCCGATTCGCAGAAATCTGCTTGCTTCCCTTTTCAAATCTAGTGTACAGTTAAGATATATTTTAACCCAAAGGTTACAGAGAGTGTAGACACGTGATCAATTGTTATGCTTGATTTTGGTCCTTTCATCACCTATCTCTTTCCCGGTTATAGACATCCCTGTGACCATGGACCGAACAGAGATTTATACCTATTCTGATGAAAGAATTTTAAGTTTTTCTTAAGCACGTCAGACTAGCTTAAACTGGAATTCTGTAGCAAAAATTTTTTTAATGGCCGCCTAACTGTTAATAATAATGAAATGACGATATTATCATCTGGTGAAATTACTATCATGGCTGTATTTGTCACTTCCAGAACACCCCCGCTTGGAAAAGGAAGGCTTCATTGTGAGCGCATACGCAGACTAGTAGTAGTAGTAATTCTAGTACCAGGTAAGTTCACACCAGTTATCAGTGAACGACTCAGTTACGCACTCCTATTAGTCAACAACTGGGTCGCGGGACGTGGACTAGGTGTGAACCCATCAAAGACATAGATCTTGTTGTTTACGAGAAGGAGGGTGATTCCTTCCTTTAATCCACCAAGGATGGGCTGGGTGGATCTAAAAATATCAAAGAGAGCGAGATATCTGGCCATAATCCTGGATTCCAAGGAAGGAAGGAAAACACGATCGCATCAAAATAGCATACGTGGAACTAGTGCGTATTTCAAGCGAAAATGACTGCTATAACCTTAGCGACAAAGGATCTAAAGAGACGACACATTGCCGGCAAACAAATCACTATATATACTTTGACAGCCAAGCGGCCATAAACGCTATGGAGTCAGTCTCAGTCGTGGTGAAGTCGCGTGTAGTAAGTCACTGTAAGAAATACCTCGGCGAACTACCTATCACAAGCCAACACGTTGACTCTATGCTGGGTACCATACCAGTGCATATGGATATTCCGGGCAATACACAGTAGGACGAGATTGCAAGAAACGGGTCGAAAATTCACGCATCAGCCCTAAAATCTGTAAGAATTCCGCAAAGGACGCTGTCTATGAAGATTGACATTGAAATCCTTGAGAAGAGCAAACCAACGCTGGAACAATCTCAACACCAAATTTATGATCGGACTTAGCTGCAAGGATATTCGAATACTCACTGGCGTCATTCCTGGACACTGTGCGATAGGCACAATTGCGGAAAGGCTGGGCATAGGTACTGCATAAAGACTTTCGCAATTTGCAGAAGCTGCAGAGGAGACGTTGAAGAAATAGAATCTGTTCGCCCAGCCCTTAAAAACAATAGACAAAGAATTCTCAACAGCTTCTTCTTCGATGAACTAGAAGCTCTGGAGAATGTCGATCTTAAGGAACTCCTGAGATTCATACTTTAATCGCGGTGGTTCCAGTAGGTAAACAAATTCCACACCCTTCGGTTACTCTTAGGAAAAGCTGCAAATCTGGATACAAGAGCTTATGAATACCTGTGATTAATACTAAATCTAGGTGACTCAAATAAAAGCGGTCAATTCTTTGTCTCCAACGGATATGAAATGGAAGGTTCCCGTGACTGGACACAATGGACCCAACTGATGGTTTATGTGAAGCTGTGACAACCGCCACAAGAGCACCCAATTACCTACATACATACCATACAAACGATCATTTACCTTTTTATAGAATAGATTGTTGCCTACGAAGGAACCCTGTAAACGTCTCCAAGAATGACTCGCAGCAACCTGGATCACTGCACTGTATTCATAGTTCACTCTATCCTTATCAAAAAGAAGTACAAAACTATTCACTTCATCAACACTGCCTTAGAGGTGATTCCACCATTCATTCATTCAGTTTGCACTCCCTAGTCAGCGTACAAATAACACCCACGGCGCCAATCCTGGGGCTCTTCTAAAATTAACCACCAAGACAGCAAACAATTTTAAATGTAAAGAACACTCCTAACGAGAGCTAAACTTCCCTTATTCCATGACGTAAGATAACCGCACTTTCTTTAATAATTTTATTGACTTGACATCCCTTGAGGAAAACATGTCCTTATGGCTATACCACGCTAGCATCTTTTAAACCTCATATATACCAGAAACCATTCTTACTGCTTAGTGGTGGAGTGACTGCTGTTTGACTCCGAGCCTTGGGGTGGGAGATGTTATGTGATGTGACTACAATTCCAATATCCTCTATCCGCGGACCGCGAGTAGATATAGATACATAGCTAACAATTGACAATTTTTTTTTTACTCAGTGTGTCACCGAAACTCACACCGGGCGTCAGTTGACATTTGTACACTTTAAAGTTTAAACGCCTATAGCTCCACCTTCCAGTCAATGGCAATGTTTCGAAATTCATGCTGATCCTATGCGACAGTGTTAGTGATGTGATGATGATAAACAAAAAAATAATCTCAGATTGAAAATTCCGTAAAAATAAGACAACCTACCACAATACCCTTAATCACTCCCACATCCCATTGCATGCAGGTTTTATGTCGGTTCTTTGTTTCACAATAACTCGAACCCCAGCGTTTCAATGTACACTCAACAGCTCCCATACAGCCATGGTATCCATACCGATTGACTTCCATATGAATCAAGTCTACCAGTCTACCTATCCCGCAGGATTTTTCGCCATAAAGTTACATTCTTTTCTGTACCTCTCGCCGATAGAGTTGCTATCGTGTATCTGCCTATTCCAAAGCGAAGGGATCTGGTAGCTGCCACAAACAGTACCTTCGCGCTATAGTTGGCAGTATTTTGTGGTCTGCGGAGCATTTTGTAAAATCACTGAACCTGTGGTGGAGCCGAGTGGATGTGGAAGTGGAAGCTTGGGGCTCTTTTTCACTATGCCATGCATTTGAGCAGTTCGTGTGTCTTTGTGGCTTTTCCTCCATCTGGTTGTATTAGGAAGGACGGAGATTTTGTAGGTTAGTGAGATGACTTTTTTGCGTTGGCATGTTCTGAAATTTATGAGGAAACTAATCTGGGGTAATTTTCGAATGGCATTTACAGATGTGAGGATTTGTTGTGTGCCAATAGACGCACGTAGAGCTAATAAAATATTTATGCCGCTAGCAATGGAAAGAAAAAAACAATGGGTGACCGAGAGAATCTGATGAAAAAGTTGAGGACGAAAGCAATTTAGATAATTTGCAGAATCACGGCACGGTTCGCTGTGTGTAACGGAGATTAAGTGCTGACGGAAGTTGTGTCTACTGTTTGTCGAGCTTACGAAGTTATGGCCACAAATTGCCCGCAAAGTGTCGTTTATTTGCTGTGACATACGTATAGTATTATGTTTGTTTATTTGTGTACTGTAAATACATGACGAATAAATTCGTCTTCAAAAATTAACGAATGCTTTTCCCGTAATCATACCATTTGGTATTCATATCGTTTCTCTGAGGTTCTCGTACTGCAAATCACATTGGAACACACCCAATTAATTTGTGGTTTGTGTGTGTAAGTTGTCGTCTGGCAAATTGATGAAATTTGACATTTCTCTCGTCTGACAAACATACGAGTGTACATCCGTCTTGAGAACGCTTTTCCATTCAGCAGGTCGAGTTCGACATATATTTACAGTCCAATACCTAATCCAAAGAGGGACATAAATGGCTCTCTCGTGTCATTAAAGTAGCATGGGAATGTGGTGAAACTCCCAGCGATTGACATCAGATTGGGGTCATTGTGCCCCTTTTCAAGAAAGGGGTTAAAGGGGTTGCTTCAATTACGAGGTATATCAGATATCACTTTTAAGTCTCCCCGGGAAAGCATTTGCCACCGTGCTAGAAACGCGTTGCAAAGCTGTGGTCGAGTCATGATTCGGAGATGAGCAGTGCGGTTTTCTTCCGACCAGAAAGACAACCTGAAGTTCCGTCGAACAAAAAATTGTACGGCAGGGTGGGTCTATTCTCACCATATTTCTCGTTATAGCCTATCAAAGTAGGTGATCTCTAATTCGGAGGTGTTACCACTTAAAACACTATAACTGCTAAACTGTTATAGGCAAAAAAAATATGTTGTATATTTTAAAAAGACAATTTAGTAGCGCATAAAAGTCTTAAGCACTTCGGGTACATCTGTGTAGCTACAAAAAAGTTATGGCTCCTTAAACTCAAAATTTTGAAAAATCGCAGTTACATTTTTTAACTGTTATTTTCTCAAAATTTTTACGTAATAAATTTTTATTTCTTTAATAAAATGTTTATCCTTGAGAAATTTCTTAAAAATTATGTTAAGCAACTTTTTTACGTACGATTAGCCGAAGTTGCAGTAAAAGCCATTTTTGTCAGACAAAAATGTTCAAATTAAATTAAATGAGAATGGTTAACAGTTAATTGTCGAATATGAAAAAAAGCTTACCATTGATAAGTTGATCTCCACAAAATGTATTAAAAACGTGATTACGCGAAAATAGTGTTTGTAAACGGTTTTTGCCATGGAAACGCTTCGTTGGCAAGATAGGAGTACCAACGCCGATGCCCAAATAATAGTTCACCATAATAGTACAGCCGGGTATTCGTTGATGCGTATTAGCGCGTTGTTGATACCGGGTGAGCTCCTCGAAATAAAAAGGAACGACGTTCAGGCATAGCCGCGGCAGTGGTGCGTGCTGTGGAAGTTATGTCAGGTCCACACACTGGCTGTGCAGTTAGAACTTCCCAGAACCAGGATTCACAGAACTCTACAGAGTAATAGATTACACCCTTTCTATTTATCACCGGTACAGGATTTACTACTAGGAGCTGCGCAAAGAAGGGTGGAAGTTTTCCAGTGGCTATTGCGCAAACAGGCAGAAGACGGGCACTTCCTCAAAAACATTCTGCGGACTGACGAAGCGCAATTCACAAGAGATGGAGTTACAAACCTCCATAATTTTCACCATTGATTACAACCGACCCCAATCCCCATTTAATGTGCACAATATCCTTTCAAAGGTAAGAATTTAATTATTGTGAACAACTTCTTCAAAATGTGTGCTTAATTCAAAGGAGGTTTAGCGTAAATGTTTGAAAACACTTTAGTAGGCCCACACGTTCTTCCACAAATAGTTAATTCCCATTACTACCTGGAATTTATTGAAAAACGATTGCCGTAGGTAATCAGGGAAGGGCGATGTGCTTTGAACAAGGTGGAGCACCCTGTCACAGTAACAGCGGGGTAACTCTATACCTCAGGCGGTAGTACAATGGACCGGGATTCGTCTGAGTGCTCCAGGATTTGGAATCCCCTTAAAAAAAAAACTCTATGTAAATTCTTGGCCATTTCGCATGTTTTTAGTTTCCGGGTAAACAAAAATACACAGTTGTAATGCAAAAATCCACGTCGCCACCAGCACTTACAATATGATATGACCACAAACCAGTAAGAATAGACCGTCGACTCCTCCCACATAACGGACTTTGCCTACAAGCTGCCGGCGAGACCAGGATTTTTCATGTATTGGTGCTGTACAAAATCAAAGGGGCGCCATTAACGCACGCATACTTGAAAAATACTGGTCGCATGGTATAGCATGGAAAATCATTGCCGCCATTAATTTTGACATTTACACATATTCACAGACAGGTAAATTTTTTCCGGGGGGAATCGGGTAGGTGTACGGAAAGTCGGCGGTCTATTCTTAGTGGTTTCTGGATATGACTATTTTAAAATAAGCCACTTCCAATTATTCGTCGACGTTGCCACACCCCTCTTATGCCTCCTGCCACTTGGTCACCGCGCCACCGAACCGCTAAGCCACTGCCACTGTCTTCTGTCCAATGTTTTTGTTAAATTATGTTGGCAGTTGGCACCTAAGTGAATTTCAATTTATTTTACATATTTTTTGCTTAATCATTTTTAAAAATTATATCAAAGCTTTCTTTTTTTTATGCAAACTCTTTTTCAAAATATTATGCAAAATTGGAGCATAAACAGCACTTCGGAAAGCAGAATTTTGCATTTACAGCATTTTGAAATACAGAATTCTGAAATACAGGATTTTGTTCATATAGTATTTTCAAAAAAATAAATATACAGAATTTTGTCGATACAGAATTTTGAAATGCAGAATTATGACCCGCTCCCCAAATGGTCAATTTTGTCTGACAAAAAATGGCTTTTACTACAACTTCTGTTAATCGTACGTAAAAAAGTTGCTTAACATAATTCTTAGGAAATTTCTCAAGAGTAAAAATTTCATTAAATAAATAAAAATTTTAAATAAAAAAATGTAACAAACAATTTTCAAAATTTTGAGTTTAGGGGAGCCATAACTTTTTTGTTGCTGCACAGATGTATACCCGAAGTGTTTAAGACTTGTATGTATAAATTGTCTTTTCAAAATGTACAAAATAATTATTTGTACCTATAACAGTTTAGAAGTTATAGCGTTTTAATTGGTAACACCACCAAATTAGAGGTCACCTACTTTGATGGGCTATAACGGGAAATATGGTGAGAATGACCCCCCCTACCACACAATTTTTTGTTCGGCGGAGCTTCAGCAATTTTCCCTTAAAGGATTATACCGCTTAACTGGGACACCCTGTATTGTATGAATATTACAGCCCGTTCCAACAATATAGTACCTCATAAAGTAAGATATTTATAAAAATTAAAAAAATAAATTGTTCCTGGCTGAAAAGAACAGTCATGTCTTTCCATTTGAATACACTAGGACTAGGTACATACTAACGAGAACTAAAATTATTATTGCCTATTCTCATCGATGCGACATTTAATCCAATGGAATCAAAATTGTATTACGTCAGGCACGTAGCCAGGGGGGGGGGCTTGAGGGGCTGAAGCCCCCCCGAAAGTCTTAAACAAAAGCCAAAAACTAAAATTTTCTAACTGATAAGCTAAATTTTTTTTTTTAAATACTTTTTCCGGGAAAGGCGAACCTATAACGCTTCAACAGCGCCCCGAGATGCTTGCAGATGTCTGTTAGTTCCAAATTTTGCTTGTCCTGTAACAAAAGGGGTTTTGGAAAGTTTATGTCCTCGCGGTTGTCAAGTGGACTGTATGCTCATGAGCATTAGCAGCCTGTCTTATGGAGCGCCCAAAAGTTGCATTTCGAGGAACAATGTCTTTGAGTTCCTCGGAACATCTACCATGGAAGTACCTATAGAACAAGCAGAGGTCAGCGACTTGTCTTCTGTGCACCAATGGTTGTAGATTCAATGTGAGTGAAGGGTCTCCAATAAGACAAACTGTTCGTCTCTGTATGCTGTCAAGTATATTAAGCGAATGTTTTGGGGACGAGTTCCATATATGGGAGCAATATTCCAGGCCTGGTCTAACCTGTGCTTTGTACAGTAGGAGAAGTTGCTTGGAGCTAAGGTACCTCTTTGCTCTAAATAGGTAGCTCAACTTAGAAGACGCCAATCGTGATCCTGCCATGTGATTCCTGAATTGACTGTGACTCCTAAAATGTGCATTGAGTCCTTGGGATGGATTGAATGGTCATCCATTTGGATCTGAGGAACTGTTGAAGCATTTTTCCTAGAAAATGTTGTGGTCTGTGCCTTGTTTGCAACTGAAACTGAAATGACCGTAATGGGGCTTAATATAAATTCAATTCTTTAAAAATAAGGAGAATATCCCGGTAGGTATACAGTATTCAAACGCTAGGTATGTACACTGTGCAAGCCATAGCTTTAACCTGGCTCTACCATGTCAACTCCTGCAATTCGCAATTGCCTTAGTGTAGTTAGTGAAATAGCTAATTTCTTCCGCAACCTTTCAAATGCATATTATGTAACTTTCAAAACTGTCATAAAAAAACACGCACCAGAGAGCCGAAAAACTCGACTTCTGCGCCTTTGTGAAACAAAATTCATTGAAAGGCATGACAGTATTAATTCCTTTGTAGAGCTCTTCAAATGCATCTCAATAAGTATTGAAAAAATAACTAGCAGAACGTGGGTGATGTCTTCGAAAGTATCAACACTTTTGGCAGCGGTCCAAAAAAGCGATTGCCTAGTAAGCCTCATTGTATACGAAAAACTTTTCAGTTTAGCGCTGCCTACAGTTTATCAGTTTCCTACAGAACAAATCCTTAGATTTCGTTTCTGTAATCGACCGCACAAAAGAAGTTCTGAATTCTCTTTAAGACATCAGAGAAAATGCCGAAGATTTTTTCAGAGAGGCTTTTCAATCCGCATCCTTACTTGCCGAGGACTTATTTGAAGAACTTCATTGAAACAAACAACGCATTCCAATCCGGAAACCTCTCCTTCTGAAGCCTTTTTTGATGTGCCGATACTGATTTCTTGCATAGATTCGTTAATACAAAATCTTACGGCAAAATTCATGGTCAACGAAGACGTTCTACCATCGATCGTTTCAAGCTCTTCTCCCAGGTTTTGCTGCAGTTTAAATTGCCTGAGCGAAAAGTTGGAAAAGTTAACACTTTACTTTGAAAATGCAATTTCGTTATCAGCTGTGAAAGCTGAGTATACATTCTATGGTGCGAAAAAAAATCGTCGTGTGACGGTTCTACCAAAGTTTTCCAGTGACCACAGATAGTTTTGAAAGAACCCTTTCAGCTATGAAGCTAGGCCTAGGGTATCTACCGCCTGTAGCGCCACTTATTTATTTTTTATTAGCTATGAAAAAGATTGAATCAATGTCCCGAAGCGTTATGGAGAATGCAAGGTTAAGTTCACTTGCTATATGATATCTGTTCATTCGGATATTATTGTGAATCCAGATAAGGTGATTGATCTCATATAAAAAAACAATCAAGACGTTTTCTGCTTTGAAAAAATGTGACTAATAGAAATCAATGAACTGGAATATACATAGTTTTTTGTTTCGTAAGACTTGGAAGCAAGCCCCCCCCGAACCAAAATCCTGGCTACGGCCCTGTATTACGTATCCCGATCCCGATGCTTCCAAAGTTATGCATTTCTCTTAAGTATTAGTTGTCTTCACTCGTTAGGACGAGACTCATTTTTGAGCCAGTTCGAGAAATACAAAAGCTTTTGTATTTCAACTCAATAACAAATTGCTATTCTACACAAGGGCCTCTCATAGCAATTGAAAAATTGTAGGTAGGTAGGTATACCTACGTACCAGTGGAATTGGTTTCCTGTTTTATTTATCTAGCTATTTCCACTTTGTTTTACACAAACGTATTTGCAGTTTGTTTGCACCCATTCCTGTATAGAGTGGAGACTGCTATTAAACAGGCACTCTTTTGATTTATACCGGGTTGTAGAGTTTATTGTTTTGTATGCTGCTAGTCGTCCTCGCTCCTGCCTCCACTTGAATTTATTTATTTTTATTGAAGCGACCATGAGTCATTTAAATCCTTGAATAACAAAAACATCGAGCAAATACCTATTTCGGACAACACTAATAGCTGCATTCAGTGTAATAAATACGATTTTATTGTTCCACATTCGACCATTGTCAGTGTCACTGTATCCAGCGGAGCCGGACCGAAAGTACATTTTGCACGTTGCAAATAGTGATATCACTGAGGGGCATTTGCCGGAAATAATGTGTCATATAATGAAGTGTAATTCAGTTCTGTACAATTAATTTTTATTGATTAATTGAGGGATTACTTGCAGTGTGCAGTAAAACACTGCACACCCTTGTTCATGGGGTAGGAGGGAGTGCATGCTCATTGCTCACCACGTGGCGTGTGAACTACAGTTAATCTGAAGTACAAAACAATTATAATGGTCTGGTCACATGGAATCGAGTGAGGGGGGTTTTACATTGGAGTAGTTATTGATGTACAAAATCAACTTTGAGACCAAGTCAAAGGGCTTGGGAGTTTAAACTTAAAAATTAACCGAAGCCGCACTCATGCGATATTAGCATAATTTTGATTTATTGCCCTTACGGTGCTATAATTCATGGTTGATTCGCATGTTAGGCTGGGCTAATAATTGCTGCGGTTGTAAATTATGGCATTCGGTAGATGATTTTTTCGTTCGGTCGTTTGCAGTCACGAAACATTGCGAATTGTTTAATTGACATCAGATCCCACTGATGGTTAAAGCGAAGACTAGATTTCGGCTGTGTATGTATTGGTATTATTTAGAACACTTTCAGTTTTCTAGTAACATTTTGTTTTGCATCTTCCTATAGGAACAATTATAGAATGAGAGTTCTTTTGTGGAATTGGAAAGCTTAGTGTCTAAGGTAAAGATTGAATCTCTCTATATAGTGATATAAAACAAAGTCGAAAAAAACTGTTTCCCTCTGTCGCCCGTAATTTTCAACCAATTTAATTGATTTTTATATCCGGTACCACACTGTGGCGAGGGTATATTCACTTTGACATTCCAATTGTAACGCACATAAGGAGGCGTTGTAGGTATGACAAACTATATATATTATTGATCAGCATCACTTTCTTAGTCGATCTAGTGATGTCCGTCCGCACGATTACGGCCGTAATTTAAGAGCTATCGACTTGAAATTTGGTACGTAAGCTTTTATCCACCAAACTGAAGTTCGAAGATGAGCAAGATCGGATGAAAACTACTACTACCTCCTATACAAAATATATAGCTATTTTATGTTAAAAATTAAATTTAAATAGCTACAGTAAAGATAGCAAGTTTAAAATTTGCACATATTGTTTTAATAATTTTTAAAACTTTTTGACAAAGACTGAGCTTGGTCGTATAAAAACTACCCATACCTCCCATACAAATATATAATTTTTTAATAGGTACTAAAATATTTTTTTATTTTTACAATAATATAGTACCGGGTATTTAAGCTTCGGCATAGTCGAAGATAATTGTCTTAATGGTTTTTTTTTTTTAAATGTCGGTAGGTAATTACGATGAGCGGGCGATAAGCTAAACAAATTCAAAATCGGACAAAGGGGCGTGGCACCGCCCATACAAAAAACACATTAAAAGTTCGAAAACCATGAAACTTACAGATAATCTTAGGTACTGGCCCGTTTCCCCTGTCAGGAAATGAACTTATATTTCGAGTTTGTCAATTAAGCTTTTTAAAACTTTTTTGTAAAAATATTTGACTGTCCTTGCGCTTGAAAGGGAATAAACTAAGTTTAGTACACACGAATGTCAGATCTTACAATATTGTCAGATCTGTCAATCCTGTGACAATGACTGACAATGAGCTTACAATAGCCGACTATCTTACAATTGTCCGTTCACATGGTTGTAAGATTTTGTCACAAAGTCTTACAATTTCATTCCCAGATGCAGGTGTTTCTATATTTTAACTTTAAGTTTTAAAATGGTTTGACAATTAATTTTCTGACAACGTTATCAGGTTGAACATTTTGTGTTCACATGGTTGTCATATATTTAGATATGAAGAATTGGTCTATCCGTTGTCGGATATTGTCGGAAAAATTAAAATTTTTTTTCCTTGGTTTTTGCAGTACGGATAATGGAACAAAATATTGCACTTGCACCTATTTTAACTTTAAGTTTTAGAAGACGCACAGGATGATGAATTGACACTAAAACGACGTAGTGTTTGGACAAAGGGTGAGCAGGAAGGATTCTACTCCAAATTCCAAGCTAAGGAGACGGACCTTTATCGCAATTTTTTGCGAATAGACTCAACACAATTCGATGGAATTCTAGCTTTGGTGACTCCACACATCAAGACGCCAGTATGGCTGGGCATCCAGGAAATCGATACGGTTCCATTGGCAGCTTGACCCAACTTTTTTTCTGTAGTATTTGTCGAGGTGGCTTTTGAATATGAATCGCGTCGGCACCTCTTACCGCAGCGCTTCTTTGGGTAGCTTATACTAAGCGCATCAAACAACCTCATTCACTCTGTACTTTCTTCCTCTACGATATTTTTTTTTTTTTTCGACTTTTTTGACTTTAAATTCAATTTTCCATTGTTGAATTATTGTACATCGTTTAGAAGCAAACTTCGATTTCGCTTCGACTTCAGACGGTTGTAAAACATTTGGGACATATTTTTCACTGACATATCCGACACGACAATATTGTAAGATCTGACAATCGATCCATGATTTCTTATTTATGACATAATTATATGTGCTCCTACAAACTAAACAGACTACGGAAACAGACATACAGAAGCCAATCATGTCATGAGAGAACAACTCAGCTCACTAACTTATATATATTTTTTTATATTTTCTCCGCCAAATTTCTTTTTTGTATTATCTGCGAATTTGACTATTTTGAACTAAATTTAACTAAAATGAGCGAACTAGTTCAGTAGCGTGATTTGAACTAAATTGATCGATCACTTAAATGAACTAAATTGCCCAACTCTACCTGTAACCATCAATTTGAAGAAACAACAAAAGTCTGTACTACTACTGCCGCTGCAGATAGTTTAATGTAGATCCATTGCGATTGCCCTCCTACGCTTTATGAAGAATCTACGTTCTGGTAAATCATTCTGAGGCATTTACAAATGTAAGTATTCCATTTATGGAAGTTATTCTAGGAGAGTTATTCTAGATCCTCGAAAAAGTGAGTAGCTATACAAAGAATTCTATTTCTTATGAGGCTGATCACAGGACAGTGGCAAAGAAAGTGTGGGGTTCCTCGCTTATAATCCGCCGGTGATAATGTCCACAAGCAGGGACAATGATTTCTTATTCATTTTTAGGTTTCTACTTGTCTTCTGATTTTTGTTGTAAAGTGGCCATATTTTCCTGGTTACGATTCAGGAATCACGCTAGCGCTGATGCCGGGAAAACACGCGCTAAACGGTCTTGTGGAATCTAGACTTTGAGGTTGAGTAATGTAGTCCGTGCATACATTATTGACCGGCCCGTGTATTTATTTAGGATTTGTCCATAGCTCATTTGTGTTTCTAGTTTTTGGTCTGGCATAACCGACGGGGGCTGTTTGCAGCTTCTGTACGAAAATGTCTGGGGGCTTAAGATTAGATTGTCATACGTTAGTATTAGTCTTACAACCGCCGTGTAAAATCACATTACTATTTTAGGACTAGGGCCAAATGTTGGTCTGGATATGTATTCATTACAGGCGTATAATGCTATCATTGTCTTCTTTGATCTTTCCTTTAAATATTGCGATTTCAGTTTAAAAATTGTTATCCGAGTCCCTGTATGGGTATATTGATTCTGTGCCTCGGTAGTCTAAACAAACAAAATTAAAGAACTTTTGATAATTAAAAGAAATAGAAAAACAAAAAGAATAGCACCCGGCGGCACAATAAAAGCTCAGAAAACTACGTACTCAAATTTTTGGATGTCAAAAGAGCTCATTTTGTGATTATACATAGATACCTATGCACTTTTCATTATTGGACATGAGTGTACACTGTGCAGTTGAAATTTTTTACCCTGAAATCTGAACGTAAGTCTGCAACTCTTGTCCACGAATAATGAGGCGGCACTACTAGTATTATAATATGCAGGACCTCATCTTTCAATCTGTGAAAAACTAAGTATTCTTTTATTTTCATTACGCAAATATCAAACCACAACATCTATCTATTAAGAAAAATCTTAAACAATGAAGTAAAAAGTCCCGTCTATTACATAATTACAAAAAAAATTAAGCATTAATTGTTATGTCCTTGCTGCACTATCTCCCTTTCGGAAAGTCATTTCTAAAAACATCAAAGCAAAACTTACGATATAACTTAAAACAGATATGCCACTCCTCCGTCACAAAAAAAAAAACCCACGATCAAAGGAAAACCCATTTAATGACCCAAATAATTAATGCAAAACAACAAAAGCTTCTCAAATAATTACACAACTCAAGCCAAGGACTAACAACTTTCCACCAATTCATTCGCGCGCTCGGATCACAAAAAGAAAAGAAAAACAGGTATAGAAGAAAAATTCTGACAATAGAACTCTAATGGATGGCCAAGACGAAAATCCTTTCGCAGAGAAAACTAAAAGACAACGATTTTCTTCCACTTGGACCGGCAATGCGAAACGACTGCATGAAAGTGGAGCTACTCGCCTGCCGTTGTCATGCTCATCCAGTCCTTTGCAGTTCGCAAGGCAATCGAAAGTTAAAGAACGAGTAAGATAAAAAAAAGAATATAGCATAACACAACGTCTAATTACATAGTAATTTATCTTCTCTGAAAGACCGCCATATTAAAGAGACTCTGAGAAAAGGGAAGCAGGACGCACACATACAAAGTAGATATGTAGTGAGCACATGAAGTACCTACGATGGCGATAGAATATAGAAAACGGCAATAGTACCTGCAGCGGCAGCACAGCCAAAGCTTTAAGTTCAACTTGTTAATGTTTAAACAGGCAATTATCCTTTACTTAAGCCACCATAGCTGGCGTGTTTGTGTTCTACACCATTTATCTCGCTGCTTAGTGGCGGCACATAATCGTCCCTCAAATGGTCTCTGTGGGATGCATCCTTTGGCTTGGCACAGGTTTCTGATTTCTGCTTTTCATCCCTTTGTATAGTTTACGTAGTCGCTGCGATTCGAATGACGATTTCAAAGCACGAATTGAATGAGATTCCCACATTCATTCAGGGGTATCGTGAATAAATTCCGATGGAAATATTTCCCTTGTCAGCAATGTAAATCAAATTGCTGAATGAGAAACATTCCGGGGGAAATATTATTCGCGATAGGGGTGATTATAATTATAATTCTGGGTCCTTTGGAATAATTATTATTATTATTCTGGTGAAAGTCCAAGCAAAGAGTTGGCGGTCGGTGTTGCGGTGTGGGGGGGTATATTTATCAAGAACTTTCTCTATGACTGCGCTGAGTTCGTGTACTTTTTCTTTCTTTCTATTTTATCCTGTTAGTGCGCCCATCGCCATTTCTTTTGTCTTGTTCCGGGCGTTCAAATTTATAAGGAACCATTATCATGAACTTTACATTGGTATGGTGGTATAGGGTTTGAAAAAGTTTTACAGCTATCAACAAAGTTACATGCCAAGCCACGGTTGTGATGAGGAATAGATTATGTGCAGCAGGAAAAATAATGAAAGAAGGACGAGCAACTTGAGGAAATGCCTGTTGGGGAGGTTTTGAGAAAAATTTTACAGATCGCTACGAAGAAAATATACGAGCCGCCTGTTGAATTTAAATTGAAATTAAGAAAACATTTTTTAATGCAATCCTAATTCAATGTTCTGGTTCAGGAAGAGTTGGTATAGTTGGCAGTAGTTTAATGCAGAAATTTACAAAGGGTATTGAATAGTGGATATATCTGTAAGTACTTCTGTTCTCCTGAATTTGCATTTTTACGTGGGCATTTTTGGACCTATCTTCTTTTATATAAATATTCAGCATGTGTAAAATGTCAAAATTGGATAAAAGATCGTCGCCCCTGCCATATAAAAAAAATCATTGCAAACGCTTCGAAAAGTAAAAATAAATAAATAGTTGGCACAAAAGGCGTGTAGACACCCTAGGCCTAGATTCTTACAGCCCTTCGTTTGTGTGAGTTTTTATTTTTTGGATGAACCACTAACAATAAGAACTGTTGGTCGTAAGATGAAACTTACGGTCTTTTGTGTTATACTGCGGCAATGCCATTTGCAAAAAGCCGCGAAATTGATCGTTTCTCACCACTGGCTGTGATGTGACTTATGTCTGAGCACATGTATTCCAGGCACGAAGCGTGACTTTTTGGGAAACGGAAGCACACTTTGAACTTAAAATTAAAAGTAATTTATTAAAAAAAAAATATCGCTTTATTAAAATTATTTAAGGCCAAAATGGTATATATACAAAATACTTTTAAAATTCATTAAAAACTAAATAATACAAAAAAAAATATACAGTAGACGATCGATATAGTGAACCTCTGTATAGTGAACTATCTAATATAGTCCACCACTAATATTTTACACTGACTACTCTAAATAGTGAACTATGGAAATCTCGATATACCTAGTGAACTCAGACTTTTTTTCGCAAAATGCAATGAAAAATTTTCCAGTTTTGCAATGCGCCTGAATGTCAACTATTTTCCAGAACAATTTACCTACCGTTCATTTGTGTGTTTTTCTGATATTTTAGTTGTGAAAAACTTACAAAAAAAATCTGTGCATTTAAATTTAAAGAAGACACAAATGAAGGTGGCAAATTATTTTTCAAAAATTTAATTCATTCATTCATTATTGAAAAAAATTATATTTATACCAAATTAAGCTTTGTTAAACATTTAAAAACTCCCGCTCGAAATAGTGAACAATTTCGATACAGTGAACAGGCCTGGTTTTTATTAGTTCACTATATCGAGCGTCTAGTGAATTATTAATTCTTGTACATTAAATACACTCACGGTCTACATTGAAGACATACCGATTTCTAACGAGCTACGGTTGCGTATTAACTAAATGCATTAGTTTTAAGAAAAATAAAGGTAAAAATCTGAAAACAACTATCCACTCTTATCGGATCAATACTTATCGAAGTTACAACATTCTTACACCTTTTGCCAGTAATAAACTTGTATCTTTTATCATCAAGTTTTTAATCTAATACAGCGAATTTCTGACAAACATGCGAGAGTGTAACTGTCCTGAAAAAGATTCTTAATTCAGCCGTTCGGACTCGGCATAAAATTGAATGTTCCTTCTATTCGTACATTCTTTCTTTTAATTTTATATAAGGAATTTTCTTAAAGTTTTTTTCTACTGCGCCACCTCTCGCGAACGTCTGACAAACATCCGAGAGTATGACTGTCATGAAAAAGCTTCTCAATTGAGCCGTTCGGACTCGGCATAAAATTGTAGGTCCCTTCCATTCGTCCCAAAAATAGAAATTCACACAAAACGAATGGTTGCGAGAAGCTAGGCCTTGGGTGTCACCCGCCTGTTGCGCCACCTATTTATTTTTTTTTTTAAGGAATTTTCTTTCTTATAACCAAACGAACTAATCCGATTATCGATTTCGTTGATGACTGGGTCAACAATTGTTGTGAAAAGATATTTATAATAGTTCCTTTGTTGAAAGCTTGATTTCAGAACGCATATTGCTATTGAAATTGGCCAAATTCTCGTTTTCATTCAATTTTGTTCAAAAAGAATTGAAATTTGTTAATTCAAGTAGATTTGAAATACTGTTTTTGAATTTATTAACTTTCTTATCAGTAAAACACTATATCAAACCTTTGGATAAAACAATAGCTTCAGTGTCCCAATCTTCTTCATTTTCAATAACGCTTTCGAGTATGTTAAGGGTATGTTTAGGGGAGAAAAGTGTTTTATTTATATGATTTATTAAAATGATTTTTTTTGTGTAATTTCGAATAAATAAATTCTTTGTTATGAATTTATATTTTTTTTTTCTGAAATTCTTACGGAAGCACTGCTTCCCTTCAATACATGGACGCTTCGTGCCTAATGTATTCGGTGTTCAATTTCAATTTGCTAGTCTTGTTCGGCTTTGCATAGTTGAGTTGTCACCGCAGGCTCGCTGCTTCCAGGACTTCTGCAGTTGTGACCAACGCCAACTCCCCCTCTCATCAGAAATCCCTACCCGCAATCCAAATAAACGCAGGCATTGCTCCTCTGGCAAATGTTATAGTTCGTAGTTGTACATTTTTATTGTGTTTTTCCTATCCTATCTCAGCCTTACCTTGTGGATAGGTATAATGTCAGCTTTATACAACTATCCAGAGTTTCAATTAACTGTGCGCGGTGTATTTAAGCACCAAACATTCAACGTGCACGAGCTTTCTCTTTCGACGAGAGATGCAAGCAACTCCGGAGTAAGCAATACACTTTTGCATGATACCTGTCATACGATTGGAACATCAAGGATTCACCCGACACGACACCAAGGCTTTTTTAACATTCTAATGACTCAGTATTAAAAAAAGATATTGTCTTGTTTATATTAACTCCCAGGATGCACCGTAATAAATATCTTTCATTTTTTTTTATCTGTACCTACAGATATTGTATTTGTGGCTGGTTGTCCCAATGCACCGCTAATTTCGCTAATATTTTCTGATACCAATGTACTTCGCGATGCTGGCATTCACCTTTCTCTCAATATATGCCCAAATCCGGGCCATTTAAGATGGCTTATTTAGAAGTACAACAGTTTTTGATTAACTTTGCGAACCAATTCCCCCCACCCCACGCTTTTAAAGAGTCAGCAAATCAAGGAAGCTCCATTTATTAACTTTAGCAACTTAAAAACAAGTAAAAGTATTATCATCGGCCTGGCCGCTGCTTCGATACCCTTCTTCCACTGGATGTACTGTTCAGGTACACGGATGTGTCTAATATTGATTTTGTATGGGAGGTACTTGACCGACATAGACAATTTTTAATACTAACCTGACCAGGTTAGTTTGGACGCTATCGTGTTTTCAACAGACATACAGAAGGACGGCCACGTCTAAATCGATTCAGAATGTGATCCTGATTCAGATGGTGTATACTTTATAGGGTCTCCGGTGAATCCTTCTTGGAGTTGCGAATGTAAGACAAAGTGAATATACCTTCCTGTGGAGAGTATAAACATCGCCAAAAACGAGACATTTTCAAAAATTAGCCCGGAATAAAATGTTAAAAAACAAGAAGTGAGTTTGTATTTTCATTAGAATAGGTTTTCGTACAAGATCTGCACATGTTTTGGGGCAACTGTTGCTTCAGTGCTAAACTAGCTATGCCCGTCGGAATAGTCATTAAGCTGCATTTAGCTGATTCTCAATTTATGCCAATAAAATGCAGTCCATATTATCCAGAACAAATCAGTACTTTTGGTCGACGTTACTTATGGATATTATGCACCAGTTCTTTCCGCTTTTTGCTGCGTTATCCGTATCTTTAAGAACTTAAAAATTTCAAACTCGGATCACCGTAGTCCTAAGACCGCCCTTTGTCAGAGCTAATTTATGTTTTCGCAGTTTCTTATATAAGAGCGGCTAATACTTGGGTGATCTGGCAGCTATATCCGCTGCTTTAATATGACATTAACCTGCTTTGGTTATGGTTATTTTATTTATATTGTCTTGTGCTATACCAATATCCATATTGTCCTTTTTGCACACAGTGTTTGTTATAAGGAGTCCTGTCACTGGTCGAATCTGACTCCTGCTTAGTTGAAAGAATTGGTTCGTTCTTTTTAGAGATCAGTTTGAATGTAACCTTGATATTGTCCCAAAGTTGAATTTGTTTTTGTCTGATCGATTAACTTAAAGCCATTTCTAAAGTAGTAGTGAGAACAATCCAATTTAATTCGTATCGTAATTCATGTTATTGAGAGTTAGAGCTATCTGGAGATATCCACGAGCTATTATCTAAGACTGTCTATGTCTAAGCATCCTTTTTGATAAACTTTTTCGTGAAATATGCGCTTCTATCCCCTGTGAACTAGTTTTTAAGGTTCCGTTCCCATAGGGACAAAACGAAACCTTATTGTTTTCGATACGATGTCTGACCGTCTGTCCGTAAACACTAAGCCAATTTTGTACCTAGGTCTATCTCAAAAACTAATTGACGTATACCTATAAGGCTAGAATTTGCACACAACATCAGGTGTATAACTCTAGTTAAACGACAAAATACCAATGGTAACAATACATCAGTTGGTTTAGGAGTAATTATTAATTTGGTGAAAAGAATATTTTACAAACGAAAAACACGCATGAATATATTCCTGTTTTGTAGATAATACTCGTAGCTATGTGCTGAAGACTGTTTTGCCGAAAAGTTAATATTTTACAAGATATTTACAAAAATAGGTCAATATTACCTTATATAAAATACACTAATTTCTCCATTCTCATTCATAATGCGTGTTCTGTTAATCGTTGCCAATTGGAATTGGAACCAGCGTTGCCGCAAAAAAATGTTCTTAGGTGCCATTGACGGTAACCAAAGGTGCCAACTGGGTGCCACCAGCCCTTCAACGGCAGAGAGATATTTAAAAACACAAGAAACATATAATTTCGCATTAGTATCATTACGATTATTTATGAATGAATTCGTACACACACACACACGATATGTATGTTTCACTACTTAAAAAAAAAATTCAGTTCAGTGAAAATGAAATAAGTGTTCGCAGATGAAAGAGAAAATGACTTGCACTCTCAATCAATTTTAAACATTTTAAGAAATGATTGTTTTTAAATATTATGTATTAAAATGTATCAAGCTCATAAGGTGCCAAATGAGAACTGAAGGTGCCAAGGTGCCAATCGGACTGTAGGGTGCCAAAATGGCACAATTGTGCCACTTCGGCAACGCTGATTGGAACTTCAATAAATAGCCAAATATAGGTACTGATTCTCTTTCTCATTCTGATTTCAATTTCACTCATCCATTACAGCATTACATAATATTGTTTCTGCTCTCTCTCTCTCTCTCTCTCTCTCGCTTACTCTTTCTGACTTGCCATGTCTCCGCCATCTCGATTCATTTATGCGTTGCGTAGCGGTAGGTACCGGTACCACAAACCAGAGAGAATAGACCACCAGCTTCGGCCAAATATGAGAGTTTCATAGAGCCAGTTTTGAAATAAGTAGCTCCGCCTCTTTTTCTATCTGTGAATACGTGTGAATAAGCAAAAAAAGATGAAATAAGACAATTGAATCTGAGATGGCTTTGAAATAATTGAAATAATTTAAATAATTGACCACTATTGGGACGTGTTAAGCAAATGGTGTGTATGGTGTGGTGAATTAATTACCAACTTATATTTCATTAAAAAGCATAATAATGTAATATATTATTTGGATGATTAAAAATCTAATAATATGATTCCTATGACATTATTATACAAAAAAGAATATAATTTTAAGCTGCAGAACTAAATTGCAAGCACGATGTAATCAGCTAAACGCAATTCTTTGCAATTTTGTTGTTTGTTGACATACATTTTGAGCTCTTTTTTCTTATATTTTAAAGAAATTTAATTTATTTTCGATGAGTGGGTCTGTTATTAAAGTGTTATTAATATTTTGGAATAAAAAATTATAAAAGTTAAACGAAAACTATTTTGGTCATCTATAATAGGTATGTTTATTGTTTTATTTGTCTACTTGTCTATTTGTCATTTTTATACAAAACCTACTGAAAACGTGTTTCAAAACAGCATCGGTGCTAATGCGTAGAATGCGTAGCGTAGCGCAGATATAGATACATGCCGCTGTCAAATTTAAATAAAAAAGTGTCATTTTTGATTTTGTTTTTTTTTTTTAAGTTCGTTTCCATAGTAACGCGTAAACTAAAGCGAAATGTGAACTTTCAAAGTACATATGTATTTAATATTTTAATTTAAAATACGCACTTATTTTAATTGTTTTGACTTCTGTCCACTTTTTGTTCTTTACATGCCCCATAGTTTTGACATTCTGTTATATTCCATTAACTAATTTTGAGTCATATTTTGTACAAATATAGTGGAAAACTAGCGAATTAGCTAATACGAAAACATTCAGGAAGTTTAAAAAAATGTTAATTGTATGTTTTAAAAAATATTTCCTGAAATGTGCATTTGCCCTAGCGAAAGCGTAATATGTATATAGTATATACGTTAATAAATTCCTATTTACACCTGACGCAGATTCTTTGTGATATAAACCGATATGACAATGCGCACTTACGTTTTGGTCTCATGTATGCCCATAGCGTATTTCGTTTTAAGAACGCAAATTTTCTTAAATTCCGATGACCATATTTATTTGTTGGTTAAAAAAAATTCATCACATTTTCCTTGTTGATGAAATAAAACAGTAAGCATATTACGCCTGACAAAACAAAATTTACTCTCAACTTATTTTTAAATATTTATTCCAAGACTCAAAACACTTTAATAAAATAAACGAATGAAACAAACAATCAAAGAAAATAAATAAATATTCGTTTAAATATATAAGAAAAAGGTCGAAATTTATATCAGCAAAACTAAAAAAGTCATGCTTGATAACTTTTTCGAATATATATGTGTCATACTTCATACATTTTAGTTATGCAGCTTAAAATAATATTTTTTATGGAATAATGTCAGAGGAGTTCCATTACTAAAGTAACTACCCATTTATATTTTATATGCTTTTTAATGAAATATAAATTGCTAATAAATTCACCATACCGAACACACAAATTGCTTGACACGTCCCAATAACCGCCAATTATTTGAATTATTTGAATTTTTTCAAAGTTACCACCAAATAACTGTAAATGTTACTATGTGCCAGTGTATGCGTGACCAAATTCACCCTCCGTTTACTTTAACATTGCACGCATACTTAACCACGCAGTAACTTTTTGAAACTGGCTCTATGAAACTCTCATTTTTGGCCGAAGCTGGTGGTCTATTCTCTCTGGTTTGTGACCGGTACCTTACTTATTGTTATTAGCCAATAGCCATGGCTTAGTTATTATTGTATTCAACTCCATTCCAATTGGAGATTCCATCAAAAAATTGAACGGCAACTTTGATTCCAATGCATAGGCATAATCTACTCATACTCATACACCCATACTTATTAGACTAACTGAACTGTGCTGTGCTTCCGGTAATATATCTAAATCTCATTCTTAAGGCGTGTTCTCTTACGCTTGAATTCCTGTAGTTTACTACCTTATAACCGCACCTTCCGTTCCGTACCTAATGCTAAGTATGGCATGGGACCAATTCTGATATTATTCGATTCCCTTATTCTGTTTGGTGGCAGAGTATTGCCATTATAATAGTATTATTTGCACAAATAAATAACACACTAACGTTTTCAAGACATGTTACCCACCAACTCTGGCCGAGGAAATTTGAAACTTTGGTGCGGGAGTCGGAGTAATACTCGCACTTGGTCGGTTTTTTTTACACTAATACGCCTTTTATTAAGCCACAAATACAGGGTCCGCCATCTAACGTTTTTTTTTTCAACTAGTGCTTATTTCGCGAATGGTAACACTTAGCTCATGTCTGATTTGACAGATAATTAGTTTTATCCTTCCGCTGAACGAGTTGTGTATACCCTTGAACAACGCTGGGAAATATTGCGACATTACTTTGAAAATCATGGTAATGTTGCAGAATGTGTGCGAAAATTGCGTTCGGATTTTGGAAGAAGAGAAGTACCGTCAGCTCCGTATGTTCGTTATCTTGTGAAAAAAGTGAAAGAAACTGGCATCCTCATCGATAAACCAAAGCGTGAAAAGCCAAAAGCATACATTGAAAAGCCGATATACCCAAAACGAGTCACTGTTTGGTGCGGATTTTGGTCCAGAGGCATAATTGGGCCATTTTTCTTCGAAAATGAGCAAGAAGTGGCCGTTACAGTCAATGGCGATCGTTATCGAGCCATGTTGAACGAATTTTTGTTCACTATTATTTGTGGGGTGCCGTAAAAGATAAGTGGTACGCCGACATACCAGAGACAATTGACGCTTTAAAGGACAATATTCGTGAAGCCATTGGTGAAATACAGCTGCACACAATCGATAATGTGCTTAAAAATTGGACCGATCGTGTAGGCTACTGCATGGCCAGCCGAGGCAGCCATTTGAATGAAATTATTTTCCATTATTAACCGGAAGGATTGTACTTTCAAATAAAAAAAGAAATTTGAGAAAATATTCAGTAGTTTTTTTTTATAGCATTTAAAAAAAAAAAGTTATTTGGCGGACCCTTTATAATGGATCCTCAATTTCCTTTAGGGACGATGAATGTCACTGTGGGTGGTGGTAAAATAGTCACCTTATTGTTGCAGCATTTAAGAGTCATTTCACAGCTGCATCAAATAGCCTCGTCTATTGTTGTTGAACCATGAAAATAAGATAATTTAGCTCGCTAAGTCCGGCCAGTAGACCCCTACAATCTACATGTGACGTGATGACAATTCTTAATTCTTATGTTTGTACAAGGCTGCACTAATCACATGAGCCAAGGCACGATAGGTTGACTAGAAAAGTCCGGAATATCAAATCGTATGGTTTTTTTCAAAATCAGATATTAACCTTAGGATAGCAACACACTTTTGCCATACGCGAATAGCAAAAGGGGTGGCCTGTCACCCCAATGTAATTAACTAAAATAAATAATAAGAAATTAACTCAAAATTTTACTTTTATTTCTGAAAAGATTTTATTAAGAAAATTTTATTTAATTAAGAATTTTGGGAAAATTTCCGAAAAAGTACTTATTTTTTAAAAATAAAAGCAGCTTATGTAATTTTCACTACAATGCTCTGGAGGCATTGGCAATCCTTATTTTGCGCAAACTGTATTATATTTTCTGTCGCGGTTTCTTGGACCAGCACATCTTAATTCTAATCGATCAAAATTATGAAGTTCAATACAAAGCCTACAAAAAAAATTAGTAACATGAATAGCAACTAGGGTGACATGACACCCCAGCCATGCCCCTAAAACAAAAAGTACGACCTACTGCAGCCAACTGTGACCCGGAAGGCCGGAACTGTAAGTGGGGACGTGGGACGTGGGGTGCTGTTCGCTGTTGCTGTATCACCCTCTGTTGCTATCCTAAGGTTAAGCAAATTGTCCGAATATGAATATGTACAATAATGACAATTTTACTATTAATTCCAATATGAACTTTTGAGTAATCTACATGCCCTGCCCACTATCTTTCTATGTTCCCAAATGGCTATATTTTGTAGACCGAAAATGTATGGTACCCGCGAGCTCAATTTGTCATCGCAAATAAGTCGTGAAGTCGTCACACCAAAAAAAAAATCATTTCCCAATCATAATGTCTGATCTAATCTATGAAACTGTCAAAGCAGAATAGGTATGCGTGTCTCGAAAAAAATGTAATAAACTCAAAAAAGAGAAACACCTGCCAATCAAATCCAATTAATGCGGTCAATAAATTAACAGTTTTTTAAACAGCCAAAGGATGTTTTCCAGTCAATAAAAAGCGTTTCATTTTACCTGTACTCGAACATGCCGACAATCGACAGTAGTTCTCGTGTTGTATTGGTCTGGGTACCATCATAAATATCCTGCTCCTTTCCGTAGCGTCCCTATTTCCATTTTCAATGATGATTGAAAACAAGCTGAGGGGAAAACTTTTCAATATTTTTTTTTTATTTTTAATTTTAATTTGATGATCGGAAGCACCCGCAGTTGCACGATTATTTATGTTGCCTTGATGGAAACTATTTTGAGGTTGAATTCAGCAGCGACTCCTCAGAACTTTTGCTCTATACATTGCGTGCATTGTGCATTGCGGCGAATATCACTTATAGGTATATTTTTCAGTGAGTTTCAAAAGTTTTCAATTAGCCGGACGGATCCCTGCATGGTAATGCTAATAATATTCAAATTTAGTTGAAGGGGAATGTTGAGTGGAGTGTTTTTATTTTAATTTTTTCGATTTTTGTTTTCGGTTGTTGGAAATTGTATTTCAGGAACATGAAGTTGGAGTAGTTGTAGGGCTTCATATGATGGGTAGATTGGTTAGGCTTTGAGTTAGTATTGAAATACATTTTTTTTTAGGAGTAGCCTCTTCCATATTATGTATAATAATTACTGTGCTTCTGAACCTTTTTCCTCTCGACCTACATCGAAAAGATACCGCATTACAGTCCTATAAAACTCAAGGAGTGTGCAGTGTGGTGGACTGCAAGGCAGTATGGAAACAGCAACATCCTGGACTTGTACCAAACAGCAAGGTCACATTTCTAACCATGCACCACAAATAAACTTCAGCAAAGGTTTCCACGTAGGTTTCCCCACAAGAGCTCAGTAGAAGTAGTGAAGCACTTCTATTTTCTTGACACACATGCGAGTTAAATTTTCAAGAAGATATAAATAAATTCCCGGTACGGGCAAAGCCCTAAAATATTTTCCAACGACATTCTAATAATGTATTCGCAACAATGCGGCACGTCTTCTACATTTAGGTATTTTGATTTCATGTCCTTGCATCCGTTTATAACACAATCTAGTTTTTACAGCTGTCAACAAATTGTATGTTGTCTATTCATTTTGTTTTATCTTTGGGAAAAACGTTTCGGTGTGAGTGCTCGTTTTTACGTTTAGGTACAAACATATATTCCACGAATTGGAATCTCGCAAGAATTGTCCTCTCATGAGATTGAACAAAAAAGTAGTCGGTGGGTGAGATGCCTAACTTTTTCACCATCTCTATCTACGGTTATGCGACCAAGTTTTTCAATTGATTTATATTCCTGTTCAAAGTTGACAAAGACGACGATAGCGGGCCAAAAAAGAAAAGAAAAAAAAGAAAAGAAAACGGAAACACACCGACAATGACGGCAACGATTTTTATCCTAGATTGGGATAACTTTATTGAAATTGTGCGACTTTC
Source organism: Cheilosia soror (assembly GCA_949372485.1). NCBI lineage: Eukaryota > Metazoa > Arthropoda > Insecta > Diptera > Syrphidae > Cheilosia > Cheilosia soror. Next base: position 69,994,994 of record OX443562.1, on the reverse strand, counting down.
TTAGTCGTTTAGTCGTTTTCGCTTGAAGTTGATCTGCATGTACCAAAGCAAGACATGGGGGTTCTATGGCTATGCGTCTTCATTTGTTAAAAATTAAAAAAAAAAAATCGGAAAATAAAAGTGAATATAATTCCAAAAAAAATTCTCCAACGAACGAAATACATACAATGACTGAAGCGAGGTCTGTCCTTCTTTTTGGGAACACTTAGTTTGAAAAATAAAATAAGGAAGTTTGAAATTGTCATTTTATTATACGAAAACAGTTTTTGAAATGTTTTATCAAATTTAATTTTGTAGGCATATTTAAATTGCTTCAACTTAGATACCCTGATATGCAAAATTTGAAGGATATTTAACCAAATTTCTTCAGTCTTGTGTCTAGGACTTCGTTTTTTTTTAATTAAATATTTCATTTATTTTAAGATTCCTATACATACGACGCAAGTTTTGTATAAGTTTTGTTTATAGTAAGACTCCAAACAAATGAAAAGCATTAGGTACGTTCGTTCCTCTTTACGAATACCAAGAGCAAGGTCCAAGCAAAATCCAATAGTTACATTGCAGTGGAAGATTAGGCGCGTTTGTGCTTCCAGCATTTCAGTCAGACTTGCTTCGTGGCTGGCAATCAAAATTAAATAAGAGTTTTTATGGTACTGGATGAAAAACTTTGATATATACCACGGCGATTGGTATAGAGAGCAGCGACAACGTTTATTTGGATGTGTATTTGTCATACGCGGCAGACTTAGGCAAAAAGTCTTGAGCTATCGACACGTTAGTGTACGACTTATGACAATCCGCATCAAGGCAAAATTCTCAAACATCAGCCTCATATGCGCTCATGCCCCCACTGAAGAAAGGACGACGCTACCAAAGACAGTTTCTACGAGCTCCTCGAAAAGACCTACGAGCAGTGCCCGAAGCACGATGTTAAAGGGAGAACATCTTTGGCAAACACAGCCTACATGACAACATGTCTTGGAACGGACTTATGCTAATTGAGTTTGCTGCGGAGCGAAATATAGTTATAGCAAGCACCAGGTTTCCACATCTCAATATTCATAAGGGGACATGGCTGTCTCCGGGTCACCAAACTGTCAGCCAAATCGATCACATTGTGATTGACGCAAAGCACACCTCCAGTAGTCTGGATTTCCGAACCTTCCGAATGGCCAATATTGAATCGGATCAATACCTTGTCCCAACAACAGAGAAATTTTGCGAGAAAGTATGACGTCGAAAAACTGCAATAACAAGAGACGGCCAGAATCATCGCCGATCACGTATCCCGATGCCTCTCGAGCAGTCCTATCGCAGCAACAGCTAGTGCAGAAGACCAGTGGCAACACTGCCAGAAAGCCATCATCAAGGCCGCGACTGATGTGATGTGGTTCACCCGACCAACACCACGAAACCCCTGGTTTGATGAACAATGTCGACTAGCAAACGCAGAAAAACAAGAAGCGTATAAAGCGGCGCTGCGAAAGAGGACTAGAGCTGCTCACGATCTCTACGAGCAAAAAAGACGAGAGAAACATAGACAAAACTTCCGTCCACCTGACCAAAGCGAAATACGGGTAGAAATATCCAAGCTAAAGAACAACAAAGCTGCAGGGCCTTATGGTCTACCTGCCGAGCTTTTTAGAGCAGCTAGAGATGACCTGGTAACGAGCATGCACCAACTCATCTCCAAAATTTGGTCAGATGAATGTATGCCTGATGAATGCAATCTCAGCATCGTTTGCCCGGTCCACAAGAAAGGAGACCCCTTCAACTACGCCAACTACAGAGGTATCAGTCTCCTTAACATCGCATGCGTCTGCCATATTGTGTGAACGCCTCAAACCCTTTATAAATAACCTGATTGGCGGTTAGGTCAGGAAAGTCCACCGTCGATCAAATCTTCATACTTAGGCAAATCCTGGAAAAAACCCAAGAAGTCCAAATCGATACCCACCATCTTTTCATCGATTTCAAAGCCGCGTATGATAGCGTCTATATAGACGAGCTATACAGAATCATGCCTAGCTTTGGTATCCCTGCAAAACTTGTTCGATTGTGTAGGATGACGATGGAGAAAGCTCGCTTCTGCTTCAAGGTCGGTAACGACCTCACCGAAACCTTTGATGTCAAAAGAGGATTTAGACAAGATGACGCGCTGTCGTGCGACTTTTTCAACATCATACTTGAAAGAATCGTCCGGAACTCACAGGCCAACATGCAAGGCACGATTTTTCAAAAGTCCGTCCAATTACTTACATACGCCGATGATATTGACATAATTGGTAGAACACAGCGGGCTGTCACTGGTACGTTTGCTAGTATAGAAACGGAAGCGGCTAAAATGGGTCTAGCGGTCAACGAGGGTGTAACGTAAATAAAGAAGGCTGCAGGGGTACTAAGACTTCTGCAGGAAGGCAAACCATCCTACATGTGCTTGCACACCTGGGTCGCATCGTAACCGCCGTATACTCGAATTGAGCAGATGTAAAATAATCGCGACCAATTTCCTTAAAAACCTCCCGCCTCATTTACCACCCATATGACCCAAGGCTACAGGAGACCTTAAGTCAGTCCGGGCAGTGAGAACGGAAGGGCGTCCGTGATACTGCAGCTATGCATGCTTGCACCTGGCTCGACCTAGCTCGTCGGACATGGGGGGGAATCTTGCTGCAGCATCAGAACATTTGTTACGAATTTCCATGCAAGTATAGGTGTTGTTTACTGAATTATTGAAGATAGAGGCCCGAGTCGTCCTTTCATATTAATACACAAGGTTTAAATTTTCCCGAGGAAGGGAGGCGAAAGATCTTATTTGCTCCCAAGAGTTAACCCACCCCTACTCAACACAGACCGTAGTCTTCGTAAAGATACCTTGGCTACCATGGCACTCAATTTTTATGGAAGCCCCGTACATGCGTCTTCATCGGCGCTACACGCTTAAGTTACTCGTCCTTTCATTGATGACCGACAAACCCTGCCACATCCACCTAAACTAAAATCCACTCAGTCCATGTTACGTTTTACCTCTCGCGAGTAAATGTTTTAAACCACATCAATGCATCCTTAGATTGCACCGACAATCAAAAAAGTTAAATTCTTTTATCTAATTATCCAACAAAAGTGTCTTTTATTTATCCTTAGTAGACAAATTACACGCAAATTCTTCTCGATTAAAACCTCTAAATCCTTAAATCTATTTAATAAAATAAAATAATAATTATACTTCTTGCGACGTTGAAATCATGAGTGGTCTTTTCGTACCCAGTACCTATCTTCTTTTCACCACACTTTTCTTTAGATTACACAATAATTGGTGTGTAATATGTACGAAGACTAATTTTCACCACGATCGATATGTATGCACATAATATATATATAATAATTTATTATCTATACGTTAAATTGTACGAGCAGCATAAATGTTTGATAACCTGATACGATGATTCGGTATTCAAAATTGATTATCCGAACTTAATAATATTTGAATGTTTGATATAATTGATATAATATGTAGGTAATTTACTTATTTTGCGTTGTAGCAACTATGGCATGAGCATTTTACTTTTAGCTTATCAACTGCCGATAATGCAAGAAGCGATAGCGCGGCCACTCGCGACTCGCGACTCGTGATCGTACTGGCCGATACAAAAAAAAAAGTATAACAACTACTTAATTAAATAGTCCTATTAATTATTGTGGTACAAACTAATATTGAAGACAAAATCATTTAATGATCACTTACCGATCTTTACCATGAATGCGATGAAAATTTCCAGGGGTGAGGAGATGTTGTGCGCACAGCATGCCAGCCCGAGTTGTGTTGTCTTGTAGACTATTGATGATTTATCAAATGTATGATCGCGCTATATTATGGAAATTATGTACCATATAATTAAAATGGACCTTACATTAACGAATTAAAGAATAATACATACTTAGCTTGACTATGAATACTTGACCTAGGTTGCTCGTGTTTGCTGCTATTAATATCAAAGGATCAGGTGGTTATATATTTTCTTTTTATAGGGTATTTGGATACTATATTTGGTGAGTGTCATTTGCTTTCGTGAAGCGGGTTTTGTCACAGGTAGCTACTTATGGTTAATTAGTTGCCAATTAATGTGACTGATGAAATTTCGGCGGGTGGAGAGGTTGTTGCTGGAGATCTCTTTGATGGCTAAAGGTGATGGCGCTGAGGGGGAAATGATAACGAAGGGGAGTTCGTTGCTGCGGTGAGATATCGTTCTTGGAGAAAACGGCGATAAAGCCAGATCGTCTTAAGTAAGAGTAGGTTGCTTGTGCACCTGCGACCCAGAGGAATAATAGCGATTATAAATATCTTGAATGCTATACGTAGTTTCACACACCACTAATGCACCGAATTTCCCTATTCCCAACTTGGCGAGGGCTTTTCTGGGATGGAAATCGGGCTGTTCGCAAATGTACGTAGCGGCTGGAAGAGGTATATGAATATACGTTCAGCAAGGAACACTTGATGGGGGTTTAAGTAGGTACTTACCAGGTCGTGTGCGAAAAGGTAATTCCGGGTATATCTACTCAGGTGTGGCCACTAGATACGTATTGTAAACTAGGGTAGATCACAACAGGGATATTTGTGTGAACAGGATACAGAGGTTCACTTCGTGTCTACTTCCAAAAAGCACTATAATACAGAGCACTATTAAAGCCTGTCAAAGTATTGGGTCGAATTAACAACATACCTACACTGAGAATAATTTGCAACGAAAAAATCAAAAAGGAACATATTTCATTTTTCCATATTAAAACATGTCGCCTTAACAAAAAATTCAATCCAAAATCTGGTAGAATCAAACTAAAACATGTTCTTTATTGAAATAATAGTTATTTTAAATATATTTGTCTTTGGTTTAAGCTCGTTCATGTTTTTACTATTAATAAAACGTAAACGAGCTAACTTGAAAAATAATTCTATTCAAACTAGTTGAAAATGAAATATTCCAATAGATTTGTATTTAATCAAACTTAAACGTGTTTGAATTAAACATAATCGATTAGTTTAAGTCAAACATGTACTGTACATACACGTAACATTTTGAATTAAAGAATATTGTAAATATATTCGTATTTTGTTTAATCTTTTTCATGTTTGATATTATCAATAAAATCACAACCGAGTTTTTTTTTAACAGAGTTCTAGTAAAATCGATTGAAAATGAAAAACTTGAACAGAGTTCTATTTGAATTGACTATAAACGCTTAAAGGAAATATATTTTACGCATTACAAAATATGTGCAGTGAGGTAGTGTCACGTGATTACGTTTCGATATATGAAGATTTGCAAGTTCTTCTGGAGAAGTGGAGTTTATCTTCACTCTTTCCTGTAGTTGTCGGTAAGTTAAATCTTCTATATACTACTTAATAAATTTTTTTTAAATTTTATGTTGCTACAGCATGGTACGAGTTCAAGGTGGAAGATTATATGTGATGAAGGAGCCTGTATCATCACTGCCAAAAGCAAGGACGCAGACAAAATAGTAAGCAAAGTAATGGGTTTATATTCGGATGTTTTGTTTTGAATAAAGTTGTCCATCTTTCAGTTTGTATAATGTCCTTGACCCTATATGGAAAAGATTCGGGTGTTTGAGAGACAGTGTCTCAGGACCTGCCTAGGGTTGTTTAGAACTCCCGAGTCTGAGTACATAAAATATTATCCCAACAAGACCCTATACGATGGGGCTCGATTGAACAGGATTGACAATTTCCTAATTAAGGTGATTCGAAGGCACGTTGCAAGGGCGATGGCCAACGCTAACAATCTGATCTCGGGTGGTTATTACCCGAATTTAATGTACCACGAGAGTACGCTCCGGTCTGGCTTTGTCCCGCCTGAGGCATTTCTTCATGCAGACATGAAAGGGTTAGTCCAGAATAAAGATGGTGTGCCGGTATTGTACCACAGCCACCGCGGCGCGAGGGATAAGCGGCTCATCCACGACGGGTACGCCGCCAATGCTCAGGAGCTCCTCCGTTTTAATACCGCAATTGCGGATAGGGACACGGTTGATACCTTAAAGCAGTTCACCGAATTTTGGTGGCTTGAGGAAGAGGTGAGGGCAGACACGCTCTCCCGGGTCGGTGCGTTACCTATGTAACATCCTCCTTAGTTTTAAGCTAGTTTGTAAGTTAGTTAGGTGTATTTTAGGGGGTTTTTGGGAGGGGCCGGGCTCGTCAACATGAATGAGTGCTACCGAGACTTGACCGACGCTTATGGCCTCGCTGGAGTCCCGGCGGCGCGTGTGCACATATTGGCGACTGCCAGGCGCCCATCGACGCAATCGGGATGGTGACTAATCGAGAGATTGCTCATCACCCTGATTATAGGTAATTTAAGTTAAGTAGCTTAGGTAGTTTAAGTAGTTTTAGGTAGTTTTAAGAAAAATAAAATAATAAAGCATCCAAGTTTTAGCCAGTTTTCTTGGAAATTAAAAAACAGCGCAATAGATATAAAATAGATAGATTTAAGGCCGAAAGGCAATAGTTATAAGAATATAGTTAAGTTTAGAGTGCTCGTTAAGAGCCAGTAAGCTAGATTAAGATACATGTTAGTTTTAAATTAGATTTAGTCATTTTTGTCTAGTAAGTAAGTTTAAATAATGAAGGAATAAAAATGAATTTAAAAGTCAAATAATGTCCTTGACCGATTTTGCAAAATTGTTATTTTTGGATCATTGATATACCTACTGGATGTGTTCGAAGCTGAAACTCAATTCGCTGCTGAGTTTATCAATGGACTTAGTTCCTGGAAAAGTTTAAACGTTAAAGTTTTGTTTTCTCTTGGCCCATCAAGGATCGGTAATCATTTCATTTTTTCTTTGTCCTCTAAAATTATCATATAAATTATTTTCATAATTTTGTTAATTTCAAATATATGCTTTTAATAAATACTGGTTATGCTTTTAAATAAAAAAAGAGTTTGATTCAAATAGGTTTCTATTTAGCAAAATTAACTCGAACGTATTTATTTCAAACAAAAAAATGTTTGATTGAAATAGTTCCTATTTAATAAAATTAAATCGAACATTTCCAATTCAAAAAGAAAACAGTTTTATTTAAATAAGTTTCTATTTAGAAAAAATAAAATGAACATCTTCATTTCAAACAGCAAACATTTTGATTTAAATAGGTTCCTATTCGCAGAAATTAAATTGAACATCTTTATTTCGACTACAAAATACTTCGATTCAATCGAAATCTATGTGAAATCATGTTTCATAAAATTAAATACATTCGTGTTTAAAATAAAGAGAAACCATTTTGGCGCCAAATCATAGGTGTTTATATTTGATTTTAACACGTATGAGTTTAATTTTTTTCTCTGTGTATATGCACGCTGGACGAAATGTAAAACACACTGTTTTATTTTGGCTGAGACAATAGTCTATGAATTATGCACTTTATTTATTTTATTGTTCCAATAATGGGTTATTCGCACTAGTTTAGGATAAATTACTATAAAATTAGTACTAATTTTCCGAAACACACTGCTTTTAGCTTATAACAATAGCTAAGTGTTTAGCTGGAAGTAAGTATATGCACGATCAGAGATTCACGCACTTGACACGGTACTGATTGAAAACCAAAAGGGAAAGCCGTCAACGAGTTATCGGTCTTATATCAACTCGTTAACCCGTTCGTGGTTATTTACTACGCTATGAGCTGATAGCTCCGTTTTTGTCAAAAAAAAATAGTTTCTCTCTCATGAATATCACTATCGCTGTCGATATTCTGAGAAGCTTGCGGTGCAAACGTTTTTCTGGTATGCGACTGCACTGATTCCTCAAAACCACCTCCTCGCAGAGTAGCGTACGCTTCGAGCAAGCTCAAGCTGTGCCTACCACTGATAGTGAAATAAAACGAAGCTTTCACACACGTCTAGCCAATGCATGCAATGATTATCGAAGACACTAATCATTTTTGGGACAATGCTGAATTCTAGCTATTACTACAGTGGCTTTACAACTTTAGGTTTAGAGATTAGGTTTAGGTATATATACAAATCTTTTTGGTGGTTTTGGTTTAAGATGTGGGATATTCTAATAGAATTTCTTTGCGTATAAAAAAAATAAAAAATGTAGGTTCCCTACAAAGCTTCTTCTCTTATTAAGAGCCATTGCAATCAGAGGAGAAGAAAAGGAACCTACTCGCTTGACATTTAATCACCCACTTTACCTATTTGAGTCTCATGCACAGACTGAGCTAGTACAAATAGAAAAAAGTCTATTTTATACCTTCAGGTCCTTGCTGTGGTAGATACCAATTCTTTTCCCATCAAGATCTTCGAGCTCATATAAATTACTCCCAATTACCTTGCGAACTTTCATTTTTACGAATTTCGGGGAGAGCTTCGCGCTTATGTGCTTGGATGCGTCGCTCAAAATATAGTTTCGCCGAAACACAATGTCCCCTACTGCGTAACTTGAAGACTTGCTTCTTGTGTTGTACTCTTTTTCATAAACACCGTGTGCTCGTTTTAGGGACGCCTTTAAGTGAGAATGTAAGATGTTCATCTTATCCGCTTTCGATAATAGAGACACTTCCGAATTATTTAGACCATTCAAATCCTTGAGAAGCCTGTAATCTGACCCATGCTCTAACATTTTCTGTCCAAATAACGCTTCGTATGGGGACATGCCTATTGCGGAGTGTACCGTTGAGCGGAGGGCGCAGGCGATTGAGGGAAGATGTAAGTCCCAGTTTTTCTGAGCAGGATCTATGTAGGACCGTATGGCGGCTAAAATGGACCTGTTCACCCTTTCGCTGGCATTAGCTTGCGGGGAATAAGACGCAGTTTTTATGTGTTTTATGCCAAGCGAACCCATGACCTTTGCAAATTCACGGCTGGTAAACTGTTTACCATTATCTGAGAATATGGTCTCTGGAACACCGAATAAGCAAAATATTTGTTCCTGAAGAAATTGTAGTGTTTTCTCGGTCGTGGCTTTGCGAAGTGGCATCAATAAAACGAATTTAGTCAATTTGTCCAATGCAATAACAATGTGCGTATTTCCAGCTTTAGAGCGAGGGTATGGTCCCAGGAAATCTATATACACAAGTTGGAAGGGTCTCTCGACTACGAACGCTTTTCCCATTGGACCTCTTAGTACGCTATTAGGGGCTTTACTCATTTTACACATGTCGCAATTAGAAACAAAAGTTTTTACCTGCGTCGCCATGTTCGGCCAGAAGAATCGATCGCGTAGTCGATACAGCGTTTTGGCAACACCTCCATGCGATGCTCGCGGTGGCTGATGGGCCAAAGCAATCAGCTGATCAGTCAGCTCAGATGGAACCCATAGTTTCCACACGAGGTCATCCTCGAGTGGATTCCCTGTGCAGTGTTTGACCTTCTTGTAAACGAAATTTTTCGATACTTGAAGGTCAGGTAGCTGATCTTTTTGCTTTTCGATGGTTTCTATGATCTTGCAATATTCCGCAGATTGAAAGCTGGGATCTGCAAGATCAATATGCAACACATCGGTTGGATCCTCTAACATTGAAACATCGCATTGCAGCGCATCTATCTCGAAAGCACGAGACAACGCATCGGGCACTACATGCTGCGAACCCTTACGATGCTCAATGCTAAAGTCAAATCCCTGCAATTTCAAACTCCATCTGGCTAAACGACCGCTGAGATCCTTTTGGCTCATCAACCATCGCAAGCTGGCGTGATCGGTGACGATCTTAAACGCGTGACCTTCCACGTATGCGCGAAACTTCTGGACTCCCATGACCGCAGCCAAACATTCACGCTCAGTGACGCTATAATTTCTCTGGGCAGAGTTGAGCTTGTGGGAAAAGAAATAAATTGGGCGTTCGTTCCCGTCTTCGTCCAGCTGGCATAAAACGCATCCAATACCTGTATTTGAAGCATCGCAAAGTATAATAAATTGCTTTGAAAAATCCGGATTTGTAAGGATTGGAGCGGACGTAAGTGTCGCTTTAATTTTGTTGAACGAAGCGAGTGCCTTATCGTCGAAACTAAACTTTTTGCCTTTCTTGAGGGTATCGGTAAGAGGTGTGGCTAAGGTAGAGAAGTCCCTTACAAATCTACGATACCAACCTGCTAAGCCTAAAAATCTTCTAACCTGACGGGCTGATGTTGGAATAGGGAAGTCATTCATAGATGTGATTTTTGCAGGATCTGGTTTCAGGCAACCATCTCCCACAATATAGCCTAAATATTTGAGTTCTTTGAAGCAGAACTTCGATTTTTGGACATTGATTGAGAGTCCAGCAGATTTCAATTTTGAGGCCACAACCTTAAGCATCTGAATATGCTCATCAAAAGTACACGAGATTATCAACAAGTCATCCAGATAGACAAATACGTTTTCTCTAAGTTCATGCGGTACCACCTTGTCCATCAACCTGCACATGCGCTGAGGCGCATTGCAAAGACCAAAGGGCATTACGTTAAACTGATAAAGTGGTCTACCGGGCACTGTAAACGCGGTCTTTTGCCTGGACTCTTTCTCCAACGGGATCTGCCAAAAGGCATCCTTCAGATCCACACTAGAAATATAGTGTGTATCTGAAAGACGACCTAGCAATCCCTCTATATGAGGAAGAGGATACGCATCTTTCTTGGTTACCTGGTTTACTCTGCGATAGTCTAAACACAACCTGTTCTTGCCAGGCTTTCGTATTAAGACTACCGGAGAGTTCCAGGCACTGGAGCTTTCTTCTATCACTCCCATGTCCAGCATGCGATCCAATTCCTCATACAGCAGTTTCTGTACCGCTGGAGAAACAGGATAATGACGTTGTTTAACAGGCACGGCATCCCCTGTGTCTATAATATGTTCCTCTAGCGATGTTTTTCCCAAGCCAACAGTGGCAAAGGAAGGAAACATGCTGACGGCCTGCATAAGCTTTCTGGATTCCTCAGTTGATAATTCATGCGCTTCTGTCTCATTCATTTTACTACCCAAATCTTGTGAAATCTCTGACACCACCAAATTTGGCGCTAGATTGAAGTCCTTCCAGAAATTGATACCAAGATACAATCTCTGTTGTAGTGATGGTACAATCAACAAAAGAACTGGTTTTGTCTCGCCCTATAGGTCACTTCCGCTATAACCTTGCCAACAATCTCCTGACCATTTCCGTCCGCAGTTTTGATCTCAGAGCGAAGTCGTGTAAACGGAATGTTTTTACCAATTAGGAATTCTACTCCTCCAGCACCCAAGCAGCTGATACTTGCCCCACTATCCAGTAATCCAAGAAAGGATTCTCCACATATGGACACTCTAGCATATGGGCGCGGATCATCAAAACAGCACAAGGTGGTGGCTTCGATGGCATGGTGCAATGTTTTCTTAGCCCTAAATCTTGTACGTAGCTTCTGGATCTTCTTTGAGACTGGTCTTGGTCTTGGAGTTGCAAAAATTCGACTGCGAACAGCATAGTAATTGGCAATGCGTTCGTGTAAGGGTTTTGCTAAAGGGTTAGTTGCATGAGCAATTGGTTTTACTACCGACGTATCTACAGATACATTATTGATGGTACGCTTCAATACTTGGACGGGGTTGTCGGTTTCGAATTTGGGACAGATCTGGTGAGAGTCGTTTGTTTGAAGAGAATTGAATAAAGAAGAGTTGGGATTGTTGTTACTAAAAGATATTTTATTGACAAGTGTATTGGTTAATTGTCCAGGTTCGGGTTTCTTGAGCAATTTTCCCTGGACGTCAAACTGCTCCTGCGGCCGTTTCCCATACATTGAGGACATTGCGGAGTGGTTGTCTCTTCCATGCCACATTTGTAACAGAAAAGTTTCCGCTGTGGGTCAGGACAATCAAAAAAGGAATGACCTGTTACCTTGCAATTCCAACACTTGAAAACACGAGTATCGCGTCTAGGTTGAAAAGCATCTACCTGGGGACAATAACCCTCGGATTCCATATCTGGACTGACCTCTACTTCGGAAACAAAATTTCTACGAGCTTGCGGAATGCCAAAATTCTTCACTCTATGAGCATCATGATCGTTGAGATACTTCTCAATATTTCTACACACGTAGACCATTTCCGGCAAACTATTTGTTGAAAAGGTTATTAACAACTCGCCCGTACGCTTGCGTACGTTTTGCTTTAGCAATTCAATAATTTCGCGATCTTGTTTAGGGACGCGTAGGCGGCTATTTAAAGTCTGGATGGATGTATAAAAATCATCAAAGGTTTCCGACGGATATTGATGCCTATCTGACATTTTCCTGGATAGTTCTGAATCCGTCTCTAAGCTTCGGAACTGCTCAATGAGCGCTAGGCGCAGAGTGTCCCAGTTCACGGTAGGATTCGTTTTCAAATAAACCCAGAACCAGTTTTCTACTTGCCCACTTAAAAATTGATGAAAGTTCATCGCAATGTCTTCCCAGCTGACTTCGTAACACTTTTTCATTCTCTCTAGGCGAAAAAGAAAATCATCGATTGTCATGTTTCGGTTGTCGAATTTTATTCCCCACTTATGGAAGTCATGGAGTCGCGATCTCTGTTGCAGAGGAGGACCAGAATTTAACTCGATCGAAGGTTCATTTAGAGACATATTGTGGAGCCGGTTGAGAAACTCGTTAATATTGGAGCTTTGAGTGACATTAGAGCGAGGAGCAGGAGTACTAGGGTTTATTGGAAGAGAGTAACAACGTTGATTTTGTGTGGGAATGGCCCCTTGGTTATTTGTATTCCCTGAGGCAATCTTTTGGGATACGTTTGGGCCCTTCCCATTCAGAGTTTCACGGATTGCCGTAGCTACTTCACATCTAAGGCTTGCTCGGCTTCTTTCCATCTCACCCTGAAAGAAGCGAAAATCTTCGGCTCTGTTTGCACCTACTGCCGCTGTAACAACTTCTGTAATATAACCTGTCAGATCTTCCTCTTCCACAACAGCATTTGTTCTAAGAGACGGTCTACCTGGGCGAAATTGACTACCCGTGTCATTTGACTGTTGAACGAAGCCAGCACTAATATCGGGTGATGGTGTGCATAAGGCAGCAGCTCCCTCCTGGCTAAGGTCAGATTCCCTAGGATTCGGTAGACCACTAAAGTTTTCAGACCTCGGCTTATTCGTTTCTATCGTTTGTTTAGCCTTGTTTGCAATAAAACGGCTGCGCAAATTAACACCACTTACGTGGGTATCTGGGGTATCTGTGGGTGTTAGCGACATCACCGCGAAAAGGTTATCCCTAAGTTCAACAGAATATATGTAAATAAACCAAAACCAAAAAAAAATAAAAAATGCTGCCGCACCAAAGTTCGGAAGCAGCTAATTCAAAAATCCAAATAAATAAAATAAATTTATAAGGGAATATGTACTAGTACACCGCAAAAAGGAATGCCAGAACTTCAACTTAGACTAAGGCAGAGAAAGAAATAGAAATGTATCTATGATTGGTACAAAATACATAAGTATAAGGCCTTAATATTCAGAGAGCCTTTCAAATGGAAAGAGTACTAATAATTCTTTATTCCATATAGAATTATAGAGTAAAACAATAGGTATCTAAATGTAAAAAAAAAACTTCAAATAATAATAATATTCAGAGAGAAATATAAAAAGAAAATGTATCTAATGATAAAAATATATACTATCGATTCGGTGGATGTGGCTCTATTTGAGTCACCTGCTTAAGGACTTATTCCGATGAAGATTAAAACCCCGAGAAAAATATTCGTGTACTGTACCTACATTAAAGAATTTGTTTGTATGGTCACAAGTTTGCATTGATACTAAAGCTTTTAATAAAGTTGCTTTCGACTTACAATTTGCAGTGCAACTTGCATAAGTTATAAGTACATCTTATACAGGACACTTGCTCGATACTTTACTAAATGGATATGATGCTAAAGATACCAGTTATTCTACTATAGAAAATTAGGTACACTATAAGTAACGTTGCAACAGACGTAACTGAGAATTATAAAATATCCAATTACCGGTCAACGCACTGCATTATCCTAATCATGTTATACGATGGAAACCCGCGGCTTCACAACAGTCCTAGATTCGTAACGAACGAATCTAGCGGATGAAAACGCAAACGCACCACTAACAAAAAAAATCTAACTGGCACTCGATGGCTCGCAAAAGATACGCAACAGTCATATATCGAAGTTTTCAATATACCGGACGATCCATGCGGCGCAAAAAGCTTTAGAAAATCTCCAAAATTAGAGTTTAAAAAAGAGTAGCAAACAATGTGTTAGGATCACAAAACAAAATTTGTTTTGAAGTCAAAAAAAAAACTTAAGTGACCAACAAAATTCTACTAAAATCAAGGACGAATCGGGCCCCACGTTGGGCGCCACCTGTAACGTAAATAAAGAAGGCTGCAGGGGTACTAAGACTTCTGCAGGAAGGCAAACCATCCTACATGTGCTTGCACACCTGGGTCGCATCGTAACCGCCGTATACTCGAATTGAGCAGATGTAAAATAATCGCGACCAATTTCCTTAAAAACCTCCCGCCTCATTTACCACCCATATGACCCAAGGCTACAGGAGACCTTAAGTCAGTCCGGGCAGTGAGAACGGAAGGGCGTCCGTGATACTGCAGCTATGCATGCTTGCACCTGGCTCGACCTAGCTCGTCGGACATGGGGGGGAATCTTGCTGCAGCATCAGAACATTTGTTACGAATTTCCATGCAAGTATAGGTGTTGTTTACTGAATTATTGAAGATAGAGGCCCGAGTCGTCCTTTCATATTAATACACAAGGTTTAAATTTTCCCGAGGAAGGGAGGCGAAAGATCTTATTTGCTCCCAAGAGTTAACCCACCCCTACTCAACACAGACCGTAGTCTTCGTAAAGATACCTTGGCTACCATGGCACTCAATTTTTATGGAAGCCCCGTACATGCGTCTTCATCGGCGCTACACGCTTAAGTTACTCGTCCTTTCATTGATGACCGACAAACCCTGCCACATCCACCTAAACTAAAATCCACTCAGTCCATGTTACGTTTTACCTCTCGCGAGTAAATGTTTTAAACCACATCAATGCATCCTTAGATTGCACCGACAATCAAAAAAGTTAAATTCTTTTATCTAATTATCCAACAAAAGTGTCTTTTATTTATCCTTAGTAGACAAATTACACGCAAATTCTTCTCGATTAAAACCTCTAAATCCTTAAATCTATTTAATAAAATAAAATAATAATTATACTTCTTGCGACGTTGAAATCATGAGTGGTCTTTTCGTACCCAGTACCTATCTTCTTTTCACCACACTTTTCTTTAGATTACACAATAATTGGTGTGTAATATGTACGAAGACTAATTTTCACCACGATCGATATGTATGCACATAATATATATATAATAATTTATTATCTATACGTTAAATTGTACGAGCAGCATAAATGTTTGATAACCTGATACGATGATTCGGTATTCAAAATTGATTATCCGAACTTAATAATATTTGAATGTTTGATATAATTGATATAATATGTAGGTAATTTACTTATTTTGCGTTGTAGCAACTATGGCATGAGCATTTTACTTTTAGCTTATCAACTGCCGATAATGCAAGAAGCGATAGCGCGGCCACTCGCGACTCGCGACTCGTGATCGTACTGGCCGATACAAAAAAAAAAGTATAACAACTACTTAATTAAATAGTCCTATTAATTATTGTGGTACAAACTAATATTGAAGACAAAATCATTTAATGATCACTTACCGATCTTTACCATGAATGCGATGAAAATTTCCAGGGGTGAGGAGATGTTGTGCGCACAGCATGCCAGCCCGAGTTGTGTTGTCTTGTAGACTATTGATGATTTATCAAATGTATGATCGCGCTATATTATGGAAATTATGTACCATATAATTAAAATGGACCTTACATTAACGAATTAAAGAATAATACATACTTAGCTTGACTATGAATACTTGACCTAGGTTGCTCGTGTTTGCTGCTATTAATATCAAAGGATCAGGTGGTTATATATTTTCTTTTTATAGGGTATTTGGATACTATATTTGGTGAGTGTCATTTGCTTTCGTGAAGCGGGTTTTGTCACAGGTAGCTACTTATGGTTAATTAGTTGCCAATTAATGTGACTGATGAAATTTCGGCGGGTGGAGAGGTTGTTGCTGGAGATCTCTTTGATGGCTAAAGGTGATGGCGCTGAGGGGGAAATGATAACGAAGGGGAGTTCGTTGCTGCGGTGAGATATCGTTCTTGGAGAAAACGGCGATAAAGCCAGATCGTCTTAAGTAAGAGTAGGTTGCTTGTGCACCTGCGACCCAGAGGAATAATAGCGATTATAAATATCTTGAATGCTATACGTAGTTTCACACACCACTAATGCACCGAATTTCCCTATTCCCAACTTGGCGAGGGCTTTTCTGGGATGGAAATCGGGCTGTTCGCAAATGTACGTAGCGGCTGGAAGAGGTATATGAATATACGTTCAGCAAGGAACACTTGATGGGGGTTTAAGTAGGTACTTACCAGGTCGTGTGCGAAAAGGTAATTCCGGGTATATCTACTCAGGTGTGGCCACTAGATACGTATTGTAAACTAGGGTAGATCACAACAGGGATATTTGTGTGAACAGGATACAGAGGTTCACTTCGTGTCTACTTCCAAAAAGCACTATAATACAGAGCACTATTAAAGCCTGTCAAAGTATTGGGTCGAATTAACAACATACCTATATGCACGCTGGACGAAATGTAAAACACACTGTTTTATTTTGGCTGAGACAATAGTCTATGAATTATGCACTTTATTTATTTTATTGTTCCAATAATGGGTTATTCGCACTAGTTTAGGATAAATTACTATAAAATTAGTACTAATTTTCCGAAACACACTGCTTTTAGCTTATAACAATAGCTAAGTGTTTAGCTGGAAGTAAGTATATGCACGATCAGAGATTCACGCACTTGACACGGTACTGATTGAAAACCAAAAGGGAAAGCCGTCAACGAGTTATCGGTCTTATATCAACTCGTTAACCCGTTCGTGGTTATTTACTACGCTATGAGCTGATAGCTCCGTTTTTGTCAAAAAAAAATAGTTTCTCTCTCATGAATATCACTATCGCTGTCGATATTCTGAGAAGCTTGCGGTGCAAACGTTTTTCTGGTATGCGACTGCACTGATTCCTCAAAACCACCTCCTCGCAGAGTAGCGTACGCTTCGAGCAAGCTCAAGCTGTGCCTACCACTGATAGTGAAATAAAACGAAGCTTTCACACACGTCTAGCCAATGCATGCAATGATTATCGAAGACACTAATCATTTTTGGGACAATGCTGAATTCTAGCTATTACTACAGTGGCTTTACAACTTTAGGTTTAGAGATTAGGTTTAGGTATATATACAAATCTTTTTGGTGGTTTTGGTTTAAGATGTGGGATATTCTAATAGAATTTCTTTGCGTATAAAAAAAATAAAAAATGTAGGTTCCCTACAAGGGCAAAACCAAGTATATGCTGTCAACAAAAAGGGACACCCAACATCGTAGAATCGGACAAAACATGACGATCGACAGCTATAACTTTGAGGTAGTGAGGGACTTTATCTACCTCGGTTCTGCTATAGATTATAACAACAACATCACAGAAGAAATTAAACGAAGAATAACTCTTGCCAACCGCTGTTTCTTTGGGCTAAGAAGGCAATTGAGTAGCAGAGCCCTATCCCGAACAACTAAGGAGATTCGGTATAAGACCTTGATCATCCCAGTCCTGCTTTTTGGCGCTGAAGCTTGGACTCTATCTAAAGCGGATATCCTCGGTCGCTTCGAAAGAAAGATTCTTCGTAAAATTGTCGGTCCTGTTTGCGTTGACGGGCTTTGAAGAAGGAGATTCAACAACGAACTTTACGAGCTGTACAGCGACATCGACCTGGTCAAAGATGGCTAGGACATGTAGAGCGGATGGAAACAAATGCTCCGGCTCGTAGAGTCTTCGAGTGTAACCCGGAGGGACAACGCAATAGAGGAAGACCTCGCCTTAAGTGGCGCGCGCAAGTCGAAGGCGACCTCAATCGACTAGGAGTACGCAACTGGAGGCAGTTAGCTAAAGACCGGGCTAACTGGAGAGGCTTGTTAGCTGAGGCCTCGGTTCACCCCGAACTGTAGAGCCGCCTAAGTAAGTAGGTTTATGGTACTGATCGTTGCCAGCCAGATCGGGAGCATTACCGCGGTCTATTAGAGCATATCGCAGATTCCAACTTGGCGAATTTGGCATCAGGACTTACTCTTACGTCCGTACACGATCCAACTAATCCAGGGGCTCAAAGCTAATGAACATAGATAACGACGAGGTGCATTTTTAGATGAATGCGGGTATGTTAACAAGAAAAATTACCGTAAATTTGGGACGGCGATATTTCAACGTCGACCCGTCCTTAATAAAAAAACAATTTAGTGAATCTTCAGTATGATCAGCTTCTATTCACATATCTGTGCTCTTAGAAGGGCGTTGCAAAAATATTTTAATCTCTCTATGGAGTCGCAGTAAGAAAAAGATTGGGAGCTCCTGATATAGGACATACGCAATATCTTATAAACTAAGGCTATGCATTTAAAAAATAGAGCTTAATACTAAAACAATTACAGAATTTAAAGAGAGACTGCTTATAAAATGTTATTTATTATTAGAATTTAAAAAGAAAAAAAAAAGAGAAGATAAGGAAGGAAGCAAAGAGAAAAAAGGAATATACTGATAGGGTGGATACTGGATAGTGTGGGTCTGGTCTGGACTCTGGCATGGCACTGGGGAATAAGTTTAAGAAAGTAAGAGAAATAGAGATGTCACATTTTAAGGAGTAGACAAATTATGATTAAATCTGATTTAAATCTTGTCGAAATTGCAGTTCTTTAAATATGTCGTGGCGAAAAAGTCGTCAGCGTAACGAGGCTGAATTAATTCGTCAGACCTAACCATGGAAGCTCTGGTGAGTCTTTCGTAAAGATAAGAGCCGCGATTAGTGGGTAAACAATATTATCATGAAGCAAATATAACTTGCGAAGTTCAAAGTAGCCCTCAAGCGGTATATATTAAGAAGTCGAGTAAAAAGATACGAGACTCTATCATATCTCCGCTGCCCAAAAACATACGATATCGTACTTTTAAAAACAACATGGAGCTTTCTTTTGCACACATAATTACAACTACAAAAAATTTCACATCCATAGCCTAATATCGGTAAAATTAAGGACATCATTGCATTTAAGAGCCAAGCAGTACCCCAACACAATTAGTAGGTGAACAAAGAAAATATCAAAAGTCTGAAACTGCCAAAAGAGATCCTCTTATCTGATAAATAGAAACGAGCATAGTTAACTGCGTTCCTTTTTCCTAGAAGTACGAACAATACCAAAACTCATTGTAAAGTCCTAAAAGTGTAAAACATTTTTGTTGCCTTATCCTTTATGATTATGACACTGTTCCTTCTGAAATTTCATGTTTCTTTCCTGTAGCGTATTAGCAGACGCGCCTATATAAACTCTCTGAATTGAAGTACAATATAATCGCATCAAATGATTCATAGCCATGGAACGACACAACGTCGAAACAACAATATTTCTCGGCGCACAAACTCACAGCAAAATGACACTTAAAATGCCATTAAAACGACAGCAACGTCGTCGTCCATTTTCAGGAACTGCAGAATCGGAGTAAGAGCTTAAATGAAATACCGCAGATCCTGCCAGAAAAAAGAAATGTTTTTTCCTTATTTTTTTTTTTTTTTAATAATTCTCACTTCGTGGAGCACGAGTGGGGACTAACTCGCATACAAACCGCCATAATGTAGATATACATACGAAAATCCTTTCTGGCGGATGCTTGCTTACTCTCTAGCGGTAGATACTATATATAGGTACCCATAGTTGGCTGCGGATTTAATTTTCTACTATATTCGCCTTCTTTTTCATTCCGCCGATTCGATTAAATTTCTTGAAGAGAAAAACACGTAGAGTATAAAACAAATCAACATCCTGGCAACTGCCACAACAAACCATCACAGGAGGACGAGACCATCGGGATCAGGCATCAGTATGGAACCGCAGAGACCACTAGTAGCTCTATGCTGAGTGCACCATATCTTTTCGTTTGGATGGTAGGTATGATGAAGGGGTATAGATAGCGGTTGGTCGACAGCGTATACTGACGATGGCATCAGGAGAAAACAATTTTAATGAACTCAATTTATGTTGATGGCACTGGACGGCTACACTATAAAGTTCCAGCCCTCCATGGGCGGCATGTTTTGCTGCAAAATTAATTTTAATTCAAGATTTATGACTTGATTATCTTTTGGCCATTATCATAGTAATAAAGGAATAGTTTTCATTCAAACCCATCCACTGGATTGTGTAGGTGGTATATAGCCATGGGACTATTTGGTGTTACGGCTACATGGAAAGCTATGTATGTGTGTGTTTTGTGTGCCATGAAAGAAACCATCAACGCATATTGTATTGGACGTCAGAGTGTCGGTTGTTGGTTGTATTGCTTTTTATTCCTTTTATGGCCATCAGCAGAGTTGCAGATTAAAATTGTTTGCATGGTAATCATAAAAGTGATGACGGCTGTGTACATTTTAGAGCCAACGCAATGGCCGCTTTTTAGAGTAATGGGTTGAGAGGTTAAGAAATATTGTGCAGCAATATGCCTATTTTTGAGCAATTAAATGATTTATTACCGTGTTAAGGGGCTTTCGTTCTGTTGGCTTAACTGCGTCAATTAATATCCGTGAGGTATTGAAAAACTTGTAACACTGTCGATAGTCTGTTTTTACTTAGAATGAAGAAAGTTTGTGAACACTTTCAAACAGATTTGAAATTTTAACAAGCGATTGACCATTATACTTGTAGTAGCAGCTCAAAACGCATTAGCGGCGAATAATATCATTAGGTATGTAATGTCCGTAACAAAAGTAGGTAATAGTTTTATCACCACCCTCATCAGTAAAAAAAATTGGCGATCCATTTATTGAGCTGACATAGGGCGAAATAGAACATATTATACTAAAAAAAAAACGTTAACGATAGCCGTAGCAAATGCGCCATATATAATGCGCCATGTATACACTTTTGATACCTTTAGTACACCACATTAAGCAGAGCTGCGTGAACCACCAAATGTTATTTCAGTACACACTAGCAGTTGGCTATCATACCCATTTACAGACAAGTTAGAATCACATAAAATATCTGCATTACCCAGTGTTGTTACTGCTCATCTCTGTATGCTATCAAGTAGGTTAAATGAATGCTTTGGGGCCCATATATGGGAACAATATTCCAGGCCTGGTCTAACATTTGCTTTGTAGAGAAGGAGAAGTTGCTTGGGGTTAAAGTACCTCTTGGCTCTAAACAGGTAGCTCATATTAGAGTATGTGGTCCTGGGTCCTGCCATATGGTTCCTGAACTGACTGTGACTCATAGAAGGTGTATTGAGTCCTTGGGATGTATTGGAAGGTCATCCATTTGGATCTGAGTGACTGTTAATGCATTTTTCCTAGAAAAAGTTGTGACCTGTGTCTTGTTTGCATTAAATACCATCAAGTTGTCTTTTCCCCACTTCAAGATTTTGTCCAGATCATCATTTAGAGAACTAAAATAATAAGTCCGTATCACCCTAGGTCTAGCTTCTCACATAATACATTATGACACAAAATACATTTTTGATGCTCATGAAGATGAAGTAATAAAAATTCAAACATGTTCTATTTCAATCCCATCTCAACTGATAATTGTTGTGAATTGGAATAGTTTCGATGAAATTTCACAAAAATTTGATTTCAACACTTGTTTTGTCAGTTTCCTAAAATTCCCACGATTTTGGTGCCTTTTCCTTTTATTCCACAGAAGGCTTTTCGGGCATCGAAAATCCCAAGATATAACAACACTGGCATTACCTACCCATAAGGCAGACCTATATTCCCACATCGGAAGCTGTCATAGCCTTACAAACTATCTGCAGTAGTTAACTATGTATTGTATATATACAGAGCTGTAAATACCTTCTCATAGATGTACCGAGCCAAAATGGCAACTTCTTGTAGCCTATATTAAAGTCTGTGCTTCACTGTTTGCATTAAAAAAATGTTTTCTTTTCTTTAATTGTTTTTTTTTTATTATTCTAACACGAGAGGCCGCTGTAGTTGAGTTAATGTGGCGTATAAAGATGTAAGCAATTCTTTGTGCCAGTGGTGAACTTATCTCAGAGTGAAATAAGTACAAAGCTCTCTGTGAAGTCCGGCTTTCCGCCTACTGAACAAATTTGGTCGAAGCAGGCTTATTTAGAACCGAATCAATAATTTTTTGCAGCTATGCGTCCTATATTTTCTACATAATGGTATCCCCCAAACTCTTTAAAAGTGATATTATATATATGAGTCCTTCAACCCCGGGTGGGGCACAGGGCGGCGACAAACTTTCTCCATCCTTTTCGATCTGCGCCCAGATACTTCAGCTGTGGCCACGTTTTACACTGTGTTGCTGCTTCGGAAAATACTGCTGATTTCCAAGTAGTCCTTGGTCTACCAACTCGCCATGTACCTTGAGGATTCCTTTCGAAGGACTGTTTCGCGAAGTTGTCGTTTGGTCTCCTCAATGTATGGCCAATCCAGCGCCACTTCCACTGCCTAATTTCGACATTCAAAAGCTTTTGACCCGTTATGCGCCACAATTCTTGGTTCGATATAATTTGCGGCCAACAGATCTTATGAATGTATCGAATTCAGCGGTTTACATACGCCTGTAATCTTCTCGAGATGGGGAGGTAGAGACATTCCAGGTTTCACCAGGCATACGCAGCAGTACGGATTTGACAGTGGATTCGAAGAGCGTTAACTTGGTGCGTAGGGATATTTAACTGGAGTTCCATACTGACGACAACATTCCAAAGGCGCTGCGGGCTTTACTTATTCTGCTATTAACATCCAGATCCGTTCCTCCATCGGACGATACGAAACTGCCCAGGTAGTTAAATTGTTTAATCTCCTCAATGGGCGTCTGTCTCAGAATAATCGGCTGGCATGCTAAGCGGCCAGTGTGCATGATTTTGGTCTTGTTGCAATTGATGTTAAGACCAGCCATCTCTACATTCACTTGCAGTGATTGACACATCTCGTTCATCTCGCTGGTGGTACTTGGCAGTAAACAGATATCGTCGGCATAATCCAGGTGGCTTAGCCTCTCAAACGGTCTCCATTGAATACCATGTCTCTTAGTTGTACCCACGGTGACAGTCAGTACTTCATCTATCGCCAGTAACAACAGGATTGGCGACAGGAGATCTCCTTGTCTTTTATCCCTGTCGCACTTCAAAAGAGTCGGAAAGCTGTCCATTATGCAGAGCGAGTGATAGGAGTCCTTTATAACAGCAACGCTCTTCGGGGGAATCCCTCTCCTATCTAAGGATTTCCAGATCTCAAAGACTACGAACATTAGGTAGAGCGGTGACGTAAACTCGGTTGACTGTTCGAGTATTATACGCAGGGTGTTGATGTGATCGACACAGGACCGACCACTACGAAAGCCCACTTGATGCTTCTTGAGTGTATTTTCGATCCTGTCCTTTGTCCGTTCGAGAATGATATTTGCCATTATTTTCGGGAAAACAGAAATGGTAATTCCACGTCAGTTATTGCAGCTCTTAAGGTTTCTCTTCTTTGGTATCCTAAAAATTACTCCATCATTCCAGTCCCTGGGGTATTTTTCGTCTTCCCATATAGCCTGTATTAATGGTACCAGAGTACAGGCCGTTGTGTAGGAACTCGGCTGTTATGCCATCAAGTCCAGCTGCTTTGTTGACTTTTAAGAGTTTGATCGCCGTTTTGATATCTGCAGCTGTTGGGGGACCCGGTGTCAATTCCCCTGTAAGATCGCCGCATTTCTAGCTGTTGGGAGCTCATCGTTGGACTCTGCTCATCTGATTCCTCATTTAGCAGGGCACAAAAATGGTCCCTATATCTTCGCAGTTGATCTTCGATTATTACCAATAGTGTGCCGTCCACATCCAAAACAGGATGGTTGGTGTTGCTTTTACGGCCAACAATATCCTTAGCGATTTTGTACAGCTCTTTCGTATCTCCTCTTCTTGCAGCACTTTCCGCGTTTGCCGCAAGTTCGTTCATTCTTTTTCTCCTGTCGCGCCTTACACAGCGCTGCACTGTCTTGTGAGCTACTCGGTACTTGATACGTAGAGCCACTTTATGTTGAAAGTTGGTTTCGGCGTTTGCTTTAATCTTCAACTATCTACGATACTCGATTTTGTCCCAGGTGTCTTGGGATATCCAAGGGTCTCGAACTCTCGACATTTTGTTCACAGTTTCGGAGCCAGCTTTTCCCCACATCGTTTTTATAGATGACTCGCCTAATTCAATTGCACTCGATGCTTTGCCGTTAAGTGTGGTGGTGAAATTCCGATATGTGCTGGGGTCTTTTAGAGCATTGGTATTGAATTTGGTTCTCCTCGTTGCATTTACATTTCGCCGCTTGACAGCTGCTGTGCGTATTTGGATATTTGCTAATACCATGTGGTGATCACTCACTGCGTTTGCACTTCTCTCGTTTCTGACATCACAAAGTGATTTCCTCCATCGTAATGCACAATGACGTGGTCGATTTGGCTTTCAAACTCGTTAGGGGAGACCCAGGTGATTTTGTGACACGTCTTGCGAGGAAATAGAGTACCGCCCAAAACAAGCCTACGCGCGTTGCAGAAGTCGACAAGCAAATCACCATTGTTGTTACGTGATCCTTAGCCATATTATACTCGCTATCAGGCACGAAGCGTGACTTTTTGGGAAGCGGAAGCACACAACTTTAAACTTAAAATTAAAAGTCATTTATTCAGGAAAATATAGCTTTATAAAAATTGTTTAAGGCCAAAATGGTATTTAAAAAAATTATTTTAAAATTCATTAAAAACAAAATAAATACAACTTCATTTCAAGCAAAATTATCTATGATCTAGTCATAATAATCCTTTGGCTCGAGATCGTTTCGTATTATAATAAAAAACGATTTCATACGAATCTGAGGATTTTTGCTGCGATTCTAAGGTAACAATAGTTTACAAAGCTTAAAATATTCAGTGAAACTCTTATCCAAATAAGTACTGATTAAAAATCGTAGGCCCCAGTTACAGCTATCATTGAAATGCGTCATTGGAACAAATCAGTGGAACGGTGGTTTCATTTTCTTTATTTCTTCTTGAGGTATGATTCACAGTCACTTGTTGATTGAAAAATCATATAGTCTCGGTGAAAATCGAGCAAACAGTGCGTCTAGATCAGATGTGGTGGTCGTCTACTGATGAGCCCACCCCCACCCACCACATCGCGGCGAAACGCATTACTGGAGTCGAGGCCAACACAAATTGTAGGGCCAATATTGTTTGGTTAATCGTCCTAAAATCGGAATTCAAAATATTCAATGATGCATTTCAGTGTAGCTATAACTGGGGCCTTAATATATTTTTTTTATGATCAGTTTTTGACGTAAAATTCTCGTCATAGAAAATCAACTTAAGTTCTGTTTTCAACGCCGGAATGTCAAAATATCCCGGGTATGAGCTCTGTAAATTATTGAGCAAGTTATATTTTGAAGATAAAAGAATTCGCTTTGAAATAAAAAGGCGACAAACCAATTACAAAATTCAAGTAGTAAATTTTATTTAGGATTTCAGTGATAAATTCAGATTATAAATGTGACTTATCTTTTGCGATGCTGAAGGAAGAAGAAGGTTACAAAATTGACAGATCAGTTTTGACATTATAGCTTAACGAAAAGTTTAGCAAAATAATGATGACTTTCAGCTAATTATAAGAATGGGAATGTTGCATCTTTGAAAGCGATATTTCCAACATTATATATCAGGAAAATTGGTTTTAAAATATTCATACTATGCTGTGTCCGAAAGTTTCAAAAATTCAAAACATGACCGGGAACTAAACGGAATAAGTATCGATTTCGTTGACTTCGTCGACAATTGTTGTTAAAAGATCTTTAAATTGTTCCTTCGTTTAAAGGTTGATTTCGGAACGCCTATTGCTATTGAAATTGGCCAAATTATCGTTTTTATTCAATTTTGCCAAAAAAAGAATCGAAATTTGTTGGTTCAAGTATATTAGAAATAGCTACTGTTTTTCAATTTATTAACTTGAAT
The DNA here is from genome assembly GCA_949372485.1 of Cheilosia soror. NCBI lineage: Eukaryota > Metazoa > Arthropoda > Insecta > Diptera > Syrphidae > Cheilosia > Cheilosia soror. The sequence continues at coordinate 69,968,804 of OX443562.1, read as the reverse complement.
GTCTAAATCAAGTTAATAAATTCAAGATCGGTATTTCTGAATAAAAAGTTGTGCCAAGTTATGGAAGGTTATATAAGGGTATGTTTAGGGAAAAGTGTTTTATTTATGATTTATTAAAACAATTTTTTTTATTTGTAATTTTGAATAGAAATAAATTCTTTGTTGTGAATATTTATTTAGGTATTTATTTTTTATTTTTTGAAATTCTTACGGAAGCACTGCTTCCCTTCAATATATGGACGCTTCGTGCCTGCTCGCTATATACCTACCTTTCATTTTCTTTGAAATTGTACATAGAGCGCCTCGCTCGAAATAGAAGGTAGTACCGCTTAAACTAACACCACCACATCTATTTTACATTTACCTAGATTCCTTAAATGTTTTCAAATTCACATACCGATTGTTTTGACGCAAACTCTTTGCAGAAGCTTTTAGGATTATAGGTATTACCTGCCTTAGATTAGAATCGCATATTATTGAACTTAATTTAAAATTCGTGTCATGTCTTATTACCTAGCATTATAATATGGAAAATTATTCTCGCTACTATACCTATCGAACAAATTCGTTTGACTTAACCACGCTTACACGCACGCGTTTCCTTCCATACATCTGGCAATCATAACCTGAGGATATTTATTATGCAAACGAATGTATAAACAGTGAAAAATGTTAAAACAAAGAGAACGCTTCAATTGTCAGCCGAAAGGTATATATATGCGTGTACGTATTGTAATACGATCCTTCATTCATATACACATATACCAACACTCAAGGCGAAACCATACATTTAACTACGCCCTAGTAGTTGAAGTATAGGTAAAGTAGGTATAGGTCGTGTGTATTTACTATTCGCAAGACTGACAGGAGCTCCTTTTGTTATCGTTCCATGTAAGATTTCATGTTAAAAATGTTAATCTGACAATTTCCATAAATCAAATTAACCCACATTCACAAGTATTTTGTGTGCCATAAAAATCCTGTCACGATAACGCTTTTATACTCATACCCCATATTTAATCTATGTGGCTGTTCCTTATCCTCAGTTAGAGCAACTTCTATAACTGTAATGAAATGTACAAATGTTGTGTATACGCCTCAGTGTATGTGAGTTGAGCATTGTGTAAAATGTCTCGTGCTGCAGCCAACTTCTCCCATATCGTGAGAGATGGTGGGGTCTTTGGTTTGGAAGCCGAAAAGGATGTTGCGAAGCTCTTTATAATTTTTCATTCGAATATTTAAACTAACATCATTTATCATCATCTGTAACTGTCGAGAAATAAAACAATTAGTGCATTAGGGGGGATTTGCCAGATTCACAGAAAAGCAGAAAAAGGGAGAATAATAAATGTAAATCTGTTAATGTTTGCCAAGAAGGATATAGTTTTGTTTAATTTTGGTACTAAAATGGTAATTCGAAAATTAGTACAAAAAATATTTATAACTCTTGCGTTTCATGTCATCTTTTATTTATTTTGTTTGTATAAACCTTCACAAGTACCTATTTTCATTTTTGAATAGATTTTAATAGAGCGATACAATCGCCCTCATTTTCGAAGTCTGACTTTGGTACCTTCTGCTTTGTGTTTCGATTTTCATCCTCCCGGGCTTCAGAAAGTTCATATAGCTGGAAGGAAACCGTTTGTGGGAGCATAGATTGATGTTGTATGCCAGCTGTGCGTAATTATATTTATGTAGGATGATTAATAGAGACGTTGATATGAGCTTTAAAATGCATGCCTAGAATGAAGCCACCATCTGTCAGTTCATCATACTATGACATTATTGACTTAACCCACGCTTAATTTCAAACCTACTACCATAACCCACACAATGTTTATTCTGTAATAGTTAGGTTGCCAAATAAGCTTTCATATTAGTACATAATAGAATATTGAAGGCAGTGGACATGATTACTATGGACAATTATGGAGTGCGGCGGCGTAGAGAGCGTATCCTTGCAGAGTCCGATATGTAAAAACAGGTTGCACTCGATGTGCTATATTTTCATTCTACGGAGAGATAGATTTCATTTTTAAATCAGCAGATTTCGAAAACACTTTAGATTTTAGAAGCTATACAAATTGTAGAAAAGCTGAATATTGGATAAAGCAGGTCCATATATGGGGAAGGTATATCGTATACCTACCGTAGACATACTACCTAGAATCCTCAAAAATAATATTCTGCTTATTGCGAATTGCGAACAACAATTTTATACCGTACTCGACGCATATGACCATGAATGTTGTCAAAATTTTAGTATAGAAGTAAGGTAGTGTTAAGAAGTCTTGAGGGGTAATATTGTTAAGCACACTAATCTCTTAACCAACATTCTTAAATGCTTAAAACTGCAACTGCAAATAAAGGTTTATTAATAAAAATTTACGATAGAAATAATATAAACATTACAACTTTAATCCCAAAATCATATCTCTGAAGAGTTTTTAATAGCTTAATGTAAAGTCTTACAAAAAACGTCTTTCTTTTTAAATCATAGGTTATTTTGACACTGACAGCTGTTTCCCGCTCGAAATCTTGACAGAAAGTTATTATCATACCTTCGCGGAACGAAATGGGCCGCTTTACACTTAAACAACGTTGGAAATTAATTGAAAACTTATCTCTAAAGTGCGTGCTGTGTTTTTTAAAAAGAAGTTTTGATCGTAGATCAGCTTGAATTGGACAATGGTTTTGGGCGAAAGATCATCTTTTCAGACGAGGCGCATTTTCCTCTCGGCGGCTACGTTCATAAACAAAATTGCCGCATCTGGACCTCGGAAAACCCGCACTTTATTGTCGAGAAGCCAATGCATTCACCTAGAGTGACTGTTTGGTGCGAATTGTGGAGTGGTTGCATCATTGGACCATTTTTCTTTGAAAATGAGGATGGGAACAACGTTTCGATCAACGGTGGGTGTTACAGAGCCATGTTAACCGACTTTTATTTTTATTGAAATTGAAGTCATGGATTTGGACAATCTCTAGTTCTGCAATCATGCTCTTGCCATGCCACACAGCCCATGCCACAATTGATATTTTGCGCACCAAATTCCTAGATCGTGTTATCAGCCGTCTTGGCGATAGCAATTGGCCGCCTCGGAGCTGCGATTTTACCCCTTTGGACTTTTTTTTTGGAAAACCGGGAAGGACCGATGTTATACAATCCGAAAACGATTCAAGCACTAATGGCCAAGTGTATTCAAGCAATCCGTGAGCTACAGCCCGAAACCATCAACAAGGTCTTGGAAAATTGGAGTGACAGAACACAGAATGCCCTACAGCGAAGCCAGCTAAGGCAGCCACTTGAACGACGTTGTGTTTCATAATTAATGGGAAAGTTTGCTCTTACTAATAAACTAATACATGGAAAAAATTAATTTTGTTCATTTTATTGCATTTTTAAAAAGAAACATTTGGCCCACCCTTAAGTCATTCAGTCGTTGCCGGCTTTGTATGAGTAACGCCAAGTGCTGCTAAAATCTTAGATGGAAATTAGCTATATGTAATATGAAAGCAGGTGTCATTTTTCGATTTCATGTAGTGAGTCGAAGTTATTGTGATTATAATAAAAAGAGAAATACGTATATATTTGGGAATGTTGTGTATATTATTTGGAACTATAGGTAAACCGTGCTAAGAAAAAATGCTCAGCAGAATAAAGAATACAAAGATCGTCTGAGTTGCCGTGGCAAAGTGAAACAAAAAGAACTTCCTTAACAAAAAAAAAAACAAACCGAAAAAAAACTTTTTTTTTGACATACATATTTCCATAGCGTTATGGTCCCACTGGCCACATGCCGCGTACAATCTTTTTTTTTTTGCTCTCCCTCTGTTGACGTCAGAGCTACATACGTATGTGGCTTGCTAAATGCCATTGTACTAGCACCTTAAGCATCCTCATTTTAGCTATATAAAGGGTGTTTTTTTTAGAGCTTTGGTTTTTAAACTGGTAACACTTTTTTGGCAGATCGTCAATTTGACAGTTGAAAATTGAGTTGTGGTTAGTACATTTTGCCATACTAAGATGAATGGATTAACACCAGAGCAACGCGTGCAAATTGTCTAAACTTATTTTGAAATCCATGCATGTTTCGGTTCGCTACATCCATTTTACGCTCGACATAATCTTCCATCTGAGCACGTTATTTAGATCACGATGAATCGTTTTCGCACCAAGTACAATCTAGTGGATAATGCGTAACCCCATAGATGACAGTGCGAACAGAGAATCCGTATGAGTCGATTCGCCATCGTGCACAGCAATTGGAGCTTGTGGAAGATTTTAAAAATAAAATACCTATAGGTATGCGAAATTCCTATAATTTGCAGAGACTCGCATGTATGCGAATGTGCACGTTTAGGTAGCAGATTCGCATGTGAAAAATGTCCATATGGACTATACTGATGGCAGTTTAGACTGATGACAGAAAATGAAGCGTACGTAAGATAAATTCACACCGTAGCTTATTAATTCCATTATGAGTGCAAAAGCTCCGAGTAGCTATTTCCCAGAAAAACTTGATTTTCCCCTTTAATAAAAATGACTGAAAAGTTCTTTGGAGTGTGGAAGCAAAGCCTTTGGCAGAAAATGACAGACAAGACTGATAACGGGATCATGACGTTAAATAGAACGACTAAAATCTAGAATGGTCAAAATCTCGAAAATGAATTTGATAAATCTAAAATGCAAAAATCTCGAATGGGTCAAAATCTAAATAAATAAATAGGTGGCGCAACAGGCGGGTAGACACCCTAGGCCTAGCTTCTCGCAACCATTCGTTTGTGTGAGTTTCTATTTTTGGGACGAATGGAAGGGACCTACAATTTTATGCCGAGTCCGAACGCTTATACTCTCGGATGTTTGTCAGACGTTCGCGAGAGGTGGCGCAGTAGAAAAAACCTTAAGATGTAATTTGTGTGATTCCGGGGATAGAACCTGGGACAGTAGTCCAGCACACTAACCACTGCGCTACTGCGGGTCAAAATCTAGAAAGTACAAATATCTCGAAAGACTATCTCGAAAGAAATCTCGAAAATAAAAAGTAGATTCGAGATTTTTTTTTGCATCCACCCCATATCCAAACAGTTAACCCAAGCAGGGGGTTGCAGGAAGCAGCATGCCACCCCATATGTACCGAGATTTTTGTTATTCGAGATTATGCTTTCTAGATTTTTTTTCGAGATTTTCACATTCGAGATTTTCACATTCGAGATTTTTGCTTCCGCGATTTTTTTTCCAGATATCGGGGTAGACCCGACTGATGACAGACATTATAGCTAATTTGATGGATGATTGGGTATGTGGTTGGTTGGAGTACAGGTTGTGTGACTGCAGTTATATTTTAAAACGCATTTCCTTAATTATGTCGGAAATGCGCATGCATATACGAATCTTCAATATTATATCGCAAATTCGCATGTGCATGCGAATGTCTAGTAAATCCAAATTTTCAATATCCCCCTGAAGGTTAACTTTCCATATTACTGGTAGATTTGAGAAAATGTTCCACTACAGAAAAATATAATAAATTCAATCTTGTAAGCTAATTAGTAGTGTTTCCATTATTATAATAAATCTATAGTCCCTTAGTTTGGCTAATTATGCCAAGTTTTAGGTGTAGGTAAGTTCGCATTTTCCGCAATGCAACTCGATAATAATTGCAAATTATGCGGTGTGTTTCAGCTCCAAAAACGCCGCACATCTGAAATTCATGAATTATTTGATAAATTCATAAATTAAGCACGCTCTAGCGAGTGTATGCGGTTGGTTTGTCAAAATCCATCCGCCGCATGATGGTATCTGTAAAGCGTTGTTCCTTATATATAGACGCACCATTACCATTCGTGCCACCATCGTCAATTCGCCAGCGCCTTAACCACGAAAATACAAATCATATGAAACGGATTGTCTAAATAAATGTATTTTATCGAATTTACAATTTCAATCGTGATAATGAAATAATAATTTATGCATAATTGCCGCTATGAGGTAGGTACCTCTACCTAGCCTTTGCGGTGTGCAAATACTTGCAATAGCAAAGTGGCGTTCGCCACTGCTTCCGGAAATGACTGTGTCGAGCGTTTTATTGCAGCAGGACAATAAATTTGTATATCTGTTTGTTGCAAATTGCATTTGCAAGCGTGAGGTGAGAGTATGCCCGGAACGTGAGCAAATATTTATCTGAATTTTATGAGATATTTTATTTTTAACTGCATTTGTTGAACGTGTTCAGAATTTTTGTTCACAAATGCAAGCATGGTGAAGTAAAATTTTGTGGATGAGCCTTGCGTGAATAATTTGTCGAGTTGTTTTGTTGGCTCTAATGAAGTATTGGATTTAGATACTCGCCGAACGGGCTAGTGGTGCACGCATATTTTAATTCAGTTCATTCGATGTCACAGTAGATATTAGAAAATTTCAAAATTTTAGGATTGTATGCTAATTTTTGATAACCATAATTTGTTCTTTTTAATACCCATCACTGTTTTAGTATAAATATTAATTGTTCTGGGACTAGGACGCGTTTATATACACTATCTGTATTTTAGTATTCTTTTGAAGTGCATAATTTTGGAGTAGGTAGTGTCATGTTTATTTAATTTGTTATTTGGAAACAATTTCGAATTATTTCGAGTACCTAATTATAAATGCCGCACAATTGTGTCAGGCTAAATATTTTGAACAAATGTGTACTAGCTATTAGATCAATAAATACTGCATGGTTATTAGGTCCATTTTATATGAACGAATGCCGCAGAGATGCATTTGACCCCAATAGACGGCATCGATTATTTTTATTGAGCCGAAATAAAATACTTTTATTTTTTAATACATTTTTTTGTGTGCAATTTTATAATGAATTAAAGATGTTATGTTAAATGAATAAGCAAACAAATTCTCTTACTTACTTTACTTTTGGAGACGCTTACAGAGCGGGGTGGGCCACACTCTCAACCAACGAGCCCCTTCAGCCACCTCGGTCCATAGCTAGCTGCCTCCGGTTACGCACACCGCAAGTTAGTTGAGGTCGCCTTCCAATTGTGCGCGCCACTTAAGTTAGTTAAGTTCCTCTGCTACGTTGTCCCTCACGGCTGGACTCAGAGACTCTTCGGGCTAGTGCGTTGCTGTCCATACGCTTCACGTGCCCCAGCCATCTGAAACGTTGTATCTTCAGCTTCTTGACCAGGTCAATGAAAAAGGGGTGTACTTTTTCATACAGCGATTGGCAAGAGTTATTCTTCGCTTAGGTAATCTCTGCGCCGCCGATGTCATTTTGCGAAGTGATAGTGGAGCCCAGGTAGACAAAATCTTTAACTACTTCGAAGTTGTATCCGTTCATCGTGACGTTTTGTCCGAGTCATCGAAGATGAGATTCCTTTCTCGTTGACAACAGATATTTTGTTTTGTCCTCTTCGCCGCATCTGCTTCAATAAATACTTACAAAAATGCGCCACTGACAGCTTGCTGCGATCTTCCGATAATATTAATATCGTCAGCATTATGCAAGCAGTTGAACAGACTTCTGAAAAATTGTACCTCTAATGTTGGCTTGAGAGTTTCGTACAACAATTGCAAGGATGATGTTAAAAAAGTAATGCGATATCGCATGGCCTTGTCTCAAACTTTTTCGACTCCAGACCGGATACATAATATGTGCTGCAAAGGGTTGAGAATAATTTTTGTGCGAATAAATGTGAATTTCCTCTCTGCTTAAACCTGAAATACAAACAAAACAACGAACGAAAATAGGCCTAGCGGTTATCTAGTTTTAACACGATATAGAATGATTTTTTTGTATCTATCACAAAAAAAACTTTGTGCCAATAACAAAGACTCGCAAAATGTTGGTTTTCGAAATATTTATACGATTTTTAATGTTTTGTTTCTATGGGATGTGCCATACACCTAAAATACAGCAATACGAACAAAACAAAAATCACGAAAATCGGTCTAGCGTTTAGCAAGTTATAACATCAGCGAGTTTCACCCCGGTAAAAAGGGGTTTTTGTAAGGGAGGTGCCACGCCCCTTTATCGATTTTTTTTGCCAATAATGTCATAAATATGATAGGTAGGTATACAGCAATCCAAACAAAACAAAAAATGTGCACGACTGGGTCGCACGAAACTTTCTCGTTTATTGCGAATCTCGCAGAATCTCAGAGTCATTTCAACAAATTTTACGTTTAAAATTATTTCCACTTACGTACATCTTACGTAGGTTTAGTAACTGAACCCTTGTTAACTAAACACGTAATACATACTTACTACATAGACATTATGTACGTATTAACTACAACACTTTATTACTTACTTTCAAATTAATTTCTTACACCCCAACTGACATTTGAAGGAGGCAAGGAGGCGATGAATTTCGAATTCTCATTTTTGATTATTATTTAAAAAAAAAGTGGTCTCAATGGTCGGGATTTGGGTAGTAATTTTTGAGAAATATTCATAAAACGGCAATATTCGAGTTTTCTGAGAAAAACTAAGTACGCGATCATGTTAAGAATGCTTATGTTGTCTTAAATATGTATTTTGATCAAAATCGTTAGAGCGGTTTTTTGTAAAATTATGCTGACAAATGTTACAATTTTGGATTCGAAAATCACTGTTATTATACTGTTTAGCTGAAAACTGAGTACGACGTATTCTTCAGGATATAAACTTTAACTAGCAGTTACATTTTCATCCAAATCGAAAGTGGCGTTTTCGAGATATGAGCAGTTTTTAAAGTACCATTTTTAGCGATTGGGGTGGAAATCGAAAGACGCATTCATGCATTCACGCATTCAAAAAACTCAGTTTTGCAACTGTTTAGCTCAAAACTCAGCAAAAGGTATTACTCTGGATTTAGGCATTACCTGCCAGTTACATTTTTATCATAATCGAAAATGGCGTTTTTGAGATGAGTAGTTTCTTAAAATGAGTTTGCTTTCAAGTTAAGAATGACGATAGTATCTTTGTTAAAATTTTTTGTACCGTTTTCGAGAAAAAGCCAATTTTCAAAAGTGCAGTTACTGGACGTTTTAGAGAAAAACTGGGTATGCAGTCATGGTAAGCATGCCTACATTAACTCAACTGTTCAAATCGTTGGAGCCGTTTTTGAAAAAATATAAATTGTTTAATATTTTGTAAAATGTTTATATAGGAAGTACCGTTAATATTAAACAAAAAAAACCTCCTAGCGGGAAGCTCACAAAGTCTTAATACCTACTAAGTTTGAAACAAATCCGTCCAAGCGTTTAGGTTCAACAGGGGGGGGGGGGCAGACATACGAACGGACAGAATTGCGAGACACACTTTTTTTGCGTTCCCCTATCATCGTAATAAATAAGAATTGATCAAAATCTCAATTTCGAAATTTTGTACGAAAACAATATCTTCTCTTAAGGTGCCTGTTCATTTGAGAGTAAAAATGCTGCCAGCAGCTCTCAAGCAGCTCTCGAGAGCAAACTCGCAAGTGGACATAGTCTTGAGAGTAGTTCGCGGAGACTTTTTACTCTCAAGATTCATGCCTTTTGAAAGTCACTCGCAAGTGGACACATGTTCTGGTCACTACACTCACAAGTCATACCAGGGCTTCCCTTATTTTGGTATCCTTTTTAAAAATATTTGGCCCAACAGATTGAATAATTATAAATGTTCTATTTCACTTGTTGTCAAACGGTTAAAATCCCTGAACCCCTGATGAGCATCTTCAATTTGAAGCCCTCTTGCAAGAGCAGACCCTTCACCAGCATTTCTTTTTTGTTTTATTCTTTGTTTTCAGAACAGTGCTATTCATTTTATTAACGCAGCGGCAACCTTTTGCTTTTAAGAATACATTTTAACTGGTAAGACCCGTTTTACACGCATCGATTTTTGTCTTACAACTCGAGAATGTGAAGGTAATGGGGATGAAAAGTACAGGGGATAGCCGAATACGAATGGGCCGCGAATTTCTCTTTTCGCTCTCTTTCGTAATTTTCAGCGTTGCTTAATTCTTAAACCGTAGTCGGTCGTGCTAGACGTCTGCATTTGCTCTGTTTTCGAATTGTGTGCGGCCTGCACTTCGAAAATGCAGCTACCACCGCGAACGACGAATGAGAAAAAAGGGAAACAAAGACAATTTGACAATCAAATTTCACTAACGTGAAAACACTGGACGTATTAATGCACCATAAGTGCCCAAAAGCGAATTAAGAGTGCCGTAAGGCAAAAATCGGTGCGTGTAAAACGGGTCAACTAGCAGACGAAATATATCAAGTGGACACGGTTATGAGAGTACTCTCAGGGAATCTACTCTCAAAATGTTATCGCAGAACTCGCGAGATTAAAATCTCGAAATTAATACTCTCAAATGGACAGTCACCCGAGAGTAACTCTCGAGAGTTTACTAGCGAAAGTACTCTCAAATGGACAGGCACCTTTAGATACTAGTACGTAGGTATACGAGAAAATTAAAAAATAATCATGCAGAAGAGTTATGCCTTCATTGAGTTTTACCCTGAAGGAACTACTATTATAATGTATGTAGATTAAATTAATAGATGATATTAAAAACTATGTACTTTATCTAGTCTAATCCAAATTTTAAATTTAAAGTAAATATTTTGTTTGTATTTTAATATTTAGTGACACTTAGGTCAAGTCGGTATCTATGCGGGCACTTCTTCAAAAATATTTTTTTTTGATTTTTGATATAGAATTCTGTACTTATGATCATACTCAGATCATGTATAAACGAGTTTTAATGAAATAATTTCATCAAAATTTTCACCTTTATTTAAAAGTTGCTACGAATTTTGGATTGAAAACTCTTAAATGCGAGAAAGCTTAAAATAGCTGACTCTTTGTCTCGATTCATACCTTTATGAATAATAGTTTTAGTTATCATTGTAATGTACATTTTTATATAGATACCTTTAAATTAAATTTATTCGATATTTAAGTTGTGTAATGTGTATATTAGTTATTTAATAATAATATTAGAGGACAGCTGTCGCCATATTAGTTATTACTTATTAGTTATTACTTATTAAATGTTTTAAGTAAAACACATGTTATGGTCCACGTTTAATAGAATACTAGAATAATTTTGTGAATACAAACATTTTTTGCTTTTTTTTTTTAATTGTGTTTAGACTGTAACTTTTAATAGCGGTGAGGTGATTTACTGCTACTGCAGGGCATATTTTGCTACAAATTTAATAGAAAGGATTGTTGTACGTACAGAAACGCGTAGAAAATACAGTCAGACAAAAATAAAGTAGTTTTTTAACTCTAATTTGCTTTCCTATTCCTTTTCTTTTAAGTTCCTCTACATACTTCTGTATCATCCTTTCTGCGTGGTCACTGCCATGTATTTTAATATATTTTTGTCTGTATGTTTTGGGTCTTGAACATGAACCCATGAGTTTCATATAAATACAGTACATACATGCTAAAACATGACAAATTTATGTGCTCAGAGGAATGACAAACAGACATTAGGTATATAGAGACAAAGGATATCTACAATGAGCCGAAATGCTCGGCTACATCTGAAACGCATGAATAAATAAACATTTTTCAATTCGAGAGGCAGGAAAAAATGTAACTACTTCTCAGAAATCATTTCGGAGGCTTTCTTCCTTACTTTGCAAATCACCGGCTACATGCAGTTTTTTCCACGCACTGAACTAAACTATTTTCAAGCCACAGTGAAACATCTTGGTTGCTAAAAGTGGGAGGCAAAAGCTCTCTGCGCTCTGTGAAATTGCTAAAAAATTGTGAAGAAATATGTTTTTTTTTTTTGTTTACTTTGTTTTAAACATTAAAGCAACGGTTTCGTCGAAGAAGAAACCAACTCCCAAGTGAACAACGAGTAATGCAAATGGGAACGACTGTTTCGGACACCCTGTCACTTTGTGAAATGACTTCCGCTGCGAAATGGATTTCCATTAGATATTGGTGAGTTTTCCTTTTAGAATGTATCTTCTTCTTCAACTCATAGCGTTACAGCCATTATTCACTTTTCTTTCAATTTTAATTCGTTCATTCGTTACTTTTACCAAGACAAAAGCAACAAAAATAAAGAATTCAAACGAAAAAAGTTTTTTTTTGTCTTATTTTGACTTTGAGTCTAGAACTTTGTAAGAAACATCCGGCAGCAGTTGGTAAATGTTAAGTTATTTTTTTTTTATTCAGCAAATACAAAATGAAGAAAAAGTTTTTACTTACCAAATCGTTATTTTTGAGAGTCGATCCTGCTGGGGGTAGGTACGGAGGCAGATATATTTGTTTGATGTCAATTCGAATGCTAAAACATGAAGTTTGGTCACTTAATTTGCTTTTCTTTGAATCACTTTTGGACTTTTTTTTTTGTTTTGTTGTTCCTTATTACAATGACGACATCTGGATGAACTCACAAAAGCCACTGGTTATATATTAAGGAATGTTTGTGGAGTATGCGGATCGGTAGATAGGTATAGTAGACCGTAATGGAGCAAAAAGACCTATTGCTGACAACTTGAAAGTAAAATGGTCAATCAAGGATAAGGTGTGTGTATGGTTTCTTTGAGCTGAGTTTTCTTATACACAGACAAATGGTTTGCTGCTGTTTTTTTAAAAGGCTCTAGTTCATCGACCAGAAATCCTGGCATATCTGATTAGAGTCTAAACTGCGTATCAGATCATAACTTTGCTTTCACAGCAATATGAGTATTCCTTTGCTTGAATCTGTCAAAGGAGAGGAACTATGCAATCTCCGAGCCCAAGGAGATTGAAGACTATTTCTATCAAAACAACATTAGCAGGTGCATCAAGAAAGCCATTTGACACGATTTTTGACATGTGTAATGTTAGTTAGTTAGTTTAAAGTGGCTCTAGTTGAGAGAAACACTTAGGCCGTTATTCGGCCCATTATGCATACCACTGGGATTTGGGGAGCTATTTCTTTACTTGCTACACATGTAAATCATTTGCTGCCGGTTATAAAGCTAAGACTGTTAGCGGCGTTTCCTAAGCTACTGAGATCATTGAGAAAATAGTTTCCTAAGGGTGCCTTTCTTAGATTGGCCAGGGCAGGGCAACTGCAAAGAAAGTGAGTTACGGACTTGTCCTCCTTTTCGTCTCTACAGTTTATGAAGAAGTCATTGTACGGCAGACTTTGCGCGTGTCTGCCTAATACGCAGTGCCCAGAGATCACGTATTAACGACTTTCGAGATGCTGAATCTTTTAAGTCGAAGAAGCTCCTTGGATCGCTTTGCGTCCAGAGCTGGCCAGGTGAGCCTAGCAGTATCGCAGTATCCTAAATGTTTCCATCTGAACCTGGCTCCGCTTGCTGCGTCCGCCTGAATTATTTATTTAGCGTAGGAAAGTGGTGCATAGCATACACGCTGTGAAGACTTAGGATAGACGCACATTGGATACGAATTTGCACCGTATGTAAACGTGCGAATATGGTTGCGCGAATTGAGTGCGCATACTGAATACGATTTTCTCAGTTGAATAGACATTGTTCCGTGTCCCATACCCCCTTATGTGTCCATACGTCGGAACTATACGTCTATTATGTACGACAAACTCGCATCCAGTGTGCGCGCTCCCCTACTACTTGGGGTCGGAATTGTTCGTGCGTGTGCGTTCGCACGAGAGAAAATCGTACGAAATCCTTTCCAATGTGCGGCTAGCCTTATGCTTATACGCCAGAGGAGTCTCGCCTTGCTAGTTCATCTGCGCAGTTCCGTGGGGTAAAGTTGTACTGTCCAGCTATCTCGTTAAGAGATACGCGGCAATCTTCCACCGCATTAGATGTTATTTCGCCGGATATTAGGGATTTGATTGCAGCCTGCGGCTATCAATGTATATGGGTTTCCCTTTGTGATACCGAATTAATCGACAGCCACGCTTGGAAGACAGTGCAGTGTTTCGGAAGGCAGAAGGAGAGGCCCAGATTCAATTCTTCTGAAAAGAAAGACTCCGGCGCCCACTCTCTCCAGTGTCTCAAAACCGTCTGTGACAAAACCGTAGTTTCGAAGTTGATTTTCGTAGGCAGATAGCTAGTCGGTAGTAGTGGGCAAGGGGGCCGTCTGTAGAAGGATGCTGGAGTGCCCAGATGGTTGCCCTCTCCAGTGTTTCCCTTCCCTTAATCTGATAGGCACGTTTGTGGCATATTCTTTACTGACGATGTCTAGTGCAAGTAAGTTAAGCATGGTTTGCAGGCCGGCGCGGCGGTTGCGCCTCATTGATGTGCAGGCATGCCAAGCGCTGAGTTTTCTTTAAGACTTTTAGATTGGAACTTTTGTTGACACTGACATGTGTAATAGAAGCTTTATGACTGGAACGCATAACATATCACCGTGGCCTTTAAAGTTGCCAGGGGTCTGATTTGTCTCCTTCCATTTTCATTGCTTGGACTGGACTGGATATTACAGAGCAGGCACGGCGAAGAAAGGAGTCAAATTGGAAGACCGTGGAGTCTTTTATTCTTGGCGTGGGTCCTCCTAGACTGTGTGTCTATACTTCGATGATTTAGTAGTACATAGGTAAGGTATATATATTAAACGAATTCGAGTTAAAAGACAGGTAGTCTAATCTCATCCCAGGAATATAAGCCCTCAGAATGTGGGTTGTGGCTGGTGCAGAATGCACCGTTGCTCAATTTTGTTCTCCAGTAACAATTCACTAAATTGAGAGAGGAGAAAGTCGTTGGCTCTGTAGCGCTCGCCTTCCTCCAGCGTAAACATCAGTACCCACCGGTGCCATGAAATAAAGTCTTATGCAAAAAGATTCAAAACGTAATTTTGAACTTTTTTAGACTCAGCTATTTAAAAGAAAGACTAGCAGGATGGTTGCAGGGGGCAGCAGCAGCATGCGCCCCCATATATAGGTATTTTACTGTTTATGCATTGTGGATTTTATCTCCACTTCGATTTGGACTTTATTGCACTTTTGAAAATGAAATAAAGTCCAAAATCGTTTTGGACTTTATTGCAAGACTTTATTTCATGGCACCACCTATACCATGCAGTATCTTTGAGCGGGTGTAATGGATCTTCGTGGGTTATATGCGGAATTTTGGTGCCCCAGAAGTCATCATTTTACTTATTCACATTTCCACAGAGATGGAAATGATCCTCGTCGCTCATGAAGATTTTCGATGAAGACTTGTCTTCCTCGAGGTCGAGATTCAGGATGGCTTCAGCGTAGATTACACGTGTTTTGCGGTCAACAGCTAACAGCTCACACAGTCTGCACTTTGTAAAGTAACATGTTAGAGTCTTTCACAAAATTCTCTTTATAAAGACCGTCAATTGATCCCCAATTACCTGGCACGTCGTTTGGTCGATACTCCGGGGTCAGATGCGATATCCTTAGCCACAGCTGCGATATTCTCAGCAGAACGGCTGCTCCAGGGCCGGCCAGGTCTGGCAGCATATAATCTTCTATGTAGGAGAGCGGCTAAACGTCATGCTTGCCCAGTTGGTGTCGAACAACCGACAAATATAAGCCAAAATGAATGCTGCTCCAAATTCAATTATTCGAAAAAAAAAAATAGAAACAATTATTTCGCCTTCTTTATAGGTGTATTATCCTAGCAACTTAGTATAAAACGTCAATAAAATAAATAATACCTAATTTAAAAAATTGTGACTTGATCGACAGAGACAGCAGAGAGCAGGCGGCATAGGATAGGATGTTACATTGGCGACGAGGATTAAAACAAAAAATGTAGGTAAATAAAATATAAAACCTAGTGATGCAATAGCGAAAATATGATGCGACTTAAATGTTTGCAAATAGAAGAAAAGTGTGATGAGACTTAAATGTTTGCAAGTAAAAGAAAAAGGAAACAAAATGGTGTGATGTGACTTAAATGTTCGCAAATAAAAGAAATGAAAAACAAAATGGTGCGATCCGACTTAGATGTTCGCAAACAAAATAAAGTTGATGCGCAACTTGAATGTTCGTAAATACAAGTACAAATAGTATGTATTGTATATATTTTATTTTTTTATTGCCATTTACGATGATAAATGCGACCATGAGTGACATTAGCTAATGAGCTATGAATAAAGAAGTATATATTATATAAAAAAAAAAGAAAGTAATTGTAGTATCCTAGCAACTTAGTGTAAAACGTCAATAAAATAAATAATAAAAATTAATTTAAAAAATTGTGACTTGATCGACAGAGACAGCAGAGAGCAGGCGGCATAGGATAGGATGCTACAATAGGAGTATAGCGGGAGCGGCACATGTCTTTTTTACTTGTATTTTTCATTCCTTCATTTTCAATATCCAGCTTATCCATTAAGTGCGTCGCGGGTGTAGGTTGCTCAAGTGGACCCTCCATAGCTCTCGATCCTCTGCCATCGACTCCAAATCATCAAGGGCTATTCCCATACGGGTAGAGGAGAGATTATGAATTTGATCTAACCATCTCATACTGGGTCTACTTAGGGGACGCCTGCCCGATTGTACGGATTTCATAGCGCGTCGTGGGATCCTGGTCGGGGACATTCGTTTAATATGACCAAACCACCGAAGCATGGACCGCTCCGTCCGGAGAAGTAGCTGCTCGACATTGAGTTCCTCACGTATTCTAATGCGATCTCTACGGGTCACACCAGCAATACAACGGAGACATCTCATTTCGGCAGTTTGTATCCGCGACCTTATTCTTTCGGTCATTACCCAAACCTCATGACCATAGGAAAGAGTTGGAACAAACACAGAATTAAAAACTGACAACTTAGCTTTGACACCAAGTTCAGTCATCCTGATAACAGAATGACCAAGATGTCTCAAAATCGATCCAGCCTGACCAATCCTACAGGGAAACTCTGCATTGCTCCTTCCATCACTCGTGAATAAGACCCCGAGATACTTAAACTTCTCCACATGTTCCAATGGGACTTCACTAACATGCAGAGTGCATTGAACAGGCGTTCTGGAATCGACCATCACTTCAGATTTGTTCACGTTTACCTCATCAAAGCTTCAACACAAACGGCTACAAACCGATCGAGTGCGCGCTGAAGTTCAGTCTGAGAGGATCCAAGGATGACCAAGTCATCAGCGAAGAGCAAATGACTTATACTCAGATCTCCCAATTCGAAACGTGTATTTTTTACCTATATTTAATTAACAAATGTCCAAAGTCAAAGTTGTGAGTCAATTGTTAACAGTAAGTACTTAAGTATCTAATGTGATGAATTGGATCTCATATTTCAAATATGTAATTGAATTGAATTTCATTTCAGGTAGCAGTTAAAAATAATGCCAACTTCTTACAGAAAAATTTAACTTGGAAATATCGAAAAATCATGTTGCCATGCAAAAATTAGACCTATGTGCATCTTTTAAAGTCCGGTCGCTATTACACAGCAGTTACCTACACTATTGTGCGTTTTAGAAATTAGTATAAGTACATTTTCTAACCACCTTTCTTTAGCCTGCAGTAAGTTAACAAACGAAAAGGGATGTTCAACAAAAACCTAACACACATTCATACAACAACAACAACTCACGCCACTGACCAACACATTCCAGAACTAATTTAAAATCTCATTTCGAGCTCATCATTCTTCAATATAGGTATTCGGATTAGTACCTACTAGTCAAACGAGAAAATTTAATATCCCCATCCAACAAAGTTTAACACAGTTATCTCCACCTGTCCACAGCCCAAAATCCAACATGATGTACATCATTTTATTTTACTCTTACACCAAGGATGTCGTTGTAATTTCATTAAAATGTTTTTATCCTGCTTACAATTCAGAGAACACTTCCATAGACAAATATGTCTGACATCCGGCACAGCATACGCACTCAAGTATAAAGACAGTCAACTGAGCAATGGATTTGCGTTAAAATTTTCTTTTGCATACTTCAAATTATGTTGATTCTGTGCGCTATTAAGAACTCTAAAGGACATCCGTTGCCAACTTTCGCCTTCTTGTGTGTGGTGTTGTGTTGCGTCGCGGCTCACTAATACTTGCAGAATAAAAATTTAAATTAAATTTAAAACAAAATCGGTAGGTAGGTTATCTACTTTAATTTTAGTCTGTTTTAATGTGCGTGTATCTTTTGAGTGTATTCGGTTGTTTTCACGAATCTGGTGAGCTTGCGATGCACTTTTGCGATTATTTCTTTTTTTTTATGCTTTGTTGTTCGGCCTTTCCAGTTGCAGGAGATGTTGCAAAAGAGATTCGAAAATTAATTTTCCATTTATACAAAATGTGATTTATTTAATTAAGTTTCACATGTCAAGCTGGACGCATGGTGATTTCGTATGAAATTTTGCATTTTTTTATTTTTATCCATAAAGTTTGGCCTTCCAACAATTTCGGTGGACGCGTTTGCGTAATTGTGGGATGATATCGTGCTGGGAACAAGCGAGAAAAGCGTAAATTATTTTAAGCTTTCAATTTAATTTTCATTAAATACTGGATATTTACAGGTCCGTATTACGATGGAATAAGGCGCGATAATACGCGAATGGAATTGAAATTTCGACTATGTGTTAAATAATAATATTGCCGTAACTATCAACACATAGATAGGTAGGGCATAGCTCCATACTAAGGGAATTCTTCTCTAACATTTCTGATAACACGGATGAAAGTCTGGATGAATTTGACTCCGACACCGTACGAGGTACTATATATACCCAGAAAGGGAGGATTGGCAAAAGAATGAAGTTTCGAATGAAAATTAAATTTCGATTTACACGGATGGTTCCAAAACTAAGGAGGGTACAGGGTCAGGTATATATACTTGAGGGATATAGACCTACACGTGTCATTGAGGCTTCCGGACACATGCAGTGTGTTCCAGGCAGAGGTTCTGGCCGTGCTCAAAGCCGCGGATCTATTTGAAATGGAATCAATATCCAACAATAATATCGCTATCTACATTGATAGTGCGGCGCTAGAGTCCTTCATCATCAAATCTGAACTAGTCAAGAGCTGCCGCATAATGATCAGAGCGCAGAACCAAATCCGATTGTTTTGGGTACCCGGACACTGCAATATTGAGGGTAACGAAAGGGCCGACGTTCTGGGCAAAAACGAAGCAGAGCATAGCACAAGAATGCAATGACCGTCCTTCAATGAAGCCAGTGCCGAGAAAATTATACGGAAGGATAGAAAATTCCTTTCCACACTCGTAGGAATCATAACGGGTCACAATACTCTGCGGTACCACATGAAGAAATTGCGCTCGACGAAGGAAGAGCCTTGTAAAGGCTGCGGTCTTGAGGAAGCTGTTGGGGACACAACCCACTTCCAATGTCACTGCCCAGGTCTCATAGTCCTTAACACCAGGCATAAATTTATAAAGAAACACTTCTTTCACGATATGGAGCTTTCCAGCACATCAATAGACACGATAATGAACTTCATCATAGCCTATGGATGGTTTGTTATGTATATTATATATAACAGCACTGTAAGTAGTTGATTACAGCATTTATAGACAGGGTTATAATGGGTAAGAGACAACATCTTTCACCGACGGACATCACGATGGGTCACTATTGACATAAATGTGGCACGGAATCGGAATATACTCCTGGCCAGGCGACAAACATATCCAATGTTGGTTCTCTGTTGACATGTTGGTGTGGAAGGGAGCGAGATAACTGGCTAGATGAGGCTCTGCATTGGACATTGACAGACAAGTACTACGCATTTATTATACAGCTTCATTGATAATATGAAGCATATGGTTGTTTCATAATTCGCAGCTTGATACTAAAAGGTCAAATACCCTATAACATCTGTTAATAAACCAAATCAGGGCAATAGCCGGACACATTATTGGAAACATGGCCAACAAGCTTAGGTATCTTAACAAGCAGAATCTGCATTGTAGAAAATGAGATAAAATTTACGGATCATATGTCACTGACCAACTCTCCAAGAAAGCCGATTCTCTTGCATGGGAGCATGGTTTTTGAGAGATAATATTTTTACTTTAGGTACCTACCCGTGTCTCGAGCGATGGATACGTCAGTGAATTGTGAGTTCAGTAGAAATGCAACATGCGCTTCTATGCAATATTTTGCCATTTTGATAGGCATGTTTATACCCGGTACCACACTTAGGTGAGGGTATATTCACTTTGGCATTCCATTTTCAACGCACATAAAGTGGCGTTGTAGGTAGGACAAACCATATACATATGTATATTTTTGATCAGCATCACTTTCTTAGTCGATCTAGCGATGTCCGTCTGTTCGTCTGTCCGCACGATTACGGCCGTAATCTAAGAGATAACGACTTGAAATTTGGTACATAAACTTTTATCCACCAAGCTGAGGCTAAGTTCGAAGATGAACAAGATCGGATGAAAACTACAACTACCTCCCATACAAAATGTATAGCTACTTGATGTTAAAAATTAAATTTAAATAGCTACAGTAAAGATAGCAAGTTTAAACTTTGCACATATAGTTTTAATAATATTTACAATTTTTTGACAAAAAATGAGCTT
Organism: Cheilosia soror; assembly: GCA_949372485.1. NCBI lineage: Eukaryota > Metazoa > Arthropoda > Insecta > Diptera > Syrphidae > Cheilosia > Cheilosia soror. Next base: position 69,948,329 of record OX443562.1, on the reverse strand, counting down.
GGTCGAATAAAATCTACCCATACCTCCCATACAAATATATATCTAACTTTTTTAATACAAAAATATTTTTTTATTTTTACAATAATATAGTACCGGGTATTTGAGCTTCAGCATAGTCGAAGATAATTGTTTTTCTGTGGTTTTTCTGCAATCTATCCATAATTAATAAAAACAAGTAAAAGTTTTATCATCGGCCTGAGATATATGGGTCAAATATTGGCTTTGTATGGGAGGTAACAGAACTACTTGACCGACATGGACCATTTTTAATACAAACTTGAAGGGCATAAATATAAGACCTCTCATAAAATGTCAGTTGCCTAAGTCGATTCGTTCGGACGCTATCGTGGTTTCAACAGACAGAGAGACACATGGGTCTAATAGTGGTTTTGTATTGGAGGTACCAGAACTACTTGACCGACAAACTACTTCAATACCAACCTGACGACCGACGGTAAAAAGAAGTCGTCTTACAAAATTTCATTCGCCTAGGTCAATTCCTTTGGACGCTATCGTGCTTTCAACAGACAGACAGACAGACAGACAGACAGACAGACAGACAGACGGACAGACGGACAGACGGACAGACGGACAGACAGACAGACAGACAGACAGACAGACAGACAGACAGACAGACAGACAGACAGACAGACGGACATGGTTTAATCGATTCAGAATGTGATCCTGATTCAGAATATATATACTTTATAGGGTCTCCGGTGAATCCTTCTTGGCGTTACAAACGTAATGGCAAAGTGAATATACCTTCCTGTGGAGGGTATAAAAAGAGCAAAAAAACATCAACAATCAAGAAAATTATGGACAAAAAAGATTGATAGAATTTTTACCCTGGTGGAGACACTGGGGCTGCTGAAATTCTACAGTGCATGTAAGGAGTTTGTGCATTGCCACTGATTCACTGCTGGAACTTGAATCATCCAATAAAAGTGCAAGCACATCAATTACGCCGTTCAAATCGCTGTTACGGGTGCGGAACTGGAACTTGCTGTTGCTGCAGAGCTTCATCATCATCATCATCATTTTCAATGGTCCGCTTGTCCATTAAGTGGGTCGCGGGTATAGGTTGCTCAAGTGGACCCTCCATAGCTCTCGATTCTCCGCCATCGACTCTAAATCATTAAGGGCAATTCCCATACGGATATAGGAAAGATTATGGACTTGATCATTGGTCTATATAGAGGACGCCTATACCTGATGGTACGGATTCCATAGCACGTCGTGGAATCCTGGTCGGGGACATGCGTTTAACATGACCAAACCACCGAAGCATGGATCGCTCCGTCCGGAGAAGTAGCTGCTCGACATTGAGTTCCTCACGTATTCTGGTATTTCTGGTGCGATCTCTACGGGTCACATCAGCAATACTACCAGCGTCTTGTCTCCTCTCCTTTTCATTACTTATATGGACTGGATGTTACAGCGCAGTCTTGGCGAGGTACGTTTCGAATTGGGAGATCTGAGGATAAGTCATTTGCTCTTCGCTGATTACTTGGTCATCCTTGGGTCCTCTCAGACTGAACTTCAGCGCGCACTCGATCGGTTTGTAGCCGTTTGTGTTGAAGCTGAGATGAAAGTAAATGTGAGCAAATCTGAAGTGATGGTCGTCTCCAGATTGCCTGTTCAATGCACTCTGCATGTTAGTGGAGTCCCATTGAAACAGGTGGAGAAGTTTAAGTATCTCGGGGTCTTATTCACGAGTGATGGAAGGAGCAATGCAGAGTTTCCCTGTAGGATTGGTCACGCTGGATCGATTTTGAGACAGCTTGGTTATTCTGTTATCAGGATGACTGAACTTGGTGTCAAAGCTAAGTTGTCAGTCTTTAATTCGGTGTTTGTTCCAACTCTTACCTATATGGTCATGAGGTTTGGATAATGACCGAAAGAATAAGATCGCGGATATAAGCTGCCGAAATGAGATTTCTCCGTGGTATGTAATAGTATTGCTGCAGAGCTTTCCAAAACAAAACAACAAAACAAAATATTTCTTCTCATTTGTAAAATATTTTTAGTGTTTTGGTCATTTATCATTTTACAAAATAATTTTTTTTTGAAGACAGATATAAAACAACTGCAAAGTTAAATGTCAACTAGCATAGTTCTGACAAGCTAGACGCCTAGCTGTCAATGAAACCCGGCCAATTCTTAAATCAATTATTTAACTAAAAGTTATTGAATATTTTATTACGTATCTAATAAGCTAATGCTTTATATTTACTGTTAATCTAACCCTTCGTTTAGCTATAATCTTTTAATAATAATTTAAGCATGGCCCTTCATTTTGTTTAGTTAGGCACCCAAATGCGGCCATGGCTTTATCAACGCAGTTCCGCAATGGACGGGGGCGTGCGAACAGTTTACATTCATTTTCTGTTGCGGGTAGGTATACAAAATGTCCCGTTTTGGTATAGGTATGTGGGGCGTATAAAAAAATTAATTTATTGTCACATTGATAAAAGATTTTAATTAAGCCATGCGAGTAAAATGACAGAAAAACGACGTGTGTTCTCGAATAAATCAGGACATGGGGATATTCAACCTATAAGCTGTGTATAAGCATTTTCTGTTAAAAAAAAAAATGACGTCGCATTTTTATTTCCCACTATGGAAATAAACAGGGTTCGAGCAGGAATATTGGATAAAGTTGGCTGCCGGACATTATTCACAACACCCTAAGTGACATGCTTGATGCTTCTGATATTTTTAACTTTCTCGTAGGTATACGTAGTAAGAGAAAGATATTGTTTTTTTTTTAATAACTATTATATAGATCTAGAATCGCCAGCGATTCGTCCATCGACATATTGTAGGTATATTTCCAAATTAACTTTCAAGCGAACAAAATGTTCTTCAAGTGAACTTATATGCTAATCGTCTGGTTAATTGATTAGTTATAAAAGCTTGGCTCACAGACAAAATCACAATACAATAGCTTCATAAAAGGTTGTAAACTCATAGAGGTCATTCCAGTACCCCGAAAAAAAAATATGACACGATTAACGAACACAATGTACCTCTAATTCTTTCCAACAAGCGCTATGCACCGTACGGCCTACTCGCACAAAGGCCACATCACATCATGCTTGCGATCTATGCCCACCGCCCCAAATCAGATCAACAACAGAAAATGATCGGCTTATCATTGATTTTAAACTAACAAATTTAGCTTATTGTTTCTCAGCTTCTGGATGGAGTAGGAGTACCTAGAAAGATAAGGAAGGATTGCATATAAACAATCAAAAGCTTGTTTGTATTGATTGAGATTTATGGATTTGCAGGTGGTAGACAGGGACCCATCCACCTGTCGCCCGGTGAGATACCACCACATCATGCTATAGGCTCCGTGAATTGGTCTTGACTACGTTTCGAAATTTGGCAGATTGGCCGGTGCAACACGGATTGGACACAAAAGCCATGATGCAACTTCCTGAGATAAATAATTCCGGAGGTAAACTAGTCTCCCATTCGGATCTCCGGGGGTTCAACATGGAAATATTCACCTACAGGACTTGCAAGACGACAGACAACAACGAACACAAAGACAAAAGAGACAAAACACGGACACTAACAGAAGAAAGCTAGCAACAGATTTCAGACATTCGAGGTCTAGGATTCAACAATGTCAACGTCAGCTGCTTGCACCAGCATCTGCAAGAAAAAAAGCGTCCTAGTCCTAACCGAGACTCAAATAAAGTCAAAAACTGACTACACATATCTTCGCTGCCCAGGATACGAACTACTTCCTCGTTTTCGATATAAGGGGGGACTATGTGCGTTTGCCCGAACAGCACTGGCATGTGAAAGAAAAGAAGAGATGGAACCTGCGGATCTCGACTTAATATGGCTAAAAGTCGTCCTACAAAGTTATACCAAATTCTTTTGCTGCCTGTACCGCCCCCCAAACGATAACGAACCATCCAAATTATTTCGTCATTTATTCGATAAGGTAGACTGGATAAAAATTCATCATCCAACGGCTAAAATTATTATACTTGGTGACTTCAATGCTCATAACATGGACTGGCAACGATATTATAACCGAATGGACGAGGCGAAGCTGAAGACTTCGTCATTTGCTCACTCAGCTCGTTGATGAGCCCACGCGAATTCCAGACAATCCATCAAATTACGGGAACACTCTCGATCTGTTCTTACAACAGAGCAAGATAATTATAAAAAAAAAATATCTGCTCCCTTAGGGAATTCGGATCATGCTCTAATATCTGCTATCCTCTCTTTACCGACACCAATACGAGCGAACCAGGATCGCCATCGTCTGCTTTTGAATTATAGTAAATCTAACTGGGACGAGCTGCATAATTTCTTCGGTTCGTTGCCATGGGCTCTGATATGTGCTTTAGAGATACCGATGTCAATATGTGCGCAAAAGCCGTAACCGAAATGATTTTACTCGGTATGGAACTTTATATTCCACATTGCATCAAAAAACCAGCTTCAAATAAACCCTGGTTTAACAAAAAATGCAAGCGAATTACCGCAGCGAAAAACAAGGCTTTCCGTGAATGGCGGTCAAACCCATCGGAGCAAAAAAGATCAGAATTCATAATTCTTCGAAATAGATGCAACCTAATTATTGAATCGGCGAAGACAAACTTACAACGGAAGAGTCACTAACAAAGTAATTGGATGTCCTAACGGCTCACGCGCATTCTGGTCCATGGCAAAGACAATCAGTTCTAACTTTAGTTGCTTTTCCTTTCCACCTCTAGTAAAAGAAGATGGCACGCTAGCAACAACTCCTAAAGAAAGGGCAGACCTTTTCGCTAGCATGTTTTAACTGAACTCCACCCTAGATTCTGCACAACTAGAGCCACCAAATATCCCGAGCAAGCATCGATGGCAGAAGTGAAATTTCGGCCTCGAATAATTCAACGAATCCTTAAGGAACTAGATTGCAATAAGGCAACGGGACCCTACGGAATTCCGGCTATAGCAGTCAAGAGGTGTGCTCCAGAACTTGCACCTGTACTATGTAAGCTGTTTAGGATGTCGTACTCCCAGAAGACGTTTCCTTCTTGCTGGAAAACCGCTCGCATTCAACCTATTCCAAAGAAAGGGAGGAAATGTCTGCCACAAAACTATCGTCCAATAGCGTTACTTTCAATGCTCTCAAAAGTAATGGAAAAGGCAATAAATGTAGAAATAATCAAATATCTAGAAGGCCACCGATTAATAAGTGACAGGCAATACGGATTTCAGAGCCCTCGTTCCACTGGAGACCTGTTAAGCTATGTAACGCACTTATAGACGCAAGCGATTGAACAACAGGGCGAATCCAGAACTGTAGCCTTAGACATATCAAAGGCATTTGACCGAGTCTGGCATAGAACCCTATTAGGCAAGTTAGCGTCTTATGGATTACCACAACAACTCTGCGTATTGATGCAAAATTTTCTTCTGGCAAGATCGATCCAAGTTGTTGTAGATGGTGTATCATCTAATTCGTTTGCTGTTAATGCATAAGTGCCTCAACGATATATTCTTTTCGTCTCCACATCAACGATTTACTTGGATCCACATATAAAAATATCTACAGCTTTGCTGATAACAGCGTCTTATATGCTCCATCTCGAACAGTGGGCCTGTGAATGCGGCTAAATGCACAGTACCATCACACAGTCAGAGATGTGAACAAATTAGTTCTCTAAATGATGATCGGGACAAAATTTTAAAGTGGGGAAAAGACAACTTAGATTGTATTTAATGCAAACAAGACACAGCTTACAACATTTTTTAGAAAAGACGCTTGAACAGTTCCTCCGATGCAAAAGGATCGCCATCAAATTCATCTCAAAGACTCAATGCACCTTCTAGCTACCTATTTAGAACAAAGAGGTAATTTCCTTAGAGCCAAGAAACTTCTCCTTCTCTACAAAGCACAGTTTAGACCAGGTCTGGAATATTGTTCCTATGTATGGAGCTGGGCCCCAAAACATTCACTTAACCAACTTGACAGCATATAGAGACGAGCAATAGGTTCGCCTTTTGTGTGGATAATGAAAACAAGAAAACTCTGAAGTAGTCATTCTCTTAGGTCAAGAAGTATTTCTGCTGAAAAACATTCCGACAGTTTTATTATATGGTATAGGATATAACTCCCATTTGACGTATATAGTAGTAAAAAGTGCTTAACTACCCAACATATTCATACGACAGTTTAACAGTCTAACCACAAATATGAGACATACAATTCATTACAATGCACTGTGCTTCATGTGTGTAAATACCACATCATCTCGTGATAGACTCCTGTGTGTGCCACAACAGGTCAACCACCAATTAACGGCAATAACACTCGATTTGTTTGTTATATCCTCCCGAGTACCGAATCGCATTTCCACCCTTCCATCATTGAAGGAGGCACTAGTTGTAAACGAGCCCACGACACGTCTACTCGGGAAATTCCTGCGTTGCATGCACCTAGCTACTGTCGGCAGGGACAATGAATTGGTCGCATATTTACTTGACAGCACCGCATGATTTACTATTGTCATTTCTGATTTCCGCCCCATCGCATGTGGTGCAACACAAAAACAAACACTATAGGTATTCCCCAATGCCACCCAACGCCACCCAACGTATATATAGGCAGAGAAAATCGTAAAAAATTAAACGGTAAAATATTGTTTTAATAAATGGATCCCATGATTGCAAATAAATTTACTCTCCACCCGATGCGAATCAATATTTGGATTTACACGAACAACAAACTTATGATGTCCTTGGCTATTAATTATCCTGGCTGCTTGTCAAGTGAACGAGCAGTGTTGTGAACTAAGCAAGCAATTTACTTAACTTTTTTCCCCTGTTCAGCACACAGAAGGGGGGGGGGGTGGGACATCAAGTTGCACAAATGATGTTGATTGGCAACGGTTTTATTCAGTTTGTATTGTTCTCGGAAGCTAATTAAATTTGCAAAGAAAAGTTTGTTCCGCTGCGTTGTTGGGGAGAAAAGTTTGTTGCATGGAGGAATTTGGAATTGAATTGAGGTGGCACTTCTGCCACTCGTCACAGTTGCTAGGATATTATTCTTGTGATGAGACAATATTCGTATATAGCTAGTCCTTGAGCAACTTGTATTTTGTTGATTTTCTTAAAGGTTTGATGAATGGCACTATTGAATGACTTGGATACATTAGGACCACATTGAGGCTCCAATATTATTATCATATTTAATAAAAGTATTGACAGTTACCAAAAAAAAAAAAAATTTGCACGAAAATGGAGTTTTCGAGATATGACTAGTTTTTAAAGTACCTACCATTTTTAGCGATTGGGATGAAAACCGAAGGTTCAAAAAACACTATTTTGCTACTTTTTAGCTCAAAACTGAGCAAATGGTATTACTATGGATTTAAGCACTACCTGACGGTTACATTTTTATCATAATGGAAAATGGCGCTTTTGAGATATGAGCAGTTTTTTAAAATACTATTATTATGAGGGAATTGGGTGGATATCAAAGGACGCAGCCTCTTTAGTGAAAAACTGAGTTTGCCATAAAGTTAAGAATGACAATAGTACCTACCCTAAAATACGTTTTTTTTTTTATCGTTTTTACCGTATTCGAGAAAAAGTCAATCTCGCAAACTGACTTTTTCAGAATTTCGAATTGGTCTGTTATGATGCTGGCTGGGATGGATTTTCTATCTTTTAAAGCAATTATTATTTAGTTATGACGCAGGTGTCGACTCACCGTGCGGATATGAGTCAAGAAGTTAGAGAGATTGGGCAACAACGAAGAAATGCAAACGACGTCCAAATTCGTGCGCAACAAACAGAAAAACAACAGCAGGCGGTATTCGATGCGCGTAGATTGGCGCAACAAAGTCGTCGAGTAAGGCCCGAAACACACATGCGATTTCAATCGCGCGACTGCTTAGTCGCAAAAAATGAAGCGCACACATTTCAATGTGAATGCGCGCACATAATTTTGGATTTTATGTGCGCGCATTTGTATTGAAATGTGTGTGCTTCATTTTTTGCGACTAAACAGACGCGCGATTGAAACCGCATTGTGTGTTTCGGGCCTAAATCGATGTGAAAATTTATCGATCCAAAGTCAACGAATAAATACTGAAAATAGACAACAAAGAAGAAGTGCTGGCAATGTCAATTTGCTTCGAGTACCTAGCATTCCGATATGATTGTGCATTCGATTATCGATCTCTTCCTGCCATTCAAATTGGATCAATGGTTGTAGTATGTCCACATTGCAACGCATTGAAATTTCCGGGAGAAACACCTGGATTGTGTTGCCTTAGTGAAAATGTTAAATTGCCAATAATTTATTTCATGTTTAGTTTAATGGAATGTACATTTTTTGGTTTAGTTAATAGTACAATGGCGTCATATTTAATCCGAAACGTCATCTGCTGGATTATGAAAGTTGAAGTTGGAGTGGCATTGTTAGAATTGCATTGTCTTGCAATAGTTTCGTTGTATTTTTGGGTGGGCGGCCGGGGCCGCTAGTACTCTATACAATAAAACTAACATTGACTGACTGGTTATATCAATTATTTCAGTTTTAGAAAAACATGGGTTTTCAACATAGTATTACTCACTAAAGCAAGCCACGACCATCAGTCACAAGACTTTGGTTTATAGCATCAGCCATCCATACTAAATCCTTCAACTCATCTACTTTTTTTTCGGTTATATCTCGCACCCAAAATTTGCTGTGGTCTCTGAGTCTATTAGAGCCGTTTTCGAAAAATTCTAAATTGTTTAATATCATCGCCAAACTGATCGAACGATCTAACCGAACCTCTTCCAGTCTACTTACAAATGACTTTACTGTATTTCGATTGTATATATATAAGAGTATTCAAATCCATTGTTTTCTGAGTCCGATATTAGCAATTGAAGAGACTTCTGATCACAAACCACATAGAACTAGACAGCCGACTTCCGTGCACCTATACACGATTTTCCCCGGAATGAATTCCCCTGTCTGTGAAGTGTGAATACGTATTTGAAATGTCAAAATCAATGGCGGCAATGATTTTCCATGCTATACCATGGGCCTAGGATTTTTCAAGTATGCGTGCGTTAATGGCGCTGTTCCTTTGGTACAGCAGCAATACATGAAAAATCCTGGGCCCGCAGGCAGCTTGTAGGCAAAGTCCGTTATGTGGGAGGGGTCGACGGTCTAGTTCTATGTGGTTTGTGCTTCTAAAAGCGAACATTTTGTTGTTTTTCTTGTGTGACTTTTGTGGCCGATAAATTTCCCCTATACCTATACCTATACTAAAATAGCAGCAGCCGTAATAAACAAAAACCATAGACAAAGGGAGCATTTGTGTAAAAGATATCACGCAAATTGATAGAGCCTTGGTTGGGTTATATGCGGTAGCGAAGTACCAACTTTTATGTGATACTTTGTCATGTATTCCAGCGAACTCTGAAAAACAACCCAGAAAAAAATGGATTTTCTATATTAACACAAAAATACGTAAGACCAGATTTTTCTGGACCTACTGTAACCGTCCCATGTGCGGCGACTATTGAGGGAATTGGTGTCAAGATTTCGCCAGATAAAAGAATTTTATTTTTTTTTCTCCTATTTATTTAAAATAAATGTTGTTCAAAGTAACCTATGTGTTTTTTCCAAAAAAAATCTTTTAGAGAATAAATAAGATAACTTTGGGGGTAAGGGGTCTAACAGACCTATGTTTATGATCAATGAATATAGTTTTTGAATTTAGGCTTAATGACATAAATATGACAATAACCGTCATTATTGCCGTGGCCCTGCAGAATATATCTAACCCAAGTCCTAGCTTCTCGCAACCATTCGTTTTGTGTGAGTTTCTTTTTTTGGGACGAATGAAAAGGACCTACAATTTTATGCCGAGTCCGAATCCGAACGGCTGAATTTAGAAGCTTTTTCATGACAGTTATACTCTCGTATGTTTGTCAGACGTTCGTGCAAGGTGGCGCATTAGAAAAAAACCTTAAGATGTAATTTGTGGGCTCCCTGAAATTACGCCAAAAGAAATTACGCAAAAAAAATAAAATGGAAAAAAAGCCCAAAAACCTCCATACAAATTTGTGGCATTTTTTCCTAGGAAAAATCGCCCAAATATTTTGACACTTTTTTTTAATTTTGGCATTTTTTCCAAAACTCTTTTGGGCTTTTTTCCATTTAAGAAAATTGAGAAAACGCCAAAAAAACATTTTTGGAAAAAACACCAAAAAACTTTTTGGTATTTTTTCCAAAATTGAAAAGGAAAAAACGCCCAAAAAGTTGTTGTTTTTTTTAATAGAAAAGAAAAAAGCGCCAAAAAGTTGCATTCTTTGACTCCCTCTATGTATGGTTGTTTTTTCGTAAAATAACATAACATTACATGCTTTTACCTAGTTTCAAGAGCATTTTTGAAGCACGTGTGATCACGCGTGATCAGTACAAAAGTGAAGATTTTTCGGATGATAATGACGATGACGAAGTAGGAAACCAGACGAAAAGCGCAGAGTTGGAAACCGTTGTTTTATGTGTAGTTTGTCAAGTGCTACACCCAAACATTATAATGTTGCCATGCAAACATATAAAGGTATGTTCAGAGTGCAACATCAAATTACAAGCCCAGTCAGTGGCTGATGGAGAAGACAATTATAAATGTCCGTGCTGTCGGGAAATTGTCGCCGATACTCTTCAGGTGTACGTCTAATACAGTGATATGTACATATAAATTACATTCATGACTCTAAATAAAAAAAAGTTATTATAATAATTGGTTTGTTTTAAATGTGTTAGCTGGCTAAACTGGAAATATAAATGAAATATAAATTGTCCAAAAAAGGGGCGCGACCGCGCGTTGCCCGCGACTACGCGTTGCCGCGACCGCGCGTTGACCGCGCTAGCGCGCTGTCTGCGACCGCGCGCCGGCCGGTTGGCGGCTACGCGAGCGGCGCGACGGGCCGCGCGCGCTCCCGCCCCCCCCCCTTCCCGCATCATTAGTTTTATCTCTAAACAACTCTATCGGAGCGGGTAATTTATTCTACAACGAATTTTGGAGCTAATTTCCATATTAAATTTGGAAATTATCTAAGCCAAAAAAAAAATTGTGTTTTGGTTTTATTTCCAAACTAAACTTGGAAATTATGCCAAAAAAAAAACTTTTTGTGGCGTAATTTCCATTTTACTTTTTGGCTATTTTTCCAAAAATATGGCGTAATTTCCTGGCATTCTGGTGAATTTTCGTTTTCATTTTTTGGCGTTTTTGCCAAAACCATTACGCCGCAATTATTTTGGTCTTTTTTCCAAAACACTTTTTGGCGTAATTTCTTTTGGCGTAATTTCAGGGAGCCAATTTGTGTTTTTCCGGGGATCGAACCTGGGATCCCTCGCACAGTAGTCCAGCACACTAACCGCTTATATATATGCTAACCACTGCGCTACTGCGCTACTAGCAGTTCGTTTATTTGGTTTTATTTTTGCCGTTTAAAAACATAAGAACAGAGCACCTAATGGTAGCTATACCGTTTTATTGGGCAACAGTTCACTTCCCCGCTATTAAATATTTGGTAAAGAAATATGGGAGTTAAAATTTAGATGCGTTCAATTAAGCTGTTTACGATGATGATCCCACCGATACAAATTTGTTTCTGCATTCGCAAACAAATATACCTAGACATCCACTGTTGTATGCCTAAGGGTACGTCCATAATGGACCAGCTTCTGGCTTTCTCACTTACCAGCTTTTCGGCAAGATTCATCCCGATACTCAGAGCCAGCATGATTCTAGCTGGTGATGGTCACAGTGAACATTGATCTACCGTACCTATAACAAGAGATCCTTGAATACACCGTACAAAGTACATCGAACAATCATAACAGTATAAAAAACCTAAACAACACTCTTGAAAGCTGGTTACCGGCGTCAACAAGAATTAAAAATTCATTCCGATAAAAGCTGATTAACTCTTGTTAAAGCCGGAGGCGGGTTCACTATGGACTAAGATCGCCACCTTTATATTAAACCAGCGGCTGGAAAGCGATAAAGCTGGATGACTATGGACGTACCCTAATACCGCGCGCACAATGGCGCGAGAAAACGATTCGAGGTAAGAAGCAAGGCGATTCGATTAGAAGTGCTAGATGCGACATGGTGCGCTCAGTAAAAGCTTTTCTGTGCGCTATCGAGCCAAGATGGACTCCTCTTCAAAAGAAGAGTTTTTAACCGAAAAATTTTATTTTAAATTGCCTAAAACCAGAAAGAAATCTTAAAATAAAAGGCCTTAAATAAATTCACATTTCCTTAACACAACCTTAAATACCACTGAATAAAAACGGCTATTCCAAATGAAAGTGCTTTACCTATACACGTCCATAAAGATGAACATCTGATGCTATCTCGTATTGTACAAACATTTTCTTTCTATTGACAATTATCATCACCTTATAATCATTTTTAACCTTCACCTTAAATACCTATTTTTGAGCTGATAATTTTTAAATTAAATCAAAACACCAAAAATGATTATTTCTCCCCAACATTGTGGCACGTCTATTGCATCGCAAATCCGAAGTTCTAGACAGACGTAAAGTTAGAAGATACGTCATTAAACATAAACACTATCTGTGCTTCAGTTTAATGCGACACTAATTCAATAAAGAAATTCTGCGCCACAAGCGAGTATTGTACACTCAGGTCACTTTTATCGCCTGCACTTGAACCTCTATTATCGCACCGTTTATCACTTACTAGCATAATAGTCGAAAATTAAATTTATTTCAATCCTCACACCCAAATGCAATTAAAATACACTAGAATAAAGATTTTAAAACGTTTTTTGTTTTTATTGATTTTTTTATAATGTCATACAATTTACCAGACTTCCCTGCATCTGCCTCTGCTGTCAGGCAAGTAACCTGGCTGGCATGGGAAATCAATCATATTTACTTGCATCACGGGTACTAGTGCGCCAGAAGATTCTTCGTGATCCGTATCCGTAATCATGTCCGGGTCTAGAGTTATACACCAGTCTGGGCTGATTGTTGCTGGTACACCAGCAATATTGACTGGACATTCGACATTCTTTAGGCAGTATTTAACACAAACCCGACCGCTTGCTTTTTTAATTTTTTTCTTACAAACGTAATGGCCAGTGCAGCCATCTACAATCTTGGGGATATTGTTCTCGAGCCAAAATTGTATTGAACGTTTAGTTGTGGGTGGTTCAACGGTGGTGGTTGTCGTTGTCCTATGTCCAAAAAAACTAAATGCACTGGGTGATGCAGTTGTCGACACGATAGTTATGCTCAATATTACAGAGCTAATAATTAGCACAAGCAATAGCTTTGCCATTTTGCAGCAAAGTTATGAACGATCGAACAATCAATTGACGACTGCCTGCAGATGAGAATTAACGGAATTTGTTGGAAGAGTTTCGAGATAATCTTTGGCCTTGGGGAGCTTATTTTTATTTGAAATTTATTTGATATGCTTTGAATGTGTTGAACATTTTTTTAGTAATAGACTTGCCAGTCTTAATATTATTAACAAAAACAAAAAAAAAAACATAAATAAAAAATGGTCACCTCCGATCCACAAAGGGACTTTGGCAATCGTTGTGAGAGTTTTATTGCTCGTTTCAGTGTAGATAAGGAAGACAGAGGTTTGTGTCGTATCCGAGTATCCTGATATTATAAGGCTTGTCAGGACAGTTATAGTCTCGGATGTTTTTCAGAAGTTTTCGAAAGATGGGCCAGTGAAACAAACTATAAGTTTGCATTTGCGGTTTTCCTTGGGCGCCTGATACACTTTCCGGCCTCCCCTAGTACTGTAATAGTATCTGCACTAAAGCCAAGTAGGCACAGACGATTGTCAGGTCTTACAATATTGTCAGATCTGATAACCTTACAATAGCCAACTAACTTCCAATGAAAAATTGACTGTCAGAATTCAAATTTCAAACAATCTGAAAAGGAGTCTAATGATGAATTAGTGGTGTAATTCGACATATCTAGCATTCCTAACAAAGTGACTGTGTCTTCGAGTTGTTGTTAATGTTATTCTCTCAAAACAAAATTATTCGTTGAAAAATTTTCCGTTCACACGGTTCTAAGATTTTGTTACAAAGTCTGACAATTTCACTGGCCTATCGGGGCATGTTTGTATAAGTCTGTAAGTGGCATTGAAATAAAAGCTAAGCTACCACCACCAATCAATGTTCCGGGAACATAGAGAACACCGAAATTCCTGAACATTTAACTCATTTTTGTTTGCAGTAATTTGCAAAATATTTTGTAATTTGTGAATTTCAGTTTGCTTCAATTTTTTTTTTTTTATTGAAAAAATTAAGTTTAAATTTATTTTATTAAAAAATTACAAAGCTTGGCCATTTTTTTGAGTCATTTAAATGGCACTGTGACGTCAGGAAAAAATGTCGCATTAGAGCGACATATAAGCTACGATTCGTCATTGGAAAAATGGCGATCACACGAAATGACTATCATCGTCATTTGTATCCCAAAATCAAATAACGGACACTGCGAGTCATTTAGAATTTTCCATTGAGATGCCATTTAAATGACGAGCGAAAAAATGACTATCACACGGCAATGACTTGCCTCATTAAAATGGCAAATGTCACCTTTCCTATTATTTCGATTTCGCGCCATCTATCTGTTTTGCGATCAGACGCGTCATGGCCTATGATAAAAATATAGCTACTGTCATTTAGTGTTTTCCTCTCGGCGAAGACGTATACGTGCAACTTTTTTAATTAAATTAAATAGGAAATAGCAGTGAAAAGAAAAAAAATATTATGATAAATAAAAAAATGTCAAAAATAACTTTTGGGATAATGGTGAAAATTACGGAGACAGCGTATTTACCGGCGTGTGTGCTGGAAGAAGACGATCTTGATTACAAGCCAACAACGCGACGAAAGCGGAGTATTTGGCAAAACAAGTGGTTGAGCCGTCGCGAGAAGAGTGGATTTTGTGCTGGATTACTAATCGAATTGCGCGAAGAAGAACCTGAATTATATCGCAATGTTCTTCGTATGTCAGCCAATCAATTCGATTATTTGTTGACCTTGACCCGAAGACTAAGCCGCAACCAGGTGCGATGTAAACTTATATAAGATTTGACTGCATCAGTCACCACCAACAACCTCTCAACGAGGTAGCTACCTCCTAGGTCCTAGGACACCCAGGCAGAAAGAGAATTCCGAAGGTAATGCCCGGCACAAAGAATGGCCAATCGCCCCCCCATTGTAGTATCACAATGGACCAACTAATTATGGTGTGTCCCCACGATACAATCGTGCCCTTGATTACTTTTTTGTTAGCTACCTACCTATGCAGCTTAATTTGCAATTAACTATTTTTATGACTTGCATTCTTTTATTTGTTTGTTTCGCTGTCTCGTTGCTTTCTTGGATATTGAAGGAGCTTTCAGCTACACGTCCTTTGAGTCTCCAATAATAGGAAGATGGACTATGGCAATGCTCAATGAAAGAGTAATTCAGACCCGCATTGATGATGTGGAACTTTCGGCGTTAACAACAAGCGGGTTTATCCATAAATGCTATTGGATCTGGCATTTATGGAGAATCGCCTCAAGCGAACTTTTCAGTCAGCCTAGGCAAATACTCGTCCATATTCCCCACATATAGACTATGTCTGGAGAGCGACGAAACCTCTCTACATATTCTCACGGAATGTCCGGCTCTCTTTCGCCTTAGAAAGAATATCCTTGGCGAAAAAATCGTTAACTCAGCAAATCTTGCTGAAATCCCCTTAGAAAAGATACATATACTCCTCTTCCTGACTGGTCTCCGGAGTAAAAAGATTGCTCTAGGACCTACAATAGGCTCCTTTAGAGAGACCGCAGTGCAAGAGCCCAATGAACGCTCTCTCGACTTAAAATCTAATCTATAATCTAACACGTTCTTTCGCCACGAGACAAAAATCAACTCATTTGGTCCGACATTTTTCTATAGTCATTTAAATGACGCCGAAAATGTTATCCCAAAAATGGCGATCACACAGAACGACATTTTAATGACTGCTTTGTGTCGCGATTTTTACGTCAGAGCGCCATTTAAATGACTCGAAAAAATGGCCGTGTAATCGTAGCTATAGCTTACATGTACTGTTTAGGTAAAACGACTTAGCTAGGTATAACATAAACAATGTCTCCACCCCAGAGTAATCTTATCAGAAAAACGAATTAATCGCAGGAAGTTTTCCAAATTCTAATCACTTTACCCACATTTCAACTTTTGGTTTATGACTCTAGGTCTGGACTGCCAAAATTCTTTAATCCATTCAATTGCAAGTCGCCCTTGACGTTCGCATTACATTCTCGCCCACTAAGTCATCCCGCATAAACATTAAATTCTCGGGAATTCGTGTTAGACTCATAAAACTGTATCCAGTTAAATCATGACAATTTATTGCTTCTGCCCACACAACATGCAATTACAAAAGGATTTCCATTCAAAGGGAAACAATTATTACACAAAACCTCCAACAAGGACCCACTTAAATATCCATTACCCATAAGCAAGGCGACATTCCCAAGAAAATGTCCTCTTTGAAGGCAATTCTATCCTGCAGTCCTTATATTAGAAAGGCATATTCACTATACCGAAAAAATAAACCAACCAACAAACCCCCCAATCCAATAAAGTGCTTTGCATGTCGATGCCGATAACTGGAAACGCTGTAATAAAGAAACATCCATAAAATGGTATAAGAATCACCCACTTACCCATAGGGTCCTTTCCCTTTGTTGTGGCCCTTCTTAGCAAAGGTTTGACATCAATACCGAGCAACACAAAACCGCCACCGCGCCGCAGTGAATGGAAATCACGAATTGTTCATAATTCGAACGGTTCCCCATCGACCCGGCTCGATTACAAAGTACATACACGTGTCTATATAATTATTGCCTTGTTCTGTAACAATATCTATCGGAAAACTACTTCCAGGCCATAAAATTCAGTTTGCGGGAGACTGACGAAAGGACGAGGGTTTGCATGTCGAACATCAATTTAACAAGAAAATATTAAGAATATCTGCAAAAATAGCGCCTCGTATTTCTTCTGTTCGCAAAAGAGTGCCGAAAGAGGGACAGGCACAGGAAGAACAACATTCCCACAAATACACACCAAACACACACTCGCGCAACCCATGAATAAGGATGTGAGTTGCAAAATATGTTGAGGCGGGCCATGCCGGTTAATGGTGGTTTATTGGTATATAGTTTTCAATGTGGCCGGCCAGCCCAACACAGCCGACACGATCAAATTCAATAAAACCAAAACAGTGCCGGCGGCGGCACCTTATGTCGCTTTCGTTATGGTGATGGGCAATAAAATCGAAACGAAAAACCAATTTTAGAGAAGTTCTTGTTTTTTATGGACGATTTGATTGACTTTTTACATTTATGTGTGTCAGCAGCGACAGCCTTTGATTTCGACGAGTCCCATTCCCATCCCGGAACCGGACTCTATTCAGAAGCAGAATCAGTGGCAAAACTGCCGTGACGACAAACAATACTATGGCTAATTGCGAGTGCACACAGTTAAATTTTGCTACCACTCTTCAAATGGCAATTGAGCGAGCTATACTCGGCATATTGCAATTGCAACAGAGTAAGTGTTTTGTGGAGTGGAACTTGAAGTGACATAAATTCAGATGGCTCGCCATCGATAGTGGACGTGGACGAGTTTGCAGTCAGCTTGACCAATTTATGTTTAAATCACTTTTTATTGGAAATTAATATTGCAAATTCAAAGAACCCTTGAAATTGCATAATGTCTTCTCGAATGCAGTCAGGTAGGGTTTTGTTATTTTGAAGTTACAATAAGAATAAGACTCATCTGTCGTGACATTTATTTTTTTGTGAAAAACACACTGGCAATTAAACTGAAACCGCAAATTTACACTATGGACTAAAACCTCTCTAATAATAATTAAGAAGAGGGGTTAGTTTACTGCGACCTTATAGTATATTGTGCCACATGCTTATACCTTAAAAAGGTTGATGCCATTTTCCACAGCCCCATCGCATAACAGTTCCGTTAAGAACCATGTTTGAGGGTTTTTGCTCTGTCTTTAGCCTTGGCAAGAATATCAACTTTAGAGCACTTCATCCAGTCCAGTTAATTTCGTGAATCTGAGAATGAGTAGTGGGTCCATGGTTTGTATATCCTTATCTGTTATCTGGTACTTGCCCAGATGTTTGATCTTGTGGGGCATTCTAAAATGTGATCTGGGGTCTCTGCGTTCGCATCGCAGAATCTGCAGAGACCTTTTTCTGATAAATCCATTTTTCTCAGATGTTCCCTCAGTCTACAGGGTCCAGTTAGAAGACCTGTGAGGATTCTTAGGTTATTGGTTTGGTTGGACCAATACATGCCTTGAATCTTTTCAGGTTATAAGAATTTTTTAACTTGCCTTAGGTCCTGAAGGTTTGTAAAAGATGCGTTTCTTTTTTCCTTTTCTTCTCGTAGGGTATGTTCCCCTATGCCGCAGAACGGTTCAAGTCCTATGAAGGGCTCCGCTGCTCCCTGTCTTGCCAGAGAGTCTGCAGCCTCATTCCCTATGATGCCTGCATGACCAGGTATCCAGCAGATGGTTACTCTGTTGTTCTTACCTAATTCATTAAGCCTGTGCAGGCATTCCCACACAAGCTTGGATTTTATGATATAGGCACCAAGTGCCTTGATGGCAGATTGACTATGTGACATCACTGCTATATCACAGTTTCTGTAGTTTTTCTTGAGAATGATCCGAACGCACCTATCTATGGCACATATTTCAGCTTGAAAGATGTTGGTACATTTGCCCATGGATTCGTAGTGCTTAGTTCCTGGTCCAAACACTCCTGCACCAGTTCCTTCGTCCGTTCTCGATCCATCTGTATACCATTTTAACAGTGTGGTTGCTCAGTCCATAGATCATGGATTCCTTGCTCCAATGTTTCTTATTGCTGAGCTTCGTTATGTTAAAACCTATCTAGAAGCGCTCATCAAAGCGGAGTGGCGGCGACACGTAACATTTTTCAAATGGCGTATTAGGTATTGCCAGTCTGGTACCACCTCTCTCTAACAACTTTAATCCCTCAACCCTCGTAGAGGCGTTAATTTTGGCATTAAAACTGCGTACTTATGTTTACCCAAAAACTAAAAACTTGCGAGACGACCAAGAATTCAACATTCATAAATCGGTGGCACGATACGTTGTTTGCCATTTCAGTGCGCGTTAACACTTCGATGCCATTTTATCGCCACACCACTCCACGTGGTCAACACAGTCCACGGCACTGCCACGACTCTTGTTCACCACTTCAGTGCTCGCCTTAGCTTGTACACAAACCAGTAATAATAGACCGTCGACTCCTCCCACATAACCGACTTTGCCTACAAGCTGCCGGCGGGCCCAGGATTTTTCATGTATTGGTGCTGTACAAAATCAGAAGAGCGCCATTAACGCACGTATACTTGAAAAATCCTAGGCCCATGGTATAGCATGGAAAATCATTGCCGCTATTAATTTTGACATTTCACATACGTATTCACAGACAGGGTACTTTTTTCCGGGAAGAATCGGGTAGGTGCACGGGAAGTCGGCGGTCTAGTTCTTACTGGTTTGTGAGCTTATATATAAAAACTGAGCCTGCGTATGTTTGTTTTCGTAAAACTCAAAAACCACAAATTTTCAGTCAACCTGTAGTTATACAAAGGGGAGTGGCACCTCCCATAGAAAAAATCATTGCAGACGATTTTCTCGACACCAAAAATAATTTATACCTAGACTGTCGGCTTCTCCAATACAAACAGGACTTTGCCTGCAAGATGCCAGGGGCCTATAACACACCATGAGAGGTACCAGAACTTCTTGACCGACAGAGCCCATTTTCAATGCCAACCTGACGACGATAAAAAGAAGTCCTCTCACAAAAATTCATTTGCCTAAGTCGATTCGTTTGGACCAGGGTTGGCTGAATAAACTACACTACATTTTCTACATCATTAACTACGCGTAGTAAATTAAATAAACTACACGTCTTATTTACTACAATTTGTTACGTCTGCTACATAGACGTAGAAACTACAGAAAAATAATAGAATTTCAGTTAAAAAGATTCAAAAGTATTGGGTTGCACTAGTTTTACTCGTAGTCGTAATGTGGGGTTCGATATTTTACATTCTCAATGGATGTTCGTATTAAACAATGAACATTCGAGAACCGATTTTGAATTCAAAAGCATGCGTCCCATTTCAAATTTGACAGTTGAAGCTACGTCTGCTACAATTTGTTTCATTAACTACATTAACTACATAGACTACGTAGCAGATGTAACAAATGTAGTTTTTTCGAAAAAGTGACAGTTCGGCCAACCCTGGTTTGGACGCTATCGTGTTTTCAGCAGACAGACATGGCTAAATCGATTCAGAATGTGATCCTGATTCAGAATATATATACTTTATAGGGTCTCCGGTGAATCCTTCTTGGCGTTACAAACGTAATGGCACAGTGAATATACCTTCCTGTGGAGGCAGCGTTGCCATAAGTACAGATTTGTCTGCATTTTGCAGATTTTCAGCCCAGCTGCAGACTTCCAAAATCCCAAAATCTGCGTGAAAGATTTTGTCTGCATTTATTTGGTTTGTTTAGTGATTCTGAGCTGCATAGAGGAGAACAGGAAAGTAGAGTTTTTTGCGCTGAATAAGTAGAAATGCTGTCTAAAACTGTCGCACTTCTGGTCTTATAAGACTGTACTGAGTGTGTTAGCTCTAGCCTTTCAAAATTACTTTTTTTGATATTGGAATATTTATGAATCCAGATATTTTTCATGGAAATCTGCATTGCAGATTTTTTTCTTCATAATTGCAGATTTTTTAAAATATTTTCATGGCAACACTGTGTGGAGGGTATAAAAAATGCTGTTTTAACTAAAATAAGAGAGAAAAATATTATCCTTTTTGGTGCTTTCAGTGAAGTCCTAACAAAAGAAAATAAATGTGCAAAATGAAAGGAAATACACAGGAAATACAAAAAGCCTAAACTTAGTTCCGCAAAATAAGAATTGGACGTATAAAAGTGACATTATTTTGGCAAACTGATAGAAAAGCGCAATTGTATGTACTTACTAACTAAATAAGTTGCATTAGAATTAATACTTTAATTACAGAAAATAAGTGTTACGCATTAGGTATTACAATCGCAATGCACTTGTCAGCTTCTTTTGATGATGTTCAAATCACATGTCCTCATTGAACCACAGTTCTACAAGTGTTTCTTGGCACTTAATTGTCATGTTCTGTTACAGAATAAGGGAAATTATATAATTTCCCACATGTCATCTTTTATCGTGAAAATTGTCGAAGTGTTCACGGACTTGTCGTTTTGTGCTACACATAATTTTTTACAAGTTGTCGAAATTCACCTGTCCTACAACTATGTACTTGTCGCGTTGTGTTACCGGCCCCTGGTCGGTCCAGGATTTTTCATTTATTGGTTTGGTACTGCACAAATCAAATGGAAAGGAGCGCCATTATCAAGTGGGGGGGTTATTTTCTTACTTGCAGATGTATTTCCATCTCTTTTTATATATTAGATACATCTGGTATTATTTTCTTTCTTTTTTGCGCTTGTTCTGCGCCTTTTAATAAAATATCTTTTTTGGATACCTATCGGAAGTGTCTTATTTTGTTATCCGATCAGAAGAAAGGAAAAACAGTTCATATTGGCCCGGAAAAGGCTTGCTTTGGAACGATAAGCTTAAGGAATTAGCAGAAATGTCAAAATAAAAAATGTAAAGTTCGGTGGAAACGCCTTTCGTAAATTATTATTAATAACGTTGTTATCCTGTATTTGTTATTTTGTTTTTTTTTATTTATTTATTTTTGCGATGAATTTCTTGTGCGTTGAAAAAAGTATCAGTTTTCGAATGTGCGAACAAAATAATATTATCAACGATATAAATTATATTTTCGCTCAAAATTGAATTTAAATCAGTCCAAACCAGCCGTCTACCGGCTATGTGATTCTATCTGAAATAATGTAAACAGTAGGTAGCTACATAAATTTATTCCTCTATAATTCCGAAAGTTTTTTAACGCATCCCAAGAAATGGCCATGTTTTATTTACATTGCCATGCCACCATTGACTTTGACATTTCACACCTATTCACAGAACCCTACGAACTATGTAAGTCCCTACTGGAACTAACTCCCACTAGCCAAATGAACTAAGTCCCACTAAATATGCAATTGCATTTATTTCATATATTTGGGGGATAGGCCGTAGTTCAGAATGACTTAATTCATTATGGGAATTTAATGAATTAAATCCCAATTTGAGAAAAGTGGGAGTCAGTTCATTTAACTTGTTTCGACGAAAAAATAATTCTTACATACACCCAACCTCGCACTTAATCCAACAGTGATCCCAAGCAGGAGGGTTGCAGGAGGGCAGCATGGTCCCCATACATATTTCACTGTGCCTAATGGGAGATGAAATGGGAGATCAATTTCCGTAGGCACAGTGGTATATGTATGCTGCCCCCCTGCAACCCCCTCTCGGGTTCACTGATTGATTTGGGTGGTTGGGAGTAAATTAATTTAGGACTTAGTTTATAAAGAACAAAGTCCCACTGTTGAGTTTTTATTCATTATTATATTGGGACTTTGTTAATTCTTACTTGGGTCTTAGTTCCTAAAAATCATGGGAGTTAGTTCACATGGGACTTCGTTTTGGCTAATGGGAGTTAGTTCCAGTTGGGACTTAGTTCGTAGGGCCTATTCACACACAGGGTAATTAATTGCGGGAAGAATCGGGTAGATGCACGGAAGTTGGCGGTCTAGTTTAGCTCGCTATTTCTCGACACTTCTAGCTCGTGGGAACTAAAGTTTTAAGATTATTTAACATTGAAATGCGTTATCCTGATAGACGAGAACAGTAACCGAGACACCACTGCTGAAATACTAAACATAACACAACATAAACTTAACATTTTTATTGAAGAAGAAAAGATACATTGTTCATATCACATAGGCACTATTGCACAATTTACAGAGATATTGTAAAACTACATTACTCCTAAAAAATTATATTTTTTTATTAGAAAAATATCACAGAATTTAAAAAAAAGAGGGAAGGAAAAGCTGCTATTAAAAACCTTTATAAAGCTGCTAAAATACTGATGTCACTAAAAGGTGTTTACACAGTAGCCAACAAAATTTGGTTCACCTGTCACACTGTAGCTACCAAAAGATATGTTAAAATTATAATCTGCTGCTGGATTCGGTCCTACAAGATAAAATTTGACTTTCGCAAAATAATACGTCTATAAAAAAATTGCATGGGAAGTACAGCGGCTACATCCAATTAAGAGTGAATTGGTTGCAACTTGTAAGCATAGTAATGCCAATTGGATTTAAAAACCCCGTGAATACCCAAATCTTACTTACTTACTAAGGCGGCTCTACAGTTCGGGGTGAATCGAGGCCTCGGCTAACATTCCTCTCCAGTTAGCCTGGTCCTTAGCTAACTGCCTCCAGTTGCGCACTCCTAGTCGGTTGAGGTCGCCTTCGACTTGCGCGCGCCTTTTAAGGCAAGGTCTTTCTCTACTGCGTTGTCCCTCTGGGTTAGACTCGAAGACTCTACGGGCCGGAGCGTTTGTTTTCATCCGCTCTACATGTCCTAGTCTTCTTAAACGGCTTACTCGCAGTTTTTTGACCAGATCGATGTCGCTGTACAGCTCGTATTGTTTGTCGTTAAATCTCCTCCTCCACAGCCCGTCAACGCAAACGGGACCGAAAATTCTACGAAGAATTTTTCTTTCGAAGCGACCGAGGATATCTTCATCGGCTTTAGATAGAGTCAAAGCTTCAGCGCCATAAAGCAGGACTGGAATGATAAAGGTCTTATACAGAATCTCCTTAGTTGCTCGGGATAGGGCTCTACTACTCAATTGCCTTCTTAGCCCAAAGAAACAGCGGTTGGCAAGAGTTATTCTTCGTTTAATTTCTTCTGAGATGTTGTTGTCAGAATTTATAGCAGAGCCCAGGTAGACAAAGTCCTTCACTACTTCAAAGTTATAGCTGTCGATCGTGACGTTTTGTCTGATTCTACAATGCTGGGTGTTCCTTCCTAGACCCATTTTAGCCGCTTCCGTTTCTATACTAGCAAACGCAGCAGTGACAGCTCGCTGTGTTCTACCAATTATGTTAATATCATCGGCTCGGCATACGCAAGTAATTGGACGGACTTTTGAAAGATCGTACCTTGTGTGTTGGCCTGTGAGTTTCTGACGATTCTTTCAAGTATGACGTTGAAAAAGTCGCACGACAGCGCGTCACCTTGACTAAATCCTCGTTTGACATCAGATGTTTCGGAGAGGTCGCTACCGACCTTAATGCAGCAGCGAGCTTTCTCCATCGTCATCCTACACAATCGAACGAGTTTTGCAGAGACATGGCTCTGTATAACTCTTTTCTTGAGATGCTGTCGTACGCGGCTTTGAAATCGATGATGGTGGGTATCGATTTGGACTTCTTGGGTTTTTTCCCAGGATCTGCCTAAGTGTGAAAATCTGATCGACGGTGGACTTTCCTGGCCTAAAACCGCACTGATAGGGGACAATCAGGTTATTTACAAAGGGGTTAAGGCGTTCACAAAGTATGGCAGACATGATCTTGTGTGCGATGTTAAGGAGACTGATACATCTGTAGTTGGCGCAATTGAAGGGGTCTCCTTTCTTGTGGACCGGGCAAACGATGCTGAGATTCCATTCACCAGGCATGCATTAATCTGACCAAATTTTGGAGATGAGTTGGTGCATGCTCTTTACCAAGTCATCTCCAGCTGCTCTAAAAAGCTCGTCAGGTAGGCCATCAAGCCCTGCGGCTTTGTTGTTCTTTAGCTTGGATATTGCTACCCGTACTTCGCTTTGGTCAGGTGGACGGAAGTTTTATCAATCATCGTCTATATTGAGTGATACGTTCTCCCTAACAGCGGGATTCTGGACTTTTTCACCATTATAGAGTCTGCAGAAGTAATTTTTCTATATTCTCATCACCGACTGATATACTTTAAAAATCCAAAGCTTACCTTTTGAAAAACATTTCACTTAAAAAAAATAATTAGAAAACTTTTTGGTTTACACCTATGTTCATCTTTTATTTCCTTAATGATTCATGCTTACTTTTTACAAACTATTTGAATTTTACAATTTTCTTGTTTCGTTCTTTTTCATATACATAATATAATAATATTGTATAAACTAATTAAGGTACATCCATATAAAAAGTATTTTCTTTATCATTGATTTTTTTTTTGTGTAGTTTTTTCATCAGAAATAAAAACTAACGAATTTCCAAATTTATAAAATGAAATGAATTCTTATTTTTTTGTGTGGGATTTTCTTTTATTTGGAAATATAAAAATTATAAAGAATTCTTAGTCGAATAGTTGCAATATATAATTTGTTTGCTTTAAAGTTTCACTGAGTAACGCTTATAATGTTTTTTTTTTTGGTTTATTTATTTTTTTCTTTTATATATCTATATAATATATATAGTTTATATTTAATCTTAACTATTACATATTATAATTATAATATCGGTTTTCAAACTATTTCTGGTTCTTGTGATCGAACAGAAACATTTTTTTTACTGTAGGTTTTATTTTGTTTTTAATATTTTTAAGTTTTATTTACAATAATATGAGACACAAAGACATGCATTTAAGGTATATAGTACCTGTTTAATTAATATTTCAATTTACAGCATTTTTGTTTTTAAGAAAATTATATCCAGCTAGGAAAGGAAGGCTTATATTGTTCAAACGGTGGCACCAAAACGATTTCATTTTCGGCTGTAAGCGCTATTTTCAAACATAGCCGCATTGAACACATTAAACGTTTGGGTGGCAACGGCGCTAGGCAGTTCCTGATGTACATAAGCCTCAAGCAATGTGCCTCCAATATTGAACAAATATCTACTAATAATAATTTTTGGTGTACATTTTCAGTTTCTCAACCTCATAATAGCACAAATTATTATAAAAGTTCTGATTAACTTAAAGTGAACACTGAAAAGAGTTATTAGTTAGCGGAAAGTCACCCCTTTCCCAAGTGGTTTAAAATAAAGCCTCCGGAAAATGCTTCTTGTTGTTAATCAATTTACTATTGGTGGTATTTTGGGATTTAATTACCTACTACTATTTTTGTGAAACTAAAAATATTTTTATTTTAATTTAATAATTAAGATTTTTTTACGTAAAATGTATTTACAATAAATAAGTGAATATTTTTCTCAATTTTAATATCAATTACGTAGTGGTCGATGTATTTACAATTTAATTGTCCTTCAAATAAGATTTTAAAATATTTTCATATTAGTACCTAAACTCCAAAGTGTCGGCTTATATTTGAAATTAATTTTTAATTTTTGCTAGAGTTAAGTGCAGATATTCGTAGATCAAAATAAATCGATGTTCTAAACAAAATTGGTTTCGTTTTAAAATATTATAATTGTAATGCTAGTATTCTTGTTTTTGTCTATCACTGAATTGTATTACCGTGGATACCTAATAGCTCGTACATTTTGCTTAGGAATTATCATTCAGTTGGTTAAGAATATTGACCAACGATGTTTGTTTCACCTTAAATGAATGGTCGATAACTCCTTTCTATACCGATTAGGATTACTGATTTGTATATAGAAGTGTGTCTTGCTCTTACGATGCCTACATATACATACACATTTATTTATATTATCTTATATATCTTATTTTCAATACGTCCCTATTTGTAAATGTTTATGATTATTTTTTTTTAATGATTATGTGTCTTTTAAACGAAAAACTTTTTTTTTTGCTGATTTTGTTAGTGGTTTCGAAGGAAAATTAAATATATATAATATGTATATATAAATATAATATTAAGACAGTGATGTAATAAAAAAATTGAACGAACAAAATTATCCTACACGAAATTGTTTCATTCGTAGTAATAGCATCGTGAATGAAAGCGATAAACCAACTGTAATCGCCTGATGGATAGATAGTTGGGGAGATGCGGAATTACTGCGGGATTTTGAACTCGCCACAACTTCAGCATCTTCGGGTGGCAGCTCGACGTTGTTACTCGCAACAATAAATTGGAAAATGTCGCTGACCTGTTACAAAAAAAAACAATAATTATTATGTGAATCTTTAATGTCTAAAAAAATTGGTAATATTTTTTTTTATTATTCATATTCCTATACAAGTAATATCTACACGCATTAAATAGAGGCATTTTTAGAATATAGGTACATTATACTAAAACAGTAAGTTTTTTTTACTTTAAGGTGTTTGCAATGCAACGAATAGATTTAAAAACTACTCCAATTGTTGTCCGGAAGGGTTGATCTTAGCTCATATAAAGCTAAGCTAACTCGAGTCGACCGGTTGGGCATAATGATTGAATAATAAGCCAACACCCGAAACGCAAGATCTGTCGAAAACATCGCCGCTGTCTATGAGAGTGCATACCGGAGAACCGCGGTCAATTCAAACTCAGTCTTTAGCAAACAAGATGACAACTTTCTTTTGGTCGACATTGGAAGATAGGGATGTGAACGACATAATAATGGTTCCAACATGGATGGCGTTACATGTAACACAGTTTTTGACACAATGGACATTTTGCATGAGCGATTTAAGGGCATGGTTATCTCATATTGGGTAAAAGTTTTCAAGTTTTCGGATAGGTGGCACTTAACACGATTACACTATATCCTAACCATGGAAAGACTTATCGATGTTCATAATTAGAGGGCAGTTAGATATATCTAACTCTCTTCACTCCAGTCAATTTGCGTACAGATAGGGTAAATCCACTGAGGGTGCTTTTCATTAAATTTTCAGAAAGGTAGAAGAAACATTCCAAAGGAAATTGCCATTTGTGCCTTATTGGACGTTGAGGGCTCCTTGGATAATACCGGTTATGACTCCATCGCTAGGGCAATCAGATAAAAATGTATTGAATACTCAACTAACCATTGGATCCAGTGCCATGTTTTAAAGTCGGATAATAACATCCTCCTCCGGAGGTCTGTCGGTGTATGTGACAGCAGCAAAAGGCTGCCCTCAGGCGAAGTACTCTCTTCTCTCTTCGTTATCGTTAGTCATCGATAGTCTACTAGTCAGTCTACATAGCCTAGTCTATTAGTGCCATCGGCTACGCTGAGGACTTAGCAATCATCATCAGTGGCAAGCTCAGAGCTACCATTACTTGTAATATGCAGAATGCACTGCTACATATCTCAGAATGGTGCAATAAGGAAGGACTATCCATAAATCCTAGTAAAACCGCATTATATTGCCTTTTTCAAGGAAGAGATTGGTCAATGTTGAGACCATAACCGTAAATGACACTAGCTTGAGGTACTCCAATGAAGTCAAATATCTCGGAATTCTTCTCGATAAAAAGATCAACTGAAACTCACAAATCAAGTCCGCAACAGAACGGGCCACTGAAGAAATGTGGGCCAGTACAGTAGGCGTATGTACGGCAGAACTTGGTCTAAATGGTCTAAATCCCAGAATAATACACTATGGTTGTACATCATCATGGTAAGGCCCATTTTCACGAAGATATTATAGGGCTTTCACCTTTACATAATATTTATTAGAAAGGTGGCAGCAAAATGTGCTATAAAGCTGCAGCCAGAATGTAAGTTTAAACCAGTGTGGGGCACCTGAAAATACTTAACTCAATCTTTAACATGGACATGTTCTGCTTCATCCCCGACATTATGGTTAGGGAATACAGTTTTGGGAAATTATTTGAGGTAGAAATACTGAATCGTACCAAATGGGTTAATGGTGTTCCGACACTGGACCCAAAAAGTATGGTTTGGTACACCGACCGATCAAAAATACAATCTGGAGCTGGTGCTATTATCTTTGCACCCAACAAAAAAGTGCCGATACCTATGGGATGCTTAAGCGGCCTTACAAGCTTTATCGTCCAATACAATGGACTCAAAAACAGTAAAATGCTGCTACCCTACGATGCTTTGCAAGCCCTATCCAAACTGTACAAATTGAAACTTGGATGGTTACCTGGCCATCAAGGTATTCCGGGCAACGAATCGGCGGACCAACTATCTAGGGCTGGATCTGAATCCGCGTTCTATGGACCAAAACCTTATTGCAGAGTCAATTGGGCTACTGCTTTAGGTCTATTTAACGATTGCGGACAACAAGTTCGTCTAAACCACTAGGAAACTGCTCCGGGTCCAAAACAATCCAAAAGAATAGGTAAATAAACCTTACTCCTACAAGGTAATCCTCAAACTAAATAAAAAAAAGTATTAAAAAGCTGATAGGCTTTCTCACAGGCCATTGTGGCTTAAAATATCATTTTAATAAAATGAATTTGTGTCCAGAGACAGAATGCAGGTTCTGCCTTCAGGATGAAGAATCCTCCGAGCACATTCTCTGTGTTTGCCCGGCTCTTTATTGGTTGAAAAAAAAACGTGTCTTTAACAGGGAGACACGTTTACAAGCAGAGCTTAGGATGGCTTAGGCCATCTCTCTTCGATACAAAAGATCTAGGGGCAGGGAACTTAAAAATAATACTATAAACAGTTTGGACGCTTTCGCAAATTTTTAATCGAATCAGAGACAATTTTTTGTTTAGAAAGCTCTTAACAATCTACCGAATACACAATTCAATCCTACCAAGTTAAAATGTATGAATATTAAAAGTTGATATTAACACATACACGCACCTCATTCCATCCGTATCTGTTCTTAGCCTGCACTATAGCCTCATAATATGCGCCAGGATGTAGATTCTTTATGGTATACGACATAATATGTGTCAGTGGCTCCGATGCTGGCCTATGCTCTGGCGTAAGGATAAAGTCGTGCCATCGTCCGGGCTGTTGAAACGTGTCATTCATCTGAAAGAGAAAAATACATTATTTACCATGTGCATTACGATATTCATACGCATTCAAATAAATATAATATAATATTATTTTATATACAAGCATCACAGTAATTGAAATAATGGGTGTTCTTGAGAAGATTGAAAATAATTGCATCACTCGTCGAAAATACCCAGAAGAAGAACTGCGGTTGGCTGGTGTATATGTACATAGGTAATGTAATAACATAACACCCCCCAAAGGAAAAACTAACGATACGTAGGTAGTGTACAAATACCGATAGACATGGATGAAGGTGAATAAATAAGAATCCCAAACAGAAGCGCACAGCACGCAAGGGATCCGCTAAATCTTCATTTTCTTTAAAAACTTAATGAAGCACGTGATTAAAATTGCATTTAGCTGTATTATCTCGTTCTTAATTATGCAACCGAACGATGTTTTTAATGAGATCTTAGCGTGAGCTACATAGTGGGTGGATAGGATATGGGTGGCACTTGTCTGGCTTGTTCAGCAACTGAGAACATTTCGATTTGAAATAAATGAATGGATGCGGTTTGGATGTAATGGTGTTATATGGTTTTTCCATTTTTTTGATTTTTAATACATTTTCATTACAGTTAAATTAGAATTAACAGCAAATAACACCTGGAATGCAATTTGTGCGATAGATACTAGTATTTACTTCTCAATTAGGAAGACAAATTGTATGTAGAGTGGTTCGATTGCTTCTCACTGCTATTCGAGGAGTCCCTCTTACTGTCAGTACGAGCACCTACATCGTTCTTTACCTAAGGGAATAGTGATCAATTAACGTCGTACTAAATGTAATGTAAAAAAAAATCTGAATTGATTATTTTCTTTCAAAGATTTCGAGATTGTTTCTTCGTTCTCTCTTTTTTTTTTTTGCTTGTTTTATTCATTTTAGGGAACGAGTAAAATCACCTCTTCATATTGGTCTATCCTTCTCCATTGAAAACTGATTGCAGCTGAAAGCTCAAGGCATCATTAATTTTGTCGACAAAGAGTTCCTATCTAAACGTGGGCACACGCACACGCTCTTGATTTAAGATATTGAGGAAATGTTTGCACTCGAATTTCATATTAATTACTTTTTGCCAAAGCTTGTTGTTAATGAGGTCGATGGTTTGGGAAAGTGGATGGTGAAAGTGAGAGATACGAGTATATATTCGAAATCGGTATATTAATCTTTGCAAGTCGTCAGTACTTAACGTCATCGCGCCGATTCGCAGAATTAGGGAAGTGATTCCCTACAGTGCGAATTATTTCAACAGAATGAGCCTTTTTGGATCGCAATGCGAAGAGAAGATTGTGTGTGTGAAGCATTGCCAAGATGATATTTTTAATTATTTTGTTTACAACCTCGAAAACTGATATAGGTACCTACTCGGAAATCAAAATTTGTTTCATTCTCTACACAAAAAATACACCAGACCGAGATTGCATTTTCAATGCAAGCGTCTGATTAGTAGGACAGTTTGACTTGGTGCTGAGTTTTTTAGGACTATCCAAAAAATTGAGAGAGGGTACCAAATAAATTCTTATAGAAACTTAAGCTCTCACATACTTGAAATAGGCTGGGATTTGGGATAAAATTAAGAGGCACTTAAAAACTATTGATAACGAAGCCTTTGACAATAATGGATTTAGTTAAATATTCGCACATTAATTGGGCAAGTGTAATGGGATCATGACGTAATCTTGAATGACAAAAATCTCGAAGGCTAAAAAACTCGAATGTACAAAAATCTCAAAAGACTATTATCTCGAAAAAATCTCGAAAATAAAAAGTAAATTCGAGATTTTTTTTGGGAATAACAACATAAGCCCAAACTCGCCCAAATTCTACAGTGACCACAAGCGGGGGGTTTGCAGTGGGCAGCATGCCATGAGATTTTTGTTATTCAAGATTATGCTTTCTATATTTTTTTAATTCAAGATTTGTACATTCGAGATATCGTGGTAGACCCATGAGTAATCCATTAAGTGGCGTAGAAACTAGACTCTTTCAAAACATACGGGTGGGCCATCTAGTATGGTTTCTCTTAAAATCATAAGTAGGTTATTTTGCAACTGCCAGCTGTTTCCCACTCGAAATCTTGACAGAAAGTCAGTACCTTACCTACTATACCTCCGCGGAATTCATGAGTCGCTTTACGCTTGAACAACGTTGGGAAATATTGAAAACTTATTTCCAAAGTGAGTGCTGTGTAGCTCAAACCGTGCGTTTTTTGAAAAGAAGTTTTGGCCGCAATGAAGCACGCATCTGGTTCTCGGGAAACCCGCACATTATTGTCAAGAAGCCAATGCATCCACAGAGAGTGCGACAGTTTAGTGCGGATTGTGGAATGGTGCGGCATCATTGTAACGGGTTTTTCAATAGGGATGCTACAAAAGTAGAGCGACAGGGACAGCAAACGACGCCGAATTTCTTGCCGCTCTTTTGACATTTCTCTTCAGTAAGGTTTGCCATTTCATTTTCATGATGGAAAGATATACGAGCCAACAACGAGTCGAAATTATTAAAATTTACTACCGAATTTCGGAGTCAGTTGCCTCAACGTTAAGAGCGCTACGTCCAATTTATGAAGAGGCTCATTTCTGGCTGAATGGCTTCGTCAATAAACAAAATATGCGGTATTGGTCAGGCAGCAATCCACACGTACTCCATGAGTCATCATTGCATCCCGAAAAAATTACGGTTTGGTGTGGTTTATGGGCCGGCGGCGTCATTGGGCCGTACTTCTTCCGTGATGATCAAGACCGGCACGTTACTGTGAATGGGAATCGCTACCGTTCAATGATAATCGAATATTTTTGGCCCCAATTGTATGATATGGACTTGGAGGACATGTGGTTCCAACAGGACGGCGCCACAAGCCACACAGCGAATGTCACAATCAATTTATTGTAAACAAAGTTTAGAGAACGTGTTATCTCACAATATGGTCCAGTCGCTTGGCCGCCTCGGTCGTACGATTTGACGCCGTTAGACTATTTCCAGTGGAGCTACATCAAGTATATGGTCTATGCAAACAAGCCAGCGACGATTGCCGACGTGAAATTGCAGCAGTATCGGCCGATTTATGCTTGAAAACCGTCGAAAATTGGGTTCAGCGTCTGGACTTCTGCAAGCGTGCCCGTGGTGGCCATGCAAAAGAAAGCGAGTTCCATACATAATGGCATCGAACGTACTTTCACAGGAATAAAGAATTTTATTGATATCCAAAACCGTTTTTGTTTTATTTAAAAAAACTTTTGTAGGGCTCTTATTTAAAAACCCTGTACATACCTATGTACAATTTGTCTTCGAAAATGAGGCTGGGAACAAAGCTTCAGTCAACGGTGGGAGTTATAGATCCATGTTAACCGACTTCTTTTTTACTGAAATGGAAGACATGGATTTGGACGACTTCTGGTTCATGCAGGATGGCTCGCCATGCCAATGGGAATGTTTACTCTTAGATATTGAAGCCATAATACATGGAAAAAATGTAATTTCGTTCATTTTATTGCATTTTTGAAATCTAGCCCACCCTTATATCAGGGAGCACATTTGAGCTCTCGACACGTTAGTGAATGCTTTATGACATCCTACATCAAAGCTAAATCCACTTTCGTCGTTCGTACATCCCAGATTCTCACAACCTTTCTTAAAACAATAGTGAAACAAACTTCTTATTTTTTTCAGTTCATTGTCATGGATTCGACTATTATACCCGTTTTCACTGTAAAACCGTTAACCGTTAAGTTACTTACCTTAGTTTAAGTAGAGCTGAACAGATTAAGTGTCATTAATGTATATTTTTTCGTTTCACAGTCCATTCACAATGCTCATCCGAAATGGGACAAAAAACTTAGCCGAAACGGAAAATTTTTTAGCTTTATACGATTGATGAACGAGTTCAGTTCAGTGCAATCATTTTTATTCTCTGAAAATTTGAGCTTAATCGGTGCAAAACTTTTCGAGTTTTTAAAGCATACACAAACCAATATAAAGATATTAAATTGAATTTTTAAAATTTGAAATGTATGCTGTCGGCAAATACCACGGATGATGGAATAAAATCTTTGCTGCTCAAAAGATACTGCCATATGATTGTGATGTATGACATGGGATATTATGTACAATGTATATTTCCATTGAAACGAATTTTGCTTTGCTCAATTGTCTGTTACCTTGGCGACTTTTGACGGATTTATTTCCTACATTATGTTGCAGATTTTTTTGCTACACCTAAAGATAGGTACCTATGTACAATAGATATGCCTGAATAAATATGTAATTCAAAAATTCATAAATTAGCTACCTGACATTTATAAAACAAAAACGTACATCAGGTGAGTAATGATGTTTCCGTAACAAATGACCACTTCGTTGATAAACACTCATTACATTACGTTAAGTTTAAATTTAAATTTAATTAGTATTCATGGACCCTTACGGCATGTTTTTTTTTTTTGGGAAATTAAATGCAACAACAACAAGAAATGCACACTACTAATTATCATCATTCAGGGAATCTCGCATTTATCAACATATAAATAAAGTTAATTCACGAAATCAAGTGAACCGTTAAATCCAATCACCTCATGTATACATCAAGTAAGTTCAAATAATTTATTAAATTAATCAGTGCAGTTAAATTGTATGCAGTTGTAATTTGCGCACTGAAAGCGCGAATTAATGTAAATATTTTCTCTATATAAATAAATGAATTTACAACGATTCATAAAGACTAAATGCGTTGTTGAACTCAATGTAGGTATAAACTACGAAAAAAGAAAAAAAATAATAATAATTAAATTCGTCACATGCTTTCCAAGTGCATATTGACAAATATTGAACAAATCATTCGCCACCGCTTCGACAGCAATTAAATTACATCCGCCTTTGATAGACATTCATCGAGGATGTGACAAAAAAAAAGAAGATCTCAATAGAGTTCATTTTGAATTTAATCGAAAAATCAGAACGCTACTGGTGATTCCTACCTACCAGCAGACCATCGTCGTCGGTAGGTCCGGACGATGCCACTACAACAGTCCAGTCAGCTTTTACTCAATGCTGAAAATTTTAATTTTCCATCCTTTCTCTTTTTTTTATGCATGAACCTGCAGCAAGTCGAATTCACCCATTTTCAAATTATATTTGTGTACCTTCCTACCTACACTTTGTACGGTATAAAAAATGCAAGCCAAATGGATAACACGAGCGCATACATACAGAAATATTATGTTCATACCTCGAAGGAGAAAAACTGCAACTACGTTACGTACTACATTGTGTGGCGCAGTCAGGGAGCCATTTGTGACTGCGAACCCGGGGAAAACAAATTAAGTCCAACCGCAAATGGAAAACTGTATATTTGACCCAGTACCTACAGTATAGATTTCAAAAAGCTGGCAGCTGCAGCAGCTATAAATTGACCACCACCACCAGCACCTCACCACCACAACCGAAAGGACAAGAAAGCAAGTCGTAAAAAAAAAAAATTTTGAAAACACACAAGACAAACTTGGAAATAATTGCCAAACGAAGTAAATATAAAAATATTGACCCAAGGATATGTGTATGGTACAGTCAGTGCAATGTGCATTAAGAAAACACAGTAGTTATGCATTTCCTTGCTTACTCACCAGGACTCTTCGATAAAGCAGGCGAACTTCCTCCAGCGGTGGGTAGCTATCAATTTTCCATGTTAAATTATAACTGTCCGAGGATCTTCCCCATTTTGGTGAGTAGAATTCAGCTGGCCCCGGGCGACCAGATAGTTCCATATATTTTCTTGATCGTCCCAATGAGTTATCAGCAACACAACTGTAATTAAGAGGAACAAAGTACAGAATTAGTGTTGGTTAATTAACTTTGTTAAAAAAAAATATATCTTATTAAAATAATAAAAAAGGAAGTTGGGACATACTTTAAGAGAATGCCATGGATTGGGTAGAAAGGTTACGTCGATTAACGAAGAAAAGATACTGGCATGGGATTGTGTAAAAAACGAAACGAAAGTCACTTTCGCTTTTAAAAAAAAACGAAAGAAATCGTGTGAAAGAGGAAATTTAAAATACGTAATATTCGCGTTTGGCGTTTGTAATATTCCACTTATCTGTCGGGTGTTGTTCAGTAACCAGTTCGAACAATTTTTGTTTTTGACAAAAGTAGGTACCTAATGTGTACCATAGTATGTTTCTTTTTTATGACACCTTAATTATTATAAATAGTCGCAAATGGAATTTTTATTCTTATAATAAAAGAAAAAAAAACAGCTTTCGCTTTGGCACGATTTTTTTCGTTTTCGGTTTTCATTTCGTTTTTGCAGAATCCCATCCCTGTCGTTGTTTGGTTTTTGCACGAAATGAAAATGAATTTCATTTTTGGAGTTACCTTAAGCAAAAACAAGTAAAAGAGCTGCCATTGGCCTAGCCGATGCTTTAATACCCTAAACTACATACAAGTCATGCAAAATGTTTGTCGTGTGTGTTAGTATGTGCATCCATGGGTTTAATATTGGCTTTGTATGGGAGGCACCAAAACTACTTGACTGACATGAACCATTTAATACCAACCTGACGACCATAAAAAGAAATCCTCTCGCAAAATTTCATCCGCATAAGTCGATTCGTTTGGACTCTATCGTGTTTTCAACAGACGGACATCCCCAAATCGATATAGAATTTGATCCTGATTCAGAATATGTATATATTTTACGGGCAAAGTGAATAGGTACTTCCGAGCATAAGTCACTTTAATTTTTTTATTGAAAATTTGCCTACTTTGATTTTCCTTGCTGAGATAGATACGTGTTAAAATAAATTCGATCTCACCTTGGCGATCAAATCGCTAAAACGGAAGCAAATCTGTCAGAGAATTTAAAATCCGACTATAATATTCTAGGCCCTCTAGCGTAGATAGTGATAAATGGGATTTCTCCGAATGTTTAGGCCGTGTTATAGGGTGTTTGGAAACACTGGGGAACAGAATTGGGTCACCGAAAGATAATCTGCCATGGCCCATAAAACCTCGCACCCACCCCATATCCAAACAGTAAACCCAAGCAGGTAGGGTTGCGGGGGGGCAGCATACTCCACCATATATATTATGTTGAATGTGTTTCAAGTATTTATGAATACGTGCTCACGGTAAATTTTCGAATAGTAATATGCAAACAGGCACTTCTCTCTAAATGTTTGTATAAATTTAAAGTGTAATAAAGCCGACTTATTTCGCTCGGCGTTATTTCACGGCACCGATTTTCTCCAAGGCTCTGTTTTATCTGCGACTCACATTCCCATTTTTATAACTGACCTATTGCCTGTAATTTCTATTCTAACCCAATTCATTCCTTCGCTGGTGACAGCAATCAGAGCTTTTCAAATTCTTTTTAGGACGTAAGTCCCTGCTCTTGTGTAGAACATGAACAATAAAATATTATGTTAAGCTCATTGAGTTCCGACCTTAACAGCATTCCGTTAAATAGGGTTCAGAGTGTGGAATTTAATGCTCCCAAAAGGCAGTGCTTGTCTGCTGTCTCTAAAGCGAAAACTAAACCTTCAGCAATTATCTATCAATGGCATTTGTATCATCGAGACATAAAGACTTTCAATTATCGGTGTGTATTTATGAGAGCAACCTCCGTGCAAACCATACCAGAAGTCGTTAACAATTCTGCGAATTGTCTAATGTCGTTTTCGGTTGGTCGTCCAGAACCGTCCGGAAGAACTCTCCGCGATTCTGAATTCAAATCCAGAAGCAAATTTCTCTTCTTTTCAGTAGAAGAACTGTTGAGTGCCAATCGAACGCTTTCAGAAGAGTTCGGATTGCTTCCGGACGGTTCTGGAAGACCAAACGAAAACGACATAAATCTCCTCAAACGGTGCAAGAAATAGTTAACCCCTTCTAATCTGGCAGACTTCAGTACAACTCTTATAACTCTGTTGCGTCGGAAACCACATTGCATATACCTACTGATATGGATAACGTGAATTCTATTCAAATTCACTTGAAAATCGCAGAAATATTACAAATCTCTTGTTCTATCGGTTCTTACACAACAGTGCCAGCTGCATTACTCTACTTTAACAAGGCAAACCGAAACGCAATACCCGTCATGGAATGCTCATCACCCTCTACAACTACTGTTAAGGATATAAAATCTGATCTGATTTTTAGAGAATTTCTAGGTAAAAAAAGGTCCAACTAAACTGCAATCTCATCTGGTTGAAAGGTTCAAGCATACAAAGGAGTTTTCCAGAAATGCCACCCGCAATAATTTTCTATTATGTGGTAATCGGTGCTGTGACATTAAGGCTATGCGACATAAGGCCATCATTTCGAAGACATCGCTGTATGTATATCGCTTTGCTAGTTCGTCGCGTCGTAAGGATAAACTTTGGTCACTTTCAAGTTTTTTTTTAACTTTGGCAGCCACTCGTGCTGGGTGTGTTAAATATTTTTTCGAACGAGTATGTAAGGGATTTATCGCAAACCTAATTTTTTGAAAGAATTTGTATAACAAACCTTGAAGAATATATAGATATAGGACGAACATGATTCCCCTGCTTATGGTCACTGATGCGGACTTGGACTAGATACGAAATGAAAATAAGTTGGGCTCGAAAATTTATTATTCGCTCCAATGTAATGCAAAAGATACCAGACGAAATGTGTACAATACAACATGTTTTACCAGAAACTTGTTCTGTGAATAGTAAATTATTGGGAATATTCTGGACGATAATTATTTTACCATATTGGCACTAGCAGAAGAGCTACACATAAAGCGGCCCATAGACACTACACTTGTGTCTGCACCGGTGTTTTGACACCGGTGTGGCATTCCGCCATACACATAACACCGATCGAGACACCGACACCAAAATTCAAAAACTTTTGATTTTACTCGCACCGTGTCTGACACCAAAATCGGTGTGCGCACCAGCCCACACACAGCACACATTTCCGTACACCGACACCGGTGCAGACACAAGTGTGGTGTCTATGGGCCGCTTAAAGGAGCTGTATAGAATATATCCCTGCAAACCCGTCGTACGAGTCAGCCGATCCGGTTGGAAAAAGATTTCACTTGGATTTTAGGAGAACAGAAAATTGGTATCATGATATGATGTCCAAGTCCTACTTTCAACCATGCACAGAACAGATGCGATAGACACACATTCTGAAGAACGCAAACCGATTATTATCCTAGACTAGTTGATGAATAAATAAATTCAACAACTCTAAGATAGTAACCAATTAGTTTATACTTAGCAGTGCTTTTAAGGAAATTCATTCTGGAGTGAAGACTACAAGCCCTTATAGGTTCTCTTTGTGTAAAGATTAAGGCCTCAAAATAATATCAGAACAGCACAATATTTTAAATATTGTTTTACCTATTCGTTGAATAGTTTTTTGAAACTATTATTATACAAAAAACAAGAATTGCCTAGTAAAGTGACTGTGAAGGGAGGAAAGCCAGAAAACAAGAGAGGTGAACGCAAGATGGGCCACCTTAAACACTTGCAACACCACAAGAATGCTATGGCCGTCCTTCAACGAATCCAAAACCGAGAAGATAATGCGGAAGATAATGTCCACCCTCGTAGGTATCATAACAGGGCACAACACCCTGCGGTACCATATGAAGAAAATGGGTTTAAAGGAAGAAGAATTTTGCAGAGGCTGCGGTGATGAGGAAGCTCTTGAGGATACGACCCACTTCCTATGTCACTGCCAGGGGCGTAGCGAGGGTTCGAGCCGTGGGGGGGTGACTTTCATTGAAATGCCGACTTATTTCAGGAACTTGCCGACTGTATCGGGCCAGCGGTTTTCGAGTTA
The DNA here is from genome assembly GCA_949372485.1 of Cheilosia soror. NCBI lineage: Eukaryota > Metazoa > Arthropoda > Insecta > Diptera > Syrphidae > Cheilosia > Cheilosia soror. The sequence goes on along the minus strand of OX443562.1, from coordinate 69,908,511 downwards.
TAACGTCATCGAGTTTCACCGCATAGAAGATGTTTTTTGTATGGGAGGTGCCACGCACGGGAATGGACCATAATTCTGGATTTCAAAATACTGTATCGACAAAATTCTGTATTTTTTTTTTTTTGAAAATACTGTATGAACAAAATTCTGTATTTCAGAATTCTGTATTTCAAAATGCTGTATATCCAAAATGCTGTATATTAAAAATACTGTATGTGCAAAATTCTGTTTTCCGAATAGCTGCTTATACCCAATTCTATTTTTTGAAAAAGTGTTTGCATAAGAAAAAGCAAGCTGTAATATAACTTTTTAAATTTATTGGAAAAAAAACAAAAATTGGAAATCATTTAGGAACATAATTTAACAAAAACATAACAGTAAACTTAATACTTCAAAGAAATTTAATAAACAATAAACATAAAAATAACAAATTAGCATAACAGAATTATTTAAAACAAAAGCAAACTTTTTGCTATTCGCCTTAAATAAGCAACGTTGCTTAAATCGGGCCTCTTTCGCATAATACGTCGAATTCTCTTGTTTTTTTGTTTTTTTTAATGTGCTCCCCATTCCTAACCCTTTCCACCTGTGCTTTAGTAAAAATTAGCTCCTTTTTCAGGTCGCTGATAAGTTTATACAAGCCCGGCTTTTTCCTCCCAACCAAGACTTTTAATCGGCGATGCCATGCCTCAACGCTGTTTTGGGTCCTCGGAAACACTTCTGTTCTTGTTTTTGAACTTTCAAAAACAGACCAAAACATCGGTTTATGTTTTATAAATCTATGTAGATATGCAAGGAGACAGTAAAATATAAAAATAAAAGAAGTGGTATGTTAGAATTCTGTATTTAAAAAAAATGGTTTTGATAATGTAAAAAAGTGCGCACATTATCAAAACCATTTTTTTTAAATACGCACTTTTTTACATTATCAAAACCATTTTTTTTAAATACAGAATTTTGATTTACAGAATTTTGAAATACAGAGTTTTGTTCATACAGAATTTTGAAATACAGAGTTTTGTTCATACAGAATTTTGTTCATACAGAATTTTGAAATACAGTATTTTGAAATACAGTATTTTGAAAACAGAATTTTGACCATACAGTATTTCAACCCCAACCCGCCACGCACCTTTGTCCAATTTTGACCAATTTTCACAGGAACAATCCCTGGCCAATACCTAAAATTGCCTCAAAATTTGAGACCAATCAGTTCAGTGGTTTTCGAGATATAGGATTTTGAATGTTTTTTTTTGTATGGGAGGCGCCACGCTCCTTTGTCCAATTTTGATCAATCTTAACACGAATACACTTGGGCCAATACCTAATACTACCTGTAAATTGGAGCTCAATCGATTTGGTGGTCTTCGAGATATCTAATGTGGGGCTACAGCGCCACCTGTTGAGAATTTTCCGACTTTTTTTTCCTAAACCTTCGCGTAGCAATTACGAACAAACCAGCAGAAGGAAGTATCCGGTCGGCAAATTCAGCGATGCCGACAATCTTTTTTAAAATCGAATAGAAACTCGCTAAATTTTAAGGATTTCAGTCGGAAAATTCAGCTATGCCGACAATCTTTTTTAAAACCGAATCGAAAATCGATAAATTTTAATGTGTTCAGTCGGCAAATTCACCGATGCTGACCGTCATTTTTAAAATCGAAACTCGGAAAAGGTACATACAGTCAAAAAAATATAAATTCGCATTTCCGAAAGGTGGAACCTTTGAAAATGCCGTCTTGTATACATTTACGAGTTTGAAAACATATACCTAATGAAAATCCAAACTCAGTTCTTATTTTTTAACATTTTTTTCCGAGTCAAATTTTAAAATAGTTTTAATTTTTTTTCGAATTTTTATAATTTTTTTTTTAGCTGCTCAAGTTAAAATGTTACTTCCTTGATTTGCCGACTCTTAAAAACGGTGGGGGGGTGTCGCACCCCCCACACCCCCCCCTCGCTACGCCCCTGGTCACTGCCCAAGTCTCCAACACACCAGGTACAAAATCCTAGGGAGTCACTTCTTCAACGACCTGGACGAGCTTTCCAGCACATCAATAGACAAGGTAATGAACTTCGTCAAATCAACAAGATGGTTTGTATGTAGCAGCACAGTAAGTAATTTGAATACAGGGTTATAATGGGTAAGGGACAACCTCTTTCCCCCTATGGGAATAAGAATGGGTCAGTTTTGACCTGAGTGTGGCACGGAGAAATCCTCGCCAGCCCACCAACCTAACCTAACCTAACTTAAAGAGACTGTGAACCATAACCTAATACGAGTCATTGGTCAAAGATTTAATCGTATAGGATTATTATTGCCCATGATCTGGCGTAGTTTTTACCAAAAAGTTTTCAAATCAAGAATAAATTCAAGAAATGAATAAAGTTGTGGAATGAATGCTTGTGTGTAAGCATTAAATAAAGGGTCCGCAAAATAACTTTTTTTTTTTGAAAATGCTATAAAAAAAACTACTGAATATTTTCTCAAATTTCTTTTTTTATTTGAAAGTACAATCCTTCCGGTTAATAATGGAAAATAATTTCATTCAAATGGCTGCCTCGGCTGGCCATGCAGTAGCCTATACACCTACACGATCGGTCCAATTTTTAAGCACATTATCGATTGTGTGCAGCTGTATTTCACCAATGGCTTCACGAATATTGTCCTTTAAAGCGTCAATTGTCTCTGGCATGTCGGCGTAACACTTATCTTTTACGGCACCCCACAAATAATAGTCCAACGGTGTCACATCGCAACTCCGCGGTGGCCAAACGACATCAGCTCTGCGGCTGATAATGCGATCTTCAAAAACAGGGCGCAAAACATCGAGTGTAGCTTCGGCTGTGTGGTACGTGGCGCCGTCCTGTTGAAACTAAATGTTGCCAATAACCTCCTCTTCAATTTTTGTGAACAAAAATTCGTTCAACATGGCCCAATAACGATCGCCATTGACTGTAACGGACACTCCTTGTTCATTTTTGAAGAAAAATGGCCCAATTATGCCTCTGAACCAAAATCCGCACCAAAGCAATTTTCTCGGGTGTACGCACTGTTTTTGGCTTTTCACGCTTTGGTTTATCGATGAGGATGCCAGTTTCTTTCACTTTTTTCACAAGATAACGAACATACGGAGCTGACGGTGCTTCTCTTCTTCCAAAATCCGTACGCAATTTTCGCACACATTCTGCAACATTACCATGATTTTCAAAGTAATGTCCCAATATTTCCCAGCGTTGTTCAAGCGTATACACAACCATATTCGTTCAGCGGAAGGATAAAACTAATTATCTGTCAAATCAGACATGAGCTAAGTGTTACCATTCGCGAAATAAGCACTAGTTGAAAGAAAAAAAACGTTAGATGTGCGGACCCTTTATTATTGAAACATTTAAGTGGCCTCACCTCCGAATCCGTTTCGCCCCGGTGTGGTGGGTGGGCTCATCAGTAGTTTAAATATTATGTACCACAAGAAATAGCGTCGGCGAATAATATTTAATGTATTTGCCCACAATTTCCGTAAGATCTTCCTACAGTGAGCGTTAAAAGTAAGTTAAAAGCATTGGGGTTTTCATTTTTATTTTTGGAGTTTCCGTAAAGTATTTTTTACTGTTGAAATAAAATTATGTTTTCTTATTGAGCGGTTCTAACAATCATTTTTAGTATACAGGATAACTTTTAGGAAATCACAATGAAACAAAATGGTCGTATAAAATTATCTATTGTGAGCGTCTATATATTGAAGTTGAAGGTTAAAAATGATTATTGGTAAGGCCCATTGTTATTTCGTTATTCAACTTTTAACAGATTGTTTAGTTTTTAGACCTATTTCAAAGGAAACTCAAAAGAGGATTGGTGTTCACTCACTTTTGACTCTCACTGTATATTTAAATTTTAAGTTTCGTTAGGTCTAATTATTTTTTATCTGACAGAGGACTGCTTCCGAAAGACAAAAGAGGATAACAAGAGCAACGAAGTTTGTATATTAATATCACTATAAGGCGACTAATACATCAACAAGGTATAACTTCGAAGTGAAGATCCAAGGGCAGGTAAAAGCTAAAAATAAAACCGCCAAATATGGCTTGAAATGATCCTATCTAAAGTCGTACCATTGCTAAATTATACATTTTTGGTCAATTTTTGAAAACCATCCGGATGAATAATACCTAGTCCAATTGAGGGTAAAGATATTGCACATCTCCTACACCCAGATAACATATTCCACCACTATAGACGAACAAGCGGGAAGTGGGTAGTAAACGAATTTGTATAATTACAATGGGAACAAAAAAGAACAATTCAAACGACTGAAATGAACCAGTTAGGTGCGATCGCAGTGCAGTGTTGGCTATACAATTACCCCAGTAACAGACAAACTAGATGGAATAATTAAACCCTAATTAGTTGCATTGCAGTGGATTTTTAGTACACACGATGTTGCACTCGACTACATTTAAACTAATGCATACCCTCGTGTAACGTCTATCATGATGATGATGGTGAAATATAATCATGCATTATTCTGATAGCAGTGACAATGGTAAATCCTTTGAAGAACTCAGCTATCATTCAACATGTCTCTACTCTTAATAGGTAGATATGCATAAAATGTGATATCTCACTTACCTGTAGTTGCCGAAATCCTCCTGTTGGATGTGTCGCACAGTCAGCGTGTGTCTGTTTCCTCTTGATGACATAATTCTTCTATCTGTAGTCTGAATGGGGAATGAATTTTGATACCACGATACCTAAACAAAGAGAGAAAAGAGTGTTGGTTTAGGTACAAAAAGGATGATAAGCAGATGTTTTTTTTTTTTATAAAGTTTCTAGACTATTTCACTATAGTCTTCACATAGAGTCATATTGTGTGTTTTGTTTCATTTCGCCGCAGCTTATGCAATCACATGATAATGATGATTATGATAATGGTTGTTTCAAGGCCATAAAGTAATTTAGGAGATTTTTAGAGTATAGTTTAAAACGCCTCGCCTTTAATGTCATATCTTTATCACAAATAGTTTAATTCTAATAAATAAATAAATAAATGCTGGTTGGCGCAATAGGCACTCTACGCTTAGAGTTTTTAGGAGTTATTTAATTTTTGGACGAATGGAAGGAACCTACAATTTTATGCCCAATCCGAACAGCTGAATTGCGAACCTTTTTCAGGGCAGTTGTAGTCTCGGAGTTCAGACTTTCACGAGAGGTGGTGCAGAACAGAAGACTCTGTGGGTTGGCGCGTTGATGTCCGTTTGCTCTACATAGCATAACTTATTAAACGCCTAATGCGCAGTTTGACTAGTCTAACTATTTCTAACGAACAAAATGTTCTCTCGTTAAGGATTTCATCATCGGCTTGTAAAAGGGTGCGCTCTTCAGATCCATAAAGCAGGACAGGGATTACTAAGGTCTTATAGTTACTGATCGGGATGGGCCTTTACTTAAAGTTGCCTTCTAAGCAAAAAGATATCTAATGAGGTTTGAGGTATCTTTTCAAGATATAATTGGCCCTAGCGAGGTATCCGTCGGAACGGAAAATTCTCCGATTTCATACGAATCGGAGGACTTTTGCTTCGAGGTATACTTCGGAGCTTATTGGAATTTCGTTCCGACATTATATGTAACGCACACTGGCATTTTGCGTTTCAGTGCGATCAAGTGCGTTTTTACTGATATTTTTGACAGTTTCATACGAATTTTCTTCCGATGTGCTCCGACAGGAATTTGTTGCGGAATTTGTTTACGATTTGCAGTGAAGTGTTGATAAATGAAAGCAATAAAGAAAAAAAAATGTTTAGCAAAGTAAATTGTTGCTTCAATTTGTGTTTCCAGGGCAAAACAAACGAAAAAACAAGCACTAAATAGGAAAACCCCAATGTACCTCGAAACGACATCATGTCAAATCAATGCGTCGTCGTCGCAATTTAATTATTCTTTCCGAAGACGGATACGACCTCGAATGTAATTTGAGCCTCCGACAGAGTGTGCGTTGCGGATAATTCTCCGTTCCGACGAATACCTCGCTAGGGCCGAATAACAAAGTCGACAAAATCCCTTTATACCTCAAAGATATAGCAGCTGTCTATTCTGACGTTTTGTTCGATTCGTTCATGTCGGGTATCTTTTCTTTTTGGCAGCATTTGCTTTAACCGTGCGGTTAGCTTCTAAATCCAATTAGGTTGCTTCCGTTTCTATATTAGTGAAACCATTTATAATAATATCATCGCGGTATGGAAGTAATTGCAGTTTCACACAATTTTTTTGTTTTTTTTTTTTCAATAATTATGATGTTCAAGAAGTCGACTGAAAGGGGATCACATTGTGTAAATACTTTTCTGACATTATATGCCTCGGTGACGTCGTTACCGACGTTGAAGCAGCAGTAAGATTTATCTATGGTCATCCTAAACCAGGCGGATGGAATTTTCTGGGATAACAAAACTAATGCATGGTTTTTATAAAGTATAGAAGGTGCCATAGACGGCTTTGAAATCGAAACCTATGTAATATTTTTTTCAGGATCTACTTAAGTGTTAACATATGATCGACGGCAGCTTTCCTATAGTTTAAAACCACGGCAGAATATGGTGGATACGATCTTGAAGGGGATGATAAGGAGACTGATACCTCTGAAGTGGGCACACCTAAGTGGACCGATACCTCCAAAAGATGCTTTCTCCATTTTGATCATCATCTTTCTTTATTAAATAGTGCATTCAGTTTAACAGCGGAATTTTGATTTTCGCTGTTATTTTTATACTCATTGACCACAGGACTTCTACTACAAGAGTTTCTTCGTCATATCCATACATGCTTCTCTACGGGATTTTGTGATATAATACTTTCTCTATACTTTGTGGAAAATATATCATTCCTACATTATTTCTGCACGTTTCTCAAACTCTTTTTTTTTTATTTTAAAGAGCCAATGTTCCTCCCGATTTTGCTCGTCGAACTCCCGTCCCGACTCCCGGGCAGTTCTAGTCCTTTCGCAGTCGCAACAGCGCGCCAGTTGACTGTACCCAATCTCTACCAATTTCAAATATGAAAAAGGCCCCACACAGCGATGAAATAAGGTCCCAAAAATAGATGAAATAAGGCCCCAAATCTGACAGTAAGCCCACCATGGGGGGGGGGGTTGCAGAGGGCCTCATGCCCACTCATTTCGTTTGGGGTCTTATTAATTTTTTCTTTTGGGGTTTTATTTTTTCATAATAAAATAGGACCCCAATTTTCATTAGGAAATAAGGCACAAAAAAGGAAATAATACCCCAAAATTTTATTAAAAATCATTGTTGTTGTTTCGTGTACAATTTTTTGGAGCTTTATGTCATTGGGGTCTAATTTTGCAGAGCCGAGAGGCTAAAGAACGTTTATGTTCTCATATAATCGCATTGATACTTTTTGACAGTCCATTATTGCTCTCTCTGCAATATTCCCCCAATTGATGCCTGGTCAATTGGCTATGGGTCATGGCTTTTGTTAGGTATGTATAGGAAGATATCATTATTTTCATATAATAAGTTTCTAATTTTTGGTGCACCTATTGTTATACCTAATGCTTAAGAAGCTGAATTATCAATCACAATTCTGTCTTTCCTTCTTTTGGACTTATTTTATTTGGCTTCTGCTCGGAGAACTGCAATCATTGGAACCTACTCACACGGACATTGTGTTCAATGCTGAGCAAAACATAATATTTACAAACGTAAAACCAATTTGCTCTTTCTCAGAAATGCCATCTTACCTCACAATAACTTAGAAATAGATTTTTCTTTTCCTGCAGCAGCCATACAAGGATAACAAAACAACATTGAGAACGAAAGAAATGAAAGCCCATGAAAGTCTTTATTACGCGCACGTTCTGTTTATTATTATCGTCCCTAAAGTTGCAATGATTTCATTACTTTCAGGCACTCTTCGTTATTGCAATTATTAAGCGGGGATCAAGGGACTGTCGTAAAAAATCCAAAACCAACTTTCGCGACTCTGTAAAAAACAAAAACAAATTCTCAAGTCAACCCGAAGTGACAATTTCACATGACAACACCAGCACACAAGACACAAAACTCATTCGATTTGAAGGACTTTTTTTAAGATTGCCCTTGCCACTGGAAAGACTTTGATGATGGTTGGCGGCATCGTCATGAGTGATGATGCATTTGGATTGAAGGAAAAAGGCTCTCAATAGAAATATCTGCGAATAGGATTGGATAATAAATTGACTTTAGAATTATTGGATAATAGGATGGCATCGCTGTGGCTATATATCCTTGTCCGAATTGATATTGCAGTACGGGCTAAAGTGATAAAAGAATCATGTTTTACCATCGGGAATTGGCGATAACAATTTTATTTAACTTTTATTTCGGTTTGCATTTGAGTATAAGAAATGTTTTCGTGGGTTTATGGTGCGACGAAGGTCAAGAGGACAGCACAATTGACTAGACCAGAGGTTTTAAATCTTTTTCACACTGCGACTCCCTGGAAGGTTGGAAACATTTTGCGACGCCCTTCTAAAAGCACAGATATGTATATAGAAGCTGATCTTACTGAATAGTGCACTAAATGAATTTTGATAAGGCCAGGTCGACGACGTTGAAATATCGTCGTCCCATATTTATGGCATTCGCATTCATCTAAAAATGCGCCTCGTCGCTAAAGATGATTTTTCGGTCGAAATTGGGGCCTCTTCAAAACTCCCCAAAGCCAAGTCAGCGAACAACGGCTTTGTCTATGGTCACTAACTTTGAGCTCCTGAGTTGGATATTGTAGGGGCGTAAGCCCAAGCCGATGCAAAACTCGCCAAGTTGGAATCTGCGAAAGACCGACGGCGACGAACTGACTGCCTCGGGTTCCCCTGTACACTATCATGGAGCGCGGTAGTCCTCCCGACCAATCTGGCTGGCAACGGCCCGTGTCAATTAAAAACCGTTTATTTAATTTTGAGTACCAGGTAAATAAATGAGTGCCAGCCCCATGGCGTCGCGACGCACTGTTAGGGAACCTCTGGACTAGACCGTTAAATGGTTGGAGAATTACATTTGAAAATTGCAATTTTTTTTAACTTGGGGATCATATACCTAGGGCCTTAAACGTAGCTCTTTAAAATTATTCGAAGGTGCGAGTTGTATTTATTGACGGGATCATAATTTAAGACTTCTACAGCAAAGTAGTAGTAAAAAGTTGTACGAGTGGGAACACTCTGTGTGACATTTCACATTCACATTGAAAATGTATTTTTTGGTCTAAAAGGAAGGTGCTTTTTGTGGCGCTATAGGGGAGATAAATGAAATAATGATAATCGATTTAGAAGAGGGGAGAAACGTCAGCATGTCCAACAGAAGATTTCCGCATAAGAGAGAAACATGACCGTACCGATGTAACCTAGCTTAAGCTAGTGTTGGAATTTGACATAATACATATGTCTAAACATTTGACTGAATCTAATCAGGGTTAATACCTACTGTCATACCCCCACGAAAAATATTTAAACAGTAGAGAGAATTAAGAAATAGTCGACCAGATCGATTTTATTGCAATCAATGCGAAGCTCGTTAATAGTATCTTGGACGTCCAGAAGTGTTTCGGATCAGTATTTGGTTATAGCCCTGAGAAGGACTGTCATTTTTATGCCAGCGAATGGTCGCAACCTATGTGGCTTGATATGCTGTATACTAGCACCTTTACTTGGGTGACGTTACACTGTTACAGTTTGGGGTGCACATGGACCATTACGACACTTTAGTTAGCCTCCAAGTTAGCCGAGATCACCTTCCGCTTGTACGTGCCACCTAGATCTTCCACTATTGCTTTGTCTCTCTGAGAAGAAGTGGAAGAATTCAAATTCAACCATTTTTTGAAAGCATGTGACAGAAGATCAAAAACAATGAATTGTGTACTACGCGACCATTGTCATGCAAGCAAGCCCTTCTAAAAGCACAGACATGTGTATAGAAGCTAATCTCACTGTACTGAATAATGCACTAAAGGAATTTTCAATAATAATTGAAATAATCTATTTATCTTCTATCTAACTATCTGTTCTGTATAGACTAGACATAAATCGATATTAGTGTGCGTTAGTCTCGCAAAATCTCGAAAACTGCTTTAGCGACTTGAATGTTTCTTCTTCTTTTGTTTTATTCATCTTAAATTAAGGGTTTAAGAAAATTCGAAAAACCTCAAACAAAAAAGATCGATTGAAATTATACACTACCAATACGAAGATTGTTCAAAATTGAACAAAAGGGTGTGAACTCATTCGAATTACGAACGAGTATCCCTTAATCACCAAACGAAACTTAAACGTTACTGGACCTGTCTGAAAGATCTTCTAAATCCTCGAAGAAGAAGAAGTAACTGCAAAGGATTTTATTTCTTATGTGGCAGAGCGCTGGGCAGTGACAAAGGAAGTGTGGGCTGTCCTCATGCACCTCCTCATCACCGCATCCTCTGCACAGGTCATCTGTACTGATTCCCATTTTCTTGGTATGGTATTTCAGTGTATTGTGTCCGGTGATAATACCTATTCAATCGAGGACAATCGAGGAGAATTAAATTTAAGGCTAATTTAGTTACCGGATCTTCATTAGAAGGAGGAGGTCCAACTGATTCCTATATGGCGGCCAATAGCTTGATGGATTTTGTTTTCTTTTATTTTATTTCAGTCTCACTGCTAACAGGTGATTCACAGCGGATCTTTAAGGTATTCAAGTTTTTTTTCTCATCACACATTGGTACCTTCATAATCTAACCTCATATAAATAACTAAACCTAGCCTATTTACAAAGTCTTTGACAAAAACAAATCTCTACACCATCTAATGGTTCATTCTGCTGAGACGAGGAGTAAACAATCAACATGCATTTCCCCATAAGTATGGCTTATTGAGGTTGCAGTAGAATATCCCCGCTTTTCCATTTACTATAATAATCACCCACTCCTATAATTCATGTAAATTCATGCAAATTCGCATTCAGCAGATAAAATATCTTGCAGATGATGAGCATTGATCTGGAATATTCCCCTCCTAGCTCCAAAGTTTTGGCATCAAAATTCACTTTTTTTTCAAATATAAACCGATAAACATTAAAAAAGAAACCCTATGAGTATCTTGCACTTAATTATGTGCATAATTTTGGTAATTTCACGTTATCCGATTTAAAGGAAAAATCCTTGCTTAACTTATTATACCCTTGTTGGTATTAAAACACATTGAATATTATTTTCTATGTTTTGGAAAAACATTTTCCATTGCACGCTCATTAAGATTCTACTCAAAGATTATAATTTTTTATTAATATAATTAATTCGTTATCTATGCCCGAGATAATAATAAAGACTTGGCTAAAAGGATAACCAAAGCGTTACAGTGGTGTATCGTTTACAAAGAATTTAGATGCCATTATTTGAATTTTTATTATCTCGACCTTAAGTAGCAGATAAGCTTCGTGTAACTGCTCACTTTATGTGTACTTTATTCGGTTTTACGGTTAAATCGATTTTCAACATCAAAACATATTTACTCAACTTCGGCTGATGGTATACATCAGAAACTTGTTAAAGCTCACAAATTGTAGGTACTGATGAAACTTTTCCAAATTGCAAACTTAAAATCAAAAATTTCGTTATGGGTTTCGTTATAGTAGAACCCTTGTAATAATGAGGTTTCGGAAATTGAACGCAGTGTCTGGATGTTGGATTAGGACGTTGACATCTGATTTTATTACAGTTATGAAGAGAGTTTCATGTGAACTTTTATTACCGTCTAAGAGATTTAAAACTTACCCAAAATGGAATAAAATTCTAATGGTTGTGGATACACTTCACATTCTGTTGAATCGGTTAAGAGTGAACGAGGTTTTTGAAAAGTGGGTAGACACTAGACAGTAATATTTTAATTCTTGTGTATTTCGATAGGAGCAAGCTTTGGTCTCATACTCATACACATACATAATAGGTTTAGGTACATAGAATGGAGTTGTGTCAAAAATGGATTAAATCTACTTAAGTTCAGTTAAACACCGTAAAGGGGACATTAATCCTATTAAGTCGCGACATGCGATTTGAACGTTTAATTGCAAAATGTTTTAAGCTGGATTACTCCTATGCAACTATGCTATGTTAAGGAGGACGGCGGCGTATAGGAGATCGAACTTGAGGCAGAGAATATTGCTGTTTAAATCGGAACCAGTAAGGATGTTGACCTTCCGCAGTATATTCGTTAAGAGTCGCCTTAGAGGTTGTGTGCGCTGGTAGACCGAACAAACGAGGGCATTATTATAAAACGTAGCGCAAATTTGACATCATAAGTTCTTTGACTGTATTTTTTTTTTTATAAATGAAAATGATAGTTCTGCTTTTGGATTATGTTTACGTAAATGTTTTTCCATTAAGTCGAGAAAATTATATAAGTGGCCGCTCCCAAAACTGATTCGGGGTGGGATTTTCCATTAAATACTCTTGCTACAACTTCCGGTGACATGTCATCGCATTCTAAACGGATATTCTCTTTGATGGCTTCAAGAGTCTGAAGCGTCTTAGCATAGACTTAAACTTCAAAAGACTCCACAAAAATAAGTCTGCAATGCCAATGGTTAAATCAGGCGATCTTGCCGGTCAGTGCAGTTCGATAAAACGAGAGATTATTATGTATTAGGCGACCAGAAAGTGCAGCCCTCAGAATTTTTGATTATGGGTCATGTTCATGTAGTATGCGTTGTTGCTCCGTCCTGTTGGAATTGGAACCACATGTTCTCTAGTCCGAATTCATCCAATTGAGAAAAGACAAAGTCGTTGAACATGGCTCTTGGCTTTTAGCGCCCTCCGTCTCCATCCACACACCACAATATAGTCGTTAGACCCGCGGCAATAATAAAAAAAAAAAAATTAAGGCCCGATGTCGCCTCTAACGTAACACCATTCAGTAACTTTGAGCGGATGTAATAGCTCTGCGTGGGTTATTCGCGGATTTTCAGTGCCTCAGAACCAGAAGCAATAATTTTGCTTAGTCACATATCCACAAAGATTGAAATTAGCCTCGTCGCTTCTGACATTTTCGACGTCTCGCCCTCCCTCGTGGGCGAGACGTCGTAGTGTTTGGCCAGTTTATGTCCACCAACCCGAAAATCTGCGCCGAATTTTATTCTGCGCGATATGTTAGTATTTCCTTGTGTCTATTTTTGGCTATAAAAAGTTGGAAGAGAAAAACTTAATTCGGGAAAGTTTGAAGATCATCTTGAGGTCTACCTACAAAACTACCATAAAAGTGGTAAGGTCGTCCACCACATTTTAAGGAGACAAGTCCGAACGTCTTGTGGGACCTGCTGTAAGAACTCCTCAGACTGCAAACAGACGACAGACCTCGCTGCGGGATGAAAATCATATCCCGGTTTTGGCTGTACCCTTATAACTTATTTATTTATTTCAATCAAATGATTACATCTACTGTTCTCGCTTAGATACTTAATACAAAAATTATACTTAAAAATTAACACCAAAGCCTAACAATAGGATTAATTTATTCTTAAATTAATCTCTACTAATATTAAAATCAATAACATCACAATATTTATTGGATTCCCTAAGGCATCTAGAAATTGGTTCATTGTAACCATAGTTAACCCTGTGATAGGGTATGAAATAAAAAGCGGTTTCTAAGAACATAAAATCCAACTAATGATAATAGAAAAGGGTAATCGTTGTGACCATCTATCAAATCGCGAATAAACATAACGGAAAAATATTGCCTCCGTCTGAAAATAGGTAAGATACCAAATAATTTGCACCTCGTCTCGTAAGATGGCATTTCAATATTCCATCGTAGTCTACGAACAGCGACTCTAGTAAGACGCTTTTGAATATTCTTAATTCTAAAAGAATGAACTTCGTAAAATGGATTCCATACTATACTGTAGTATTCGAGATGTGATCTGACAAATGAAAAAATAGACATTTAAGAGTATGAGGATCTTGAAAGTCTTTCGAATTCCTTCTGAATACCTTTCGCAACAAAAAACTCAATGTGCTTGCAAAAGCTAAGTTTTATGTCAAAAATAACTCCAAGATCTTTTTTGGAGCAAGTAATGGACAATGGGGTATTCGTATTATCGATTACGTACGTAAAGGGGATTGGAGAGAGATGACGATAAAAAGAAAGGCATTTAGAGACATTGAGATGAAGGTCGTTGTTATTACACCATACAGAAAGACGTTCAATATCTTCTTGTAGAAGAATACAGTCTTGAACTGAACGTATTGGTCGGAAGATCTTCAAATCGTCGGCAAACATAAGACACTAAGAATTCAAAAACAAGTCAGAAATGTCATAAATAAACAAAAGGAAGAACAGAGGACCCAGATGACTACCTTGAGGTACTCCTGAGGTAACATAAATTGGTGACGAGAGCATTTTGTTTATGCAAACATACTGGATACGATCCGTTAAGTAGGAATGAATCCACTTTATGATATTGGAGTGAAATCCTAAGGTAGTCAGTTTGGAAATTAGTGTACTGTGGTTGACGCGATCAAATGACTTAGCAAAGTCTGTATAAATTACATCACACTGCAAACCATTCTCAAGGTAATTCAAGGCAGTTATTACAAAAAATTGAGAGATTTGTAGTAGTGGATCTGCCTGTAACGAAGCCGTGCTATGCTGAGACGGAGAGATAAATCTTTGAAAGGTGTAAGTTTGTCACAAACTAGTTTTCCAAACAACCTAGGGATAGAAGAAATTTTACAGATTGGGCGATAGTTAGTAATATCATGCCTCGATCCAGATTTATATATGGGCGTCAAAAACGACCTCTTCCAATTTTTCAAAAAAATTACAGGCTGCAGAGATAAATTAAAAACTAAACTAAAGGTACAGAAAACGGGAAGAACACTTTTTAAGTAACATTGGCGGGATGCCATCCATACCCGGATTTTTTTTCTAGTTTTAATGAAGAAAGAGCTATGTTTGAACTTCAGTGATTAATAAAAATTAAAAAAATGACCATTATGAGTATGACAGCTATGTGCTCAAGTGTCTATCATAAACAAATCAGAACGCTCTGAGCGTGCTCTGAGCCCACTCGATTCAGAGCGCGCCCATAAAGAGCGAGTTCTATATAGAAATCTATACATACTTCGAAAAAAAAAAAAAAACTTTCTTTAAAATTTGAGACCACAGGCAGGCAGCGGTAGTACCGCAGACATAATATAGATCATGGGTCTAAAAAGGTGGTAATGCTATACTTTATTACCTATTGTCGGTCGTGTTTGTGTTAACATTCATTAAAATTGCCACGGAAATAGGATTTTATTTAGATAAGAGAGGAAAGTTCTATGATAGCGATTGATGGCCTCATCCTCCTCCTTACCTTTGCAGCTCCAGAAGTCGGTTTAAACCTCTGGCTTACTTCCTTAAGAAATTTTTTCTAGTCATGACACCAATAACGTATCGATGTACTTACTTTTTTCCCATCTATATGTTGCTCTATAGAATGCAGTTGGCTTGAAATACCCCCTGACGGCTTCTCTGACCAAATGGTGTATGTAGTGCCCAGTCTAGCCTCACAATTCGCATAACCATAATGAGTTGTGTCAATAATGATTTCATATGTAAGGCTTTGCGCGTCTATCCCAGTCGCACGACTTTTAAGTCGCAAATTGATGAACGCATAGGTAACTTTGAATATGAAAAGTTCACTTCAGCCTTACGAGAATTGATAAGAGTGCCAAAATGTGGTTGCTTTCTTTAAAAGTAGGCTGTGTACTTTTTTGCCTAGCCTTAGTTTAACTTGAGGATGCATAACTACGTATGAAAATCAAGAAGTGGAATTATAGACGATTTCATTAGGGACCTAGGTGTACTAAAAGTCCGTTTAATGAGATCTACTTGGACAAATAGGCTTCGAATACAGGAGATAATAAAATTTAGGTGTGTAGCTCTAGTTTTATGGCCGAAATTTGGAAAATAATTCGAAAAATATTCGAGAAAAGAGTTGAATATAGGTTTTGTCGCTAGTTTGACAATGAGTAAACGCGTATGGATCTCGGTAGGAGGGAGTCAAGAAGTGCATTTGAAGAAGTAGCCAAAGATTGTGGACGGAGTAACAAAAAAGAGGAACTCAGTGATTCTTATTCACTAATTAAAGTGAGATCGGAATTTGGAAAAAATTGGCTGAAGATTAGACTAGCTATTCTATGTTTCCAAGTTATTAGTGAAGAAATGCAGATGGCTGACTTAGATGACCGCGTATACAAAATAACGATAACGTTATAGGCCCTCGATTTAAGTGCATTAACATATTAAGATTAATTTAATTAAGATATTCTCCAATATTTCATGGTTGGCAATATCTTTCTAAAAGAAAAGACAAATCGCAAAGTTTTCTTCCATAAATCCTACGATAATGCACAAAGTATATATACATGCTACTCAAGCAATTCATATAGTCCAACTGCAATTTCTAAACCATTCGATTTTCATCCATATCCAACATCAAACTCTTAATACCTACCCTACCCCACAACAGCACAGGACATCTTTTGGGGTCTGACTAATAGAATATTGCACTATCTCTCACATAGTGTGAGCCGCAAATACCCAACCCAATCTATGTTGAATGCGGCGACAGAGAATGCAAGCGAAATACAAAGAGGTAAAATGTAAAAGAATAAAAAAAAAAAATACTATGAAGCTCCATCTAAACTCTGCTTTATATAGAGGGATGAAGAAATAGTTGATTTTTATTCAAATAAGAAAATGAGGGAATCAACAAACCGTTGCAACTGGATCCGCAAACACAATGCACACTAGTTTCGCTTCGTATCCTTCACCGGAATGTATCCATGATTTTTCCACTTGTATATCCGGAGGATCTGCAAAGAAAAAAAAATTCCACAAAATAACCATGAATGGCTTGGAAATGAGAAAATAACAAAAATTAAAAAAAAAACCTCTCAAATCCTTTTTGCATGCAAATATTTTGTATTTCAATGAATGTATTTCAAACAGTTTTTCAACCCTCCTCCCTGCGTGTGCCCTATAAACCCGAGTCATCCCAAGCTTGTATACGAGAAAAAAAAAATTCAA
Organism: Cheilosia soror; assembly: GCA_949372485.1. NCBI lineage: Eukaryota > Metazoa > Arthropoda > Insecta > Diptera > Syrphidae > Cheilosia > Cheilosia soror. Next base: position 69,891,418 of record OX443562.1, on the reverse strand, counting down.
TCTTGTTCTACGCCACATAGGGCGCAAAACAAAAAGAAAAATAACCTCAACATGAATAAGATAGGGTTTAATGTTTCAATTTCACTTCATACAATGAAGAGACCATGCGAGTACTCGTATGTTAGAGATGTCTGACATATGCAGTGATTTATGTTTAGAGTTTTTGAATTTTTAAAGCTGCTCATACAGAAACAGAACAACACTGTTACAGTTGCAAATGGTGTCAAGGTTCTCTTAAATAAATTGCACTCATTGAATAGTTCGATTTGAACCAAGGTAACTGCGTGGCGTGTATAGGAAATTGTGAAGAATATTGAGTATTTTGTGTGCACAGTGAACGTTTTGGGAAATAGTTTGCACGATTTGAAAGCTAAAGGATAGGAGTTTAAATTATGTCTGTATAAATGTGAAGAAGGGAGGGTTTTAAATTTTAATTTTGTTTGATTGGAGTATGCACACAGTTGCAGTGTAGCTTCTTGAACCTTTTGAACCTCACTTTACAGTTTGGACCGCTGAGCATTGATCGGCTAGGAAAATAAGTCCTAATAGTTAAGTTTCAAAATTTTTTTTGCAAAATTGGCAAAATAATATTTTTAAATTACCGGCTTCGCTCAGTGAAATTCTGTGTAAATCAGATATGGAAAAAGAGAATCATACACAAGAAACGTTACTAACTGACCTATAATTGTCTTTAATAACGGTGCCTTAATGTTGTATATACCTACATTATATTGTATGTGCTTTGAGTTGAATGTTCTCTTGTTATACTGCAGGTTGCGTTGCATTTAAATGCATATTTTAAAGTTTTGACCATCGGGCGAGCCGATTCTCTCCTTCTTTCCGTCAATATGATCAACATTGTGCCTCTGTGCAAAGTAATACAAGATCCATAAAACTCTGGGAGGTCTGTTCTATGTCGAATAAGATTCAGGTTCAGATTTTCCCGAAAAATTGATCACTTGTGCCTTTTTGCTGAATGATGTTTTCGCCTCAGTATAGTAACTGTATAGTGATCACGAAGCTTGTTCTAAGTGGTCTGACTCAACGAACATCCCTGTCATACTACCGAGAGTATGCAACTGTCAGTTGTTGTAAAACATAGGTTGTTAAAACCTGAATACCAATATGTACGTCTGAGCCATTCTGTCACTCAAATTTTTCAAGACCTTGATAACGGTTTCGGGCTGTACCTCACTGATTGCTTGGATGATATTGGCCTTACCTAAGTGCTTAAATCTTTTCCGGATTGTTGGCATTTTATTTACTTACAATTTAACCGAAATTCGGAGTCACTGGCATCAACGTTAAGAGCGCTACGTCCAATTTATATTCGTCATAATCGTCCTAGCAGCGTCTAGTGGAAAAATTTGAGTCCACAGGTACAGTACAAAATGTTCCCGTGCCAGTGAGACAAAGAAGTGCCCGTAGTGTCGGGAATATTGCTGCCGCTGAGGCTTCAGTTGAAGAAAGCCCAAATGTGTCTCTCACACGTCGTTCTCAAGCGTTGGGCATCTCTGTGACGTCGTTGTGGCGAATTTTGCGAAAAGATCTTGGCCTACATCCTTACAAGATTAAATTGACGCAAGAACTGAAGCCGCTTGACCACCAGAAGCGTCGTATGTTCGTGAATTGGGCTGAGCAATAACTTGAAAATGAATCGGATTTTCATCGAAAAATCATCTTCAGCGATGAGGCACATTTCTGGCTGAATGGCTTCGTCAATAAACAAAATATGCGGTATTGGTCAGGCAGCAATCCACACGTACTCCATGCGTCATCATTGCATCCCGAAAAAATTACGGTTTGGTGTGGTTTATGGGCCGGCGGCGTCATTGGGCCGTACTTCTTCCGTGATGATCAAGACCGGCACGTTACTGAGAATGGGAATCGCTACCGTTCAATGATAACCGAATATTTTTGGACCCAATTGGATGATATGGACTTGAAGGACATGTGGTTCCAACAGGATGGCCGGCGCCACAAGCCACACAGCGAATGTCACAATGAATTTATTGGAAACCAAGTTTGGAGAACGCGTTATCTCACGAAATGGTCCAGTCGCTTGGCCGCATCGGTCGTGCGATTTGACGCCGTTAGACTATTTCCTGTGGGGCTGCGTCAAGTCTATGGTCTATGCCAATAAGCCAGCGACGATTGATGAACTTCGTACGAATATCGAACGTGAAATTGCAGCAGTATCGGCCGATTTATGCTTGAAAACCGTCGAAAATTGGGTTCAGCGTCTGGACTTCTGATGCAAGCGTGCCCGTGGTGTCCATACATAATGGCATCAAACGTACTTTCACAGGAATAAAGAATTTCATTGATATCGAAAACCGTTTTTCTTTTATTTAAAAAATCTTTTGTGAAAAACCCTTTATGATACTGATTTTCTTTCAAGATTTCGAGCGGTAAACATATGACTTAAAAAGAAACCACTAGATGGCTCACCCTTTTCAAGGAACCGAAACTGGTTGAGTGTCATTAAGGCCTTGCCAGACGAAGTCTTCTTATTTTTTTTTGTATCTAATTTATTTATAGGTCTTAGTAAAAATTAACTTTTTAGGTAAGCCGTTACTTTTTGATAACAGATATTTTAGTACAGGCAGGTAGGTAGGCACTATGGCAAGCCAGGTGGAATAACACGGCAAAAGGCAGATGGACCCACAAACTGATCCCCACCATCGAGGTCTGGACAAAAAGAACAAACGGGGACTGCAACTACCTCCTTACGCAGTTCTTATCGGGGCACGGCGGCTATCGGAAATACCTTTACAGAGCACGCAATGTTCCATTGTACGCGCTTTGCAGGGGGAAGAGCGAACTTACCAAACACCCAAAGTCGAATAAGCCATATGTTAAGGTCAGAAGATGACTGGCTGGAGGTATGCTCCTTTATAACGAGTGTACACGAAGAATTAAAGAGACTTTAAAGACTTAGAAGAGCCGAAATGGCGGACCCGGAGGATTTACCTGAACTAGCTTATGATTTTAAATATTTCCCCATCTATCTAAAAGATTTCAATCAACAACGTTGCTACTATAAAAAATTCCATGACAATGTCCATCTAGTTTGTTATCCAGGTATCTAAAATACCTTCCTGACTCATATTATGTGTGGAACCTACATAGTTCTTCATAAAATGTATAACCGATATGGAAAGCAGAAGAGAAAAAAGTTTTTCTTTGTCAGGCTTGGCATATTACTTTAAAGACATAACGTATTTATTTGTATTCTCTGTTAAAGAGCAACTTATTCCAAGGAAAGCTTTTGATTTAAGCTTCCGTATAACAAAAGTAGTTTTCTTTGAAGAACTGCAGTAAAATAAGTTCTGTGCAGTATCAAAGACAACGTTCGAGGAACTAGTTATTTCTTTCGCATCTTTCGTAAAGCTGCCTGTTATTTTATTTTAATACTAAAAATTCAGCAGAATTATGTCCTGGTAAGGACATTAGTTTTGCAGAGTATTACAAAATGTCAGATTTTTTTTTTATTTATGAATACTAAGCAGCGTTGTTCCGGAGAAATGTTGGAGTTGAGCCATTCTCCGAGCCATTTCAGACAAGTTGGAGCCACTTTATTAGATAGGAAGAGGGAGGGGTGGGGGGGGGGGGGGGGTTGCTGTTATTAATTTGTTACGATTTCCTTCGAAATTTTACATTTTTTTTGTGTTTGGACTTTTGCTGGAAGGAAAAATCATCGAAAGACATTGCAGGGCTATTCTGCGAGGGATTTCTGCAACAATGAGGACTTTAAACCGATCTAAAAAAAAATTCGGATGGACTGTCTTTCGTCATTCCGAGTTACATCGCACCTAGTCGTTTGACTAATTGGCAATTTGTTTTTGATTCATTTTAAAAAATTCAGAAAATTGTTTACCCGCCTTAATATCCAGCTTACATTGGCTTAGCAGTATTTAAAAGTTTTGTTATTTCTAATTATGGCTAAGAAGTCTACCTCTATGCCCGGTGGAAATTTTTCCCTAGTCATCAATGTAAACCAGATTACTGAAAGAGAAACATTCCGGAGGAAATATTATTCCCACTTGCTAAATCGTTTTAACCATCAGCTATTGTTTTGTGTCGGGGTTCAGTAGAAAAGGTACCTATACATTTTATGCCAGTTTCGATTGGGATTCTCAGATTTGTTTCAGATTTCAGATTTCGTCTGGCCAATCGAACAAATAAAGTGTACTTAGCTGTTCTTTATTGGTGTTTGTAGAGTATGTTATATACTAATGCATATTGTATATTGTACAAGGTACACACTCTTTTGCATATTGTACATATATATATATTGCATTGCGTGAAATATGCAATACACATTCATACACGCAGCATATCATAGAGTGTAAGTGTATTAAGTACTCGCTACTGCGAGTTAGTCTTTAAGCGATTGTCAAAGGAATAAAACCAATTGAATTGAAGTGCAACGAAAGACGTGTTTTATTTGAGACATTACATTGGCGACGAGGATTCCATAGACGAACAACGCTAAATGGCGAATTCATCTAAAGGACCGACTTTTAACCATGATGAGGATGACTGGGCGATGTTTAAAGTACGGTTGGAGCAATACTTTATTGCAAATGATATCGATAATGGTGATCTATTCGCAAAAAAGCAAAAAGCCAATTTAATTGGAGGACTGTGTTCCACTTCATACAGACTGCTCGAAAGTCTAATTCAACCAAAATTGATTAGCGACGAAACAACAACTTATGCTATATGTATTAAAGCGTTAGAAAAACATTTTGAGCCAGCTATATCTGAATTTGCTGAAAGAAATAAATTCTATATGGCGACTAAGGAGGAGCATGAAACAACGATTGTATGGGCAGCACGTGTGCGAGAATTGGCAAAAAGTTGCAAATTCGGGACTCATTTGCAAATGTGTCTGAGGGATAAGTTCATAATTGGATTACCCAGATGTTTGGCGAAAGACAAATTATTTTTGGAAGATGTAGATGCCTTAACCTTTCAAAAAGCTATCACCATTGCTTCATCGGTAGAATGCATTAAACAGCAATACGGCGATAACCTTGAATCTGAGACGACGATTGTCAAAACGGAACCTTCAACTAGCGGAATTCATCACATTAACTTTAAAAAAAAGGGACAGCAGAAACAGCAACAGCAGCAGCAGGGAAAACGAGAAGAAAAATCATTTTGCAGAGTTTGCGGCTATACAAATCATGGGGAAGGCGAGTGCCGTTTTAAAAACTACAGATGCCGAAAATGCAATACGAAAGGGCATTTACAAAAAATGTGTAAAATGTATAGTTCAGTAGTGAGTAACAAAAATGAAAATGCTTTTAATTTTATGTTAAACAGTAGTGATGATGACTTGTCTTTATTATATTTTAGTAAGGGGGAAAAAAGTAATCCAATTCTAGTAAAAGTGATAGTGAACGGAGTTGCGATGTGCATGGAGCTTGATAGTGGTTCCCCGGTTTCGGCGATCACTTTATCCGCGTATTACAAATATTTGGTTAAGTGCAAGATCCTCTCAACAGCTAAACGGTTTAAGAGTTACAGTGGAAATGCAATATCACCGGTTGGAGTTATTAAGGTAACAGTTGCGTATAAAAACAAAAGTGTGCTACTTGATATATACGTAGTTGATAATGGGGGTCCCCCACTTTTGGGTCGTGATTTTATGGAAGCATTCAGTATTCGGTTTGAGGGATTGAATTTCATTGAATATCGAGACAAAGATCTAGTACAGATATTGGAAACATTTCCATCTGTATTCGATGACAAACTCGGAACGTTTAATAAACATAAAGTGTCTCTGAAATTAAAAGTAGGTGCTATTCCAAAGTTTTTCAAGCCAAGGAGGCTACCTCTGGCAATTAAAGGTAAAGTAGAGTATGAAATAGCCAAACTTGTCGACTTAGGTATACTAGAACCCGTCGATTATTCCGAATGGGGAACACCAATCGTGCCCATTTTAAAAAAAAATGGTGATGTGCGTATATGTGGAGACTTTAAAGTTACACTTAATCCACAACTCTGTGTTGATCAATATTCTTTACCGACCATTGAGGAATTATTCGCAGAAGTTCATGGTGCGAAATAATTTTCAAAATTAGATTTGAGCATGGCATATCAGCAAATAGTTTTAGAAGAGAATTCGAGAAATTTTACAACAATTTCAACAACTAAAGGTTTATTCAGATACACTCGATTGGTCTATGGTTTAGCCCCAGCCCCAGCTTTATTTCAGAAAATTATTGAGCGGTTGCTATCAGGCATTAAAGGGGTTATAGTATTTATGGACGATGTATTAATCGGTGCTAAAACGAGAGGTGAGCATTTAAAAATACTAAATGTTGTTCTAAAAAGACTAGCAGAAGCAGGGTTAAAGGTTTCGAGGACTAAATGTGAATTTCTGGTTAAGTCGGTGAAGTATTTGGGTCATGTTATTGACAGTGAGGGCCTTCATATGGACCCCGAACGGATAAATGCAATTCTAAAATTGCAGACTCCAAAATCAGTTGTCGAATTGCAATCTTTTTTAGGAATAATTAATTTTTACAGAAAATTCATGCCCAATTTAGCTTCAGTAGCAGGGAAACTCTATGATTTGCTTTCAAAAGACAACGGCTTTCTTTGGGGCAGTGAAGAAGATGAATGTTTCGGTCGAGTAAAAAAGTTACTAACTGCAAATCAGGTATTGGCACACTATGACCCCAATATAGCTCTGAAACTAATAGTTGATGCAGGTCCGAAAGGAGTGGCTGCAATATTAGTGCATGAATATAGTAGTGGTGTTCAGCGACCTATATCTTTTGCTTCTCAACGGTTATCGGAGGTAGAAACTAGGTACTCGCAAATTGAAAAAGAGGCATTGGCTATAATGTTCGGTGTGAAGAAGTTCCACCAATACATTTTCGGCCGAAAATTTATATTGGTTTCGGATAATAAGCCACTTATTTCTATATTTGGTTCACAAAAAGGAATACCACCAATGTCAGCTAATCGTTTGCAACGATATGCAATATTTTTATCAGGCTATCAATTTGAACTAGAACACGTTACTTCAAAAGGCAACATCGCCGACTATTTGTCTCGTTCACCGATAGATAATGCGGAGCAGGAAAAATTGTTTTCCAATGAAGTATGCATTAGTTACGTAAAAGAGTTTGGGGCAATAGGAACGACGTTTAAAGAAATTAAAGATGCAACGAGCAATGAACAATTATTGGTGACTATACGGCAATATATAAGGGAAGGCTGGCCTCAAAGATGTGAGGATGAGAGGCTGAAACCATATTTTAGTCGAAGAAACGAGCTTTCGATTGAGGATGATTGTGTCTTTTGGGGTTATAGGTTAATAGTTCCGGAATGTCACAGGAAATCGGTTCTCAATGAAATTCATGAGACTCATTTGGGAATTGTTAAGTCCAAAAGTTTGGGACGTAGCTATTTTTGGTGGCCTTTGATGGACGATGATATTGAGAAGACGGTGAAGTCATGTGAACAGTGCATTCAATATCAAAGTAATCCATCCAAGGCCCCTTTGATTTGCTGGAATTGGCCTGAAGCTCCTTGGCAAAGGTTACACATCGATTTTATGGGACCTTTGTTTAAGAAAAAATTTCTAGTTGTTACTGATGCTTATACAAAATGGATTGAGTGTATCGATATGGGGGAAAATATATCAAGTAGCAACACTATAAAACACTTACGTCCTTTATTTTCGCGTTTCGGTATACCTAATGTTATAGTCTCTGATAATGCAACCACATTCGTATCCGAAGAATTTCAAAACTTTCTAGCAAGAAATAAAATAATGCATAAAACAAGTCCGGTTGGTAATCCAGCTACCAACGGACAAGCTGAAAATAGCGTCAAAATTTGTAAACTTGCAATAAAGAGATCTATGCAATCAAAAAATTCAGTAGCTAAATTAAATCAATGCCTCGAAGCTTTTCTATTGGACTATCGCAACTCAGTTCACAGCACTACTGGAATGTCTCCAGCTATGTTAATGTTAAATAGGAGTTTAAGGAGTAGGTTTGATGTTACAAATCCAATTAAAAGTAAATTGTCTCGAACAAACCAAAATACGAATGTTAACAGGAAAGTAGATTCAATGCAAACAAAGCAAAAGAAATATTATAGAGGAAATAACGACAAACAATTTGAGGTAGGAAACTATGTTATAGCTAAAGATTATTCTGTTGCAGGCAAACAAACTTGGTCTAAAGGTCGTATTGTAAAAATTTTAGGAAAGCAATATTACTTAGTTGAAATATTAAGTAAGCAAAAAATTTGGAAAAGACATGTAAATCAATTAAAATCGATTGTAGTAAATAAAAATGATAATGTGCTATCCTCCGTATTTGATCCTACAGAAAAAGTTAACATTAATTGTAATGATGATTCTAATAATACGGAAAATATTGTAATAAACGAAGGTGGAGAGAATGTACAAACAAAAAATAATATAGATTTAGGTAAAGATATTGAAGTTCAAGTTCAAATACAAGACAAAGCAAAAATGAGCAGGAAGATAGATTGGACAAAATTTCAAGAAAAAGATAGATACCCTAAAAGAACACTAAACAAAAATTAAATTGTATATAATATATGTGTATATCTAATGTACTTAATTATTTATATGATTTAAATATAAGGGGGACATTGTAGAGTATGTTATATACTAATGCATATTGTATATTGTACAAGGTACACACTCTTTTGCATATTGTACATATATATATATATTGCATTGCGTGAAATATGCAATACACATTCATACACGCAGCATATCATAGAGTGTAAGTGTATTAAGTACTCGCTACTGCGAGTTAGTCTTTAAGCGATTGTCAAAGGAATAAAACCAATTGAATTGAAGTGCAACGAAAGACGTGTTTTATTTGAGACATTACAGTGTTGATGATGTAGCTGCCAAAAGTTGGTAACCCTTTTTTATTGTAAATATTTTTTTTCGTAGAGTGGTTGCAACATGCAAAATGTTCATACATTTTCATAACTATAAAAGAAATGGCAAAATAAATATTTCATGTATATGCTCACCACGGTCCACGTCTTCCACAAAATTGCAAACTCGATACTTTTTCTGCCTTTCAAATAACAAATACATACTGCAACTGCATAAATTGCTAGTATGACGAAAACGACCCAGTACTATCCGAAGAGGACGACGACGACGATGAAAATGTGCCACATGATGAAGATGAAATTAACATACCTATTATTTGTTCTGTATTTATAAAATTTTTTTTCAAATTATTTATTTTAACATGATTTTTCAGTGGCTCTAACTTTTTCGACCGACTTTCATAAAACGTAAACAAACAAACGTCAGCCACCAAATGTCAAATCATATGTACCTAAGTGTAGGTATTGATAAATCTCGAGCGACTCTGAAAAAAAAATCTAGATTCACAAAAGTGCTCCAGAATTTGAAAAGGATTGTTTTTTTTTGTACCAAACGAACGCAAAAAGTGTTCTCGGGCAAGAAAAAGTGTTTGTTTTTTTTGCCAATCGAAATCGGCATTAATTTTATTTTTTTTTTGTTTTAAGTTGTAAGCCAAATGTGAGCCATTTCTCTTTGGCTAGGAGCATTGAGTCAAAGTTGAAATACTTCAGCCAAATTACCCAATTCGGTACTTCAGCATAACGCTGATACTAAGAGGATATAATTATTTGATTCGATTGCGTCATGCCTTAAGCTACGATTACACGGCTATTTTTTTGAGTCATTTAAATGGCGCTGTGGCGTCAGGAAAAAATGTCGCATGAGAGCGACATTAAGGTAAGCTACGATTCGTCATTGAAAAACTGGCGATCACACAAAATGACTATCATCGTCATTTGTGTCCCAAAATCAGATGACGGACACTGCGAGTCATTTTTGGCAACAGCCAAAAAGTTTAGTCATTTGTCCTAGGCGTCATTGAAGAGCGATCACACGGCCATTTTTTTCCGCCATTTAAATGGCATTTAATTTATGTCATTTGGTGCGCCATTTTCCTAGCCATTTAAATGACGCTGCCAAAAATGGCGATCAAACAAAGCGACATTTAAATGACTGATGCTTTGTGACGGCATTTTTACGTCAGAGCGTCATTTAAATGACTCGAAAAAATGGCCGTGTAATCGTAGCTTTAGTAATAATAATTTTACAAATGAAAACACAGTAAAAAATTAACCAAAGGCTTGTTTTTGAGACAGGTGGAAGGGACCTTCCTTAGAAATGAGTTGGTGGTTGTTCACCCCTAATAATAATGCAAAGTCTTGGATATTTGTTGAACTTGAGTTTATACCGCTGCTGGCATGACACATAGTGTAGAATGACATTTTAACTGACTAGCAAGGCGCAAGTGGGGCCAGTTCCGGGCGAACTGGAAAAGCTTGTTAGCCGAGGCATCGGTTTACCACCAAAATATAGAGTCTCCTATGTAAAATAAGTTTGGCTGCCTGTTTTTGGGGTTGATTTCATTAGGTAGGCATTCCAAAACCTACATCTTTCCCTACATATCCTGCGATCACTATAAATAGAAGAAAGTCGATAACAAACCCGGTACACGTGTTCCATATCCTATTCAAATGAAAAGTACCTAATCATATGCCATTTGACCAAATAATTTTCAATTGTCCTTTGGCAAAGGTTACAAGAAAAGAAACCACTTGTACGCCACTGCTCTTTTATGACTTTTCAACTGCAAAGCAAATCTATTCAATTCCCTTGGTAAATTTAATCAAAAGAAAAAACCGCCCACAGATTATACTTTGTGCCCTCTGCCCCCAAACTTACATAGAACATCAAGTCGCATATCGACTGTAACCGGATCACCGACTCCATTGTCTGCCGTACACTGATACACTCCAGCCTGTTGACGTTCCAATTTTTCCAAAGTCAGTATTGGACCGTCGCCAATACGAGCTGATGATTTTCCAGCCCCACTCTGCAAGGATACAAAGAGAAAAAGTGATATAAAATTTTGTTTATGAAGAAAACTTTTCCGAAAATTATGCACAAACAAAACGACGACAAACGGATAAAAAATGAAAAGAAAAACCCAAAAGGAAAACTCTCTTTTGTATTTTGTTCTCCTCCCTGTCTCTCGAACCCCATAAATCTTGGGCAATAATTTTAAGTTCGCCCTGCACCCATGCTGCATCAAAGAGCCCCGTATACATTGGGCCGGATACTATGTCGGCGAGGAGACGACGGAGGAGTCTGCAACTACTCTAACTGCATTAAACAAGCACTCTGGGTATATGCATAGGACTCGGAAGGCAAATCGCATTTTATTAAGAAGCAAAACTCACTTGTGGGACTAGACAACGGTGGAGTAATTTTCATCGGCGAATGGGGACACAAGAGCTCCCAAGTCTCGCAACAGTCGACAGCATACATGATATGTTGCACCTTTACAAAAGAGTACAGTATACTCGCATACATGGCTACAGTCTTAAGTGTAATTTATGTTAAACACGTCTTCAATGCACATTACGGACACGTTTTGCGGTTCTTTGGCAGTGCTCGTGAGCTCGTCTATTCACCATAAAATCCTTTTACTTGAGCGAGTGCAGCCAAGGATCCTCTCTGTTTCACTCCATCCACTGCCAGTAGTCGTCTATGTAACGCTTAGTCTGTTTGTGCTTCGCTTCTATCGGGAAGCTCATATATTAGTCTCCGACAAAAAAAAAAAGAAAAAATACGTTACACACACATCACATAGAGAAGAGGATAATATTTATGCACAATTTAGGCAGCTATACCTCCATACGTCGCGCTCACCGTCCTTATTCAGGACTCGGTGCCTGATCCTCATATTTTATGCTCCCTATAAGAAGCGAACAGAAGCGAATGGCGAACACCAAAGGAACAACGAAAATGGTAGCATAAATCTTAAACTTAACATGCACGGGTGCTATATGACGCTCGCTTCGGCGGAAGTTCTATTCTCATCAACTTGCTCTGCATCCCTATGGGAATGAGTTAGTCAGTCCTTTGCCGTTTCGAATTGATTCATACGTTTCCCCATAATACCCGCTGGGTAATGCATAGCAATCAAATTTTTGAAATTCGGCCTCGACCAGAAGATGCCAGCAGCGAGCCCCAAAAACTGGCCAGAACAAGTCGGGTTCAACAAAGGGTGCAGTGAAATTAATTACGCCGCAAAATGGAATGGTGAGGCAACCTAACGTACTCGTACAAGAGAACATGGTATCCCTAAATTGATGCCACATGATTTGAAACGGCTCGGGCAGTTTGAGTCGCTAACAGGCTTGGGCCACTTTCGAGTGGGTGAACCAACAAAGTTCGCCGTTCAAATGGTACGAGTATTTCGAACAATATGGAAGGGAGTCCTTTTAGGGATATGTATTTTTTTTCTTTCATTTTTTATGCCGACAACTTTGGGAATTGATTTATGACCATTTTGGGAATGTACGTAGTGCGGAGAATGATTTAATGTGTTTCACGTACTATGACAGATTGAACACGAGGATATGCTTGGTGCAGACGACGCACGACGACGACGACGACGAAAGTCATTGGTGTTTCATGTTGCTGCTAGTCTACTACTGTTGTATGGGCGAAGTTTTACCACCGCTCTGGTGGCATATGTATTGTATACCTATGATTGGTATTTTTTGTGGGTATATGTACTAGCACCACATGGGCAATTAATTTTTTGGCAAATTCGTTGAGCAAGAGCGGGTGGAAGGGGATCTATTCCAAATTTGATCGATTAAAGTTTTCGGTTTGTTCGAGGTTAATCCAAATTAAGCGTCAGTTATTGATGGTCGTATACTTTTATATGATGTGTGGAGTGAATGATGCGGCAGAGTGCAGAAGTTTTGTACGAAAGTTTTCAATATTGTGTGCCTAAGGGGGTTGAGATGACGATGGAGCAACCATCTAGATTTCTCTTGATTACTGCTGCATTCAATTGGTGAAATTTTGAAGTAGGTACATATGCGGTGGTTGGTAGGTAAGTGGCTTGCGGAAAGTTGAACATTTTGAATAGACGAGTTGAATTGAATATCTGGCATATGTTGATAAAGTTTTATGATGGTGGTGCAACTTGTTGCGGTGTACTTGGTGGGTTGCTGAAAATCCAAGTGTTACATAATACTGGATGCGTTCTATGTTTCAGGGCGAATTTGTTTGGCTGTCATTTTGGTTTGACTGTTGACTGACATTTTTTATATGGAAAGCCAAGCAAATATGGCTACTAGCTCCAAGACCGGAATGCGGGCTCATAGGACTGGGAAAAGCAAATAGTTTATTGACTTAATGTTTCCATCACCTAGTATGGAAGATAATGACTAAACTTTAAAGTGATTTAAGAATGAAAAGGTCGCTAGCTCTGATGCCTTAACAGCGAACTGCTTCGAATGCAGAGTTGAGGTTTTGGTAACAAACCTACATCAAATTATCAATCAAGTATGGCTGGAAGAATGCATGGCATGCCCGATCAGTGGACTATATGGCCCATAATACCTACCAAGAAGTCGAGCACCTTCGGGCTTATCTCTTCTAACGGCGGCATTTAAGATAGTATACAACGTATATTGTATGAGTGTCTCAAAAACACAATCAAGGGAATGTAACAATGTCGCTTCGGCTTCGCAGATCGATCATGGCCCAAATGTCGATACTGAGCCAAATGCTGAACTTAAAGTCACATGAAGCCCGATATAAAACCATTCATTGTCAGCGGCTCTATATATAAATGGCCGAAAAAAAACTGATCCAGCTGTGTTAAGTGACGTTTTAGAAAACGCTATGCATGTGCAAGTAGTGGAAGTAGGTCATCCGAACTATTTCAAACGTTTTCCAGATGGAAATGCGATGTTATGCGACTTATATCTTTAATGAAGAATAGCACTAGGAAAGGACTACTACTTCCGTCTTGCTCCTAAAGAAGCAAAGTTAGGTAGGGTTAGATTAGGTGGATATTTTAGAAAGGCACATTATTTATTTGTCCATTTTAATACCATATATTGGCCCGACATGAATGCCCAGTTGTACAGTGCAGAGTTCAGTGTAACTGAAGTTAGAGTAGAGACGAACAGATAAGTGTCACTCATGTATATTTTGCGTTTCACAGTCGATTCACAATACTCACCTCAAATGGTACAAAAAACTTGGCAGCACTTAGAAAAATTGTTGTTTTGCAATATTTTATAATTTATTCGATTTTCCAAACGGGTTGTCAAAGGAAATAAACGGGGACAGAGTTCTATGGTTACCCTCCATCCTTTTCTTCCAGCAGACAATCCCTCCACTGTCTTTTGGTCAAGCAGAAGAACGGATTCAACCACCCATTTCTGCCATGCATCAGTCTCTTTCTCCTCAGTGGTTGACTGTCAGAGGCAATAGACAGGGGGTAGACTGCTACGTTTACTGTGCGTCCATACCCGAAGACAAACCGCCAGCAAGAGATGCTAAATGCAAACATTTTTAACCAACTGAGTTGACTGCTTCAGCCATTATTATGACCCCCTGGCAGAGTAAGATGCACGGAGATATCTCTCTTTAAAAGAAATTCGTATGCACTATCCCACCTGTAATGTTCCGGCCACTTCCTGTGTTTTTGGGACAGCCGCCTAACCTAACTTTCATATCTAAAATATCAAAAAAACACACAAATAAGTTGTAAGCTGTTTTGAAAAATAGTTGACATCTATTAGGCGCTTTGTAAAACTGGAACAGTTTTCGTCGAATTATGCAAAATAAAGCTGAGTTCACTATATCGAGATTTTCATAGTTCACTATTTATTATTATCTCGGTCCATGGTACTACCAAGCAGAAACTCCTTTTTTGGTGTAGTGGTGGAGAAACTCTGATATTATTCGTTTCTCTTTATGATGGTCGGTGGCAGAGTATTGCTGTCCCCCGCCGGGGCTCGAACCAACGCCGCTCGGGTCACATGCAATTACTTTAACCACTACACCATGGGCACCGCCAATATTAAGAACTGTTTTAATTTCATACATTTTTTTAACGTCTCAGATAAATATGATAAAACCTCATATCGCCATCAATCATAGTGTCATACCCCTGCTTTTCCATATCTATCTATAATAATTCTAAAATACCTACGACATATTTCAGCATGGCGGTCCTACTCTCAAGCTGTGCGACACGTGGAGATCTTCTGATTTATTTTCCAAGAAATGGAATTCACTAATGTTTTGTATTTAGGTTACCAGAAAATGAACAAGAACTTTTAGGATTTTCCATGAATGAAACAACAACAATTAAGAACTGAAATTAACTTACTTAATTCCCTAATCATCCTTCAGAATTTGCCAAAACAAGACAAGATTCTTTATACAACTCCACTGTTCTAACGACTACCATTTAAATCTGTAAACCAGTACAACAGTGCCGATCGGGATCAATTGAATAGAATAGATAGACTTATTGTCACTCTCCGATTCTTCTCGTTTTCTGAGAAGTTTTCTTTATTTCTATGGGAAAACGACCTACAGCCGACCTTACACAGCAAAGCAAAAACTTTTATTGACTTTCAACAACTAGTTCTTAGTGCGGGCACCAAGTTTATAACAATTACAAACATCTGCCATTATACAACCTTTACAAATCCCATCCTTGTAGATTTTCTATTCCGGAGTACTATTAATCGAAAACGGATCTATTAGCTCCCGGTAGAAAAAAAAAACAAATATAAACAAACTTTCACGATTAAGTTTCCTTTTTGTAAACAGCCATCTTTCCCATTTATCGAAAATCTTATCTCTCATTCATTCTATTCAATCCTTTAGCCCTTAGAGAATTCAAATTCAATTCAAAACTCTTCCCCTTAATCCCACTGTCGTTCTGTCAATTCCAAATCCGCACTTGATCCTCTAATCCCAATTAAAACAGAAAATAACAAAAAAAAAAAAAAATCCCCACAAACAAACGGTATAAGAAAATAATCACTAACAGAAAATACAAACCTTCTTAGTCCAGTATATGGATGGGACAGGATTTCCTGAACCTTTGCACTCCAGCGTAATTGGTCCACCCTTTCGCGCTTGCAATTGTCCTGATGTTGGTATCGCCCGTACACTCGGTGGAACTGAATGAAAAACAAACGAAATGCAAAATAAATGACAAAGTTGAAAGTTTAATCCTTGATAATTATTCAAAAGGATAAACACACAATTTAGATAGATTTGCTTCTACCCGAAAACAATACGGACAACTCGCATACAAAAAGGAAACACAAATATAAAACAAAGAAAAAAAAAAAGGGCACTTTGACGACACACGAGTGTTGGTAAAGGTCCTCCTTGAAGGATTACAGAACTAAGTACACGGATGTCATTATTATTCTGATTATCATAATTACTTACCCAGAATTTCGACTGTGTGCACTTGGTCCCTGTTCACTTTGTCACTGATTTGACATACATAATCTCCGGCATCTTGTGGCTCCAAGTCAGATATTTCTAAATTATATCCATCTATCAGTCTTATTCGTTCATCCCTTGTCACCATTATATTCGAGGCTGTGAGCACATTTATACCACGTCGCCAGAGTAACACAAAGGTTCCTGCAAATAAAATAAAAAACGAACAATGTACTCATATTGTAGTGGTATCAAGCACACGAATAAGAAAATGAATTTCATCTTAAGTGCTAAATAAATAAATCACTTTTGATTGTCACAAAAGTTCCCGTTCGTCTAATTTCGAATTTATTGCCCAGTGGGGACATTGTCGAGTTGGCCAAGTGTACCTAATGTTAATAGGCTCTATGGTGGTCAACGCTTAAGTTTTCTTCGTTAAACTTGTTGTTTTTTATGTAGGTACTGGACCAAAAAAGCTGAAAGGACATTTATTTTATGCCGGAATATGAGTCGGTGACATTTTTATATATATATAGCTATTGTTATATAGATTTTTAAATATTTGTTGGCATTTATTTTCAGTTTGAATGCGGACACTCACATTTCTGTGTTGTTGCAGATGTCAAAAATGATTAGTCAGCTTTTTCTACGTAGTGTAGGTACAAAAATCTTACCGGTTTTGAAATGTGTTAAAGTTGAAGAGAATGTGTTTTAATTAATTTCAAAATTAACACTGATGACATTGAACAGTATGTTCTTTACGATAAAAGGAACGGATTTCATGGCAGAGTGCCATGCCAATGGACTTTAATCATAATTTTTTTCTGTTTATTTTTTATTGCTCTGTTACTCTTCGTAAAATTGTCTGTCCTATTTGCGTTGACGGGCTTCGGAGAAGGCTATTCAACGACGATCTTTAAGAGCAACATTGATTTGGTAAAAAAATGCGAGTCATCTAAGATGGCTAGGACATGTCAAGCGGATGAAAACAAACGATCCGATCCTATCCTAACAGTTTCCCAGACTAACCTGGAGGGACAAGGCAATAGAGAAAGTCCTCGTCATAAGTAGTGCGCGCAAGTAAAGGGTGGTTAAATCTTAAGGGCCGATGTTAAATGTGAACCACACCTAAACGTCAAGTTTTTTTTTTAACTTTATTCAGGCTTATTATGAAAATGGGCGTTCAAATCAAAATGCATATCGTGCACTTCGTGATTTTTTCGGTCAATTTAATCGTCCAAATGTGCGTACAATCGAAAAAATCGTGCAAAAGTTTGAGCAAACCGGGTCTGTAGGAGTGCATACTTGTACAGCTCGTACTGCAGAAAATGTTGCTGCTGTTCGCGATAGTGTGGCTGAAGAGCCGTCCACCTCAACTCGTCGTGGTGTTCGCTATCGTGAGATGATAACGAACCTTTTATGGCCCGAATTGGAAGATGGATGTGGATGTGGACGATATGTGGTTTCAACAGGACGTTGCCACTTGCCACACAGCTAACGAAACAATGGCTCTTTTGCGGGAGAAATTCAATGGCGTGTTATCTCACGTGCGTCGTGGCGATGTTAATTGGCAGCCACGATCATGAGATTTGACACCATTGGACTTCTTTCTTAGGGGTTATTTGAAAGAAAAGGTGTACGTCGATAAGCCAGCAACAATTCAAGAGCTAAAGAATGAGATAGTTCGGCACATTAATGGCATAGAACATCAATTATGCCTCATCGTCATCGAAAATTTGGACCATCGGATGGAGGTGTGCCGCCGAAGTCGCGGCGCCCATTTGGCCAATATTTTGTTCCATACATAATTGAACCATACCAATATTATCATAATAAAAGAAATGACAATAATTTCCTAAATAATTTATTATTTAAAATCAACATCGGCCCTTAAAACTTAACCACCCTTAGAAGACGACCTCAACCGATTTGGATTGCGCGCAACTTGAGGCAGTTAGTTAAGGACTTGGCTAAGTGGAGGGGCTTGTTAGTTGAGGTCTCAGTTCACCCCGAATTATTCAGCCGCCTAAGTACGTAGGTAAGATTTCAAACGTATACCGAAATCACATCTGGAAAAAGTAACCTAAATGTTAAAAGTCCAAGTCCAAGGTATGATGACAATGGGAATGATTCGTTATTAAGGCTACGAACTGGCTAACTGGTTGGGGATCCGGTTGGTTATGATTTATCTCTACCACTTAAAATATATATATATATTTATGAGAAAGACACGAATAAAATCAATCGCCTTAATCGGCAACTTAACTACATATTTACATCAACGACGTAAGACAAGCTACGTCCTCATCTACCTCAGTTGCTAGTCAACATGTTTAGTCTGTTATCATTTGGAACGAAGAAGTCATTCCCTCGATTCAGGATATAATATGAATAGGACGAAATACGATGAAATCAAAAATTGGAATTGGTGAAATCGGTCCTTTTTAAGCGTTGAACCTTGAGCTCCTTCAACGTAGCTCAATTGCTTACGTACCTACCTATACTAGTATTTCACGTACCCCTAAGTCCAGGAAATCTGCATAGTAGAAAGAAAATAAGGGGGATTCTCAAAAACGGTGACAGCTATGTATAGGTGCATCAGCTTTTTTAACATCGCATTATACAATATCATTTCTGCCATTTTGTGTGAAGGCCTGAAAAAATGAATCAAGCAACTGATTGGCCCCTACTGGTGTGGCTTTTATAGGTTCTGTACCTTAAGTCCATAACGGGTTGGCTATGAAATCTCCTTTTCGAAAATCCCTTTTCAAAAATCCCCCTTCCAAAATTCCCTGTACTGAAATCCCTTACTCCAAATCCAAAAGACCCTAAGAGAAAATCTGCAGAGACAAAATCCCCCATTTTTTGACTTGGTGTTATTTATTCTGCTGCCGCGACACTTAAAAATGGTGTTAAAAAGTGGGATAAGTATGGGAAGCATGCTGCAACCCCCCTGCTGGGGGTCACTGTAGGATTTGGAGTAGGTGCAAGGTTGGGCATATGCAAGGTTTAGTTTGCTTGTGGGAGATTTTGGCATAGGGGATTTCGTCCCGGGAGATATTGGAAAAAGAGAAGAAACAACATGAGAGATTATGTCCAATAAGGGATTTTGGAAAAGGGGATAACGTAGGGATCCCTCCATAACACATCTCGCGCACGTCTGACAAATGTCCGAGAGTTTAACTGCCTAACACTATTTATTTATTTATTTTTTTGAGTCTAAAACCGACCAAATACTTGCACTATGGCAAGATCGATACCCACCATCTGTTCTATTTTTTTTGCTCCCTGCCAAACTTGTAAGGTTGACAATGGAGAACACTCACTGCTCCTGAAAAAATGATACATTCTAACCGAGATGTTTAATGTAAAAAAAGGGTTTAAAAAGTTGACGGGCTGTCATATAACTCCTTCAACATCACACTTCAAAGAGTTGTCACATGACAATGCCAACCCACAAGGCACGATCTTCCAATTGGTGGAACACAGCGAGCTATTATTCAGTCATATAGAGACGGAAGCGGTTAGAATGGGTTTAGCGGTTAACAAGAGAAAAACAACGGATATGCTGTCAACAAGAAGGGACACCCCACATCGACTCTGCTATACTTAAACTCATGTCAGGTGAAATTTAATGAATTGTGACTCTGTCCAAACATTGTCATGAGAAGGCTATTGAAAAGAGACATTTCCCGAGCAACTAAGGTGAGTATACCAGTCCTGATGCATGGTGCTGAACCTTTTACTCAATCTATTTAGATATCATCGGTTGCTTTGAGAAAAAAATTTGCTTGAAATTTTCTGTACCAACTCAAACGGTACCAAGACACGGGCGTTAGAGGAGGTGATTCAACGACTAACTACACGAGCTCTACTCCGACATGGAAAAAATTGCACATCAATAGTCTCAGATGTTTAGAACATGTATGTGCAATGTACACTAGCGCGAAGAGTCTTCGATTCCAACCCAGAGACACAACGGAGTAAAGGAAGTCCCAGCTTTAAGTGACGCATACAAGTGGACTGGGACCTCAACAAACTTGGAGTGTGCATCTAAAGGCAGATCGTCGAATGATCGATACGGTTTGATGTTTTCAGGTTTTTATAGAGGCTGTCATCCCTTTCGAATACTATACGTGCTATGCCAAGACTGACAGGACAATGATGCCAAAAACCTTTATAAGCTGGTTATGCAACGCTCACATGGCACAAGTGCTACTGTAGTTACTTGGACAATAATTGGCTAATCGAAGTGCAGGTTCACTTTCTGAGAGGCGAACAAATTTCTTTCCCAAGAGGAATACTGAGAGTTGACTGTCAGTATTCAACTGTTTAAACAAATCACTCAAAGCTTAAAGGAATCGACATAAATTCCAACTGAAGTGTTTGTTAACAAAAAAGTTGTTTTTTCTTCAAAACAACACCTCCATTCAGAATATTATAGCCATTTCAGATATCCTCTTAACCATATTGATCCACGCCAATCGAATGCGGCTGGCGTAGACAGAGGTATGTTGATTTTCTGTCCCTTCAAAGCCAATCATCCAGTCAAATGGAAGAGAATCCATGCATTTCGATAGACAGATATGAATTCAGGATATGAATAATCTATAGCTGCATGCAAACATGCATGTTCTGCAATGATAATGATGATATCTTTGTGTGAATTAATGATGATGGGTGTGGGTATCTATCTACATCTGTATTTGATACATTATTTCGCTTGATGACAGGTATACCTATGATTTTGTAGTTGCCCTTGTTTATATCGATGGATGTGATGCAGATGATTGATGGAAGCTTAATATCAATTTACAGAGTTCTACGAATCACGGCACTGGCATGTTCAACTTGAAAATGCTTGGTATGATGATGCGGTAGGATTGTTAATTGCAAACAATTTTTAGTTAATTAATAATGTGCACTAGGTGTTATCTTTTATTTATTTTTTATTCATTATCAATTATGTTTGTCCCATTTAACCGGCTTATACCAGGTCTAGTCATAAAACTGGTACACGATTAAATGCATTAATTGTGAATGATTAATAATTCAATGCATTGTTTACTGTTATTTGACACGCTGTGACATTTACTCAAACTTTTTAGTTACTTACAATCATATGGAGTGGGGTGTAATTCGAAAATCGAACTATACCTTAACTATAGGCGGCGCAACAGGCGGGTAGACACCCAAGGCCTAGCTTCTCGCAACCATTCGTTTTGTGTGAGTTTCTATTTTGGGACGAATGGGCGCAGTAGCGCAGTGGTTAGTGTGCTGGACTACTGTGCGAGGGATCCCAGGTTCGATCCCCGGAAAAACACAAATTACATCTTAAAGTTTTTTCTACTGCGCCACCTCTCGCGAACGTCTGACAAACATCCGAGAGAATGACTGTCATGAAAAAGCTTCTCAATTCAGCCGTTCGGACTCGGCATAAAATTGTAGGTCCCTTCCAGTCGTCCCAAAAAAAATGCTCAAAAACAAGCCATGGAAAATCCACAACGAAATGCTGCTTCAGCTCACATAGCGAAATTAACTCAAGAGTGGCTCAAAACCAACGTTCCAGGATTGATTATCATCGGGTGATTGGACAGCTGGAGGTCCAGACCTCAAGCAATTGAAGACCAAAATATATGGTCCGTTTTAAAAGGCATGGTTTTTATTGCATGGTCTAAAGTCTACACTACGCCGAAAAATTGAGCCCTTCAGCGAGCCCTTGTTCGATCGGTGAACAATTCAAGTTGTGCGTGTGAGATAGATTCTTAAAATAGGTTATTAAAAAGTATTAACCTCTTCTCATTTGGGATGCATTTTTGTATTGTATTTTATTGACTAGGCAAGGTAGGAATACATTTAAACGCATTGAAAACAATATTCTAGCAGCGAATATAGAGGCTCAGAGCCGACTTTCGTTATAAGGAATAGACAATAAGTAATTGACATTACTCTGGTAAGTATCTAACTCAAATACAGTAATAATAGACCAATGGAAGTATTAAAAGAAGAAACATTCGCTGATCATAAAATCATTGAATTTTTAATATGTACTATATACTAACAATCACCCAATACCATATAGAAATCACAAGAAAACTGACTGGATTATCTTTAATCTGGAAGTCAATAATAGTATAACATCACTCCAAAGCCAAACCAATGCAATACTTGCACCTGAGAATTTGAACAAGCCGCCGATTATTTTGCTAAAATTGTCGGCAAATCTATTAAAGAAGCATGTCCGTTAAGAACAGCGAGGACGGGCAAGAAACTACCACCATGGTGGACAAAAGAGTTAAGCAACGTAAGAAAAGAAACGAAAAACTTGTCAATGCTGCTAAACGCACAAAAGCTGATAGTGACTGGGAAATTTACATATCCTGTCAAAGAAAATTCAAGGCAGAGACACACCGTGCAAACCGATGTACCTACTTGTAAAGCCTACTGTAACGAAGTAGAGACTACTACAGAATCAGTTTTTCTCATAAAAATCCTTGCTAGAGAACCCGTCGCTCTCTTAAAGACCCCAATGACCAATGGACAGAATCGTGTCAATATCGAGCTCCTTCTCCACACTCACTTCCCAGGATGTAACCCCAATGGGAATAATGACCTGGATTTATAGTATTACACGGATAGCGCCGCTCCAATGGAAATGGTGACGGTGGAAAAGATAATTATTGGGCAATCAACTCTTTCTCACCATACAAATCTCCCGGAATCGATGGCATCTTTCCTATGATGCTACAAAAATGTGAGAAACATATAACCTCACATCTGAAAAACGTATTCCTAAGCAGCCTAAAGCTAGGATACGTTCCAAAATCATGACGAAAAGTTAAAGTGGTTTTTATACCCAAAACTGGTAAGCCCAGCCACACATCATTATTGTTCTAAAAACATTTGAAAGGCTCATAGATTATGCAATACATATCCGGATCAAACTAAATGCGGATTCTACAGTGGCCGGCATAAGTATTTTGACAAAACTAAATTTAATTCTACTCATAAATTTGAACTTACTTTAACAATTCTATTAGAACTGTTTGAAGAAACTTTTTGCATCAAAATATTTTTTATTTGAGACCGAGGAAAAAAGTCAAAAAAGTAGCCTTTTACAATAGTTCTAAATTTTCATTGGGTACCTACTTCCTACTTAATGGGTTAAGGAAGGTTTTGTATCATTCAAACGAAATTTAAATGACCTTTCCATTGATGCCAAAATTTACATGAAGTGAGTTCAAATTTACTCAGAAATTAACTTTACTTTTGTCTAAATAATTATGCCGACGACTGTGTGTACTGTACACTTTCATTTGACTTGCAACTCTTGATCGTGATAATGCCAAATACAGTGATGCCAACGTGATCAAATGACTGGTCTTGATCGGCGTTTTAATATGAAAGGTTATGTTGTGTCGGTCACAAACCACTAAGAATAGACCGCCGACTTCCCGTACACCTACCCGATTCCCCCCGGAAAAAATTTCCCTGTCTGTGAATACGTGTAAATGTCAAAATTAATGGCGGCAATGATTTTCCATGCTATACCATGCGACCAGGATTTTTCAAGTATGCGTGCGTTAGTGGCGCCCCTTTGATTTTGTACAGCACCAATACATGAAAAATCCTGGTCTCGCCGGCAGCTTGTAGGCAAAGTCCGTTATGTGGGAGGAGTCGACGGTCTATTCTTACTGGTTTGTGGTGTCGGTTGGAGCGGGATCAATTGTGGGAATTAGAACTAAATCATTGAGATTGCATGTTGAAACAATTCTTGCTCTTATCAAATTTCGTCCAGGCTCTTCCACAATCAATCGAGTTGCAGTCCTTTTTTATGGTTCAAGTTTCTCAGCAACATGATTATGATACCTTGCTTAAGCAACAGCACATGAGGTGGCATTTGCTGATTGAAATTTCAATAGGGAAATTTGGTGCATCGTTTGGATCTTCAGTCTTCACTGCCAACAGAATCGGCGCTAAAATAGATTTAGGAGTTACCACCAATCAAATCGATTATCTTTCTATTCATTTCTAATGTCTGCGTATTGAATTTGTCAGCGCGACAATGACTTGTTTTGAAAGTTATTTCATTGACATTTGCAGCAGATCGCGAAAAATTGTTTTAATCAAGCCTCCAGTTGATAAAATTTCCGTGGGAATTTCAACAAAGTCTTCTTAATTTTGCAATAATGAGAAAACTCAAATTTTAAAAGCTCTCAGGATTTTGTCCACAGAGATTCCTTCACGATCAGTTAGTTTTCTCTTTTATATTTAAATATCGCGAAATAAACCTTCCTATTAAAGTACCTGAGGAGCAGTTAGTAGAACAGTGATGATTTTGCCCAAAGCAAAATACCTACATATTTCTTATATAGAGTACACAAATCGAGTTTGAATTCGATCAGATGAAAAATAAAAATGTTCCCATACAAATTTTGACCCCCCATTTTACCCATTTAAG
Organism: Cheilosia soror; assembly: GCA_949372485.1. Classification (NCBI taxonomy): domain Eukaryota; kingdom Metazoa; phylum Arthropoda; class Insecta; order Diptera; family Syrphidae; genus Cheilosia; species Cheilosia soror. The sequence continues at coordinate 69,866,600 of OX443562.1, read as the reverse complement.
GGTGGAATCTCGAAATATCCTTCCTTATTGGTTGTACCTACATTTTAGAGGAAACGTCTGTGCAAAATTTCAGTTTTCCAGTTTTCAATTTCCTTTTGAAAACACTTGCCGAGGATTAGTTTAATTGAGTTTGCGCCATGAAGAAAATTTAAATAAAAATAAATAATAAAAAAGTAAAATATAATAATAATCAACAGCGTAGTGTCAAAAAGCGCTGTGACTCGACTCACTGCTTAGAGTGCTGGACTACTTACTACCTATGCGAGAAATCTCAGGGTCGATCCCCGTAAAAACACAAATTACGTCTAGTTATTTTTCCACTGTGCCACCTCTCGTCAACGTCTGACAAACATCCGAGAGTATAACTATCCTAAAAAAGCTTCTCAATTCAGCTGTTCGTATACTCGGCATAAAATGTTAGGTCCCTTAAATTCGTCCCAAAACTAAAACAACATATACAAACGAATGGTTGTCAGAAGTTAGGCCTATGCTGCATATGCATGGTCAACTTGTCAACATATTCAAATTTTAGATGAGTCTTACGTTCAGTTCGGGTTGAATTTGAGTGATGAATTTGAGAACGTGTTATGATTGTTATGACAAGGCCAGAATTAATATGTACCTATCAATATTTTTTCAAATTAAATATTGTTCCATTTCACTGTTTAAATAAAACCCATTGTTTTCATTATATTTATAGAAAAAACATCTCCCTGATATTTTTGATTTATCTTAAAGTGCAGCAACAATGGAGTGACATTTGTATTCAGTTATAAATAATAAATAAAATTGCTCATGGCACTTTCATAATATGCTGCTTTATTTATCTACATTTTTTTTTACCGCCCCGCCGAGACATTTTATTCACAACCTTCCCTCGTCTCCGGAAATCTTCATCACGAGGACAACCAACGACATTAAAGTATCCTTGCATCTCAATTTCAACACCATCCACGTCCACGTCACTCATGGCGTCGCGTCGGTCGTTACCTGCAGCCTGCAGGATATGTTCATCCTTTTTGCGAAATGAGAAGTTGTTTCTGTCCACTACTTTGCGATATGATGAAATGTGACAGGTTTTTAAAAAAAAAATTATACAAAAAAAACTGCTGCATTTTTTTCTTCATCCTGAGAGTGATGATACGGTATACCTGTCGCAATGCCTATAGGCATCTTGTACAGTGTCCTGCTAATCACATATGCACACAATAGCAGAGGACTTTTCCTTTTTACATGATGCAGCTCAACTTATGCTCTAATGCACGTTCACCGAGCTGTATATGTGCCTTGCTCGTATAGGTCCTTTACTTGTGTGCACAATGTAATGGAACTGCTTGTACGGAGAGTGCTATCAGAATGTGTCAAAATGGACTTTACATCAACGGCAACGGCTTTGTTTGCTTGATTTTTTGTTTTCTGTATACTTTTAAGCTTGGTTACTCATTTAACTATGTCGCGACATGCCGTAGGGCTATTTATCGTAAACCCTGTTGTGATATACTGTCTTTTATTTAGAGGAGAGCCTAAAGTTAAACTGGTAAAAAATGCCATCCAGGAAGCGTGTGGTACTGGAACGTGGGTGTGGGTGAAAATATATAATAACGTGTTCGCATGGCCTGGATAAATAAATCATCCAGCGTAGAATTAAAGGCCTGTAAAGACCTCGTACTCTTAGGATTTTGTTGTATCGTGTGTATACTATAGTTTATGTATTTTAAAGGATATTGTTGTTTGTAAATGATTAACATGTTAAAGGACAGATACCTACACAGAAACGACCGGCGCGCGTCTTATCTAAATAATGGAAATATAAAGGATTGTGTTGGCAAGACCTAATGATCGGCTATACAAACCGAAACCGCTTGCTTCCAATGTTCGGCATTTATGTTTGTTGCAGTTTACTGATTTGCTTGCAGTCAATACTGGATAGTCGTATGTACACCGCGCTTCAATTTAAACGGGTAATGCGTGAACGAATTTGTTTGTAAAATCGAAAAAAAAAATCGTAAGCGGTGTGGCGATTTATCCACCGCTGTGGTCCGTGAAAAACATATTTATTTATCCATATGTATCATGCTTAATTGCTTACTGTGAACCATGCAGACCTTCAATTTGAATCGAGAAGGCTTTAGGCATTTTTTACGGCGAACTAGAGCCAGTTCAGAAAGAACCGACCCGCCCGACATGGCTAAATATATATGAGGCTCTACTTCCGAACTCTATCCCGAACTGTAGCACTGCCTGATGAATGGATATGGATAAAATATATTTTCGCATTTAGTTATTTAAGTTTTGATATGATTTTGGCTCAGACTTAATCATGAATGCATTTCCTACATTTCAACAGGTTAACGAGATTATACCTAGATCAAAATATGAGCAGTTACGTCGAGGGGTGTTCTGCTATCAACAGGTGCTATCCTAGGTCTATTAGGTATCTCGACACCATTCAAGATTTTAGTATTAATTATAGTAAAGGTTTCTGCATTTTGAGCTGTCACCATCGACTTGATCCACTAATACACTGAAAAAAAAAAAAAATATTGGTTGTCATATTGACAATCGGTAGTTGTTAACTGGAAAATGTCAAATTGACGAACAAAATTGTCGATATGATGAAAATTTTTTGAGAATATCAAATACATTTAACAACCGGATAGTCAATATGAAGAACGGGCTGTTGTCAATTCCTATGGCACTAAACATTATGAAAAAATTTGTAAGATTAACAATTGCAGTTGTCAATATTATGATGTACGCACTTTCATTGTAATCACATTGAAAAATGCGTTTGTTGAATTGAAAATCGGGGTTGTCAATATGACTACCACATAAGTGCATTACATAATTTCAAAATCTTTATATTGATGAACTTTGTTGAAATACATATGGACAATCGCAGTTGTCAATGTGAATACTCAAGAAATGCCATTAAATTCGATTGCGATTTTCATTATGAATATCGAGTTCCTTACTTTAACAATTGCGATTTTTATTATGAAAATCAATTTTTTGAAAAATTATGTTGACAAATGTTACAACTCCGGCTTCGAAAAGAACTATTATTAAACTGTTTAGCTGAAAACTGTGTTTTTTTTGTGAAATAGGAACTTCTTCCGGGAACCTATAACGCTTCATCAGCGCCCCGAGATGTTTGCAGATGTATGTTAGTTCTCCACTTAAAATGCTGCAAATTGTAGTCTTCTGGAAATTATATCCCCAGTAAGCGAGTTCCAAAGTTGGCTTGTCCTGTAACAGAAGGAGTTTTGGAAAATTTATGTCCTCGCGGTTGTCAAGTGGGCTCTGCGAAATAAGACCCCAATGAAATAAGGCCCCAAAACAAAAATGAAATAAGGCCCCAAAAAATTATACAGGAAACAACAACAACGATTTTTAATAAAATTTGGGGTGTTATTTCCTTTTTTGGGGCCTAATTTCCTTATGAAAATTGGGGTTTTATTTCATTATGAAATAAGACCCCAAAATAAGGAATGAAATAAGACCCCAAACGAAATACGAAAACGTATGAGGGGGCATGCTGCCCCCCTGCAACCCCCCTGCTTGGGTTTACTGTCAGATTTGGGGTCTTATTTCATTTTTTTTGGGGCCTTATTTCATCGCAGTGGGGCCTTATTCCATATTTGAAATTGGGGTATTATTTCATTATGAAATAACACCCCAATTTGAGGTCTTATTTCATTTTTGTTTTGGGGCCTTATTTCATTGGGGCCCTATTTCCTGCAGCCTGTCAAGTGTACTGTATGGTCATGAGCATTAGCTGCCTGTCTTGTGTGGCGCTCAAAAGTTGCATTTCGAGGGAAATAACCTAGCAGTTACAATTCCATCCAAATCGAAAGTGGCGTTTTCGGGATATGATCAATTTTGTAAGTACCGTTATTAGCGTTTGGTGTGAAAATTGAAGGACCCATTCATGGTTAAAAAAAACACTGTTTTGCAACGGTTTAGCTCAAAACTAAGCAAAAATTATTATCTACTCTTTGGTTAGTTTTGAGTATTACCTGCCAGTTACATGTTTACATTTTTATCATAATCAAAAATGGGGTTTTTGAGATATGAGCAGTTTTTTAAAGTACTATTATTAGAGGTCGATATTAGAAGACGCAGTAATTTTAGTGGAAAACTGTCTTCGCTTTCAAGTTAAGAATGACGATGGTACCTTAAGAATACATTTTTGTTAAAATCGTTTTTACCGTTTTCGAGAAAAAGCCGATTTTTAAAAGTTGTTGGAATCTTTTGCGAAAAACTGGGTATGCAGTCATGTTAAGCATGCTTCCGTTAGCTCAATTATCAATTTTGGTTAAAATCGTTAGAACCGTTTTCGAAAAATTCTAAATTGTTTAAAATTTTGAAAAATTTTTATATCGGAATTACCTACCGTTAATGTTAGGGGTAAAAACGCCTCCTAGCGGGAACCCACAAATTTTAAATACATGGTTTAAAACAAATCCGTCCAAGCTTTTAGATTTCAGAACAATGGGAGTAATGGGACAGACAGACATACGGACGGACAGAATTGCGAGACCCTATTTCACTTCGTTTTTTAGTCGGTGTTTGTAACTTTTTTTGAGGCAAATGAATTGAAATGATGGTGAATTCTCATAGAAAAGGAAATAAAATTGTTAACAAAATCTAAAAAAAATCTAAACATCGTTTTACAAAACCACGAAACATGAGTCGTATACAACAAACGCCAACGGGAATAGGGGTGAATTGAATATGTATGCATATTATGATCGTATGCCCGATGACGGATGTGGTGCGTGCTGCAGACTTCAGTCAGTATATCATGGGGTTTTGGTACATTAATAATAATCTTCATAAGAGAAGAGGCATACAAAACAGGTTTCGTTTTGGATACGTTTTGTTGTTGTTGCAAAAACATTTAAGTGTTCAAAAGGGTTGATGTGATTATTGGTCAGGAAAACGAAATTTAGCTTTGTAGCCATATCCATATATTGTATCGTCTCATTATTAAGATTGTAGGCCGAAGGGGTGTGCCGTTTGGAGATGTTTAGCTGTGTCCCTAACGTATTGTAGGTATGTATTTTATTATTGGGAAGAGGTACACAAAACGAGTTGTTTTTGGATAACGTTTTGCAGTAAAAATACTTCTGGACCTAAGCGAATGAGGACTTTAAAGTTCGGGGGTGAAATTTATATTTTTTCTGCACGATCGTTGATCTCCATTGATTGCATAATGATTATTGTGTAGGTACCAATGGCGACCCGGTATTATGTATGTACTCTCTAAGAAGTTTTACTTCACCCATATTTTTTATTTTGACTTTAGGTACTTCATTTAACTTGTCATTATATTCATAAATCTCAATCAATACAAAAAAGGTTTTAACTGTTTATAGGCATTTCTTCCCCGGGTATTTTGAACTATCATTTATCTTTCTATAGGTAGGTAAGCCTACTCCATCCAAAAGCTGAGAAACAAAAAATTAAATTATGTTAGTTGAAATGCGAAATCAAATCCGTGCAAGGCGAGCACGGGTCAGCTAGTTTATAATAAGCTTTTATTAAGAAAAGCATTTTTCTTATAGCTAGCATTGCTTTTGGCAATTGTTGAGAATATTCGAAGTACCTATTCCTATTGCTTACTTCCACCTAAGACTGCACACCAGACAGAGCTAATCAATAAGCAACCGCTGAACTAGCAGCCAATTATAGTCAGCTCATGAAAGGGACCGCAAAAACACATGTACATAATCATAATTTTATCATATCAAAATTATAATGTTTACCTTATATATTTAGCAAAATCTTAAAATATGCCTTCAAGGAAATTCATTATCCCTTCAGCTCGTGTTAATCATAACACAAAAGAAACAAATCTATTAAACGAAATGTTCATTTACTGAATTTGTCCCTATCGTCTATTGCAATTTTCCAATCGGACTTAGGACACACCACGTCCGCTGACAGGACAACCAATGGCCATTTTGCCAGGTAACTACAGTCCTCAATTACTTCTGCTTTATCCGGGTTAAAAACAGAAAAAAAAACACAAAACACTAACCAATCCAACGGCAAACTTAATTTAAGGTTACACAAGACACACATACCGCCCCAACCGCACCAGATTCCCTTTCTCTGTCCTCACTTGAATAAAAAAGAAAAATAGAAAAAATAAAGGAAAAACTTAAAAGCGAAAACCCAACCAAGTGACCGGAAAATTTATATTAAAAATCCCACAACTGTCGCACTAAACCACAGGCGATAACTCGCATGACTCCCAACTTCCTCCTTTGACTTTGAGGTTTGAGGTGCAGCACAGTAAGCTTTCTATACCCAAGCACCAGCGCACATGGGTGTGTGTAATATCGTGATAGAGTTTCCACCTTCCACCCATAAATATGTCTCAATGCCTGTAAGCCATGTAGTGCAGGTGGTGCTATATAAGGAAAAATTCACCGTTGACGATGGAAGGATACAAACAAGGGCGGAAAAAACAGGAAAAGTCAAATCTCTAAGTACAGATAATGCCGGAAGTCAATTGTTGTAGGGTAGCATACATTTCTCTATGTGCAGGTGTATGCATGTCTCATGTGGGGGCATACCTACATTCGATACGTTCGCATTTCCCTCTTTATAATGGCAGAAAAAAGAATAAGCTCTTAAATCCAAAATTCCTTCTCTCGATTTCTTTGGCTTCTAGATATCTAATTTTGTGTCCCAATAAATGTCACTTAACTCCGATTATACCAGGTGTGCCAAGTTGAATAAAATCCCATTAAAAGAAATTATCAGATGCTGTATAGTGCAATGACAATACCAAACAACATGAGTGCAAGACAAACAACCGAAGGAGGTGGGGAGGAATTCCTGAAAAAAATACATGGAATAATGGTCATAAACATTGCTGTCATTCAGTGTTCGATCAATGAACGAACTTTACTACCCTGTTCTAAATTTTAGGTCACAGATACATCAGTGAACCAAAACACGTCATGTATTGGACAAAAAGGCGAACGCAGTAGTTTTGCCACGTAACTTAAAAAAAAGGTAAAGCACACGCGTATGAACCACGGACGTTGCACTGCATTTTAAAGTGCTCATAAAAATTCAACACCAACCATAGTAAAAGTTTTAAGATGCGCCATCAACTTTATATAGATGAATCTCAGGAGAATGAAAAGATAAACGCTTTTAATGAAAGCACAATGGAACCACTTTAAGACGTATCTAGGTATATAGACGGAGACTTAAACTCGGCAATAAGGGGCGTAGTGAGCAGCAATTGCAATAACATTTACTGGTTGCTTATACAAAATGGACGAGTTTAATTAGACTTTTTATTGGTTGCAGCGAAGTATGTTTCAATTCATTAGAATATTGTCATACTGACACCGGACCGACATGGCATGGCTTATTGATTGTGTAGATAACTAAGTTAATGAGAATCATTAAACTAGGCTAATTCGTCCACCAGCTTCTCTTTATGCATCGTGAACAATTTCGAAGTAGAAATTTTAATCAAACGGGCTGTCTCGCCACTGATGGTACGTTGTTGACAATATTAACAAAGGCCTACTCTATAGCTACTTTCACAGCTTTCCGTATTCTGTTAAAATTAAGATAGATAGCGGAGTTCATCAAAGGCTAGTTTTGTGAGTCACAGTATTATGTACTTCTGGAAAATAATACCTTTGTTTATTTTAAGAGTACCATAGCCAAAACTATTACTAATATCTACTCTTACTAATACATACTGTAGACGGGATGATTGGTAGCGGGAAGATTTTACGACAGTTAATTTTCCAATGGTCCAAGTTTAGCTCCCCACTCAGAAAAAAACGAGCTAAAATCAAGAATATCAGTGCTAATTAAGCAAGCCTATTCGTTTCTGTAGAAGCTGTATGGACGAGGAGGAGGAAGAGACAATTCTTCACCTTCTATGCACGTGCCCAGTTCTTTCAGCTCGTAGAAAAGTATATCTTGGAGAATACTTCTTCGACAATCTTCGAGAATACAAGCATAAGCTGCCTCCAACGCTTCATTTTCAGCTCCTCTTGGTTCAACGGGTAGTTGTGAGATCATTAGATCCTGTGGTAACACAGTGGGCCTACTCTGGCCTAAGTGAGGCTGCACTCAATGCGGCCTGCCACTGTAACCTAACCTAACCTAACCTAAGCCTATTCCTTGACGAAAGTATGGCAAATTCGGAAGATACTTCAATACCGCTTCCCGAAGTTTATTAGAATGTTCATCCTTATTTCAAGAATACAAGGGCTACGTTTTGGTCAACTTAAATTAAGCTCGAAAACACCGTAAACGGGGCCGTAGCCAGGATTTTGGTTCGGGGGGGGGGGGGGCTAGCTTCCAAGTCTTACGAAACAGAAAACTATTCCAATAATTCATTGATTCCTATTAGTCACACTTTTTCAAAGCAGAAGACGTCTTGATTTTTTTTTGATATGAGATCAATCAACTTATCTGGATCCACAATAATATCCAAATGAACAGATATCATAGCAAGTGAACTTAACCTTGAATTCTCCATAACGCTTCGGGACATTCTTTTAATCTTTTTCATAGCTGAAAGGGTTCTTTCAACACTAGCTGTGGTCACTGGAAGCGTTGCTAAAACCGTAAGCAAGAAATTTATAGTCTAAAGTAATTCTTGTCACATATATCAAGCAATTTCAAAACTTCGGTAGAGGGTCACTCGACGATTTTTTTAACTCAGCGAATTTCGGCAATCAACCACAGAATGCAAAGCGAGCATTCCGATCAGCGATTACTTCCCCAATCAATGACAACACTATGAATATGGGTCAAGTTGACAACGCAGCGTCAGCAGATAATCAATATAAAAGGAAAAGCAAATGCGGAAGCCAGCGACCAGTAATACGTATTCCGTTATTGACAACTGCAGCGACGCTAAGGACGGCGGGTTGTCTCTAACGTAAGTTAAGTAAATTTTGTTAATTGTAATCGATACACTGAACCAAATCGCGTAGGTGATATTGACGAAAATATTTTGTCAATCTTTGAAGAATTTATTATTCGAATCGACAATTTTTCATAAAACTTTTCGTTTTATTGAAAATGTAATATTCAAAGTCAATAAATTTCTTCAACTGCTGTCCGATTTAGTATTTTATTCAAACGAATGAAATTTCGTCATATTGACAAATTGAAATCGTTGACTTAACTAAATCCCGTAGGTGATATTGAAGAAAATATTTTATTCATTTTTAGAAGAATCAGTTATTCAAATCAACAATTTTTCATAACATATTTTTAGAATCTTAAGGGTTTTTCATCAATTTGAAGAAGTTTCTTTAAAATGTTATTGTTCGCTGTTGCGCTCGAAGTGATACGTTTTATTCTAGAAAGTGAATTGCCAAAGTGAAGTCGGGAGGATAAAGAATTGACAAATAAAAGTAAAGCAATAAAATAGGTGCAAAGGAAGTGTTTCTCAAACACACTTGTATAAGAAAAACGTAAGTAATATAGAAATAGTTTTCAAAATTTCGTCTATGATCCTTCTTTTCTAGGCTAGCTCTCTGCTAGTTGGATCAAACGTTGGGTATGTGCGGAGGAGATGCAACAAGTAAAAGAACATTCAGCCAATGATCACCATAAATGAACCGTAAGAACGTCGTTGTATTTTCTAATGACATAACAATTTATAAACAAACTTTAATGTTTTCAATTTGTTTAATTTTTCCAAGTACATATAGCTAGGACCTTGTAGGACCTTTATCCAAGCCTGCTTTCATCAATTCCAAATATGACAAGGACCATCTTCAAGTATATTCACTTATAAATATGTACATATTATGTAAGTTACAAACAAAATTTCAACTTTATAATTTACCTTATGCTACAAAAATAAAAAAAATTGTTTTTAACTTTAAAAACGTTTCTTTTTTGTTTTGTTGTCAGTTTGAATAATAACTGACAAAAAAATCATTAATTTGAATAAATAAATAAGTTAATTTGAAGAATAACAATGCGTAAAATTGAAGAATATTTCTTCAATATCAATAAAATGAAGTGTTGAAATGAAGAATTAAATTTCAATTCAAAGACAGAATACGTAAAAATGAAGAAAATTTCGTTAATTTAAAGTGCACGATGCGTCGAATTGAAGAATATATTTTCAATTTCAGGGCACCTAGTTACTCCAAATCTGAGAGTAAGAACAAGCAGGGGGTTGCAGGGGTTCCCTTATTTCGACTTTATTACCATTTTACTATGAAAATAAAGGTGCAATTCGACATTATTTCCAATCGAAATGGAAATAAATAAAATAAATCGATTCGACCTCATTTACTTCGACTTTATTTCACGGCACCTAATTTTTAACTCACTTGTCGGTTTTAAAACTGACGAAAACGAAGTGATGAAAAAAGTAAGATCCAGTCCAGCCACCACGACGCGACGGCCGGCGGCGCGGCGCCGAAACCAAATGAGCAAAGAGTAGATACAGTGGCCGGCATAAGTATTTTGACAAAACTAAAGTTAATTCTGCTCATAATTTAAAAGTTACTTCATGTAAATTTTGGCATCAATAGAAAGGTCATTTAAATTCCGTTTGAATGATACAAAACTTTCCTTAACCCATTAAGTACCCATTTAAAAATTTTAGAATTTAGAATTTTTGTCAAGGTCTACTTTTTTGACCTTTTTTCCTCGGTATCAAAAAAAAAATGTTTTGATGCAAAAAGTTTCTCCAAACAATTCTAATAGTGACTGCAAAAAAAATTTTTAAAAATCTCTTCGCTAATCTTTTTTATTATTTTTTGAAAATTGCTAAAAATGACTATTTTAGTCACTTTTTCCTCCTTTTCATACAAAATTTTTCTGAGATCATCCCATTCAAAAAATCATAAAAAATATTAGCGAAGAGATTTTTGAAAAATTTTTTTTGCAGTCACTATGAGAATTGTTTGAAGAAACTTTTTGCATCAAAATATTTTTTTTTGGAACCGAGGAAAAAAGTCAAAAAAGTAGACTTTTACAAAAGTTCCAAATTTTCAATGGGTAATTAATCGGTTAAGGAAAGTTTTGTATCATTCAAACGGAATTTAAATGACCTTTCCATTGATGCCAAAATTTACATGAAGTAAGTTCAAATTATGAGCAGAATTAACTTTAGTTTTGTCAAAATACTTATGCCGGCCACTGTAGATCTATATAAAGTGACCCATAGACACTACACTTGTGTCTGCACCGAAGTACTGACACCGGTGTCCCATTCCGCCATACACATCACACCGATCGAGCCACCGACAACAAAAATCAAAAACTTTTGATTTTACTCGCTCCGTGTCTGACACCAAAATCGGTGTGCGCACCAGCCCACACATAGCACACATTTCCGTACACCGACACCGGTGCAGACACAAGTGTAGTGTCTATGGGCCGCTTAAGATGCACATTTTCATGTGCACGCATGCACTCTAAGTATAGTGTTGTTTTGTACTTAATTTGTGTTTAAATGTAAAATTTTAAGATTGTTTCAGCTTATTTTAAGAACAAGAAACCAAATCAAGATTTTGGCGAACTTAATTTAGGAGCATAATATTACATTTAGATTTAAATACACTAATATCCCCGCCCGTGCGCCGCGTTGTTCAATACCGCCTATATCCGATATGCATTTATGTAGGCACCACATTTTGGAGGTGCCAAGCCCCCAATCTATTCTGGATGGATACGTAGGAAGTTAATCCAGACTGGCAGGCAACGAGTTACATTCACTTCTTGTATATAGTACACTTTATACTTTACACAGTACACCTTTCTTCTGCATCATAAGATGATAGGTCGGTACGGTATACAAATTGAATTATAATTTTTTGTTGCGATGTAAGGTGTAAGCTTTTACTTATTACCGTATTCTAAACCCCAAAAGCACATTCTTTCCCGAATAGCTATATCGATTTTCTTTGGTCCATCAAACCGCGCGCTGCCTTGGCGCTTCTAAAAGCATACCAATAAACCAAATTTAGGATTCGAAAGATAATGCCGCACATAACATCCTATCGAATATTGGTACTGTGACAACGTCTCAAACCGTTCGACATCATACAAATAATCCGCCTTAGCAGAGTGGTTTTCCGCCCTGAAGGTCGAGCATATAGTGCATAGTGTTGATCTCTTCCTGAAAATTGGATTAAAAGCCGTCGAATAAAAGTATCACCGGAGGGGAGTGTATTAAGTTTTATAAGAGATAAAGGGGCTAGTACACGGCATGTAGCAAGCCATACACGTATATGTAGCACTAACGTCAAGTTTACGTCAGCGAATTGTCCCAATCGGTATACATGCCGTAGGTATACTAGCTCCCTTTGTGCACTCTCTGTTGACGTCAGTGTTACATACGTATGTGGCTTGCTACATGCCGTGTACTAGCACCTTAAAAAGAAATAGGAAGTTGAAAACTTAGTAAAAGGGATAGGGTTACATTTGTGGGAGAGAGATGCGCAAATTGTGCTACTCGATGGATGCATTCACGAATGTAGATGTTAATTAATGTGCTTGGCAAATGCGGTGAGCGAATTGTTTACTAAACGTCAAAACATAGACCACTGATGCAGATTCTAAAAACTATCAACGAATTACAAGAGAGGTATACGTTATACCGCATATGCAGCATATTATAACATTCGTCTCTTTTTATGGTTATGTATCCGAATTCATAGAAACTATGGATGTAAGATCTTTTGGACTATTCCAAAATAAACAAACATTTAAAATCTTATATCTCGAAAACCACCAAATCGGTTGAATTCAAATTTACAGACAATCTTAGGTATTGGAATACTCCTTATTCCTTTAAGGATTGGTCATAATTGAACAAAGGAGCGTGGCACCTCGCCTACCATAAAAAAAACATTGCAAATGCCATTCTGCGACAGTAATTTAGGAACCAAAGTTTGGAATGTTACATTTTTTTCCTGATAGAAAAAATATTATACGATTCCTGGATAAACAAAAAATGTTGTTTACCACAGAGTATTGGTATTGATCATTGAGTTTAATGAATTTAAAATAGATTTTTCTATTTTGCGCAGTTATAAAATTTCAAATCTCCTTTTAATTTCTAACCTTTTGGTAACAAACAGTTTTCTTGTGTGATAGCATCCTGATAGTGCTTGTAACCTATTCGAGAGACCCACGGATATAAGACACTCCATGGATATGAGATCGAATAAAGATTCTGAAAACGTATAAAGGACAAACAAACAGTAGAATTATATTTACATTTTTCGCCGTAAAACACATTTTTATAAATTGTTTCAACGCCATAAAAACCCATTTACATCTTGCTCATCCAATTTCCACGTCTACTCTGATGCTCTAAAGTGCATCATCGTACCTGCGTCCTGCATGTCACATCACGTAAGCAAAAATGCTGGACGTGGACAGGATACCTATACATATGTGTAATGTGAAACCCACATTATCTCTTTATGGAACGTACAAGCATGCATACCTACTAGTGCACCGCAGTTGTGGTAAACTTTTTTTTTATTAAAAAGTAAAAATACGAATAAAGTATAGCTAAATGGTTTATTTTTGCCACTTCAAGGAATCCGCTTCTGGATTAAAAACAGAAAACGCACAACTTTATATTCATCGCAGTTTTATTTTATTGTTTTTTTTTTTATTTTACTCTCTCTCGCATTCCTATGTCCTACATTCATTAATGTTTCCATATCCTAGCGAGTGGTTTCGAAAAAAAAAACTTTGTCGGATAAAAGTTGTTTCTTTCCTTTTTTTTTAATTTATTTGTGTGTCAAGGCTTTTGACCCAATTACCGTAAATTTAAATAGATACGAATTGCAAACGAGTTGTATTTTGTAAAAAAAATAAAAATAAACCGAAGTCATGCTGCATGGGATGCAAAAGGAATTTTCTGCAATGAAAACTATTATAACAATGCTATATAGTTGGTATAACTATTAAGCTCGCTTTTGTTTCTAACAAATTGTGGTATACAATTTGGTTTATGTTTTATAAATATCTAACCAATTCAAATGCCTTCTTAACTTTTTAAGCTAAAGCAGTTCAAAGTGGCAGTGGACGCAATGGCTTAGTATGGGTATTGTGTTGGACTACTGACCGAGAGGTCCCAGGTCCAGCCCAGAGAAACCACAAATTACATTTTACCTCACGCGAACTACTGACAAACATCCAAGAGCATAACACTGTCCGTCCTTACTGAGGTAGTTACTCGGAATAAAATTGTAGGTCCCCTTATTAGTCCAATTGGACAGAAAGAATTGGTTGAGATAAGCTCTTTAAAACAATTGAGTCATAGCGGCGAAAGGATTTCAATACCAAGGAGTAACCTCTCCCTTACTCGGTCGTAGTTAATGAAGTCTAAATATGTATCTGACGGTACATTCGAAGACATAATCTTGCATAACCTGAACCCAAAAGAGAAGAAATTTATACGGACTTAGAAATGGAACCCTCTTTGCTGAGGATTGCAATAGAATTGTGGCTAAAACTGGATCAAAAGTGAAACGCGTTAGAGGAAATGCATTTTTTCTTGAAGCAATGCGGTCACGAGCTGACCCTTTACCCTTTAAATTAAAATCTTTAGGTGCTTCGTAAGTTCTTCTGGCATGATTTAAATCAAAGTGCACATCCCTAAAATTTAGAATGCTCTATATAAGGGACGAGAAAATCGAATGCGAAAACACAAGATGAAATTTCTTGTTTTATTACAAAAGAAATGTTGATAGTGGTAAGATTTGATCTTCCCTCTTGCATAAGGGAAGGAAAAAACAAGGACCAATGATATTATCTAACGCAAAGAAAAAAATCGTAGTACATAGAACTGAAAATTGAATGAGAGATAGGATTCAGAATGGCTGGATTACGTCAGGTAAACAAATACAGAAAAGACAGGAAACCATAGCTAATGTGATAAAGTAGATTCTATAATCTGCTGTGACAATCCGAATACCTAATCTAACCTAACCGTTAGTAAAACTAAATAAAAAGATTAAAAAGAGGTAAACTCAATTGAGGATAACGCGAAAGCGAACGCCCAGCTGCCTAACTGATTTTCACAGACGAGACAGGTGAAATGACTTCATTAGAATAGGAGTTCACACCAACCTATCTAGAAGTTTAATTAAAGTTTGCATCGTGGCCAAGTTCACAAGACGGCGATACACGCAAGACGGAAGAGTTAAATCAACCAAGTAATTCTGCGTAATCATATTTAGCTAACTAGGGATTGAGCTGGAAGGAAAGGCATTGGCGCCATTAAACGTTAGTAATCGGATCCATATTGAGGCAAAAGCTACGATTAAACATGTCATGAAACGAATTAGGTACCTAATTTTTTTCAAATCATCAGGTCGCTATGTAGTTATGTATCTACGTGGCGATAATGACAGAGGCGAGTGCCGGGTGACCGGCGCAAAACTGGCGATCACAAAGCGTTACTTGCTGACTTCATCCTGCTAGTGATGTGCATAAGCAGATATGTACGAAAGTAAGTCGCACCTTGATTTTTCAACATCTGGTCTTATACTCTGTGGACTTCAGTAATGAAAATGAGAATAGTAGATTGAGTTACCCTTTACTTATACCTACGGTCAACCTATGTATAATTGTACGCATGTATTTTTGTTTCTGGTGATGAATTTCAACTCAGCTCAATGCAATGGTGAATAATAATAAATCAGTCATTCAAAATGTCCGCTGACACTCTATAAAAAAAGCTTTTTCTGCTACGTGGTGTTGTAAAATCGAAAGAAATTCGCACGAAAAGCTACAACCACAGGAAATATATGAAGTGTCAATAGCGTAATGTATATATGACTCTGTTGAAAAAATCCAGTATCACGATTGGGACGTTGTGACATTCTCACAAAAACAAAATTGGTCTCTCCTTTCGAACAGAATGGCTGAATGACTATGTGATCGCATTACAAAGTCATTCAAGTAGCGCTAGTCGCGCCACGTTGTATAACTAGTCACATGTCAGGCAATCACACAGAATCACCACCTATCACAAATTCGTACGTCATATTGACATTAGCCTGTTACGTAATGACGCTATCGTAGCTTTAAGCACTATGACAGGGATTGTGACAGCCTACACTATACAACACATACTGTCAATATAACAACACACTCGTGCGTCTTGTCTACATAATTGAATCATTTTTGATGCAGCCCTTGAGAAAGTGAATTACATACTCGCACCTGTCCTCTCCTCAGTCCAGGAAGAACTTCGGTTGTATCTGTGTATATGTGCTCTGGAAAATGGCTATAATACATTAACCTTTCTAAACAAAAATAGTGTACTTTTGGCAAACAAATTTGATAATAATTAAAAAACACACTTGGCTCATAAAAGAGAATACATTTCAGAAACGTGATTCTGCTCCAATGCGTTCCTGTACAAAGCAGAGTAATGTGACTGTTACTGTTGGTTGTAGCCATGGCAATGCCGTAAATTATTGTTCATTGCAATTATGGCACCACTTTTAATTGTCATCGAACTAAAGACGACACTCATAGTAGACATAGCTGACATCTGTCAATAACTCACTTTCTCAATTCATAAACACACACAAGGTGCATAGTTAATATTTTTTTATTTAAATTTTAATTATTTGTTTTAGAATTATAGATATTTATACCATTTCAACAGGTGAACTCCATAAGCCATGAGTGGTCTTAATTTGTAGTATTTTATTTACGCTAAGGGGTGATTAGGACTTTGTCCAATTGTTGTTCGTTTAATTTACGAATAGGTATACGTAATTTGAGCAGTACCTACATGTTTTAAACAGTGTTTGCCAATTAAACTTTAAATGAAATAGACATCAACGTTGAGGAGAAAATATCAAGGGCGATGGTCGACAGACCGAATTATGTAACGTTAGAAAAAATTTTGTAAGTACCTACCTTCACCATTTTGCAGTCCATTTCCAGTACCTAGCTGATGGAATCACATTTTGTTATGTCAATTTATGAGATTGTTTGCCATGATGGATGTTTTTTTCATTTTAAAAAATGATGTCATTAAAATAATGACTATGAAATGTATGCGGGGTGAAACAACTTAATTTGATGTCCTGTTTAATTTTATGCAAAGTAAGAGGAAAAGAGAACTGATTGGAATATTCACTCAACATATTTTGGGTGAGACCTAAAATGTAAGCAGGAGTTTTGCAGAGTTTTGAAATTTAATCGCCCTGTGAGAAATTTTAAAATTTTCGTGACCCTTATTTTATCCTGGCCAGGGCTATTAATTTTCCGTTTTTTCTTTGCTATTTATGTTCGTGTACACTGCAACACAGATGGGCGGTAAGATGTTGTTAAGCGTTTCGTGATATTTTTAATTTGTTAGTTCTTTTGTCATTGAAAATAAATAATAGTCTTTTATGAAAATTGAGTTCGCGGTTTTAATCATCGAAAAATCAATTCAGACTGTCAAATCGAAAGAATAACTAAAGAATTTTGTCTTAGGGAGGTATTTTTTTAATAGGGTATAAAGGTTTATATCTACATACTTAAGTAGTTACTTAAGTAGTACTCTAGTTGGAAAGTATTTAAATCTGCATACTCTTTAGTAGGTACATCCCCGTATATGAATGTGATATTAGAAATTTTCAACTCTTTTCATAGAGCCACAACCAAAAACTTACTCAACATACTACCAGACCATCAGGGCTGACAAAGTGAATACTGTAAGAATTTTGCTAAAATGTAACTAGATTGGCATATAAATTGTTGCAATTAAAAATGAAATGCAAACAATTGCTCACTATAGTAAGAAACTTTAACTGGGTTACCTCCAATGCTCCAAGACTTACGCAAACGGTGGGCTGGGCGCTGGTTACTCTTAAATGAGCGGCGGATCGTATTCATCTCTATTTCAACTGTCTTTTGCTTTTTTTGAAAAGCCAACTGATATTTCCAGTCCTTTGCAGTTTTTTCCATTCTGAATTTTAATTTTCCACTTATATTTCCAAAAGGTTGACAGCTTTTACCGTCACAAGAATTTTGTTTATTTTTTTTTTTCATACAATCTGCCAGCAATCGGCCACCTTATAACAGCTATCGCTTTTGAATGGAGTGATCGAAGTAATCTGGGGGCTTATTCCCAAATGCGCGGCGGATCGCTTTTCATGGCGGATTGCTATTTTTATATTTCGAAAAGCGATTCGATCCATTCAAAAGTGATAGCTATTGTGAGGATTGCTGGCAATAAATCCGCCAGCAATCCGTCACTTGAATAGTTATCGCTTTTGACAGCTTTTGGAAATGACAAAAATATCAATCCACCATGAAAAGCGATCCGCCGCGCATTTGGGAATAAGCCCATTGACTGATTATACCGAAAGTTAAGAGGCGCGATAATTTTCAATGAATCCAGTGGAACTTCATTGAATGCTGATGAAGCAAAAGTCAGTGTAAGACACAACATCTTTAAAAAAGTAATCTCTTAAGCTAGCCTTATTGCCTTAAGCAAAATGAAAAGAGCTGGACAGGTACAAAGAGCATTGGGTTCTTTTTTCTTCTGGTTCCTTCAGCTAATGCAGAAATCGTTGTAGGTTACCACTCCCACAACGGAGCTGATTTTGTTCGTTTTTTGCCGGCAGGTATCAATACAATTCCACCTGTTTCTATAGCTACTTTTGAGAAAGAATAATTTTATTGATATCAATAATGCGTGAGATCTTTTACTGATGTTAGGTATGTATACGCCGCTGATTTGACTGTGGCTAGTTTAGGGGAACAAACAGTTGCCCGGAATATCGCAGTGGTATTGAACGCATCTATCCGTTAAGATATTCTTGACATTGCTTTAAGTTTAAATACTTTGATCTAGTTTTTGGTGTATCCAAAGCTTTTTGGCTGCCTGAGTCCCAATCAGCGTTACCACTTGTACTACTTCTGTAGTACTGTGCTACATTTTGCTTAATTTTTCAACGCTGTACTACATACGAAATCGTTACCCTAAAGCACTAAATTTTTTAAGCTCCGCCTAACCATTTTACTTTTTTACGAAAAACTTTTCTTTTGTAAATTTTCCCACTTTTGCTTTTATAACTATAGGCGTATTTTTTTGAGAATCTATAGCTAGCTCACTTTAACTTTTTGAACGGATTCCGATTCCGAATTTTTAGAAACATAGTAAATAAAAAAAACATTATAGCTACAGTTCTGGGTTCTGAAATTATTGTTTCCGTAATGTAGTACTGCATTGAACTCTGCCATATTAAGGCAAATGAATTCAATCCGGCATTTAAAGAATGTGTGCAATGACAGTGAGATCGGTCGAAGTCTGAAATGTTGTCAGACAAAACCAAATTCCCTTGTCAAAACTTGAATTGGTGCTTTTGCAAAATTACATAAAGCCAAACAACTATAGTAAAACAAAAATGTTCTTTTTTAGCTTATGAGATTACTGATGTGTCAACGGAAACCTGCCTAGTGATACTAAACTAGATACTTTGATGAGTGTGATGTAAACAGAGTGGCCAATTTGGCATTTTTCCTGCCAGATCTAGCAGGAAAAAATATTTTTTAGCCGGGAAAAAAATAAAAATCTGCCGGCATAATTTCTAGCAGATTTTTCTGATCTGGCAGGAAATCTAGCTGAATTTTTAATATTTTTTTTTAAATTTCCATGCCATAAATAACACTTTCACATCGAACAAACCCAAACTAAATTGTTTTTAAAATAGAGCTGAACTCATCCACTAATCAAACGAAGCTGGAAATAAAGGCCATAGAATCCGTCACATCCGTTGCGGCAATGTATTCGACTGACAGGTTGATAGAATACACAGTAGCTAATGGAACGTGACCCATGAGCAACGAACGTGCCGGATGCGACGGATAAAGTAGGTTTACTTTCTACTTTTCTGTCCGTCGAACCGTTGACAGTTGGCAGAGTGTGAGAGTAAGCATTTTCATTGGTGGAAATATAAGATAATGAGAGAAACTGTCTCTCATATGTCATCGGCTGTCAACGTATGCGACGAATTCTATGGGACTGTTCGTTCCGTCGAATACGCCAATCCGTCGACGCAACGGATGCGACGGATTCTATGGGTCGGGGCCTAACTCAATGAGCGCTGGAGCGCCCTAGTTTAGCACTGTATATTTAGACAGGGGAGAGTTCAGTGCTGGATTTTTCTGTCAATCGTAGCTGTCGTTTGGGTGAAATCATATTTTTGTGAATACATAATTTACTTGTGCTGCACTACTAAATGTAAAAAGAAATTTGTTTTTCAATATTAAAATAATTAATTAATTTTAATTTTTTCAGGGACAGGTCTCAGGGTTACATTTCGTGTTCAATATGAAACTAAATTTCTGAGGTTTCCTTTGGTTTTTTGGCAGCCACGAAAATTCACTGACACTTCTCATGCTCACTGAGTGCGCCCTAGGGCGAACGAACCTAATAACAAAAAATCCTTTCCCACCCTTTTCTGTCATATTCAAATCCAAGTCGTCTGTGTCGTGATTCTGAATAACTCAATTTGAATACCTACCGAAACGTTCATTTTCCATAAAACACAGAAAAAGGTATTAGCAATTAGAGCGACGTGACGAGGCGAATTTTTCTCAATCGCAAAATAAAAGATATCCACTTCGATATCCTTCTTATAATAAGCGTGTTTTGTTGAACATCTATCTCAATTCTCAGCAAAGTAAAGTAGAATCTTCAGCACACAATTACAACAACTACATAAGTAGGTAGTCTTGATTGTGCCAAGCAGAGTATAGTTGTTGTTGTTGCACACTAAAGGTTCTACTTTACTTTACTTTACTTTGCTGAGATAGACGTTCAATAAAATACGCCTACTGTAAGACACTAAGACACTGGGATTAGAACAGATTTATAAAGAAAACAATTATGAAAATTATCGTGAAAGTGAAGAAGTTCTTAATCGCATTTTATTAAGGTGAACAGTTAACACACGTAATATGATAAAAATGTCTGTTTTACAGAATTAATTATGAGTTTTAATAAAATAAAATTAATTCCGATCATTATTTATTTAATTTTAGGATTTTTTTTTTAAATTTAGCAGGCATTATAGCAGAATACAAAAGCCAAAAAATGTTTAGCACTTTTTCTAGCAGGATTTGGTTTGAAAAAAAATCTGCTAAATGCTAGATTCTAGCAGATTTAAGAAATTAATTATGGTCACTCTGGCTGTAAAAGATAGATATAGGTACTGGATTTCAGCAGCTCAAGGAAGACAATTCCGAAGTAATTTTGCAATCAATCCTGCGTGAATGCAAAAAAAAAACTCATTACAACTGCGCAATACAATTTGCTTAAATCATCATGGCGTTCTTACCTCATGCACACAACATTCCAGAGAAAAATATCAGAATTTATCAAATATTTCTACCAAATGCATACTTTTATATGAAATGCTGGTATACTTTTAGACTTATTGCCTTAATTCATTGATTAGCTGGTATACGAGCAAAAATTCTTTATAAAACATTTTTTAATCCTTAATTAAAATGACCGTTTCGAATTTGGCGTGAGTTAGCTGAGGTACTGATAATTAACAGATTAAATGAATCTAATGAATAAGGCTGTTAGTAAAAAGAAAATTCCACAATATGTAAATGTATACCTAACATATTAAAATCGAGTTTAAAATAACAAATCTACGCTTGTTTAAAGTCAAAATTTCCTTATGGATGCCAACTAAACTGTATCCGTTACACTAACTTTATATTAAAAAAAAAATTGAAACAAATCAGGAATAACTAACAGCTCATTAAAATTCCAAACTATGTTTAATTGGGTTTTCCTTCATGGTATACTAATTTTAATTATAATTCCTACCACCATGACCATCACTTACACAAATCACCCCATATTTTCATACATAAACAAATAATCAGCTTAAATCAATTGTTTCACAAAATCCAAATAAACTATTAATTGGTTCATTACAGAAGGGATAACAAATCAAATCACAAATAAATCCTTAGATCTGTTTTCGTTCACAACAGTGTACACAGATACATACAATTTGTAACGCTTACCTATATTTTCAACCTGACACGGCAGGACTAATGTGTCACCAACAACCGCTCGATATGTATGACCTCGGGATAGAAATCGTGGCAATGGTCCGGCAGCAGGTGATGTTGCCATTGGTCTGGTGGCAGAACCTGGAATTAGAAACAATATAATTCTTTTATTAATTACATTCATATTGTTTGGGTGCGAATATTTGAGTAAAGAGGGGAAATGAAGTACGAATAATGTTCGCTACGAAAGGGTGGATATGGCGAGAGGGTGGTATTTCCATAATCTATGAAATGTTTATAGGAAACTCACCTCAATAAGAAAAAACTTTCCTACCCGCTCCTAATGAGAATCTAGATTAAAGGTGTATTACTGTTTTTTTTTTTTTAGTTCCCAGAGAGATGACAGTAGCTTAGCTAGTGATGTGTTTACATTTTCCATTTGCATATTTAAGTGGTAGGTATATTAATAGTGTAAAAACAAAAAAAATTACACCAACGATTTATGTATATTCGTTCGCACAAAAAGAAAATTTAGTTTGTTATGACTGGTAATAAAACCAGCACCTATACGCGGCCTTGCGTGATTGCATATTTCTCATTCAAAGCTAAGGTATGTATTTTTTGGTTAACTCGTTATATTGCTGTTTGATTTGATGAATTTGATTGGATGGACTGTACTGAAATCAAACCCAAGGAATTCATGAACCCACAAACGAACAAGTACCTTATTATATATTTAAAATCATAAGATCAGGCCATCGCGGTTACCAAAGTTTAATTACCTATATACCCATCTACAACAACAAGGTAGGTACCTTGCACAATTGCACTCAATCAACTTTTCATCATGATCAAAAGTTGCCATATGTACTGCCCATCCATTACAAACAAAGGTCATTGGTGTAGGATGTCCAATTGGGCCAGTCCCTTCCTTTTGACATCAACTTTGAAACATTTTGGCAGCCTTCATTTAAGTAGAGCAGAGATGACGGATTTGATCCAACTTTTTTATCCTGGACGTCTCTGAGTCCTGGTTGGTGATATTTCTTAAACGTGGCCAAATCACCGATACATCATACTATAAGCAGCTGCACGGCATTGCGGATACGGATACCCCAAGTATTCTGCTGTTCTTTAAACGAAGTCTTTTAATAACTAAAGAAAAATAACAAATTAACATTCTATTCGCGATTCAAATCTCATAATCATTGGTATGAGTTGAAACAAAAATACCGAACAAACCCCTCGCGAATGTCTGACTAATATCCGAGAGTATAACTTAGGTACATGAAAAAGCTTCTCAACTCAGCCGTTCGGACTCGGCACAAAATTGTTGGTCCTCGCACAGTAGTCCAGCACCACCGCGCTACTACGCAGATCATAAAACAGGTCCAGCCTGGCGAATTCCATTGGGAAACTCAGCGCTACTCCTTCTATCGTCCGGAATAAGACCCCGATATATTTTTACTGAAACTTCTCCACTCGTATCGTTCCGAGAGATATTCTTTAAAAAAGTCGTGTAACGGGAAGCATACCTACAAATTGACGACAAAAAAAAAATGCTCGAGTGTAACAAAAGAAGTTGTTGCCATTCCTTGTCGAATATTAAAATGTCGACTTAAGTTTTAACTGCCTTCCAATAAATCGACAGCTTGGAAAGTGGTTTTTCGAAAAATCTAAAAAAAACTGTCGGCGAAAATTTCTACTCTTTTCGCGATAAATTGTGACTTGATCGACAGAGACAGCAGAGAGCAGGCGGCATAGGATAGGATGTTACACCTAGGGATCCAAACGATACATCGATGTTTTGAAAAATCGATGTATCGTTCATGAACATCGATGTTTTAACATGTTTTACACCTCCTACGAAATGTTTTGCATTGATTTAAAGAAACTTTTCTTATACCCAACTTTGCCCCTACTCTTAGTCCAACAGTGATCCCAAGCAGGAGGGCAGTATGACTCCAAACTTATTACACTGCGTATATAATACATCATTAAGATTCAAGTCGCACACTTACAAAGTTCAACGAAAATTAAATTGATTTAACGTCATTCACTCGAACACAGCCTGTAGGTACAGTTTGTCTATAGAGATCAGACAGCCCTCAGTTGAAAACCGTCTCCATATCTGAATCTGACCCATCTGCAATATGACAACATTTCGATCCTACATTTCTGAAAT
This sequence comes from Cheilosia soror, assembly GCA_949372485.1. Lineage (NCBI taxonomy): Eukaryota > Metazoa > Arthropoda > Insecta > Diptera > Syrphidae > Cheilosia > Cheilosia soror. The sequence goes on along the minus strand of OX443562.1, from coordinate 69,842,380 downwards.
CATGAATACGATTGAATATAATTTCTCAGTAGGTAAAGCAACCTGAAACAAATCGCCTTATCTAGACATATTTATGCTTTCTGCACTGCGATGCAAAGACTTACTCCACAATACTACAGACAATTCTAGAATAAAACTAAAGTAATTCCCTTATTTAAATACTGAAAACTACACCCCATGCTAACAGTATTCACACCTGCAAGTTGCTAGATACTCTACAAAACGTGTAAAAATGCATGAAATTAAGATTCGAATAAATTATCCCCACAACGAATTTAAATTTCACTAACTTTTCATTTACTTCCATTACATGTTCTCCCTTCTCAAGGGTATTATCCTTTTTTGGCGCTACACTACCTACCTTAGACCTCATCAACTTTCTTCAACACACTACTCGTGCAGTATCTACAACACAAAAATGTGTTGAACGCTGCCGAATGGAGTGCGTAGAGTACAATTTGCGTTTAGGAAATCGTACCATTTTCAATTTGCTCCCCACTTGTTTTATTGCGAAAACTTGTTCAGTCGCACAACTTAAACCACCCCATGGTGTTCAGTTCACCGACCCACAGGACAATAACGCTTGTAATGTCGTAAGATCCTTCTGCGAAATTTGCCAGCATGCTCGCTTTCTTCTTGAATGCGTAGAAGATATTTAGATTAGAAGGCAATATCAGTGAATGACATTCATCGTCCTCGAGACCAGCATTATCCTTCGCCAACACACAATCGTGTAACGGGAAACAAATTTGTCTACGAATACGTTTATGTTCGCACCGGGACCATTGCATGGCTATTTTTATGTTAATTGAAACCAATTCGGATGAAAGCAAATTGATTTTTTTGTTTGCTCCAAATAAAAGGTGGTATGTAGTAGGTTTCATCGAAGGGCGTACCAATTGGAAAATATCTCTTCGATACAGTTTTCAATTTAAACGGAATTTGTTATTTCTTTGTGCTGTTGGATATCATTTTCATGACGTTGGTCTGAAGGTGAGACGGGAATGAGATATTGTTGATATCTAAGTACAGGCTTGAGGGATGTTAATCCACTGCTGGATATTTTTACGATAATTGAAAACGAAAAAGGATATTGTTCGATATTTCGACTAAAGTCATTTGAAAGGAAGTAGGTACTCTCTGGAGGAGAATGTCACTTGCAATGGGCTTTTGGCAGAATTATTTTATGAATTGAAGCAAAAATTGTAAATTTTATCCTGTCCAATTGAGGAACCTATAGAAGAAGCTGCGTTCATATTGACTTGGAGTCATTGTACATAACTGTCAGAATTATGCAAGATGTTCTGATGAACATGACACATAATTAAGCGACCTTTAATAATCCACAAAAGATATTCGCTCACGGAGAGAAGATAATGCTACTCAAAAGCACTTCCACAAGCTCACTGATAGAACATTAGATACCCAATGTCCCACATATGACAGAAGAAAGCTAGAAGGTGATGTTAACGCCAAATTACGAAAAGCGGACATCTCTAAACAACGCGTTACCCCTTTTAAGACAACCTATCCTTATACCTACAACAATATCAGAGCAGAAATAACATGAAGCGTTATAGATTCGCTTTGCGAAGAGAACTGTACATGGACGTATTGGTAATTATCGGTCGTCTAAAAATTGCTAGCCACCAGATTTTCGGCATAAAGAGTTTTTCTTTGGTGGCAACTTAAGTTGTACCTACCTAACGACGATTAGATGCACCGCACAAATGAAAGAAACGTTAAAATAATGTACGCATTAAAAAAATATATCGTCGTGTGAATTAAAATACCGCACCTATGACATTTGTTCAGAAATCCACAATTTGGAATCAATATAATCCTCTGACTTAAATGCCTCAGTAGTAGGTAGGTACATATTTATATCTAACCCTTTCGGTACATCTTTTACGTGCTTAGGTTTAAAAATTACTATTTTTCTTTTTGTCCTACTAAAAACATTGTAACATTATTTTTGGTAAATATTAATATTGGCTCTAAGTGGTTTTTGGGGATATTGCCATATGGCATCAATTGTCTCAAGTGGCACCAAAATAAGGGACAAAATTAATATTTTTGTTTTAATTGCTTATTTTTACAAATTTATTTTTAAACAAAATTAAAAAGAAAAAAGCATATTTTTTTTTATTTTTTTTTAAACCGTAGGTATTTTAAAAAATAAGGATTTTTGAAAATATTAAATAAAACACATATTTTCAAATAGGTACCTATGTATAAAAAAAAAATAAAAATAAAAAAAAAAATTGTTGTATATAGGTACTCGGTTGTCTTGTTTACTTTAATCATTACAATTACCTACCTACTACAAATTCAAAACTAGCATGTTCCAAGATAAACACGTGAATTTACATAAAAAAAATAATAAAAAAATAAAAAATATAAAACAAAAAAAATACATAGAATATTTATAAGAATCTAAGTAATTTTTTTTTAAATTCAAACTAAATTAAATTTATTTTTACATTTATTTTTATACACATGTAGATACTTCATATATAGTTTTATTCATAGAAATGATGACTTGCACTTCTAAACAATATGGATGTCATATGGCAACACAGAAATGTAAAACTGTGCCAAATTGAATAGACAGAACTTATTAGGTATGTATGTTTATTTTTTTTTTTAATTATGCGCCTGATATTAATCATTCAAATAAGATCGAAATTGGTAATATATTTGACAATTATAAGTGTAGAAAAGAAATAATAAAAATAGTCTTCCGACGAAAAAAGTTGAACTCTATTGCAGACCGATCTTTCAGAGAGCTAAAAGTATAATAACAACAACTAGCTATCATATAGTTTTATTGCTTCTAATGATTAAGCAGATACATTCGTGTTGCCTTATGGCATCAAAATACCGAAAGGGCTAAAATAGAAAACTGAAAAGATTTTTTATTTTTATTTTTTTTTAGATTTTGTCACATCTGCATCTTTTTTGACCTAAAATACCACAAATATGGTAACAAAAATTGTTTTTGCCAAATGACACTTTTGGAAGAGATTTACAAAAATTAACGTAGTTTTTTGTACATATTTTGTGCTATTAAAATCACAGCAACAAAGGGTATTCTGTTTTATGTATGAGTTTATTTATACATATTATATATGTATCAGTCACCCATGTATAACAATCAAATTCACATTGTAGCCTGCCAGTCAGATCCCATTTTGTAACATATTGCAATTTCATAAATATGAACATGTAATATAACCACCCTGTAAATCCCATCACAACCCTATTATTTTCCCAAACAATTTCCAGAATTTATTTTTAGTACCTTACCTATACCTATAGTCTTAAATTAACATTGTATTAAAGTCCATTGTATAAGGTAAAGCAGTCCGCATTGAGTAGATACTTGAATATGTGAGATGGTGTCATATGAGTTATTCGAAAGGAGCTTGAGGCAAAAAATCCGTCAAAATGAACTGAAGTGTTTGTGACTGAAGTCAATCCAGTAGTAATAAAATATCAAATAATACAATTGAAACTGGATTCTGTTAAAGTGCCTAAGGAATTAAATTGTCAGCTTTAAATTTGTTTGAAGAGTATAGACATTAGGGTTTGGATTAAGAGGGCAATGATGCCAGAAAAATTGCTATAGTGTGTACTTAACATCCTTGATCAACATTTAAAGAAAGAAATAAGTAAATGGCGCAACAGGTCAGTATAGATACCCTATACGTGCTTTTTATGCCTAATCCGAATGGCTGAAGCTGAATTTAGAATCTTTTCCGGGACACTTATACTCCCGGATGTTTGTCAGATGTTCGCGAGAGGTGGCGCAGTGGAAAGCCGTGATGCTCTCTGATGCTTTCCATTCTAACCAGTAATCTATAGCATTTTCTATCGCACTTAAATATTTATCGAAAATAAATTGTTATAGACATTTTTCTTCTTTCGGACAACCCATCGAAAGTGGATCGTTCATCCGTCGGTGGAAAAACTTCCATGTAAAAATAGTCGCTTAAAAATGCATTTTGTTATCGAAATATTCTGTAGCATGTCATGAAAAGTATTTGAAATATATAAAACATTAGCTGCATTCTTAATAGAGTTCGGAAATTGTATGCGCTCACAAACAAAAAAACAAAACACCAGTTTCACATCATTTATTGATGGAAAAGTTAAAAAACGTTTTCCCGAATGAAAACCCCCTTGAAACAATCGTAATTCTGATATTTTATTGAAAACTATTCAGAGTACATGTGCGTCCATTTAAAAAATTCTATGAGCCATGACATTTCAATACCTTCAATCGAAAATCATTTAAAATACCGCCACCGGAGTCAGTTGTTCGCGCACCCATCGTTTCCTGATGCGGAAAAAGTGTTTATTAAAAACAAATCCAAAAAAATTAACCAAAGCGAACCACTATACGAATCCCATATGCAGTTCTATACATCGTCCACAGTTTGAAAATGTTTCACATACGCTTCACCAATTAGCTGGGTTGTATGATTAAATAATAAAAAAGGGGGATAGAGGATATGCAAAAAAAAAACAAACATCCATGCACAATATCCGTTCAAAATCCACTAGCTATACCCACCCAAAAATATAGAGTTGAATTACACAATTCCAAACCTATTACAATTTTTATTTTATTTATGGCATTTCTATATCACTAAGATTAGAGCTTTAGAATACAGAACATCCACGACCCATACAGTGCTGCCCAGCCCACTCTATAGTTGCACTGATTCAGTTTGAAACCATTTTTGGAGGATAAAAATATTTTCATACACAAATGGTAACTTTATGGGAATACGAGTAGCCAACACCATGGCCAGCCAGTACATGACGATCATCAATTTCGAATGGAATACTGAAAGGGTTGTGATAAAAATCTATGCCCCAAAAACATTAAAATCCTTTCCAATGGATTTCGTTCATTCTACAAAAGTATATCTATGGAGAGATTGTAGTCGTATACAGAAACGATTAGAAGTATAGATATAACATCAAAACAAAAACAACCTCTTCACATCAGATTTCGAAAAAAAATTAGTTTAGAGAGAGACAGATGGAGAGAGGGAGAGAGAACAAAAACTATTCCAAAGTCCAATTAAAATGAATTGAAATGGGTTTTAACGATTTTCTTTTTGATGCGATATGTAGGTATTATTATTTAACTATTTTAATTTAACGTTTTCTAGTTTTGTGAATTGAAATAATTAATGGCAAATATGAAAGTTATGTAAAAATGAGAAATATTTTTTTGAATAGCCACTTTTAGATTACTATAACACAGTTTAAAACAGAACAGAAAAGTTTTTTCCCTTTAGAATGTGTGTGTGTACGTCAGGTTTCAGGTATATGGATGGATGGTAGGGTTTGTATCGACTAAAATAAAAGGGACTACTGCGGCAAAATTTCAGTAGCTGAAAATCCTAACTTACTTTTTAAATAAAAATGAGATCATTTCTGTAATCAAGGCTCTTAATTAAAACAAGGCTGTAAGATGGTGTTCGCATTTGTCGCGGACAAAATAAGCAAAGCTGCTCCAGCCACTTGTAGAGCGAGCTTGGGACACAAAAAGTTGTACTGACGAGTAGAAGAAGGGAATGATTGTTAAAAAGAGAAGTCTTATAAAATGCGAAAACCGTGGAGGAATTTGTGTGCTCTTTTAGATTTAGACTTTGTAGCTTTAGGTTTTAAAAAAGTGAGATAACAAGTAGTGTATCTAATGGAAGTCTGAATAACTTTGATGAAAGTTCCAAAATTTGAGATAAAAACAAAATCCAATTTTCATCTGAAAAAAAGGCCCCAAAAAAGAAATAACACCCCAAACCTTCATCTGACAGTAACCCCAAGCAGTTGGGTTGCAGGGGAGCAGCATGCCCCCCATATTTTTCGGGTAGGTATAACAGTGAAATCAGGATATAACGACGGAGAAGGAACCGGGCTTAAATGGTCGTTATATACGAGGTCGCTATATGAGGACAAATTTGTATGAAAAATATGGTGTAAAATCAAGGGACTCAGAATTTGCGTCGTTATATCCTCAACGTCGTTATAACCGAGGTCGGTATAGGCAGATTTCACTGTATTTCATTTCTTCATTCTTATATGAAATAATGAAATAAGACCACAATTTTAATTAGAAAATAAGGAAATACGGAAAAAAGTGACTTAAAGCCCGGCGGGCGATATGACACTTTTAATGTGTGTCATAATGGCATGAGGCGTTTTGACCAGTGTTGCCAGTTTGACTGTTTTCCAGTCAAATTTGACTGGATTTTTTCGGTTTTGACTGGAAAAAAAAATCAAATCCAGCCGACTTTGAGAATTTTTTTCTAAAAAAAAATTGCACCTTCAATGTAAACCTAGCGTATATGAGATTCGCGCAGAGCGCAGTGCAATGAAATGAACACACCCATTTTCCGCAAGCCGCTGAAAGTCAAATTGAATCTAGTATTTCTTGCAGTTTGCGCAGCGTTTCTTGAGAATTTTGAATGATTTCCTTTGCATTTAATTCGGTTTGTTGTATGTTGTTTATGTTTTGAGTTATGACTGCTGTTTGTTCCAGATTTTAGAAACAAAAAATAAACACAACTCTATTTTGACCATTAGAAATACCTAATTTTCGAGATAAAAAAAAATGTTGTATAAATTTTGAAATACTTGAAGAAGTTATACAAAAAGTTGTAAAGAATACTATAGATCAAAATATAAAGGGTGGGCCAAATACAAGTTTCTTTTTAAAAATGCAATAAAATGAACAAAATAAAATTGTTCCCATGTATTATGGCTTTATTAGTAAGAGCCAACATTCCCATTAATTACGGAATACAACGTCGTTCAAGTTGCTGCCTCGGCTGGCTTCGCAGTAGCGTATTCTGTTACTCCAATTGTCCAAGACATTGTTGGTGGTTTCGGGCTGTAGCTCACGGATTGCTTGGATGATGTTGGTCTTGAGTGCGGAGGGCGGATTGTCAAATCTCAGCTCCAAGGAGGCCAATTGACATCGCCGAGACGGCTGATAAGACGTTTTGGGAAGTTGGTGCGCAAAAGATCGATTGTGGCGTGGGCTGTGTGGCATGGCGTTCAATCCTGCATGAATCAGAGGACGTCTAAATCCATGTCTTAAATTCCAGTAAAAAAAAAGTCGGTTAACATGGCTCTGTAACGGCCGCCGTTGACCGAAACGTTGTTCTCAGTTTCGTTTTCGGAGAAAAATGATCCAAACTGTCACTGTCACTCACTTCGTTACGCGCAGGTATGATACTGGCTTTCTGTAAAGATTTCGAGCTGGAAGCAGGTGTCAGTGTTGAAATTACCTATGATTTAAAAAGAAACCACGATGACCCACCTATTATTGTTTTCGAAAAAATAGCTCTTTACATTTTCGACTGTTTTTTTGACTGGAATTTTTTGTTTTTAATGTTTGACTGTTTCTTTTGACTTGATTCGGAGAGAAAAAATCCAGTCAAACAGTCAAATTTGACTGGATTTTAACATTTTCGCCTGGCAACACTAGTTTTGACATGTACCCGGGAGAGAATATAGTTCGCATGGAGAGGTAGATCGGGTAGAACTAGGTATGGGAGATATTCGAAAAGGCAACGGGCTCGGAGTGGGAATTCGTCTGTTCAAGCAAATATTTTTACGAGAAAAGAAAGACATATTTTTTTATTGTGTGCTTGAGGGCAAGACAAAGTATATGCTCTCAACACCCTACACGAACGTCGGAGAGAATATCATCAATATTATCAATATCAGATCATAATATTGATAATAATATTGAGGTGGTTAGGGTTTTGTCCACCTAGGCAATGAACTCTCAGTTAGTAACATCAGCGATGAGATCAAACGACGAATAGAATAACTCCTGACAATGGCTCCCTCTTTGGGCTGAGAAAGCAACTGAGTAGCAAAGCGCTCTCTCGAATAACTAAAGTATATCTTTAGAAGACCTGACCCGATCATACAAAGTGGATGAGGTTACCATCTTGGCTGGTTCGAAAGGCAAATTCGTTGCGTAATTTTCGGTCCCCTCTGCATAAACGGCGAATGGAGGAGGCGATACAACAACGAAGTGTACGGACTGTACAGCGACATCGACTTGAAGGTTCAACGACTGAGGTCACAAACCTGTAAGAATAGACCGTCGACTCCTCCCACATAACGGACTTTGCCTACAAACTGCCGACGGGCCCAGGATTTTGCATGTATTGGTGCTGTACAAAATCAAAGGAGCGCCATTAACGCACGCATACTTGAAAAATCCTAGGCCCATGGTATAGCATGGAAAATCATTGCCGCCATTAATTTTGACATTTACACGTATTCACAGAGAGGGTAATTTTTCCCGGGGAGAATCGGGTAGGTGCACGGGAAGTCGGCGGTCTAGTTCTTACTGGTTTGTGACTGAGGTTGGGAATGCTATCGCCCGAAAGATATTCGAGTCCACAACCGACAAACGGCGCAGTAGAGAAAGACCGCGACTTAGATGGCGCACGCAAGTGGAAGAGGGGACCTCAAACAACTTAGCGTGCGAAACTGGACATAGCTGGGTAACGATCGTGCTGGCTGGAGTGGAGATGCTTGTTGGTTGAGGCCCAGGTCCATCGTGGAAGTAAAGGTAAGTAAGTGATTGTGTAGGGTATAACGACGATAGGATTTGATGGTGGAGAATAACAGTTTTTCTGAAACTTACTAAAGTCCAATCCTTTTAGGCAAAGGTTAATATGTTTTGTCAAAAACAAAAGTTCTTCAATTAGGTATAAGAGGATAAATGGCGAATTGTACCCACTGCTAAAAATAAAGAACATTCGACTTTCTGAATTTTGACATTAAAGTCTTCGAAAATCAGCTAAAGAGCTAAAAATAAACGAGGAGGCTAGAAAGACGGAATTGTTGTGACCGTTTTCTGCGAAAGTCTTTATAATAAGCTCTCGTTCCGTGTACCAAATTACTGTAGCGTGTTCCAGGCGAAAATTTTGGCGACAAATTTGTGCCCAGCTCTCTTTCGTAGAAAGAAGTTTCACTTGCGAGTCTTCCATAACAACAACTTAGGTGAATTGACAAACTCAAACATCAAAAGTCACTTACGCTTTATAAAAAGCTAAAAATGGTTCAGTAGGGAGATCTCGCATGATCGGTTTTTTTTCGAGTTACCACAATGAACTTTCGGTGGTCTAAGTGTGTTGACGTTCCTAAGCTTGCAGCCACTTTCAATCAAACCAAACTATTGGCCGTATATTAAAGGGTAGCCCACTTGAATAGACCGAGTAAATTTCATTGGACATGCATCACCATTGACTTTAATAGAATATTAACCGAAAAAGGGACTATTTTAAGTAGTAGATACTACAATAGATTCAGTGGGATATTGCTGATGAAACTTTGACATTTATCTATATACTCTGGTTTCATGTAAAGAGAGTGAGTTAGTCTGAAATTGAGAAATGTCAAATGAAATGCAGAAGAAAAACTTGACGTTTAGGTGTGGTTCACATTCAACATCGGCCCTTAAAACTTAACCACAATTTATAAGATCGTATTTTTAATAATTGTAAAACACCTAATGTGTGGCTTCCAGCTTAGAAAATTGAAAATTTACAGAATATTCATACTAGTTCTCCGAACGAATTTTAAATGGAAGCCAATCAATAATCACTTCTAAGCTGCAAGAGTGGCTCTGGCTATAGTCGACTTTGGGATCTTAACAAAACTGCGACCCAACTGTGTCAGTTGGTGCTGAAAAGTTTACGCGCTATAAAGTGGAATTTGGAACTGTGTCTGCAAAACTTTATGCAGTGGATTTTTGCAAAGCAATGCCCTATCATGTGAAATTTTCAATCTTGTTCTGGACTTCATAGCTCTCTAGCCTATACCGAAGACTGAGTTCCTTACATGAAGGGACACTTCTTCAATACATTTTTGAAGACAAACAGAGGAGAATATAAAACTTCTAACCAAGCTCCAACTCGGCCGCATGGAGCAAATGAAGCTTCTTGTCTCAATATAGACATCTGGCATGTGTGTAATGTGTACCTACATCAATTATCCGTAATGTTGCATGAGATGTTTTCTTGAATTCAGTCTTTTGATGTCTATATCTTTAATCTGGCATCGTCGAAAGTTTTTCATTTATCAGAGTATTTACCCACAAACAGCTAATGAGTCAACATTTATGTACATACCAATTACGTAATGCCATCCTTATGGAACAATTTTAGTCTAAAAATGGCATAGGCTGGGAAATGTAGATATGCCTTTTATTAAAAATTCACCAAGAATAACAGTTCACTCACGCACCCACCAACCACTCAAACTCCACGGTGTATGCCAAGCCAATGAACTGACTAGTGACTAAACTTCGAAACGTAGGCGGTCTGCTTACGGTAACCCTTTAACTGGATATTGTGTAAAATTTCACCACACACACTAACCCACAACGAAAGACCACACGCAACGCTAATTATTATTCTACATTATTGATGTTGTTTGTGTGAGCAACACAGTTTGTTCAAACTCATCGGGCTGTGCGGTTTTAATGTTCGGTTAAAGTAATCAAAGCCACCCCGTCCTGCCTGCTTTTAGCGGGTAGGTTTCACTTAGATACGTTTGAGTTAACAAGCGAATGTATCATTTTTCTTCCTTAAAGTGGGTAATTAAATTATACCAAAATCAATGTTTAGAGCAATTATTGTTATAAAATTTTATTTAAGAGGAATACACATTTATTTTAAGGCGGTATAACTTGGTCCTAAAATTATTTTTAAATTTTATGTGTAGTTTCAGGTGTGAGTAGAAGTTATTATAAGTGTTTTAGTTGGCCTGATTCTAATAGCGGTTTACCTGTTTCGATGTATTTGCACGTTGATTGTGCTGACTTCATTAATTGCGCAGATAGAGGGAATTATCTTGCAGAACACATTTTGAGGGTTGTTATATAGGCTTGATTGGAAGTAAAAGCATGACACTACTCTATTAGATATGAGGTTTTCCTCTTCATTTAAAAATACATGAGGCTGGAGTATTTGTGATTTTGACACTGCATGGCTAGCAACCTTATCCGTAAGATTCTTGTCTATATCTAAATAGTTCGACAGCTATAGGTAAGACATGAAAAGTAGGTATTAGGAGTACAATAACTCCAGAAACGGACTCTTGCGAATTGACTTACTGTGGGGCGAAATGTCATTAGGTGTGCTTTTCTGAAACCTCGCCAGCCAGTGGTTGCCAGTTGAAGCACATTTCACATGATAATTAAAATAACAACCTGCTGGCATCGACTCTTGATTTCCTCCCTATACGGAGAGCCGCTGGCACCTGGCTAGGAATTCACAAATAAGTGGCGGAGAAAGCAGCAAATGGCTGAGAAAACAGTTTGTGGCACTGAAAAATTTCGCTGACACTTGTACAATGGAGAACAACGCATTAAGTGCATGGACACACAGTCTTGGGCATGATTTTCATTACTATTAACGGCTTGGAAAACAAACGAAATTTTGTATGGCGGGGCATAGGTTTTATCTATTTTATTGGTGAAAAGCTTTTATAACAAAGTGCGAAGCCAATCTACGTTTTTCTGTGACATATACCTCTTCTTTCTACTCACTCAAAAATCTACCTGTCTCGCTGAACACGATGTTCATGTGAAGGCACAAGCCAAAGTGCACAGTGCAGTTTAGTATTCCTGTATCTGCCAAATTTTATTTCAGTGGAATGATGCCTTATTTTTTCACAAACAATTTCATGGGAATGAAAGTCATGCCTATGAACGTGTGTTCATGCACAAAGGAAATCGTGTATACCAACTTGGCGATATAAAAGTTCGGCTGGCTTCAGCTTGCTGAAAATTGTCCAAATGAATTGTTGGCTGAGGTTTCAGAAAACACGCCTATTATTGGCACCACCCGAAAGCACACCTCAATAACATAATACAAGGGGGTCGCACAATCGTTGCGATCGACGCCCGATCATCAAAGTTAAAGTTTATCCCCCCACATCAGTGTTGTTTTTGGCCAGGAGAATTAGCGATTCACTAGATCTTTATATTCCAAATCTTTCAAAGAAAGCTTCATCTTCTTGTCCATTTCGAAGTCGCCTATGAAAGTCGCCTAAGAAAATACGAATTACAAAAAGACACGTCAAGTTTTGTTATCCTTGGCCAACTTCTTTGTCTATGTACTATGCAGGATACGAAAGAGACATTTTTTCGCTCCGTCAGAGTAGCAAAGAACACAACCATTCGTTGTCGAAAAATGTTTAAGATAAGGTGATGCGATTTCATGTATAGAGCAATGTTGACATGGTTAGAAAGCTGAAAATACAATGGCTTTGCATCGCATCGTCTGGTAGGAATGTCTTTATGCACTGAAAATAAAATCTAGGTATATTTGATAAAAATGAGGCTTAATTCAACAAATTTTTTGTCAATATACGTCCAACAAAATCTTTCTATCAGATTAACAAAATTTTGATAAGTTTTATTTTGTCTCAAAACATTTGTTGTAATGACAAAAAAATTGTTATGGTAACAAAAATTGATTGTTTGTGCGTATAAAAATATTTTGTTAATCTAACCAAAATGCTCTTGATATACAAAGAAATTTTTGTCAAATTAACAAAAAAATTGTTAATAATATCGAATTAGTTTGTCAATTCAGCTGTCGTATTTTGTTAAATCAACAGCATATATTTTTAATTGTACAGAAATATTTTTTAACCACTACAGTTGTTTTTTGTTAAATCTATAAACATATTGTTGGTTACATAGTAACATTTCGTCGGCTCCAGCATTTTAATTCGTTGATTCAACAACAGAATTGTTGAGTGAATAGAAATAAAATGTCAATTCTTTTATTCCGTTGAAAATAAACTATTTTGTCGATATGATTAATACTCACTTGCGGACAACTGCTTAACTTAGTTTTGAAGGTATGAAGTAAGTATTTATCTAAATAAAGAAATTATATCCAAAGTATGTCTAAAATACCCCTGTAAAATAAAGTAGGTACCTATTAATAAATGATACACAAAGAAAATAAATTTAGTATATAATTAATTTTATTAAAAAAAGTAATTAAACAAATTAAATTCAATTCATTTTACTTCAAAACTCAATACAAAATATCAAAAAAAAAATGATGTCCTCATCCATTTGCTTGCAACTTTTCACTGATTATATTTTGCGCACAAACAGACATTCTGTTACGTATTTGCTACTTTCGCATGTGAAATATAAATGCGCGATCAATAGATGAAATGCTATTACAACGCAAAGGATTACTACGTTTAAAATGTAGTAAATGTATTTTTATCGATTCAACCATCACGTCTTTTATCAGTTCTACAAATTTTATTTCATATCTACAACCATTTTTTTTTATTTCAACAAAATGTTTGTATTATTGATAATCTGTATGTTGTTTGGCTAACAAACAATTGGCATAAGTTTTGTCAATTTTACAGACATTTACAAAAGTGATTTTTGGTTCTGTTTTTATGGATATAACAAAAACTTTGTTAATTCAACAATAAATATGTTCAATTGATAAACTATCGATTTATTAAACTGAAAATTGTGTTTTGTTAATCTGACAAAGTAGTTTTTTAGTAAATGTTCTATCCGATTGACAAAATATCGTTCAAATTGATAAAACTTAAGTTGTATTGATAAGTTTTATTTATCATTACAACAATTTTTTTTCAGTACAACAAAACTACTTTTGTTGAAATTTTACAAAAGAATTTTGTCAATATTACCGGGTATTTTATTTTCAGTGTGGTGGTGCGGGTATTACTACTTTTATATTTCGGAAGAAAAACGTTATCTGTAGATCTTCTATTGTTCACGTGACCGTGACCTCCATAGCTATAGCAAACCTTTAAGCACTGGTCTTATGATGTTGTTATCTGTTAAGATCACCGTTATCGTTCATTGTTCTCTCCTAATTTGTTGCTGCAAGTGTATTTGTACAAATGTTTTACATGAAAGTTTATAGCACTGCCTTTCATGGGACCGCTTTTGCCAGAACCACTCGATTCAGTTTATTGGTCTGCTCCAAGGCCAATTTTAGTGGTTTCGTTAAGTATTCAACATATCAAATCCATTTGGTCATTCTAAGGAGCTCCTTCCCGTTTTGTAAAATTGGAATCACTCAATAACGGTTCCCTTAATTTACCTTTACTTCTAATGGCTCTGTACCTAATCTGATCCATAACTTTGCAACCTATCAAGTCGGCACGATTATGCTAGCTGGTACTATTAACCCCAGTGATGGGACTTCTACCACTTAAGTAGTATTTCTAACACTTTTGGCTCAACCAAAAATTCTACCACCCTCAAATCCAAATCTACCACTTTTTCTGATTGAAAAAAAAAGAACAATAACGCAAATAATAACAAATACCCACACAATATAAGAATTATTTTTCATCATGCACGCATAGAAACCGAGTTGTTGAAACAATTTTAGGAACGTGTTGACATACACTCAGGGGTGGGGGTGACTTTCATTGAAATGCTGACTTATTTTGGGAACTTTCCGACTGTATAGAAATCATGAAAATCGGCCCAGCGGTTATCGAGTTATAACGTCATTGAGTTTAAACCCATAAAATATGTTTTTTGTCTAGGAGACTCCAGGCCCTTTTGTCCAATTTCGACCAATTTTCACAGAAGCTATCCCGGGCCAATACCTAAGATTTTCTGAAAGTGTTAGCTCGGTTCAGTGGTTTTCGAGATATAAGATTTGGAATGTTTTTTGTTGGGTGGCGCCACGCCACATTGTCCAATTTTTACCAATATTCACAGGAACTATACCGAGCCAATACCTAAGATTGCCTGATGACCCCATCCGCCCTTTTTAAAATCGAATCGAAGCTCTTGAAATTAGGAGTTCAGTCCGCAAATTCACTGATGCCGACCGTCCTTTTTAAAACCGAAACACGGAGAAAGTACATCAAGATAAACAAATACAAATTGCCATTTCCGAAAGATTGAACCTTTGAAAATGCAGACGTTCGAGTTGCTAATAAATGTAGCTTCCTTGATTTGCTGACTCTTGAAAAGCATGTTAAGAGCGTTAATTAATTTTTTTTTGTAGCATTTACGGTATGTTTTAAAAATCTACCACTTTTTGGTTTCCCAACATACCACCTTTTGCCTACTCTCAAAACCCACATTGATTCTGCAATGCACTACCACTAAATGGATACTCTCCTCTCGGGGTGGTGGTTCTCGCATGTCGTTTATTTTAATGTATGGTTGATGTGAATCCTTGATGCGGCGTACACCTTTACTAACAGGAAAACGCTCTACCATACGATACTTAATCGTAGGTCCACTTATTTTGTGAGAAGCAAACTCAACGTTCGACATTAGTTCACTGTTTTGTGACAATTTTTGCCGAAATATGTGTATCCAATCATCTTTTAATATAATCATCTTACTAACTGTAAGAGAATGGAAACATGTTTTGAAAACCATTCATGCATATGTAGGGGCAACTTTCGAGACAGCCTGGGATTACATACATTCAAGATACAACGCGTATTACATTTATTACATCAGAAGTTTGTACAGTTGTTAAACTCTTCTTAATCTCATCATTTCAGCTATAAAGATATATAAGATGCATTGATAAGCAGTTCCTTCTTTTTCCTCCGCCGTTAAGCTGTTCCATCTTTTAAAGTATTAAATTGAATTTACTATAACTAGTGAATGCTTTATCTTTTTGTAATTGATTTAATGACACTCTCTTTTAATCATTATTTACACTCTCATGACTATCAACCTTCATTCTACTCAATCATAATCAGTTTCAAAGTAGCTACCCATTAAGTGGTTTCAAGGATGAGACTTGTTTCGAAAACCCTTAAAATGCAACCGAAATTAATTTGTATCAACAACAGGCGAAACATCAATATTCCACAAATCCATCCATACATTTGAAGAGCCACTCAATCTGTGATAAGAGCCAATAACGTCAAGAGTGAAGCAGAAGTCACAACATCGCACATCGTTGCTAATTTGATATGCCTTGGTGATTGGTTAATTAGGCCACGTTCCACCTACGACCAGATGTCAACTCGCCGACAAGTTATACGCTGACATCTCGGATTTCAAACTTAATTACGAGACCGCCACACGCGCAGCCAAAATCTCGTCTCGTATTCAACGGATGGGTATAGGAATTGAATTAAATGGCGACCAATTTGTTGGGACATTTCCAACTAATGAGTCTTAATTTCATTCGCAAAAGTAGATATGCTATATATCAGGAGAAATTATCAGTAAAAAATGTAAACCCACAGCAGAAGGACATTATCCCCACAATCAGAACAAGATTAGCAGGGATATATTCTACGGCTCATTTCTCATGCTGTTTTTTTTTTCTCTCTCTTTAGCACTAAAATAAATATCCCGCAATAAGCGACCGCAGAAAGCGTCCTAATGTCTTGCAATTTACCCCGTCCTTTCGTTTATCGTCAACGCGCTCGTCAAAATTGAAAAATGCGCTAATTCGAGGGTAATTTCTGTACAAACTTCCAAATCGAAAGGGGGATGATGGCTATCATAATTCATAACTGCAGGTAGTGAAGGGTTTTTAGATTTATCCAAGCCAACTTTGTCCTGTGTATATACCTAGTTGTTTGTTGGGGGGACTGCTAATGCTCTAATGGGTTGTGAGCGCGTTAACAACTAAATGATTGATATCCTGTGGATTGTGTGACCTCCAAATACACTCCCACCGCCGTCGCCGTGCCATTAAAGTGCGCTCAACCCGAAAGGGTGGTAGCAGCAGTCGCGGTTAATTGATTTTGTTATTTAGGTCTAAGTCCTAATTGCGGCAAAATCTACGCGATGGCTGCCAGCAGCTCAGGTAACATTTGATGGGTAATAGCTATGGTTCATTTTTCTCATCCCCTCTGCTTAAGGCCATTAACTCTGAAATGACTTTGCCGTTATTATTCATTCAGTTTAGCTGCGTCGGTTTTTTTTTTGCTCCTTTCTCATTTCGCATTATTTTATTCAATTTTTAATGAAACCTTGATGACGCTGTAAATTAAAATAATGACGAGGAAGAAAGGAAGGAGCAGCAAGGATAATAGCACCGGAAAGTGCGCTTATGAAATTGAAGTTCTCGCCGCTTTGTATGCCGTCGCAGTCGTCGTCGCGGTGGGATAAAGTTGTATATAGTATATTGCGGGTCCTGCACAAATGGAAATGTATAAATCTCAGCTCAGACATAATTATCGCAGAGTAATGGACGAATAGAGTCGACCGGCAATGGAGCAATCTTTTAATTCTGTTGATTTTATGAAAATATCATGTTCATGTCCCGGTGTGGTTAGTCTCTAGTATCCAGCTGCGTATAGCAAGACAAAGCAAAGCAATTAACTCGCATAAAATGCCAGCGATCGCAGTGACTGAGAGCATGGAGTCACACAGTACAGGGGTCATTCAAAAGGACTGTTTGGGCAAAGTCGTTGGTTCCAAGGACACTTTGTGTGCTTTTCAGATGTAAATGTCCGCACTCGGACCGAAGTCTCTTAATCACTGAAAATAGCGCACACAAAAAGACCTTAAGCACAGTTGTAGTAGGTAAACATCAGGATCAGGTCGTTCAGTGCGGGAAGGTATCATTTTTAAAATTACCCCCTCGAGGGTTGAAAATTATTCTCTGTCCATGTGGTCTGAGGTTGAACTGTTATGTGCCAAAATGGAATTACAGACCCAGGAATGGAAGCATTTTTCATACTGCCCCATTGTTATTGTGGAATCGACATCGACACTGAGAATCCCAACAACTAATGGTCACAGCTAATTACGATCATTTGTTTGTAGCACTAATGTTTGCGTTTATAACCGCTTTATGGGTGTGTGTGCGGTATAGCGTATTGTGTGTAGATGGGCTACCTAAAACACCGCAGCTGAGATTTTACGAGTTTTGTACATCGATTGGCAGAACTTTTCGCATGTAAAGCGAATTGAATGGAAAGAATAATAGGTACAGGCCTGCTTATGGCCAGAGTCATCAAAACAAGAGCTCTGAGATATGGTTTTACAAGGGTATAATAATTAGGGCAGGCTACACCGGACGTATGCGGTTCTTTTGCTTTTCTGTGAGAGGTGTTAAGTGATGTTGAAGGTTGAATCTTTTCGGACTAATGGGCATACGAGCTGAAAAGTTGTGGCTATGGAGGGAGTTATATGCGGGTATATTTAAATCCGGTGCCCATATAACAATTGTGCTGTTTGAATGATAGAACATTTGGACAAATGACCATTACACTGCGGAGAATAAAAACAAATGATAGTCGTTTCAGTACTTTGTTCATCTTTTGATATGAGAAAGGTTTTGGAGCTTACCGTAATAAGCTCTCTTAATGTGAAGTCGGCAATACCGTATGTCTGGAGTAAGAACGCTTTTACGGGCTTTATGTATAGATTTCCGTATTTTGTAAGTAAATATCAAAAGAGGAAGAATAATTTTACAGATAGTTCATAAAATTGACGCACCAGATCCATGGACATGCATCTACAATTCCACGTTGCCGCCTGGAAAATTAAATATTCCATCTGGAAAATTCCACGTCGCCGCCACTCCGCTTTGATGCGCGCGTCAATACTTGTTTAAATAGGCTTTAGCGATGCCAACTGTCACTAAGGCACCACTCCAATGCAACGCCACTGTCACACCACTTCGGGGCGTGCCATGTCTTAGAACTGTTCGTTTGTTTATAACCTTTTTTTGTCTAATCCCAACGGTTAAGCTGAAAACCTTTCTGAAAGAGTGTGCTGTTGCGTTACTACTTCTACACACACTATACGCACTATCGTGCAAAAGTTAACCAATGGCATTCGCAGCAATGTCTGCCTGATGCTTTCACCGAAATCTTGGTCATTTGTTTTCCTGTTCTGCGAGTCGACCTTCTAATACTCTGCAGTCAGTAATACAGGTACCCCTTTGAAAACATTCTTAGGATGCTGAGTAATAGTTTAGTTTTTTGGAAGTATAAACCTTTTGTTTTTGAGCATCGCGATCAGAAGACCATATTTGATGGTTTTAGCGGTTATCCTAATGCGTTTTTTGCAACGTTTTTGACGCTTTTTTGAGGCATACATATTTTGGCTCATTTTTCGGGGCGTTTTAGTTTCATTTTTAGGCTCTTATTTTGAAACATTTATTGCGGCTTTTTTTGTTGCGATTTTTCTTGTATTTTCCAGAGCTTTTTTGGCCTGTTTTCTGTGATGCCTTTGGCTTATTTTAGCGCGTTTTAGTAATGTTTTTGGAAAGATTTTGATGCGTTTTTTTTTTTTTTAAATTTTAGTGTGTTATCTAGAGCGGTGTTTCATTTTGTTTTTTTGGTATTTTTCAGAGAGCCATTCAGCGTTTCTTTGGGAGATTTTTTTTTACATTTTTGGCGCGTTTTTTATATTTTTTTTTTTTTTGCATTTTTTTTATACTTTCCCGATAATTACTAACATACGTAGAAATAAGTGACTGCGCATCTATGCCCCGACAAACACTTACCACGAGGTCACCTCAACCGTTGAGAAAAGTATAATCACATATTTTCGAAGTAAACAAATACTAAGTCTGAAATGATTAACACTCACATAGAGAGTGGCTTACTTACTTTACTTATCGGACTCCCTACCCGTGAAGAGTCTCTGCCTGAGGCACTTCAGCCTTCTATCTTCTACGATCCCGGACACGATGCTTTCAGTTGTCCAGACCAAGCGGTCTGGCATCCGTGATGGCTTGGTCTTTGAAACGGAGGTTCGGTCTTCCTTGTCTTTTCGAATCTGGGGTCTGGGTTTCGAAGATCCTCTTAGCTGGAGCATTATTGTCCATTCGCTCGATGTGTCCGAGCCAATGTAGTCGACGTGTTTTGGCTTTTTTGGACTACATCCACATCTTGGTACAGCTCATAGAGTTCGCGGTTGTATCTTCTCCTCCATTCGCCCTCCTCGCACAGAGGACCAAAAATCCGCCAAAGTATTTTTCTTTCGAAGGAGCCCAGTAATAGCTCTCCCTTCTTGGAAACTCTTAAGAAACTCAGACGGTTCCATTAAAGTGGAGACAATAGGACGACGAAAAAGGACCGACCTTAAAAACAGGCTCTGTATTCCAATATTGTGTGCATGTCGGATCAATTCTTGTTGAGGACCTTATAAAATTAGAGCGCGAGGGGCTGATGACACAAAAATGTGTGTTATAGCTCCCCAGGGCGTTATGACATATACCCATAGAATTAAGTTCAGAAGGAAACTTCATGATAATTAGCAGTATCACACTTGTATTGATAGAAAAAGCTGGTGTGTAACTTAAGCATCAAGGTAGGCACTCACAACTCCAGCTCAGCAAATGAACATCAGTCGCATTTTTCAAAGTAAGATATTGGTTTAATGACCGTTTCTCAGATAATTCAAGTTAAATGAATTAATAATGAAAGTTCCAGTTCCAGTATGACATTTCAAATATCTGATCGTTAGTGTTAAGGATACTCTTGTTGCAGTTGAATGGTTGTATTTAAGTGCAAGTGTTTAAACCTTCCGGTCAATAAGTTGCAGCTTGATTCACATTCGGTTTAGATAGAAACACTAATATCAAATTGAAAATCCTGTCCTGCCACCTGATTTCGCTTAAGCCAATTGAATAAACTGAAATGAATAAGTGAGCGTAATCATAAGTGCACAATAAATAGCTACCTCTTAAATCCTTAAGCTCATACACGGGTAGACGCAACGGTCTCTCTCGCTGAGGTATGTTTGGAGTAACTATACGCATTTAAAGCAACAAAAATAATGCATAGACAGCACCCTTCTTTCGATTTTAATTTCGGTCGTCTCCAAGACAGCCATTTTGTATGAGTGCATATAAAAACCATCTACTGTTTCATACAAAGAGATACGAATTTCATTTTGAAAATGGAAGAAAATTGTATTTCTTGTACACTTACCATGGCCTGAGTCGGTTGGATTTTAGTTTCTTTGAAGACAATTCCGCAAAAGAGAGTACATTGTTTACCTTTAGGGTAGTCATGCAGTCGTCGTCATCATCGTCGTCGTCTTCGTCTTCGTCTGTTACCTGTTGTGATGTGGCACTTCACAGAGGCAGAAGTGTGTCCTCCCATCCTCACAATTCATTTGCGGAGTATGGAGTCTTTGAGGGTCTGTCTCTTTTCTCTGTTTGTTCTCAATCATTCTTTTGGCAGTGTGCTCGCTGGCTGGTACATACATATATCCCCAAGCGTATAAATATATATACACACTTCGTTCTACTTAGTTGCACTTTGATGAAATACAATAAAATGCGCTTTTCATATGGTTGCAAGCTGTGTGCCCATCATACAAGTAAAATGAAAAACCACCTGTCTAAGGACACTGCACGACTGTTAAGATATCTACACTCATGTTGCAGAAGCAGTTGGCAAAAGCGACGAGATAAATGACGAACACACACGACCGTTAAGTAAATATGACAAACGAGTCCCTTCGTCTTCGTGTTGTTTTCACTTGAAATCCTCTCAATTCTTTCTTTTTATGTGCTTACTTTAAACATACCGAGACCGAGACTGTAGGTGGTTGTTAGTTGTTTTTTTTTATCGTCAAGTGCACCCGGATTCCTGTGAAATTCTCAAAAGGACTATTATGCGTCACTGCAACTGTGTGGTATTTGTGAAAATAAAAGGGAATGAGTACGATAATAAAAAAGAAATATCGTTAAAGAGTTTCGTTTTTTAGGACGCAGAAAGGTTTCTTCTATAATACCTACTGATGTACGTACCTCTTTGCTCTTTGGTCGAAGAAGCGAGCGAGGACGATAGTGTATCATTGAAGAAATTGCCATCGATTTGGATGATTTCGGAAAATGATTTTAAAAACGATGGGTGTAGATCGATTTGTTCGTAAATTTTTTTTTTACTGGTTCACAAGTGGTTCTTGTAACAGGAAAATATTGAATTTTGTGCATAGTAGAACCTACATGAGTGTAAAAAAAAATAGGCGGCGCAACAGGCGGTAACACCCAAGGCCTAGCTTCTCGCAACCATTCGTTTGTGTGAGTTTCTATTTTTGGGACGAATAGAAGGGACCTACAATTTTATGCCGAGTCCGAATGGCTGAATTGAGAAGCTTTTTCAGGACAGTCATACACTCGGATGTTTGTCAGACGTTCGCGAGAGAGGTGGCGCAGTAGAAAAAAACATTAAGATGTAATTTGTGTTTTTCCGGGGATCGAACCTGGGATCCCTCGCACAGTAGTCCAGCACACTAACCACTGCGCTACTGCGCCCACACCTACATAAATGTGCGTAATAAAAATTTCAATTCCATGGTCCCACTAACGAAAGTTATTGTAAGTAGAGTTAAAAAAAATGTTACGTATACGCCCCCGTAATATCAAAAATATAAAGTTATACATTGGTATAGTATAGGTGGTGGATAAAGTTGATTGAACCCTTAATTGCAACGGTTAATATCATGTGAAATGCTTAAAAGTCTATATAATATTAATGAATTGGTGTCGGTACGTACGCACATAACTGGCGTACTTTTGTTGGATTCGTATGGAACTGGGTTGGGTATAGACACGAATCCAAAAATCTTAAATTTCTACCGGAAACATTGGAAAATCGTGAAAACCAAAAATTGCATAGGTACTTTTAGGGATGGATGGTGGCGATATCTAAACATTCCAGGAAGGGGAAAATATTGATTTTAAAGAATGACTAACACTACGGAATTAAGAATCGGCTAATTTTATCCCTCTCGAATATATGATCGTCAGCAGATGGCGTTACGCTTTCTGACTCACGTTTGTCAGATGAGTAGTGTATGTATTTGATCTTTCTACATTGACAAAGGTACGAAGCAGTTGTGTTCCGATATAGTGCGCAAATTGTTGCTGTTTTTTTCGACGAAGGCATATTTTTTTCTGTGATCAACGAAGTGAATACCTAAAGGTATTTACTCACTGACTATATGAAATTAAATATTTTTGATACACGTCATGATTTTCAAAAGAGAAGTTCCCAAATTCCCTTTATCCATTTATTGGTCTTCTAGGATTTGATAATTTAAATCATTCAATCAATTTGTGAAGAACAAATTCTAATGAGGTATTTTGTCAATGACCAATTCGCGTTTAAGAGAATTGATTGACGTTTGTGACACTTTTTATTCTGGACTTTTCTGTATTAGTGTAAAAATGCCGCCGATAGGACGATCAACCTATGAAATTCGCAATTAAAAGTGCGACAGGGATGGATAATTTACGTAGGTACAATTGAAACGGACAAGGAGCGTAGAGATCGCAATGAGTAAGCCCGTTTACGAATGGCTAACATGCGTCTTGCGTTTTCGCTAGAAGAATAGTCGATCATATGAAAGCGCAAAGAATGATAATGATCAACGTAGCCTCAATCGACATAAAAAGCGAAGGACATATGCGCCACCATCATTGCATTGACTATTTAACTAATGCGTGAACAATTATAGGAGGAAGCTTAAGTAATTCTGAGTTCTGGGTACATAAAAGAATGAATAATTTAGATGGTAGTTTCTCAAAAATTACGCGAAACATATTGGAGCTTTTGCCTCATTAAGCAGGGGCTTTATCATGCCTACCTATCGCACAGTGCTCGATTAAAAGGTTGGCTATCGTGGCAATGGTACCTATCTCGTGTTAAGAAGCTCATTAGACCATCGCCATTTTAGCTCAGCGCTTATAGATTGATCTAACCGAGTCTATCCCGCCATTTAAAATCCTAAATACATACAAAGCGTGTGTAATTGCAATGTTGTAATGTCCCAGTGATAGTTCACTGCCAATGATATCAGTGACCTTTTTTGCTTAAATGTGACGTTGGTGTTCGTCTGCAAATTTTGTACAATTTTCTCAAGTAGACAAACGTTTTACGCGTCTTTTATGCATTGTTAAGGAGACAAAGTTTGCACAGTTATATAGTATCTCTTATTTTATAGAGCACGTAAGCAATGGGTTCTTGTTTTCTGCCATACAACAATATCCAGGTTGTTGGCTTGACAGGTTGATTTAGCTTTTTGGTAAAAGTTCAGAACATTTTTGCAAGCAAAATTATTTTGTATTTCCTATATCGTGCGCTTTCTCCCTCTATATGCTTTTCCGCATTAGAAAGCGATTTTGTTTCAAATCTTTTACTTGTAGCGGGTTTCGTCCTGCTATACAGTACCTCCTTAATGGCGTGTTGTTTATCTGAATGTGCTTGCTGGAACTCTTTGACAAATCTGAGTTTTAAGTTGGAGCATTTTTGATGCCCCTTCGATACCTACACTACTGGTCTTCGGCCCTTGATGCTGCCTGTACAGAATTTCTCGAGGGGATCAGCAATGTACAAATATTCTTGCTGCTGTAGTAAATCCTTGAACATTCCCTCATTAAACATTTTCTCAATTGTTGTCACTTCTAAAATATACAGAGATATACCTATCTTTCTTGCAATATTAAATATAGTGGTCCGCTTGGAATGGTTGTGCACATCTGCAGGTCCTAGAGACGCCCTTATATTGTTCTAATGCTGACCACGAATACTGAAGTGTTCAACCATGTACTCATTAGTTCAGTTGTTAGGTTATATTAGGTAAGGCGTTAAATTTCATATTCCCTGCCACACTCAGGTTCCTAAAACTGTATCCCTTTCCTATTAATACCATTTTTATAAATACTGGATTTAATATGTTTGTCTACTGCGATGCTACATTTTTCAAACCAGTCAGAGGATTTAATGAGTTGCATTCACATGTCTGTTGGAATGTCCCTTAAGACACGGGAATAAGCACTTCCCAAAAAATGTGTTTGCTTCTCAATTCGGCCGTTCGCACTCGGCATAAAATTGTAGGTTCCTTCCATTCGTGAAAAATACTCACACAAACGAATGGTGGTGAGAAGGTGTCGCCAACTATTTTTTTTGTTTAATAAATACATAAATACATAACCAAGGAAGTCCAAATCGATACCCACCACCTTTTCATCGATTTTAAGCTCGCCTATGACAGCGTTTATAGAGACGAGCTATACAGAGCAATGTCTAGTTTTAGCATCCCTACCAAACTCGTCCTTTTGTGCAGGATGACAATGGAGAATGCACGCTGCTCCATCAAGGTCGGTAAAGAACTCACCGAGTCCTTCGATGTCAAAAAAGGATTTAGACAAGGCGATGCGCTGTCATGTGACTTCTTCAACATCGTTCTTGAAAAACTCAAACGCTAATATCAGAGGCACTATCTTTCAAAAGTTCGTCCATCTACTCGCCTACGCCGAAGACATCGACATCACTGGCGCGTTCGTGAGCATTGAGACGGAGGCGGCGAAGATGGGTTTGGCGGTTAATGAGGGCAAGACAAAGTGTATGCTGTCATCGAGAAAGGACACCCAACACCGACGTCTTGGACAGAATGTCACTATAGACAGATATAACTTTGAGGGGGTAAAGGACTTTGTCTACCTAGGCTCCGCTATGAGTTTAGACAATGACACCAGCGCTGAGATTAAGCGAAGAATAACTCTTGACAATCGCTGTTTCTTTGGGCTAAGTGTGCAATTGAGTAGCAAAGCACTCTCTCGAAAAACCAAAGTGACCCTTTATAAGACCTTAATCATCCCTTCTACTTTATGGTGCAGAGGCATGGACTCTATCAAAATCGGATGAGGCTACTCTTTGCTGCTTCGAGAGGAAAATTCTTCGTGTAATTTTCGGTGCTTTCTGCATAAACGGTGAATGTAGGAGGAGATACAACGACGAACTGCACGGACTGTACAGCGACATTGACTTAGCCAGAAGAGTGAAGGTCCAACGACTGCGGTGGCTGTGTCATGTAGAAAGAATGGACGTGAATGCTCCGTCCCGGAAGATCTTTGAATCCACACCCGAGGGTCGGCGCAGTAAAGGAAGACCGCGACTCAGGTATAATATAATATAATATTTGCACTACTCGGGTAACAGATTTTTATGTGCGCAGCTATTTGGGGAGATAGCTATCACTTTTGTCCAATATGTATAAATTTTGCGACCAGAGCTAAAGCGGCCCATATAAATCAGAAGAAAGCAGACCACCTTAATTCGAACCAACCAAATATAAATCACTTTTTCCAATCAAACACGCTATGAAAAATTCCTCCTGCCCCATAGATTTGCACTGCACAACCATGAACCGACTGCGAAAATAACAACAACTCACAGCTCACCCTCTCAACAATAAAGAGAGTGACTTGACACCTTCACATGCCACTGGGATTTCCGTAGAGAAGAAGTGTTAAGTAACACTTTACGTAACATATCAGGACACATACTCGTAGTACCTTATACGTACGAAAAAAAGAAATACACTCGAATGCCAATTTCAGCGGCAGTACAAATAATTTATGCAAGCACCGCACCAACCCGGAATCCGGGACACAGAATGTCATACGGAGAAAATAAAAGTCTAGCGACGTTCTACCGCAATGGGTCGGTTCAGTTCAGTATCGAAATGCACTGCCACTCAATACTAGTGGCAATATCCTAAGTGTGTGTTCGTTCATCTTGACGGGTGCATTCGTTTTACATACATTGAGACTACCTGGTGACTATGGTGCACCTCTACACGAGAAAACATCACTTTTGTGTGTTCCGCATATAACCGCAGAGCTTACACAAGGTACCTTACGCCCTCCGTCTACGCCCACCACTTTGGAAAATGTGAATAAGATTACTGCATCTGTTCGTACTCGACTATAGCTTTATGCGCTTTGTTCGGTTGCCTTTTTGCCTTTGAATAGATATGAGTGTGGCTGTGTAGGTCCTTTCTTCACAACATCGTCGCCGTCATGTCCTGCCATTTGTGCTACATACAGGCAATAATAATTTATAGCCGAAAATGATATTGAGAGGAAATTGAAATACAATTCGGTATTTTATGTCGCTAGGTTGTCTTGCAAAGTAGACTGAATTGAAATCCTTGCTTCCTCGAATGCTGTAGCAATTTCCTTGGCGGGAAACACAAAGACGACTTGTCGACTTGCCTACCTTACGTTCCATTCGTTCACAAGTGCAATATCCAGTAAACTACTTTGGTAAATGGAGATTTTGTATGCCCTCAGCCATCGTGTTTGCTCTTCTTATCCAGAATAAAGGATACCTACATAATAAAAAATGCACACAACATCAAGGTGCACTGTGAAGGCACATACAAAAATATGGGTACATAATATATATATGTATTTTTCATAAAGTTGAACAATTTGAAATTTCGGAAGGACATCATACGATATATGCATATTTATGTACATAATTGTGCAGCGTAGTAAGTACTGTTATGGATTTGAGAAGGATTTTTTTTTTGCTGACAGAAGAAGGATTTCATTTCAAATGCACTCCACCAGCACTCCACTCCACGGCCTCCTCCTGTGCATCGTTTCGCCTCGTTTGCTTAAGTATCATAAGGGATGTCTGACAAGATTAGACAATGGCGGAATAGAATACACATCTTAAATGCAACATCTCCTGGGGGTGAAAAGAAATATTGACAGCATATACGGGCCTGTATAGAAGACGAAGTTTCCACGCTATCCCCTGTATAAACAAAAATAATAATATTATGCAAAGTGTATGCGATAGAATTCACCACCACTATAATGGCTGGGAGTATAATGTGAACCCCACTGGTGTCGTAATGAATGGAAAAATGCTTTCATCGCGTATGGTATGAATCCGTGGACGAGAAAGTATCTTGATGAATGCACTAAATTGGGGATGATGTGTAAGGAAGTAGGAATATAATATAGTGAAAGACATGTCAGCAGATATTTATGTTTGTGTTTTGCTTGTTGGTTTCTTTTTGTGAGTCTTTTAAGAGCATATGCTGTGTGGTGTCACTTGCAGTTTTGATAACTTTGAAGTCGAAAGGAAATTGTGCCTTTTGAGAGAGATAGAAATCAATTCAAATGCGATTTTAGTCAAGCACTATAGAGATTTATATTAGTCTCATCTAGGGAGTGACATGTTCTGATGTCTAGAGAACGGAAGAAGGAGATGGATATAAGATGGACCATATGCTGTTTTCATATTTTTTTTTTGGATACTATTGTGCCGGAATGAGATTTGGAAGAAGCTTTTTCGATGCATTTTTGATTATATTATAGCAATTTGATAGACATAGGGTTATTGAGAGAGGGTATTGCATTCTCTGGGGATTGCAGCGAATGGTCGCAATTAATCTGCTTACTTCATAGTTAATGTGCTCGAATTAAAATCAGGCCAGTTCAAGTCCAACTGTTGGATATGAGATTAGGTCAAAAGGTACTATTTCTATGAAAGAGAACCTGGAAAAACCAGCAAGACTATGAAATATACTACAAAAATAACATTAAGCGTGAATCAACCTAAATAAAACCAACTTATACGCATTCTTGTAGGTACATTTTTTAGGATGCAGAGGATACAAGCACAAAAACAGAATAATGCAAAGGACAAACTTTGTGATAGGCAGCCATAAATAGGAAACATATTTTAGGACATTGCTCGGTCGGTACTAGCCCATCTTCTCTTCTCTTCTCTTCTCTCTATATATAAAACAAAGTCGAAAAAACTGTTTTCCTCTGTCGCCCGTAATTTTCAACCAATTTTGTTGATTTTATATTTTAAATGTCAGCAATTACGGTGATCGGGCGATAGGCTAAACAAATTCAAAATCTGACAAAGGCGGTGCCACGCGTCATGCAAAAAAAAAAAAAAACATTCAAAATCGCATATCTCGAAAACCACAGAATCGATTGAGCTCAAACTTACAGATTAGGTATTGGCCCTAGAGTGCTCCTGTGACGATTGGTCAAAGTTGGACAAAGGGGCGTGGCACCTCCAATTCGAAAAAAAATTAAAACATTGTCGCCGGTAAATAAATAAAAAAATAAAAAATAAAAAAAAATTAAAAAAGCAAAAAAAGGCCTGGCGAAGCTGGCAGAGCTCAGCTATAGTACGAAAATAAATTATTAGACCAAAAAAGGATATACTGTCTCCAACTTATTATTAGACTTCTAGCAGTATAACAGGAGGGAAGAGGGGCTCTGATGATCATAGAAAATAAATTATTTCTTGAGTAACAATGGAATAGAGTTTGCTGAACTGCTATAGACGGTACCCCCACCCATATTCATCAGTTTGCCAAACGACTTCCTCAAAATGTCTTATTGAAATCCATTCAATCTCAACGATTCCCTCCATGATTTAAAAAAAAAAAACAAAACAAAAGACATTACCTAGTTGTAGAGATTCACATCATCAAAAAAAACATGCATAAACGAAAAGTATTGTTAATAAGAAAAAAAGCATAGAAGAGGCGAAGAACGAAAAATTACAGTAAAAGATATTATGCTGAACATAAAAAGAAATGAAGTGCACGACTGGACCGCACGAAACTTATTCGTTATTTGATAATCTTGCTGAATGTCAGGTTTTTAAAGTCACGTAATTGGTGATTAGGGTGTAAATTGAAGGGCGCAGTCATTTTGAAAATATAAATTTTACTAGCAGGGAGTTCCCCTGCACACTTATCGTAGTGCAAAATATAAAAATCTATTTTAAATTCATTTAAATCAGTGACAAACAGTTTCTATTGTAATTCCCTGCGGTACACAACACTTTTGGTTTTTTTGGGATTCGTATTGCCTACATAATATTCTTGTCTATAAGGACAGGACAATGCACATCAATGTTAAAAATTTGCCTAACTGTAGCTCCCATGACTGTCGAAGAATAACGCCTCCTCACCCCTTTATCTATTTTCGAAATATTACAAATACCATATATACTTACAAACCATGGTATTATCGTCACCTTTTATGGGAAATTTCCAGCATCAAAATCGGTTCACGCATTACAGAGAACATTGGCGACAAACACAATACAACTTATTTTTATATATATAGATTACATGTATGCATTTTCGTCAAAATCGTTATGCCCGCTTTCATGTAAACTATAGAGAACCAACCACATTATGTGCATTTAAAAAAAATCCGTTTAAAGATAATTTAAAGTTAAGAATGACCATTGTAGATAGTACAGTTTTACTGTTTTCGAGGAAAGGCCAATTTTCAAAAGTACCTACATACCTACCGCTTTGCGAAAACTGGGTAGTCATAGGCAGTCATGTTGACCATGCGCCTATAGACTTAAATATAAATTTTGGTTCATCGAGTTGTTTTCGAAAAATGCATACTTGCTTAGATTTTTGATATGGGAAGTACCTAAATACCTACCTTACCTACCGTTAATAACAAAAAAAAAATTCGAATTGAATATGCTGCAGCTGCAAACCTTTGAAACCGACATATGAACGGAAAGAATTACAAAGCGAGTTGCCAAATTTTTTTTTTTTTTAAACTGGAAATTCCCCAAAAAAACTGTATTTTCAACCAAAAAAACTGTAACCTTCAAAAACGAAAAGATTTTTGTGAAATTGCGTGTTTTTTTTTTTAATTTTATTCAACATAAATGAGAAGCAAATTGCCATATCGAAGCAGGGCTGCAATGTAATCACAGAGCTATTGTGAGATTTTTTTTGAACTGGAAAAAATTAAACTTTTATTGTAATTAAAAAAAAAACAAAAACATTTTAATTTATTCTTTCAAATTTGAAATTAAAAAAAAAATGTAATTTGTACTAGGAGGTAATTTTAAAAACAGTTAAAACTGTGAATATGGCAACATTGCGAGACCCACTTTTTTAGTTCCCTTATCATCGTAGGTAATACCAGAATTGATTAATATCTCGAGTTGTAAATTTTTTTTGGTGGGCGGTGGTTAGTGTGCTGGGCTACTGTGCGAGGGATCTCAGGTTCGGTCCCCGGAAAAACACAAATTACATCTTAAGGTTTTTTCTACTGCATTCGAGAGTATGACTGTCCTGAAAAAGCTTCTCAAATTAGCCATTCGGACTCGGCATAAAATTGTAGGTCCCTTCCCATTCGTCCAAAAAAATAGAAACTCACACAAACAAATGGTTGCGAGAAGCTAGGCCTAGGGTGTCTACCGGCTGTTGCGCTATATATTTATTTATTTATTTTTTTCTAAATGTATTTGTTTTATCGATGATTCCTTGAAAGTGTGACGTACTTTTTAATCTTACACTAAACTAAGTTCATATTTCCAAAATATTAATTTAAGCCCTCTGACTTTCCAAAACTAAATAAATTAGCTTTATAAAATCGCGTAATCGGAAAATCATTACCCCCCAATAATTCGCCATGCATTAACTTGTAAAGTCATGTGAAATTTGAGACCCCTTTGGATTTTCCAAATCCCTGACGCGAATGAAATCAAATAGGTAAGTCTGCTCTAGACAACTCCACATTGAATTGAATTGCATTGACCCCGACTGACCCCATCAATTGAACTGCATTGCAGTATCCAATTCAATTTTCTACACTAAGTTGATTTTCTATTATGCCCATACCCCAGTGTTTTTTTTTTTGTCTTTCTATCAGGAAGTCGTAGAAAATCAATTGGATTAGTGTCCTGTCATTGGAGCTTGGAGAGAGCAAATAATCAAAAAGGTCTATCAACACACGTCACCCCTCCATTTGGCATTTCGCAAGTTCCTTTCGTATATAGTAAAAAAAAACTTTTATTCAAAAGGATACCCCTCAAAGTGTTCGAGTAGAAAATAACATAAACACTCTTCATCCTGTGTGCAGTGATTTGAATTCAAATCGAATAAGAGGATTTAATGGTTCGATGATTTCCATTGACAAGAAATATCTAACCGTGTAATGGCGGTATCATCAGCAGTTGAAAATTCGTGTAACTTTACACACTATCTATTTGGATTGCTGTCGACATTTTTTATTTTATATTTTTAGATCTACAAATAAAAGTTCAACACGGCAAAAGAATTTTCAGAGATATACTCTTTTAGAAAAACACCACGTCTGCATTTAAGTAGTTTAGGTACCATCGGTTTGGCACACTGCCATCTTATCCAATTGTTAAATTGGCATTATCGCAGATGCAAGTTTATTCGGATGTAAGGGATGGTGGGAGTAGTGCGCATTAATGTGGCTCGAAAAATATTTGCTAGTTTGGTATTTTTATTAAATTGATAGCCATTCATGGCTAAAGAGTACCCCATTTGGTATTCAAAAATAACCAAAATATGTGGAGGAACTATAATGAATGGATTATAGCATTATATCGCTACAAGATTTTTGGTGTGGGATGTTTTTTCATCTCTTTTTTTTAGCGGAAAACGCGATTCCAACATGGCACTGAGATGTACATAGTGAGAAGCAATGAATGACAATTATTATATATATTATGACAATTATTCTGTCATTAGTGTACATAACAGTTCAGTTACCT
This sequence comes from Cheilosia soror, assembly GCA_949372485.1. Taxonomy (NCBI): domain Eukaryota; kingdom Metazoa; phylum Arthropoda; class Insecta; order Diptera; family Syrphidae; genus Cheilosia; species Cheilosia soror. The sequence continues at coordinate 69,810,007 of OX443562.1, read as the reverse complement.
TTTGTGACCACGATACTCCACATAGTAAGGTGTATGCCCTAATTTGATTTGTAATACTTTGAGTCGATGAAGTCGTAACGAGTATGAACTCATTTGGTTTTGGGTACTTTGTGATCTTTGTGCGCACTAGCTGAACCCACGCCAGCTTTGCCAGACCTTTTGTTGCTTTTTTATTTTATTTTATTTATTTACGGGCGACAATGTTTTAATTTTTTTTTGTATGGGAGGTGCCACACCCTTTTGTCCAATCTTCACAGGAGCACTCCACGGCCAATACCTAATATTATCTGTAAGTTTGAGCTCAATCGATTCTGTCGTTTTCGAGATAGGTATACGATTCCATACTCACTTTTTTTGATTATTCTATTAAATTTTTTGATAAAGTCATGCTCTCAAACACGTGCCTACATATTATAATTTTATAAGAAATTTTTTGTTCTAATGCATCTTAAAATTCTTTAGGCGAACGTGTTAAATGTGCACTTTCATGTTCCTTAAAAATCTGTAAATATGGAGGAAAAACTATGTTGCTGACTTAGTTCCAACTCACACTTGCGTTTTTGACGTTTTTTTTCGCAACTATTTTCTACATGTAGCTAGCTACTTTGCTGAAAAAGATCTTTTAAATTCACAAATGAATTGAAATGGAGTCAGAAACTTATTATTTCTTCCTCGGTTGCGTTAAAATGGCAATTAAGTCAATTGAAATACCAATATAACTATTTATATTCTGCTGCCATCCTTTTAGTTATATTGGCAGACTTATCGAAAAAAGCAATACATAAAAAAATGCATTTCATAAGAAATTGATTTGCTCTTCATTTTCCAAAAATGGTCTTCTGAATTTGTTGGGGTCTTTAAATTTATATGAATTAAAGATTAATATAACTTAGGACACATTTGGACCACAAGCAATACTATTCATTTTAAAACCAAAAGGCGTAGATATGTACATATTTTAAATGTGTTCAAGCAAAACAAAAGCAAAATAAACAGCGCGTAAAAATTGTAATGAAAAATTACACCTCCAAAAAAGTCAGAAAAGGGATAGTTTCAGGAGTTATCACTAAAAAACCAATAAAGTTAAATTTTTACGTCCGTATTATTCACTCGGTTTAGATACGAGGTTAAAACGCTTTTCAACCGCGAAAATAAACCCTAAACCATCAGTTTTTAAACCCAAAAAATTTAGACCTGCCTATGCCATATTCACTATTTTTACGTGGTTTAAACTTTTGGTTTATTTTGTGGACAAATAAAAAAAAATGTCAGAAATGTAGTGCCGTAGACGTAGATGATGCCGCCCTTTGTTAAACCGGTCTTGCTCTGTTTATGACATTGGAACAATGGTGCTTAAATGGAGTTAAAACGCGTATATCCTGAAAAACAATAATCTTCCATGGTTTCCGAAGATATTTTGGAAAAGTTCCTTCTGGATTTCAAGGACCTTTTGGTAAAAATGAAAATTTCCAGGACGTCTGATCAAAACTTCCACAAACAATATTTTTTAGGATATTTTACGAAGATATACCCTTATAAGGATTTCAAGGACCTATTGTCAGAAAATACATCCAAATATCTAACTTAAATGAAACAAATCGCTCCACCGCATTCGAAAATATTTTTTTCAAATTGAGTGAATGTTATGGAAACTGATTTAAAACTCGTAAAAATCTACTTAAACCGGTCGTCGGAGTGCGGTTTAAAATCGAAGTGGTTAATCTAGTTACGGTTACGGAATTTCAAAATGTGTATGGTTTAGAAAGATTTAAACCACGGTTTTAATTAAACCTCATTTTAAACCGAGTGAATAATACGGCCGTTAATGCCCTCTATTATCGGCACATAAAAATTAATATTTTACACCTGCATTTTCTTTTTGTTCCCGACCGTGCAGGCTAAACATTTCAAAATATGTTTTTCCATTTCCTATTTAAATTTCTATTTAATCCAAAAACAATTGCACTGTAGTTTGTTCGCACCGAAAACTATCACGGGTCATCCTGTATTGTGTTTATTTCACTTCTTTCGCACAACTGATAAGCATTCGAGTTTACAGCCTTTAAAAATGCTTTATGAAAAAACCTACCCCATCGTCACTGCAGAACCTGTGTGACCAGTTATTATAAAAACTAGAAATTATGGAATGAAATCATTTTTATTGCTACTGCGCCCAATATCGAATTGCATTATTCTTAGCGAAGTCAAAACAAAGAAGAAACATTTATTTTCATATTTTAGATAGAAATATTGTGGGCGCAGTAGCGCAGTGGTTAGTGTGCTGGACTACTGTGCGAGGGATCCCAGGTTCGATCCCCGGAAAAACACAAATTACATCTTAAAGTATGACTGTCATGAAAAAGCTTCTCAATTCAGCCGTTCGGACTCGGCATAAAATTGTAGGTCCCCTCCATTCGTCCCAAAAATGGAAACTGTTGCGCCACCTATTTATTTATTTTATTTATTTTAGATAGAAATATTAATGGTAGGAGTTCAGAATTAGGTGTAATTCCTGGAAAAAATAATCATAAAAAAATCATTTTCCAAAAAGCAGAGCAGGTCACACTGCATAAAAGTGAAAAGGTACACACTTCGAAATGGAGTTTACCGCCTTTAAAAATGCTTTATGAAAAAACCCACAATCGTTTGTCGTACACAGCAAGCCCCATGTAGTGGTACAGGTAAAATGTGTGTATTCAGGTAAAAAGTATTCTTTCGACCTGCTTCCACTTATTGTAAGATTTTTTCTGCATTTTGCTTTGTGGTAGTACGAAATGCATATGTAGAGAGAGTGTCCCTACTCATTAATGGATATACTCTGGTCAGTATCAACTAACTTCCTGTGGGTAACCCGAAAAAGCTATATACCAAGTAGCTGGCTTGAAGAGCTTCTTTGTTGAGGTGTTGGTCCTATGCGTACAGTTTATGCTCTTTCCTGTACATAATAATGTCTTTGGAATAAATTTCGAATTTATCTTAATAGTGTAGGCGCCATGCCACTGAGCCACTGCCAGCGGTAAGTGTTCTGGGAGGGGTCCCAGGTTCGATCCCCGGAAAAACACAAATTACATCTTAATATAGACCCGTTGCGTTGATTATAATAAGTAATTTTCAACCAATTTTGTTGATTTTTTTTTAAATATCGGTAATAGGCTAAACAAATTTAAAATCGGACAAATGGGCGTGGCACCGCTCATAAAAAAACACATTCAAAATCGTATATCTCAAAAACCACAAATCGAGTGAGCTCAAACTTACAGATAATCTTAGGTATTGGCCCTAGAGAGCTCCTGTAAAGCCTGGTCAAAGTTGGACAAAGGGGCGTGGCACCTTCAATACAAAAAAAAATTAAATAAATAAAAATATATAAAAAAGCAACAAAAGGCCTGGCGAAGCTGGCGGGGGTTCAGCTAGTAATAAGTATATTAAGCATATTTCAAAAATAAAATGCTTCGTGCTTTCGGCCTCAATAATTCTTTACGAAGCGCGAGTTTGCGGTTTTCGTCAATTCAAAGAAGTGGAAAGATTCCAGAGGTATTTCTTGCACTCCCAATTATATGATACACTTATAAACAACAACACCACCATTGTTCTTAGAAACACTCATGCTTCGCTTTGAGTATGTCATAAATGTTATGGAGATGGATGAAAGAAGGCTCCCTAAGCAAGTGTTGAAGTGAATAATATTTACAAGAGGAAAGCTTGTCAAAAAAAGGGGAAACTGGGGGCAGCGATGGGTTTAAATGTGTGCATTTCATTTATTTCAGATTTGTGAAGTTATAATTCTGTTGGTGTATCAAGGGTAAATTTTGGCATGGTTGCGGATGTAGAATCCGCTTAAAATGGTTGTTAAAACAGTTTTTCTGAGGCTAGACTTTTTCAAATATGCTTGTGTCGTCCTAAGACCTAAATGTATAAAACTTTGCTGCAAGGATCCATTATCTACATGTTTTGTGATGTTAAGTTACATTTTTTTAAATTTAAATTTTAATTCGTAATGGAAACTTGAAACCCTCTTCTGTCTCTATCTACTTCCACGATATCCATATGGATAATGGGTAGATATGCAATCATTAGTCACAACCAAAGAGATATAAATTCTACTGCGCGTAGTAGGCCCAGAAACTTTTTGTTTTCTTATAACACGTAGAAATTTGATTTCATATAAAAACATAACGAATAAAAGTACAAGTTCAATACACCCTATATCATCCCTCAATGTCTCAAAGTTTACCTTACAATATCCGATTGTACAGAATGGTAATGGTGAACCAGAACAAAAGTAAAATTGTCATTCAACAAACACCGTCGAAACATTGTTTATTCAACATTCACGCTGCGTTATTTTAAGCCGTCTATCTTTACTTTCACTCCTTCAACACGAAGGACATAAAGGCCACACAAATTATAATTTTCCACGCCATAAATCCTGGTATTGTGTTGCCTTTCTGTTTGAATTACAATGCGAAATGCAAACAAACGTTCCACAATAAACTTTATGCTTTATACAAAGAGAATCAAAAGAAATAAAAAATAAGCATTCACACATACACACAGGAAATAAAGTCCTTTTTTCTTTCTCTCACTCAAAAAGTAACTTGGAAAATTCCCAAATCTCATTGCAACTTGATTTCGCATCTGCATTTCGCTTTTGGCCGTTCAACACTTATTCCCAAGAGACTGTCGAGATGCAAACTCTATTCTGAAATTCTTTTATACAGTTCTCACTCCGCTCTGTTCCAGGGCTATCGTCCTTTCATCAGGTCTACTATAAAGACAAGTTCATCCGTCTCCATTGTTTTGTTGTTTTACAATACAAAGAATGAAATGCAAAAAAACAAAAAACGATATCCTCATGCAAATCAAGTTCTCAAGGCTCCCCTGTGAGCCTATCATCAACTTTACACCAGTGAATAAATTCTTTTCGCTTTGTGAAATAAAATACAAAAAAAAAAAACACCCAGGATGAACAAAGTAAGATTCCAGAGAAAAATTGTTTGCCTTTTCGTTTCATAATCTCTTTTAATGGCGTCACAAAGATCACATAGCGGTCCTTCACTTCCGCAAACAATGACAAGCATAACTACTTAATTATTATTATTAATTATTGAGTTTCCCTACTCGGCCCTCACCGACCGCTTTCATAATAAACACGGTGAAAAAAAAAATTGTTAACGAAAGTTGAGGTTTTCTTTTTGTATCAGGTGCCCAGTGGGTATGTTGACACGAGAAGGCTGCTGGATGTCTGCAGCTGGCAACTTTTGTCGTGCAATAGAACGGCTTTCAAGGCTCACCGTCCAACAAGCAGCATAGGGTGTGGTTTTAGCCGTAATTTAACGACTTAATGATAGGCCGGCTCATTGGGCTCGAATGATCCCTTCACAAGAAAGGGAAGAAAACGGCTCTGACATCGTTCGTTGTTATGTCATAATATACAAGCCAGGGGTGGTCATTGTAACGAGTACGAGTAGGACTCCCATTGGGGAACCATTTGGAAACGATAAAATATAAAAATGTTTATACTTGGCATGACGTGTCCCGATTTCATTTACTTCTCAGCAGGAGTAGGAAGTGATTAATTATTATTGTGATCAACGGTAATTTAGGATATAATATTAAATTTGCTTACGATACGATGATATTCATATGAAATTGATATGAATACGCTCACGTCAAAATATCAAATAAAAAGGAATGCACAATTATGAGAAGACTAGTAGTTGACACGAGGCTCCGCCCGCTAATGTTCCTATATCACTGAAGATGTTTTTTTTTTTTTATAAAACATCGATGGAAAAGATGAATGATTAAAAATACAATATCAACAATCTGTCACCAAAGGAGGCATTTAAAACATATTATATTTCAAATCCAGTTTTGTATCACTTCCTTCAATTGCACACATCAACCACAAGAGATTTAAACAAATTTAGAATTTCAGCAAACAACGATTATCTCTGAGAGTTTGTTTCGTTTATTCAGGGGCGTAGCGAGGGTTCGAGCCTTGGGGGGTGACATTCATTCAAATGCCGACTTATTTCAGGAACTTGCCGACTGTATAGAAATCATGAAAATCGGCCCAGCGGCTATCGAGTTATATCTAACGTCAGCGAATTTCACCTTATAGAAGATGTTTTTTTTTTATGGGAGGTCCCACGCCCCTTTGTCCAATTTTGACCAACACAGGACATATTCCGGGCCAATACCTGAGGTCACCTGTAAATTTGAGCTCAATCGATTCGGTGGTCTTCGGGATATAAAATTTTGATTGTTTTTGTTTGTATATGGGAATGTTCGCCATACAGGAATACACCTGGGCCAATACCTAAAGCATCATTCGCATGAGAGCGACCAACTATCTACAAACGAACAAATATTCGCAAGTTTTGACAGTCCGGTCACATGAATACGTTTCTAGGTCGCGGCAGTTCGCGAATTACAGCCATCAGCTGATGTATTAAGAAAACGAGTTTATAAACTGTTTAAATAGGGAATTTCGTTTTCCAAACTTTTTGCAGCGAACGAAAACACCCTTGCCGCGAATTGTCAAAGTTCGCAATCCACCAATCCATCAATAAGCCGAGTTCCACAAACTAGCAAATAACATATTCCTTCGAATTTAACCTTAAATTAGAGATGCCGCCCGTTCTTTTTAAAATCGAATCGCTAAATTTGAATGTGTTCAGTCGGCAAATTCAGTGATGCCGACAATCTTTTTTTAAATCGAATCGAAACTCGCTAAATTTTAATGTGTTCAGTCGGCAAATTTCATTTTTAAAATCGAAACTCGGAAAAGGTACATACAGTCAAAAAAATATAAATTCGCATTTCCGAAAGGTGGAACCTTTAAAAATGCCGTCTTGTATACATTTACGAGTTTAAAAACATATACCTAATGAAAATCCAAACTCACTTCTTATTTTTTAACATTTTGTTCCAAGTCAAATTTTAAAATATTTTTAATTTTTTTTTTTAATTTTTTGATTTTTTTTTTAGCTGCTCAAGTTAAAATGTTACTTCCTTGATTTGCCGACTCTTAAAAACTGTGGATGGGTGTCGCACCCCCCCCCCACACCCCCCATCGCTACGCCCCTGCGTTTATTTCTTCATTTCTTCAATCATTTCCCCGTTCCGTCTATATATTGGAGTAATATTGCGTATTTCTTCTCGTTGGAAATGCGAAAAGGGGAAATAATGTATATGTAGTAAGAATTTCAACAAACAACGACATTGAATTGAATATCCGCAGTCTCTTTCATTCTTCTATTGTTTCTTATGGAGAAGTTTTGGCGTAAGACCTTAACCCTCACAGGGACAGTATCTACCCCGATAGATATTTGAATTTTCATATCTAAATACATATCTCTTCGGTTTCTTATTAGATTTTAATACAGTTTTGAATCAGTGACTAAATTATTGTTTTATTGAAGATAATTATGAAAAAATGTTGTGAGAATGTCCTTTTTTACTACTTTTTAAGTTTTGTCTTTTTTTTGTCTTACATGGACAGTATCTACCCAGGTAGATATTCGTTGAATTTGCATGCAAAATGTAAAGCTGATCTTGATGAAGTTTCACTAAAGGGTAATAAGGACTGGAGAACGTTGAAATATCCTCGTCCCATATTTATGGCAATTTTGCTTATTCACATACCCGCATTCATTTAAAAATACGCTATATCAGCGAACAAACGGCTTTATCTATGTTCATTAATTTTTAGCTCCTATTTGTTAAATCTTGTGCTGGCGTAAGCCCAAGTGCCGATGCATAATTCGCCAAGTTGGAATCTGCGAAAGGCCGACTTCTTATGCACGTCGAATTGACTGCCTCGAGTTCTCCTGTACATTCTCATGGACCACGGCAATGCTCCCGACGAATCTCGCTGGCAACGACCCTTAATAATTTAAAACCCCTATTTAATGTTTAGTGCCAGGCAGATATACGAGTGACAGCCACGAAGCAAGTCTGGCCGGAAATGCTTTCCCTTTGTTCGGAGTTTAAATCAGTGAAAAAATAAAACTTGCGACACCCTAGGGCGTCGCGACAGTTAGTAAGGGAATTCCTGTGTTAAATTTTCTAAATCTGGTAAGAAAAACATATAACTTTAACTTTAACACGAAAATCGGATAAATTGTTCTTGAATTATGGAGGAACAAGGAAACAGTAGTCCATAAATGATTTCTGTGAACAATGCTCCCGCCTCGTTTTCGTCTTCGTGAACCTCAGATGTTTATATATTGTAATTGCGTGCCTTGAAGCATTTTTTTACATCTTGGAAATTCCAAAGTACCTAATGTGCAACTTCAATGTATGTTAGTATGTAGATGAAACGGCGTTTATTTTAACAGGCTTTTGGCGAAATTCTGTTTTAGTATCGCTTAAAATTTTAACTTACTTTTAGTGGAATTATTGTAGTTAATAGAAGATTCGAACTCATATTATATGTACGTACCTGAAATGAAAAAAGAAAATTCACTTTTAATGTTTTTTATATAGGATATTGATGTCAATTATAAAATTTTGATTAATTTATTTAAATATATAAAATATGACACACCACTAGGCACCCGTAATTCTGCTATTGTTATTTCTCGAAGTATTCCATCTAATGTAGTCAAGCCACGTTCATAATAGGAGTGAAGCCGCGGGTAACTGATTGTTCGAAAAATATTAAGTCGCTAATAACTAGGTACTAGGACCCAAAGCAAAGTTTTTAAGTTCGGAGAAATAGCTAAATTTTACATTTATCTTATGTTATAGATTGTGGGCAGAGAAGCGCAGTGGTGTGCTGGTCTACTGTGCGAGGGATCCTAGGTTCGATCCCGGAAAAACACAAATTACATCTTAAAGTTTTTTTTCACTGCGCCACCTCTCGCGAACGTCTGACAAACATCCGAGAGTATGACTGTCATGAAAAAGCTTCTCAGTTCAGCCATTCGGACTTACTGGGGATATATTTCCAGAAGACTACAATTTAAATTTAAGTGCAGAGCTAACATACATCTGCAAGCATCTCGGGGCGCTGATGAAGCGTTATAGGTTTGCCTTTCCCGGGAGAAGTATTTATTTAAAAAAAATTGCGAGAGGCTAGGCCTTGGGTGTCTACCCGCCTGTTGCGCCACCTATTTATTTATTTATTTTTCATGTTATAGATTACAAAACACGATTTTGAGTCGATATGATGAAAAATAAGTAATTTTTCATTTTCCCCAACCTGAAGTTCGAATTTCCCCAAATCCCTTCTTATTGCTCGCTAATGGCCGACATAAACTATGTATTTTTTGTTTCCAAAATGTCCACGGGCTTGGCGTTTATCATCAATCAGTCCGACAGGACATCCTGTTTTATGTAGATGAGAAAAATGTGGGATTTACCGAATTATGAGATAAGCGAGAAAATTGGACGGCAGATTTGAACAAATTCCATGGTTACATTGAATGTTTAGAAAGACATTTTGGGACAGAATTGAGAGAATTCAGAAAATTTCGTGCTACCACTAATTTCCATCTTCCGCTGTGATGGGTGTCAACGAATTTCTTTCATTTAGTAGTATTGTTTATCAAAAATGTAATAGTAATTAAAAACACAAGTAAAAGTGCTATCATCATAGCCTGGCCGATGCTACGATACCCTCCACTGTACACAAGTCATGAGAAATGTTAAGAATTTTATTTAGTAATCACAAAACTTATGGGTCTAATATAGATTTTCTATGGGGTTACCAGAACAACTTGACCGATATAGCACATTTCCAATACCAACCTGACGACCGACGGTAAAAAAAATCCGCTTATAAAATTGTATTTGCCCAGGTCGATTCGTTTGGACGCTATCGTATTTTTAACAGACAGACAGACGGAAGTAGCTGTATAGATTTAGAATTTTATCCTGATTCAGAGTATTATAATAAATGGTATCCAATAATTTACGCAAAATTTAAATTTCGTGCCATTTAATAGTACAGTGATGCCAACCAAAAAAAAATAACAATGTGACAGCTGACAGTTTGGCATTAGTGAAAATAGAGCGCTATACGAAAAAACAACGCATTTTCATTGCTGAAAAATGTTTTAAAAATAATATAGGTAATGAAGGTTTGTCAGTAGTGAAACTACAGTCCGCAATTTTCGTACAAAATCATTTCAACTTGATTCCCTTCAAAAAATCTGAATTTATAAAATAGTATTCAAAATATTTAAGATTGTTTCAGTTGACATACCCTATTATATTATCATATCTCTGTATTTGAAATTGTGTGATGGCTCTCCTTTGTAATTTTATGACGAAATAAAAATATCTATTTTAATTTTAACTTGATAGCTTCGTTAGTCGTCAAAATTGTCACATTTGGGGTTCAGAAAACCCACGAGTAATTGTTGAGAAACAAATGCACAAATGCATCCACAACGCGTGACTGTTGGGTGCGGATTTTTGAGGCATTATCAGACCATTCCTCTTCGAAAATGCGGCTGGTCAGGCAGTAACAATTAATAATGTTCGTTATCGTGACATGATAACCCAGTGCCTAAATTTCAAGATATGGATGTAACCAAGATTTATTTTCAACAAATCGGTGCCACATGCCATACAGCCAGAGAATCAATTCAATTACTGCATGGGTCATTTCCTAATCGTGTAATCGGCCGTTTTTGCGATTAGAATGGTCAACCATGCAGATCTTGCGATTTAACGCCATTGGACATTTTTCTTTTGGGTTTTTTTTTTAAGTCAAAGGTTTATGTAAACAAGCCCACGACTACCAACGCCTTGAAAGAGGAAATTGGGGGAAGTATTAATGAAATTCAGCCACATTTATGCGAAACGGTCATAGAAAATTTCAATAAAATAGTACGTACTTGCCAGCAAGTTGTGGCGGCCATTTATCAGATGTTCTATTCCATACATAACCCCAATCTGTATACTCTATGATTCAATAAAAAATTGAAGCTTTTCTGCATTTTCTATCAAAATTACATTTTGCGTGAATTATGGAACATCCTTTACATACTTTATGTAGTCTCCAGTGACTCCTTCTTGGCGTTATGCAATGCCAAAGTGAATACTTATACCTACCTTTTGCTTGACACGAAAAGAAATATCTAAACAAACAATTAATTAAATATAACAAATATTAGATATAGGTAATTAATGGCAGAATATTGTCATCAAATTTTAAATTACACAGTTTAACAGACGTCTAAGAAGAGGTATACAGAGGAGGGTGGGTTCATGCAGGTTGGACCTTCTCAAATTTGACTTAAAATTGGAAAGGTTACATAATATCTCCAATTTCTAGCCTTAATGGTTGCATTTGTTAGTCATTTGAGCAATTTTGTATCAATATCAACTACTTTCTCTTCCTCTGATACGACTAGCAACATATGCATTATGGTATCTCTCTGCAATATTGCACAAAATAACGAAAAATCAATAAAAGTAATATACATTTCTGTTGAGGGAAATATTTATCAAAAACATTTGCAAAAGGAAAAATGATTGTTTTGTTCGTTATTTGATATTCTGAGAATTTTTAATTTGCATCAACTACATAACATGTTCTCGACTATCGTTTCACAAAACATACTTGGATAATTGATAATCCACTTACATACCTTCTCTTCCCCAAACAAAATGTAAAATATAGTTCCAATATTATCAGAAGGTATCTCTAAAAGGAAATCCTTACCACTCACATTATAAAATGTTCTAGGTATATGCAGGGTTTTTCAATAAGAGCGCTACAAAAGTTGTTTTAAATAAAACAAAAGCGGTTTTGGATATCAATGAAATTCTTTTTTCCTGTGAAAGTACGTTCGATGCCATTATGTATGGAACTCGATTTCTTTTGCATGGCCACCACGGGCACGCTTGCAGAAGTCCAGACGCTGAACCCAATTTTCGACGGTTTTCAAGCATAAATCGGCCGATACTGCTGCAATTTCACGTTCGATATTCGTAAAAAAGTTCATCAATCATCGCTGGCTTGTTGGCATAGACCATAGACTTGACGTAGCCCCACAGGAAATAGTCTAACGGCGTCAAATCGTACGACAGAGGCGGCCAAGCGACTGGACCATTTCTTGGGATAACACGTTCTCCAAACTTGGTTTCCAATAAATTGATTGTGACATTCGCTGTGTGGCTTGTGGCGCCGTCCTGTTGGAACCACATGTCCTCCAAGTCCATCAATTGGGGCCAAAAATATTCGGTTATCACTGAACGGTAGCGATTCCCATTCCATTAATCTTGTAAGGATGTAGGCCAAGATCTTTTCGCAAAATTCGCCACAACGACGTCGCAGAGATGCCCAACGCTTGAGAACGACGTGTGAGAGACACATTTGGGCTTTCTTCAACTGAAGCCTCAGCGGCAGCAATATTCTCGACACTACGGGCACTTCTTTGTCTCACTGGCACGGGAACATTTTGTACTGTGCCTGTGGATTCAAATTTTTCCACTAGACGCTCAATTGTTGATCTGTTAGGACGATTATGACGACCATAAATTGGACGTAGCGCTCTTAACGTTGAGGCCACTGACTCCGACTTTCGGTAGTAAATTTTAATAATTTCGACTCGTTGTTGGCTCGTATATCTTTCCATCATGAAATGGCAAACATTACTGAAGAGAAATATCAAAAGAGCGGCAAGAAATTCGGCGTCGTTTGCTGTCCCTAACGCTCTACTTTTGTAGCGTCCCTATTGAAAAACCTGTTACATTCCCAATTAGAGCTGAAAAATTATCAGAACCTTCACAATCAAAAACAATATTGGTACCTACATACATAGCTAGATGTATACAAAAATGTGTTGTATGAAATACAAATAATTAAAGTAATATCCCCTCCTAAAATTTGGTTTACATCAACGAAATACTTCTCTAAAAATATCCTTCAACATGTTGCTTTCACAATAGATATATACATTATAGATTCCTAGGTACCTACTCCCTCCCACATTAAACTACTTTTTTGCAGCACAAACAGATTATGCGCCACAAGTGCGCATAATATAAACTGCGGATTAAAATTTAATTACAAATGCACATTATTATATTGAAGTGAGCACAGTAGCACATCCTGTTCCAACTTTGCCCAGAAACCAAATTAACGAAACCAAAAATCTGAAGACCAAATAATAGAATATAATTTTGTAAATTCTCTGACCTCGAGCAATTATCCAGTATCAACACAGCAAAAAATAAGAAAAGAAAAAGAAACTCATTATCAAATCCCCAAACGAATGTATCCGATAGGTATCAGAACAAAAGCCGAACAAAAACACTTGTTCAACTCAATGTGTCCCATGCAGGATAATGCGGTAACAAATTGAATTGAATATTCCCCCACCCTCTGCCTCTAGCCAGTATAGCAGGATGGCGAGCTTTTGAGCGCTAATTCCATCTGCCCTTACGCTAAAAGACACACTATTCGCCTTAGCCTATACCATCATTCCATATTGCGTGTCTATTGGTATGGTGTGGGTGGGCGCGCAAAAGTCCATTCAATAGTGGAATAGAACCAAAAAAAAAAAAAACGTTTTCATTAAATTAAATGCAAAAGTTCCTCCTTTAGTGGGAAATTCTTTCCTGGCACTTCCAGTGGATTTTCGAGCGGTAAAGTTAAAAAAAAAAATTCTCTGCGAGTGCAAAATTTTCTTTTCCTTTATTACGACGCGCAATGTCGTTTTCTTTGTTTTGCTGTACTTTGCGCCTTATGCAGTTGAATTCTTAAGTAGCACAAGGACTTTTAGTTCAGAGATACATATACATACTTATTCTCAGTACAGAACAGCGCAGCACACTACAAGGATGACGGCCATGGAGAGATTTACCGCAAATAGTTGTACCATTATTTTCTGTTGAATTAAATATAATTATATGCCATTAGGTTTTTTTTTTTTTGTTCCTTTGAGTCCTTTTTCTTGTCTGGATTTTCTTATTCTGCCTTATGACCCCGAAAAATGGAAGAGAAGGAAAAAATATATTTATTTTCATTTTCTTTTGTTGCTCTCTATCCGAAGATGAAAAGCAATTTTCCATTCTAACGCAATGAAATAACGAGTGGTGAGTGAAGGGGAAATGTAAAGAAAAAGAAAAGGCAGTAAAGTTGGCAAAGCAGGAAACGATCATTTAAGCTAGAATGGCTTTGGAATGTAATTACTCGATTTTTATTGTCTCCGTGGAATGTGTTTTTTATTCACGAAGCATTTGTCACCTAAAGGTATTTTTTCGAAGTAATTCTGTGAAATTGCTATGAGTTTTAGGACTTGCACAAGGACATCATCAATTTTGTAGAGTTAATCTTCTTGATGTCCAGTCTGATGCTAATGGCTAATGGATTCCCATTGAGAGAGGTGGAAATCGAGAAGAAGAAAATGCTTCTAGTGGATTTCCATTTAACGATCATAAGATCCGAATCTATTATCTTACAAGAAACCATCGTAAGAATCCATAAATATCCACGCAGATTAATAAAATCAAATGGCTTTGAGTACCTACCGACTTGGATTGGCTTTCCCACTAAGGCGATACAGTTAATTTATATGTCAGGAAATGTGTGAATTCTTTTAAGCACGAGTTTTGTATTCAAGGATTTAAAAAAATAATTTAATCAACGTAATTAGAAAGTACAGAATTTTTTACTTCCACAAAAGTATTACCCCGTTTGTGAATAGGTACGTGTGCAGAAAACAGACGCCACACTTGACTTTACTTGAAGTACTACAATGTCTCTGCGGGGGTTCCACAAGGATCGGTTCTGGGTCCCCTCTTATGGAACGTAATGTACGACGGAGTCTTTAGACTATCACTACCTAAAGGAGTCCAACTCATCGGATTCGCTGACGACATCGCTGTTGTTACTGTAGCAAAACAAATACGGGAAATAGAATCAGCTATCAACGAAGCCATCGCTCGAATCAAAGAGTGGTTAGTATCAGCAGGCCTGGAATTAGCCGACCATAAAACCGAAACAGTTCTTGTATCCAGCCGGAAGGTGGTAGAGCACATAACCATCCAGGTTGGAAGCCAATCAATAAGATCAAAGGTATCAATCAAATACCTTGAAGTTAAAGAACACGTTGACTATGTGAGCAGAAAACCGTCATTATTGCAGGCAGCACTCTCTCGAATGTTGCCGAACATCGGAGGTCCGGGATATGCAAGAATAATTCTCCTATCCAGGGTTGTCAGCAGCGTTGCCACAAAGTGCCCGATCGGGCCATTTGGCACACTGTTTTGTATTTTGGCCCTTGGCCCCGGGCCAACTCAAAATGGCGCGTAAATCTTAATTTTTTGATTTCATAAAATATAGATCCACTTACCAATGTTAAGCTTTTTTTTTTTCATATTCTACAATTAACTGTCAACCACTGCTGATAGGTAGATACGTTAGTTCAGGAGTTCCCTAACTCTGCATCGCGACGCCCTGGGACGTCGTAGCGCTATTATAAGGGCGCCGCAAGTTTTATTTTTTTCACTGCTGTAAGACTCCGAACAAAGGAAAAGCACGAATACTAAGCGCAAGGTCGAAGCGAATTCCAATAGCTAGTCGAAGATTAAGCGCGTTTGTGTTTCCCGCATTTTCAGTCAGACTTGCTTCGTGGCTGTCATTCATATATTTGGCTGTTACTCAAGGGTTTTTCAATTGGTATGGGTCGTTGCCAGCCAGATTCGTCGAAAGCATGTCCGTGGTACATGAGAGTATACAGGAGAACTCGAGGCAGTCAATTCGACGTGCATAAGAAATCGGCCTTTCGCAAATTCCATCTTGGCGAATTTTACATCGGGACTTGGGCCTACGCCAGTATACAAGATAGCAACTAATCCAGGAGCTCAAAGTTAATGAACATAGGCAAAGCCGTTTGTTCGCTGACTTGGCTTCGCAGCGTTTGGAAGAGGCCCTCGATTTTGGCCGAAAAGTTATCTTTAGCGACGAGGCGCATTTTTAGACGAATGCGGCTATGTGAATAAGCAAAATTGCCATAAATATGTGACGACGATATTTCAACGTCTACCAGTCCTTATTTAAAAACCCTCTAGTGAATCAGCAGAAAAATCAGCTTCACATATCTGTGCTCTTAGAAGGGTGTCGCAAAAATATTTCAAAAAGATTGGGAACCCTGGAGGTAGCAGAACTACTTTACCGACATAGACAATTTTCAATACCAACCTGACGACGGTTAAGAAAAGTTCTTTCATAAAATTTCATTCACCTAAGTCGATTCGTTTGGACGCTAAGGTGTTTTCAACAGACAGAGAGATACATGAGTCGAATATTGGCTTTGTATGGGAGGTAGCAGAACTACTTGACCGACATTGATCATTTTTAATACCAACCTGACAACCGTAAAAATAAGACCTGTCATTCAATTTCAGTCGCCTAGGTCGATTCGTTTGGACGCTATCGTGATTTCAACAGGCGGAGAGACACATGGGTCTACTAATGGTTTTGTATGGGAGGTACCAGAACTACTTGACCGACATAGCCCATTTTCAATACCAACCTGACGACGGTAAAAATAAGTCCTCTCACCAAATTTCAATCGCCCAGGTCAATTCTTTTGGACGCTATCGTGCTTTCAACAGACAGACAGACAGACGGACAGACAGACAGACAGACAGACAGACAGACAGACAGACAGACAGACAGACAGACAGACGGACATGGCTAAATCGATTCAGAATGTGATCCTGATTCAGAATATATATACTTTATAGGGTCTCCGGTGAATCCTTCTTGGCGTTACAAACGTAATGGCAAAGTGAATATACCTTCCTGTGGAGGGTATAAAAATGAAAGGAAACATTTTCAAATTTTTGGTTTAAAATTGCCTTGTCTTCAAAATGTACAAAACAATTTATGGACCTATAATAGTTTAGAAGTTGTAGTTTAAGTTATATATTTAATGAAATGTGGCCCCAGCTATTTGCAAATTGCCCTCAAAAACGCCCGCACTTTTTTTTTCTTTGCGGCAACGTTGGTGGTCAGTTCAGTATTGCTATATGCCGCACCAGTTTGGACAGGCGCCCTAGCAATAAAAGAGACAAGGAGGAAACTAACATCATCATATAGACTTTGTGCATTAAGAACGATTAGCGGCTTTCGAACTATTTCGGACGAAGCAGCTTTTATTATAGCCGGAATGATTCCTGTCGACATCCTCGCAGATGAAATGTAGCGAATTTACACCAGAAGAGTCTTAAGTCAGCAAGTGGCTGGTGACATAAAAACAATAAAGAAAGAAAACAGGTCAGCTTCAATAGCTATGTGGCAAGCTAGATGAAACAATACTACAAAAGGCAGATGGAACAATAAGTTGATTCCTACCATTACCATCGAAGTGTGGACAAACCGAGCACACGGCAGCTGCAGCTACCACCTTACACATTTCCTGTCTGGACACGGCGGCTATCGGAAATACTTGCACCGGTTTGGACACGATAGCTCACCACCAGCGTTGCCACTTTGCTGCAATTGCAGTAGATCTACTGCATTTTTTTTTTTTTTCAAAATTTAAATCTACTGCATTTTTGTAATATGTAGCTTAAATGAGGAAGCCAAATCCAAAATAGTAGATAAAATACAAACAGAAATATAAACCAATTTGCGAAACTATGTTTTCCTGGCTTAAATTGTCGAAGGAAACACTGTTTTAGGTTCAGCAAAATACGTCTTTGAACAACATCAGGTCAAATGTAGACGTCGATTCTTAACAAATATTTTCTAGCCTGATGGGGTTTTTCGTGCTGCGATATTATATCGAGGCTTATCAACAGATAAAAAATCGTTTTTATTTTAATGATGAAAGACTGAAACCTCTGAGGTACGTAGATACAAAGTTAGTACCTAGTGAAAGGCAGTATACCCTCAATATTGACTATTAAACTTGTTTCCTTTTCATGATGACGTCAAAGAAAAACTTAATAGCCAATGAAGATGAACAAAATTTCATGTTCATTAAATATTAATGCATTTTTTTGTTTTGTTTAAATATTAATTTTGTATTTTTTTATGTTATGCTTTGTAATTTACCTTGGTTTTGTTTGAAAAAAAAATCGCCTGCAAATAAATTCAATCTACTGCATTTTTTTAGAGAATCTACTGCGAAAAAATAGTCCAACAGTGGCAACGCTGCTCACCACTTTGTCCAGAATGCTCAGAAGAAGAAGAAGATACCGAACACGCTGTGTTCTACTACGAACGCTTCCAACAATGGAGAAATAACCTGCCCAGTCCGCCACTAATTATAAACGAGATGGTGAACTCGGAGGATACCTGGACGGAAATTAGCACACTAGTTATTAGTGTACAAAATGACCTGCGACAAATTGAAAAAATAAGGCGAAAAGAAACAAGAAACGCAATGACTAGAGCATAAATTGCTAACCAGCTCCGCGAAGTAATACCTAACGGCAGTCCCGCGGGGAGAGTGGTTGAAGGACGTGGGGTGTCGAGTAGTACGTAAGGCGCACTCCTGGCATCGATTATTCGGGTTTGCGAATCGTGCATGTTGGTAACACGGGCTACCGCATCTTTAGAAGATTACGACATCCGTTGGCGCAACCAAAAAAACCACTGCCAGGTGCCATGGGATTTGCTAAGAATGCGTGTTCCCTTCCCTTTGATTCATACAGGCCCAATACATAAATAATCCTATTCCTACCACACAGCTTGTAGGCAAAATCCGTTTTGTGGGAGCAGTCGACGATCTATTATGTGGTTTGTGGTAATATCGAGCTGAATTGATTAACTTGAATCCTAGGATTCTTTTAATGCTTAATCACATAGATAGACTTTGTCCTTCACCACCAGCCAACATTTTCTATTATGCTGTATAGGTGTCCAACGATGATTTGATTGACTTGGAACATTTCTGTATTTGCATCTAGCAAGCAAGCAACGGATTTCTTACAAATGCAAGGGCGAGATATGCACCCATTTTTGACCTTTCCTTGCAATTTTATTCGTTTCCTCGTTTCCTGGAAAAACCATACGCCTCGATATACCTATAACAAAATATTCCATGCATAGTTTTACATGGTCTTCTATTTTAAATAATGTTAGATACTAACGAAGCGAATTTTTGAAGGTAGATACATATATTCGGCGGTTCGGATGTCCAAAGTCTGCATGAAAACGTCACAATAATATAGAAGGATTTTCCATATGCAAATGTGCTTCCGGAGCAGCCTTATTTTGCATGGTTTGATATTCCGAATCTGTGATAGCCCATGCGTTTGTAGTGATTTAATCTGTTGCTGTATAAATTGTTGGATTTCTTGGTTGGGGTGATCATCACGTTTCCAAAGAAGTCTATAGCGGACTGGAATCATTCCTGCTCTTTTATACCTAGAGTATTGTTGTAGGATGAAACACCATACCCGTGTATAGGTACATACAGAGTATCTTGCTAAACAAAGAACTAAAAGTAAATGAATTGTCTTTGTTTGGCCAATTGAAGAATGGTTGTTATATCGATAAATGCGAAAAAATCCTGATATTATGGCTCGACAGTATTTTTTTTTTAGATTCTGGGAACACTTGCCTTGCAGCCAAGAACGAGGCCTATTAATTAATGATGCTGCCAAAAACCAGAGCGGCTTAGAGAGCTGTCCGTGAGCTCTACGGGAAAAAGAATGGAGGAGCACCGACTTCTAAGAAGAAAAAAGAAAGAGCACGAGAAGCGAGCGGTCGAATCAATTGAGGGACACTACTGAAGAGGCAATGTTCGAATGTTCTACCAAAGGGTAAGACGATCCACCCAAGGATACAAGGCCCGAACAGAAGCCTATAGAGATGCGCATGGGAATACACTAGTAGATTAACAGTCGGTGCTGAGGATTTGGAAAGAACTCTTCTGCATACTGTTAAACGGCGGAGATAGCCACCAACCCACCGGCCGTTAGGCGGGATGATCTGTCCAGCTTGGACGATGATAGCCAAAACTTCTGTTCACCCGACCTACACGAAGTGAGGATAGCGATATCCAAACTTTAGTGCAACAAAGCTGCTGGAGCCGATGGCCTCCCGGCCGAGCTTTTCAAAGCAGCGGGAAGCCTATTACCAAATGCGCGGCGGATCGCTTTTCATGGCGGATTTGTAGTTTTTGTATTTTCACCTCAATGATGGATTGCTGGCGGATTTATTGCAGATAAAAAATAAACTAAATTCTTGTGGCGGGAAAAAGCTGTCAAACTTTTGGGAAAATAAATGGAAAATTGGAAGTCTAATTGGAAAAAACTGGAAAGCACAGTTCGCATTTTTGAATAGGCAAAAGCGAAGACGGTCGAAATCGAAGTATCGCTTTCAATACGATCCGCCGCGCATTTGGGAATAACCTGCATGCACCAACTCATCTGTAAAATTTGGTCGGATGAAAGCATGCCCGACAAATGGAACCTCAGCATCTTATGACCCATCCATAAGAAAGGAGGTACTCTGAACTGCGCCAACTACAGAGAAATAAGTCTTCTGAATGTCGCGTATAAGATCTTTTCGGCTGTATTGTGTGAACGCCTAAAACATTTCGCCAACAATCTAATCGGCCCATATCAGTGTGGTTTTAGACCAGGAAAGTCAATCATCGTACAAATTTTCCCACTCCGAAAGATCTTGGAAAATGCCCAGGAATTTCAGATCGATACACACCATCTATTTATCGACTTTAAAGTTGCCTATGATAGCGTATATAGGGACGAATTATACAAAGCCATGTCAAGTTTTGGCCTCCCCGCCAAACTCGACTCGTGAAGAACACCACCGAGCCATTTGATGTCGAAAAAGATTTGAGACAAGGCGACGCGCTATCATGTACTCTCTTTAACATCCTTCTTAAAAACAATTGTACGAAACTCACAAGCCAACACCAGAGGTACAGTTTTTCAAAAGTCCATTCAACTACATACTTGCCTATACTGATGATATTGACATTATTGGGAGAACGTGGCGAGCTGTCAGTGGCGCATTTGCAAGCATCGAAACTGAGGCGGCGAAGATGGGTCTGGTTGTTAATGAGGACAAAACGAAGTATATGCTGTTAACGAGAAAGGACTCTCAACATCGGCGACTCGGGAAAAACGTCACGATGGACAAATACAACTTCGAAGTAGTTTAAGATTTTGTCTACCTGGGCTCTACTATTACTTGGCAGAATGACATCGGCCGGCGAAGAGATCAAGCGAAGAATCACTCTTGCCAACTCTTGCTGCATCTTCGGGCTAAGAAGGCATCTAAGAAGAAAAGCCCCCTCTCAGAATCAAGGAGATATTATATAAGACCTTAATCATCTCGGTCCTGCTGTATGGTGTAGAAGCATGAACCCTGTTAAAAAGCGGACGAAAACCTTCTGGGAAGCTTTGAGTGAAAGATTCTTCGAGTGATATTCGGTCCATGATTCAATAACGAACTATACGGGCTATACAACGACGCTGACCTAGTCAAAAAGCTACAGGTCAGTCGAGTCTTCGAATCCACCCCTGAGGACAACGCAGCAGAGCAAGACCCACATTAGGTGGTGCGCACAATTGGAGAACGAGCTGGCTGGAGGGGCTTGTTTGTTGAGGCCAAGGTCTACCCCGGATTGCAAGCGTCACCAAAAGTAAACGTAGTCTCGGTTTTACTATCTGTGAATACGTCGTGTGAAAATGCAAAATTAAGAAATTTTATGGCAGGAGGAGGTAATATAATGAATGAACTAATGTCAAACGTCGCCTTCGTTTTAGCTTTATATAGGTTGTAGGCAGTGTATTTTATTTGCTCTAAGTTGGTGATCTTTTATATCTAGTTTCTTCCCTGCTGGTCCTACATTGAACATGATTGTGCTCTCTAAAACTAAATCTTCAGAAACATTGAAAACATTATGATTTCCATTTCCAACAGCATTAATCAATTAATTCTGTGCTAATTTTTTGGGCGGAATATAGACTGTCGAGTTACCAATTTCATCCGTGTAGACTTCTTGGTACGCTCTTTGTCCACTGCTGGTCTTTTAATACCACATTATTGCTCGTTGGCAATTGGAAAGCAGAGTTCAAAAAGTTGAACTGGCCCAAGATACAACCACTCGAATTGGACCGAGAAACACCAACATCAATCAAAAAATTTCTCAAAGTGCGTTACACCAATTAAATTTACAAATAGCTATGAGGCAAAGAGGTAAGAAAATAAACTTTGAACTTTAAGTTACAAAGAAAATAAATAAATTAAAAAATAACTCGTCTGCATTGACATCGAGCAAATTGTGTGTATAAATAACTGAGAATTTTTCAAGGTGTATTAATATTTCATAGTAAATAATTTCCTGCAAATATCAATCCCACACAGAAGGACATTCCGTTTAATGGAATTCAGAATAAATTGGGTTTACATTTGAATGGTTATTATACTTTGAAAATTCTTCAGCATAGGTATCTGCATGATTTTCTCCTCCAATTATCTACCACATTAATTCAGCTCGAAATAGAACCGAACTCATTTTGGCTATTTTCATAACCATTGCACGAGGTCATAGATCCATCTAGTGTGTCTGAAATACCTGAACGTATACCTACCTACATAATATCTCTAACACCTTTATGAAATTATAGCTATAAAATGTGTTCCGGTCGATCTCTAATTGGAACGAAATTCCCTTATCCGTATTACGTATAGCGTTCAAATTGTTTCACACAGAATCGGGAATAATAATGACAACCATTCAAAAGCTCCCTCCATAGAAACATTTCTAATAACGATTTAGCGCTCGCTGCCTTGTGTATTGGTTGGTACTTTGTCGACGATATTGCTCCCAGTCTCGAGTTTATAAACAAAATACATCCAGGGTTACACATAAATTAATTGAATCTCTGGGAACATCATGTTCTTGTTATACCTTCTGATTCTCTTGAAGCTGAATGTGTGTATGGTGGCTGGCACAGCGAATGCAAGTAAGCTGGAAAACCTTGAAATGAAATTTGATCGCCTCATTCTATAGCGGAAGACTAAACGTATTATATACGTATAGGTATATATTCCCTGCTGATGATGCCTGCCGAAATTCCAATCTTTCGTAATGAAAACTTCTTTTCAAAATGTGTACAGACTTCTATATGGGTAAGGCGTTGTATACAATTGATGTGAGCCTTTTGGGGGGGTGAGTTTATAGTAACTGTTCAGGAGGGTTCGTTACGTTTCCGTCAGTGTTAGGTGAATTGTGGTATTTCGGAATTTGTGGATTTTGTATGGTGTAGGTGGTTTAGCACTGATGAATACATTGTGGTATAGTCACACTCAGAACAGAGTATGATGGGATGGGAAGTGGGAAAATCCCTTCGATGTGATTGTGTTATTTTTGAAGGGGTCCTGTGTCGTATAGGATAGGAAGGTAATTTTTGATTTTATTTACCCTTCCGTTGCTTGATGCGGAACAGTGTACTTCTTAGAATTTGTGAAAACAAACGTAGATACACCGGGAAAGTGTGGGTAAATATAATAAAAGTTCTGTAGGTGGTTGGTAAAATAAAAGAACGTGCTGAAAAAATATTGCGCCATTTTGGGTTAGGAAAATAATGTATGAAAAGACATATACAACATATTATATGGACAAAGAATGCAGATGTATTTGTGGTAATTGGATTCGTTGTGAAGCGAAATGTGACTATAATAAAAACGTCTTTATATGAACAACAAAAATGACGGTTTTTCAATTCTGCAAACCAACACCAAAACTTACCAATGACGGGACTAGATATAGCTACATTTCCAGTTTAATGGATTTCGAATTTTTCGCCACAGCTTTGTTGGCATTTCAGGAATGCCGATATGCAAAATACTTTAATAAAGAATCACTATAAGAATGCATGGAGTCAAAACAAAATTGCAGTCGAAAGAAATCGCAGAATAATAATTCTTTCTTGCCCTTCAACCCGTTGTCTCATTTCAAACTGTTGCAAAAGCTAGCGCAAGACAGCAGCCACATCACAGTCAAAAACCAAACACAAAGTGCCGTGAATTTATGTGCTGCAATCTCGACTAACGCACTGTAGAAGAGGATTAGAGCTCGCGGCGAAGTTACAAGCGAAAGTGACGGGAACAACATCAGCTTTTTTGAAATAAAAAGCAACTACCCAAGAAACCCTCAATCGAAATATTAGAGAAAATCTTCCTTAACAACGAAGTGTGGAGCGTTTACAGAGAGGCAGTGAAAAAGTGTCTGGGCAATAATCACTATCACAGAATTATGGGAAATTTATTTCAGCAACAAAGAACGCCGACGAAGATTTCATAAATCTACATTATTTACCCTTACTGATGTTAATGTTAAACCATTTTTAGGTAATACTTCGCTACGTATTTTTAGATCACTGATCTACTAACTGCAGGGGCGTAGCGAGGGGGGGGCGTAGGGGGATGTCGCACACCCCACGCTTTTCAAGAGTCGGCAATTCAACGAGCAATTTTAAAAAATTAGTTCTGCACAAAATATTAGAATAGAAGACGTGAATTTGGATTTTCATTAGGCTGTTCAAGAGTCAGCAATTCAACGAGCAATTTTCAAAAATTAGGTCTTAGGTTTGGATTTTCAGTAGGTAAAAAATGTAAACCTACAAGTCGGCATTTTCAAAGGTTCCGCATGAACTTCTTAAAATTTAGCTAGTTTCGATTCGATTTTAAAAAGGACGGTCGGCATCGGTGAACTTGCCGACTGAAATCCTTAAAATTTAGCAAGATTCGATTCGATTTTAAAAGGAACGGGCGGCATCTCTAATTTGAGGTTAAATTCGAAGGAATATGTTATTCGCTAGTTTGTGGAACTCGGCTTATTGATGGATTGGTGGATTGCGGCAAGAGTGTTTTCGTTCGCGGCAAAAAGTTTGGAAAACGAAATTCCGTATTTAAACTGTTTATAAACTCTTGTTTTCTTAATACAGCTGATGGCTGAAATTCGCGAACTGCCACGACCTAGAAAAGTGTTCATGTGACCGCACTGTCAAAAACTGCGAATATTCGTTCGTTTGTAGATAGTTGGTCGCTCTCATGCGAATGGTGCTTTAGGTATTGGCCCAGGTTTTATATCCCGAAGTCACCGAATCGATTGAGCTTAAATTTACAGGTGGCCGATTTTCATGATTTCTATACAGTCGAAAAGTTCCTGAAATAAGTCGGCATTTGAATGAATGTCACCACCTCCCCCCAAGGCTCGAACCCTCGCTACGCCCCTACATACTTTCATAGGGAAGGTTTCTTTCGCGATATTTAAATATAAAAGCGGAAGCTGATTGTGAAGGAATCTCTGTGTAAAAAATCAAAATTTGAGGGCTGCGCGAGCTAAGTCACGGTTAGAAACTAGTATCCTAATGTCAGAGATGAAGACTATTTGAATTTGACAACGATATTCAAAAGTCATGCATCAATCGATTCTACCTACTCAATCCAAAAAAATTCTCTGCTAAAAGACTAATAACACGTAGTCTACTACGCTTTTACCCAACATTATTGTAAGGCATACAAGTTTTTTTTAACTTCAGTAGATAGTTAATAGTATAATTAATGATTTAGACATTATTTTTGTAATTGTATATATACACTTAAACGATACACAATTATATTGAAGACACATGAACAATACAAAAATATTAATTACAAGTAGTCATTATAGTACACGCACAATAACGTTTAGAACGCTCTAACGAAAATAGGCGGGAACTTGCAATGATAAATGGCTATTTCCAACACTCAATTGTTTTGTAATTAAACCAATTATTTTGAAAATTGAATTGATAACTATATCAGACAAAAATTACTTAAAAAAAGAGTTGGAATAATATAATTAGACACATAATTCCCAATACATAATTTTTCGAAATGGTCAGTGACAGAACAAGAAATCAATTAAAAAAAGTGTCCAATAATTGCAGCTCAATAGAATGAGTGCAGGTATCAGCATTTAGGGTTACATAAAATCGCCTAAATTTGAGCTGTTGGACTGAAATGAACAACTTTACAGGCCTTAAGTCAAAAAATTAAGTTAATTAAATAAATAAATTTGCTCTCACTGCAACTTGTTGGACTTTTATATAATATTTTGTTTAAACTAAACTAAAAGTCATTTTTTTTATTTACTGAAGAAACAAATTTATCCCAATATTCAAAAATATTTATCTGGCTATTTCAAAGGTAAATTATTGATAAGTGAAAACTTTATGTGCGATTTATACAAAGTGATGATCATTTTCGATGATCAAGTCGACATAGAAGAAGAAGAGATATTCGTGCTCAGCAAAGTGATGAAGCAAGATCACAACCTGAGAAACTCTATGGATGATGCCTCATCATTTTTGTTTTAAAGTTGGATCCGTCATCATGATGCTACGAAATTTTCATGCCCCGAAACTGTGGAATGGAACCCGACTGATTGTGACGAAGTTAATTTACAATGTGATAGTGGCAAAGATTTTGAAAGGGCCGTTCAAGGGAGAAGAATGTCTAATTCCGCGAATTCCCTTGACTTCAACCGATTTGCCGTTCCAGTTCTTGCATTTGCGATGACCATAAACAAGTCACAAGGGCAGTCGCTGGAAGTGTGCGGCATAAATCTGGAAATGTCATGCTTTTCACATGGCCAGTTATGTGGAGTGTTCCCGAGTTGGAAAACCATCCTCACTGTGCATTTATGCTCCGGAGCAGAAAACAGAAAATGTATCTGCAGCCTTAAATTGAATGCGATCACTGTTGTATTCTCTTTTTATTTTTATTTCAAATAAACGAATAGAATTCAATTAAATTAATACTTGATTTTATTTTATTTTTGCTAAATATTGGACGGGGCGAAGTCCGTCGGGTCAGCTAGTATGACAATAAAAAAAACCCAGCTATTGTTGAAAAGATGTCGTTCAATCGTTTTTATTTTACGTAATGTAGCTCTTTTATTAATGAAATTCTTTACTAAGACTTATGTTTATAATTTCCAATTATTAAAGTTCAAATCCATATAATAGAAGCTTCGATTAAAAGCTCTCTACCATGGGTTAACGTTATAAAAGAAATATAAAACACAAGTTTGAAAAAGTAGCGCTGTGTTTAGTGTGCTGGACTACTCTGCGAGGGATTCCAGGTTCGATCCCCGGAAAAATACAAATTACATCTTAAGGTTTTTTCTACTGCGCCACCTCTCGCGAACGAAACATACATCCGAGAGTATGACTGTCCTGAAAAAGCTTCTCAATTCAGCCGTTCGGACTAAAATTGTAGGTCCCTTCCATTCGTCCTAAAAATAGAAACTCATACAAAACGAATGGTTGCGAGAATCTAGGCCTAGGGTGTCTACCCGCGCCACCTATTTAGTTTTTTTTTTGTTACGGGTATAAAGTTAAACTTTTTTTTTATCATCGCAACTAGAAAGGAAGATAATACTGGTGGACATAGTTTCTCGACGGATGGCGTCCCTCTTAGAATTGTTATTTCTAAAATTCCAGCCACGGCCAACTGCAGAATTTTGCATTGTAGAGAGGATAAGCTATATCTGTATCTATAAGCTAAGCCTATAAATCGCTGAGATAATGTCCAGCACTGACTGACAGAGTAAGTCTTAATACTTCACTCAGTTAAAATCTAATGAATGAAGATCTCTTAAATAAATGCTAGTATGCCGATTGACACTCTAGCAAACGAAAGAAGGAACGAATCTCTATGTAAAATGGATAGCAGTACAGATATAGAGTCCGATGTGAAGGTCTGTTTCGAACATCTCTCAAATATAATAGATCATTATAAGGACTGCCTCCTAATTAACCTTCTCAATGTACACGCTTATCCTAACATTTCATGGAGTTTCTCATTCCATCACTTCCGCTACGAAGTATCTACATACATAATTGCAAAAAATAAAAATATATCTAGGTAAGTACCTATATATACTTTAGGATTAACACACTTATAAAAGTTCTTTAGGTCAGTAGACAGAAGTAGGTACCTATTCATATTCATGGATGTAGGGTATCCACCCACCGGAAAATTGTATCCAGAAGGCCAGCAAAATGTTATGCCTTCCTCTACATTTAACGCTAATTCTCTCCACCTTACAAAACAGACAAAGTAGAAGTAAATCTTATTAAAATCCAAAATTTCTCTATTCATCGCATAAAAAAGGCGGTATAATGAGATGGAGGATAATTTATTATCGAAACGATGTGTTTTTTACTTCGTTCATTTTCTTTGTAACAAGAACAAAAAACAAACTCGCAACTGCTAATAAAGGAAGAATTCAGACGAGAAAAAAAAAGAAGCGAAAAAAAAAATAAATACAAAGTGTAGAGAAACTTAAATAAGATGTCGGATGTCGCTGTATGCACGATTGTGTGCTAAGATGACGCTATCATAAGGAGTAGAAACTCAATTCATTACAAATTCTGAATAAGGATTCAACGTTATTTCGTGTCTTATCTAGAACGACAAGCCATTGTCAGGAAATCGAGATGAAAGATGTGAAGACTTGGGGGATTTGCGCCACACAACGAACAAGCAGTTTGTCTCAAGATACAAGTACTCGTACCATTCGGCCCACATGTAAAGTTTGAGAGATTTCATTTCGTTCATGATAAGAACAGTATTATACACAACCATACATATACATTTAATATGAACTTGAACAGAGTTGAGTACAAAAACAAAATTTATATAATACAGGCAAATAAATTGACAACAACACAAGAAAAAAAACAGAATACAAAAGAACCTCCTGTAGACGGGGTGTGAGATTGGTGATTTGGGGGCAAAAGTATATATGCCTAGAAAGGCAATTTTCCAAATTGGAAAACACATGCCGCATAAACAGTTTTCATTTACATGATACGCCAGGGCAATTGTCGTAAATTAAAATTTTATAATAAGAAGACGAAAAGGGTGAAGCAATTTTCCCATGAACTCAAACATGCCGAAAGTGAGTTTTTTTTTTTTTGTTTATATTCTTTATTCGCATTTCGAATGGTTTCTTTGCCGTCAGTTTGTGTTATGTGTAGATTATATAAATAAAACAAATCACGTGGTAGACGGATGAGAATCCAAAACTTCCTTTGTATGCAAACGTAATCTGTTTCCTGAGGTGTTTCGAAAATAAAGTGATGGCTTTCTTGAGATTGTGTCTGATTAAATCCTTTGCCAAGATCTTGATTATGTATTTAGGTATATATTTTCTGGGGACAACCTGAAGCTGTTTATATGACCCCGATTGGTAACTCTTGATGGAGATCACAAAGTGCTTAAAATAAAGGGATAAATCAAATCGTTGGTGAAATTGAAGATACTTTTCAAATCCGTCTTAAGAGTGTTATTTATATCCCAGGAACTTGTATAACTTAGAAAAAATTCAACCCTTACTACGATACAAAATTATTTTTGAATACTAACATCCACCTTTGTATCTGTAAGGACCCCTCTCTGAAAACAATTGGTCAAAAAGTATATATTTTGTCATACACTGAAAGACAAAAGTCTTACAAATTTGAATACCACACGGAGCCCCATAAGAACTACTGTAAAGTCTTTCGAATTGATAACGAATTTCCTGATCCGGTCAATACAACAACCAGATCGACCTGAAATATATTAAATTTCAGATGGTATCCCCTATGTAATAATAGCAAACAATTCATCTTTGCAATAAGGACACTTTCATATCAAATACACTGCAGAATTCGTGTCTCCTTCCTTCATTTCTCACCCGCACAAGCAAATAAATTTCCATCAAAAGGGACCAAACAAGATGTATACGATATTTGAATACAATCTGCAAACATCCTCTCAAGGCATATGTATCCTATATACATCACTCTAATCATATCCGCTCTGCTAACACAATCAAATCAGATGTCAATATCTCACAGAAGCCCTAGTGTCCCCATGGTGTCCCAATGGAATAGAAATGGTCTCGGAGGCATACTAAAATTCTTATAGTCATCCAGCCAGTCATATCCTTTGGGTAAGGAATCAATAATTTATTATATTTGACCAAAAAACAAAAAAGAATGAATAAAATATTTCATGTCCTTGAGCAAGGTATCTTCTATTTTAAACTCAGAGAGGAGAAAAAAAAATATAAATTAAAAGTTTGCGCACCAAAAACCTTTTTTTATTATCCTTAACAACCTAGCGGGATCAATTAAATGTTATTTTTTTGTTAAATTTCGAAATTCCTCTCGCGACTCAGAGATGAATTAAAACCTTAAAGTTGAAAAACACGTGAAGTGAATCGCAATGAGGGAGAGTGAACCTTTTCTTCTTCAACCCTGGAAGTACAATTATTACAGGTGTATCCTTTGATAGGAATTTTTGTTTAACTTATTCTTTATGCCACCTATGACAGGTGGTGGTGTTTGAATTTCGCAATCCAGTCTACACGACACATGTGTAATGTATATTACGTGTGCCTTAAGTCAAAGATTTAGCTTAAGGACACATACGTCACAGTGATGGAACAATAAGGGATTCACCGGATTTTTTTTTATTTTTCAGTGACAATAGTAACAATAGCAACAAAGGGAACAATGAAATAAACGGAACAATTATTTTTGCAGAGTGTTTAGAGAGAGAATATGCAAAAGCATGGACCAAAAATTGTTGCTATAATAGCTCTAGGAGAAGGATCTGTTTCTTACTTCTTAGGGCGCCTTGAGCTTATACCAGCAACGTGTAGGTATACTATGATGTAGACTTTACTTTGTTCTTGAAACCATTCAGCATATTGTTTCAGAGTTATTGTTCGCAAATGAAGACGTATAGTAGATATTAATCCGATGGATAACAATGATGATTTTGTCTCAAGGGTTTCTTTTAAGTAAGAAATACAAATGGGTTGAGTGATTATTTTTCGCGGTGTGTTTTTCGACAAACAGGCTTCGTGGAATAGCTCCCCGCTAATATAGGAAAATACGTTGAGCTTGAGGCCGTTAGATATTGGCTAAATATAGTTTGTGTTTCAAGATGTTTTAAAATCGTTGACCTTGACCTGGTGTTACTCGCTAAATGCCGTACTTAATGGCATGGACTAGCGTAGTTCAAGGAGAATGGTGACCACGATCAGAACTTCAGGGTAACGAAACTGTTGTGTAAATAATATCCACACAAACGAATGCTTTGTACGAAGCTGGGATTACGCTGCTCGTCATAAATGAACTACTTTTTTTTTTTAATACTTCTCCCGGGAAAGGCGAACTTAAAACGCTTCATCAGCGCCCCGATATGTTTTCAGATGGATGTTAGTTCTGCACTTAAATTGCTGCAAATTGTATAGTCTTCTGAAAATATATCCCCAGGAAGTGAGTTCCAAAGTTTGCTGGTCCTGTAACAGAAGGAGTTTTGGAAAATTGATGTCTTCGCGGTTGTCAAGTGTACTGTCATGAGCATTAGCTGTCTGTCTTGTGGGCGCCATAAAGTTGCATTTCGAGGGATAATGTCTTTAAGTTCCTCGGAACATCTACCATGGAAGTACCTATAGAACAAGCAATGGTCAGCGACATGTCTTTTGTGCACCAACGCTAACGGTTGGTTGTTGGTTGGTTGCATACGGTTGTATGCAGTCAAGTAGGTTAAGTGAATAATTTTAGGCTGAGCTCCATATATGGGTACAATATTCCAGGCCTGGTCTAACCTGGGGAGAAGTTGCTTGGGGCTAAAGTACCTCTTTGCTCGAAATAGGTAGCTCAACTTAACGGACGCCGATCTTGCGATATAGGATATGTGGTCCTGCCATGTGATTCCTGAATTCACTGTGACTCCTAGAAGGTGCATTGAGTGCTTGGAATGGATTGGATGGTCATCCATTTGGATCTGAGGAACTGTTGATGCATTTTTCCCAGAAAATGGTGTGAGCTGTATCTTGTTTGCATTAAATACAACCAAGTTGTCTTTTCCCCACTTCAAGATTTTGTCCAGATTTAGAACTAATTTAGAGAACTAATTTTTTCACATCTCTGACTGTGTGAAGTAGCCGCATTCACAGGCCCACTGCTCGAGATGGAGGATATATAAGAATGCTGTCATCAGCAAAGCTGTAGATATTATTATTTGTCGATCCAAGCAAAATGTGGAGAAGAAATGGAGTTTGAGAAAGAATAGATCCTTGGGGCACTCCTGCATTAATAGCAAACGAATTAGATGAAACGCCATGTACAACAACTTCGATCGATCTTTCCAGGAGAATCCATCCGCAGAGTTGTTGTGGTAATCCATAAGACGCTAACTTGACTAATAGGGCTCTATATTCCAGACTCGGTCAAATGCATTTAATATGCCTTTAATATGCCTTTAATATGCCTTTGATTTGTCCAAGACTACGGCTCTGGATTCGCCGTGCTGTTCAGTGGAACGACGCCGACGGCTCCGAAATCCGTATTGCCTGTCACTTATTAGTCGGTGGCCTTCTAGATATTTGATTCGATATTTATTGCCTTTTCCATTACTTTTGAGAGCATTGAAAGTAACGCTATTGGACGATAGTTTTGTGGCAGACATTTCCTCCCTTTCTTTGGAATAGGTTACGCTAACTATACATTTCTTTCTCAATTGCAGTACGATATGTAAAGAAACATGAGTAAATTTGAGTAAATTCCCACAGTTCCATTGATTGTATAAAAAGAGGTGGGTGGCGAGGATTTACCGGGATGGTTTCAGTCGCTGTCCGGAGTAAGACAGGGATGTTCGCTGAGTCCAAGTTTATTTGCGCTATACATATCGAGGAAATAATAATGTAGTAGATATTCTGCTTGAAGGTGTACGCAGGCCGGCTTATCAAAGCGCTTCTGTTCGCAGATGATGTCGTACTATTGGCGCATTCACATGAATCCTTACGATGACTATTTTATGCTATGTTACTTGATCGGCAATCTAAGCAAGTCAATTGTTATGATAAGCAAGAGAAAGGACTGCGGTATCAGAGTCCATCATTTTCTATGGTGCGCAAGTTTGGGGCGCAAAGAAATATGAGACTGTCGGGACCAATCATATCCCCTCACCCAATACTCCAAAATACAATATAATTCTAGAAACAGGTTTGTCGCCACTATTCATTAAAACGTATAAGCTGCATGTGGAGTGGACTATGCGTACTCAATGTTTTCAAGATGACGGACAAGGCTGCTGAAAAAAGCTGTTCAACAAGCAATACAAACCCGGGACAGGATGGTAGAGGGTGTGGTTGTAACTCGCTGAGAACGGTGGAGTCTATTTGAGTTTATAGATAATAGAGCAGATTGGAAAACTCAATTCACTGCATAGAATGATCTTTAGCTGTTTAAGCCATAATATGCAGAATAATAATTACTACTTCCGCGACAAATAAAGCATATCAGAAATATCGACAGTGTTTAAGTTGCGGGGAGAACTTCTGAAGCTTGACAATATATCCCACAGAGAAGACCTAACAGCGCTGTGTACCTTGTGTAACTTGGCAAGAGTAGATATCATCCTATTTGTTGGGAAGTGTCCGGTTTTAAAAGAAATTAGGAGGCATATCTTCGAAAGTAATGTCCTGACGGCGGACCAAGTATTTTAGCTTATCGCAAAGACTGCAAAAATAAAGAAGATACCATTTGTAATTGGAAGCTATAATGATAAAAAGTTTGCACCTTGTCGATGACTTGCTCAGCTCGTCCCTAAATGATGCGAGAGTGACCTTCAGCGGATACTCCAAAGGTTTGTATATAGCCGCCTGTGTTAAAGCTCAACCGATATGGTCAGTTTCTGAGTTTTCTTATTGTGGGGTTGGTTAATTTTCAGATAGCTTGGCGGGCAGTGTATCATCAGGTCGAAAGAACTTTGTCAAGTCTTAGTCTTTTTCCAGCTCTTGCTTATAGTCATAAAATTTGGGTATTACCCGAAGGAATTAATGGTGAGTACAACTTGCCTAAATACTATTTTTGTGTTGTATTACTAGTGTGACTCGCATAAAGAACACCAGAATATGTGAAATACAAAATGTCGAGCAACTGCTTGTAGTTTTTCGAAACGGAGCGACTTGCATGCTTCCGTCATTTGTTCAAGTTAAATGACGGACACTTAAAATTTAGGTTTATTGTAGATTAGCTATCTTATGACTTTCCAATTCTGAACACAAAAACGGCCGATTATACGATTAGGAAATGACTCAGGTATAGTAATTGAATTGTTTCTCTGACTGTATGGCATGTGGATGTGAAACCGTCTTGTTGAAACCACATGTTGGTCACATCCATATCTTGTAATTTAGGCTAGGTTATCATGTCACGATATCGAACACCATTAATTGTTACTACCTGACCAGCCGCATTTTCGAAGAAGAATTGTCCGATAATGCCTCCAGCCCAATTCTGCACCAAAGATTCACGGAAGTGGATGCATTTGTTTTACTATCATGGGTTTTGTGAACCCCAAATACGACAATTTTGACGATTAACGAAGCCACCAAGATGAAAATGAGTTTTATCACTAAACTGTCAGCTGTCAAATTGTTATCTTTATGTCCGCTGGCAGCTCTGTATTAAATGGCGCAAAACTAAAATTTCGCGTGAATTATAAGACACCCTTCAGAATGGTTAAATTTAATTTTAACCGCGCACCTGCGATGAAAAAAGTATATTTACCACCAGCAGAAATTATCGCCATCAAATTGGCAATACACAGCAATATAATCAATAGTATACAATTTTTTGTTTATCTTTTATTAATAAATAAGCCCTATGATGGTAGTGGGAATATTCTTCATCGTCTACAACTCACCCTTTTACTGCTGTTCAATATTCAATATCAAAGCGAAATTAATTTGCTCCACTCACCCACACCCATATTCCTACCATTTGTTAGAGCATTCCTAGTTATTGCTTTCCGCCAACCAACCTAAATATAATATTAGACTCTCATCCTCATGCCTACGTTCATCAGGTTAAGTTTCTCATTTTACGGAATTATAGCGCCGTTCCTTGCCATATAACTACATATACATCGGATATACATCTTCGTTGGTCGATACTCCCAGCCACCCAACTAACGAGCCAACATTCTTATAGAGTAATAACTTTCCCATCACTTCTGGGAATATGCCTGAACAGAAGACCGAACCGAGAACCCTTTGAATTTTACCATGACCTGAATTTTGTACACAATTTGACTCTCAGACGCAGGCCTTAGTGACAAGATTAATATCTTCGACATCGTATTATCTATATCGAGGTCGTATGATGCTGGCCATGGTCACCCTATTCACCCCCTCAGAGCCTAAGACGATAACAAAAGTTCTGTCCATAAAATGACATTTTGATGAAGCTCTTAAATTTTCCAAAAGGCTCTACCTAAGCAACTGCAATATTTATAGTGCTGAAAGCAAATATGTACTGGAGTGATTGTCATCATCATCACACACGTATAGCACTTTCTATATATGTATGTATGTATATATGTATCTAGACGACAGCATTCCATTGAACTGCTACTCAATTGCCAATGCCAACCTCCCGTTACAGTGATGTCTATTAAGCCAGAGATATTCGATAGCAACAACCAAACCATTCGAATCCTCATCTATTAAACTTCAATTAGTCACTTTCTCTCAGTCATTCACTCAGAAATTTGGCATGGCATCCTACATCCTGGCACAGATATTTCGATACCGTAAATAGCAATTTGTTCTACACCGGTCGCGCCAAAATATCCCTATGATGCTGCTGACTGTGATCTGTGCGAGTCTCTAATTGGACAATAAACATTGCCATGAACCAACAATTAAGTGTTTCGAATACCATTATCCTGTGAGAGGATATGAGTGTGCGGTACTGTTGAAACTTATTTGTTCCGGAAGGCAGTGTCGCACATAATAGAATTCAATGAAACGACCGACGACAAAAGGTGACTAGAACACACCACCAACCAAGCACCGCCACACAGCAACACTCAGGGTATCCATTTTATTTTATTTGCGCAATTCAAACTAAAGTGCGAATATTTGTGTGACCATTACATGCTGTTTTAATATTAACCCATCTGAATGCGCCTCGGGGATGGTATTGTATTCGTGTAGCTGAATTGATTGATTGATTGATTGTACCAATGTTTGTACTCATTGGGATACGCGTGAGCTTTACCAACCGAAGCGAGTCACCATGGAGAATACACTGATAGGGAATTAATTAAACTTTAACACAAGTAATTAATTTGTGAGGGAGTACAAGTCTCGTCCGTAAGGATATGTGAATCACATTCGCTTAACTCAATATATATCTATATGTGTCTGCAGATACACTAAACTGTTCACAAAGAATAAAAGCAAATTGTCGAAGGCTTGTAACCTTTATTGGACAATAAAGTCGTTAGATATAATGTGGTGCAATTCTAATCATGAATTATCGATGACATGCGACCGGCCGGCAGCGGTAGAAACACATACCTACCTAACCCACCCAACGGGTCCTTGGAGAGATTCTTGGCATGCATCCGATTCGATTGCGAATGGGAAATTTGTATACCTATACCTATCGAATGTGTAGGTATAGTTTATAGGGGTTGATGTACATTGTTCAATAGGTTACGAATATGTAATGGTTGGGATAAATTCGGGAAGGTCTGATGAACCAGAAAGTTTAGTTCATTCTGTTCTGGTATGCCATGACACTATTATGGGGAGAGAGAGAAATATGTGGAACACTTTTTTCTGCTCTTTGTATATGAATCAATTTTTGTTCTTTCTCGAATCCATAAATGTGTACATAAATACGAATTTGGGTGTTTTCCGAGTACTTGATTTCAACTGACCCCTTGTGGCAAGATGTGGATATCCCCCGCAGAAATGGCACCCTTACCCTAAAATGGAATTACACAGAAAACATTTTCAATGATTTATTCTTGTCCATTAAAAGGCGGGAAAATACTTCCGGTTCGAGGAACTCACGCAGTTCACATTCACCACGATCACAAATGTTGCGTTGCGTTCTTATTATTTTGTGTTTTTGGTCGTTCGATTTATGGAGAATATAATATATAACATTATAAGCTCATTTTCTTGTAAAGCCTGTAAATCTTCTAGGTTCTTTTCTGATGGACAGCAAAACATAAGCATACGCAAGAAGCTGAAGCTGGGCAAAAAACGAGTTCAGTCTTCTGAGGTTTTAGGATTTCTCCTTATTTATCAAGCAAATGCTGAGAACGTTTTAAAATGGCAAATCTGAGGATAAGTCATTTTCACTTTTGTTCTGCGGTTTAAACATGCTATGCATATGCCCCAAAATACATCCCAAGACGTGCTATGGAAAATGTACCATCATGTAGGCGTCTTCTAGTTAGACCTAGGATGGGTGCCGTGAATTAAAGTTGAAGGAAATAAGGCCGAATCGTGTCTATTTCCATTTCAGATTGAAAATAATGTCGAATTACAAAAATGTATGCTTCGACTGTA
Source organism: Cheilosia soror (assembly GCA_949372485.1). NCBI lineage: Eukaryota > Metazoa > Arthropoda > Insecta > Diptera > Syrphidae > Cheilosia > Cheilosia soror. The sequence goes on along the minus strand of OX443562.1, from coordinate 69,772,616 downwards.
TTTCCAAAAAAAAATATTAGAAAAAATGAAAATAATGTTGATCACTTAGACCATTTTAGCGCACCTACTCCAAATCTGACAGTAAAAACAAGTAGGGGGGTTGCATGTTTTACTGCTTATGGGGTTCATTCTTATAGATTTCGACATAATTTCGAAAACTAAAAATTTGTTCGACCTTTTACCATTTTGCTATGGAAATAAAGTCGACCACGAAAAAAGGTGCAATTCGACTTTATTTCCAATCTGATTTCCATCTACCTTATTTCTCGGCACCCCCAGCATGGGGTAGATAATAATATATCAAGTACATAATCTCCATTCTATTCGGTTACTATTATTATGGTGAAACCCTTATTAGCGCACCCATTATGACGCTTGAATTCAGGATTGTGACCAAAAATTCAAGTGAGCGCATTCAAAAGCGTTTGTTTTTACAAATACACAAAGTAAAGCGTTTCTGATATTGGCTCTTCCAAGGGTTGTGGGTGGACTTCACTATTGCTACCGGTCAATGATTTCAAGAAAATATTCAGAGAACACTGGGAAATTCAATAAATTTATGATTTATAGGTAGGTGTTAATAAAGCAAGAATTGGATGGAAGATGCAATAAAATTCATGAATTGGATTAATTTGGGGTTTAAGTTCTAGTAAAATATTTTTGAACATCATAATGTACATACTAATTTATAATAATTGAAAATCAATTTCAAATTCATTTAAATCAGTGATAAACAGTTTCTGCTCTGTGGTACACACAAATTTTGTTTCTTACAGGATTCGCATTGCCTAGAAAATATTCTTCTCTATCAGGACAAAGCATATTAATGTTATAAATTTTACAAACTTTAGCTTCCATTGCTGTCGAAGAATAGCGCCTATTCACAGGAACACAATCAATTTGGTGGTTTTCGACCAATCTTCACGGGAATACTCCTAAGCCAAGACCTAAGATTATCTGTAAGATTGAACTCAATCGATTTGGTGGTTTTCGAGATATAAGATTTGGAATGTTTTTTTGTATGGGAGGTGCCACGCCCCTTTGTCCAATTTTGAGCAATCTCTACAGGAATACTCCTGAGCCAAGACCTAAATTATCTGTAATATTGAACTCAATCGAGTTGGTGGTTTTCGAAAAATAATATTTTGAATGCATTTTTTGTATGTGAGGTTCCATGCTCCTATAACTCATGAACCAATACACCTACAAAGACCGAATGCACATATAAACCATGGTATTAAGTATTAACGTCATCTTTCATGGGGAAATTTCAGAATCAAAATCAGTTCACGGATTACAGAGAACATTATCGACAAACACAATACAACTTATTTTTATATTTATTACTAGCAGACCCGACAGACGTTGTCCTGTCCAAATTTCAAAAAAATTGTTTGTGATCGTTTAGTGAATTTGTGAAAAGCTATTGAAAATGTGTAAACAAAGTAAAAAAAAGAAAAGACATATTTTTCAGAGATAGTTTTATGAATTTTAATTTTTATTTTTATATAGATTTTGGTCATGTTTTATTTAGAGTTGAAATTGAATCTCCAGGTAACTTATTTACATTTCGATTGTATCGTCGATATTCAAGTAACTAACCAAAGCAAAAGAAAGACTTTTTTTCGATTGGTTTGCTGTGACCTCACAATTTCTGTTATTGCAATGCTTTATGATACACGACATTTTTTGTTTTGTTGTCTGGCGCGTAAACAAACAAATCGGATGGTTTTCCGACACGGGAACAGGCGACATACAATTGACCGTGCGAAAAGCATGGACTTTCAAGATTTATGCCGCATACACTCAACGACTGTCCTTGCGATTTATTTATTGTCATTGCAAATGCAAGCCGCACCGGAAACTGCAAGCGTTTAAAGTCGAATGGCATGTCGGCCGGAATCATTGGAATTCGTGGTATCAAAACGTCTTCTCCTTCGTACTTTCCTTTTAGTATCGTTGCTTCGATAACGTTGTTCATCAGTTTTTTCACTGCAAGCCTGGTCCCATTACAAAGACGTGGCTGGTTGATATTTCGTAACATTATGATTACCGAACCGACTTTTAGTTGGAGATTGTGAGGCGGTAATCCGGGTAATTCGAGCGAGTTTAAAAACTCGGTTGGATAGTTGACGACATCATTTTGGGCACAAACTGAGTCCACCGATTTGAACGTCATCAATTCGCCAGCAATTTCACTTTGAATCTTAAAATTCAATTCGTCGACATCAATGTTTTTCGCAGCCAATATAGCACGTTCGCTCAACCAAACATGATTTTTGTAATTTTGTGCAATGTTTGGGAATACCTTTTGTATAAGTTCGGTCTTTGATTCGGTAAACTTGCAAAAATCGACGGGGAATTGAATGTAGCCAGTTGTAATATCAACGGGGATTTTGCCATTGCCAATGTCCAGCAATTGCTTTGAAAATAATTGTCCAGATTGGTCGTTCTGTAACTCGACACGCATGTTCGTACTCAGTTTGAGTTTCTTGACGTGTTTCCACAAAACTGACGACTTCAAACATGCATTAAGTTCGTCCGCTGGCGTTGACCGTGGAATCACTGGCAATGTTTGGCGAAAATCGCCTGCTAATAGAATCATCGCACCACCAAACCGGTTTTGATTGCTTCGTAGGTCTTGCATCGTTTTGTCTAATGCCTCCAAAGACTTTTTATGCGCCATCGTACATTCGTCCCAAACTATCAATTTGCTTTGCTGCAGAACTTTGGCCATCGCACAGTTCTTCGAAAGGTTGCACGTTGGAATTTCATGGATTTGCATATTCAACGGCAACTTGAGTGCTGAATGAGCAGTTCGACCGCCTTCCAACAATGTAGCTGCCGTTCTCAAGTGATGCACGTATCAACAAACATTATTTCATGATTTTTAAGGGTAAAAATAAATTTTAGATATATTGAAAAAAGTGGGCGTAGAAGGGGGCGTGGACAAATTTTTTGTCCGTAAAAACCTGGCTAGGAGAATTACGAACATTTTAAAAAAAAAATCAGCCAAATCGGTCCAGCCGTTCTCTCGTGATGCCCTTACCAACGAACATCATTTCATTTTTATTTATATAGATATAGTGGTATACAAATTGTTCTGGCTACTAGGATAGGGTATAGTATACTCCAGAGGTGTATATTGTGTACTGATAATTAGCTCAAATTGTACACCAAATGGCTAGCAGTTTACACCGAGTTTTGGTGAAAAACTATTCTCTTGAGTGTGGAAAATACACCAAAATTCGATGGATAAAATATACGATTAGCGTATTAAAATCCGGAACTCACGATTTATTCTGATTGGAAACAGTTTGAAGTAACATTTACACCGTTTTTTTATTTTTTGGTGGATGTATCCAAAGATGTATCTACAAGAATTATTATAAATTTATTTTATGATTCTAAGGGCCAGTTTCAAGACTAGCTGATAAAGTCTCGGATAGCCTATCCGGAATTTATATGTCAGATAAACGTAATATTTCGGTTTCAAAGGTTTCGGATAGTAATAGCTGACAGATAAAGTCTCGGATAGTTTATCAGCCAGTTCAACCGGCTGTTAAAGCCTCTATCCGGAAGATTTAAACAACATATTTATTTGATGTGCCTGGAAAAAATATAGTTTCAGAGCATTATTTCGTTGACGGCTGTAGACAGCAGTGTTATATCATGCATTTATTTGAATTTTTAAATGTCGAATTAGATGAATATTACAACCATATTACAGGGCCCCGTAGGAACAGAGTATTTCAAATTATTTTTAGAAACCCTCGACGATGAAGATTTCTGAATTTTCGCTATTTTGTTTAACTACAACATTGCCCAGTCAATACCTTTCACCGTGGGCGTTGGACTTTGCCAGGGGTGCATTTTGTCTCTTCTCCTTTTCATTACTTATATGGACTGGATGTTACAGCGCAGTCTTGGGGAAGAACGTTTCGAATTGGAACATCCGAGGATAAGTCGTTTGCTCTTTGCTGATGACTTGGTCATCCTTTGGTCCTCTTAGACGTAACTTCAATGCGCACTCTATCCGTTTGTAGTCGCTTATGTGGAAGCTGAGATGAAAGTAAACGTAAACAAATCTCAAGTGATGGTCGTCTCCAGAACGCCTGTTTAATGTGTACTCACGAGTGATGGAAGGACCAAGAGCAATGCTAAGTTTATCTGTAGGATTGGTCAGGTTGGTCAATTTTGAAACAGCTCGGTTATTCTGTTATCATCATAAGAGGACTGAACTTGGTGTCAAAGCTAAATTGTCAAGTTATCAGTCGTTAATTCGGAGTTTGTTCCAACTCTTACCTATTTGGGTAATGACCGAAAGAATAAGATCCCGGATACAAGCCGCCGAAATGAGATTCCTCAGTTGTATTACTGGTGTGACCCATAGAGATGGTGGAAACACCAGAATACGTGAGGGACTCAATGTCGAGCAGCTACTGCTCGGGACGCAGCGGTGGATTCGTCATTTTAAAACGCATGTCCCCAACCATGATCTGACGACGCGACGTGCTATGGAATCCGTACAATCGGGCAGGCGTCCTCTAGGTAGACCCAGGATGAGATGGTTAGACCAAGTCCATAATATCTCCGCTACCCGTATGGGGATTGCCCTTTATGATTTACAGTCGATGGCCTAGAATCGAGACGGTGCACTTGGACTTGCGCAACACCCGCGACCCACTTAAGGGATAAGCGGGGTATCAAAAATGAGTGAATGAATGAATTTATCCATGCTAAATTAAAAAAACTAGAACAACACAATTCACTTAAAAATGTGATAAATAATAAAAAACATCGTTTCCATTCCTGTCAAACAATTAGTGCCTGATAAATTTTTCTACCGGATAGTTTATCAGAGACTTTGACGATGAAACAGAAAAAAAATATCAGCTACTTTTATCTGGTGGAAAGCGTTATGTGTCGGCTAACTATCCGAAACTTTATCCGGAACATTTGAAACTGGCCCTAAGTATTCACCTTCGTAAATCATGAATAAATATCAATGTGAGTGCCTAATTTCAAAACGAATCGATTTGATTTTCGATACTACCCCGTCGAAAAATCGAGCGCCTAGAAAATTCTAATGAATAATGCTAAGTACGCTGCTCGAGCGAAACTAAATTTTAGCGGCTCTCCAATTTTTCTCTCCAAACATTAGCTAAAACCCTAGCTAAATTTTGACATAGAGTGCGCTGTGGATATAAGTGTCAACGTAATAAGACAACAGCTGTTCGTTGAAAAAAAAATTGTCATTTTTGCTACGAATTTAATCCGCCGTAGTGGAAATGTTTGCTACGAATTTAATTTGTATCAAAAATTTCCACTTTAGGATATCCTTTGACAATAAAAAAAAACACCAATTTAAAACAAGAAGAAGAAAAATACACAATTGCAGAAATTATATGCAACTATTCTGTTTTCGGTGCATTTTTTTTTTTTTTGCTACAAACTGTGTAAAATATTCACTGATTTTTATCATTTCGTGAAATTGATACAAGAATTTTACCACAGTTAAAGGAGAATAATGAGAAAAATTCACCTTTCAAAATACATGTATCGAACAATTTTGTGAAAAAAAAAATATATCTACAATGGAGCAGATCTTCTTTCAGAACAATTTATATTTCCAAAAATTTTTTTCAGTGAACAAAATGCACAAGTAGTTTTAATGTTTTACAATTTGAGATAGCAAAATGTGAATAAAATTTAATAGCAATTTATAAAGTGTGGTTTAAAGGAAAAAATACGCCTTTTTTGGCGTCATACAGATATGCTCTACAGGATATTATTCCACGATATCTGCAGAATACATATTCAAATGACGAGATGAGAATGGACTGGTATTAAAATCGTCAAATCGGCAAATATTTCTTCCATGTATCTTAATTGTGGTGCCATTTGATGTAGAATGTATCATTTTAACGATTTCACTGTTTTTGGTCAAAAACAACTTATTTTTTCGATCAGTTGTTGATAACATGAATTTTAAAATGACAATTTTATAATTTAAAAATGCAGTACTCGTTAAGAATACAGAGCTCGTTGGTTATTTTTCACACTTATGTAGTTTGGTGTTTTTAATTTCCACAGGGTGTAAATCCCTCACCGAAATAATAGTTGGCTATTTCAAATGGTGTATTTTATCTACAAAATATAGTGTCCAAAATATGCCATGTTGGTTGGATTCAGAATCGAATAATTTTATGCACCATTATTGGTTTATTATAAAAACAGCTGAAATCGGTTTGGTTTTTGCACCGAATTTTAAAAGAAATGTTGAAATTTTGCACGGTGTAATTTCTATACCGGTAATTTTGGACAAATACAACGACATTAAAAATGTTTCTTCAGTTTCTTGCACCAAAATTAATGAATTTACACCAATTTATACACCGGAGTGCTACTTGAGATTTTAGGTACCCATCTATCTCACTGGTAGAAGCTGATTATTTCTGGATGCGATAAAATTGCATAACATAAAGTACTGTATGAAGCAAGTTTTAATGCAGAATCTCTGGTAATAACATTGCCAGTGCGTTAGTAAAGTAAACACAAAAACTTTGTGACTTGTGCATCCCACAAACAAAAATTAGTATTACATTGACTGCAATTCTTCAAATACAAGTTTATTTTTCAAAATTTATAGAAATGAACGAAATTATATTCTTATATTCTTTTCCTGTATTATGGCTTTGTTAGTAAGAGCAAACATTCCCAACCATTAAGGAACACAACTGACAACGTCGTTCAAGTGGCTGCATCGTTTGCCTTCGCAGTAGCGATGACACTTTACTCCAATTGGAGTATAGATCTACTTCACTTTTTCGGAAATTGCAGAAACCTAATCCCTTCTTCACTGCTTATTTTTAATTTCCCATTATCTACTCCAATTTCAAATTTGTGTTCAATTTCCACATTTTTTAAGAAAAAATATTTCATAATTTTTTAAAATGATTTTTGAAGCCATTAAAGATTTTTTTGTTTTTAATGAAATTATTTGATTTGTAAAGTTATTCATTTATAGATTTTGGGCTCTTAATTTTAAACCAAGAGTACTTTCCAAGTACATAGGTACTTGCAGTTTTCACCCTACAATACATTTCCTAACTAGGACTGCTTAAATTCTATGGTTATAGGATAGAATAGTTCGGGTATAGTATTCAGCTAGTAACTGAATAATTGTTTGTACGTACCTACTTCTCCGACGTAGCTATATTTGTATTGAAGATAGACCACCTCCTTCCATGCATTAATGTTTTCATAACAAACCGGTCAAATCAAAGCCTTAATAAATTCTTTACATTCCAAAAATGTCTGCGGTATTTAGTTGCTTTTTGAAAAAAAAACTCCCTTTTTTTCCCATTTACTCCACTTTTTTAGGCAATTCTACTCCAGACATATTTTCAGAAGCTCATTCTGTCACTCCTATTTTCCAACAAGACCTTGTTGTTGCTTTCGGGCTGTAGCTCATGAATTGCTTGGATGATAATGACCTTAAGTGCTTCAAACGTTTCCGGATTGTTGGCATAACATCGCTTTTTCACGGTTTCCCACAAAAAAAGTCCAAATGTCCAAGTCCAAGTCCAAGACGGCTAATAACACGATTTGGAAATTAGGTGCTCAACAAATCTATTGTGGCTTCGGCTGTGTGGCATGGCGCACGCGCCATCCTGCATGAACGACACATCGTCCAAATCTATATCATCAATTACAGTAAAAAAAAGTCAGTTAACATCTAACATGGCCCTGTAACGCCCACTGTTGACCGAAACGTTGTTCTCAGCATCGTTTTCGAAGAAAAATGGTTCAACAATGCCACCACTCCACAATGCGCCCCTAACTTGGGCTTACACAGAACCTTGGGGAAATAAGTTTTCAATATTTCCCAACGTTGTTTAAGCGTAAAACAAACTCATTTCGTTCCGCGGGAAACAGCTTTCAGTGTCAAAATAACCTATACATACTTTAAAAAGAAACCACTAGACGGCCCATTCTTATTTAGTAGAGTGGCCAGGAATGCCTACACACTGGCTTAATTAATTTAAAGGAGGATCTTTTCTTGCAACGATCTACATAATCAAATCAAATCAATATGTACGGGTATCTACAGCATATACATATGTGCCATTTATATTGAGCTACTGCCACATCCACGCCCGGGAACAGCGATTCCCCCACACAAAATAGGAGTTCCACAGAATGTTTCTATCCTGTCGTGTACATCCGAGCGCATTAAATAAATGTATTATTTATTTTGTTGGGCATCGTATGCTTTGTTGCACGAGTGACTTCGGATTTTCTATAGGTTTTTCTATACACTTATATATACACGACACCTACCTGCATGTACACTGTACACTTGCAGATACATTCATCTGCTGAGGGATTGTGGTTTTAGCATCTCTACTTTTCGGCAGAATTTACGAAAAAATGTATGTCTGTTTGATCTTACTAACCTGGCTATGAGTGTGGGTGGTGATACGAGTCGATTCAAGTGCTGAACTAAAACAAAAAAAAAAAGAAATAAATAAAAAAGCTAAGCAAAAAGAAGGCAAACTTCTTCCAGCATTCTGATAGATGCCCGATAGACTTTTTATGGTACGATAGTAGAGAATCTAATTCCCTAATGAATTTTCAGTTCAATTCGATGTTGTACGGTTTCCGCCTCAGATATTGGTTTGTTTTACGAAGGAGGCGAAAAAGAAATTAGAAAACTTTTCTCATTGGTTTCTTTATTTGGGTTTCTTTCGTTTGGTTTTATTTTACCTCCTTCAGGATTCATGCCGCATAACAATTCCAGGAACAATTTAAGGATTCTTCATTTCGGTTTTATTCTTCAATTGGATTTGCAATAAAAGTGAGGGACTGGCTTAAACGAACAATGCTGTAGATTGAGATGGAACTGTGCGATGTTTCTATATATGTGGTCTTAATTTGATCTTAGGTATTCGGTATATATTTTCGTTTCGGTGGGATATGGTCTCACTTATCACACCCTGAACAATGAACTGTGAAATTAGCAGTGGGGAAAATGGATTCTTTAAATGAAATCATTTTGGTTTTGTGTGGGGTTTGATGTTGTTTTGGAGTTTATATTATACTTAGGGGACAATGAAAACAGTTTTTGTTTCAGATGAATGGTTGACATAATCTTACGATACGATAGCATACGGGGGTTGTATACAAATTATGCAATCGGTAAGAAACATTCACAGTTGGTTCGTGTTTTTAATGGGATTTTTTACTATTTTCGAAAGGGTATCTTAGAAATAAATAAAATAAAATAAATAAATAGACAGGTAGAAACAAACGTATTAATTTTTAAAATACAACCTAATTCATTGTAGCAAGATCATCACAGTTCATTGTGTATAGCGTATAGTCCGCCTAAAATTTCTACAGTAATCTTATTTAACATAATATTTCTCTCAGTCCCCTTCCATGTCGTATACCTAGTTGTCGTAGCACATTTTGTGTACAACAAAATCAACGAATCGGACAGAAGGTGATAAAAGATAGGGATTTGATCTCATTTACTACATTTAATTTTGGTTCGCAGCGGAAAATACCACAGTTTGCTACACCTTCTGTTGGCGGCACTCCCCTCAGAATCTCTGATAGCGCAAAGTACCTGGGACTTATAATAGACAAAAAACTAAACTGGAATTTGAACATCAATGAAAGAATCAAAAAAGCCACAATGGCCTTTTATTCCTGCAGTAGAATCTTTGGAAAACCTGGGGACCATCTTCCAAAATTAGGCTCTGGATGTACACGGCTATAGTAAGACCCATACTGACCTACAGCAGTCGCGTATGGTGGCCGGCAACCAATAAAGCCACTTACCTAAAAGCGTTAACGAAGGTTCAAAGACTTGCGTGCATCGGCAACACCGGTGCGATGAGGACAACTCCAACCGCAGGACTTGAGGCTATCCTCAACCTGTGTCCGCTAGACATTCATATACAACTATCGGCCGCAATTAGTGCAATGAGAATCAGCCAATCGTTAAAATGGAATTTGAACGAAACGGTTCATTCTACGATCCTTTAGAAATATTTCGGCCATGAACCTTTCACGGACTACATTACGCCTTACCTAGAGTTTACAAAACTCTTCTCTATCGCCTATCCCAAACCGAGAAGATAATGCGGAAGAATAGGAAATCCTTGTCCACCCTCGAAGGTATCATAACAGGGCACAACACCCTGCGGTACCATATGAAGAAATTGGACTTAACGGAAGAAGAACTTTGCAGAGGCTCTTGAGGATACAACCCACTTCCTATGTCACTGCCCAAGTCTCCAACACACTAGGTACAAATTCTTAGGGAGTCACTTCTTCAACGACCTAGACGAGCTTTCCAGCACATCAATAGACAAGATAATGAACTTCGTCAAATCAACAAGATGGTTTGTATGTAGCAGCACAGTAAGTAATTTGAATACAGGGTTATAATGGGTAAGGGACAACCTCTTTTCCCCTATGGGATTCACAATGGGTCAGTATTGACCTGAGTGTGGCACGGAGAAATCCTCGCTAGCCCACAAACCTAACCTAACCTAACCTTGGGTCGCAGCATATATATTACGGCTTTGGGCAATTTAATTGATATACCTACAACATACAATTATGCAAAGTGCAAAAAGAGTACTAAAAATGTTTAGATAAGTGACTGACAAATGCGGTGGGATGGGTGAAAACTTACATTTTTGTTTAGCGTCCGACAATACCTTTGCTAATTGCAAATAAATCCGTGTCAATGGTTTCAGTCATGGCTAATAGAAAGTAGGGTACCTTCTTAACATTTCACCTTGCCGTTGGGTCAACTTTTTATTTTTTTAATTGAAGGCTTTGGCTTCTATAATTTGTCGATAAAGTGTATAAAATTAACTCAAGCTTATCAATCCAACAAAAAAATTTAGCATTGCCTCTTCCTTCGCTCTTAAAATAAGCCCACAATAAATCCTTCTATTTCCCATACCCATTCCAACTAGTTTCATTGGAACTACAATGACAATAAATTGGAGATGACCATCATAATTATTCGGAATTCTTTAAGTTTACCTTCATCCAAGGGCGTCACGAGGGTTCGAGCTGTGGGGAGTGACTTTTACTGAAATGCCGACTTATATTAGGAACTTGCCGACTAGAAATCATAAAAATCGACCCAGCGGTTGTAGAGTTCATAATTTTCCGACTCTTACTTTTTCCCCAACCTTCACGTGGCAGTTATAAAGAAACGCACAGATAATTGGATACTTCCCAATTTGGTCCAGTCGACTGTCCTTCTTTAAATCGAATCGAAACTCGTAAAATTTTAAGGATTTCAGTCGGCAAATTCACCGATGCCGACAATTTGCCGACTCTTGATTTGCCCCCTCACTACGCCCCTGCCTTCACCAGTAACAAGCCCAATTTCAAACCATCCTTAGCAACTTTAACAGAAGAATATAATAAAATAAACAGTCTTGCGGTGAGCTTCGATAAATTGTTACCATATTAAATAAGATAACGATGGAAATGCTATACATTAGGATTAGGATTAGACTGAGAAATTAAAGTTACCTACCACATTTTTGGTTATTGTTTGCATCTTCTCATTTTCATTGTATGACTTGAAAAGGTGTTGAGATGTCGTTTGAAACATAGTGTTATTTTCGTTACGTTTTGTAAAAAGCTTATAGATTGCTTAAGGGGAATCTAAGCTCTCCTTTCTTCTATTGTAGTCGTTCTTGATAATGGCATGTTTGTGTTGTGGACTCATTTTAACCTGATCAGCTTTAGGCAACACAACACTACGACTACACTATACTATCACCATTTATCCTATTATGTGCCAACATCTTATAACATCGTAGGTATTGCCATCCTAAGGATGACTTCCACCATTTCCTTATCGAGCATCGTCATATTAGAAGTCGTACTTAGTAAATATTTTATAATTCCCCCCAAATGGATTCTAGACAACTCAAGAACAAATCTGTTCGTTTCTTGGGGATTGGGGATTGCTTTGGGATTGTTCACGCATAGTTGCAAATAGATCCTTCCAAACTACACTGTAGATACCTTAATATCAGAATTTTCAGATGTAGCCATTATACTCGTAATAATACATGTATCGGAAGCAATCAAGCATAATATCTTAATATGTATAACAAAATCCGACTTCGGTCTCGTTGCTTAGATAAAAGATAACATTTACAAATCCTTACTACAATGGTTGCAAGCTATTACAAGGAGAAATACTATTCAATGCTTTTCAAAATCGAGAAGTCTGGCATTCATTCGACAAAGGAGTTTCTGGTCTGAAATACATCCTTTGAAAAGCCTATATGATTGTATCTGTTGTGTAGTTTTGTAGGTCCATAGCAAAATGCATATTGCACAAAATTCACAGTCAAAAGCCAACATCTTCGCCTATGTATGTATAGGTATGCCGTATGCATCATCTGTTGGTCTAAGAAATTTGAAAACAGCTCTCTCTTGGCTGGCACGCCAACAATATGAAAATTTGTATCTTCAGCTTGAATTCCGCTTTAAGAGTTGGAATCTTGAAAGGGATGCGAGTTTCTTGTTTATATTGTTTCATTATAAATGCTTTTGACCGAGCTGTCAGTAGTAGGTATGAAGAAATGTTAAGAATTCAATGGAATCTGATCCTTTGTGTTAAAGTGCAAAAGCTATTTGTTGCTGCGCACTTGAGAAAAGGGCAGCCCTATAAAATTAAATTTCCCAAAGCATCAGATTCTTCGTTTTGCTTGGAAACAAAATATCCTTGAATATCTGCAGTTTAAATTGTTTTATTTTTTTCCTTTGAAATTTGTATGTAGGGGTGAGTTAAACTAATCCAACTCAATGGTATTAATGAATAGAGGCCAAAGTTGACCCGTGTGGCGCGTGATGATGCGGTGTTGAGGGTATGAAGCACATGCAATCGCTTTGTTTCGATTTGCGAATTTATTTTATATGATACGAGGGATATGGGCTGTATTTCTATGAAATCTAACTTTGACAACTTAATTAGCGCATTTTTCAAGGAATTGGCATAAACATGTTTTAATTATTCGTACTGTAAGAAGGTAATTTTGATGAGAGCTTTTGGAATTTCGGCTTAAGAGTAACTCTAGAAAAGTACTACAAAGGGTAGCTCTACGTTTAAGTACCTACATCAGACACGTGCAGGAGTATACATCAAAATGTGTTAAATATTAATTAAGATAAGATTTCTTTGAAATTGTTTTCCCATTATAGGCTCTTCAGAATTGGGAAGTACAAAAGAAAGCATGAGTGTGCTTGAGGAAGTGTATTACGAACTACGAAGCTAAATTAAAACAGAGTTTAAGTAGGTACGGGTAGGTATGGGTAACCGCATTAGGAGTAAATTCACATCAATGGTTCATTGTCATTGTTAGTTAATGCATTCAAGACTATGATCTTCTTCTTCTTTTGTCGGATGTTGTTACTATCTGAAGGAGCACTCAGACACAACTACTGGTCCATTGTACTGCCAAACAGACACCTTACATTGTACAGCAATAGTTTTTCCGTCTTTCGAAGAAAGATGAGAAGGAGCTTAGATGTTCGGCACTCACCACGTCAGCTCCAAAGATCCGCCACCTGATGCGAGCAAAGGCAGGACAACTACAGAGGAAGTGCTCCGCTGTATCGTCATCCTCTCCACAAGCAGGATGGATGGTGATGTTGCTTAAGCCCAACACATTTAAGTGTTTGGCAAAAGCTTGGTGGCCCGAAAGGACGCCCACAAGAAGTCTGCAGTCGATTCTCCTGAGAGACAGAAGGAAAGACGCCGACCCCCTGCAGATGTCAGGGCGCGTTTGGTCGTTTGGTCTGTCTACACCCAGCACAGTCACGCCAACGACACTCGTGTTCACGAGAAACCCAAGTATCTATGGATGACCTAACCACAGATGCAGGCAAACCCAACGCAGGTTCAAGACCTAAGAAATCTTCTTCTGAACCCAACCTGGCCAGCTCATCAGCGATCTCGTTTCCCTGGATACCAGTGTGTCCTGGGACCCAAACAAGTTTGACCGTGCTTAGCCTACCGACCAAGTTCAGAGAAAGCTTGTGTTCGAGCACTAACTTGGACGAGGTAAGAGGGTTGAGCAGCGCTTTTAAAGCAGCTTGGCTATCACTGCAAACGCATATGCTTCTAGCCCTCCACCTGTTTGTCACAATATAGCGCATAGCCATAAGGATAGCGAAAATCTCCGCCTGGAAGACAGTCGCATGGTTACCCAAGGGGTAGTGTAGTCTAATGTTCTCGCTTTCCACGAAGACTCCAGAACCAGACCCCTGTCCGGTTTTTGAGCCATCCGTGAATACACGATGGCATTCCTTCCCTGGCTCTGAGTCTGGCAAAAGCCATTCAGTTGCCTGAGGAAAGTTGACGTAGTTTTGTCGCAGTAGGATTTCTGGTGTCATTGCGTCAGACGGCATATCCATAAGACAGGGGTCAAATGATAATTCTCGCACAATTTCATCAAAATTCCATTGCGCGTGGTACCAAAAGCCACCTCTCTTTAACCGGGAGATGGTTTTCAGCGTACACCCCATGATAAAAATATCAAGGGGGGGGAGGTTCATCAAAGCATCTAGAGCAGAGCCCGGAGTGCTGGGGAAGGCCCTGTGCAGCCAAGGTAAACCGTTCTTTGGAGTTTGGCGAAAGAGGCCATAACACGTTTCCGCGAAAGCCTGTTCCACCACACAACCGATGCATATGAGAGAAGTGGTCTTACCATTGCCGTATAGATCCATTGGACCCTTTTAGGAGATAAGCCCCATGTCTTCCCAAAAGCGCCTTTGCACTGCCAGAAAGTCGACAGCGCTTTATCGGTTTTTGATTTAACATGCTTGGACCAAAGAAGTTTTCTATCGAGGATTACTCCCAGATATTTGACTTCATCAGAAATCGGAATAGTGACACCTTTTAGCACAAGTTGAGACAGACCAGTGATATTCCACCTTCTCGTGAAGAGAACAACCGTAGTTTTAAGAGGGTTCACTGAAAGCCCATTCATTGTGCACCAATCATCGATCAAACCCAAGGATCTCTGCGCCAGAGAGCAGACAGTCCCAAGGTCTGAACCGACAGACAGAACGGCGACATCGTCCGCGTAGGCTTGTGTATAGGTTCCAGGAAGATTGAGAGTCGTCAGCAGAGAGTCTACTACCATGCACCATAAGAGGGGAGACAAAACACCACCTTGAGGGCAGCCCCTGTTTACCCCTGTCATGACGCATTTGCCACAATCCGCTTCGGCAATCAACGTTCTGTTTCTGTGCATTAGCATTGCTTTAATCCACAACACCAACGTTTCATATATACCGTGATGTCTGGCTGCATTACACATGCTATCAAAGGTCGCATTATCAAAAGCACCCTCAATATCGACGAAAATACCCAACGCGTACTCCTTCCGATCAAGAGCACATTCGATCCTACCAACGAGGTTCTGAAGCGCAGTTTCACAGGATTTTCCGCATTGATAAGCATGTTTCGTCTCAGAAAGAGGATGCAATCGAAGAGCAACATTGCGCATGTGCAGCTCAACCAGTCTATGATACAGTGACTTAAGTTGGGAGCGGCTGGAAAATCAAAAATATTGCAACCGCATCATTTTTATAGTTTTTCCTTTCTTTTCTATTTTTGTTAAAATAAAATAAAAAATTGTGACAGAATTTAAATTTTAGAGATCTGCAATTCACCCCGCTGTGAAATTATACCTTTCATGTATATTTTTTATACCCTCCACAGGAAGGTATATTCACTTTGCCACTACGTTTGTAACGCCAAGAAGGATTCACCGGAGACCCTATAAAGTATATATATTCTGAATCAGGATCACATTCTGAATCGATTTAGCCATGTCCGTCTGTCTGTCTGTCTGTCTGTCTGTCTGTCCGTCTGTCTGTCTGTCTGTTGAAAGCACGATAGCGTCCAAAGGAATTGACCTAGGTGAATGAAATTTTGTGAGACGACTTCTTTTTACAGTCGCCAGGTTGGTATTGAAAATGGGCTATGTCGGTCAAGTAATTCTGGTACCTCCCATACAAAACCACTGTTAGACCCATGCCTCTCTGTCTGTTGAAATCACGATAACGTCCGAACGAATCGACTTAGGCAACTGAAATTTTATGAGAGGTCTTATATTTATGGCCTTCAAGTTTGTATTAAAAATGGGCTATGTCGGTCAAGTAGTTCTGTTACCTCCCATACAAAGCCAATATTTGACCCATATATCTCTGTCTGTTGAAAGCACGATAGCGTCCAAACGAATCGACATAGGTGAATGAAATTTTGTGAGAGGACTTTTTTTAACCGTCGTCAGGTTGGTATTGAAAATTGTCTATATCGGTAAAGTAGTTCTGCTACCTACCATACAAAACTAATATTAGACACATACTAACTCGCATGGCAAACATTTTGCATGACCTTTATGCAGTGGAGGGTATATCAAAGCATCGGCCAGGCCGATGATAACACTTTTACTTGTTGTTAGATCATTCTAATAGCTTGGTAAAATGAAAGTCACGTCCAATGTACGCCTCGATTAGGTATCAAAAGTCAATCATAAGAAAGTCAACTACCTCCACTTTAATATTAAGCAACAACGAATAGGTAGGTAGGTACAAACCTCTATTACTTTTACTATATTATATTCCCATCCAGCAAATGGATTCATTATGAAAATGATTTTCCTTACAATTTTTATTACGATTTTCCAACAGCAAGAAAATTAGAACAATTTAAAAATATGATCCAAACATTTTAGATTTTGCAATCCCTTTGAAATCGGCCAATGGTTATTCACATCATGTCCACAAACAAAATTAAAACACGTTAAACCAAAAACAAAAGCCCAACAGCATTCTCCAATAGAATGACCTTTATCCTTTTTTTTTTGTCTCTTTACTGTTTTAGTGGCTAAATGGGTCAAATCGAAAAATCACCTTGGTACACAATAAACGAATTAAGTCACACCGATGTGTACGAAGAATTTTGTACTTTACCCATTACCTACACTTAAGGAATTCTCCTTCTATGGAGAGGTAGGGTTTGAAAAGAAGAACTGTGGAAAAACAAGACAGAAAAAAAGGGAAAAAAGTACGTGCTCTGACTTTTGAAAAAGGATTCAAGCTTAAAAATACCACAGCAAAGCTGGCTTATTTTTTTTCTAATATTCGTGCGGTTCACTTGACCTTTTTGTTTCGTCTTGCCCGCTCTGCGGTAGATAGTATGTGCGGGTGTGGCCCTATCGTCGCTAAGAGCAGGTATACAAGTCTATGTATTTACCCGATGAAACCTCTTGACAGTTTTGTGCCATGGAAAAGCTTAGTCCTTTTAACGAATTATCCTAAATGATTTATGTTTTCTCCTTTTCTTTGTGATTCATATTAATTGGTTAATTAAGTTTTTTATCCTTTTTAAACTGACGTTTGTCATGTAGAAGAGCGACACACGCTAATTGAAGGGGAGGCATTTTTTTTAAAGGCTAACAAAACAACAGGAAGAATTAATTTGCGTGACGCAGTTGCTTACGTATGTCAGTTATTTTACTTCCTTTGATGTCTAACGTGTGGTATATTTAGGTTTAGGCGAATTGGTCAAAGTTTTCGGGCATGTACCATCAGTAATTTGTCAGAGCATTATGGACCTAGATGCGTGACCAACGGAAATGGGGATTTGAATTATTTGTAATCGGATCAATTCCGGTGGCCTTAATTTTAAAATGACTACACATAAATCAGTTGATTTCTAGGTTGATTAACAGACAATGAACTTTATCTCACTGCTGCCAACTCTGCGCTGAAATTACATGAAAAACCTACAAAAAAGCGCTAGATTTCGTAAACTTGCGCTAGATTTTTGTTTTGCTAAATAAAAACTGTACGATAAAAAATCCGGAAACATTTGCGCGGTCTGAAATATGACATAGCAGTACCGTTAAATTTTGATCAAATGTTTTTATACTCATTATATAAATAAATAAATAAATTATAAATTATGATCTTAAGGCCATGTGTTAACTGATATAAATAATATTCACCCCTATTCCCGTTGGCGTTTGTCGTAAACGCCTATATTTCATTTAGGTTTTAAGTCAGTGTTTGTAACTTTTTTAAGCAAAACTTTTTGAAATTACAGTGAACACATATAAAATGAGGCAAAATCGTTAACAATAGTTTGAAAAAAATCTTAATATCGTTTTTACAACGACACGACACATGAGTCGTATACGACAAACGCCAACGGGAATAAGGGTGATTATCTTCGGATAATTTTCTATCGTGGTGGAAAACGAATATTCAGCTGCCAACAATTTATCCTGGTGCGGGAGCAAAATTATCCTATAGATAGGCTATAATTTTTGAAATTTTCTTTTGCTTGAGATTTGCTAGAATATTCAAGAGGAAATAAAACACTGGATTTCAATAATAAATTAATACCGTAACATTCGATAAATCTGTGTTTTTTTAAGATTGCAGTTTTGTGAACTTCTTTCCAACACTTCATAAGTGTCAAAAAAATTGCCTCAGATAATTATTTGACGCGTCCTTATAAAGGGTAGAAATAGTAGTTTAAAAAAATGTTAATCCATTTCTTTAAGCATTCAAAATTGTCAAGCCTAGTTTCTCTTTCCGGATTTTTTCTCGAACACTCCTTATAGGTGCCATGAAATAAAGTCTTATGCAAAAAGGTCCAAAACGTAATTTTGGACTTTATTGCACTTCTGCACTTTTGCACAATTTTATTGCAATTTCAGAAGTGCAAAATTACGTTTTTGGACATTTTTGCATAATACTTTATTTCATGGCACCTCCTTATATAATAAAGGTTTTCACTTAAACTCGTAAAACCCCTTTTAAACTGCGTAAATTGCAGAAATTTGCCACCTCGTAAATCAACTGTAAGATTTTGTACGGAGAATACCTAGTTCACGCAGACCTCATAAGTTAAACGACGATTTAGGCTGGGAAATCACTCGCGGAAAGTTTCGCAAATCACAAATGTCAAACGTTGATAGACAGTCGTATGAATTGTTTGTTTGATTTCAGATGTACATTAGATTTACGCGATTTACGCAATGACATTTCCGAGGGGTGTTCACTTAAAGCACCACAGAAAGTTATACCTACATTTACGAGCTGCATAAATTTATCAGATTATATGAATACCCTTATAGCCGGTTTTACAGTGCAAGTTTAAACTTCGTTTAACCAGATATCCAGTTTAAACCGACGTTTAACATGAAAAGGTGTATTACAGTGCTAGCTTAAACTCAATCGAGAGTTTAAACCGAGTTTAACTTAACCGGCCTTGGATGGGGGTTTAAAATGAATTTCCGGAATTTCGATCTCCCTCCCGGTTTATGACAAAACGACATTGCATTATTGTTGTTATTGTGCAGACAATTAGTTCGAAAGTATAAGCCCTTATCTATGATTGTACTCCAATGTTTCTAAAAAAAATGCTTCTATACGGTCTAAAAACGAACAAAGCAGCTGGAGCCTATGGGCTCCACGGAACTTTTTATCAATTGTCATCACTGGGAGTGAAATTTCGAAGGCTTCAGCAATTAGCTACTTGTGAAAATAGGTAGGTATGTTAAGTACTAATTTGCGGCGATTTCAAAGCAAGAATCGGGACCAAATACGCGATTCCAACAATACCATTTGAAATGGAAGGGGCTGTAAAAACATATGCAAGGAGAGAGGGTTGTTTCTACTTATAAGTGTAATCATCAGTCGTCCTAAACACACACGTGTAGGAAGAATACACTTTCGACCAAAATTACTGGAGCCCACCCCCAAAGGGTCTATATTGTACATAAAGTGGGCGACATAAGAACACCAATGCTGCTTTTATATTTTGCCTTTTGAGTTTGAAAACATTTTTTTTTGTTTTCTTTTGTTATTGTTATTTTTTTACCAACCTCTTTACAGATTTTTGGTTTTTTATAAACCTGTTTCCAGACCCTAAAGAAAACACAAAATAGGTTGTTACCTATGACGCTCACTGTATACCTGAGTTGAGTATACAAAAGCCTCTTCCACTTACGTAACCTAGTCTAAACTACATAATACCAACACAGCACTAAAGTTCCATTTAAATTGTTCAACGCCACTGTAAGCAATTTTTAAAGGCCAGACGGTCTAACCCATCCTCAAAATTAAATTCCGATGAATACCAATATTGCGATGTTAGGCATTGATGGCAAATTGACGATGACTAATAAAAAAAACCCGTCAATATGACCAACATGAAATAATTCTGTAGCCATACCTACACCTTGCAACTAAATCTAAATCCATCAGAACTGCCGAAAAATCTGTTCAAGGCTGGAATATATGATTTTTTTGGGAGGATTCACAGCATGGCCCATAAATATTAATAAAAAAATTAAAATTCTATAACTTAGAGGCATCTGTTGACGAACATACTCCAATATCGGTAGTGCCATACGATACGCAACACACGGACGACCTTTCCGAAAACTTTGGGAAGGGATTTGTATAATTTTTCATACAAAGTTTTATGATTTCAACAACCGCTTGCCAGAGATTTTACAAGTCGGTTAATGTTTGCTCGACACACACTAATTGAGAAACAAAATCAACATCCATATTTTTTTTAGAAAATTATTATGTCGGGCGAATCCGATTTCCACAACAATGGCTAAGCCAAAGTATAGATATTTTTCTAATTTTGTCAAAACTCAGAAAACAAATAAAATGCTAATTAAGTTAAAATTTCACTTATTATTTTTGGCCCAACCTATAGAAAATTTCATCGGATGAGCGTAGGTAGGAGAAAATGAGACTCAGCATCGCTTGCCTGGTACAGAAGAAATAAAATCCTTTGATCGGTGCCATGCCGACTAAAGTGGCATAGGTCGTCTATCTGCTATAATTTTTGAAAGCCTAAAGCCGATAGTAAGCCTTGAATAAGACCAATCCAATCCTCCACGTGTAATATGGAGGCGAGCCGAGCAGTAGAGCAATGATATATCTCTAGATAATTAGTCTTGCCTATAGTTGTTTCTAAATACGGTACCTACTACCGGTGGCATTGGAACATTTTTCGACTAAATCCATCAGAAAACATAAATTAAAGTTCAAAGTTAAATCTACTGACTCAATTTATGCAACCGTCTGGAAACTATTCGATTAGCATAATAATTGTCCTCAGAAATGTTCTAAGCTCGACAGATGCAAATTCTAAGAAAACAGTCGCATCCCAAATATGTACTCATTGAGCTCGAAAAAAAAATTCCCTTATCCATCGTTTCGTCAAAATTATTTTCTGCTGCAAACATGTACACTCCGTGCCACTTGATTAGGAACAGACAGTTTTTTGTTTTAATTGTACGATATTTTTCAAACCCTTTGCTATTCATGGGAAAACCCGATTGCAGAAGGAATGAGGGATATATTATGTTTATATTGTAAAAAGAAAAATGGGATTAAGTTGATAAATGCAACTTTTATGACACTTTTCCCAAAGGGGTCATAAAATTTTCCTGTTTTTTTTCGTGTCACTTGATTAGGAACAGTAACTAAATCTACCTGTTACCATGATTTGAATCAAATAAAAGGATACTTTGAGTATTAGGGAGCTTAGTTTAAGTAATAACTTCATACAATCAACAACTATGGGTAAAGGAAAGACATTAACCAAGGAGGAAATTGGCCAAATTCGAGCTTACCGGGAACAAGGACAATCCATCCGTTTCATAGCCAGAAAGATTGGAAGAGGTTCCACTGTTGTACACAGATTTATTAAGGATCCGGAGAGGTATGGAAAAAACCGCAAAGGAAGAGTCAGCAAAGCAACAACATGCCAGGAAAGGCGGGCGATACTGAGAGCTGCTTCAAATTCAAGGCTCTCCGTAAGTAAAATTAAGGCAGAAACTGGAGTTTCAGCTAGCAGATCGACTGTTTATCGCGTGATAAAGCAGGCCAGCCATATTCGCCATAAAAAAATGAAGAGGAAACCACCATTGAATGCGGCACGTAAGATCCAGCGGCTTGATTTTGCAACAAGTCACAGCAGGTGAAATCTAGAGTGGCATACCGTCGTCTTTTCTGATGAAAAAATATTTAATTTGGACGGACCTGATGGATACAGCTGTTATTTCCATGATTTAAGAAAAGAAGAAATACATATTCAAAGGCGGCACAGCAAAGGAGGTGGTGTAATGGTATGGGGAGCAATAAGCTATTACAGAACTGTGAAGCTGGATTTCTAAAGCTCCAAAATGACGGCAATCACTTAGCAATCGATACTGGAAAGAGCTTTTCCGCAGTTTTCGGAGATATTTGGTGGACAGAGATGGACTTTCCAACAAGACAATGCACCGATACATCCGGCACGGACAACAAAAGCCTGGATTCAGAGCCAAAATGTAAGCCTACTTCCATGGCCGCCATATTCACCCGACCTTAACATCATGGAAAACGTGTGGGGTTGGCTTTCAAGAAAAGTCTACGAAGGAGGGCGGCAATATGAAGAAACGGAAGTGATTATTGAAGCCATAAAAAGAGCCTGGTCCGAAATTTCGCTCGATTATTTGACAGCACTCTATGAATCTCTACACAGCAGGCTACTTGAAGTGATTCAGCGATCAGGAGGTAGTACCCATTACTAAAAACTATTGCCACTCTTTCAATAAAACCAACATTTATTTATACAAACAAATTTTGTATTGTTTTTTTACCTTTTAAGCTTCTAACAGGTAGATTTAGCTACTGTTCCTAATCAAGTGACACGAAAAAAACAGGTCAATTTTATGAAAAGTGTCATAAAAGTTGCATTTATCAACTTAATCCCATTTTTCTTTTTACAATATAAACATAATATATCCCTCATTCCTTCTGCAATCGGTTTTTCCCAGAATAGCAAAGGGTTTAAAAAATATCGTAAAATTAAAACAAAAAACTGCCTGTTCCTAATCAAGTGGCACGGAGTGTATGTCAACGGTGACCTTAATAAACGTGGGAGTGGGTTACGACAGTAGAATCGAACCAGGTTAATGCCGCAAGAGGTAGGTAGTCTTTTATTGTCATAATCAACCTTTCTGTGGTTCAAACCAATTGTTAAAATTGATTTTCCATATTATGCGTAACCATAGTAAAACATCTCCAGACTTGTCTCGAACAAAAACCGCCGCCACTAAGATCGTCATATAAATCGAATAAAGTTTTGGCATGTGCGTTTCACGCAGACACCAAGGAGTCATAATATGTATCTATTTTATTGCAAAGGGACGGGTATAAGGTACATGATTTTGGACATTGTCATCACACACAGGAGCGTACATATTTCCTTTTACGTGCGGTGGGTTACTTACATCGATTTCAATAACCCACATATGAATGGCAAGTATCCAAAGCCCAGATACAAGAGGGTTCAATTCGGTTGATCTGGTTTGCACCCCTAGAGTTTTTGCATAGAACGGAACGAATATATTTCAACATCTCGATTGGTGGCCAGTTTTCGGTATTGGCATATGAGTATGGTTATTATATTATTATCTTTCTCATTGTTATTGGAAATGCTCTTTTATAGCCACTGTTTCCTTTATTTGATTTGTATTTTTTTTATTGTGATAATATTCATGGAAATTCTTGTAGCGTTGCATATTGTTAGAATAGGTACCTCAACATCGACTGTCATTGGATTGCAATTCGATTAAGGATTTTTATCAGAAAGAACAGCCAATTGCATTTTTCTTTTAATTTCCAGCTAAAAGGATGTTGCGATGTGTTAACAGATTTCAATTCCATCATCCAGCGGCAACAATACAGCTATCGACATATTAGTCTATGAATACCAACCGACCCTACAGCTCTGTTTCTTTATCGTTTGCTTAACATTTTGTACAAATATTTGTACTGAAAATATTTTATATCTCTCGAAGAAACTTTGTGATGAATATATTTGCCGACACATTAGCAAAGGGTCTACATGTGAACGAGCATGGAGGGATTATGAAGATTTTCGAAATAAAAAATATAAATGTTAATGCTCTTTCTTCATTGGGGAAACATTTCTCAACTCTAAGGGTTTACAGAGCTTAACTGATAATGGAATTGGTATGTTCTTATTCATTCATATAAAATCAGACATTTGCATAGTCAAACAGGACAGATACAGAGCATAGAGCAACAAATGTTTAAAATTGTGTCTGGATAAACGAAGCATGTAGCGTAGATATGCGTGCAGCCATTAGATACTTTTCAATAGAATCTATGATGGAAACTTTTTGGAGATGGTCGTACCTATGTATACAGAAACGTGTTGGAATAACACCTAATGTTTTCTGATTCAAATGAAGTCTGAGAGTAGCTAGCTGTAGCTACATATTGTTTTGAAATGTTTTGTGTGCGGCTTTGGAGAGTACTCGTAGAAAATACCCATTAACAGATTTTGGTTAGCTCTGACAGCAGAGAAATATCGAATGTTGTGTAAATCTTTATTATAAGTGTAGTGTAGGTAAGGTACCCCATTTAATGACCTTCTCCCATATTAAATTTAAACTGAGGTAAAATTAAAATAGTCTCGCACAAAACTGTTATGTGAGTAAACACGTTTTCTAGATATTTTGGGGTAAAATAGAACATAAAGACCTAAGGTTACGATTTTAAGTTGCTACAGTATGCCTGCAGGAGAAAAAAATCCGCAACAAAAAGTCTTTAATTCCGACCCAAAGCGACGATAAAAATAGACTGCAAATCAATGGAGTGCCGTCAAACACACTTAAACTTAGAAAATGCTACGTACCATATTGAAGTTCCACAGGCTGTAGGTAAGGTATAATATAGTGCCCCGTTAATACACACGTGGTAAAAAAAATCTGAACTTGAATTTGTATAAACATGCTATTGGCATAGTGGGCAGCCATATTTATAGCTCCATTAAGCTGCCACGTGAATGGGAAGGGAGGGAAAAGTAGCCAGAAACTATTACAATAGAAACTCTGTTAATAGTAGCGAAGTTCCATTGACAGATATCTGTGGATACTATCATTAAGAGGCTCTGAGAAGTGAGAATGACTAAAGCAGTCGACCCAATTGTTTAAAATAATGCACTTAGTACCTCCTGGTGGAAACTTGTGTTTATGACCTATAGTCCGATCCGAATTTAGCCTATGACAGCCTGATCCTTACTATAGTTTCGCTACGATTTTTCCGTATGTCTAGATTTTAGCCGTCTATCTGTCTGTTTGTCTGAACCGAACCCCCTAAGAAAAATGTTGTTCCTAGGTCTATCTCAACCAATTGACATAGGAAGACGTTCTGTAGAGGAAGCGCTTCTTCAATTATCGACATAACGTATGTCAGTGCTTGTCTGGTAGGCAGAACAAAGTGGGACGTCAGCGACGACTACATGGACAGTGACCTACCAGGCAATAATATGCGAAATATCTCGGGGAAAAAGAATGCAAAGACCACCAGCCAACGCAACCCAAAAAAAAGTGCTGGAAAGTACAATCTTTCGACGCAGAGGCTTTTACATATATTCAACAGAGTGATACTGACTGGACCTGCCCGAAGTAAGGCAGTACAAACCATAAACGAAGTGAAAAGTGCTTGCGACGCCTCCATGATGAAAAGAAGGACCACAAATCATCGTGCCTCAGCCTACTGGAGGAACGAAGAAATCTCGCAGCTACGCGCCAAATTTCATAGAGTAAGAAGGTTGTATACCTCTACGCGTTCCAGAGCTAGGGCTTCTCCAAGCGAACTCCAAGAGCAATACAGCGAGTAAGAGTTGGCTAAAAGCCATAATGCGATGAAGTGGACAAAAATCCTTGAATATAGCGTACCAGGTTGTCATGAAAAAAATGAAAATATGGCAGCCGTACTCCACGTGTCCTGTCCACATTTTGTAAAAAACAATCGTAGCCGGTTTATTCAACTACCAACAAGGCACCTCAAACTCGAGCCATCCTGCATCCATCCCATCGAGGAAACACCAACTGCCCGAGATGTCACATAATAGGAAATAACAGAGATGTGCAGTAAAATTGGAAATCAGAAAGCACCTGGACTAGATGGTATTCCGAATATAGTACTGAAGGCATCAATAAAAGCAAGACCGGATATGTTCGTGGATACCTTTAACTCGTGTCTGAGGGAAGCAGTTTTTCCAGAACAATATGGAAACGACAAAACCTAGTGCTCATTCCTAAAGGTAATAAACCACCAGGTAAGCCGTCATCATATCGGACAATCTGTCTGCTAGATACGGCTGGCGCGTGAACTTTTGGAACACCAATAGGTACGTGTTCCGATAGGAACGTTCAACAACTGACGCAATTAATTTGGTAGTGAAAACGGCTCAAGAGGCCATACAAATAAAAAGATGGAGAGGCGGTGCCAAAAAATACTGCCTTATCGTAACTGGCAAACTAGGGTGAAACCTACGTGCCATATCAGAGAGGTGAGAGTGCCTATATACTATACATCTCATAAACATGGTGGAAACTATTTCCAAGAGCAGGATCTTGATGTACAATACCGACGCCGGACCTGAGGAACACAAAATCACCGGGGCGTGCCTCAGGGCTCAGTTCCTGGTCCACTTCTCTGGAACGTCATGTACGACCGAATACTGCGTCTATATTAATACTCGGAGAAGACAAAATTGTGGGATTTGCCGATGACATCGCCTCGCCATTATGTACTGTCACTGCCAAATTGCTGGAGGCAGTTTAACGGATCAGCAATGCGACAATAAGGACTGTGCGGATTTGGCTTACCTCAGTCGCCTTAACACTAGCGGACGATAAAACCGAAACTGTCCTAATAAGCAGCAGAAAAAAGGAAGAAACTATTACCATTACCGTCGGTGGACATGAAATAACATCTAGGCCGCACATAAAGTAGGTACCAAGGAATTATGATAGACACCAAACTTTCATTTAAGGACCATCTTAAATTTGTCAGTCAGAAAGGTGCACGGGCAGGTGCAGCACCAGCGCGAATCATACCCAATGTGGGAAGGCCAAGACATAGCCACAGGCTATTGCTGGCAAGAGTGGTAACATCGATCATTTTATACGCCGCTCCGATTTGGGCCGAGGTCATGAACACTAAAACAAATTATTCTTAACATTAGTGTATTGAATAGGTGCACTAAGAGCTATTTGCGCATTTCGCATAACACCGATGCACCGATCAAGAACCGTGTCAATAGATATTCTGGCAGTACAACAACGCAGTCGGTAATAGGTATACAATGCAAAGAGAGAGAGCAGAATTGAGACTGTACCACCTGTATAGAACAGAAAGTTTGAGAGGGTGGCAAAAACGCTGGAACTCTTCTCAGAAAGGAAGGTGGACACACCGACTCATAAGGCAAATCTACCAATGGTTTGACTTGACAGACGCCATTGAGAACTGGACTTTTACCTAACACAATAACTAACCGGCCACGGATGCTTCCGTTAGTATGTATGTATGCAACTATAAGAACGGCGACATCCCCTAATGCCCGTCTCGTATTGGCAAACACTACACAGAAAACTTCGCGACCCGACACCAATGCCAGAGAACATTGTTGGTCAAATGTTAAAAAGCCAGGAGGCGTTGAATTCAGTCCAGGGGGGTTTAGTGGGTATAAATCCCACACTGTTACTCTACTCAGTGTCGTGCTAAGTTTCGTCATTCGAAGATTACCCCTTCCAGCCCCAATGAAAAAAAAATACTGAAATTTACACACAACATCCGCCATAACCCCTACATAAGCGACATGGACCTGTAGATGATACTAGTTACCTGTTATACCAAAAGATGAGTTTCCAATGGTTAGGTATGCCACTTAATATATTTTGCGGTAGCTTACCTGAAAAAAGAAAGAAAGGAATAGATTTTGTTAAAGCGTCCAACAAATTTAAGAAATATTTCTATAAATCTAAAAAAATCGTCAATCGTTTGACTAATACCTAATGGCTAATGCATAAGTAATATAAAAATAAAGTTTTTCTTGGGCTACAATATAAGACTCCGCGATCTATTGGCCCGCTGTGTCAATGGTAGAATACATATAACCTAAAATCAATTTGTTTCCCAATTTGAATATGGTAGCTAGCTAGATATCCAAAATGTATAAATAATGCACCTGGAAATTATTAATTGTCAAATTATGTAGTTCGATACTTACAACACATTTGCGAACAATATTTCTCAAAGATTGGAAAAATTATTTCAGTTATTACACAATCCACTAACTTTGATGTCCTTTGTCAATAGAATTACAAAGGAATAGTAAATGCCAAAATAAATTTCGTTTAAACGAGACTGTTCTGCATGTTCCTCGCTTCCTATAGGTTTTGTTGTATCCATGCCGTACTAGCATGCACAACTCTTCTGGACTAAGCTTTATTGTATGACCCACATGTTACTGTACGTGTAGTTGCTACTGCCCACAGGCCGAAACAATCAATTTTGTTGTCATGCATGTGACTGCAAATACAGCCCGGCGAATTGGGTGTTAGACATAAACTACAAACCAAGTTAGGTACATGTATAGGAATAGGTTTTGGCCTTAAGCAAGAAAATATGACCAGAAATAATGGCTGATTTTTTTTTACTTGTTACTGTTCTTCTTTGAAGGCACGGACATAATTATGTCGTAGTTGACCTGCTAAAAAGTCCGTATAACATACAACAAGAGGAAAAGTTGAATGTTAACAACATACCATTTCAAGCTGAAGTGTCGTCCCTGTATCGCAACCATAGGGCAGGTGTTCTTGCTATTTTTCTAAATTATTGCAAACAATTTTCGGTATAAACTGAACTTTTGTTGTAGTACCTATGCGAGTTGTATGTATGTATTCGTTTTTTGAAGCTAAAAGCGGGCGTGTTTTGGTGGGTTTGGCGGGTTTCCCAAAAGTAGATTCCGACTACTCTTTATATGAGAAACGTCATCGTTTTTTTAATATACGCGTTACATATTTTTTTTAATTTTTGGATTTTTCAGAATCTCTTTATATTTCTAGATTACTTTATCTTTCTAGATTTTACGTCGTATTTACAGCGAATGTCAATGAATAACATTGGTTGTTTCTTTGATACATGACATTTGCAATTTTCGCGCAGTTATGCCAACTGAAGTTGTCTACGGCTGGTATACGGCAGCTTAGATCTGCCATCAGGGTTCCTATATGTTTTTTAATTACAAAAAATCTTCAAACGTAGTGAAAAAAAGGACTAAAGAAAATTCTTAATAGAATTTAATTCCGATTTTTTATCAAAAAGCGGGAAAATGGTTGTGGTGGCGGGTTTTTAGGGTTTTTAGCTAAAAAACAGGGTAAAATCCGCCAAAAGCGGCTGAAATAGTCACATTACATGCTGCTAAATTTCACGATTCTAGAATGGCCGGAAGTGCTTAATAATTTTGATGATCATCTAAGTGAGTGAGGGAGTCAGTCAGTTACGGTTTTTGCGATTTTTGAATTCCTGTATGTTGAGAACCACTAATGATATAGAGGCGAAATTTGGTGAGGTGGACTTTCTTATTGCTTACTTACTTACTTACTTAGATGGCGCTACAGTCCGGGGTGGACCTGGGCCTCACCCAACACGCCTCTCCAATTAGCACGATCTTTGGCTAACTGCCTCCAGTTGCGCACTCCAAGTTGGTTGAGGTCCCCTTCCACTTGTGCGCGCCACCTAAGGCGAGGTCTTCCTCTACTGCGTTGTCCCTCCGGGTTGGAATCGAAGACTCTTCGGGCCGGAGCGTTGGTGTCCATTCGCTCTACATGTCCTAGCCATCTTAGTCGACTGATACGTACTTTTCTGACCAAGTCGATGTCCCTGTACAGCTCGTAGAGTTCGCTGTTAAATCTCCTCCTCCAAAGCCCGTCAACGCAAACGGGACCGAAAATCACTCGAAGAATTTTGCGTTCGAAGCGCCCAAGGAGATCTTCATCCGCTTTTGACAACGTCCATGATTCTGCGCCATAAAGCAGGACTGGGATGTGGGATGATGAGCGTCTTATATAGAGTCTCCTTGGAGTTTCTCGACAGGGCCTTACTAATCAATTGCCTTCTTAGGCCAAAGTAACAGCGGTTGGCAAGTGTAATTCTTCGCTTGATTTCTGATGTGATGTCATTTTCAGAATTAATAGCGGAGCCGAGGTAGACAAAGTCCCGAACTACCTCAAAGTTATAGCTGTCTATCGTGACGTTCTGTCCGATTCGTCGATGTTGTGTGTCGGTCGCTTCTTGTTGACAGCATGTACATTGTTTTGCCCTCATTCACCACTAAACCCATTTTTGCCGCCACTGTACTGATACTTGCAAATGCACCAGTGACAGCTCGCTGTGTTCTGCCAATGATGTCGATGTCGTCAGCGTATGCAAGTAGTTGCTCAGACTTTTGGAAAATTGTGCCCCTGGTGTTGGCTCGCGAGTTTCGCACAATTTTCTCAAGAATGATGTTGAAAAAGTCACATGACAGCGCATCACCTTGTATTCTTCTTGAGATTGTTTCCAACCTTTACGGAGCAGCGAGCGTTCTCCATCGTCATTCTGCACAACCTGACAAGTTTGGCAGGGATGCCAAACTAGACATGGCTCTGTATAGCTCGTCTCTATAAATGCTGTCATATTGAGCTTGGTAAATGTTACAAGTTTAAAGTTTCTGGCTTAATTGGTTAGCCAGTTAGTTAGTTAGAGGGGGGTCGAAAACAGCCTGAGTTTGTTCCAGTAAAAAGGGGAAGTGCCTTTCAAGAGAACGTGGCTGGGGCACTACCGTGACGTCTGATAATGACGATTTTTCGTTTCGTGGTCGTACACGCATAAATCTATTAGGTAGGTAATATCAAAGAGCATAAAATGTGTACTATGTGTTTTCCGTGTTTTTAAGTAAACTTCAAGTAAACTACAGTCTATAACGAACTCCCCTGTAGCGACGACTCCTCTGTAACGAAGATTTTTTTGAAGACAGCGATTTTTCCAGTTTTTTTTATATGTTTGTACCTACATATTTTTATCCGCGAAGAAAATGAGACTGTCTACTATAGTTATGTATGTGGGAATCAAGTTCAGTTGAAAAGTAAACTCCTCAACATCCAATCGGTAAAAAGTTCTTCTACAACTATGACTTAATTGGTACGACTTGCTGGGCAATGACATTGAAAAAATACGAATAGTTTAAAAAACTAATGAAACGCTTTTATAAGTTGTAGGTAATGCACTAAAAGTAAAAAAATTGCACGACTGGGTCCCACGAAACTTTCTCGTTTATTGCGGATCTCGCAGAATTTCAGAGTTATTTCAGCAAATTAAAAATCATACCCAATTAAGATGCCCTCGGGTTTAGTAACTGAATCCTTATTAACTAAATAAAAAGTATCTAAATAATACATACTACATAAACATACGTATTAACTATACAACACTTTATTACTTGCATAATGTACTTTCAAATTTTACCCCGAACAACTGACACTTAAAGGAGGCAAGTAGGCCATGAATTTCTAATTCCCATTCTTGATTATTAAAAAAAGTGGTCTAATCCTAATGGTCGGGATTTGGGTAGTCATTTTAATATCTACCTGTTTACAAAAGCTTTTGTTTGCTATTATTTTATTGTATTGTCATCAAAACTAAACCAGCATGCAAAATTTCAAAGTCCTAAGACAATGGATATAATAGGTAGGTATGTATTCCACATAAATGAAAATTCGCGACAGGTATGGTTTGATTAATTTTACTACGCGTACCTACCTATACACTTTCATAGCTGCAGATCTCAAATATGGTATAAGTTAAGTATGTACGATTGTGCAATGTGCTGTGCATACTTACCTATTTACGCATCACAAACTCCTTTTATATGTACGTGCATATATGTACATAGTTTTGTTTATGCATATCCATTCCCTATATCAAATTCAACTACGCCATACTATGAGCATACATTCTGAATGCCCGCCGCAGTGACAAATCTATTTTTAGAACGCAACTAAAACTACCCTTCCTATTCTTTCCCCAAATCTATTTCTTCTCCACATCAACGATTTGCTTGGATCGACAAAAAATAATATCTACAGCTTTGCTGATGACAGCACTCTTATATCCTCTATATCGAACAGTGGACCTGTGAATGCGGCTACATCACACAGTCAGAGATGTGAAAAAATTAGTTCTCTAAATTAGTTCTAAATCTGGACAAAATCTTGAAGTGGGGAAAAGACAACTTGGTTGTATTTAATGCAAACAAGACACAGCTCACAACATTTTCCAGGAAAAATGCATCAACAGTTCCTCAGATCCAAATGGATGACCATCCAATCCATCCCAAGGACTCAATGCACCTTCTAGGAGTCACAGTCAATTCAGGAATCACATGGCAGGACCACATATCCTATATCGCAAGATCGGCGTCCGCTAAGTTCAGCTATACCTATTTAGGGCAAAGAGTTACTTTAGCCCCAAGCAACTTCTCCTTCTCTACAAAGCACAGGTTAGACCAGGCCTGGAATATTGCTCCCATATCTGGAGCTCGGCCCCAAAACATTCACTTAACCTACTTGACAGCATACAGAGACGAGCAGTTCGACTTATTGGAGACCCTACACTCACATCGAATCTGCAACCGTTGGTG
The DNA here is from genome assembly GCA_949372485.1 of Cheilosia soror. NCBI lineage: Eukaryota > Metazoa > Arthropoda > Insecta > Diptera > Syrphidae > Cheilosia > Cheilosia soror. The sequence goes on along the minus strand of OX443562.1, from coordinate 69,739,963 downwards.
CACAGAAGACAAGTCGCTGACCTATTCTTGTTCTATAGGTACTTCCATGGCAGATATTCCGAGGAACTCAAGGACATTATCCCTCGAAATGCAACTTTTGGGCGCCCCACAAGACAGGCTGCTAATGCTCATGAGTTCATGACCATACAGTACACTTGACAACCGCGAGGACATCATCTTTTCAAAACTCCGTCTGTTACAGGACAAGCAAACTTTGGAACTCGCTTCCTGGGGATATATTTCCAGAAGACTACAATTTGCAGCAATTTAAGTGCAGAACTAACATACATCTGCAAGCATCTCGGGGAGCTGATGAAGCGTTATAGGTTTGCATTTCCCGGGAGAAGTATTTAAAAAAAAAAATAAAAAATCGAGATAGCATTTGGCCGAATAAGATCTATTTTCAATTTAGTATATCTTGCCCTCTGGATGGATTAGAAAGATGAATGTTAGCTCAAAATACTCGGTGACGTATTGCCTAACAATTAAAAGGATTTTTTGAGTTCACCTTCATAGATTTATGAGTAATGGCAAGTTGAGCGTAGTAAGGTCGAAATAGAAAAGTATGCACCCTCTTTTTTTCAACCCTTATAAAACGAATCGGTACAAAGTATTAATTATGTATGTAATAGTTTTGACTTATCTATTGACGTATAAAGTTTTAAGTAAATACGGCTAATGGATCATGTGTTATGAAAAAACCTCCCTTAAAGGGGCAGCGGAAGTCAAAATCCAAAAAATCTTTTTAAATATTGCATTGCCTTCACAACCCAATCAGCATGGAAAATTTCAAAGTTCTAAGTTTAAAGAAAGTGGTTCAAATATGGCTTGCAAGATTTTAACACAACAAAAACTTTTCACGAAGTTAAGTAAAAGCCTTCAAAAAGGGACAGTCGATTACAAACCACAAAGCAGTCAAGCTGCTTCAGTTGGGTACCGATCGATTTGATCGTTGCCAATTTCTCTAAAATTTAACTTGAATAAAAAACTCAACTTGAATTGAAAATAATAAAACTTAACTTTAATTTAAAATAATCTAATTGTAAAATAATACCTAATTCTATAATAAACTACACAAGCCACATGTATGTAGACAACATACTTATATCTTGCAGCTTTTATTATTGTCCGGATTTTAGATTGGAATATACATATCTACTAGCTACAAACTTTTTATTGTCTAAATAAAATATTCTTGTGCTTCCAAATGAAAACCTGCTCCATTTCTGAGCCATCCGTATAGGACTAAGAATCAACCAGTCATAAGGACTGGCAGAGAACTGTATAACCTAAAACTTACTAGTACTGAACTTCCATAGGCATACTAACACTGAAGTACTTATCTTAGCATTTTTCAAAATTCGTCCTTAGTAATTTGATACATCTTAGGGGTGATTGCTACAATATTGCATAAGCTAGGTATATTAAAGTTGTGGGTATTTGCCCAAATCACCGCATCCATGAACACTAAACAAGATACCCTACCCATATGCTCATAGAAACATTATGTCGATTTGACCCAACAAATTACATACATGATGAGCCACTTTATGCTCGTTCAGAAATGAAAGACGATTTGGATCTGGACTGGATTTGTATATATAAAATGTTTGCCCTCTGCACCTACTCCAAGATACCTTATATAGTACGTCATATCTATAATAATCTGAGCCAAAACCTCCTTTTCCCTAGAAACTTCATCCTTTCAATATTTGCTATAGCTTCTGCAAATGATGAACGATAAGTGCCCTCACAACATCTGCAAATGCATTTTATGGACATTTATTTACTCAACCATTGGGACATTTCAGTTATGCTCTATATTTCTGTTAGCCCCCCCTACTCAAAACACAATCTGTAGGGTTGGTGAAATCCTCACATTTTTTTCCACCCCAGTAGATACAAGTCCACAATCGAAAACAAATTTCATGCAATCACATGTATCTATAATAGTATAGTAACTAAATACTCTACCTTACAAATTAAACCCATCCACATCTAGCAGTATACACCTAAACCATGCAAGAACACTCCTACCAAATCGACCAATGTCTCCTATACAAATTGAATATTTACCAAGCGAAGGGTTGACAAAAAAATTCCTTCAACCCCTGGCCGAATATATAAAGCTTCAGAATATCCTCATTTATGCTCCATTAACTGTTAACAGCTGCTAGCAACTACTTCTGGGTCTGGCGGCCTTCATCCTTCGACAGGTCACCATGAAAAATCAATAACCAACTTATGTATGCGCCAATGAAAAGTATCTACCTACACATGCACATACATTTATACAATATTGGTATAAAGAAAACACTGAAGCGAAAGAACTGACGACCATTGAAAATCTGCAAGTCAAAGCAGTTATTATTTTTTGCTGTCCATCCACCCAGCACCGTGAAGTGCTGGTCTTCCTATTTCGAGTTCCTTTAGTTTTCCTTGAAATGTGTATAATTACAAGCGCTAACTTGTTTTCAGGCAACAAAAAAAAAACGTACAAGGCCTGTAGGTGACCTGTTGGGCTGTTGTGTCACATCAGCGCACATTTTCTAATATTTAAATTTTAAGAGGGCGCGGGTGCCCGTGATATCTGATTGAGGTCTAATTTACAAAAAGGCACAAACAACTCGTATCTACTGTTACCTTGATGTTGGCACAGCTCAAGCGAAAGTGAATTCAAGGATAGGAGGAATAAAATTAAAAATTAAAAAGCTGACTGTTGTTAAAAATGATGAAGACGAACGGTGGACGACACGAACGAATGCAGAGAAGATAGTATCAAGGTCGTAATTATGATTATTTTTGTCATTCTAGTGAAAATGTATGTATGGACCTACTTTTGACTGGATGATTGCGCTAAGCATTCCATTTCCGAGTCGATGGTAATTGTCCTTTATATGGGTACATTCGAGAGAGGAAATTTCTGCCATTCGAAGTGTTATTGCCTGTGACAGTGTAGGTGGACTGGGGCAGAACGGATAAAGTACTTATTCGTTACTGGTCATAAATTTTTAGATGACCTCCACTTGATTGTCACGACAACATCATAAGTGAGCTACAGTATCTACGCGCATTTGGCAAGGACAATAACAGAGTCCGGAAAATAACTAGCTCCTCTCCAAAGACAATACAACTTAAAAGACAAATACCATTTGATTTAGGTATACATTGAAAGTCTCCGCAGCGCTCCTTTATGGATTTGACTTGGCAAACATAATTACAGCACCGACGGGGATGGTGCTCTCTTGGTAAAATCTGAAGGTGATTAGTGTGGAGATTTATTGGGCAATTAAATGGCGGAATCTGGCGTTCTAATCACTTTGCTGCCGAGATTGAATTGTTTTAGTGAAATACGGTGTTGGATTTCTTCTAAATTGGCATGGATAGAGTATTCTGTTTCACGCTCACCCAGGCGGTGAAGATTGGACGGTGAATAATTTGACTGTCTAAGGATCACATGAATTAAGATTTAAACTAGCCGTTCACAGAGTTATTAAGGTTTTTTTTGTTTTGAAATTAAATCAATTCATGGGGGATTTATTAGCAATTAAATTAATATTTTTGTTAGTTGTTTGCACCTCCGTGGCAGTAATTAATTGAGAAAAAAAAATTAGGTATGTGTTGTTGTTGTTATTATCAAACCCCTGCACACTTCGTAGTGCAAAATAGAAAAATAAAAAACAAACAGTTTCAAATTCATTTAAATCATTAGATAAACAGTTTTTATTGACATGCTCTGTGGTACACTTTTTTTTGTTTTTCCAGGAATCGTATTGCATACTATAGTATTCTTGTCTGTCAAGACAATGCATATCAATGTTACAAATCTTACAAACTTTGGCTCCTAGCCATGACTGTCACAGAATAGCGCCACACCCCTAATCCTGGGCCAATACCTAAGATTGAATGTAGTCGATTCGATGGTGTTCAAAATATTAGAAATTTAATGTTTTTTTTTTTGTATATAAGGTGCCACTCCCCTTTGTCCAATTTTGAACAATCTTCACAGAAATACTCCCGAGGGAATACCTAAGATTGTATGTAAATTAAAACTCAATAGATGTGGTGGTTTTCGAGATATAAAATTTTGAATGCATTTTTTGTATGGGAGGTGCCAACCCCCTATAACTCATGAACCAATACACCTACAAATACCGTATACACTTATAAACTATGATATTAACGTCACCTTTCACACAATACAACTTATTTTTATAGATAGATAACATTCAGCAATACTAACTTATAATTGACGATCGATACCAACTACAAATCTGAAGCTTCTGATGAGGAGCCCATATTATGTAGTTTTACAAACCCTATATATATGTGTATAACTTTCGAGAGATATTCGAATCAGACCACCGTTGTTGGGTCTCTTTTCGTCTCCCTACCACTATAAACCTTACTCAGACTTCTCCAGAGTTCTTCCCTGAATTCGATTCCTAGTGTTAACGCTAGCATTTGTTTATGTGAGATCTGTTTCATGCAATGGGTCTCAACTCAATGTTTTCCCAAGATCCTCATTCTTCTACCAGCCAAAGTTGGACATTCAATGTTCCTCGACTCATGCTTAGACCTTTTCCTCAACATGGTAATTCCAAGTAAGTCCAGTATCTATACTCCCAGATACTTAACCTTCTTGGTCGTTGTTAATTCCGATCCGAAAAGTGTTAAGGGCTGAAATTCCAGATTTTTCCTCTTCCTAGTGAAGATTATTAGATCTGTTTTCCCCGCATTAATGGAGAGTTCTTGTTCCAGACACCACCGCTCAACCACTTTGAGTGCACTCCTCATGATATCCGCTGTGACGTCTATGAATTTGCCTGTTGCCATTACTGCTATGTCGTCGGCATATCCCACTGTGTGAATGCCAGTTGCCTCAAGTCTGTCGAGAAGAGAGTCCGCAGTGATATTCCACAGTGTAGGTGAAAGAACACCTCCACTGTGGGCAACCTCTGCTGACCCTTCCTAGGAGTTTTGAGGTTCCTGTCTGGATATTTATCACCCTTGTATCTAACACATTGTCCACCCATCTTACCACCAGTGGGTTAACTCGACGTTTTTCCAAGGCTTGTTTCAAACTTTCAAAGCATATCTTATCGAAGGCACCTTCAATGTTCATTATAGTGGTCATCGCAATACCCCCGGTACTGAGCTCTTCCTCCGCAGCGCGTTCCACTTGTTGTAGCGCTGTTTTTGTAGACATACCTACCCTATAGGCATGTTGTCTACTATTCAAAGGATACATCTTAAGCGCCGTACTCTCCGCATATAGTCCTATATGGACAACCTATCATACAGGTGCGATTTGAGGCCACCTGTATTCTCTTCAATCAGCTTGACCTGATATGTCTGAGCTAAAAAATACAAGAACTTTTTTTGACAGATCAAGCTCTCTGCTCTGCATTAAAAAAGAAAAACGCCTACTGTGAGGGAGCATTGATATTGAGGCATCTTATTCTCATACATAGATCTCTGTATAGCGAGGTATACTCGTCCGCTAAGCCAACTTCTAGGGCCTCTTCATTTTCATTCACTTATTATAGAAAATATATTCGGTAGAAAATATATTTAGGGTTCAAACCCAACGCATCTATTAAATCCATTCCATTTTACGTTTTCTATGTGACAGGGGTTAATGTTTTACTGCTTTTATCTACTACCTACCTAAAGTTTGTGATGAAAATTAACTTTATTTATCCCCCCCAAAACCAACCGCATACTTAAAGAGAAAATTGTTAACTCCAGTGATTCACTGCGCAATGCGGCCACAAATCTTCCTTTAACTGTTAAACTATTCGCAATAAATTTATTAGATTAAATTACAAATTTCGAATCCCACATAAGCCACTCGGAGCGGCATCGTCACTTATCTCGTATTCATAAAATAAACATATCTACCCCCAAAAAACTTAAATGAAGATTTAGGGCAATTAATTTCCCCTTCTGCGCTGTCCCAATTTGTCTACCAAATCTAAATCCCAAAAACTATTTCACATTCAACACTCTGGCAAACTACACAGTACACAAATATAGATACTCGTAATATGCACTCCCCAACAACAGTTCATTGCGGGAAATTTATTTGGAAATATAAAATATTTGAATTCATAAATCAAACGGGTAAAGTATATAGCAAGAGCTTATTTTCGTGTAGAGATTAATGATATGCAACGTATACCATAGTACCCTACACCACCCACCTATACCCACCATTCTGCTTGTCACATAGAGACAACAGACAACCCTTATGCCAAATGCCAAGAAATTTGTTTGCAGAATAACTAAGTAAAATTATTCTTTAATTGCATCCACCCCAACTGATTTATTATGTCTCTTCAGAAGGAACGAAATGAATGAATGGGGTGTGCAAAGTGCGCAACACGAGAAAGAACAACACAGGAGAGCACTGAAAAAGCTCTTGAAATTTGCGAAAATTTCACTTGGAAAACTAAAACGCAAGAACTTTTCTCAACTCATTAGAAAAACAGCAGCATAGATGTGGTGGTTGCAGACGCGGTTAAATGAAGAGATACGCTTCTCTATACTATTGCACTGATATAAAACCTGTACTCACAAACTGTATTTGAATCCTCGTCGCATCTCTACCTAATGGTAACGAGTTGAAGAGTTTAATGTTTGTTAAGTTCCGTCTTCCGTTGTTATCATCAAAATTCACTTTGTCGGGCTCCTCGGTGCTGTTCCAAAATCGAAATAATTTTTATTTGTATCACATAACGCTCGAGGAAGGAGACGAAAATCTCGCCCTGGAACTGAAAGAAACAATGCTCGTCATTTCGCCCATTTCCTTGATTGCAACCCTCCCTCTTGTACGCCGCTACACACTTTAGAGCGTTGAGTGAGAAACTTTTCCTTCATAAACATTCTACGTCAAGGATGTTTGTCTAATGCTTTGCTAACTCAAATACCAGTTGTATCTCGTCTGCTTGAAAAGCTCGGATTTAAGCGAGCGCGCACACATCGCTCACGTATCAGCAGACATCTCCAACCAGATTGTCTAACGGGCGGGGACGGGAAATCCGGCAAAGACTAACAAAAATGTTCAACGACTTTGTTTGTTGGTTTTGTGATGTTGGAATTTTGCTGATTTCGCTTCAATCACACCATAACTTATTTGAGAGTTCCTGTTGTTAGACAACGGAGTGTCTTGCCTAGTGTCTGTGTGTGTGTGTGCTGGGTGGGGTATTCTTAAGCCAACCACACTTTCCGTGAAGTATGTATTTTCATAGAGACTTTTTTATAAACTCAACTTTTCAATCAATATTGATTTAATCCTTACTTTGGAAATGTATTCCGTGCAAATGCTCACAGGTGGCTAGTGTGGGCATAGAGGGGTTGGTTGGGGTGCAGTCGAATGAATAGAGAGAAAACTTATTCGGAATTGAATTGTATTTGACAGTGTCGTTGTAGCAGAGGGAGCGGCATACCGGTTTTAGTAAAAGTTTCTTCGCATAAGGATGTCAATGTGTATCCTGTATATTTTCGTGGGCGTACATCAGATGAAAATATACCTCCCTAACCGTCCTACCTACTCAAACTTAAGGCGAAGTAAAGTGTAGTGTAATTGATTTCCATTTATATATTAACGTTAGGGACGTGATTTATGCGGCTGAGACTTTTTCCAACCGAAAGGCAACATCTAGCCGTAGGTGGATTAAGATATCAATTTTTCAGGTGAAGTTTATTTGTAGCTATATCGATCGACTCGGCGAAGTAGGTATTTCACAATCTGTATTTGACAAATATTCTTACTTCCGCCAGTTTTAGGTTAGGTACCTACACTAAAGTGAGTAGATACATATATAGGTAGTTGTATGCTTGTCTGACATAGTTACAAATTTGTTTTATTTTTTATTCATTAGCGATCAATCCATATCTATCACTATAGAGTTGTATAGATACGCATTTTCCTAATAGGTACGATGCTTTTAAATGCATTAATATTTGTTAAAGATTTTTACTGACGATACTGCGATTGTGGTGCGTCACAAATCCCTGGAGATGGCGACATCAATAATGCAGGACGAATTTGATGCAACTGTAAAATGGCGCGGTGGCTCAGTTGTTAGTGTGCTAGACTACTGTGCGAGGGGGTGCAGCAGGTTCGATCCCGCGGAAAAACACAAATTATCTCTTACGGTTTTTTTCCACTTCGCCACCTCTCGCGTCTGACAAACATACGAGAGTGCCTATAACTGTCATGAAAGGCCGTTCGGACTTGGCATAAAATTGTAGGTCACTTCCTCTCGTCCCAAAAATAAAAACTGACTCAAACGAATGGTTGTGAGAAGCTAGGCCTAGGGTGTCTACACGCCTGTTGCGCCAACTATTTATTTATTTATTTTTGTATACAAAGTCCGGACGAAGAGGCTTTGAGTCCATCGTTGGTGATAAAGACTTCGTCTGAGTCATTGCAAGCCATATAATTTGCGAAACTGAACAAGTGTTTTCGATTCTAGCCATAAAGGGCAAAGCAATAGTGGATTACCTTACCTTTGCCATAGTTCGCACCAAATACTTGAAGTGCGCAAAAGAAGGGCAGTTCAATAAAGATTAAAGGCTTCCTGTATATCAGAAACACTTCTTTTCGACAGTAAGTATAGTAGGGATCTTGTAATGCCTGCTCTTTGTGGTGGCTGCTAATTACTGCTCCCTGGTGTGGCTCGAACCAATACCTCTGGGATCACACTAACAAACTATCAGCCATCTCTAATGTATGTAAATTTCCTTTAGATACATACAATTTTCATAAGCAAAATGTACATCCATCATCGTCCCGTCATTTCAATATAAGAAACTCTTAATAATCTTCGCAATAAGCTGATTAAGGAAAACTTGAAACACAAATAGGCACCTTCACCTATACACAACTAATGCAAATAATGTACCCTTTTAGGCAGATTCTCCTTTTCACTACTTTTTGTTCTGGTTAACGTCAGACGTCACTCCCGCATTATAGATTCGAATAACTAATTGAATTTGCACACAACATCCATCAATCCCTTTTCAATTTAACGAAAACAGAATAATATAGGAAAAACTCGAAATACCAGATAGACCGTTCATGTTGTATCCATTGGCGATGGGGTTTTCAGCGAATTAATTATCATCACTCTACATTTGTGGGAATTTACCGCAGAAATAAAAAATCCGCTCTGAGGCCAGAAATCAGGACGCGCAAAAAAACAAAAAACGAATACACACACATCTACAAAGAGGCTCAGAAAAAAACTAATTGCATGCCAAACGGCGGGTTCTCTGTCAGGAAAAAGGATTCTTTTGACCGCGTTTTTACACCGGTTTCCGGGTTGTCTTTCAGCAGCAACCAAACGACTGTGATACAAAAGTATATCCTCATAAAAAAAAAGAAACCCCAGAGAAATGGGTCTGAAGAAGGGAGAAAAAAAACGGAAACTCTATCGCCTATTCTTTTAGAGACACGACTATACGCAAAAGTAACACGCCATCATCATACTCTGGCTGTATTAAATACTGATTATATGGATAATGTGGGAATAGAATGAGTTTTCTTTTCGTTTTAGCAATATTCAAAGAAAAACGAATTCCCTCACTTTATTAGTACACCCGGCCACAATCCCACTAATCCTCTTGCTGTGGTTCCATCCCAAAATTAATTTCTTATGTCCTGCAACAAGATAAATGATTTGCTGCTGTAATAGAAATGCTAGTACCTAAATAATTTAGGGACAAAGCCTACAGACCGAATTCAGAAAAAAAGGTTAAAAGGACGAACAGAATCGCTAACTTAGCTAAAGGGATTGTTTAGAAAAAAAAAAGTCGACCAGTTAATATTATATAGTCCTTTTTCATTAAGCGGAAATAATTTTTGACGTCGAAGACAAATTAAAAACAATATCGAATATATAGATATGCTTATAGTAGACAGACCAGAAAACACATTATGTGCGAAAAGAAAAATTAAAACGGAAATGACATGGTGATATTTTTTATTCTGCGAAAATTAATTCATTTACCATGAGGAATTTTCGGGTTTCGGGTTTATGGCTGTTTGCTTTTTTTTTTTTTTTTTAATTTTTCGCTGATCCCTTTTGGGATGAAACAAATTGTTTTTTTTTTTAATTAAATTCCCCTAATGCGCAGATAAGTGCCTGGTAAGCATCCTTGTGGGGATGTTGTCGGTCGTCTCAAACTCCGCAAACGTCAGTTCAAATGGGGAAACTATTGGGGGAATTGTGCATGGTATTTTATATATATTATTTTTTAATTTTATGATGTTCTCGCTTGCAACTTAAATACCTACATTAACAGGCAATCGGTGAAGAGCAGCCAACGAAACTATGACTACAGTGACAGTCAGTTCAAAAGTCACTGTCTACATGTGAAAGTGTCCTTAACTCATATAGTTAGCTTCCTAGAGTAATCTACTATTGATGCTTGCGGCAAACAATATAATAGGCTAATAAACATCTATGAAATTTTTTTAGTGGTTTTTCATTGAATGAAGCTCTGCTTTTTTTAAGATGATTAAACCCAATCTTCTAAGCAGCTACAAAAGAAGGAAAAGATTTACAATGTCTTCCACTTGTTCTCAGTTTGAAAACTCTGAAGAGCTCAAACAACGTAGGTATTGCAGTATTTTATAGATATTTTGATGGCGAGCAACGAGTTTTTGGAAGTTATTCTTACCGAAAGCAAAGGCAACAAATATATTTTGAAATAGGTATGTATATATTTACTTAGCTGACAACGAAAACCTGAACCAAGCTGACAAATTTTCAAAACTAAGGCTTTTATTGAAATACCTAAACAAATGATTTTTGGATAACGCTCCAATCAATCTGTGGATGAAGCGATGGTGCTTTATTTCGGTCGACATTGCTGTAAGCAGTTTAAATACATGGCAAGCCCATTAGAATAGATATGGCTAATAATTGTGGGTAGGCACAACAAGGGTAGGATATTTCTGGTTTGACTTCTCCCAAGGAGCGTCTACCAATATTAGCACCATCATACCCATATGCGAAATACGGGGTTTGTGCTCGAGTAGTTCTTGAATATGCAGATGCTTTGAGAAAAGAATGGCCAAGAAGCAACTTGCGTTTGTTCTTCGACAATTTCTTTACATCATAACGCTTGGCAAATACATCGAATTCATGGAGGCGACTTAGACCAAATAACTTTTAGAAGGCAAATCGCTATAAGATTGTTGATGCAGATTTAAAAACTGCTTTCTTGTATACGTAGAGTGGACGTCCTTCAGCTTTCGAAGGAGCAAATATACGATACAATCGCTTCAATCATGTGGTAACAACACAAGACATAGGAGGTGTGTGCTTGTTGCCATACAAAACCAACAACAAGCTGATTTTCTAAGATGTTGGAGTTCACGTGAAGTGCCTTGTAGACTTTTCTAAGAAATAAAATTATTCCCATATATAGGACGGCGGCCATTTTGGGTTTCAATCGCTTACAATTTCTGATTTCTGATTAGCACTAAAGCTACAAACAGTTAAAGCATGTTTTACCAAAAAGAGAAGCTGTGGTGACAAGTACCTATTTCCACTAATTTATCGCCCTTCGAAGGCTGTTTTTCTATAGCTTTAACATAATATACATATGTATCTAAAAACCTTAGGAATTTTCTTTGTTACCCCAAAGCGCAAACACTACTGGACAGATTTCAATGAAACTTTTTTTAAATGTCTCTTAAGACTGTGAGATGGTTTTATACTATGTCGCTTAATGCCATGTAATTTTGAACCTTTTGACCAAAATCTATTGTTTTCTTACTTTACTGCCATTCACCTGTCTATTCTCAAATTACATATTCTCAATCAATAGGTACAAAGAGAATAAAATTTAAGAAACCAACGCTGTCTGATAAAAATATTTTCGCTTGTGTAGTGTATTAATGTGGAACTACTCGGATGATTTTAAAATGTCTTCAATGTATGTTGTAACGGCGACATCGAATATGTGTAGGTTTTGGAGAAGAAGAGTAGGTGTAAAGGGGAGAGGAGGGCCAGTATTTTTTTAACATTTAACCTTCTTAAACTAAGAACTTGGCCAGTGGCGTAACTATAGGGTGGCAGGACTGGCAAAATGCCACGGGCCCCCGACTCGAGAGGGCCCCGGCCCAAGAGGTCACGAGCTTACAAATAACATAACATTTTTTACAAAATTTTGTAGGTACCTAAGCACTTAAAAATTCAAAGTTTTTTTAAGTACTTAAAATCAATTAAAGTGAGACACAACTAAAGACCATAATTTTACAAATTCAAACTAAGATTTCAAAACATTCAAAACTAAAAAAATGTCGACCAATTTTAGAACGCATCCAGTGTTTGCTTAATTTGTTGTCCCGGTACATTGGTGTCGCGGCCGTGCTAGTGACGCCGGGGAATTCCCTCATTTTGTTAACCAAGAAAGTACCTTTTTCGTGGAGTTGCCGCTAGGGCGAGGCGAGCTCGCAACGGTCTTACTGTTAGAGGAATCCCGGATTTCTATTTTTCATTTTGTTTGACTTTATTGACGCAAATGCGAGTGCTCCCAAAATGAAGAATTGGACCTAAATAAAAGCAACAGTATGTATAGCAGATGCAGGATGCAGCAACCGACACCAGTGTTTCCAATTTCATTGTTTTGCAACCTTCCACTTTGCAAATTTTAAATTATACTGATCTATTAAAAAAAAAGTTATAGAATTTGTTGATATATAAAAAAGGTATATCTGAATCATTTGCCAGGGAAATACTCAGTTTTCGGTCCACATTCAGAGACGAAATAGAAAAGTCATCGTGTATTAGAGAACTTGGTGATTTATTCATAGGTACCTAATAAAGAATCATTTTATGTCGAACAGCTTTCCTGAAGTATGTAGGTACTGCAGTAATGTTATTTCGCGATCATTTTCGCAACTAAAATTATTAAAAACCTATTTAAGAAACTCTATGGGACAAAACTACGCAACTTGGTTAATCTGTCTATTGAAAATTATATTGCCCGATCTTTAAACTTTGATGAGGTTATAGATAATTCTGCGGAACACAAAGATAGGAGAACAGAATTTTATTAATAAATATCTGATTAAAATGAAATAGTTATTTAATTTCAAGAACATAGGTTTATACATATTTGTAGTATCATAAACCTTTGCTCTTGAAATACATGTACATGTACACGCCCGCGCTGTGTACATCACACTACACGATAAGAGTAGTAATAATCTCTTTAGCGCGTGTAAATTATAAAAAAAAAAAACATTTTTTTAGATATTTAAGTAAAATTCACACAATATTATTAATAGGTTTGAGTAACTACGTAAGTGGTTTATTCAAATTAAATTACAATGTGACGATTCTTACTGGGACGGCCCCATCCAAAGAATTTGCCAAGGGCCTCAAATGGTATAGTTCCGCCACTGAACTTGGCGTACATTTAGATCTCATTACTTTTCGTAGCTGACTAGTTACGCACCTAATTTTTGCTGTTATAAGAGAACTTGGCTCTTTTTTACATATATGTTTTTGGTGTGATTTAACTTCAAAAGAAAGAAGAATTATTTATTTAAATGAATTCTATACATTTTTCTTTTATATGTGCAATTAATACGAAACGAGCCAAAGGATTATTATGACTAGATCTTAGATAATTTTGCTTAAAAAAAAGTTGTATTAAAGACTTATTACATATATTGTTTTTTTTTCTATTATTTTATTTTTAATGATTTTTAAAAGTATTTTTTTTTATATACCATTTTGGCCGTAAATATAATCAAGCAGTTTAAATTTTAAGTTTAAAATTAAGTGCTTCCGCTTCCCAAAAAGTCACACTTCGTGTCTGCTACCTACTTATATATGTGAGAGTTATCATTTGGTATTGTTTCGCTTTCCGTTTTGTTAATAAGAAATAAATAGAAATGAAAGAGAATAGATATAGAAACAAGAATAAATATAAAGAAAATTTTTAGAATTGATGGAGTTTTCTATTACTTAAACATTTAATTATCATCAAGGTACAGGAGAAAATAATTTTTACTAAGACACCTACCTACCTATAGTGCTCCGAGCAAACTAACTAACAACTTTGCTTCAATTTATGCCACTACAGCTCGCAGCAACAAGCTAACAATGTGACACTGATACTTGAAACCAAAACCATTCACCTACAGCGTAAACCAATTAAGAGACTTCTGCCTGGGGTTTTGCTTACACCAATATCCGCCAGCGCCCACCACATCCTGTACTAACAAAACCTAATCTCTTAAATTGTTACACGAAACCATCCCAATCCCACTCTCAGAGTGTTCACTGTTCAGTTTGAAATTACAAAGAAACGGGAAGTTTCTGGCGACAAAAAAAAAAAACTCAAACAATCCAAGAGGTTCGCGAAAAAAAAAATTCAATGAAATGGCATTATGGCATGGCATACCTATCAATGAGCTCAGTAGCACCACCAGCAGAAGCAGTCAACTACACACAATTATACTCGTACAAGATACGACATCAAGGAAGGCACAAAAACCCTACTTGGCTTGGCTAATGATTTTAATTTTTTTTTTTTTTAGCATTTTGTATTTGTGTATGCCGGGAATTAATCGAATTAGAAAATTGAGGTTATTTAGAGGGAAATTAAGTGAAGCTCAATAATTGAATTTTCAGACAAAGTTCATTCGATGTGCAAGGACCTGCAAGTACTTTATAGAGCGCGAACACAGTGCGGAAGAAATACGAAACGTTGGCAAAGGGTGAAGTTGGAAATTGAATACCTCATAGTCATTTCAGGCATCCATCAGATGGTAGGAAATCGTTTACATCATTTATTTTGTCGTCGTCGGTTGTGTGTCGATGGGTGTCAGATAGCATCATCATCATCATCATTTTTCGTTTCGGGGTATCGTTGGTTCGGCTCTTGCGATTCTGCCGCCAACATAAGGAGAATTATTAAGATTTAATTTTCAAAAGAAGAGAAACCGCTATAAGAATTACGGAGAATCCCGTCCTAATTAAACGGAAATTTGAAGGTTTGAAATAAATAATGAACCTTTTTGATTTGGAAGACGTGAGTAGGGTAGGTACCTATGACTTTCAGATAATTTATTTTTTTTTGTTGGCGGATATGGGAAAGAGTGAAAAGTTTTCTATGGATTTTTAATTGAATTTTTTAAGCATTGTTGAAAGAATTTTTCATAGGTATACCAATATTTAATCCTCGGTTTTAAAAACGACTGTCTAGTGAACTGACAGTCGTTTATAAAATATAAGGTGCATACGAAACTGCCATTTAATGTTTAAAATTGATAGGTCAGGGAGGTACATATTATAAATAATTTTTTTTTTATTTAATATAATCGAGGCAATATTTTACAGCATAAAATTGTAGGTCTCTTCATTTCTTCATAAAATAAACTTATACAAAGTGAGATTCTACGCTAAAAATTATATATGACACGTCGGAGGAAAATGCGGCGGATAAATTCACTTGATTGAATCAGCGGTGTCAAGATGACTGTTACCTTACAAAGAGCTACTCTGACACTGTAACGTTCTTGGCACCAATGCAAGTGACGATTTTTCAGATCCAGGCAGGGTGCTGAAAAAGAGATGGTGATAATGGAGATGGGGATGATCCTTTATAGGCAAATGGTAGCTCTCACATCCCCAAAGTGCGTTACTGGCACCGGAGTATCAGGTTTGCTGTCTTAGTTATCAAAGTAAGGCTATTGACTTAAAAATCAGATTTGGAATTGGAATACCCAGGGTCAAATAATAGTAAAAAATGGGCGCACGCTTTACTATACCCCACGTGTTACTTAATTGTGCTTAATTGTGCGTAATGTAAAATATTTGGGCGCTTTGACGAAGCTACTAAGCTTCAATGAGTATTGCTTCTATTGTTAATAGGCCTCACATAAGTTAAAAATGAAACAATTATTATATTAAAGCCACATACACAGCTGCATGTTATTATTTCGGTAGAGAAGAAGCAGTGTATGGGTAAAAGGCTTTCGATAGGGCCTTAAAGATAAGATAGTCTTAGGATACTATTTATGAGCTTCCATTCAATTTCCCATTCGCCCTAATAGGAAAACTAGTACGCAATGGTTTGTGAGAAGATATAGGTATAGGAACGATGAGATACGGGATGAACTTGAGCTGCAGGTATCTGCAAGGTTTGAATAAATGCCAACTGTTGCTGTTCAATTGAATGACGTGAATGGAAGTGAGTGAGTGAAGCAGCTCAGTGTGGGGGCTGGAGAAAAGATGGAGTTAAAGAGAAAAATAAGGCTTATAAGTGATGATTTCTTTGGGGAACTCGATTTCTCGTCAGTGGTACACAGAGGCAGAGATACGAACCTCTCTAAACAGCCAAACAACAGGCTTAGAAGCAATTCATGAAAATTTAGACCGTGATCACAGATTTGCAAATCGGAAAGCCCATCCGGTGCATATGAGTATAAGAAAACATGTCCTTCCACGGATTGTGGGGAGACTTACTTTTATCGAAAGTAAATACTATATGAGATTATAACTCAATAAAACTATGTGGCAGTCACAATATATTTTAAGTATTTTTACCTTTAGTTATTATATTTTTAAGTTTTTACTTTTAACTTTTTTCACTTTAATAAACTTATAAAATTTAATAATTGAACTTGATTGAATTGAATTACTTTTGCCAAATTCGGGTATGACACCCTATTAAAACTAGATCCTAAAAGCTTTCATTTGAATTGAATTGAAATTGAATTAAAAACTTTCGTTAAAAGCTTTCGTTAAATCTTTTAAGACATATGATCTGTAAAAGCTTCATTTCGGAGCTATAAAAGAAGAGCCGAAATGTGGTTTAATTCATTCCTTCGCAAGCAGCTAGCAGGTAATTACTTCTTAGACTCTAAGGCTCTTCCTAGGAGATTTGGGGTAATTACTGCTTTGCACTAATGGTGGTTTGTTTTGTGGACAGATAAGGCCAATTCCTCAGTCTTCCACCAAATACCAACCTCGTGTTGCTAAGTATAGTTCTCTCATTGGCTAAGTCATATTTAAATAAAGTACAAAGTACGAAGTACCCAGGGTTGCCAGAACTTAGTTTGCTTTAAGCGCCCAAACCTTAAAAAAATGTAGCCCAATATCGTTGCCGGGAAAGAAGCCCAAAAATCGTTAAAAATTATTCGGTTCTTGTATTTTATTAAAAAAACAAGGTACACAATCATGTATTATGTTTATTAAAGTAAACAAAACTTAACAAAAAAAATATATATATATCACAATGAATAATCATTATGATACAAACACTTAGGGCCAGTTACAAGGCTAGCTAATAAATCCTCGGATAGATTATCCGCAACTTACCTATCTATCAGCTAAACTTCAACTTTTGGTTTCAAAGGTTTCGGATAGTGATATCTGACAGATATAGTCACGGATAGAGTATCATAGCCGGTTCAAGTGGCTGTTAAAACCTTTTTCCGGAAGATACAAAGTATAGTTTTTAAATTATTTTGAAACACTCGATGATGAACATTTCAGAATTCGATTTCGGCTTACCAAAACGGCTTAAGTTAAATCTTAAAATCTTCCTACCACGAAGTGGCGGTCACCTTGCCATTGCGTCCATTTCTGGACGTTGTTGGTGTGGATGCTTAAGTTCTTATGATTTAACAGGCTATGCTGTCGGCGTATTTAGTCGCCAGTAGGGTCACCTATAACAGACAGGTTGTTTTGATGGACAACGAACTAAGAACTGCCCAAAAACTTAATTAGAGTGCTCGATAAGCCAGGGAGCGTACTTCCCCCTTCTTTTTCTACTCCTACCTACAAGTCACTCTTCTAACTACTCTTATCCTATACCCCTTTCCCCTGGACTGGACGAAGGTGTTATACGACACAAAACCGAGTATCCGCGGATACCTGCTCCAGTTCCTCTGTTAAAAATATTTATTTTTGCTGCTTCAATTTTTTCTTTCGATAATTTATCAAAGGTTTTTTTCTCTTGGCTTTCCGAAAAGAACAAAAAATATTAGAAAACATGAAACAAACAAACAAAGGTAACAAATTTACATGACAGTGTCAGTCTGGCAAACGCCGTGTACAGACGTGTTTTAGATATACATATACACATAGTTGCAAGTAAAGTGAATCCACCTGTCAAAGCGAACTATTATATTCTAGCCTACCAACGGTGGTGAGTGAATCATAAATAGCTCATAAGTTAAACACCCAATAACTTGTTCATAAATACTACAAACATGGACGGGGGGACGGATCCCCCCAACCAAAACCGGTTTAAATCCCTTGACTCTGAGGTAATTTTAAGCCGGGGTAAGAAATACGCCAAACGCAAACATAACGGAGAAGAGTTCCCAAACCTACCAACAGTTCAAAGCGATGAAAACGTTCCTCGGTATATCGTCATTACTGGACTAGAAAAGGACGGTGAGCATCTTCGTAAATTATCAACGTACAACCCAATCAGAATTAATCGCGGACTAGAACACATATCCAAAAACATATTGGAGGTTAAGTCAATGAGGTCAGGCGATTTACTACTAAAAGTACAGAATGTTGCGACAGCAGATAAATTCATTAAGACTAGACTCATTGACTCAATCCCTGTCAAAGTGACAAATCATGTGAGCCTCAATTCTGTCCAAGGTAGAATTTATTCTAAGCACATCGAAACTATTAGTGAAGAAGAATTACTGGAAGAATTAAAAAAATTCAAAGTTATCGAGGTCCGAAAAATGATGAAGAAAGAAAAGGATTTGCTAGTTGCAACGGGAGCAGCTATTCTGACTTTCGATCAAATTCGACGTCCACACGAAGTTAAAATAGGTTGGCTTAACTGTAAGGTTGAGGAATATATACAAAATCCCATGCGTTGTGTCAACTGCCAAAAACTCGGCCACACCAAAAATCGATGCACTAATGCGTTAATCTGCAAAAACTGTTGTTTCCCTCCACCTCATGACAACTGCACACGAATTTTCTGTATTAACTGCAATGATGAGAGCCACACTTCTTATGACCCTTCCTGCCCCGCTTTCCTTAGATACAAATCCGTTAATAAAATAAAAGCCGATCGTCGATGCACCGTCCGCGACGCGTGGCAAATTTACAATGACAATCCTACTCTTCACCAATTACCTCCACCAAAAAAGAGAAACACTAATAATCCTACCATGGCAGAAATAATAAAAAAGAGAATCGAAAATGAAAAAGTACAGCCCCAAAATCTCCTTATGTCTTCTCACGCTTCAACAAAACCAACAACAAGCACAACTCTTGATACATCCCATTGTCATAAACCAGCACAAGGCATTGCTTCCTACAACTACAATGAAACCGTAAGCTCCAACAAAAACACAACTCCACCAACTCAAAACCCTCACCAACAAAACAATCAGTCTCTACTGTATGAACTTAGCTCAGTTGACAAATCGCTCTCCACCACTATCTTAGCAAAACCTCAAAATAATGATAACACAGAAAACACACTTACAGACGAGTCGCAAATGTCATCCATTTCTGACTCAGAAATGTGTGACGTAAATTACATAGAAAACTCGCATGCTACTTCTTCCTCTGCAATCATAGAAACAAACAACTCAATTACAATCAAAACATCATCTTCTCTCACCAACCAATCTAACTCAACCAACCTTACTCAATCAAAATACAACTCCAAATTACAATAATGACACTGCTGGATAATGATTTCATTATCCTCCAATGGAACATCCAAGGCTATACTAATAACAAACATGCTCTAGAACGACTAATCGCAAAATACAACCCAGATATTATAGCTCTACAGGAAACACATATCATTAAAAAATATGCATCTACGTTTAGACTTAAGAATTATGAACCATTTCACCATAACAAAGGCTATGATTATTCAAAATCAGGCATAGGGCTTCTTGTCAAAAATAGTATACCAGTAGCGTCACATATCACCTCCACTACAAATTTACTCCATCAAACCATAGAAATTTCAGCAAAAATACCATTTAAACTCACAAATATATATAGAGAGCAGGAAGTCCCTATCACAAGTGAAATCCTTAGCGACATCCGAATAAACAACAACAGCCATCACCTTGTTTTAGGAGATTTAAATGCCAGAAATACAATTTGGGGCTCAAGCACCACTAATAGGATAGGCACACTCTTCGAAACCTTTGCTAACGATCAAGGCCTTGTTATTTTGAATGATGGGGCACCTACACTCTTGAACACAAGAAACACCTTCTCTGCTGTCGATGTCACCTTCGCATCAGAGGACCTGGCTCCACTTCTTCACTGGGAGGTTCTCCCTTATGCGGAAAATAGAGACCATATTCCAATTATGATTCGCACCCATGTAAGAAACCCTAGGAGGAAGCGATCTGTACGATTCCAAGAAACTCAGGCTGACTGGGATTTATTTAATTTAACTACACACCTACTGGCCACCAATACCCCAGCAACTAACAACACCAATCAAGAAGCCGCTAAAATTAAGAAAATTATAAGAAATGCCGCCGCTAAATCAATGCCAACAACCAAGCAAAACCCAAATAAAGTTACAAAAAATCCAGTATGGTTCAATAGAGACATTGCACTTCTAGTTAAAGCTAAAAACATTGCCTGGAGGGAGGTCAGAAGGTACCCCACAGCTGAAAAGTGCATTGCTTATAGAAAAGCTTCCGCTAAAGTGAAAAGGGCGTCTATACAAGCAAAGAGATCATCGTGGGAGAACTTCGTTAATACTATGGATCCATCTCTTGACTCAAAAACTCTATGGAATAGAATTAAATCTGTGAGATCTCCAAAGACCAATCAAAACTTTCCATATATTCTCCTAGACGGCTCCTTAGAAAATGACCCAAACATTATAGCCAACATTTTCTCTAGAACATGGGAAAATTACAGTGCGAATAACACCTACCCAAATAACGTTATTACTAAAAAATTAGCCTTTAATCTAAGAAACTTTTGTGCCCAAGAAAACGAATGTTTAGAGCTTTGCGATGACATTTCAAGAGTTGAGTTCGACACGACTCTACAAGTGCTTAATGGAACTACCCCAGGAGAAGACAAAATCACGTACAATATGGTAAAATCAGCAGCTGATTGTCTGAAGAATCGAATTTGCGCCTTGTACAACAACATCCTACGGACTGGTATCTTTCCTCATGACTGGAAGAAAGCTATACTCAAGCCGATTCCCAAGAGCTCTCGAAAATATCATCAGATAGATGGGTATCGTCCGATATCTCTTCTACCCGTTCTCTCGAAAATATTTGAAAAAATTATTGGACGTAGAATAGGCTGGTTGATGGAAAAAAATTTAAGCAATGAACAGCATGCATTTAGGCCAAATAGAGGAGTCCAATCACTAACCCACCTCCTTGAACATAAATTAGCAGATAATCTATCAGCTTGTAAGCACAGCGTAGTGATGTCATCTGACCTAGAGAAGGCCTTCGATCGTGTCACAACATTTCCTATAATCGAACAACTATACAGCTGGGGAGTCCCTGAGAAAATGTTAAAGGTAATTTTTTCCTTTTTATCTGGAAGAACCTTCCGAGTAGAAGTAGACGGGTGTACATCAATAACTCAGAATCTCGAAAATGGAATACCGCAAGGGTCCCCCTTGTCGGTTTTTCTCTACAATGCCTACATAGATACACTTATTAAGGAGCTTGCCCAACCGCAACACGGTTTAGATTTCGTTGGAGTATATGTAGACAACATCTTCATGGTAGCCTCTGGAGACCCAACCCAAGTCAATGCTATTTTACAATCGGCGGACTCTATCATTTATAATTGGACCCAAAAAACGGGTGCGGTTGTTCCTCCTTCCAAAATAGAGGCACTTCATCTTTGCCGGAAAAAGAAATGTACGCCATCCCCACTTGTCCTTCGCAACTCAACTATCACACTTAAAAGAGAACTTAAAGTCCTCGGTGTAATTTTCAGTGGTAATCTGAAATGGGATCACCATACAAAGAACACCATTAACCGGTTAAGAAACCAAAATAACGCCCTAAAAATGGTATGTTCTCGTCGTAAGGGTCCACACATAGAAACAGCGCTTAAAATAACCAAAACTCTAGTCAAGGGGACCCTCCAGCATGGCCTTACTCTCTTTATGTGGACATCGAAGAAAAACTTGGACAGCATTGATGTAGCCATAAATGAATGCTACCGAACATCTACAGGAGCACTTAGAACAACACCCACTAAAGCCCTTCGGATAGAAGCTGGTTACAAATCCATCAACAGACTGGGACAAAAACGAGCAATAACCTTAATAAGCAAGGCGCTTGCGGATAAAACCCATCCTCTTCATGCAGTTGCTCAAGAAACTCTACAAAGGAAAAAACACAACAGGAAAAACTCTACTTCCTCTCTAAGCAACATATTAACGCTTATTTCTGCTCATGGTTGCATTCCTTTAGAGATTCCTCCAAGCCTCTCCTCTCCACCCCACTGGAAACGACATTTCCTCAAGATCGACATCAGCCTAGCAAACCACAATAAAGAAAGCACTCCAAATCAATATTTCCGTATGCTTCACCAGGAATTGATAGAAACTATCCAACCCGAAAAGACGCTGTACACGGATGGGTCCTTTAGGGATGATATTTCAACGTACGCAGTCATCGAACTCCAACCGAATATTAATGAAACCACCACCTTTCATGGGCTACTTCCAAACGCAGCTGGAAGCTACCTAGCAGAGGTCACTGCATTATTAAAAGCTCTGTATATAGCACAAACTAGGGAAGTAAAAACATTGATCCTCACCGACAGCTTAAGCATCCTTACTGGTATTAAGAGCGCAACAAACAACTGCCCTACTTTTAACTATATTCGAAGCATACTGTATACCAATAACAACATAAATCTAGCATGGATACCAGGACATGCCGGCATTAATGGTAATGAAATTGCAGATGCTGCCGCTAAAGAAGCAACACGCTACCCGCTGGTAAAAGAGCTTCCAAATATTCCTCAGCTTATCCAGAGAATATTCGCTGCCAATGAAAGAGAAGAATATAACAGCTCTTGGCAAAACGAAGACAATTTTCTTCGATCACATCACTCCACCCATGATAGAATTCCGTACAACAAATCCCTAACCAGAGAAGAGTGCATTTCGGTTTTTCGAATCAGAGTAGGGAAAACTCTATTTACCAGTAGCCACTACTTTACACAAAACCCTCCAGAGATATGCGAAATCTGTAGGGTAGCTCTCTCAATACGGCATATTTTCGCAGAATGCCCGATTTCTAAACTAGTGATAAACTCAAACACCCCTGAAGAGACGCAGAAACAGCTGGCCGACATCCTAAACCCATCTGACATTAAAACTTTTAAGCGAATTAAAGAAGTCACCTCCTTACACAACAAGTTTAAAGGAATATAAAATACACCTATATAATACATTTTTTAATAAAATATATCTTTACTTGAATTTGTTATTTGTAATGTAACGTAACGTACAAATAATTTTTAAAATAATAAACGGCATCTATGGTCTTGCTACCCTGATGCCTTTTCAATATTAATTTATAAATTAATCTTTGTAAATTAGTTTTTTTAAATAAATAAATAAATAAAAATAAATTTACATGTGAATCGAAACAAACTTAGTGGCTGATAAATTTTTCCACAAGTTAGTTCATCAGAGACTTTGACGATGAAACGGGAAAAAAATATCAGCAGCTAACTATCCGAAACTTTATCCGGAACCTTTGAAACCATTATTGCTTTCTTCAGTTAAAAAATATTAACTGTCATCATCATCACTACCCTCTGCCTGATGTCTGATGTAGGTAATGTAAATTTGCTGATCATTTCCAATGTTGGTATAAAATAATTACAGCAAACATTTTTAACAGTCGAATTGATGTGTATGCTCGTATGAAAACGCTCGTTCTACTACAGAAATGCTTATTGGAAGTTTTGGCATTTGGGTTTCAAATAAACGCAACTCCTTAAAAGTTCATTGGGCCAGTTTCTTATGTTTGATAACACGTAAGCTCAAAAATGTTCTGGATTTTGTGGTATCTCAACCGGAAACACAACTTTTCAGTCAAATCATATCAATTTATTCCACTGATCCTGCAAAAGATCAAGGTAGGATGTATTTCTCTTCGTCTGGGGAAGCATTTTAATCGGAAGTTTTCTGAATCCGGGACGCGTATAATTTAAGTTGATACTCTAACCGAAATTCCGAATTTGTCTTAAAATTTAATAATTTTCAGGAGTTAGCTTTTTCAGTTTTGTGAAAGAATAAAACAAACAAAATTAAGACAAAATTTGTAAAACGATATATAGCCCAAAATTGTGTTGGGCGCTCATGGAAGAAATTTCTATCGTTTTTTAAGGAAAAAGATAGCCCAAAATACGACAAAGCGCCCAATCTGGCAACCGTGGAAGTACCCCCTAAAATACCAAAAATCAATTCTTTTATTCCCCTCTCAGGAGGGTATGTGCGCATCTGAGGCTATAACACTATAGGCAGTAACAAAACAATGCCATGAAGACATCCATACTAGAAAATGGTCAATATAAAATGTAAACTTTGACCGTACAGCTCAGATATATAATTAAGTAATACAATGAAGACAGTGCCGTATATCTACAATGGGGTCAAATGTGGTAGTATCTTAGCCCTTGTCCTTGGCCAATCCTAAACCTATACAACTTTTTCGTTTAGTAGCAATGGTTCAGGCTTACTAATTGAACGAATTGTCGTGAATTCGTGAATTTCATATCTACTTGAACTGGAGCATCATAACGAGGGAATGGATTTTATTTACCTAAAAAATAAAAAAAAAAGCAAAACTAAACGAAAAAGGTCAAACGCTTGCGATTGTTCCTCAGGAAAGCTTTGAAAGAGCTAAAGAGAGGACATGGGCAGAGACAAGTGGAGCCCATTTAAAAGACGTCTTGTCATCGACTGCAATATTTGAAGGCAATTTCAACTTTTCAGCGCCATTTACTAAATTAGATATTTATTTCTTTGATGGTCTCTATTCTTTCGTTTGCAGAAAAGAAGGTGCGCGCTTTCACCACAACTTCAGGAGCTGGTCCTTTTGCTGTTTGCAATTAATCTCTAATCTATATGCGTATGAGAATTGCACTTGACGATGTTCAATCCGTGGTGGAAGATCGGGAGAGAGAAAAAAAAGGTCATATACCCGCGATCTTTGTAATAGACAGCAGTTTAAAAATAAATTAATTTTTATGATGTTCGTCTTATTTAGAGGGCACAGTTTTTTACTTTGCCCTAGACCTTCCTTGCGATCTAGCATCGCCACTGAATGTAGAGATGTACTTGAAATAGGTAAGTGCTAAAGCTTCAATTTTAGTATTTATTTTCTGCTTTATATGCCCACTAAATTGGTTGGAAGTTAATATGCGCATAATTGCGCATAATTGCTCAAATGACCCATATGCTCCAAAGAGTGACATAAAATTGTACTGAATCGAATGTGCTGTGCCTATAGTAATGTATACTTTATTATGATAGTAATGAATACGGATTTCTTCAAGATTCGAAATCAATTTCTCTAATCAAATAATATTTTTTAAAAAGTTATATGGCCCTTAAAAGGATAATATTTATCAACACAAACATTTCAATTTGTATAAGTAACATAAGTCATAACCAACATGGTTCCTTTTTCATTTCCCAATATAACAACGCGCCCAATTAAAGTCATCCTCTAAGTTTGACTTTGTTCGAGTGTCTTAATACATCTCTCCTAAGAGCTGTAATAAATGAATTGGCACATGGACAAAATTGGGGTTTGGTATGTAATTAAAAGTCCCTCTACAATGTATATTCATGTCTGACCTTTCATTAATAATAAAACGAAAATCAGTGAATCACTGATAAAAAAAAATACCGAATCTTTTTTTTTATATTAATTGTCAGAAACCAAAGGAAGACCTTTCGATATAGAAAAGGGATAATGGAATTACCAGAAGGAAAGGCCTTCGAAAAAGGATGAGCAAAATGTTCAATCATTCACCCAAATCAACAATCGAATTCAATGTTTTATTGACCAAAATACCACCAGCGGCACCGTACAAAAATAAAGGATGAATATAATGTACAAGCAATATCTACAACGCAACTCTTTTCGGCCGTTTCATTGACAATTCAAATAGCACAAACCAAGCGGAACATTAATTTCCAATACAACGATACTATTCCATTTAAACGAGTATATAATATTATATCTATATCTACAATTGGGGCTATTCGAAGACCCGTCATCAATCAGTTTCAGACAAAAAAAAAATAAATATAAAAGAAAGGAAAAATTGAACCCTCTAACGGGGACAAGAACAAAGAGTTTTAAATGTTTTCTTTATCATTTCAGTCCTTTTTCTATATAAAATTCCTTTTCGAATGTCACACAGTTTATCTTTATCGTATGCCTTTGCATCAGGGCAAGGGAAACTGATTAAGAAACATAAAGAGAGTGAGAGAGACATCGCTTCGACGCAACAAAATTGAAACATTTAATTGTAAAATTAACTTATCCTTTGGGACGAAAGATTGTGAAAACTTTTGGTTCGGTTTTCAGTGCAAAATTAACCCAAATTGGGTCTTTCACTCAATCAAATCTTCAGGCTAATAGACATTGCATGGTATTCGGAATCGAAAGACATTCCACAAAAGGTTAGAAAACGAACCGAGTAGGTTAGGTATACATATGTATGTACATCATGGTTCATCAACTAGATAATTACGTTTTATGAGCCCTTGGGAAAAGAAGAATGTAGGTATAATTTGTTGGACCAAAGGTGAGTTTCTCTGGGTATAGTACACTCTCGCATGCATAAGCATAGGTATGTGTTATATACTAAAGCTGAAAATATCAGTCTAGTAGGTATTGATTGTTAGGTCTTTGCCAAAAAATATAAGTTTGTATTAAATCAAATAAATCTGTATACCGAAAATTGATTTCAGCTTGTAATGTGAATAGGTGAACAGGACTTAGGCATCCTATTTCTTGGCAACAAGGGGGTTGTTAGTTTTAATTTGAATAATTGAGCGTTTATGTGGTGGACAGCTGTACTCAGAATTGATATAGGTAGAATTTAAACACATTTTGAAATGAAAAGGTATCACAGGATTGATGCGGAAAATCGGTCTTTTATGTGGGTATAACACTGCGACATGCTGCCCAAATAGCAATTCGCATTTTTACAAACTGTTGGCCATTGGATGACTTATCGCAGTCATGCTTATTTTATTTTATTTATCTACTACTTTTAGATAAGTATATGACTACTTGTCATATAATATATCAGATCGATTCTTCAGAATTAAACAAGAGACCGAGTACTCAACAAGTAGAAATTAAAGCTGGTGTACCGCAAGGCAGCAGGTCCAGTTTTATACCTTATATTCACTAGCGATTTGCCTGAGAGTGCGGAAACCACTATATCTACTTTTGCAGATGTCGAAGTAGCAACAGAAATGCTTCAAAGGTCAATAGACAATATATATCAGATTGGACAAAAAAATGGCAGATAAGATGAAATGACCTTAAGTCAGTTCATATCAATTTTACGCATAAAAACGTACCACACATTCCAGTCTACACTGCCAAATATCTAGGTGTATGACTCTAAACGCTAAGGCCCTTATTGTGATTGTCGATCAGCGATCGTCACGACAATAATTGTCGATTGCGTCGATTGATTTTAGCTATTCGTGCCCACAAAATTTTTTTACTTCAGCATTGATCAGACATTTGTAATCGACTACAAGCGACTGTCAAATCGACAAATATCGATCGCAATCGACAATCACAGTTCTCGATCGATCGACACTTGTCGATCAACGATTAACTATCGACACTCACAATAGGGGCCTAAACTGCGTTAAAAAGCGCATGTAAGGAAAAAAAATATGAGTTGAACATGCAATACAGTAAAATGTATTGGCTATTATTCAAACTCTGCAGGCATGACTCCATTTAATCGCAATTTAATGCCTTACAAGGACAAAAAGCAAAGAACACCTATCTTCCACATACCTATGAACTAGACTCGGAGGCAATATCTCTTGCAGTCGGAAGATATTTCTGGGAAGATATTTCTTCCAACATTTAGAGGATATAGATAATAGGTACTAACTACAGTGCCTAGGGGTATGAGAGCCAACCTAGAAATAGTTTATATACCTAAATTTATGGGCGCAGTAGCGCAGTGGTTATTGTGCTGGCTTACTGTGCGAGGGATCCCAGGTTCGATCCCCGGAAAAACACAAATACAATTTTTTCTACTGCGCTACCGCTCGCGAACGTCTGACAAACATGGGAGAGTATGACTGTCCTAAAAAAGATTCTCAATTCAGCCGTTCGGATTCGGCATAAAATTGTATGTCCCTTCCATTCGTCGCAAAAATAGAAACTCACACAAACGGAAACGAATGGTTGCGAGAAGCTAGGCCGAGGGTGTCTACCCGCCTGTTGCGCCACCTATTTATTTACTTACCAACATTTTTCACCTAGCACAGAAGTGATTCACTTTTCGCATGGCCGGGCTTAGCGATCTAAGCGCTCCGAGCGAGTCATGCACTTGGCGCACTTTTATAATTCAATAAAATTTAAAACAAGTAAAAGTTTTATCATTTGATACTCTCCACTACATACAAGCCACGCAAATGTTTTCCATGTGAGTTAGTTTTGTACTCGTGTTTTCAAGAGACAGACAGACGGACATGGCTGAAACGATTCAGAATGTGATACTTATTCAGATTTATGGGTGACTTCTTCTTTGCGTTACAAATGTAATGGCAAAGAGAATGTACCTTCCTATGGAGAGTATAAAAAACTTGTTTTCAACTTTGTATACCATAGCTATTATTTAATTAATAGAAAGATCTGTCAGTTAGTCACGAGACATTTAATAAAAAAAATTTATTAAAAACAACTACAATCTTATTTTTCTATCTTTTTTTGTCAGCAAATTTTTTGACGGTCTAGATTTTCTGCAATTTAATTTTCAATGGACAGTGAGGCCAAATAAACTTGTCAATCTTGTTTGGGACATTGTGTTGGAAATCACATTAACATGAAATTTTATATCATTTATCTACCTTTGTATTTTATTTATTCTGAAATAAAGCTTTGAACTAATAGGTTATGGGCTTATAAATCAAAAAAAAAAAACAGAATCAAATAAAAAATTTTTTCTTAAATTGAACTTTTACGAGAAAAGAAATGTCTGGACATCTGACTATCGATCGTTTACTCGGAAGGGAAAACTTCTCTACGTGGAAAGTTGCAATTAAAGCTTTCCTAGAACTTGATGATCTTTGGAAAGATACAATTGCGGTTGCAGCTGGTTCTACTGTGAATGCAGATAAAGACAGAAAGGCTAGAAGCAAAATAACTCTGTCACTAGATCCTTCATGCTTCGTCCACATTCAAAATTGCTCCAACGCTAAAGAAATGTGGAAGAAATTAGTTGATGCGTATGAAGATACAGGATTAACCAGGAGAATTGGTTTGCTTACCAAATTAACGTCAACCACGCTGGAAAGTTGCGGAAGTATGGATTCTTATGTTAAAACAAAGATGTCAACGGCACACGCCCTAAGAGAAATCAATTTTGCAGTCGATGACGAGTGGCTAGGATCTCTATTGCTTTCAGGGTTACCGGCTGAATACAAGCCGATGATCATGGCCCTTGAAAACTCTGGAATGAAAATCACTAGTGATTCTATAAAAATCAAGTTGCTGCAAGATGATTCCCAAATAACTACAAACACTGCCCTTTTAGCGAAACCTAAAAACAAAAAAAATCGTTAAGTGCAATTTTTGTAACAAGTTTGGACACTTGGAGAGCAAATGCCGCTTTAAATTGAAAAAAGAATCCAACCGCCAGAATTCTGCCATGTGTACCGTATTATCAACGATCAATTGCAGTTCAAATACGGATTGGTATTTTGATTCAGGTGCAACTAGCCACATGACGAAAAATAAGAACCTACTGACACACTCGAAGAAAAAGGAAGGAACCGTAATTGCAGCTAATAAAGAGGAGCTAAAAATTCAAGAGGTTGGTGTTACAAATATTCATCATCTTGATGGTTCAATTTCAGAAGTGACAAATATTGACCTCATTCCTGACTTATCAACAAATCTGTTGTCAGTAAGCCAAATTGTTAAAAAGGGTCATACTGTCGTTTTCAATAATCGAGGATGTAAAGTGATTGACAACACAAAGAAAACAATAGCAACAGGATCACATGAAAACAATCTCTTTAAGTTGGTGCAGAAAAATAATAACTTTGCATTTAGCGCTGGTAAAAAGACGAGCGCAGAAATTTGGCACAAACGCATGGGACACTTAAACATTAATAGTTTAAAATTGCTGGAAAGAGGACTTGCTACTGGAATTGAATTTTCAAGTAAAGCGTTTGTTCCTGATTGCAAAACATGCGCTTTAGCCAAACAAACAAGGCTGCCATTCAACAAGTCTGGATCTAAAGCTGACGAAATTCTAGATGTCATACACTCAGACATTTGCGGTCCAATGGAGATAAAATCTCTAGGAAAAAGTGTATCATTTATAACTTTTATTGATGATAAAACTAGAAAAATCTTTGTTTATTTTCTAAGGACCAAAGCAAGTTGGCTAGTTACAAAGATCTTTGAAGAATTTCGACTCATGGCTGAGAATCAAACAGGAAAGAAGATTCGAAAGTTTAGAACTGACAGAGGCAGTGAATACATGAGTGAGCAGTTTCAAGATAATCTAAAGAAACATGGAATTATTCACCAGACCACCAATAGTTACACTCCCGAGCAAAATGGACTGGCAGAACGTACAAACAGATCCTTAGTGGAACGTGCAAGGTGTATGCTAGCTGGAGCTAACTTAAGAAAAAAGTTTTGGGCGGAGGCTATTAATTATTCCGTTTATCTGTTGAATAGATCTCCCTCTAAGGCTACTAACAAAACACCTGAAGAAATGTGGACAGGTAAAATACCAGATCTATCTCATATTAGAACATTCGGATGCACTGTTATGGTACATATACCAAAACAAACCCGAAAGAAATGGGATGTTAAAGCCAAGGAATGTATTCTAGTTGGTTTCGATGGATGCACTAAAGGATATCGCGTTTATGACAAAGAAAAGTCTGTTGTCACCACAAGTCGTGATGTATCTTTTATCAACGAAGACCAAGATTATGTTCCTAAAGCAGTTCAAGATTTTAAATTCATACAACTTCCTTTGGAACCAGAAGTATTAAGTGAGTCAATTGTAGATATTTCTGATTATGAAGTTGCATTTGACGATGTCGAAATTAAAAATTCAGAAATTCTCAATATAATTCAAGAAGAAGCTGCCTCAGAAACGATTCCATTAGAAGAAGATACCACTCAAGGTCTCAGAAGAAGTAATAGAACTTGTTCAAAACCAGATCGCCTAGGAATTAGTAATCACGTTAAGTTTTCTGACATGCAGTCAATTCATGAAGATCCAAAGAGCGTTAACGAAGCTTTTAACCGACATGATGCTGATCACTGGAAGTTAGCAATGGAGGAAGAATACCAGGCTTTACTAGCAAATGATACTTGGCAGTTAACTGATCTACCTCCAGGTCGTAAAGCTATAAAATGCAAATGGGTTTTCAAAACCAAGAAGGATGTCACAGGGGCCATATGTCGATACAAAGCAAGATTAGTTATCAAAGGATACTCGCAGCGAAAGGGGGAAGATTATGACGAAACATTTTCACCTGTAGTTCGTCACGATTCGCTACGATATCTCTTTGCATTAGCTGTAAAAATGGACTTGCATATCGAACAAATGGATGCAGTAACAGCATTCTTACAAGGGAACTTATCTGAAGAAATATATATGGAACAACCATCTCACTTCATTGATAAAAATAATTCCAAGAAATACTGCCGGTTACAAAAAGCTTTGTATGGCTTAAAGCAGGCAAGCAGAGTTTGGAATCATGAACTGGATGAAGCATTAAAGAGTTTTGGACTTACGCAAATGAAGCATGATTCTTGCATATATTTTACTCAAAAGGGAGACAAGATTCTAATCGTAGCTGTGTATGTGGATGATCTGTTATTGTTTAGCAATATGAAAGAATGGACAAATGACATTAAATCTAAATTGCACAACCGATTTAAAATGAAAGACCTTGGACCTATTACCTACTGCTTGGGCATAAGAGTAAATCGTTCCAAAGATTGCATTACATTGGATCAAGAACAATATGTTGAACAAATTCTTGAGAGGTTTGGTATGAGTAATAGCAAAGGCGTTTCTACTCCTATGAACCACAGTGAAAAATTATGCAAAACTGACTTGAATCAAGAAAATTTATCTAAAATGCGTGGTATTCCATATCAGGAAGCAGTTGGGTGTTTAATGTACTTGGCAACGTGTACCAGACCAGACATAAGTTTCACCGTTAACATGCTTAGCAGATTCAATTCAAATCCTGGACCTATGCACTGGAATGCTGTAAAACACTTATTCAGGTATTTACGGGAAACATCAAGCTATAAAATTGAGTATCGAAAAAGTGGAAATGATGATATTATTGGTTACTCGGATTCAGATTGGGGCTCAGATTTAGACGAAAGAAAGTCTACAACAGGCTACATATTCATGTCGAAAGGAGGAGCCATTTCGTGGGCATCAAGACGGCAACAGACAGTAGCTCTATCATCGTGCGAAGCGGAGTACATGGCACTGTCAGCCACAATACAGGAAGCACTTTGGTGGCAAGGAATTAAAGAACAACTTGGCGATTTAAATGTTATCAATATTAAATGTGACAATAAGAGCGCTATAGCAATAGCAAAAGATTCTGCATTGCATCCAAAATCCAAGCATATTGATATCCGGCACCATTTTATCCAAGATACGTTGAAACAAGGAAAGATCTGTGTTTCATATATAGACACTAAACATCAAATTGCGGATGGATTTACCAAATCTTTAGACAGAGTAAAATTCTCTGAGAATAGAGATGCTATGGGACTTAAGAAGTAGTCGATGTTAATTTGAGGAGGAGTGTTGGAAATCACATTAACATGAAATTTTATATCATTTATCTACCTTTGTATTTTATTTATTCTGAAATAAAGCTTTGAACTAATACATTGTTTTATCAACTTGGTTTAGAAAAAATGCGTTCGCCACTTGCAAATTCGAGGAATACCTACTCGATTCTATCGAATCCCATAAAAGCGTGCATGAATCCTTACCGTAGGTGTTGCCTGATTGTCTTCGAGATAATGTTGGAGACCTAAAATTTCATCGCACAACAAATCTCCGTCAATATCAGATTTGAAGTCAGTATCAGAACAATGTCGCATGAGTTCTTCTTTATTTTGATTTTTTTATGTTTACCAAGAAATTCCAAGCGTCAGAAAAAGCTTGCATCTGTTGAAATCTTTCCTTCATAGATATAAGTAGGTTGTCCAAACAGCATTAAAAAAATTGACTTCGAATTTTGTATTTTAATCAGTTGTTGGTTCATCAACAACCTCTTCACCCGGTCGACGTTTAATACGTCGCTACAGAAGTGTTGCCCATTTTTCTAAGCTTATTCACTCTACAGGGAATACAGGGAATACACAATACAGGAATGCAACAAATCATAAGCCAAGTAGGTATGGATAGACCAGAGAATGGCGTCTTAACTATCGATAGATAGATATATTTTATTTGTTTATAAGCTTTAATTTTACAAATTGATTGGCATGGTTTTTTACAATTTCACAAAATTAGTATTTTTTGATATAAATTAATTAGTAAAGTATCTATAAGTATAAAATTTCTCATAAAATTTAAATTTAGGTTTTTAATTCATTTTTAGATAACAATAATTAATATGAAACCTGGATTTATTTATTCATTTAAAATAAAAGCTCTGAGTTTGAGTGAGTTAACGACATACATATTTATAAATATTATTTGCATTGTTTACGTCCTCTACGTTCATTATGCTTTTTAAGTCGGTCAATCTATTAGCAAAAAGGTAATGGTGTCTCTTACTTAGATGGCGCTACAGTCCGGGGTGGACCTGGGCCTCAACCAACACGCCTCTCCAGTTAGCACGATCTTTGGCTAACTGCCTCCAGTTGCGCACTCCAAGTTGGTTGAGGTCCCCTTCCACTTGTGCGCGCCACCTAAGGCGAGGTCTTCCTCTACTGCGTTGTCCCTCCGGGTTGGAATCGAAGACTCTTCGGGCCGGAGCGTTGGTGTTCATTCGCTCTACATGTCCTAGCCATCTTAGTCGACTGATACGTACTTTTCTGACAAGGTCGATGTCGCTGTACAGCTCGTAGAGTTCGCTGTTAAATCTCCTCCTCCAAAGCCCGTCAACGCAAACGGGACCGAAAATCACTCGAAGAATTTTGCGTTCGAAGCGACCAAGGAGATCTTCATCCGCTTTTGACAACGTCCATGATTCTGCGCCATAAAGCAGGACTGGGATGATGAGGGTCTTATATAGAGTCTCCTTAGTGTTTCTCGACAGGGCCTTACTAATCAATTGCCTTCTTAGGCCAAAGTAACAGCGGTTGGCAAGTGTAATTCTTCGCTTGATTTCTGATGTGATGTCATTTTCAGAATTAATAGCGGAGCCGAGATAGACAAAGTCCCGAACTACCTCAAAGTTATAGCTGTCTATCGTGACGTTCTGTCCGATTCGTCGATGTTGTGTGTCCCTTCTAGTTGACAGCATATATTTTGTTTTGCCCTCATTCACCACCAAACCCATTTTTGCCGCCTCTGTACTGATACTTGCAAACGCACCAGTGACAGCTCGCTGTGTCCTGCCAATGATGTCGATGTCGTCAGCGTATGCAAGTAGTTGGACAGACTTTTGGAAAATTGTGCCCCTGGTGTTGGCTTGCGAGTTTCGCACAATTTTCTCAAGAATGATGTTGAAAAAGTCACATGACAGCGCATCACCTTGTCTAAATCCTTTTTTGACATCAAAGGTCTCGGTGAGACTGTTTCCGACCTTTACGGAGCAGCGAGCGTTCTCCATCATCATTCTGCATAATCTGACAAGTTTGGCAGGGATGCCAAAACTAGACATGGCTCTGTATAGCTCGTCTCTATAAATGCTGTCATATGCGGCTTTAAAATCGATAAATAGGTGATGAGTATCGATTTGGACTTCTTGGGTTTTCTCCAGGATCTGCCGTAGTGTGAATATTTGGTCGGTTGTGGACTTACCGGGCCTAAAACCGCACTGATTCGTTGACAAATAGTTTCAGGCGTTCACACAGTACGGAAGACAGGATTTTGTAAGCGATGTTAAGGAGACTGATGCCTCTATAGTTGGCGCAGTTTAGAGGGTCTCCTTTCTTATGGATCGGGCAAACAATGCTGAGGCTCCATTCTTCAGGCATACTTTCCTCTGACCAAATTTTAGAAACGAGTTGGTGTATGCTCTCTACCAAGTCATCCCCCGCTGCCTTAAAAAGCTCGGCCGATAAACCGTCCGGTCCTGCAGCTTTGTTGGACTTCAGCTTGGATATTGCTATCCTTACCTCATTTTGGTCAGGTGGACGGAAGTCTTGGCTTTCATCGCCCAGGTTGAATGGTTCATTCTGCCTGACAGCGGAATTTGTGTCGTCTTCGCCGTTTAGCAGTCTGCAGAAATGGTTTTTCCATGTCCTCAGCACCGACTGTGACTCTACTACAAGGTTTCCTTGTACGTCTCTACAGGTCTCTGTTCGGGCCTTGTTCCCGTGACACGTTCTTTTTACCTTTTGGTAAAACTTCCGAACATTGTTCCTGGAGTAACACCTCTCTATTTCCTCGATCGCGCGCTTCTCATGCTCTTTCTTTTTCCTCCGGAGAAGCCGGTGTTCTTCCCTCCGTTTTTGCTCGTAGAGCTCACGAGCTGCTCTCGTCCTTCTCTGCAGCGCCGCTTTGTAGGCCAGTTGCTTTGCTGCATGTGCTTGCCGGCACTCTTCGTCAAACCAGGGGTTTCGCGGTGGTGGTCGGGTGAAACCTAGCACATCAGTTGCGGCTTTTCTGATGGCTTCTTGGCATCGATGCCACTGGTCTTCAGCACTTGATGCTGGCTGCACAGGACTTCTCGAGAGGTTGAGGGAGACGCGATCGGCAAAAGTTCTGGCGGTTTGTTGCGTTTGTAGCCGTTCAACGTTGAATCTTCTCACAATATTTCCTCGTTGTTGTGGTGTCTGTGATATCCGCATACGTACCTTGGCTACAACAAGGTAGTGATCCGAGTCTATGTTGGCCGCTCGGAAAGTTCGGACATCTAGAATACTGGAGGAGTGCCTTGCGTCGATCGCAACATGGTCAATTTGATTGACCGTTTGATGGTCTGGTGACCGCCATGTTCCTTTGTGAATGTTGAGGTGTGGAAACCGTGTGCTTGCTATAGTAGCATTACGTCCCGCAGCAAAGTCAATTAGCCTAAGTCCGTTTCCAGACGTGGTGTCGTGTAGGCTGTGTTTTCCGATTGTGCTACCAAAGATGTCCTCCTTTCCTATTTTGGCGTTAAAATCACCTAAGACAATTTTAACGTCGTATTTAGGACATTGCTCATATGTTTTGTCGAGGAGCTCATAGAAACATTCTTTGGTAGCGTCGTCTTTATCTTCTGTGGGGGCGTGAGCGCATATCAGGCTGATGTTGGCGAATTTAGCCTTGATGCGGATAGTTGTAAGGCGCTCACTTACGTGTCGAAAGCTCAAGACTTCTTGCCTAAGTCTGCCGCTTACAACGAATCCGCATCCAAATAGACGCTGCTTCTGCTCTCTGTAGCAATCACCGTAGTAGATGTCACAGGTTTTCATCCTTCTTTTGCCTGGCCCATCCCACCGCACCTCCTGAATGGCGGTGATATCTGCCTTGTAGCAGTCTAGGGCCTCCGCTAATTGTTCGGCTGCACGCGGTCTGTTCAGGGTTCGAACATTCCACGTGCAGACCCGAACGTCATTGTCCTTTTTTCGTTTTGCAGGGTCGTCAACAGTGAATCCATCCGTATCCGAGGCTCTTGGTTGCTTCGTAACCATTAATTTTTCCGTGGTTGGGTAGTTAGCCCCACGCACAACCCCCAACCTGGAGGACCAGGCCCTAAGATAACCCTAGGACAGCGGGTCGGATACTCCGTTGTCAGTAACCCACTTCGGGGATATGAGTGCTGCCGTTGGCCCATAAAGGGTTCATCCGCCACCATCTCTATTTCAGCACCCTGACTAGTGCTGAAAATCCTTACAGACCTTTGCTCCAAATATGTCAGAGAAGCTCACGCAAGGTATCTGCCATCTCGACTGTTGACAACACCGTTGATTCAATCTTGTGTATTCATCCGCTGTATGTCCTCTTTCTGAGGGGCTCATGTAAGACCTCTGAGACTCGTTCAGTCAGTCATTCCGACAGAGCATTATAGTGTTGCTATTTTCTTCGTGTTCAACACTCGCGCTTATAAGTTTAGCAAGCCAAGCCCGGTTGAGCGAGACCAGTACCCGGTGGTTACCACGCGGAGGTAAAATAAGCACAATTGATGTGTATGAAAAAGTTACAACAGCTGGGCACCGCCAAGTTGATGCCAATCAGCGCCTACCCGATTCATACACACCCAACCAATGGTGTCTCACTGCATTAAAAATAGGACATCTTAGGAGGAAATGGTCAATACTGTCTTTTTCATAGGTGTTACAAATCGTACAAATGTTCGCTGGGTCGAAATTGTGTCTATCTCCGTGCAAGATGATCCTATGGGCATACTTGTTTGCACACCTAATTTGGGCTATGACCTTATGGATGAACTGTTTCAAGGCCACATTCAAGTATGGAGCCGGTTTATATTCTGGCTCTTGTATGATTTCTAACGAAGATGCATAATAAGAGCAGGAAGTGGAGCCAGTTGCTTTTCTGAAGTCTTCTTCTATTAATATTTGTTTTAAGTCCCTTAGAATGCTTTCATAAGATCCTCGTATGCTTGATAAGTTTTGCTGTTCCCATACATCTGCGAAATTTCTCATTAAGAGGTCCTTAAATTGTGTTATCCAGTTTGGTCGTTGTGTGGAAAGATGGGTTCTGAAAGTCTCATTATAACACTTTTTTATAATGCGGTCATCCGTAGCACTTAAAAGCTTTATCCAGAAATTCAAAGTTTCTACACGCACTACGTTGCTTTGGGTATTGTTGGCTAATCCAAGTAATTTCTTCAAAACTGTCGTTTGGATTACTTCAATTTTTATCAATTTTCAATTTCAATTTCAATTTTTTTGTCTTAACTATCGTATACAAATAAACGAACCGCGCCAAGTTGAAGGATAATTTATACGAAATTTATGTAGTAAAGGCAGTTCGATTGTTACGCGACGTCTTGGTGGAAATAGAGTCTTATAATTCCCTTGTTAACATAATGTACCCTTAAGCAGAAGTTGTAACTTCACTATTATAAGTATTTCTTAATAGAATCCAAATAAAATAAATCCAAACAAATTTCAAAAACGTCTTATTTATCTAAATTCTTTTCTTTTTTAGCTGTCATCTGTGTTTACCAAATTTAAATCACCCTAAGTTGATTACGACTAACATATACAAGACAACATGAATCCGCCAACTGCTAATGCAAAAATCTCGCAAATTTATTATTTTTTAATTAGCATCTTCCTTCCCTCATAATTCCATAAGAACAATATTCATATAATCCATGCTCCCAGCAATATATACATTTATACGAGGGAGCGAAGAAGGCAGAGAAAATTAAAACGTCAACATCCGTCTTTTTCATTAGAATATAAGTAGGTAGGTAGGTATATAATGCACCGCCTTTGGAGTGCCTATACCTTTATCCAGAGAAAGCACAACATACAAACATGGGAAAAAGTGAAAAGAATTATGGTTATACAATATTTATGTAGCTATGACTGTGCATTAAAGTAGGTACCGCAAACCGGTAAAACCGTGGTTTACTGGTTTAGCCAAGAAAGCTTCCTCTGTACAGTAGTTGAAAACAATTAACAAAGCCGTGGGCATGGCCATTCAAAAAAAAGAAAAAAAAAAACAGTTTAAAATGGAAAATGTTTGCTGGTGTGAATGCAAATGTGGGTTAAACATTTTACTTAGTATCTACTTCTTGTTGTAATGTGGATGATAACGACTTGAGCTGCATCAGGAATAGGGACAGCAAATGAAGCAATATGAGAAACGGCACACAGGCGTCAACAACGTCAACTAAGTATATGAGGACGGAAGTGGGCAAACAAAAAAAAATATATTTTCCCAGCATTAAAACGAATGGTACCTCTTTCTACCTACTACTTTTATTTGTTCGTTAGAGAGGCTACGAATACTAGGTATATCTGTGTTCAACTCAACGCCAGCTTTGCCAACTTTTGCTTTACATTTTTAAAGAAGGAATTAAGAAATAAAGTTCTTGGTTAATGTCGTGACGAGAAAATGTTCCTTCTCAGAATTTAATTGCTGTGCACTTAAAACGCAAAATCTGTCTAAAATTTAACACATGAGTACCTACCTACCTACAGCAGATTTGTGTTTTTTTAAATACGCTTTAAGTAAAGGTATCAAAGTATACGATAGTGACCTAACGATTAGGGCTTCCAAATATGATCTCTCTTATTCTGGTTGGCTGCCACATTCTTATAGTCACAAACGTTTGGTTGTGAAAAGCTAACGCACCGTCCTAATGTATGGACCGTTCAACTATACCTAACATTTATTATGTAAGGTAAATAGGTTTAGTTAGGTGGTTGTCCTAAAAGGGACACACTTAGACCATATTATTTGTTCTACTGCGATAATATGAGGGAGGGGGTAATAAATTTGGCAAGAAAAAACAATGGGCCGGACATTATACATGTGGAACCTCTATTGCTATTTCTCTTGAATTTGCGAATTGCTTTTGAAAGGCATATCCTTATGTACCTTACCTCGTTAAGAGGTCCTGAAAGTGACTGAAGCAGTCAAATTTTATGAAGTTATTACCTCCTGGTGGCGGTTTGTCTTCGTGCAAAGATGAAAGGTGACCATAGAGTCTGCCCTCTGCCCATTGCCTTTGACAGTCCATCAATAAGTATAGGAAGACATCGGGTGCGTGGCAGAAGTGGGTGATTAAATCAATCCGCTTTGCTGCTTGACCAAAAAGTCAATGAACGACTTTTCTTCTGGAAAATAGTGGACGGTAACCATAGCAGTCTGCCCCCGTTTATATCCTTTGAAATAAACTGTGGCGCAACAGGCGGTAGACACCCTAGGCCTAGCTTCTCGCAACCATTCGTTTGCGTGAGTTTCCCTTTTTGGGACGAATGGAACGAACCTACAATTTTATGCCGAGTCCGAACGGCTGCATTGAGAAGCTTTTTCAGGACAGTCATACTCTCGAATGTTTGTCAGACGTTCGCGAGAGGTGGCGCAGTAGAAAAAACCTTAAGATGTAATTTGTGTTTTTTCGGGGATCGAACATGGGATCCTGCGCCCACAGAGACTGGTGCTAATCTGAATAACTTCATTGAAGCACTCTACCCTCCTGGCTATAGCTACCGAAAGAGAGATCGCGGTTTGTCTTAGGGGAAAAAGGCAAAGGGTTACTGAAACAACCTAACCTGCGGAGTTGCTGGCTTAATAAGATAATTGCTGACTGTGTGAGAAAGGTCACAGTTATTAACCACAATAATATTGATAATATCGACATGTTCAAGCCAACTGTGGAATTGTATCGACTGTCGTAAAAGCGTATTTTTTTTAATATAAAAAGGGATTCCAAATCCTGGAGCACTCAGACGAATCTCGGTCCATTGTACTACCAAGCAGAAACCCCTTTTTTGGTGTAGTGTTGGAGAAACTCTGATATTATTCGTTTCCCTTATGGTCGGTGGCAGAGTATTGCTGTCCCCCGCCGGGGCTCGAACCAACGCCGGACGGGTCACAAGCAATGCCGTTACAATTCTTCTTGGAATTAAATGATGTACCTATTACGTATCTATACTCAATTCACTCTGTGTAGTCACAAAATACAACTCATTTGCATGGATTACTCTTGCACCCTCTTGCGAATTCTTCAAAAGCAAACCCTTACCAGCTACTTTGTGTTACCTGCACCTAACTTATACGAGTATCTGTCTGTCGAAATTAGAACAAAAAAAAAAAAAAAGAGAAATAAAAACACAAGAATATGCAAGCAAAATATGTTGCAATTGTAATGTGCAA
Organism: Cheilosia soror; assembly: GCA_949372485.1. Classification (NCBI taxonomy): domain Eukaryota; kingdom Metazoa; phylum Arthropoda; class Insecta; order Diptera; family Syrphidae; genus Cheilosia; species Cheilosia soror. The sequence continues at coordinate 69,698,717 of OX443562.1, read as the reverse complement.
CAGAGGAGGTATCTAGTAGGTACTTACCTCGATTTGATATGGCTCCCTCCGCTGACGTTAGCAAAAGTCCTAGATGTAAAAAGCAACTGAAGCTAATTACGATTAAAATGGGGCAATTCATTCTCGCAGATAGCGCTGTGGCTGTTGCTCTTGCTGTTGTGGCAGCCGAACTTTTTGTTGTTGTTGTTGATGTTGGTTTTGCTGATGGCTTTCTTTTAGTCGTTGCTGCCATTTTGCGTGGAAAAATGCTCATTGTGGTTGAAGACAACAAAAAAAAAAAACTTTTATCTCCTACTACCACTTCTGCTCGGTTTTTACCCTTATTATGCTTCGAAACACACGTGCATACACTTTTGATTCGGTTTTCCTATGAAAACGTTTTCGTTGTGTTTATATGAAAATTCTTTGCTTTTATTTATTGGGGTTAAGTTTTTCTTTCCGTTTTTTTTTGCTTTCTTTATGATTACCTATTATTTTTTTTTTCCTGTGAATTACTGTTAATTGCAATTTAATTCCGTGCAAACTATGTAATTACACACAAGCGTATGTAGGTAGGTATACTCGATGTCTCCGCTTTGCATTGCACTTATTTTTTTTTTCATTAAATTTAATTACTACTACGATCCAATTACGTTGGAAAAATAAAATGAAAATAATATTAAAAAACAACAAGGTGGTCAATTAACATTCACAAATGTTGTGATTGAGGGCGCGTTTTGTAGCATGCCATTCGATATCACTGAGAGTACCTATTCGCGCTAAAATATTTTCAACTTGTAATCAAATTCAATGTCCATAAACGTCCTTTTACAGGCAATGCGGTGTGGGTGGATGATCAAAATTTTACAGCGTTGGCGTTGTCAGAGCTCGTTTAACAGAAGGTTGATCAACTTAATTGAATGTATCTGAAAATAAATAGACAAACAAAAATTAATCTGGGTTAGTCAAATTTTGTGAGCAATAATGTAACTTTTAATAATAATTATACATGTGGCAATATTGTTATGTTCATTATTATGTAATTATGGATTCCGTTTCCACACAAGCGAATGTGTTGTGTGTGTGTGATGGCTAATGATGTTTTTGTGCGTCAAATTGATTATGGGGATAAAATAGTTATATCTAATAATTAGGTATCAGTATTCGTAAATCACAAGCCCTGCCCTTGTTGCTGTTTGTCGCAGTTTTTGATCATAACTTTGAGTTAATTAATTCTGATCTATGTGTAGATAATTGGAAATAGTGACAAACATATCCATACAAAAGTGGATTTTTGTTTTTTGGGAAAGTTCATTAAAATTGCCATACTAAAACCAAAATCGTCCTGTGCACATTGGTCAATATTAACACAAATACATGTCCAAAATCGTGGTGTGTTTATTTTGATTATGGTTGGCGATAAGTAGCATACGCTTATGGGTCCGCTCTGCCGCAAATTGTAAACAAACATATACCTATGTAGAGCACTAAAAAAAATACCTACCACCTAGTATGGAAAGGGCAAATAGGCGAACCTTTTACCAGCTGCATGAGCGCCCCAAAGTGCTTGCTAAGATGTTGAAGTTGTAGTTTACCTACTCGAATATAAGCCTACTAGCGGACCTGGCCAACTTCGTCTCGCCCCAATTTAACGCCTTCTGATAAACTTCAGAGTGATAATAAAACACAGATAATGTAGTTCAAATTTCAATGTGCTTTATTTGAATGGAATCGAAATCGATTTGTTTTCCGGCGCAAAAACGAACAACGAAGACGGTTTGCCAACACGCGAACGGGCAACGTACAGCTGACAGTGTGAAAAACAGGGAAATTCAAGATGAATCCCGTACATACTTCCAACGATTGGCCTTGAGATTTATTGATTGTCATCGCAAAAGGTAATCGAACGGGGAACTGATACTGAATACGCTTGAAATGGAATGGAAGATTTTCGGATGATTCAGATTCCGCGACATGATTATAATCGATCCCACCTTCAGCTGTAAATTATGTGGTGGAGTTCCTGGCACATCAAGCGAGTTCAAAAATTCCGTCGGATAGTTGGTCGCTTCATCCTCGTCGGTCACGCTATCAACGGATTTGTAGTTTTTACGAATGCAGTTCTTCAGCGATTTGACTTTGAATACTGAAATTCAAGCTATCGATGTCCTTTCCTTATTCTTCGCTGCTAGTATTGCACGTTCACTACCTAATCAAATCGAGACTTTTACAATTTTGTGAAATGCCGGGGAACACTTTGGTGATGAGTTTCTCCATCGACGATGTAAACTCGCAAAAATTTGCCGGGAATGATATCAATCCAGTCGAAACATTAATGGGAATTTGGCCAATGCCAAGCGACAGTAGTTGTCCCGAGAATTCACTAGCAGATAGGTCGTTCTGCAATGCGACTCTCATGTTCGTGGTCAATTGGAACCCCTTGACAAACCGCCACAAAGACAAAGATTTCAGGATTTTTCACCTTTACATCGTCCAAAATCATCAAAATGCGATAAAATGCAAAATTTCGTCAAAAAAAAATTAAAAATGTTCGCGTTTTTTCCGGAATTTTCCAAGTTTTCCATAAAATTTTTTTATTTTTCCATTTGAAAAGCCATTTCGGAACAACTTTTCTGGAGGGTTTTCCCAAAATTGTCTTTCAGAAGAACCTTCTCCTGGCAATTACGAACAACTGAAAAAAAATTTGAGCCAAATTGATCCAGCCGTTCTCAATTGATGAATTACTAACTATACATTTTTGCCACCATTTTTTAAGGTTCCGTTCCCATAGGGACAAAACGGAAACTTTTTGTTTTCGCTACGATGTCTGGGTGCCTGTCCGAAACCACTAAGCCAATTTTGTAGCTGTCTATCTCAAGAACTAATAGACGTAGAAGGAAATTAAGCCCATGTACCTATACCTTCGACTTAGATCGTATAGCGATCTCAATACTATGAGTTCGAGCTCACAACATAAGATCTTCCTGGGGTGGGATTTTCTTAGTTAAATTCTCCGTAAAACAGTCTTTTAGACTACCAAATAACTAAAGTGTCTTTCAGGCAGAAGTTCTGGCTATTCGTAAAGCCGAAGCAGCCGAATTAAAGCACTCTAATCGCCAATATTAAGTCATGCACTGTCGTAAATCTTTAAATGCAATCTCAGGTATGTGTACGTTAGCGCTGTGCTGGATCCCTGGTCGTAAAGATATACCTACCAGATTACTCTAAAGCAGACGAAATAAGAAGGAACGGGCACGAAAATGGAACTCTTTACTGGTAAAGGAGAGTCCCAAGTACCAATTGAAACTATAAGATACAACATCTCCATACTAGCACTGCAACAGGCTAACGAGATATGGCAGAATCTTAACATCTGTAACCATGCAAAAACAGACCTGGCCACGGATAAGTCGGCGCATGACAAAGATCCTGTTAAATGTTAGTGTAACACACATCGTAGCTCTTGTCGGAGTACTAACAGATAGTCAGTGTACTAGGAAGACGTGCCGCAAGGCTTGGGTCACAGCAAATGACTTTTGTCGCAGTTGCATGGATGAGGAGGAGGAGGCAACGCCCTCCCACGTACTATGTAACTGCCCGGCGGTATCCTCGATTAGAAATCAAACTCTAGGAGACTACTTTTTCGGGAAGCTTTGCTGATATTGCGGAATCAGATATCAGCTAAATACAAAAAATGTCTCCAAAGTTCGAAATAGTTCCTAGAGAAGCGGAAATAATCGATTCTGCTTGTGGTACATATTACAATGGACCTTATTTGGTCTAAGTGAATGACTTCGTATGAAATGGATAATTGCCACCTACCCTAACTTAATCTTATTGATTACGATATTTGGGATCTATCTATCATTTCGAGCTCAGACTCTAATTGCTGCTGTCTCACTGTCACTCTAAGTTCTCCTCTGACAATTCGTTCAATTTCTTTATGATGCCGAATATATTCACCAAAATTGTTTCTTTTTTTATCTCATTTTCTGTCTATTGACCTATAGACATCGTATCGTTCGGCATTTCTTTCTTCTCGTCTATTGCACTTTTAGTTTCTTTGTAAAAGTCTTCTTAAATATTTATCTGGCTCTCAAGAAGAACTTTCGGTTAAGTGCATTTAACTCTCATTTTAAGTGAAGGATGAAGGCTATATTAGAGAAAATTTTCCTTATTTGAACACAAGTCTTCCAAGAAAGTTGGCAGTCGGAAACTAGCCGCAATTTATTTGTTACTATTCCAAATATGCAGACACTCGATAAATCAATAACCTCCTCTTTCTCGACAGTGAGTAAGCTGCTGTACGTTTTAATTATTTCTTATATGCAGATTTACCTACTTTCTTTTCATATTCGACTTATGGTCATTCCACATCTAAACAAAAAATATAAAACTATTCTTGAGATAAGAAATAACATCTACTTTTAATGGGAATCATTTAATTTTTCCACTCGGCTATTATTGGCGGTGTTAAATATTTAGTGTCTAAAGGTCATCTCAACCCCAGGACTGTCTTGCTAACTCTGGTGGTCGCTTCCAATAATTTTTTGCAATATCGGGATTTATCTTCATAGAATCATCAATTCCCGAAATTAATCACGGTTAGTTGTTGCTTTCTTTCAATAGGAAGGATACTCGTTGATATGGTTTGTGAAATGTAGGTATAATGTAGATACGTACCCTACATACTTGCAACACTTTCAGAAAATCACAACCGAACCTCAAACAACAACAACAAACGCCAGGATACCTACCTAATGAATTAAACGCAACTTTACCGACGGCTGAATACTTTAAGTGCATTTTACTATGGCAATGGCAAGTTATATGAATTTGAGTAAATAATTCCCCTCAGCGGATTCTACCAATACGGTTGAGTGTAAAAGAATTTAAAAGAACAAAATTTTAACATAAACATGAGATGTTTGTAAAGCACGTTTCCAGCTATCACAATTATGCAGTGACGTATCTATACATATGTAATATCTATACAAAACATTTTCGTATACGAATATATTCACTTGTACTTGTACACCATCATCATGCAGCACTCCTTCGGTGTTCCTTGAATCGATACATTCTTAGTTATAGACGAGCAGAAAATCGATTCCTAACAATTGATTTCCCTGTAGGGTTTGAAGCTGACGGATTATTCTGCGACAAGCTAAAGAATCAGGGCATGATGTATTTGGTGAATGAGTATTATGTTATGCAATCAATTTGGAAGAGGATTACTTCAACCGAAACAAATAGAACTTCTATTAGAACTCTTGTATCGGTTTATGGGACAAAGATATGTACATGTACAATGCGGTTCACTTGTTTAGACGCACAAGAATTTCGTTTTATTTCTTTTACGTGGAACAATAAGGAAAAAAAACTCTTTTAGCAGGAAGGTACCTACCATTCATACACTATAAAACAAACATAATTTCATTCTTGATGATGGACCCATAACGGTAGTTTTACTAATTTTTTCCTATATACCATGCAAAAACGTACTTAATTTTTTGGTTCACTTGAAACAAAATCTAAACAAAATATAAAATATATATATAAAAAAAATACGCACCTGTTAAAAAAGTCGAAAAACAACAAAACACCAAATTTGTTTGCGATATTTTTATTTTTTATACCCTCCATAGGAAGGTATATTCACTTTGTCATTACGTTCGTAACGCCAAGAAGGAGTCACCGGAGACCCCATAAGTTATATATATTCTGAATCAGGATCACATTCTCAATCGATTTAGCCATGTCCGATTGTCTGTCTGTCCGTCTGTCTGTTGAAAACTCGATAGCGTCCAAACGAATCAATCTAGTTGAATGAAATTTTGTGAGAGGACTTCTTTCTACCGTCTTCAGGTTGGTATTGAAAAGGGGCTATGGTCAAGTAGTTCTGGTACCTTGATTGTGTTGATACTGATTGTTGCCTCTATAAATTTTACGGGGACAAGATTTTCAATAATATTAAAGTCAGGCGAATGTGGCGTACCTACAGTGCAATATTTTAATATTTTTACTGGCAACCCATTCAAGGCGTGAATATGTGTATAGGCACATTATTCTTTTGTAATATCCATGGAATAGGTCCACAAAGGTCCTTTATTGAAAAGCTACTTCCAAAAAAGTTTTTCAAGAAATACTAGTATTTATTGGTGTCTACTACATGTGTCTACTTTATGACGTTTATAATGTAGAAGCATTGATCGTTGGTCAATGGTTAGAAAACGGACTTAGATTATCCGTTTTGGGCTGTGCGTTGATGACTTAGTTATTTAAAACAAACAATAGCTTACTGAATTTCATAACAAGAATCTAATCTCAACTGCAATTTTCTAAATACATATTTATCAATTTCCTACATACTACAATATTCCATATTTTATATGTATACTAGCGGAGCCCGTGCACACTTCGTAGTGCAAAATAGTTAAAAAGATAAACTGTTTTTATTGTAATGCTCTGTGGTACACAACAATTTTTGTTTTTCCAGAAATCGTATTGTCTAGACAATATTATTGACTTTCGGGACAATGCATTATTCACATCAATGTTACAAATTTTAAAAACGTTGGCTTCCAATTCCAAGACTGTGGAAGTAGCTGTACCCGCCCGGCTTTGCCCGTGCACAGGAATTGTATTATGTTTAGGTCTTAGGTAATAGTGTTGTTTCGTAAAATGCGAGAAATGAGAATAAATCGACTTGCTGGAATTGTCTTTCTGCCTATACCTGAAATACAGCAATACGAACAAATCAAAAAAGGGTAATGAAAATCGGCCCAGCGGTTATCGAGATATAACGTCATCGAGTTTCAGCCCATAAAAGATATTTTTCGTATAGGAGGTATGTATAGGATTTTTAATGTTTTTTTTTTTGTGTGGGAGGTACCACGCCCATTTGTCCAATTTTGACCAAACTTCACAGGACCACTCCACTGCCAATAACTAAGTTATCTGTAAGTTCGAGCTCGGTCGATTTGGTAGCTTTCGAGATATAAGATTTTGAATTTTTTTTGCATGGGCGGTGCCAAGCCCCTCTGTCCAATTTTGACCAAACTTTACAAAAACCGTATAGGGACGAATACCAAAGATTTGTGGAAGTTTGGTTAAAATCGGTAAATGCGTTAAGGCGTGAATCGACGACAAACATTTTGGGGCTCAATTTTTATATATATAGATAGGGATGATTTGGATGATTGCTGTTCCTAAAATAATTGTATCTAAATACAAGAGGTTAATTTTGGGTTTAAAATAAACAAATGAACTCAAACTGTCAGCGTACAAATCGCATACCTACATATGCACAGTTTGAAACAAACTACTATACTCAGTCCCATTTATATTTTCAGTACAGGGAAGATAGGGTATTTGCCTTTCACCCTTACTTTTATGGATTTCAATAAGCTGTCTCCATTATAAAGCTCTCACATGGTTGCCATAGTGAGCACTATAAATTGGCATAATTCTCTCACAAATATCGGTAGGGTTACCAGCCGTTTATAAAATATTGCTCTTTATACCCGCATTTTTTCGGGTACCCGTTTCTTTTTGAGTACCCACTTTTTTGGGTACCCGCATTATAAAAAGTATAAAAAACTGTGTCTCAATATTCAATTCCAAGTACTTCTGAATTTAGGATACCCACTACCCGAAATTACCGGGTACCTGTGAACTTGGGTAATAAATTCAACTCGACAATAAACCTCATTGTTTCGACAGCTGGTGGACTGTATATTAATATCCTCCTCCTCCTCTTTATCAGTTCTCGATTTTTTTACACATTTTTTGAAGCAGCAATAATAATATTATTAAACATACAAAAAATTCCCTGATTGAGCCGATGATACAAAATAATAAAGTAAACAAATTAAACAGTGTTTCATTTCTGCTAAAAGACAAAATCGAAAAAATGGTTTAACTGCATATTAACAGATCCATCAGAATTACAAAATAATTAAAGGAGTACCTAAAAACTGTATGGCAACATCCCACATAATCAAATTCATTTATTTGCTCTCAAAAGCTTTAAAAAGCAACAAAACACGAAAGTTCTTTGACACAATCCATAGAAAAACCCGTAATGATATTTTTGCAAATGAATATGGTAACACTCTTCTGAGGTGCTTAAAACACACACCAACACCACACATGTTTATTTTCTGTGATAAAATAGCAACCGCACACGAGAAGATCACCCTCATCGTCATCCTCCTCATTCTGCCAGCACATGCGAGGCAGACTGGTCATGGTGGGGTGTATGCGCCTTTGAGGAAAATTTCTTCATAAACAGACTGGTCATGGTGGGTTTTACGTAAATGACAACAACAATTCCTTGGTAAGTCAGTGGCTTGGTTTTTATTTCAGTGGCAATTATTGTGATTGAGTGCCGTAAAAGTATCTACTGGCACCTTTGGTAGAAAAAAGAGCTTCCCATAAGGCCTGTACTGAAAATATAAATGGGACAGAGTATAGAGGTACAAACGAATCCGTCCTGTCGTTAAGAATACAGCTACCTACCATCACGCAGACAAAGATAGAATTGCGAGACTCAGTTTTTGAGCTGTACCTACTATCATCTTAATATCATAATTAATTGATCTAAAAATTTGGACTTAAAAAAATATCTTTCTCACATTACATACAATATGAGAAAATTGAAAATTTAGATCGATCTGGGTACGTGATTTTATTTGCTAAGATCCAACCAAACTTCCCCACTAGTGCACCTCACATGCTCACCCACCCATTATAATTTTCAAATCATCATAGCCTACCCTTGACACCTAAGTCCAAAAGCCACGATCATGACACCAATGCTGCCAATAAATCCAAGAAATACAAAATACATATGTATTGTTAAAAATCCGATCTATGATTTCATATTTCTCCTTTCCACATTGTTATTCTCTTAAATATCAATTCCAATCGTCATCACTCAACAGCACCACACTCATCATCATGCTAAAAGTACTCTCCCCACACACCACCCCTATAATATGCGAAACGAATAAATCGATCCTATCTTTCATTTCATATTCCTTCTTTTCATATTGTTATTCTCATAAATGCTAAAAGTACACTTCGCCTAAAGCGGCCAATAGACAGTACACTTGTGACTGCACCGGTATTATGACAAAGGTGGGCATTCCGCCATACACATCACACCGATCGACACACCGACAACAAAAATCAAAAACTTTTGATTTTATTCGTTCCGTGTCTGACACCAAAATCGGTGTGTGCACCAGCCCACACACAGCACACATTTCCGTAAACCGACACCGGTGCAGACACATGTGTAGTGTCTATGGGCCGCTTAACCTAACACACCACCACCACTAACTACCTACGAGTATAGTTATATCGCATATGCGAAAAGTACCCACTTCCACTCCTTACTACTGGAGAATAAAAGACAACAAAAATAATAATTGTTCTTTCTCTTTCATCTGCATGTTGTCAATGAGACGAATAAGAAAAGAAGAAGGGGATTTATTTCCTTTCAAATATTCATATACAACAACAACAAACCAGTAAGAACTAGACCGCCGACTTCCCGTGCACCTACCCGATTCGACATACAAAAAATAACCATGACTGTGAATACGTGTAATTAATGGCGGCAATAGTTTTCCGTGCTATGCCATGGGCCTAGGATTTTTCAAGTATGCGTGCGTTAATGGCGCCCCTATGATTTTGTAAAGCACCAATACATGAAAAATCCTGGGCCTGCCGGCAGCTTGTTGGCAAAGTCCGTTATGTGGGAGGAGTCGACGGTCTATTCTTATTGGTTTGTGACAACAACCATGTTCGATGTGAGTAGTTGGTCTTAGAGTTGGTTGGTGGCGCTAGTGCATAAATGCGAAGTTATAGTACTATAATAGTGTATAAAGAGTCCGCCATCTAACGTTTTTTTTTCAACTACTCCTTATTTCGCGAATGGTAACACTTAGCTCATGTCTGATTTGACAGATAATTAGTTTTATACTTCCGCTGAACGAATATGGTTGTGTATACGCTTGAACAACGCTGGGAAAAATTGAGACATTACTTTGAAAATCATGGTAATGTTGCAGAATGTGTGCGAAAATTGCGTACGGATTTTTGAAAAAGAGAACCACCGTCAGCTCCGTATGTTCGTCATCTTGTGAAAAAAGTGAAAGAAACTGGCATCCTCATCGATAAACCAAAGCGTGAAAAGCCAAAAACAGCGGGTACACCCGAGAAAATTGCTGCTGTGGCAGAAAGTGTGCGTGAAGCGCCATCAACATCAATTTTCCTCGAAAATGAGCAAGGAGTGGCCGTTACAGTCAATGGCGATCGTTATAAGGCCATGTTGAACGAATGTTTGTTCACAAAAATTGAAGAGGAGGATATTGGCAACATTTGGTTTCAACAGGACGGCGCTACGTGCCATACAGCCGAAGCTACACTCGATGTTTTGCGCCCTGTTTTTGAAGATCGCATTATCAGCCGCAGGACTGATGTCGTTTGGCCACCGCGGAGCTGCGATTTGACACCGTTGGACTGTTATTTGTGGGGTGCCGTAAAAGATAAGTGTTACGCCGACATGCCAGAGACAATTGACACTCTAAAGGACAATATTCGTGAAGCAATTGGTGAAATACAGCTGCAGACAATCGATAATGTGCTTAAAAATTGGACCGATCGTGTAGGTGTATAGGCTACTGCATGGCCAGCCGAGGCAGCCATTTGAATGAAATTATTTGCCATTATTAACCGGAAGGATTGTACTTTCAAATAAAAACATAAATTTGAGAAAATATTCAGTAGTTTTTTTTATAGCGTTTTAAAAAAAAAAGTTATTTGGCGGAACCTTTACAATTGTATCGCTCTGTTGGGTTTCGGGATATAAACACATTCCAATACGAAAGTGGACGAATTAGCAATACAAGTCACAAGAAAGGTGAATGCTAGATGGACCGCACTAGAAAATTGATGTAGGTACCACAAGAATGCTATGGCCAAACATCAATAAAGACAGGATGCACAGTTTTATACGGAAGTATTAGAAATCCTTTACACTCTATCGTAATAATCATAAAAATGCGGTACAATAACCTACGGTAGGTACAGCAAAAAGAGAAAAATGCGCTTGACGGGGGAAGAAATTTTTAGAGGCTGAGCTGATGAGGGAGTTCTTGAGGACACAAATAACTTCCTTTGAAATTGCAAAGGTTTCCAACACACCATACTATAAATTCTTAGGAAGACACTTCTTTCAAGACTTGGACGACCTTTCAAGCACATCCATATAGAAAAGATAATAAACGTCATCAATGCCTCAGGATGGTTTGCCCCAATTAGTTTAGTTTAGTTTAGTTTAGTTTATTTTCATCAAACAAAGTTACAATACTTTAGTGATTACTTGATATATAATATAAAATATAATAGATAAATAAAAAAGCCAAAAATAAAAAAAAAATTAAACATTGCCACCATTAGAGTTGCTTAAGATTAACAACAAATTATTTTTAAATGAAAATCTACTTAGACTAAAATCGATCATATCGCAAACTGTATTGGCTTCTCTTAAGCACCTAGACAACGGTTCATTGGCAGCATAATTTGTTCTGTGATATGGAATCTTAAAAAACAATCGGTTTCTAAGCATCCTCGCAGGCACATTGAAATTTATTAAGGCCAAAATATCGGAACAATCAATATGATTAGTCAATACGTCACGAATGAACATAATCTCAGACAACTTTCTTCGAATATTAAGAGGCAAAATTCCAAATAATTTGCACCTTGTTCCATAAGAAGGCATTTCAATGTCCCAGTGAAGCCTTTTCACTAATACTCTTGTAAAACGTTTTTGTATTTTCTCGATTCGAAAAGAGTGAACTTCATATGCAGGACTCCAAATTGTACTACAATATTCAAGAGTAGATCTAACAAACGCAAAAAACAGACATTTCAAAGTGTGTGGATCACAGAACTCCTTAGAATTACGTAGAATGAATCCCAACATCGAATTACCTTTGGCGACTAAAAAATCTATATGTTTTAAGAAATCAAGTTTTTGGTCAAAAATTACCCCTAGGTCTTTTTTAAAGGTTATAATTGAAAGAAATGTGCCGTTTATTCTATAAGAAAAGTAAATAGATGAACGATTTCGACAAAACGTTAAACTTTGACATTTTTCAATATTAAGGTGTAAGCAGTTAATCAAACACCAATTAGATAATCTCTCAAGATCTTCTTGTAATAACATACAATCATGCTCAGTTTTTATACACCTATAGATTTTCAAATCGTCCGCATACATAAGGCACTCAGAATTTAAAAATACCTTGGGAATGTCATTGATAAATAATAAGAAAAAGAGGGGGCCAAGATGGCTTCCTTGCGGCACACCCGAGGTAACATTGATTGGTGAAGATAGATTGTTATTTATACGAACATACTGAATACGACCCGTTAAGTATGTTTTTATCCATTTCAAGAAGTTATACTGAAAACCTATTTTATTTAACTTCATAAGTAAGATATCATGATTAACACGATCAAAAGCTTTGGAGAAGTCCGTATACACAACATCAAATTGATACCCTTTCTCAAGTCCATTTAATATGTAATTTGAAAAAATTGTAAGGTTTGTGCTAGTAGATCTACCAGCAACAAAACCATGTTGACGGGGAGAAATCGTACTTTTAAGAATTTGAGTTAATTTTATATAAATCAGTTTTTCAAACATTTTTGGAATAGTAGTAATTTTACAAATAGGGCGGTAGTTAGAAACCTCCTGTCTACTTCCTGATTTATAAATTGGTGTAATTATAGAGCGCTTCCACTTTTTTAAAAACTCACCGCTTTCAAGGGAACGATTGAAAATTATTTTTAAAGGTTCAGCAAAGACTTTCGCACAACTCTGTAAAATTATAGGAGCAATTCCATCCATATCAAGTCGTGTGTCAACTTTAATCTTAGTTAAAGCTTGTTCAATTTCTGAAGTTGAAAGGACTATACTACCAATACTCAAGTTACTATCAGAGTTATTTAATTGATTACCAAGAGGTATATTCGGAGAGCTATCTAAATAAACGGACTGAAAATGTTTAGCAAAAAAGTTACAAATAACTAAAAGATCGGAAGATGATATGCCATTGTGACGCATTAAATTAGGAATGCCATTTGATTGTTTTTTAGCGTTTATAAATTTCCAAAAACTTTTACTATTGGATTTCAAATCACTTTCAACAGACAATAAATACTGATTATAAAGGAATTTATTTAGAGTATCAAAATTTTTTTGCAATATTCTATATTGTTTGTAAAGATCTCGATCATTGTCAGCTCTGCGAAATTGCCTATAAACCTTATTTTTTTTATTATTGAGATTTATTATTCTTCTATTAAACCACACTGGCTTTGAACCTGTTTTAATTTTTACTTTAGGTGTGTACAAGGCAATTACATTATGCACATTTCTTAAAAATAGATCGTAACACTCATTAAGATTAGCATTAACAAATAATGCTTGCCAATCCGTTCCACTGAGATAATTATTAATTGAATCGAAATTTGTCTTAGAGAAATTATAAGTGAAATTAGAATCCGGAGTGGCAGGTAAAAAATACCTATAAAATTCAAAATTCAAACTGAATGCGATATGATGAATTGTATTCGGAAAAAGTGAAACCATATTGTTGTTAATACCCACGCACAAATCCGAATCAACGAAAACCAAATCAAGCACATTATTAAAAGAATTATGAAAATAATTCATTTGCTTAAGATCGAATTGTGCCAAGGTATCCACAACTTCACAATCATGATTAAACACAACATTAAAAGGAACAAGTATTTTCTCATCAGGATCAAATATCCATTTAACATTTGGCAAATTAAAATCACCTACAATAATAACTTTTTGATTATCTTTACGACTTTTTAATATAGAACTACAATTATCAATGTGAGCTTTATACAAATCAAATGAACTACTTGGTGGAATGTAAGAGACAATAAGAAAAATTTCATTAATACAATCAAATTTGATGTTTAGTGCTACTTGGTCGACAACGAGATTATCAGCTGGTGACGGCAAATCAACTTGAGTGCAATGAAATGTAGTGCGCACAGCAGCAAGTACTCCACCACCTCTCTCACAATCAAGTAAATCATAATTACGGTCTTTGCGAAAAACAGCATACTGATTTTCAATAAACATCTCGGCATCGTGGTGATTATCATTGAGCCAAGTTTCCGTGAGAGCGATAATATCGTATTGAGAAGATGAAGAAAACAGAAGCACTTGTTTTAATTTAGTACGAAGTCCTCCGGTATTTTGATAATACATAAGAAAATCATTTGAAGAAGAGCAAGAGATCGGTTTAAGTTGATAATGATCTTTGGCATTAAGCGATGTTGATGTTAATATCGATGATGGTTGTTGTTGTTGATAAGGTGAGAATAACGAGGCAGAGAGATTTGGTTCTTTGAAGAGCGATGTACTAGCAGAGTGCATTGATGATAACGATGTTGGTGGAAATGATGATTGTCAGATGAGCGGTGGTGGCTGAGGTAATTGCGGTGGCGGGAGTTCGGCGGCTGGTAGAGGTGGTGACGGTGGCGGCGGCGGGGGAGATGACAATGTAGGGTTTTGTATGATTGTTGGTGTAAGCTTTGGTATTGTATTAGTTTGATGTGAGACAAATTTTTTTATTTGGACAAAGCATGGCCATACTGAAGAATCCATAACAACAGATAGCTTTGAAGACGGAACACTCAGTTTAAATGTCACAAATTTGTAATTAGTTAAATTAGAGTCTTTTTTAACTAACATATAACATTTAAATTGGTTAGATGGAATGTTGGTTTTCATTGAAATATGATTTATTATATCATCAGGTTTTGTATTTATATTAAATTTAGACAAGTGAATCCACTTGTAATTAGTCAATACACCAAGAGAAGTCGTAGTATCAGTGCCGAATATTTTTTTTGACTTTGAAGATTTGTTTATAACACTGGCTGGCTTCCATTCTGTATTAACTTCAATAAGGGGAATTAAGGAATTATTGTTTTTAGATTGAGTTGGTTTAACGTTATTTTCAGATTGGGTTTGTTTAACATTTTTTTGAGATAAGGACGTTGAATTTTTTGTTAATTCAGGATCCTCCTCCAGGTTGCAGCAAGCAGCAGATGACATCGGATCATTCTTCTGAGGGCAATTAACAGAATTCACCAAGCATGAAGAGAATGAGTCAGTGTCTCTTGTAGAACTATTCGAATTTTTTTTTGCTGTTTTACGCGGTGGAGAGTTGCTATTTAACAGGGTTTTGAGAGCAGCGAGATCAGTTTTAATCTCATTTACACTATTAGAGAGCACGTGAAAACTGTTTAAGAATGTGACAAGATTTAGACTAGCACAAGAGTTGCACTTCCAATACAAATTGGGATTAGATAATGATTTATAATCATCGTCGGATAAATCGACACAATTCTTATGAAAATGACGACCGCAATAATACCCGCACTCGACAAATTCAGCTTTTTGTGAACGTTTTATAACTAGCTTGCATTTAGCACAAGACTTAGACATTTTCAGAAAATCTACAACCGACTACGAGAGAAGTTAGTCGAAGACTGAATTACAGGGGTATATCACTTTTAAGTCTCCTCGGAAAAGTCTTTGCCAAGGTGCTGGAAACGCGTTGCAGAGCTGTGGTCGAGGCACGATTAGGAGATGAGCAGTGCGGCTTTGGTCCCGGCAGAAGCACAACCGACCAGTTATTCAGTTATGCTACACCTGTTTACGCTTGCTTCGTAGATTTGGAGAAAGCATTATGACCGAGTCCCTCGAAGTAAACTCTGGAGTGTATTACAGGAGTATTGAGTTGACGGTTCTCTCTTGAGAGCCATTCAATCTCTTTACACAAACTGTAAAAGCTGTGTTCGGGTAAACGGCGTTAAATCAATACCTTTGCTCTTCGCTGATGACTTGGTCATCCTTGTATCCTCTCAGACTGAACTTCAGCGCGCTCTCGATAGATTTGTAGCCGTTTGTATTGAAGCTGAGATGGAGATAAACGTGAACGAATCTGAAGTAATGGTCGTCTCCAGAACTGTAGATATGCAATACTGACTTAAATTGAAACTTAACTCAAAGTAGCTTATGTTAAGTATATAGGTATGTATATTCAGATAAACCATATTCATCCCATCCAGGCAGAGCCTTATTCTGATATGATATGTATTTAGTTAGCTACATAAACAACAAACCAAAGAAGGATCTAAAACAATAAATTCTACATCATGAATTCAAAAAATTAATTTGAAACAAAAACTTCTGCTGCATGTTCCCAATAGCCGACATTTTAGTTCTTATGTTTCTATGTTAATGCTTTTATTAGTATTTCCTTATACCATAACAACGAGTAATATTTCAAAATAAATTGCTCTATTTCCAATTAAAGTGATCGGGACATCAATACAAACATTAATGTGTATCTTCCTACAACGACGAACAAGCAAAATAATAAAGTTCCTACAGAAGATACCTAATCCATATGGGTGCCTCCATATTTGTTAAAGAACAAAAGGCATCCCAATATCAATACCAACCACAGTACCTATCAAAAGTGAAGCCCTGTGGAATTTATAACTCTCTTCTATACTGATATAATTGAGGGAAAACTTAGATTCCATCTATTCGAAGGATATTGTAGTTTCAATTTTTTTTAGGTCCTCTTCCTGGTCTGCATCAGGCATCATGCTTTGCTCTTTTGTATATAGAAGGAAGGGGTTTCACGCCTCGCCACCGCACGTATCTCATCTTGTTTTATTATAGTAATTTTCTCCTACAAAAGGAGTTTTCTTTTTTAATTTCTTGCTGTCTTTTGCTAGTATTTACTAACGTCCATCTCTGTATCTATTTTTGTTTTTGTTTTTTGCCCTTCATCAAAGTTTTCACATTAGAAAAACTATGTGAGAGGGATACAAGCTGGCTTAATTTCACTATTTCAGATACCTATAGCTATCTATTTATTTATATACATTTGTATATGCATAGACCAACGTTTTCATAGTAAATTTTATAACAATGTTGCTGATATATCTAAGAGGGAGAGAAGGAGAAGTCCTTCGATAATCCCTCACAGTCGACTTGTATGAGACGCGACGTCGAGCAAGAGGACGAAGTAGAGCAGACGACGAGTGGAAGGTTGAGAGATAGACTATTACATGGTAATAAACGGTGAATGCAAGCACACAATGTTCTCTTATGTGGTGTGGTAATAGCAAAATAAGGTATTTTCTAATGAATTTTTATCTTTAATTAGGGTTGCATATACATACCAACATTATAATGCATGTGTATTGTGTACATCAGTGCATGGTCGGCAAAAATTAATTATAACTTCGTAAGTAATATAGGAGCGTAGGAACTATTTAAAAAGGAGGCATAGATGCGAGTAGGGTTCGGCTACATTCGCTAATTAAAAATGCATTTCTTCGACGGTTCAGCAACATGATAAGTGCATTATAATACCATCCGAGAGTTATCTACTGTTTCTTTTTTCTTTTTTAAACCATATGACGGACTAAGTTTTATGTTAAGAGGGTTATGTGTACAAATTCAAGTCTATACCACGGAACGAGTCTTAAGCGAAAGCTTAGCGATAAGTAAAGCTGACTTTGCGAACAACGTCTGCGAGTTATAAGGGAGCTCTAACCATTAGGACGCTACTTTTGGGGATGTAATATCCACAGTACACAATCCTTGCACTATCATTTCTTCTCTTCCTATATCGTAGTCGCACCTACATAAATATCATAGGCAATTGGAATACCGAATTGGTGAAAAAAAATAATGGAAGAAATGAGTTGAGTACTACTTTAGGCAAAAGCTAAAGAACAGTTCTTTTCGCTCTGCTCACCGCATTATGAGTGTTGGTATTTATAATATTATAACCCCTGCGCCTGCAGTGATCGATTTTCACGTCATTACGCCTGCGCAGTAGTAACTTGGGATTTTAAAAATGCTTTTAACTCGTCGAACTGGTCTTTCATTAGAAGATCCCTCGCTAGGATGGATACACCGTACTACTTGCTACGTATAGTGACGAGCTGCTTCAACAACAGAAAGCTGAGATATAATACAGATGAAGGTGAAAAATACTACAACGTCACTGCCGGAGTTCCACAGGGATCGGTTTTAGGGTCGTTATTGTGGAATATCATGTACGACGGAGTCTTACGATTGGCGCTGCCTGAGGGAGTGACGATAATTAGATTCGCCGATGACATTGCCGTTGTGACAGTAGGTAAACAGATTCGTACAGTCAAATCCGTTACAAACAAAGCAATTGCCAGGGTAAAGGGGTGGCTAGCAACCGCCAGCCTGGAACTAGCTGATCATAAAAAAGAAGCTGTCCTCATAACCAGACGAAAAACTGTAGAGTTTGCCAACTTTCAGGTTGGTAACCAAATAATCAGGTCCAATTGCGGTTCAAAACACACGTGGACTATTTAGCCAAGAAAGCATCGCAAATGCAGGGAGCTCTCTCGCGCATAATGCCTAACATTGGTGGTCCTCGATACGCAAGAAGGATCCTACTTTCCAGAGTAGTTACATCAGTCCTGTTGTATTCAGCCCCAGTCTGGGCGCAAGCACTGAGGACGAAGGAGACCAAAAGGAGACTATTGTCAACATACAGGCTCTGCGCGCTACGGA
The DNA here is from genome assembly GCA_949372485.1 of Cheilosia soror. NCBI lineage: Eukaryota > Metazoa > Arthropoda > Insecta > Diptera > Syrphidae > Cheilosia > Cheilosia soror. The sequence goes on along the minus strand of OX443562.1, from coordinate 69,680,029 downwards.
CAATCAGCGGCTTCCGAACCATATCGGATGAGGCCGCCTTTGTTATAGCTGGAATGGTTCCCGTCGACATTCTTGCAGACGAAATGTTGAGGATATATAACAAAAGAGTTTTAAACCAATACGATGCCAGTGAAATCAAGAGAATTAAAACTGAAGAAAAGGCAGCGTCAATAGCTACACCGAAAGAAAAACGTTGGTAAAATCAAGCATGAACCTTATTTGATTTTGCGTCAACCAATGGGCATTGTCATTTCAACAAATGCGACATTGTCAATGTTTTATAAAAAAATATAACGGGTATTTTTGTATAAATCTATCACGCCATTGTCAATTTCGTGTTTAAATAACCACGCATAAGGTTATTCGTATTAAAGCAAGCACGGTAAGCGATTGATTAAGCACGATCATTGTTGATTAACAAATTCAAAATTTTACAATGGTCGTGTTTCTTTTAACACGTCCATGCTTACTTTATCACAGGGAAGCGATTGATCAAGCATGATCATTGTTAATCAACAACGAAAACATTGTACATGTACATTTTTCGTGATTCTTTTACAATGCTCATGCACTGAATAGTGTTTGATATTGCATAGCATGACCATTGTTCATCAGCAATGGAAACATTGTAATGTTTTTGTGCTTCTTTTAAAACGTCCATACTTACTTTACCATTTCATTTCTACTCGCACCCAGCTGAAAATACTATTAAAAACTGAAAACTAATATTAATCTACGCAAAATTACATTACATTTATTTACATTAGTATTTATTGAACTTTCATATAACAGCTTGACTTAAGGCTAGTTAACAAAATGGTGATAAATAATTAATATTTTAATATGTTGGCTCAACAACAGGGGCCCAACGAAGTACAATTATTATTTTATAAATAATTATATTTACCTACATAAATTGTGAGTGTTGTCTCGTACCGTACCTATGCACCGTTGGCTGTGTTGACTTCAGGGTATTGAAATCCGGGTGTCGAATCTAAGCAAAATTTCAAAAATATGAGTGGTAAAAGTTTACGAGAAAAAAACTTACTTTAGATGGCGCTCACAATCCGGGGTAGACCACGGCCTCAATCAACAAGCGCACTAAAAAACAAAACGTCACTATACACTACAAAGAAAAATACACTGTTGACACTCGCTCGTAACGTAATGCACCTACTACTTGCACTTCTGACTGAATACTGAAGATTTTTTCAAGAAAAAAGATGACCGACGCCAACGAGGCAAACTGACAAGACAAATTCCGTTAAGCATGTCGCGACTGCGATGTTTGTGGTTGGTTTAACAAGAAAACATGTAAATTAACTACATTCGTGATAGTTCTACAATGTTTGTGTTTCTTTAGCAATGTTTATTCTTGGCTGCTTTATTATTTAAACATTTTCGTGATACATTTAACTGAAGTGTGATACTTTAACAACGTTTCTGATTGTTACACTTGACCGCTTTACAACACGTCTTGGCAAGAATGTAGGTTGTGATAATGAGAAATTTTTTTTTATAAAAACATGTCCGTAGATACTTTTAACACGTTCATGATACTTTAATAATAGTCAATGAAATTTTGCCTTGAACATGTTTGTGTTTAATTGTACTGTAATCGTTGTACTCCAACTACGAATGTGTTTAATTTATAAGAAATATGGTTGATTTTAAATTTATTGACCACGTTTGTGTTTAATTAAAAACACATATGGTCAAATTAATTGTAAAGTCCCTAAGTTGTAATTTCATCCTGTTTATTGTTGTTTAACAATGAAATCAACAATTAAATTGTAGGCTAACAATGTTACCATTTTTGAAACAACTACAAACATGTTCAAACTAAATATATCTGTGATACTTACGAGCATTTTAATCAACAACGCCAAAGTAGTTGTTTCAAACATGCAGCGTTGTTTGATTTAATCACATACGTATTTGATTTGACAATTTTAAGCACATTGTTAGCTAACAACGAAACATTTTTGATTCAACCAATGTTTTTTCTTTCGGTGTATGTGGCAAGCTCGTTGGAATAGCACAACGAAAGGCAGATGGACATACAAACTTATACCGACAATCCGGGACAGTTCCTGTCAGGCTACGGTGGCTATCGCAAGTATCTGAATGCGTAAATGAAGATGAAGACACGGAGCACGCAGTATTTTATTGCCCACGCTTCATGGCATGGAGAAATACTTTGCCCAGCCCGTCACTTATCATCGACCACATGTTGCAGTCTGAAGAGAATTGGGCGGAATTATGCAGTTTTATAACTATCCTACAAAATGAGCTACGGAGAATAGAAAGGCTAAGAAAAGCTACTGCAGAAGCCTCCGAGGCCGCTGAAACACCAGAAGCAGGTGACGCAACACGATTATCTTGAATGCTAACCAACCCCGCGAAGTAATACCTAACGGCAGTCCCGCGGGGAGAGTGGTTGAAGTGTGTGGGGTGTGGATTAGTACGTTTAGACGCACTCCCGGCATCGATTATTCGGGTTTGCGAATCGTGCATGTTGGTAGCACGGGCTACCGCATCTTTAGAAGATTACCACATCCATTGGCGCATCCAAAAAAAAAAAAACGTCATTACGCCTTGTCCAGCGTAGACACGAGGAATACGTTGCGTGCGTTGAGGTGCGGGTAAAGCGGGCAGATTTTGCAGTAAATCCGTGCGTTGTGTTTGATTTTACCCGCATTATCGTGCGGAAATGATAATGGAAGTTTTTATTTTATAAAATACAGAAGGAGTATGGAAAAGGAATGGAACAAAGTTTTCTGAAATGTAGTCGAATGTTTTTATCTGTACATAATACATAATACTGCACTTGTTGTGTCGCGAAATGACGTCAGTACTAGATATATATGAGGCGTGCTACATATTGTGTACTAGCACCCTAAGTGAGACAAAACATAACTCCGAAGGATGTGTATATTTAACTGGTATCGCAGTTAAAAATTTCGCTTTTTTTAATTCAATTTAACAACAACCTCGAATTATTACCAACTGAAAAAATTACTGCCTTTTTACAACACCAAAAGGTATTTTCTGCCCAAGTTTTAGCTTCATAGCAATGTTGTCAAAAAAAAAAATTAAAAACCGATAAACCAGTTTTTTACAAAAGTTGTAGATCTTTTTATTTCCTAAAACTTTTACTCTTAACTTTTTTCGATAGAATGGACAGTTTAGCCAGAAATTGTGAAAAAACTGTTTTCAACCCCTAAAAATGCACCCATTGCTCTCCGGATAGCTCCGGGTTCAATTTATTTTGTCCTCTTTTACAAGACCTTATTCTATAACATTCCGCTGTTAGAATGCTGTAACGAATTTTTTTATTGTTCGAAACCTATTTCTGCTGGACTAATATTATTAAAAATAACATAGCTTAACAAATTTTTTAATCCAAATGGTTTAACTAAAATAAATGCAAAAACTAAGTTGCAAAAACTGACGATATGAACTTTTGCGTTGGCAATAGCTCAAATCACTACAAATCAATTTATACCAATTTTGCCATGTTATACTAGAGGTAGATATGAAATGTCAGTTTTATTGGACCGGCTTAGTACAACTGCGTATTGTACAAAATTCCTACCCTTTAAATTTCTCCATCCCATAGAAAACTTATGAGATGAGCTTGGGGCGAGTATATCACTTCCTGCTGTCCAATTGCGTTTACAGAATTAAAGGAATTTAAGACCAATTACAAAATCCCATCGGTTGTAATCACGAGCACGCTATTTGCTATATCATTGCCCATCAATATGGACGTCAGACAATTTTTAAATTTTAAATTATTAAAATCGACTCATCATAAACTGAAGTATTCATCTCAATGATTTATTGCGGCAGTAAAAACACTTTTTGCTTGATTTATCTATTCATCCATTACCATCTGGAATCTGGTTCGCCAAATATATCGCTTACCCGACCACGTCCATCGACAAGCAACATCAGTTTTTGTATACATGTATACCTCACAGTACACTAGTGGTGCTCGTATCTTGTATATCGTTGTCGTATCGCTGAGCTGAGTTAAATCTGCATTCCGTATCTGTCTGCAAATCAACATAAAACATTTATCACACTTTGTCATATTGGTTTCCCGTTTGTAAATTGATAAAATCAATATCCTTTGCATTAGCGTAGCGGCGAGACTACGACATCAACGACATAGCTATACACAAACAACACCGATTCCTATGGTTGCTATGGCTTTGATTTGATTTATGACCTGCTCCTGCCACAATGGTGCCACTGTCATTATTATAATGTATATATTAGGTATAATACGTTATCCTTGTAAATTGCCAACACAGTATAGAAAGCCGAATCCTAGTTGGGTCTTGGGTGAGGGTCTCGGGTATCAAGTATCCAGATCCAAGCCAGAGCATATGCTGATGTTGATGTTGATGCTGATGGTCTGCTGAATGTCCTTGACGGGTGAAACTTTTACATTAAAACATTTAATTTGACTTTGTGTGTCGTTGTGCTTGTCCTGCCAGCCTGCCCTGTTGGGCTTGAGTAAATATTGGCTTTTGCAGCGCGTCGCATTTTCTTTTAATCTTTCCGGCTGTTTTTGTTGTTTCTCTCATTTCCTTTGCACATCTTTTGCATCCTGGCACAATGGTAAATATACCTCTACCTACTATCCCGTCGTCGTCATCGGCAGCAAAACCGTACACCATTAATTATAGTGACAAGTTCATTTGAACGTGTAGCATAAGTCATTAACTTTACGTCATCACTTTTACCCTTACAAAAAAGAAGAAGAAGACGCAAAACGGAACGTATTAAGGCACCATACTGCGTAGGTGTTGGTGTCTTTCTTTTTCCATTTTACCGTAACTTTCATTGGCATTTCCTTCACCTATACCCTTGACGGAATTAATTTCTAATTAATAGTTCCAACGTTTGTGATCGTCCTGTTGCGCTTTCTCCTTAGGTTTTTTTTTTGTAAGTATATAAAGAAAGCTAAGCATAATTACTCTGTAAACTTTTGTTGATGTCTCAATTTACGTTCTGTGCAGGAGATGTTCAAAGTTTTTATTTTCCCTTTTTAAATGAAGAATGAATAATTTCTTTCATAATTTTTATGTTTGCCAAACAATCGAATCAGTAGGGAGAGTAGGTAAACGCTGAAAGCCATCGTCAGAAGTGTGTGCTGACGCTGAGTCCATTGGGAGAAATGATGGTAAATTAACACATTTTTCATTTTATTCAGACCGAGCGAACGAACATCCCTGAAGGATGGAAGTGCGAAAAAATTCTACTTATCCTGGGGACTTTGAGTAATTGCTTTTGTTCAGATTAAGAAGCGTTTTATTACTCTCTCGGGTATGTCTGAGAATAATTATTACACACTCTGTTGATTTGGTGCTTCCTGGAGGAGTGGGGGTAGTGATAATATGCCAAAAAGTAGATTATGGCTAATAATAGAAGTAAATGCATTCGGATGTATTTCAGATATAAAAATCAATACGAGCTCGACACAAAACTGATGATGATATACAGACAGGATACAATCGCAGGACACGGAAAACTTACCTTTGGTACCTAAGTATTTTTTATCATATTACAAATGAGTCAGCTTTTTCGAGTGATATTGTATAAAACCACATAGTCCTATGTATCTTTGGTGAGGATGACATTGTTTTAATTAATGCCTCCAGCCCTCCGAGCATCATCTTGGATTCACCAGTGTTGCTGAGCCACTACGAATAGGTTTCGCTCAGCATCAATAAGAAGCAAACGAGCCAACAGAGTCATTGCATTGCAAATCCCAAGACGATCTGAAGGACTACGTGACAAACACGTCAGGTTTTCCAATATCTGAAAGTGGGGTTAGTTGATGCGTCTTGGAGAAATGTAGGATTTCAGCGAAATGTTGAATTTCATCGCTGCATTTGCAAGTTTGTCAAATCAAACAAACCTCTTTACGAATTCCGCACGTCATTATGATTACTTTTCAGCTCGCTGACAAAAAAAAAACAAAACACAAAAAAAACAACCGCTATCAAGAAGTTTTAAAATTTATAAAATTAGTAACGATAGTAAAAGCTACAAAAAAAGAAGGAAGTGGACCGATTCCGATGAAGAATTTTTTGTTGAGCTCTGGGACGAGAGAATAGGTGAGCGCCGTAGCAACCATAAAAATAGCCACGTCTATAAAGAGATGTCCCTCTAATTTAGAGAAAGGGGAGTAGATTTCTCCCCAGAAGAGATAAAAACAAAAATTAGTAATCTCACCGGAAAATACAGGTATGTTTTATAATAATACCTAAAACCTAAAAACAAGTAAAAGGATTATCATCGGCCTGACCGATGCCTTGATACCCTCCACTGGATGTACTGTATAGGTACACACATGTGCCTATAATATTGGTTTTGTATGAAAGGTACCAGAACTACTTGACCGACATAGACAATTTTTTTCACCTAAGTCGATTCGTTTGGACGCTATCGTGTTTTCAACAGACAGACAAACGGACATGGCTGAATCGATTCAGAATGTTGGCCTGATTCAGAATATATATACTTTATAGGGTCTCCGGTGAATCCTTTTTGGCGTTACAAATGTAATGACAAAGTGAATATCCCTTCCTGTGGAGGGTATAACAATTGGGCCTTCAGGATGATCCCCTTCGGAATGGTCACTCTATATTCCAAAATTTATGCTATACTGGGGAAGCAAAACATTCACAACCTGGATGCAATAATAAAAGACAGAATTCCCAAAAGTAACACTACGTGTTTTTAATAGTAGATTGAATTAGTTTTTATTATGCTAATTTTAAGGTGATATACGTCCCGTCCAAGCTCATCTGTGAATCGGAATCATGGAAAACATATGAAGCTTCATTTGTCCCATCTTCACTCGCTTCATGTATTTCCGGTGTACCAATTGCTGTGTAAACCTCGGACTACGATCCACTATTTTAATCTGCATCAGCACCTATATCAGCGTCACCGTCATCAACCCCTATATTAAGGCCTACAGTCCACGTAGCTGCACTTCATATGCACGCTTTCGTCATTTGCACCTTTTTGCTTGCAGCTTCCATATAAACAAAAGAACCACTGTCCACGGCAATGCAAGCTGCAAATGACGACAATCGCATTTTGTCGCTCCGTGGACATAGCTTCGTTTTCATCAATTCAGACTCGGCATGAAATTGTAGGTCCTTTCCATTCGTTCCCAAAAATAGAAACTCACACAAACGAATGGTTGCGAGAAATAGGCCTTGGGTGTCTACCCGCCTGTTGCGCCACCTATTTATTTAATTTTTATAGTTTCTTCGAAGGCTATTTTTCTGTGATTAGTTTTCAATAAATTTTTACACAGAAATGTACCTACACTTGCACATATATAAAGAGTGGCCTTTGGTAACAAAAAGTATGACAAGATCCAAAAGTACATAATGACAAATTATTATTCTTTTGGTTACCAATAAACAACTTGGAAGGAATACGCCCAAGGGTTTTGACTGTCCAAGACTGGCGTCCAGTGCAAATCAAATGTCAAATTGCGATCTCTAAATCAAATGGAAGAAAAAACTATTCACGTGACCAGTTCAGCCTAATAAAAATTCAGAGACATCAACTGATAGGTAGAGCTCTCAGATTTACCAAACTAGATTCTTAAACGTGCTCCATAAACTATGCCACTAACGCACATGGAGCATCTTGATACAAGTTGTAATTTTTCTAGCCTGTTGCTCAGTGCGCGTTTTTCGAAGGTACTAGCCTATAGTTAGTGAGGGATACGGCAACCCCAAAAATGGCAGGTCACATTAGTTAGACGTACTGAATAACTCACTCCTATGAGATAAGTTCATAAAAGTTAATGCGCTAAATTTAGTCATTCTTTTGACTGTTAAAGCTAGGGTACCTAACCTATTCAAATTAAGTGGTTAAGCGGAGAGGCGCCCCATGCTTTCGTACTTCGGGCAGCCGTCTGGGTCGCCCCTCCCTAAAGTCGGCCCTGACTTATGCCATGAAATTAGTAAATATCTTCTTCCGCATTTTTGCAGCCCGACGGCATCCAAAGGAATGATTATGTAAATGACACAATGTCATTTACGAAAAAATAAATAAATGGAATGCGCCTACAATAAAAATAAAAATTTGGTCCGGCAAACAGTGCTTATCCTGTCTCTGGAGACGGTTTGCACTTTGAGTTCTTTAGCCTTTCCTAATTCGACTCTTATACCATATCTCCCTTATCAAATGGTGCTCTTGAAAAACAACTTAAGGCAATAACCATAAAGTAAAAATTACGACTTACCTCGCTGGAGTTTTGTTGGCCTTACAGGAATGATCGAAATTAAGCCGCAGGTACTTCAAACATTACCAGAGACTATCGTTGCCGTATTGTTGGTTCAATTCAGAGTTGGCGTGAAGCGCATTAACAGTTTAGTGTTCCATAAAATTTAATACAATACCTACATAATTACAATGCAATAACAAATCGCAGTAGTTGGTTGGTAACAATCCAATCTTGGCTAATGAGCTGCTTAATTATGTTATATTCATAGCTGCCTGGAATTAAGTACATACCTACGTTTAAGGACTACCTATAATATGTAGATGCGTTCTATATCGCATTATGTAAGAGACCAGAGTAATAATACGAGAATGTATCTCTAAGGCCTTATCGTCAGCAGTGCATTTAACTCTACGTGCTGCTTATCCTTATATCCTCTGATCGGCATTTTGATAATGAAATGCAAATTCCAGTATACTATGTAGAGGCTTTATAATGGGAATAATGACAAATGGACTAGTTTAATTGAGAATCTAGGACAATTTGTTGGAAGAAGTACATACATATCTACTAATGATCTGTCGCAATTCGGATTGAACCTAATTCGCAGCAAACTGTACGAGTATTGTTTAATGGGAATGGGAATAAATTGAAAGGATAAATCCGGAGCATGTATTAGTACTCGTATAATGCGCATCTGTTTGGTGATACTGTACGTGATGTAAATTCGGTACCAGTTACCACAATGCATGTGACATTTTTGCTCTCATTGTTCGCATGCACGCGCTTATAGTGATATTGAAATCCAGCGATGTACTCGTATGTACAACACGCAGTCATTCATAGTGCGGTACAATCATTTTTAGTGTCAAGGTTACATTTAACGAACAGTAATGAAGGAATTTTCCATGATGAATTTTATCTATTGTGACATACAATATACACTCGCATTTAAGGTGAAGGTTATGAATGTTTATTTTTATAAGTAGGTAAGGCCCAAAGGATATGCGACGCGTTCAAGGTAACTCTATTTTGCAAATAAATTATATTGTGGTTTTGTCAATTAGGTGATTATACCTCCATACTCCACAGCAGTATGCAGTTACCCTCACTAGTTTCACAAGTTGCTTTACAAATTAATTTTTCGCAGCCCAATTTGACAAGAACATACTGAAATCGATTACGAAATTTTCTATGTAGTACAGTACCTATATGTTATATACAAAAAAAACCGCCAGCTTCCGTGTATACCTATCTGATTTTGCAGCAAAAATCGTCTCACACTCACTCTCGATCAATCTGTCCATTTTTGGAAATAGTGTTAAAAAAGATGGGAATAGTTTAGAATTGAGTTACATACTTCACGATGCCACTTGCCACTACAACCAATACCATCATTGTGCAACTACAAGCTCGTGCATAGGATTTTTTTTAGGACCTGTAGGTACGTGGTACGTCTCCAAAGATGGTGAATAGTGTGTTATCTAGCAGTGCAGTGTTGCTAGATAATGGATTTGTATGGGTTGTAACAGAATTACTTGACCGACGACGTAGACAAATTTTAATACCAAACTGACGACCGTAAAAATAAGACCTCTCACAAAATGTCAGTCCCCTAAGTCGATTCGTTTGGACGCTATCGTGATTTCAACAGACAGAGAGAGACGTGGGTCTTATGGTGGTTTTGTATGGGAGGTACCAGGTACCTGAACTACTTGACCGACATGTCCCATTTTCAATACCAGCCTGGCGACACTGTAAAAAGAAGTCGTCTCACAAAATTTCATTCAATTCGTTTGGACGCTATCGTGCTTTCAACAGACAGACGGACATGGCTAAATCGATTCAGAATGTGATCCTGATTCAGAATATATATACTCTATAGGGTCTCCGGTGAATCCTTCTTGGCGTTACAAACGTAATGGCAAAGTGAATATACCTTCCTGTGGAGGGTATAATAAACTACATACATATTTGCAAAGATTTTGGCCCTTTAATTGGAGCATTTGGGTTTCGATTTCCCCAATAAAGTCTTTAATAGTTCGCGATTTGTCGGAAATGTAACTTTACATACGCCTAAGAAAAGTAATTAAATGGATTCAACTTGCATGATCTCCATGGCCAATTGAATGGACCTTTTTGTAATAATAATAGATACTTTAATAGAACCCTTAAAAAATGCCCCAACGGTTTCTTGGGCGGGCATCCTAACGAAATCGACTAAAAGAAGGATTCCTAACTTCAAGCCAATTTGCATTTTTTTATGGCTCAGTGAGATAGTAGTTAGTTGCCCAGCAAAATGACGGTTTCCAGTGAAGCAAATCCACAAGATGATCATGAGACTTAATATTATACCCACAAAGGTGTAAATTGTATGTGGTTTTCACCCCGGTAGTATCTCTTGATCATCGGTCCGTTTTTGAAAATGAGTAGCTAGATATTGCATTTGTAGAACGAAACGGAAAAATAGTAAAATGCTTTAGATGCCTATTTGAAAATCGTGGTATTAAAATATGGCTTTGTTTAGTGGCAGCCTTTTAAAAAAGTATTTTCTTTTATTTTCCTTCTACCAAAACGGTGGGAGAAATTATGGGAATTTTATCAAATGGACGCAGGGGCCAAAAAAAAAAAAACGTTGGGAAAACGTCCGGATCCAGTTTCATGTCACCCCGACCATTTTCGTCCTTCATCTGCTTATGCAAAGTTTATTATGTTGTTTACTTAATTCTACACTCAAAACTATGCGTTTTTATACCGGGTAACACACTGTGGTGAGGGTATATTCACTTTGACATTCCACTTGTAACGCACATAAGGAGGCGTTGTAGGTATGATAAACTAGGTATATTATTGATCAGCATCACTTTCTTAGTCGATCTTTTATCCACCAAACTGAGGCTAAGTTCGAAGATGAGCAAGATCGGATGAAAACTACTACTACCTCCCATACAAAAATATCGGATTTATATAGCTTTTTGATGTTAAAAATTAAATTTAAATAGGTACAGTAAGTTTAAACTTTGCACATATTGTTTTAATAATATTTAAACAATTTTGACAAAAAATGAGCTTAAAAATAAATAAATAGGTGGCGCAACAGGCGGGTGACACCCAAGGCCTAGCTTCTCGCAACCATTCGTTTTGTGTGAGTTTCTATTTTTGGGACGAATGGAAGGGACCTACAATTTTATGCCGAGTCCGAACGGCTGAATTGAGAAGCTTTTTCATGACAGTCATACTCTCGGATGTTTGTCAGACGTTCGCGAGAGGTGGCGCAGTAGAAAAAACTTTAAGATGTAATTTGGGTTTTTCCGGGAATCGAACCTGGGATCCCTCGCACAGTAGTCCAACACACTAACCACTGCGCTGAGCTTGGTCGAATAAAAACTACCAATACCTTCCATACAAATATATAATTTTTTAATACTAAAATCTTTTTTTATTTTTACAATAATATATTACCGGGTATTTGAGCTTCGGTATAGTCGAAGATAATTGTCTTATTGGTTTTATATTATTTTGTATCACCAGTGCAGTCAGTACTAGATTTGTTTATGATACGATTTTGATTAAACTTTTTTTATTATTTAACTGCACATTTAATTAATATAAAAAAAATAATTTCGGAAAAATGTTACACTCCATTCCTAAAATGTTGGTATCAACTATTCTATATGGTATTTTTGGTATTATATATTTGGTATTTTTTAACTTTGGAGGCGTGCCACACCCAAACAGTAAGAGAGTGCCAACTTTTCTTTGCAGATTTGAGCTCAGCGCATTAAAGTTAACCCAGAACAAAAAAAAAAATTTTTTTTTTTGGAATGGGCAGTAAAGTAAAATCTAGCCCACTTTTCATTATAGCTAGCTCTGTAAATTGCATAATAAGCTTTGGTTGATAAGTAAAGTGAAGGTCAGCTGACGCACCGCGGTGGGTGAGGCTGTGGGAGGGTGTGGAACTTGTCGCAAAAAATTGTTATACCAGTGATCGCCTTCAACCTTTAGACGTCTCTAGTCTTTCGATCTTTTAAGCAAAAGTGGGATCCTCTTACTAACATCTTGGCAAAGGCAACAGGACAGAGGTTTTCCAAAGGCATTGTCTTTCCAATTTTGGGCGAAACTTTGAAAAACGTTTCTGAAGAGGTATCTATTTATCTATCTATATCATGAGCGCATTAAGGAAGACTGTAATACATCCGTTGAATTCAAATGTTATACCAAGAGAGAATTTTTCGAATGCATATTTGGAACGTAGGAATAAATTCATAGAGCAGAAATTTTGAAACATGGACACGACTTCCGACGAAGTAAGCAACAATTCACCAGGATATGAACAGAATATAAATAGTGAAGCAGCACCTTGTACACTGAATACGGTAGAGACTATAGGGCAAACGAGTAGCAACTTAACAGAAGGTGCACAAAAACAAGGGCCATCAAAGTCTTACTGATCGCCTTCAATGTCTCTAACATTACCCAGAAATAATGGCTATCAAATATAATGAGATATCAAATCTTTCTGTACTGTCAATGTGTCAATTCATATGACATAAGAGCAATAAAATGGTACGGCTAGTTCAGGCTCATTGTTAAAATGCATTATTTTGTAAAGTACCTAACTGATGACACAGCAATCGTAGTAAGTCATAGAAACATGGAGATAAGATGGAGAGCCATACACATACTGCAACAGGGATTTTGTACTTGATGCAGCTACAGCATTGTGCCATGACAATGGTCTTGTAATAAATGTGCCTACACAAAACGAAAGCCATGTATAGCTATACTCTATTCTACTCATATCACATCCATACCACACATTATGAAGGACAGGATTAAAATATAAATGTACGAAATTATTAAATTTTCGCAATGGATCATCTTCGTCTACAAAGCTGCTAAATTATAAACGTAAACCGGAATAAGTTAGCATTGCATACTCTACAATGTGAACTTAAAATCAATTCCTGATACTCGAATATTCGAATTTTATATTTTACCCCTACATTGGTTTAACTGTACGTCCAGTCTGAAAAAGCATTCATTGGTGTCCTTCTAGCGTCTACATAGGTTGGGGGAAAGCGGGAGACTTGAGATTGAGACACTCTCAATAGCTCGCTTAAAGTCCATTCAAATGCAATGAATTTAAATGTATGTCGGTTGCCAGAATTTAGTTTGCTTTAAGCGCCCAAACCTTAAAAAAATGTAGCCCAATAGATATCGCTGCCCGCAAAGAAGCCCAAAAATCGTTGAAAATAATTCGGTTCTTCTATTAGCAACTGGATTGCAAATAAACTTAACTCCGTAAAAATTGCTTGATTGGACCTGTTCTTACGTTAGATAACACGTAAAATAAGTTCATTATTTTGGCTTGTGTCAAATCAAAAGGCCTGCAAAATAAATTAGAATGCGTGCAAGTTAAACGACTGTTCGATGTTACTTGACTGCAAGAGTGCTGCCAAGTTTTAAAAGTGCGAGTTTGTTTGAAAATATTTATTTTTTTTAGTTTTGTGAAAGAGTAAAACAAACAAAATTAAGACAAAATTTGTAATACGATACCTATATAGCCCAAAATTGGGCGGTCTACTATCTCAGACTTTACGGTTGGGTTGGCCACAACCAGCAAATTGTGGTACTGAAGAGAGGTTCCTCTCGCTACTCGACTACTCGAATATGTTTAGTAAGTGCTCGTACGTACATATAATTAAAGTACTCTATAGCCCAAAATTGTGTTGGGCGCTCATGGAAGAAATTTCTATCATTTTTTAAACTAAGGTAGCCCAAAATACGATAAAGCGCCCAATCTGGCAACCGTGTGCATGTGATGCAGAAAGTGGCGCGCTACTTGCTAACAAAAGGAATTCTAAATCGTCCGTTCACATTGTTTGGTGGAGCAGAAAATGTGTTTTTCAGTACGAAAACTTAAAAATATACATATTTGTATTTTCTCTATAAAATTTATGTGGAACATTGTTAGTAAATATATTGATGTTACCTAAAAATATTGATATTTGACTTTGTAAATATTAGCATCATAAACCATGTTGGCATGTATTTTACAAAAGTTATCAATGTTAAATAAATGTTATTCTGTTAAAAAATGTGAACGGGACACTTGAGACAGTTTCTGAAGGGAGAGTTGATCAGATCAGTGGCTAAGTGATATGGAAATACATAAAAAATTTAATTAATTATTAATTTTTGTTTTGTTTCCGAAGTCTATTTAGTTTCTTTATGTTTGGAAACTGAAGTACTTAATTTTTGTATATACTATAAACGTTTCTAACATTTTATTATAATTCTTTTATTTTTTTTATTTTAAAACATTAAATATAACTTTTTGTTTGTTGATAATACCACAAAATTAGTAAAAATTAATTCTATTCAGTGGTTATAATATTTGTTTTATTGTTTTCTTTGTAGAATTTGAGTAGCTAGATATGTTTAAGTCAACTCAAAGGGGTGTTGAGTCGGTGGTGCGGGTGACTTGAACAGAAAATCTGTTTTCAAACATTTTTCATTTGTCAAAAATCTCTGGTGTTTATTTTAAGTTTATGAAACTTTTCTTAAAATAGATAAATGTAGCTAGAAAAAAATGCATTTAGTATGAACGATTTAACAAAAAGTGGCTCAAGTCTCCCGCTTTCTACATAATGATACAGTTTTTTGTCTTTTCTTTTTGTTTGGCGATAGGTCGAGTGCGCGTTGAGCCTGAGGACTCAACCTCAGTTTCTTTTTTCTTTTGTTTGTGAATACGGCACGTGCCTATAGGTAAGGATGGTTTTTTTTTTAAATTAAATTGCTACATTTTTTTTTGCTTTTTCAAAAATCAAGTAACAGATCATTCCGAAAAGCATGAAATGCAACGAACAAATCGTATCCAGATATGTGAACTACTCGAAAATAATGTGAACAGTCAATGTTTTAATTAGTTCACATTATCGAGGTTGTAGATACTGTATCAATGTATCAATACCCCGATCTTGCTTATAATGGATTTACCACATTAAGGCGTTGATTATGTCTTTATATCAGATTGCGTACGAGCCACTTGAGCTATTATTGCCCAGAAGATGTTTCACGGCTACTTTGAATCCCGTCTAGGGTTTGGGATATTTGCATGGCCAGCCAGACCTTTCCGACTTTTAAACCGAGTTTTGTCTAAGAAACAATGGCCACAGCTTCTTGAAATTCCATGATAGAGTCAACACGAATGTTCTGTGGTTTGGTAATCCGTAGGTCACGTCGTTTGTAACGCTGCACTGTTATAAAAATCGAGGGTTTTAAAAAGGAAATAAGTTCTTTTATATTTTCTGTTTTGTCACTTTTATTTTTATGCAAAATGTGTGCAGGTCCGGCAAGACCTTATGGTTGACGGGAAGGTATAAAAAGCTATAATTGCCAGAAGGGTTAAAACAAAATTCACCAAATTCTTCTAAATATTTAAATACATATTTCTGTCTTAGCCATTCATAATAATACCTATACATTTTTACACAGTTTGCTGTTTCTTGTTTGCAGTTTATGTTTGGTTTGTTTTTTATTAATAGACATAAGCTATGCGACTATGCGCCTATGTGTGTAACTTTTGCCGCAATGTGCTGGATATACCACAATTTCTGAATAATATTTTTTTAAATCTATCACTGTACCCCAAAAATGCTACAGATCGCATTTCGTTCGCTTCGAATTCCACGGAAGAAGATTGTGTTCGCCGGCGAGTTCATCTGAGAATCCCAAGCGACACCTCACATATATCATGTGAAATGCTTGGCTTAGGTGCGAATGTCAATCTAGGAATTGTCAGGGAATAAAAAAAGAAGAAAACACGAACATCTATACAAAGTTTATATGAATTCGAAAACGGTTTGCAAATTCGCCACTAGTTTATACACTGCTGAACTCTTTGTGTTATCTTGGGTCAAGGTGCCTAAGCCTTTTCTTAAATTCTTAGCAAATTATATTCAAATTGGAGATAGGCGCTAACTGTAGAACTATTTTTCTTATATTATACCAACGAATCATTTCCCAAAGTATTGAGATTGAACTTCGAAACACCCTGTATATTCAAAGTGGGCAATGCGGACAAACTTATAATCTACTAACAAATTTTTAAATTAACCGCTGACTTACACATTTTTTAAATACTAAATAAAAACACATGCACGACAAACTCGTCAAGCGTTACATTTGACGAGTCCCAGGGACTGGGTTTTGGTTTAAAGTCGACGGCCAGATTTAGTATAACGTATCGAAGCCTTTGAGCAAGGTATGAGTGTATTTTGAACTTAGATACATAATGCAAATGAATATTTATACAATTTATAGGAAAATGTGAAAAGCAATATTTGGGTAGGACATCCTTTCGTGCGCCTTTACTATCACTCGATACTAATAAAATCATTTTTAGTGTCCAGGCATTCACAATGGTGAATATTTTCATTTAAAATTATCTATTGTGGCCGTCAAAATATTTAAGTTGATGATTAAAACTGATTATTCGTAAGGTCCATTGTCAATAGACTTTTTTACCAGATAATAAATAAAAGGAAATATAAAATAGGGCACCATTCGTTGTAAAGCCCTAGTGCCCAGAAAATGTAAATCCGGCGCTACCTATACGACAACATTTCAAAAGGCGGTAAATCTAAATCTAGGACATACGACTACTCAACATATTGCAAATACAAGCCAAAAATAATAGCAAACTTTCATAATGACAGATACATACAATGTTCCTATCCAACAAACTGTGAATACGAGAGAAGACATCAACGACAATAGGACATCCCAAAAGATATTACGACGAATGTGGGCGAAGGCGATACAACTTTGTAGTCCCAACAGTAATCAATAGAATTGCTTAAAATATAGAGATATTTTTAAAAAAAAACTACACAATTTTTGTTTTGATTGAGATTTGTATATAAACAAATTAATTTGTGTGCAAAAAAGCAACAGAGTTCAAATATAAAAAAATACATATATCTACGTACATATATTGTTGTTTGTTACATATTGTTTTCGGTACCAAATATAAACACATCCAACTTCATGATTCTGTCATTTAGACAAACAAGCAATTGGTAAGAAGCTTATATAAAAGTAGAAACATGTATAGGTATCTGAAAAAAACCCATAGATACACAAAACAATAATCAAACGATTGAATTGCCAATGCATAATCACTTTAAAGTAAACCTCAATTAATTCCAACTTGCGAGCACTTACCACGAATCCCCTCAACCCCAATGACGTTCCACTTGGCCAAATACTGCAAAACAACTCAATCGGTAATCCCAAATCCTTGGCTGTGTTGTTGGATAACAATTTCCATTCACTACACACACTTTCACTTCGTATTATCCAACTAGTACAAATTATTCCTTTTATTTTTATTTTCTTAATTCTCTGTGTTACTTTTCGCCCTCTTTTAAACACCAGCAGATACACTTTCGGCTTAACCTCGTTGTTTTAATCTTTTTATATTCTTATTTTTTTTTTCTGCAGAACCACTCCATTAACGTGCCACAAAAAAAAGGGAAATAAAACACCAAAAATAGGAAAACACTGTTGCAATGCCGCACTAATGTCGGATGGGAAAACTATACCCGCATATGCACAAGTGCAAAACAATTGAATCCACTAAGTACTATTGCAGCCCAATCCCGCCTATAGGGGTGGTGATGAAGGTGCAATTGGGTTAGGTGACGCTGGGGTGCTTCTGAAAACCGATTACACGCACAGAATTTGCACTTTTATCAGTATTCACTGGCGCAACACACTTAATGCGAAACCGCACAAATCCCCATCATAATATTGAAATCATCTTGAGTCCTTGATAGATAAACAGAAATCCATTAGGTGGCGCATATTCAATGAGAACGCACCCACAAAAACACTAAACGAACGAAAAGAGATAAAAGGATGACAACAAACGCGTTGCTCTGGCTATGGTGATGATGATGATGATGATGAAAACGGCGGGGTATACGGGGTGCAGGATCTGAATAAAATCTGTAGAGGAGTTATCAGTCGGAGCAACAGAGGGTACACCAGATGTGCAGCATTTACCACAAAACTAACACCGAACTTGAAAGCGTTAATCTTTCTAAGGGAATAGTAAAAGCGTGTTTAATGCATGCAGAGATTTGTTTATGTCAGCAGCATTCGTTTATCTTTCGTTAAAACGTTATCAGTTTGAATTTAATCCGTTAAACTTCTTACACAAACCGGAGAAAGAGAAACACTGTTGAATAAAATGTAAGGGCGCGAAATTGACAAGCCTATTTAAGTATCTCACGGATCGGTAAAACGGTTATTATGTGTACATTTATTGAAAATAGTTACAAGTTACAGAACAAGAACTTTGAACTTCAACCCCGCTATCTGCAGTTTGACTCGGAAAAACGCGTCGATTTAGCCGGAAAGTCTGTTTTGAACTAAACACTGATAGGAAAAAATACCCCCGACAATGTCGACATTTTTCTTCCTATCTCCTGGTATTGTATGCGGCGAAATGTGCGAGAATAAAAAGTAGACAAACCTCCGCCAGGGAATGCTCTTGTGGCGAATTAAATGTTCGCCTATTTTGTCGGAACGAAAAACTTCGCCCAATTCCTGCAAAGTGGTAAGGGGAAACTAGAAACTCACCTTCATCGACTGTTAAGCCACCCCAATTGGAAGGGGAACTTTTATGTCGTGTCCGAATGAAAATTCCCATTCCGAAGGGTTATTGTTTTTATAAAAGTTGCGCAACATTTTCAAAGCAACAACGAATTTTCCACGAACACCCACCCTTAGTGCTTAGTGTGGGGGAAAAACAAGAACGAAACCAAAGTCTATCTACTGTTATATCGGTCGATTGGTGTAATCAAAACGTACTCATTTCACATTTACAACTCATGGGGGAAGGTTGTCGTTGTCGTTGCTGTTTTGTGTGCAGTGCACTTTTTGTTTTTCTGGTAATATGCCAGGGATTGATAAGATTGCGGGCGCTGGCGGTGCTGGGTGGTTGCCGGTCGATTTTGACTTGTTTGTTTGTTGAATTGGTTAAATGGAGTTAATGAAATGATGACAATAAATTAGCGTCATTAAGCATGTGACCAATTCGGACAAACAGATCCAGACATAGACACCTACCATTCGAGGACACTGAGTGCGGGAGTCTGGCTCCGGGTTAAAGGAGAAGAAGACTCTAAAGAACGAGCAATCGTAAAATTGCTCGGCAATATTATCGAACGGTCATTACAGCTTTGGTTTATTCCTTACCGTTATTACAAACAAAATTGTGTAGGTTTTGTGCGGGGCAACAGAAGGGAAAGGATATTTATGCTTTCTTTGGTCGTAATTTAAGTTAAATGTCAACGAACTTGTTGTAAAAAAAATGTAGAACAGCAAAGGCAATTTGGAAATAAAAAGATGTAGAGAGGGAATACGACTGAACGTAATTGGCGAGTTTATATAGGTACGCTGTGTGTATTTCGGAAATGTCTTGTATTTTACATGTGGTAGGATTTTTTTTTTGCTGATGCAGGATAATTGGAAGGTATAGTATACCATATACCATAGCGAATAGCACATTTGACTTGCCAAGCAACAACGCTGTATTCAAATTTTAAAGTCGCTTTTTTTATTAAAATTTAAAAATAATATCGTTTAAAGTTAGCTCACTGAAACGCGACTTGTCTCAGATAAACTGACATTTGAATGGAATTTATAGCATTTGTGCAAATTTTGGATTTAGTATTGAATACGATACTTGGCTCTCTTGACATGACACAATTAGTAGTGTTACCGAACGAGAGGTGGGGGGCGGCAAGAGTGAACATAAAGGGTATTAGCCCAACCCCAACTCACTTTATTTAAGTAGCTAATGAATTATGCCAAAAGAGAGGCTAGAAGATTGAAGAAGCCAACTCTCGTAGGTAGATTTAGTTCTGATATCTAGATATCGGTTCGCTTAGAGCATAATAGTAGAAAGTGACTGCAGTTAGTCCGCAGTTACCCGGTCATAGTGGCCTTTTATTATTAATACTTTTCCACCTTTTGTTGCCTTCTTTTAGGCATCCTTTTGAAGGAAGAATACATTTAATCGATTATTGTTTAGCGGACGGTTTTATACATATACGGAAATAAGTTTGCAGTTGTTCATAGTTACAAAAATTTTATCTCTGTCATAGTTTTACGGTTGTTGACCTTGGACAGCGCTTGCCACCAGATTAGATTGTCATATGTTAGTATCGGTAATACCTACAACCGCCATGTAAAGCCAGATGACAATCTTAGGACAAGAACCCCATATTTGTCTGAATATTATCTTTTTTTGCTCTTTGCTGAGATTCCAGTTTAATTTAAAATCTAGGGCTGGTACTTGACTGACATAGCCTTATGCTACAAAAAAATGAGGCCCGATGAAGATAACTTACTGTTGTCCCCATCCATGACCCATCATCGTGTGTCATGAGTCGAATGAAAGTGTTCGGAGCGAAGAGTTAATTAAGGATAAGAGAAATTGAATACAAAGTAAAGTCACGGCCGCAATAAATATAGATCTATCAGTTTTTACTGCGATAAGGCCACTGACATCAACCCACTCAAAATCTCTATTCGCGCTCATAAATAAAGGTGGCCTCAGACCAGTAGGTATGGCGTCTCCCTCCGCATGCGTACATCAATTAATAATGTAAAGGGTATTTTGCCCGAAGGTCTTTGCATTTTTTTTTTACCAACATGTCTTTGAACTACATATTCCACAAACCAGTAAGAACTAGACCTCCGACTGCCCGTGCACCTACCCGGTTCTCCCCGGAAAAAATTACCCCGTCTTTGAATACGTGTAAATGTCAAAATTAATGGCGGCATTGATTTTCCATGCTATACCATGGGCCTGCGATTTTTTAAGTATGCGTGCGTTAATGGCGCTCTTTTGATTTTGTACAGCACCAATACATGGAAAACGAAGTACAATACCCAGATAAGGAGGACTGGCAAAAGAATGAGGTTTCGAATGATAATGAAATTTCGCTTTATACGGATGGTTCCAAAACTAAGGAGGGTACAGGGTCATTTATATACTCCAGGGATATAGACCTACACGTGTCATTAAGACTTCCGGATACATGCAGTGTGTTCCAGGCAGAGGTTCTGGCCGTGCTCAAAGCCGCGGATCTACTTGATATGGGATCAATATCCAACAAGAATATCGCTATCTACATTGATAGTCAGGCTGCGCTAAAGGTGCTAGAGTCCTTCATCATCAAATCTGACCTTGTCAGGAGCTGCCGCACAATGCTCAGAGCATTATGCGCGCAGAACCAAGTCAGATTGTGTTGGATACCCGGACACTGTGATATTGAGGGTAACGAAAGGGAAGGGCTGATGTTCTGGCCAAAACCGGAGCAGAGCTTCCACCTAATGAAACAATTGAGGGCATTAGACCACCAATAGCCGTGGCCAAGAGAATTATTCTCGATAATATTAAAAACAGGGCAGATCAGAGATGGTTGAATATAGAAGGGCACAGGGTCTCAAAGGCTCTGCGGCCTAAGCTAGATCGGAAAAAATCTGTAGAAGTACTGAAGCTCAGCAGATCAAGGCTACGAATGGTAATAGGGATACTCTCCGGGCACTGCCTTCTAAGGAAGTACGCTATGAGATTAGGTCTAACAGATACAGACATGCAGGTATTGCGAAGACTTACATGTCACAGAAGATATAACTCATCTCCTCTGTATTGGAGCTCGGTACAGGAGGAAATACCTCGGTAGGTACTTCTTCGACAATTTGGATGAGGTTGGCCTCGCAAACAAAACTGAAACAATTTTCAGGTTCTGTAGGGAAATTAATTGCTTGGACGAAGTGGTTTAGGTTATTTGACCGTTAAGGTTCCCCAGGGATGGCGATGGGTCCAATATCGTGCCTAGTCCATGAACTCACACCTATTCAACCTAACCTAGCAGATAGAAATAATAGTAAAACATCCTTTGGTAGCCGTGAAAGAAACTCTGGCCATTAGACAGAAATGTACAGATAGCAAAATATGCTGTCGTATGCTGTCAAAACCATTTTCTGGCGTCACTGTGTAGTTTGATTTTCTAGAAATAGAGACTTGTTGCATAGTGGCGATGTACCCAATATGTGAATTGTAATTTTTCGCACCGTTTTTTTCCGACATGATTTGGGCTATCTGAGAAATTCCCGCTGTGTCAACAACAAATATTCCTAATTGAATCACTTTGTATGAAAAAATACCAAACACAGATATATCTAAATTTTTAGGGTTGGTGATATGATATCTCCTTTTCCAAAATCGCCTTTCACTTTTTAACACCTAAAAATGGTGTTAAAAAGTGAAATACGTAGATATATGGGGGGGGGCATGCTGCCCTCCTGCAACGCCCCTGCTTGTGGTAACTGTGGGATTTGGTAGGTGCAAGGTTGGGTATAGCAAAGTTTAGTTTGCTTGTAGGAGATTTTGGCATAGGGGATTTCGTCCAGGGAGATTTTAGAAAAAGAAAAGAGGAAAAATGAGAGATTATGCCCACTAAGGGATTTTGGAAAAGGGGATAACAAAGGGATGCCACATATTTAAGTTCGAACTAATATTGTATTCCCCAGTACTATATAATCGGTCAAATATCATTTTTATTTTTTTTCTCTTTTTATCGTACATATTTTTATCGTTGTCCACCCCCCTGTGCCTAACTCCCATTTGTTTGTATGTAAAAGGTATAATTGGACTAAGACTCCTCCTAAATTCTTCGATTCCTTCGCAATATGGTTGAATGGGAACAGCGTCCCGATAGACGACTTGGACTAGTCTCATTCACAGCGGTGCTGATTACTGGTATCAAATTCGAAATCAATGAGTGAATGAGAATACATACAATGTGTCAGCCGCTGTTTTTAATTGCGCTCCTAAGGCAATTGAATGGTCACGCAGAGCTATCCTAGGTACCTTTAGGTATGCAACGCTGTTGCATGAAACCTATTTTCTTTCATTCATTCATTTTCGTTGGCCAGCTTATCCATTTAAGTGGGTCTCGGGTGCAGGTTGCTCAAGTAGACCCTCCACAGCTCTCGATTCTCCGCCATTGACTCTAAATCTTCAAGGGCAACCTCCATGCGGGTACAGGAGAGATTATGAATCATTTCATCCTGGGTCTACATATAGAGGACGCATGCCTGATCTTACTGATTGCATAGCACATCGTGGGATCCTGATCGGGGACATGCGTTTAACATGACCAAACCACCGAAGCATGCAATACTCACGTATTCTGGTAGTTCTATTGCGATCTCTATACGGGTCACACCACCAATACAACGGAGAAATCTCATTTCGGCAGTTTGTATCCGCGATATTATTTTTTCAGTCATTACCCATAGGTACCTTAGAGTTGCAACAAACACCACCGAATTTAAGACTGACAGTTTAGCTTTGACACCAAGTTCAGTCCAAGCACTCTTTCGACGGGTTGACGCCTTGTCGGGGCGAAAGGGCTTGTAGTAAGTCTACGAGACATGTGGGAGGCGCAAACAACAGAGGGACGGTCGAAAGGTCACCCCTCTGAGTGAGTTGTAGCAAATCAGTTGTCTCTAGACCGAAACTAAGATCACCCCACCTTTAGTTAAGGTGTCCGGGGAGTAAACCCCAGCAAAAATCCCACTTAAGCCAAGGTGTTGAGGCACCCGTGCCGATGGCTGCATGGTCAGCAGGTGGTTAAAAATGCAGATCGCTAACGGTCCCCTCCGATGCCCAGGCAAGGTCGGTTGTATTCAGTGCCTTGTCCCGGTATGTCGGCTCTGCCGGGATGGACAGTTCTTCCGGACATACTCGTGGGAACAAAATTGAACAAACAAAAAATATAAACAAAAAGGATGAAGGGAGAGAGGGTGCGATAAGTACCGAGAGTGAGACGGTGGCCGACACAATACCCGTGGAGCCATACGACCTCACAAAAATCCAAGAGGCTCTGGAAGCCGGAACATCGGATGAGGAGATCTCTAAAGAGGAGGAGGAGAAGCTTCTGGCTGAACCCTCGGACGAGAGACCCCGAAAAGAGAAAGCGAAGGAGAAGAAGGTATCCCCCGGCCTGTTGAGGAAACGGGAATACCTAAAGGCCAAGCACATCTATGGCATCCTCGTCGCTAAAGAGAAGAGCTCTCTTACAGAGAAGGAGCGAGCCTCCCTGGAATGGGCCAGGGACACCATTGCAAAAGACGCTCTTACGAGGCCTGAGCCGATAAGACCGTCCGCTGCTAAGGTGAACAAGAGAGTTGGCTCAAAAGACAAAGCCGACGGCGCAAAACGGCCGAGGGACGATGCCGCTAAGGCAGACCCCAAAGCCCATTGCAGCCATCCAGTGAAGGGGGACGCTAGGACAAAACAAAGGGTGACCGACGATAAGCCGGGCCCGAGTGGACTCCGAAGGAAACCTGCCACTGAGGGGCACAAAAACGAGCTAGCCGCGAAGAGGTTGAGGTCGCCAGAGGACGCCCCCAACGCTCCGAAGAAGGCAAAGCGGAACGAACAGAGCACGGGAAGCCCCAAAAGAACACCCGCGCGGGGAACCGGCCCAAGCGGGAAGTACAGCGAGGTGACTAAGAACCCGCTGCAGTTAGCTGTGGTGGACTCGAAGAAACCAAGCGGTCAGTACTCTGTAGAATGTGGCAAGATAATTGAGAACACGCTAGGTGTGGCGATTATCTCCCACATTCGAGAAAAGACAGGTGCACAGATTCCCGCCTACGGGAAAATGAGATGGTCCAAAGGCATCACTTACATCGACTGCAAGGACCAGGTGTCAAACGATTTTGCGAAGACGGTGCTAAACGGTGCACAACTGTGGGAGGGAGCACTGCTTAAGGCTGTACCCACAGAGGAAGTGCCCAAAAAGTCCAAGGGCAGAATCTCTATCCCCGAGATAGGGGTAAAGAAAAACGAGATCCTGAGCATTCTGCAGGCACAGAACCCCCAGATCCCGATGAGGGATTGGGAGATCGTGTCCGAGGAGGAACCAAAGAATGGCGCAAGAGGGTATATCATACTTTTTGATGAACCACCTGCAACATTGAAAAAGGAGATGCAGATGCCGCTATCATTTGCAGCGAGCGAGGTGACCCTCAAGCTCCTAAAGCGGACTGCAGACAACCCAAAGGAGACTGAGACGGTGGAGGTGACGGCTACGACCAGTGATGAGAGTAGTGCAAATAAACCTACACCACAGTAAGGCCGCCTCAGGCAACTTGAAGCTTCTCCTCGAGAAGGAGCAGCTGGACCTGGCCCTAATCCAAGAACCATGGATTAATGACAATCCGGTGATGGGATTAGGGTCGAAAAACTATGATACATTATATGTAGGAAATAAAGGAAAGGTAAGATCGTGTATCATGGCAAAGAAAGAACTTCACGCACTAATACTAATTCATTTCAGCACAGGCGATCTGACGGTGGTGGAGTTAGAGGGCAAGGGCGAGAGCTGCAGAGTGGCGTCGGCGTACATGCCAGACGATGGCGACACACCAGTACCCCCCGAACCGGTAAAGGCGCTAGTAACGGCGTCAGAACAAGGTAAGAAAAACTTAGTCTTAGGCTGTGATGCTAACGCCCATCATACTATATGGGGTAGCTCTGATATTAACGCTAGAGGTGAGGCTTTGTTTGACTTTCTTCTAAGTACCAATCTGCTCATCTGTAACCGGGGAAATGATCCCACCTTCGTTACGGCGAGCAGAAAGGAAGTCTTAGATGTAACTTTTGTATCCCAAAATAATTCCGTCCAAGTTGCTAATTGGAGAGTATCTAGCAGGGCGTCGCTATCAGACCACTGCTGGATTCTCTATGAATTACAAATGGCTTGTCAAGGTAGGAAACAGTTCAGGAATCCCAAAAGAGCGAACTGGGAAAAATTTAGCGAGGAAGTGAAAAACCACAACAACCTCTGTCCGAAAATAGATCTCACCTCCGAGAAAGAGATCGACGATGCAGTCGAAGCTCTAACAGGAGTGCTCTCCAGATCTTTTGACAAATCATGTCCAAAAAGTGGAACACGAGGGAAGAAGCGCCCCCCCTGGTGGAGTCCCAAGATCGCGGAGCTTCTGCGTAGTTCAAGATCTAGGTGGAACCTCGCCAAAGAGGGACACATCGAATGGACGACCTACAGGGAAAGCGTTAAAATCCTGAAAAGAGAGATCAGATTCGCAAAGAAAAACTCATGGAGGACCTTCTGCGAGTCAATTGAATCTACAACAGAAGCGTCTAGGTTAAGAAAAGTCCTCTCAAAGGCACCGACACCGATGTCTTCGCTAAGAAGAGCAGACGGCAGCTGGACTGAATCGCACAAAGAGACGCTGGAGATACTAACAGAAACTCACTTCCCAGGATGCGCCGAGGTGTCAGACGACCACGCCGTAACAACACAAGGCACAAGTGAGGGAATGGAGGTAGTAACAATCAGAGAGATAATAAACGACAAAAAAATAGCCTGGGCAATTAACACATTTGCCCCGTTCAAAGCACCCGGAATAGATAATATTCGACCAATAATGCTTCAGAAGTCAGAGGAAGCTATAATTCCATGGCTAAGTCGCATCTACACGTGCTGTCTGAGGCTATGTTATGTTCCAAAGGCATGGCGAGAGGTGAGAGTGATATTCATCCCAAAAGCAGGGAAGGCTAGCCACACCACATCCAAGGACTACAGACCAATAAGTCTGTCATCCTTCATGTTGAAAACACTGGAACGACTAATCGATCTGTATGTAAGGCAAGTGATCGGCGATAACTATCTATCAAAATCACAACATGCGTACATGAAGAGCAGATCTGTAGACACGGCGATACACAAGGTAGTATCGGTAGTGGAAGAATCCTTACAACATAAGGAATATACGCTGAGCGCGTTCCTAGACATCGAGGGGGCATTCAATAACATAGAAGCTGACGCAATCCTGCGTAGTTTGAGGAAAGCCCACCTAAATAGCAGCCTATGTAACTGGATTGGACTCATGCTAGGCACACGACGGATAAAGTCGCAGCTAGGGGACGTGAGCATTGAACGAAAGGTGAGTAGGGGAACACCACAAGGTGGGGTTCTCTCACCGCTCATCTGGCTCCTCGTAGTAGACGAATTACTGAAAATATTGGAAAAGGAAGGCTTCATTGTGAGCGCATACGCAGACGATGTAGTAATTCTAGTCCCAGGAAAGTTCACTCCAGTTCTCAGCGAACGACTCAGTTACGCACTCCTATTAGTTAACAACTGGGTCGAAGGGCGAGGACTGGGTGTAAACCCATCAAAGACAGAGATCATGCTGTTTACGAGAAGGAGAGTAATTCCCCCATTTAATCCACCAAGGATGGGTGGGGTGAACCTAACAATATCAAAAACAGCAAGATACCTGGGCATAATCCTAGATTCCAAGCTCAGCTGGAAGGAAAACATAGAGGATCGCATCAAAAAAGCATACGTGGCACTATATGCCTGTAGAAGAGCATTCGGCAACACATGGGGTTTCAGGCCGCACGTGGTACACTGGTTGTATACCGCGATAGTGCGGCCCATCCTAACATATGGTACAATCGTGTGGTGGAAGGCCACAGAGAAAAAATACCATCTCTCAAGCCTCACTAAAGTCCAAAGGGCGGCATGCATTGGGATAACGGGTTCACTACGAACAACACCCACCGCAGCAATGGAGGTGATGCTAAACCTCACCCCTCTGGACATTTACTGTAGCAGTAGAGCGGTCAAAACCGCAATCAGACTAAGAGAGTCTGGAATATGGTCATCCAAATCCTATGGGCACGCGTCCATCGAAGCACAATGGAGCACGGCGAAGGAGAAGATAACCACAGACTATCTACCACCCACACTCGCTTTTGAAAGGAGATTCACAACCAGAATTCCGGACAGAAGTGAATGGGAGCATAATGCAGTTACAGAGGAAGGGGAGATAGCCCTCTATACCGATGGTTCTAAGATGGATGTTGGTACGGGCGCGGGCATCTTCAGCGAAACTCTAAACCTGCGAGAATCATTCCGGATCAACGATGACTGTAGTGTGTTTCAAGCGGAAATTGCTGCTATAACCCTAGCGGCAAAGGACCTAATGAGACGACATATCGCCGATAAACAAGTCACTATATACTCTGACAGCCAAGCGGCCATAAAAGCCATGGAGTCAGTCGTGGTGAAGTCGAGGGCAGTAAGTCATTGCAAGAAATACCTGGACGAACTATCGCAAGCCAACTCGGTGACCCTATGCTGGGTACCGGGGCATATGGATATTCCGGGTAATGAAGAGGCGGATGAGACTGCAAGGAACGGGTCGAAGATGCATGCATCAATGGCCCTAAAATCTGTAAAAACTCCGCTAAGCACGGTTGCTAGGAAGATTGACATTGAATCCTTGAGTAGAACAAATCTACGCTGGACCAATCTCAATACCTGCAGGCATGCAAAAGAATTATGGCCAGAAGTGAGCAAAAAGAGATCCAAATTCATGATCGGACTTAGCCGCAAAGATATCCGCATACTCACGGGGGTCATTACTGGACACTGTGCGATAGGGGTACACGCGGAAAGGCTGGGCATACTGCATAATGACTTTTGCAGAAGCTGCAGAGACGTTGAAGAAATAGAATCTGTTCGTCATCTGCTTTGCGAATGCCCAGCCCTTAAAAACAGTAGACAGAGGATTCTCAACAGCTTGTTCTTCGATGAGCTAGGAGATCTGGAGAATGTTGATCTTAAAGAACTCCTGAGATTCATACTCAAATCGGGGTGGTTCCAGTAGGTCAACAAACTCCAAAACCCTTCGGTTACTCCTAGGACAAGCCGGAAATCCGGACACGAGAGCTTGCGATTGCCTGTGTTTAATACTAAATCTGGGCGACTCAAACAAAAGCGGTATATTATTTGTCTCCAACAGGTGTGAAATGGAAGGTTCCCGTGACTGGACACAATGGACCCAACTGCTGGTCTAAGTGAAGCTGTGGCAGCCGCCACAAGAGCACCAAATTACCTACCTACCTACCTACCTCCTAATAACAGAATGACCAAGCTGTCTCAAAATTGATCCAGTCTGAAATCGGCATTGCTCCTTCCATCACTCCATAAGACCCCGAGATACTTAAAACTGTCTCCACCTGTTTCAATGGGACTCCCCTAACATGCAGAGTTCGTTGTATAGGCGTCCTTAGTACGCTATTTTACCACAACACAAAATCATTATCTGGAAATGCTCTCATTTTATGGTATTGCAATTGCAACGGCTTGGATGCGAAAGCCTTTCCCTATACCCATCACATATAGACACAACCGATATGTGTACTCTTCTAAGTTGTTAGCACGGCTTTAAAGAACTCACATATATGTATATTGAATATAATACTACATACTTTTATCTACCACTTTGTATTGTCATAGTAATATGCATTTTTTATCCTCCCATAATTTGATTCCGTATACAATCCTTATTTAACTCCATCAAGGCAAACAGTAAAAAAATAAATTGAAAAGACTGCACACGTTTAATACGATTTAAGCCTCGATTTATCCTACATCCTGTGATTGAATAAAAAGTATAAAACGCAATAACTCTCACAGTAATATTCATATAAAAGTGTGTGCATCTATCATGCACACGTAATCGCTAAAAACCTCTTTTGTCAATAAGGTACACCGGAAAAACAAGCTCTACTCAGCTCATTTGTACATTTAAATGCCAACAAACAGAAAAGCAATTAATTTTCCGCTTATCCCTCAATGGAATCCTCTTATGTTTGCCATTTTTCAGAAAATTAACATAAAACAAATTGTAAATTGTTGTGCGGCACCCTTCCCATCTCTTCCCTTTATAATGCGTTCTCCTGACTTTTCAGCGCACAGGGTGAGCTATATTGCACTCACCCCAAAATTGCACGCACATACCACACACACGCACACACACTGTGTATGATATATTGCAACAATGGCAAACACAATTAATTGATTTACACTCATCCGTCCCCAGGACACGTTCGCAGTTCGCACAGTGATAACATTCATAACATCAGCCGTCACTGTCAGTCGACGGGTAGTAAAAGTAAACAAACCTGAACTCGAGATCAAGGAACAGTGGTTGGTAATGCGTATAAAAAGATTTACTACGGGGTGATTGTGCCACCAAATCACAGTTCTTCACATGAGGGACTTTCGATAATTGGTAAAAAGGTATCATAAATAATTTACAAAAAGGGATGTTACGTATGGCTCTGGTGACGGTGTTGGTAAAAATCCCACCCTCGGATCAACGTCTAACAAAACCGAAATATATTGCCTTTTATCGTGTTTCCAATTATCCTTTCACATATTCAAATGTACGTTCGCAGGACAATGTCATGGCGCTCAAGGAACACCCGAAAAACTCCGCCGCAAGAGGGTGCATACGAAATTCACTGTCAGTGTCCCCCGCACTCGACGTGTGATGATGACTGGGATAGAAACGCACAGTATTGCCGCTGTCGGCAGACCACCAACAAACAACGACGACACAAACAAAACAAACTGTCATGGCAAAGGTTAAGCGTTAGGATGTCCTCCACTGTCGCAGTACTGATGCAGCATTTGGAATAGTATGCTTTTCTATTTTATATATATATATGGACGCTCAGGGAATCAGAGTTACTCACGTGTTGGGATATACAGATTCACCCCGCTGCTGTGGTGATGGTGACCCGTTTTCCTGGGTTGTGAACATTTAGCATTTGTTGTCGACTGGTGTGTTGGTGTGGTCGAGGCAAATCCTAGGGATTGTGCAGGAACAGGACGATTCCAAACAATGGAACAAACTCGGTGGTTTTTAATATTTATACAGCATAATCTTCCACCCTTCACTGATGCTTTGGATTAGTTATTCAATATTTGAAAGGCTATCAATGGACGAGCAGATAGAAAGAGGATTGGCAAAGGGGACTGGAAGGCGTTTCCCATGGCTATAAATCTCATTTTTCGAGATTTGATAGTGTGGCACTTTTTTCGGATTTCATTCATTTGTTTTTATACAAATTAAAAGAGCTTCTGAGGGGTTTTGAGAGACAGAATAAACCGGTATGGGTTCACAAAGTTGATTGGGATTTGTAGTCAAATGGACGTCGACAGTTTGAATCGAGTTGGGTTTGCTTCTAAATGACAAGGGCATTATAATTACCACAAATTTGCAGTTTGTGTTCATCTACGCGATGGCGTCTATAGGGTGTAGGAATTGTAGATTTATATATATTTTTGGGCTTCAGCTTTAAAAGCTGAAAAGCAGGTGTTGACAAACTTTTTTTTTTATATTTATATTGCAATGAAAATTACCCTTTGGTCACAACCATCAACTAGCCACTACCCTCTCAGGCATTTGAGGTCCTTCTTTTTAATGCGTTGACGGTAACGCAACGGACATGATGAATTCTATGGGCGGAATCATTGACTTCCGAATATCTCACACTCCGGAATTTAGTTGGTCGATTTGGCCTACACCCTCCCCGCCTCGACTAACCCAGGACCAGGACCACCGCATAGAACCCGAAAAATTAAGTTTATGACATACCGCCAAGTTGTACCTACAAACGTGAGCTGCGTGGAGCGATAGGTATGAAAAATCCATCCACAGTTCCTTTGGACCCAACTATGTAACAACTATAGATTTTGAAAGGAACTATTGCCGCTATAAAGGTTAGTGTCACTGGGTTGGGTATGGAAACAAATAAAATTGTCGACTTTAAAGTGCACATAAAAGCTAAGCCAGAAGAGGTTTTTAAAGTACCTGCCTACAATAAATTCCACTTGTATGTTGTATGCGATTCCCAATCTTTTTTGGTCGCAAAGCACTTCTCTGGATAGAAATTTCTCGCGGAGCATTTCGGTGCCCTGTCCATATGTAACCCTTTTTCGTAGTTATGGAAAACGCAATTACTATTTTCCGATTTTTTTTTTAAATTTTATTAAATTGAAGAAATAAGTAACATGTATGTGATGTAACATTTACCATTTAATAAAATATTTAAATTAAGTAGATATGTAAAAAAAAAGTAATTCAAAAACATTTTAATTCATTTTCGAGTTTGCCACAAAATAAGAAAAACTTTAAAATTCCAGTTTCCGAAACTACCAATACTTAGTGGAATAGCATCCATTTTTTTAAAACTGCGCGCGGTCAATCTTTTCTAAAGACTTTCCACTAAAGTCCGCCATCTTATAAATAAATAAATATTTGGCGCAACGAGTCCGTATAGGCACCCTAGGACTAGCTACTCACAACCATTGGTTTTGTGAGTTTTTATTTTTGGAACGAATGGAACGGACCTACAATTTTATGCCGAGTGTGAACGGTTTTTTTCAGGAAGGTTAGAGTCTTGGATCACTGCCTAATAGGTAAACATGCCGCAAGGCAAGGCCTTTTCGCAAACGACTTTTTCAGATGCTGTATGGATGAAGAAGAGGAGGAAACTATCTACCTTCTTTGTTCCTGCCCAGTTCTTTCCCGAAGAAGGAAGTTTCACTTTGGAGCCTTCCATTACAATGACTTGGGCAACCTGACAAACACAGACATCAGAAGCTTTATAAAGAGCTCAAAATGGTTTCTAGTGGTATCACAATGGACTGTGCTGGTCTAAAGGTGCCTGTCCATTTGAGAGTAAAAATGCTGCGAAACACGGTGACCCCGATCAGAACGCGAACGGAGAGAAGTTGTTGGACTTTTGTTGTTCAAATGGAATGTCCATTATGAACACTTTCTTTCCACACAAAGATATCCATAAATACACATGGTACCGTCGAAGTCTTCAGCAGAAATCGCTGATAGATTTCTTTGTGGTACCATCGTGTATTAAAAGGATGGTTTGTGATGTTCGTGTGTTGAGAGGG
Organism: Cheilosia soror; assembly: GCA_949372485.1. Lineage (NCBI taxonomy): Eukaryota > Metazoa > Arthropoda > Insecta > Diptera > Syrphidae > Cheilosia > Cheilosia soror. The sequence goes on along the minus strand of OX443562.1, from coordinate 69,646,861 downwards.
GCTGAACTGTCAACTGATCACCACCTGGTGTTGTGCAAATTGTATCTCAACGATCAAATACCTATCCTGCCAAAGCGTAAACCAAGAATGGTTACGCGCATACGGTGGGAGGGGCTACAGAACGACGAGATACGGGAGGAATTTGCACGGCAGGTATCTGAAAGGTTTGAACAAATTCCAAATGTTCCATTGAATGTAGAGGAAGAATGGCAGTTGTTTTCAACAGCAGTTATTGCCTCTGCAGGACATGTTTGCGGAGTGAAGCGGCTCGGTGTGGCGGCTGGTGGTGAGAAAAGAACTGCGTGGTTTAAAACCCCCGGAGTTCAAGAAGCCATCAGAGAGAAGAAGAAGGCTTTCAAGGTGTGGATTCACTTGGGGGACTCTCCTTCTCGAAACCGGTACATTGAGGCGCGAAGAACTTGCAAATTGGCTGTTAAAGCAGCCAAAGAACATTCTTGGAAGGAGTTCGGCGAAAAATTGGACCGCGATCACAGATCTGCAAGCAAGGTGTTCTGGCAGACCATCCGCCGTCTTAGAGGAAGGAAGTGGAACATTATCGAAGGAGTCAAATCCAAAGATGGTACACTTCTTTCTAATGAGGAGGACATCTTGCGCAGATGGAGCGAGCACTTTTCCGAATTGCTCAATCCAATCCAGGGCATCGAGGATGAAACATCTATCGCTTTAAGCAGGGCGGAAAATAGTCCCACGGTAGAGGAAGTCACTTTTGCGATCAAATCGCTAAAAGCTGGCAAATCTGCCGGAGTGGATGAAATCCGGCCAGAAATGCTAATGGCCTTAGGTGAAGAGGGAGTTAAATGGCTCTCTCGTGTCATTAAAGTGGCCTGGGAATGCGGCGAAACACCCAGCGATTGGCAGATTGGGGTGATTGTGCCCCTTTTCAAGAAAGGGGATAAAAGGAATTGCTCCAATTACAGGGGTATATCACTTTTAAGTCTCCCCGGAAAAGTCTTTGCCAAGGTGCTGGAAACGCGTTGCAGAGCTGTGGTCGAGGCACGATTAGGAGATGAGCAGTGCGGCTTTCGTCCCGGCAGAAGCACAACCGACCAGTTATTCACTCTAAGAATGGTACTTGAGAAGGCTTGGGAGTATGCTACACCTGTTTACGCTTGCTTCGTAGATTTGGAGAAAGCATATGACCGGGTCCCTCGAGGGAAACTCTGGAGTGTATTACAGGAGTATGGAATTGATGGTTCTCTCTTGAGAGCCATTCGATCTCTTTACACAAACTGTAAAAGCTGTGTTCGGGTAAACGGCGTTAAATCAATACCTTTCACCGTGGGCGTTGGACTTCGCCAGGGGTGCGTCTTGTCGCCTCTCCTTTTCATTACTTATATGGACTGGATGTTACAGCGCAGTCTTGGCGAAGAACGTTTCGAATTGGGAAATCTGAGGATAAGTCATTTGCTTTTCGCTGATGACTTGGTCATCCTTGGGTCCTCTCAGACTGAACTTCAGCGCGCACTCGATCGGTTTGTAGCCGTTTGTGTTGAAGCTGAGATGAGGGTAAATGTGAACAAATCTGAAGTGATGGTCGTCTCCAGAACGCCTGTTCAATGCACTCTGCATGTTAGTGGAGTCCCATTGAAACAGGTGGAGAAGTTTAAGTATCTCGGGGTCTTATTCACGAGTGATGGAAGGAGCAATGACGAGTTTTCCTGTAGGATTGGTCAGGCTGGATCGATTTTGAGACAGCTTGGTCATTCTGTTATCAGGAGGACTGAACTTGGTGTCAAAGCTAAGTTGTCAGTCTTTAATTCGGTGTTTGTTCCAACTCTTACCTATGGTCATGAGGTTTGGGTAATGACCGAAAGAATAAGATCGCGAATACAAGCTGCCGAAATGAGATTTCTCCGTAGTATTGCTGGTGTGACCCGTAGAGATCGCATCAGAAATACCAGAATACGTGAGGAACTCAATGTCGAGCAGCTACTTCTCCGGACGGAGCGATCCATGCTTCGGTGGTTTGGTCATGTTAAACGCATGTCCCCGACCAGGATTCCACGACATGCTATGGAATCCGTACCATCGGGCAGGCGTCCCCTAGGTAGACCCAGGATGAGATGGTTAGATCAAATTCATAATCTCTCCTCTACCCGTATGGGGATTGCCCTTGATGATTTAGAGTCGATGGCGGAGGATCGAGAGCTATGGAGGGTCCACTTGAGCAACCTACACCCGCGACCCACTTAATGGACAAGCGGACCATTGAAAATAAATGAATGAATGAATGAATGCTGCGAGCAGCTCTCAAGCAGCTCTCGAGAGCAAACTCGCAAGTGGACATAGTCATAGTGGACAGCATTTTTACTCTCGAGTTTGATCTAGAGAGCTGCTTGAGAGCTGCTCGCAGCATTTTAACTCTCAAATGGACAGGCACCTTAAGTGTGTTGGCGTTTCTCAGCTGGCAGCCACTTTCAACCAACCAACCAACTTAGAGTCTCGGATGTTTGTTAGACGTCCGCGAAAGGTGGCGCAGTGGAAAAAACCTTAAGATTCGGGGATCGAACCTGGGACCCCTCGCACAGTAGTCCAGCAAACTGACCACTAAACAACTGCGCCCATCTGGCATCTTAATATTGTGGTATGTATATATGTAGTTCCAGACCTCTTTAATGTTTTCGAAAGGCTCTTTAGCATTTCTTGATTTTTTGGTTTCTAATGCTCTTTCGATGTTGGCCCAGAAGTTTTCAATTGGGTTAATTTCTGGACTTTGCGGGGCTTAATCAAAAAAATGTATTTTGATATCTGTAAGCTATGTGCTAAGGAGTATGCTAAGGATCGTTGTGATAAGCGTGTTGATCAAGGGTCGACCCTTATACAACTAATTGACTAACACCGAACCAAGAGCATGCACCGCAGACCATGTCTTTGGCTGCAATTCATTGTTTGGAGGACGCCTTATACATACACTTTACCGTGGGATACAAATTATGTAAATGAAACTTGGATTTGATTGACTCTCGAAAAAACTTTTTTTTTCTAAAATTGCAATAGTTTTTGTAAGTGTAGTCTTTCGAAAATCCGGCTCTTCCTTAGGTTTTTCTTGACATAATGTGTTTTCTTGTGGAAGATGCATCCTCGAGGATTTTGTTCTACGACACAGCGTTTAACAGCCCTGTCCGTAAGTTCTTGGTGGAGTTTTGGTGCAACAATCTCCCAAATTTGTATGGACTTCAAAAATGGATTGGCTCTACTTGTCCGGTAAACCTCTCTTTGGAGAAGGAACGAGATTGATAAAATTGCGATACCCGGAACATCCGCAGTGTCGATGTGGTACCATGTTCGGATGCAAGTTTATAGGCAATGGATAATTAATGATATATCTATGCATATTATGCAGAAAGTTTAGCAAACCCAGAGAACTATCGTTTTTGAATTCTTGCTGCAAAATTTTTACAGCAGTGCTGAAGAAACGATTGAATACATGAGTGAAACAAGAAAATCTTCTGAATGAGTACCAGGCTGGCTTTAGATCAGGATACTCGACGGTGGACCAAGTGTTTGTGCTTAAAAGCATCGGGGAGACATTTCAGATGCAGAGTAAAAAGCTTTACATATTCTTCGTAGATTTTAGCAGCAGCATTTGATTCGTTAGACAGAGATGCACTGTTCTACAAACTGGAATGTCTCTAAAGTTCGAACGAGTTCTACAAAATTTGTATGCAGCAGATATGCGAGCAGCAGTTTGGAATGGAGAAGAATTATCAGGTTTGTTTGTGACAAATGCGGGTGTGAGGCAGGGATGCGCCTTAAGTCCAACTCTTTTTTCGCTATTCCTAGATGATTTACTGGACGGACTGCCGGGAGGTGTGGAGTATGCTGGAAGGGTCTTATGTTTGCGGATGATGTTGTTTTGCTATCCAGCTCTTCAGTTCAGGAGCCTTACAGTTAATTATAAATCGCCTTCATGACTACTGTAAACTTTGGAATCTAAACTTGGAGAAGTCAAAAATTATGATTTGTAAAAAAGGTAGCGGAAGACGTTGCAGAAATGAAAAGTGGCATTACAATGGTGTAGAAATAGGCGTAGTGGGTGAATATAAGTACCTAGGGGTAACCCTAAAGGTGCCTGTCCATTTGAGAGTACTTTCGGTAGTAAACTCCCGAGAGTTACTCTCGGGTGGCTCTCCATTTGAGAGTAATAATTTCGAAGCAAAAAAGAAGTGCTGGCTTAAACCGTTTGACAACAAGTACTAATATTTCAATATTAATTCAATCTGTTTGGCCAAATATTTTTAAAAAGGATACCAAATTAAGGGAAGCCATGGTATTGCTTGTGAGTCTGTATTGGTAATACTATGCGTTGAGTTATTTCCTCCGATACCCATTGTTTTGCTATGTCGACTGCTTAAAAAGAGCTTAACCTCGCAGAAACATCTGCAGGAGAAACTGGCAAATGATAAATGTGCAATTAACGCAATATGAAAAAGATGCAATACGAAGAGGTGGAGAAACTGCTGAGGTTTTATATTAAGCGCATTTTTGGAGTTCCTAACTGCAGGTCGACTAAATCCTAAAGGTGATGGATATGAAATCTGTTCGACTGCAATAAAATAGCAGCTTTAAGAACTGTTTCCAATAAATCAAGCTGGTATGCAGAGCGGCTCGATCTTGCAATTCAATGTGGCATGGAAGTCGATTTGAGCATCGAAAATGTGGCGAATTGGAAATCAGTCTTAAACTGGCTGATTGAAAAGCTAAATGAACTCTATGCGGTAAAATACAGAGAGGAAGCCGAATCGTGAATCTATAGATCTATTTACAGTCGTTTGAATCACAATTTATCACAGAAGAATTATTTCCATGATAAAAACAGTGTGCAGGAAACATCAATGATGATAAGGCAAACAGGGAGGATCTGCTATGCGTCTGCGAATTATGTAACTTGAGAGAACGAGCAGAGGTCTTACACTTTATAGAAAAATGTCCGATACTTCAGGAAACAAGAAAGCATGTATTCGAGAAAAACTATATAACAGAAGAAGATACCATAAGTGTATTAAACGAACTCGATGGGTACAAACTATTTAGCTTTGCAAAAACCGCTTTAGAGTATAGAGAAAGAATTTTGAGTGAGAACTTTTAAATAATATTACCGCTAACATTTTATAATATAAACCATAATATATCTTTAACAACCATATAGTCAATCATAACTGAATTATAATGTCAATCTGGCAGACGGCAAAGCCAAGCTTATGTGTTTTTGTAAATATGTATCGAAAAAAAATACTGATTTAATAAAACTAAAAACTGGGCGCAGTAGCGCAGTGGTTAGTGTGCTGGACTACTGTGAGAGGGATCCCAGGTTTGATCCCCGGAAAACACAAATTACATCTTAAAGCTTTTTCTACTCACGAACGTCTGACAAACATCAGAGAGTACGACTGTCATGAAGAAGCTTCTCCATTTGTCCCAAAAATAGAAACTCACACAAAACGTATGGTTGCGAAAAGCTAGGCTTTGGGTGTCACCCGCCTGTTGCGCCCACCTATTTATTTTTTTTTTAACTAAAAACTAAAACTATTATGCATTAATCGGTTAAAGTAAAATTTTTAAAAGCTCTATATAATGCCAAGGACTTATTAAAATTTATATGGTCGAATTTTGGCAATTGGGCAATCCTACGTAGTACTAATTATAGATCGACAACCCTTTCAGTTTTTCCCATTTAATGTCAAATCGGCACAATTATATCTATCATTCCTATGAAAAGGAATAAAAATTAATAACAATCCATCCTTATCCACGTGCAGCAAAAGTAAACTAAATAAATCATTCGGTCCACTGACAGAATAATGATCCCAACAAAAAATATCCAAATACCCGTATAATCAATCATCGCATAGCCATTGTTACTTTTAAACGCAAAGTGTCAATAATCTCCCAAAAAAAGGCGCCTCAAGCTAAAGTAGATTCGATCGTTGACCTTAATTCGCATCACGACCACAACCTCCATCAGCGACTCTATCAGAATACACAAAAGCGGTCTTTCTCCCACGCGACAAAAAAAAAAAGAAGAAGGATTAAATTAAAGGGCATTGATACAGATAATCCAACACCGTCCGCTCTATCCATTGTGTTTCCGTCTTTTGAATTTATAAGGATTTCCACAGAAAAATATTAAAATTGATGATATAATAATATCTATGTATCACACACACACCAAGAGCTACTTCTCGCCGAAGCTCGAACACAGAAAGCGTGCTTACAGCCATTTAGAGAGTAGGATTTAATTTACATTCGGATTAGCAGGAAAATTGAATTTGCTATCTCTGGCAGCAGTGTTGAGTACGATTTCGGAGCACTTGAGCTTGCACTCTGAACTCTGAACACTATACGGACTGGAACCTAATCCCATTGCTAGTGGTATCTTCTTGTCCTACATCATCTTCAACAAACAGAACGAATTGTGAGTTTCCATTAGCACCGTAGTAGCGCTGCTTTTGGAAACCGGATTGTTGCGAATACTTGTATATCCTGCCGGTCCACTCACCTTTTTTTTACTAATTAGGCACAAAACGAAAACTCATCAGGAAAGGTAGTATGTATAAGTAGCTTGGGCCCGGTGGATGGATGGATGATGGAGACATTCGACTTTGCGTTTGCGTTCGGCTTATTGGCATGCTGCCCACTGTCCTTGCAAATTCCATTTATATTACCAAGGCAACTCGGAGTCCTATAATCAAGGAATCCAATTAATCTACATAATTTTTGAGAGGGAGAATTATAAAGAGCGTGTCCGAGAAATTTTTTTTCTGTTGTTTTGTTGGGTTTTTTTTTTGTTCCGCTTGTCCATGACTTGCCCCCATGGACATTATTTGAGAGGGGAACATTCTGTCTTTTTGACTGACCGACGCCGTTTGTCATTTTTTTGGCATCCCTCCTGTACACGTTTTAGGCAGGGTAGTGGGCGGATTTATAAACACAGCCACATCGTATCCCGTTTTTTTAATTGATTACCCTCTGTCATCATTGATTAGAGTTGCGTGTCACTAGAATTATTATAGAATGAGCAGCCATCTCATCTACACGTATGATGATGGGGGTGAGAGCTGAGAGGTGAGTGATTTCACTCAGTCATGCTCATGACATATAAGATTGTTCAATATTTTATCATTTAAGAGGGGATTTCAGTGATTATCGAAAGTTTTGCTTTGGGATAGCGATAGCGAAGCAATGGCGTTAATTAATTATATTTGCTTTTCCGTGTATACGTTTTGTACGGGCAACACCGGGTATGTTTACATTTCGTATAATTTATGTCGGTGTGTTGATTTGTAATCGCATGTTTAATGGGTTGAGGGGGTGCTATGAAACCTTTAAATACACATACACACACTCGTTCTTGTTGTTGGGTAGGTACATACCTAATTAAATGATCAGGGAACCATGAAAATGTGCATTAGGCGCCGCTATCAATCACACTTTCACTAAATGAAACAAATGGAGTTTTCTCTATCGGACAGTAGACAGATGTCATTTGTAAGAGCAGCAGAAGTCCAGCTGCGCTCATTAGCTGCACACATTTAGTTTACTAAATGAATGAAAGGATGCATGCATATTCAATTTGTTTTAATTAACACGTTAATGGGTCGCCGCCCTGAAGGCAGGGCAAACGGCATTGCAGACAAACAAAAGGGAATTTAAATCTTGGGGCATTCAGATGCTTTAAAGAAATTTTAGCTTGGGAGTCGTTCGGAGAATTCGTTGGTTTTTAATTAAACAGAGTCAAATTGCATGCGTAAAGGCAAAAGTCCTCTATGAAAATGTTGGTAAGTAAGATCAGGCCGAAGAGATAGCAGTCTATATCGAATGACAGTTCAAAACTGAATGGCTATGGTATTTTTTAAAGTGACTTTTAGGTATATTACATAGAATTAGCGACGATATCTGTCTTTTAAATTGCAGAGCTCAGAGGTAGGAGGTAGACAGGTAGCAGCAATTATTATCCAAGAAGCTAAGACGATGAAGAGACGGTATCTTTTAAAAAATCGGCATATAAGTAGGCAATGCGTCTGTCAAGGCCATGCTGTCACAAAAGATTAATATTAATCCCATATGTGGAACAAACCTACTTCGGACCAATCTCGAAACATATCTATACAAGAACAAGAAGTACCTATAATTGTGATACTCCTAGGTAATGATGAGCAAAAATGGGTCAACGACATTATGGGATTAACCGCCAAATATATTTGTGTTGTGTACTGACTCACTTATTGATACTTTATAGGTACACACGATTTATATGGGGGTGTACCTACCGCAAAAGCGGGAAATTGATGAGATCGAATCTATTCGCCACCTACGTGCGACCACTCAGCTTTTAGAGCAGCAGATCTCTGGTAGACAAAAAGAAAAAAAAAAGGTTAGCAACTGGCTACTGGCTACAAAACCGGAACGCAGACTCTTCGAGACAGCGAAGGAAACCTACTTACCGAAGTGCAGCGAATTGTAGATGTGTTTAAGCAGCATTTCCAGCAGCTGCAATGGGCATCATATAGAGAGAGTGATAGGGCAAGAAGAGAACCCACGTCTAGTCAAAATAACAAGGCCACAGGCTCTGATGGTTTACCAGCGGAGCTCTTTAAATGCAGTGCTGATGTTTGGTAAGGACCATGCACCGAATTATCAACCAAGTACGTGTGGAAGAAAGCATATCCGATGATTGGACTATCAGCTCCATATGCCCCATCTACAAAAAGGCCATCCTATGTCTTGCAAGAACTATCGAGGCATATCCCTGCTTAATGGCGCATATAAGATCCTATCCAACGTACTGTGTGAACATCTTAAACCGTTCTGTAATACACTAGCCTGAACGTACCAGTGTGGCTTCCAGTTCCAGCCCGGCAAATCGACTATAGAACAAATTTTCTAACTGAGGCAAATCCTGGAAGAGACCAACGAATTTTAAGTCGAAACCCACCACATATTCATCGACTTCAAAGCCGCGTATGGTAGAATACAACATCAAGCGCTGTATATTGCAATGGCCGAATTTGGAACCCCGGCAAAGCCGATTCAGCTATACCTACGTGCAATTTGGAAGCAGCTCCTCCGATCTATTTCAAACTTGCACCAGATTTCGGCAAGGAGACGCGCTATCATGCGACTTCTTCAATCTCGTACTGGAGCAGATAGTGCCAGGGCAGGTGTCAACACGGAAGGCACTATCTTCAACAGGTCCGTTCAGCAGCTGGAGTATGCAGACGATATGGATATCAACGATCGCTCTCAGCGTGCCATGATAGAAACATTCACGGCGATTGAAAAGCCAGGCGAAATCTATTGGCCTTGAAGTAAATGAGGGCAAGACTAAGCATAATGCTATTAACAAACGAACAAGCATCTGTCCACCGCCTAGGACAAAACGTCACTATTGATAGCAACAATTTCGAGGTAGTTAAAGAGTTTATCTACCTCGGAGTAAACATGAACTGCACGAATGGCACCCTTGTGGGGATCCTATGCAACCGCAAACACTATGAGCTGTACCAAGACGTGGATTTGGTCCAAAAAGCCAATACATTGGCACGGCCACATCGAACGAATTGACAGGTTCGAGAAGACAAGGAAAACCAAACCTCCGTTTCAAAGACCAAGCCCGTCTGGTGCCCGATAAGTAAAGTAAGTAGGGTCTCTGGTAGCTTCATATTTATTGAATAAAATCGGAAAGTGCACACTTACTGTGCGTGTACATATACTCGGACAATTACACTTAGTACTCGAATAGGGCACAATGGACCCAAATTACTTATCTTAATGAAAAACTGACTACCGTCACTGGTGCAGACGGGCCTGCCAACCCATTTTCTTTTGTTCCACACAACGCGACATCTTATGCTCATTGGTCTAAATGTGATGGCGTTACGGTGACGCGCATACGCTGGGAGGGGCTTCAGAACGATGAGATACGGGAGGAATTTGCACGGCAGGTATCTGAAAGGTTTGAACAAATTCCAAATGTTTCATTGAACGTAGAGGAAGATTGGACGTTGTTTTCAACAGTGGCATTGCCTCTGCATGTTTGCGGACTCAGAATGGTACTTGAGAAGACTTGGGAGTATGCTACACCTTTACGCATGCTTCGTAGATTTGGAGAAAGCATAAAATGACCGAGTCCCTCGAGGTAAACTCTGGAGTGTATTATAGGAGTATGGAATTGACGTTACAGCGCAGTCTTGGTGAGGAACGTTCCGAATTGGGAGATTTGAGGATAAGTCATCTGCTCTTCGCTGATAACTTGGTCATCCTTGGACCCTCTCAGACTGAACTTCAGCGCGCACTCGACTGGTTTGTAGCCGTTTGTGTTGAAGCTGAGATGAAGGTAAACGTGAACGAATTTGAAGTGATTGTCGTCTCCAGAACGCCTGTTCAATGCACTCTGCATGTTAGTGGAGTCCCATTGAAATAGGTGGAGAAGTTTAAGTATCTCAGGGTCCTATTCACGAGTGATGGAAGGAGCAATGCCCAGTTTTCCTGTAGGATTGGGCAGACTGGATCAATTTTGAGACAGCTTGGTCATTCTGTTATTAGGAGGACTGAACTTGGTGTCAAAACTAAGTTGTCAGTCTTTAATTCGGTGTTTGTTCCAACTCTCACCTATGGTCATGAGGTTTGGATAATGACCGAAAGAATAAGATCGCGGATACAAGCTGCCGAGATGAGATTTCTCTGTAGTATTGCTGGTGTGACCCGTAGAGATCGCATCAGAAATACCAGAATACGTGAGGAACTCAATGTCGAGCAGCTACTTCTCCGGACGGAGCTATCCATGCTTCGGGGGTTTGGTCATGTTAAACGCATGTCCCCGACCAGGATTCCACGACGTGCTATGGAACCCGTACCATCAGGTAGGCGTCCTCTAGGTAGACCAAGCATGAGATGGTTAGATCAAGCGCATAATCTCTCCTATACCCGTATGGGGATTGCCCTTGATGATTTAGAGTCGATGGTGGAGAATCGACAGCTATGGAGGGTTCACTTGAGCAACCTACACCCGCGACCCACTTAATGGACAAGCGGACCATTGAAAATGATGATGATGATGATGAAAATGATGATGTGATGGCGTTAGCTTCAACCTAACATACACTTGCCTTGACCTGACTTGACTTGAATCACTGCTAATATACCTATGCGACGACGATACAGTCAACTCGATATGGAAAATGATCCAACTATGTATTAGAAAAACTATCTATAGTGATACTGAGTGCGACAGTTGATATAAGTTCTGCTTAGTTTATTTACCTATAATAATCATAGTACAGCTAAATCTATCATAATATCAGGAAAGTTTCAGTCATCTGCGCACCTCCTCAGTCCTCTCCTCAGACAAACATTCCGGCCATTGATTGCATTGGCATTATATGCACATCGCATGCTTCTCTTTTCAGTCTTTTTCTAAGAGACAGAAACAAACAAGAAATACCAAAACGAAGAAAACTATTACAGTTTCTTTCAATACCTGAAAAGGACATTACTATGAACGACATAGCATAAAACCATCCCACACTCTTAAAAAATATTAAAAAAAAAAAAATGTCATTAAAATCTGTCCGGTAGTTCTTGCGCTTTGACGTAAAACAGAAAACTCTCACAGTTTTGTATAAAAAAAACATATAAAGATAAAGGATTGATTATGTATGCATCTGCCCCTAAAGTTATAAAGTATGTACTATATGAAAATAATATTGCAAAAAGCAAGCTTCATTCAGAAAGTATGTGCGCTCAGCATTGCAACCGGAAAATGGTAATTTGATATCAATGACAAGGTAGTTTTAAGTATGTATGTATTCCCTTAGCATACCATAATACAAATAGATCGTAATGCGCTACACTAATCATTGATCAATTTAGATATAGATAGATCCCTTCAGAACCATCGAAGCTCTATGTTTCTCTATGTTTCTCTATGTTTCGGTAATTCGAAGCAACTGACTTCTCAAATCGGTGTAATTGCAAATTATCTCTCCAGAGATAAATTAAATAATAAGAGATAAATAATTATTCTGTATTTCGATTGCCCTCATCTTGCTGCAATAAAATCGCTAGTGCGGCAAAGCTGCTGCCTCTATAATGAGTTTCTCTGTATATTCATCTCAAATTTCAAGCAATCGATATGTACATTAATTTGCATACTCAACCTCATACTCTCATATAAAATTCAAGAACATCAACATCATCGACAAACAGACGAAGAGATGCTTGTTATTTTAAGCAAAATTCATCACCAGGATGAAAGTCTTAAGACCTATGTGAAATGTTGTGCTATGACGCCCACTTCCATTCCACCCGTTGAGTTTATATTCGCATGTGGTGTGTTTGTTTGTTGGTTAATTCTTGGTTCCTGGCTATTGGTAATAGTTGCTGTTTACGAAGGATGTGCCTATAATCTGCATCGGAAATCTCATTAATATTCATATGCCAAGGTGAGAAGATGAAGATGCACTCGTCTGCACAAAGAACCGTTCTAGTTTCTGGTCGATCCACAGTGTATCTAATAGATCAAATTGTCAAACAAACAAGTAGGTAACCGCCCTATAGTGCTGGCACACACCCACAAACTCGTGTTTTGGAATTTACATATTACAACACAAGATTCACATCAGTAGTATAAAGATGCTGGGGAGAGGAAAGCCTTTGCAGTAGATAATCCCCACTGCTTCGCTAAATCATACAGAAACCATATGTTCACCCCTTCGGCAATTTATTCATGGCTAAGATGTTTACTGCAAACAGCAACTTGTGGTGTTTTTAATAAAAGGCTAAATGGAGCTGATGGCCAGTGCAACGATGCAGTTGCTCCGAAGACACTAGGAAAATCAAGTGTGCCTTGTGGCAGGAGGTGAATAAAATCATATCCGCATATAGGTATGAAAATGAGAAAACGAGTACAAGATTGATTTATTGCCCAATTGAATGTGTATACTGCAAATTTATTGTACATATATGGATCGAATTATTGTGGCTTTTAATCCAATTAGAGGTACATTGGTCATGATAGTATATTTATGAGGAACTCTATAGTCTATACCCACACAATAATAATATTGGCACACGCTCAAGGCAGGTGATCTATGTGTGGTAAAACTATACCTCTGGTAAACATTTAATTAAAGACAATCAGGATGAGATTGGGGAATTAATCGGCTCAAATTTGGGTTATTCGGTGGTGTTGCAGAAATCATTTTCTTTGTTCCAGTTATAGGTGTATCTTAGACATGATTTGAATTTATCGAAAATAAAGACATACGATGAAAATGGATAGACAAATACATTTATGGAACTGAAACTGAGCATATATTGTCATCAACCCCTATATATAGGGGAGTCATCAGTATCAATAGCACCAACTTCAAATACAGACAATTTGAACGGTCAAATAGATCTCCCATGCCTGTTTACACATTGGTTGTTGAAGGCAATTCATATAGGGGTAGGTTTATCTTCACTGCTTCAGAATCTATACAATTCTTAATAAACATTTGATTGCATAAATCAAATCGTACATTGCGGAGGATGTCGACATCCTGCGATGTTCGGTCTAACTAGTCAACTAGTAACTGGACTTAGCGACATACCAAAGCTATTGGTCCAAAACCAGCCAAAAATCGAGCTATACCGGAAACGGGGCTTGTAGAGCAATTGTGGTACTTTGTGCACCCCCAACGCTTTTCAAGAGTCGGCAAATCAACGAGCAATTTTCAAAAATTAGGTCTGAACAAAATGTTAAAATAGAAGAAGTGAGTGAGTGAAGTGAGAAGACGAGCAATTTTCAAAAATTAGGCCATAGGTTTGGATTTTCATTAGGTATAGGTTTTAAACTTGTAAAAAATGTAAACCTACAAGTCGGCATTTTCAAAGGTTCCACATGAACTGCTTAGAATTTAGCTAGTTTCGATTCGATTTGAAAAAGGACGGTCGGCATCGGTGAATTTGCCGTCTGAAATTCTTAAAATTTAGCAAGATTCGATTCGATTTTAAAAAGAACGGGCGGCATCTCTAATTTAAGGTTAAATTCGAAGGAATATGTTATTCGCTAGTTTGTGGAACTCGGCTTATTGATGGATTGGATTGGAAGATTGCGAACTTTGACAATTCGCGGCAAGGGTGTTTTCGTTCGCGACAAAAAGTTTATAAATTTGTTTTCTTAATACAGCTGATGGCTGGAATTCGCGAACTGCCGCGACCTAGAAAACTGTTCATGTGACCGGACCGTCAAACCTTGCGAATATTCGTTCGTTTGCATATAGTTAGTCGTTCTCATGCGAATGGTGCTATTGGCCCAGGTGTACCTATTCCTGTACACTCAAAAAACGTGACGGTTAAAAACAACCGAAATGTAGTTAAAAATAACCGAGTGATGCTGTTAATATAGCTCCTACAGTATTACTCGTTTAAAATTAACCAAGACAATTCGTTTATTGTAAATTGGTTAAAAATAACCGAGTTGCCCACTTCCCCACCCAGATCTACTCGGTTATAAGTAACCTAGTACTACTTGGTTAAATTTAGCAAACATACTCGGTTGAATTTAGCGAACCTACTTGGTTGAATTTAACCAACCTACTCGGTTGAATTTCGCCAAACTACTCAGTTGAATTTAACCAACCTACTCGGTTAAATTGTGTTCGTAAGCCAACCTACTCGGTGTTCGAAGCCAACCTACTCGGTTAAATTCAGCAAACATACTCGGTTGAATTTAGCCAACCTACTCGGTTAAATTCAGCAAACATACTCGGTTGAATTTAACCAACCTACTTGGTTGAATTTTGCCAACCTACTCGGTTGAATTTAGCCGACCTACTCGGTTAAATTCAGCAAACATACTCGGTTGAATTTAGCCAACCTACTCGGTTAAATTCAGCAAATATACTCGTTTGAATTTAACCAACCTACTTGGTTGAATTTTGCCAACCTACTCGGTTGAATTCAGCAAACATACTCGGTTGAATTTAGCCAACCTACTCGGTTAAATTCAGCAAACATACTCGGTTGAATTTAACCAACCTACTTGGTTGAATTTTGCCAACCTACTCGGTTGAATTTAGCCGACCTACTCGGTTAAATTCAGCAAACATACTCGGTTGAATTTAGCCAACCTACTCGGTTAAATTCAGCAAATATACTCGGTTGAATTTAACCAACCTACTTGGTTGAATTTTGCCAACCTACTCGGTTGAATTCAGCAAACATACTCGGTTGAATTTAGCCAACCTACTCGGTTAAATTCAGCAAACATACTCGGTTGAATTTAACCAACCTACTTGGTTGAATTTTGCCAACCTACTCGGTTAAATTCAGCAAACATACTCGGTTGAATTTAGCCAACCTACTCGGTTAAATTCAGCAAACATACTCGGTTGAATTTAGCCAACCTACTCGGTTAAATTCAGCAAATATACTCGGTTGAATTTAACCAACCTACTTGGTTGAATTTTGCCAACCTACTCGGTTAAATTCAGCAAACATACTCGGTTGAATTTAGCCAACCTACTCGGTTGAATTTATCCAACCTACTCGGTTGAATTTAGCCAACCTACTCGGTTGAATTTATCCAACCTACTCGGTTGAATTTATCCAACTTACTTGGTTAAACTTAGCCAAGGAAACCTTTTTTCCAGCCGTCGACAGCATCCTTTTGAAACGTCCATGCACCTGAAAACTTAATAATTTTTAAGAGAGAAACAATCTAAACTATGCAATTAAACACTTTGAAGTAAAACGTTTCGTACATATTTATTTTTTAAGAATTAATTACAAGATTTGGTATTAAAAACGTGATAAAAATATAACCAATCGTTCTTAATTTATAATGTGTTATCGCACAATTTACATCTTTTAAAATGTAATATTAACATATAAATATTTTTCTATATTTTTATCGTATTATATAATATTTATCTAACATAATCATTGTGAAATGATTTGTACGTTTGGTACATATTTATTTTTTAAGAATTAATTACAAAATTTGGTATTGAAACCGTGATAAAAATATAACCAATCGGTGATTATTAGTCCATAATATATATATATTTATTCCGTTCTTAATGTGTTATCGCACAATTTACAATTTACATCTTTAAAAATGTAATATTAACATATGAATATTTTTCTACTGCATCATTGTGAAATTTTATTTTTTTAAGAAAGTTTATGTTTATTACTTTATAATGGGCTTCGTAAGACTACGTACTGCCTTCCATTTGGTAAAATATTTATCGTGTTTGGAATTGGTGAAATAAATGATTCAAGAAACAGGCAAATCCGTTTTTCTATTGATGGAGCTTCTACCTGATATGCATAATAATGTTCATCAAAACATAAAGTGTCCACTAAAGTTCCAGCTAAGATTAGGCGATCGGACTCATACAAATATAATTTGTCCAATACGAACAAATCATAAAGATAGCAATCTGAACTTAAACTTTTTACTAAGACTGATCCTTTTTTATAATGTATAGAAGACATCGTCGCCCAATTCACTCTAGTCAAAGTCTTTTCAGGGTCCAGTGGTAGCTGGGAATGCAAAAAATTAAGTTCGGGTGACAAGGGAGATTTTATGGGGCCTACGTCAAGTATGTTCGAAAGTTTCCCCCTTAGGAAGATTTCATTTAGTTGAAGTTGATGCTTAATGGCTAAAGTTAAAGTGACATTTCTTCGATTACATGACGATCTAGCTGACATTTTAGAATGTCTGTGCTTAGCTTCGAACCTCATTGACCACAGTGATGATAATGGACCGTATTTTTTTAAAGCGGTGTGATAGTGAAGCAGGTTATGAAACTTTGGTTTAAGAGAGTCTTTGGTTATTTTAATATATTGTTCATTAAGTTCGGCAACTAACACTTGCAATAAATCTTCTGTTCCAACTGAAATTCTCACGCTAAGAAGTATGTCAAGAATTTTTCTTAATGTTATGTATATATTCCAAATAGCATTGTCTCTTGGTACAAAATCGCCTACAAGTAATCCAAGAAATCGTAAAAGAGTAAGCGTTTCTCCAGAAGATAAGCGCATATTCCCCCTCTTCAAATGTTCTTTTTCGATACTGCAAGGTTTATTTTTACTATCAGGCCCATATGCAAATGCTAATAATTTGTCATTAAAAAGAGATAAGGAAAAAAGTTTATTAGTTTCAGTGTACTCCAAAAGTATGAAATTTAAAATGTATTTTGCAACACCCTCTAGCACATCGTGCATAATATCAGCACCAACCTGCTGAAACAAGTCGAAGTTCTTAATGTCCAGAAAAACACATTTTTCCTTAATACCGGTTAAAGAAACATCATTTAAAGCAAGATCAGCTTCATAGCTATCAATTGCCCGAAGAAGTGATGTATCCTCATACAGTTGCTCTTTTAATATTCGCTTTGAAACTTTGCACACTCTGCAGGAAAAATTTGCAGAGAAACTCTCTACGAACCCAATCATAGAATGTAATCCTAAATTGTCGCCAAGGATTAGAGCAAGCTCAAAAAATAAAGTTCCCTTGAAAGTTGGAATATCTATTTGTATACCTTCTTCGCTTAAGAAATTAAATTCATCAATAACTGGTTTAAATATAACATTATTGCCGAAAGATACTCTATCAGATGAATGAAATAGCAAAACAAGAAATATGTTCGAAAGAACTGATGATCGCCAAGGCGGAAGACACGGAATTGAGACGTAAACTGCCCCTAATTTATGAATACCAGAATGACTTCCAAGAACGTTTCCAATCTCGTAATCATCGAAATACATAAATAAAGGTAAAACTATTCGATTCGAATGATGCGTTACTCTGTGTTTCCAATAAGTGCCTTGAATAAAATTTTCCATATCATCTTTGTATTGAAGACTGTCCATGTATTCCAAAGTTTCGGAGAGTACGTTTTTTAACGAAAAAAAAGATTGCATTACATGTCTAAGAGGAATAAAATGTTCTTTGCATTCCACAGGTTCCATACGTATTAACCCATTTCTTTTTATATTGTCGAATCTCTGGCCAATTAAAATTCCTTGGGGTTCAATATACGATCCTCGTTTAGTAAAATAAGTAATCCTTTTTCGTTCTGTTTGTAAACATTTTAAGGGGGAAATGATTAAAGGCACGAGTGCTTCGACTAATGATCTTGAAACATCATTGGATAGGGAGCTTTCAAGACTAACTTCATCAACGCAGTTTTCAATAGCTGAACTCAATGAACCTAAAAAATCGCTTAAGCCATCAACTATTTTTTGTACTACATTTCTAGGCAAAAGTACATTCGCATAAAGAGATGCAATCAAAATCGATAATGATTCATTAACCGGTGGTGCTTCTGTTATTTCAGACTTTTTGACTTGTTCTAAACTCTTATGTGAAGGAAATACAATTTCATTTGGTTCAATTTCATTAACATAAGAGCTTGAAGGTTGATTTAGACTTTCAGAAGCGTGTTCTTTATTAATGTGTCTTCTGAATGAATTGAAAATAGAAAATGATCGTCTACAATTTCCTTCCGAGCATTTGTAGTGTATAAACTCGTGGCCGTGATGATCAAATTCAAAGTGCTGTCTTAGACATTTTGGATCCTTAAAGTCGGATCTGCATAAAAAACAAACAACCATTTTAAAATATCTAAATGCTTTGCGCCCAAATGGAAAAAAATGTAAATTAACACTCTTCAATCCCTAATTCCCCTAGCAAACTATTAGATGCAGTGGATTCTTTGTCAAAGTCAGTTATTATTTTATAAAATGCTCTTTGAATAAACACCCATGCAGATTTAGATTCCACAGGATATTTTGCGTTCAACATAAATATAATTTTAAAACAAATATCGACCGCCTCTAAGATAGTCGGTAGTATATATTTTGTATCGTTAACTACAACAAAATAACTACTTATTTTATCTAAAGACGCACCATTTATGAGGATGAACGGTTGAAGAGTCAGTCCGAATTCCGAAAGTTTTTTACGCCTTATAGAGATCGCTTCATTGATCTCCGCATCGCTGGAAACATGAGTGATGAATCCGTCGCGGGCTTCCGATTTTGATGGCCGCCAAACCTTCTTGTTGGTCCCCTTTAGGCGTATAGTTGATGTTGCCAAAAGCGATGGAATCAGCAGAAACGCACCTAGGTTACTTATATCTTCAGACACTGAAATTTAAGAAAAACAAGTTGAATTTTACTACTACATTAGGGTTGTCAGAAATAATTTGAAGAAAGTAGTTATCGTGCATGAAAATCCCGGACACAATGATACTAGACCTGATACACCGAATCTTGAATACCCTTATTATAATAAAATAATAAAATAATAGGGGTATTCAAGATTCGGTGTATCATACACCGAATCGTGAATCTAAATGTGTATTTTTTTGTAATTGAGTGGAAGAACAGTACAAGTACAAGGACTTCTTGTCTAAATATTTCCTGTCAGTATAGAATTTTGTGAGTTATTCATTCATGAACATATTATTAGGGAACAGGGATACTTCAAATCCCTCATACATTATTAGACAGGAAAATAAATAGTTTTTCCGTGAAACAGTTTTTTCTGTTTTTCTCAAAAGTGATATGTTGTACATGTACTATTCTTCTACTCATCAATTCAATTATTGTCGGGTGATTTTCTGGCACATATGAAAGTGTTGGAAAAAGAAGTTCAATAAACTCAAATCTTAAAATATAGATATTTCCTTAGTTAGATACTCCCTATTTTGAAACTTCCAATTGGGGAAAGGGGGAAGAGATAAAGAAAATCAATTTCAATTTCTGGGATTTTGGAAATTTGGCTTGGGACCCGAGTATTGGCGAATGGCGACACAATATACTTTTTATTTTACAAACAAAAAGATTGTGTTATAAATTACGTGAATTTTGGCATTCACGAATTTTCAAAATATTGGAAAAAGTTTTTCTCGGTGAAAGAAACACTGCCGCATTAAAAGCGGTAGAAGGTGAAGAGAAAGCCATCTCCTTTTTAAATGGTATTAATGTGACTGGTATTCTATATTCATTATCGAGCATTTCAGAAAAGAACCTATTTTATATTTTTAAAGTAAGATTGCATTCGATTTTGAGTACTGTGTCACTAAACTAGTAATTTTTTTATTCAGAGTTTTCGAACCTTTATTTTGTCGATTATACTAAAGTTGGTATTACTATTGTACATATATAAATATTACAATAATATGTTGAAATGAAAAAAAATTAAAAACCCGGACATACAACATCCACATGCGAGAGTTCTAGCACGGGTACGCTAGTTTACGAAAATTAAGAAAAAATGAAAGTAAGCACTCACAATTCTCCAGCGATAGAAGGTTTTGCAAGTAGATATCGTCACCTCAGTATTGGAGTGACACATATGCATTTTTGCCATTTTTGAGTTAGGAATGATTTCTAAGAGACAAAAAGGAGGTCTTTCGTTTGGTGTAATTAAATCTGTCCTATCTCCATTATTGCCAAAGATATCAGTGTTACAAATGATATAAACGCAATTATGGGAATAAATGGTCAGTATTGGTCTGCCACATAAGCCTTTGTATGTGAAGCTCACATTATCGTATGAACTTTTCTGAAATTTCTTAAATATTTTAAATGACCTATACATACAATTGAACTAAAATTATGCTTCATTTGCAAACACCAATTCAGTACTTAAATGATCTAAACATACAATTCTTCCTCAAAAGTGCTTCATATGCATAATAATTTTTCAGTGTTTAAATGATACATACAAACCAAACTCCAAGTCAAATTTTTAGGCATTAAAAATGATTTCAGTGCATAAGTGATACATACAATACAGTCGGCTCCATAAATGCCTTGTAGACTGTTACTGTGTTCAGTACTTAAGGGATACATACATACAATTCATTTCTCAAATGCCTTAAACGCTTTGTAGTTGGTAGTATCTAAATGACACATACATACAATTGTTTGTTCTACACAAAATTAGTGCATAAGTGACGCACACCATTATAATTTGCGCCAAAAGTCCTAACATTACGAACAAATTTCGCTGTATTTTGCCACGTGCATAGAATAGAATAGAATTAACTTTGGCGCGTGGATGGTAATACAGATTCATTAAACAATACAACATTCCATCTCAGACAAGCGAAGTAAGAATGTCGATTATGAATAATGCGGGCAGCGATAGGTAAAAAGTTATTTTGTTGATTTCTATCTTTTTTCTTATTTTTACGGTGCGGGTTTTATTGAAGGTCTTCCTCTCCTGCGGAATATGTTTCTGAGGAGGTTTTATGTGCATTGAAAGATATATTTCCTTGCAACGAAAAAAACGGCTTATATGGTAATTTGAGAATCATCGAGTATGAATGAGCGAAGCGCATAATTATGTATACACTTTTATTTAATATCATTATAATATAAAGATTCGTGTCGTGATCCCTTAAGCGGAAATCAAAGTGATATGGAACCAGAGGAGGGAAAAATTGACAAATTCGTACTTGACATAGAAAAAAACATTGCATCTGTTGCAAGGATCTTGGATATGGAACTTATTACACCAATTAAACATTGTCCAGTCGAATCAGAAGGTTTTTGCAATATGAAAAGGTTGTATTATTTAACAATCGTTGTTAACTTGTACATCTGATTTTCGTGTATGAATTCCAGTTATAGTACGGAGAGCGTTTTTGAAGATTTTGACTCAGATGATTCTATGAAAGACCCGAACTATTTTTTTGATGAAAACTCGAATGACCACAGCGTATCTCAGCAATCCGATAGTGATGCTCCAGCTGCAAAAAAATTCAAGAAAAAAAGAGCTTTAAAATTACCATTTTTTGAACCAGCAAGAAGTAGTGTGTCTTATTCCCAACAGGATTTGTTACCGTCCACATCATCGTATTATCAGGAAGTAGCAGCTACTCCTCTCTATATTCAAGCAACAAACAATCAAGATACGCCACCATCACGTAAACGCAAAATACATAAAGCAAATTGGAAGTGCAACGTACGGAACCAAAATCGTCAAAAAGGTAAGGCTTATATTGATTTCAAAGGGGTGGTACGACCTGCGAAAACTTTAAAGACCGTTGATTGTAAATCATGTGTATTTTTGTGCGACACAAAATTTGACATTAATGAAAGGCAAGAGATTCATAATGCATTTTGGAGTCTGGATGATAAGTCAAAAAATTTTTTCTATGCACAATTTACGAGGAGGGATCCTGCAAAACGAAAATCAAAGAAAACTCCTTTAAAAAAACGCCAATATAGCTATCAATATTTCTTTTCGTATGGGGATGAGTTGGTTCGTGTTTGCAAACAATTTTTTTTGAGCACACTAGATATCAGTGCTAAACGGATTCAATGGTTTTATAAAAACAAACACGACGAAGTAACGGGTGTTCCTAAGAGTCCCAAGAAAGGAAAACATATAAAGAAAAAGATCCCAGAACATAAAATTGAGGAAATTAAGCAGCACATAGAGAGCTTTCCTCGTGTTGAATCTCACTATTGCAGAGCAGCCACAAAGAAGGGGTATCTGGGTTCTTATTTAAATATTTCGAAAATGTATAACTTATACAAAGAAAGTTGTGAAGGAATACCTGTTAAGAAGCATGTGTACTCTAAAATTTTCAACGAAGATTTTAACTTAGCCTTTTATATGCCTAAAAAGGATCAATGTGACTTGTGCTCGGAGCTAAAAAATAAAAGTGATTTATCAGAAATAGAAACGGAAAAACTAAGGGTACATGAACAGAATAAAGTTTTGGCCAAAAATGAAAGAGATTCAGATAGAAAAAGCAAAGTTGTTTCTACTGCGATAATAACCTATGACCTTGAAAATGTGTTTGCTTTACCCAAAGCTGAGGTTTCCAGCTTTTATTATAAAAGAAAATTTGCAGTCTACAATTTAACCGGTCACTGCAATTTAAACAAAGTCACTTACTGCTGCATATGGACCGAAGCGCAGAGTGGTAGGTCTGGAAACGACCTCGCAAGCGCACTTTATAAAATACTACAAAGCGTCGTTGACGATCTTGCACACGTAACTAACATTATTTTGTGGTCTGATAGTTGCGTTGCACAGAACAAAAATCGAGTCAACAGTACTATGCTCTTGAATTTTTTGCACAGGAACCCTCAAATTATAAATATAATTCATAAGTACTCTGAGCCGGGGCACTCCCAGCTCCAAGAAGTTGATAGTGTTCACAGTGCCATTGAAAGACATTTGCGAGGTGTATCACTTTACAGCCCACTTTCATTGATTCAACAACTTCTCAAAATTGATTATGAAAAAGTTCATTTGCGAATAATGCAAATGCAAGATCATAACTTTTTCAACTTTGCTGCAGCATCAAAGAGCTTGGTTATGCCACCATTCTGCAAATTAAAAATGTTGAGATATAGCTCAAAAGACCTTTGTCTAATAGAACACAAAAACACTTTAGCAAATGATGTTCCTTTTGAGGAAATGATTTTATTTAAAAAACCTAAGAATGGCCCAGCCCCTTCAATTTTTGTTTTAAAGCCGCTCTCAGCCCAATGGTTGTTAACGGAAGAAAAAAAGAGAGATTTAAAGTCAATGCTTAAGCACATGAGTGCGGTTGATGTGGCATATTACAACGCAATTTTTGCTAAAAATCAAGCATTAAAAGATGCCAATGTAAGTACACCTGAGGCTGAAAAAGTCAAAGAAGTCACTCCAAGGAGAACAACCCGTAAAATTAAAAGAAAGCAGTGATCAAGTTCAAATACTTAATACTAAAAGTATTATTATAATTTTTAATTATTTTTTAAATAAATGTTATTTAGTTAACGTAGTTTTTATGTTTTGGAGTTAAATTTTTCTGCATTGTATTTGACAATACATTTTGTAAAAGTTTGATATGAATTAAAAGTTGGATACAATACATATTTTGTTTTATTTGTTCCCTTTCTTACCCTCTGAAGGCATTAAACATTTTTTTATAATTTTTCAAAAAGCTGAAATATTGGATTTTTAGATCCCAGTTATGAACAAACGTAAGTATATTACAGAATTATTTTACTTGGAAACGATAACTTACCTTGTTTTTTACATAAAAAAATAAGTTTAACAAAAAAAAATACAAGAAAAATAAAATAATAGTTGTTTAAAAAAATGCCTTTATTTTAACTTTTGTATGAAAATATGCCACATACGCATTCAAAAATCACAATCTCTTTCCATATTTAAATGCCACATAGGTTGGTCAAAAAGTGCTTCATACCATACAAAAACACGTTATTTGAAAAAAAAATCATGCCACATATGCAATTTCCTTTTTTTCAACTTGAGATTACAAAAAAACCAATAGCCCAAATGAAACAAGAACTAAAGTATAAGTAGAACTCAATAACCACTAAATTATTAAATTTGTTTCATAGTCGTCTTACTGACGGTTTTTTTTTTATTCGTATTCAAACTTTAAACGTCGTTTTCTCGAAACTAGGTTTTTGTCGTTTAGATCACTCCAATACTGAGGTGACGATATCCTTCGCATTTGCTTTTTTTGTAGCAGTTCTGTATATGTTTGTTTTTAAAGATGGAAAGTTTTGCATCAATCCTGTAGAATGATCGCTGTGTAGGGTGTTGAAATCCTTTTCCAGCTGTTAAAAATTAAATTGAAAATATATTTGGTGAAATTATACAACAAATTTTTACGAATAATAAGTAAATAGTTTGGAGGAAGTCCCAAATTGTTCTGGCACTGCCATTTCTACAACATTAACAACAGAATCAGAATGCATTTTGTATTTAGTGTGTAAGTTGAATCGAATATTATTACCAGTTTATACCCGAGCACGTTTTTTAGAGCCGGAAATTCGTCAAAATAGTTTGATATTGTCATCTCCTTCAAAAGTTCAAGGCGAGCACGAGTGGTTTTTCCCCATTTCTCCTCTGTAGTGTTCCAGGGATTGCTGGAATTCCTTAGCCACTTCAGATCTTCATCTGACGATTCTCCGTCTTCTACTATTTGGATAGTAGTAGATAGTAGACGATTTTGTGATGGAGTGGGAGATGATCTTCGACTCGAGCAAGGTGACGATGACAAAGAACGTTTCCGTTTAGATATTATACCCGTTTCACGGTATTTTCGCTTCAAATTGTTGATATGGTCTGGCAACTTTCCAGCCAATCGGTTAACGATCCCACGACCCGAATCCACGATTTTATTGTGAAAATACACAGACCTGTGTTCAGAAGGGAACAAATGAGCTATTTCATTTGTCCACATGCCATAAATTTTGGCCGTGATGTTTCGCTCGGGGCTGTTTTTTAGTATATGTGTGCATATAATCCGCACCAATCGAAGCCGTGCGACATTTTCAAGTGGCTTGGTCTTGTCTATTGCTAAGATACCTCTTCCCTCTAGGGAATTTTCGAGAAGTTTTTGAAGGTTCTAGAAAGACAATATAGTACTACGAATTAGGAAAATCTGTTCCTAGACACTGTTTTTTTTTTTTTTTTTTTTTTAATTGTGGTAACCATTTAACAAATTGTTTAGGTACATTGTAGTTACATGAGGACTACAAAAACTTCATAGCACATTATGATCTTCAGTAATGAACTAACGCTATGTTAACCTTTGCTGCCCACCTTCCAAAACGGAATCAATATGGCCGCGGTTCCGGTGCAAGTGAATTCTACCCTCGCGAACTATTTATGTATGTAGTGAAAACGAAATATTTATGGACACTAAGTAGTACCTACTAAGTTATCGCGTTTTGAATGCCCCTATTGGAGAACACAACTCAACTTAGTTGAGTTGAGTTGTCTTCAATTCAACTCAACTTTCACACAACCCAAACTAACTAACAACTTATAGACAACTGACAGACAACTTTTCTATCAAGGTTGTTTATGACAATACGGACAATACCGAATTTTGAATTACATAAAACCAGGAGACAACTCAACTGTTTCGTTGTCTTACACAATAGGGGCAGGCAGAAGTGTCGTGCTTTGGGAAATTTCACTCGCTTTCATTCGCTTACATAATTCGAACGAATAAATTTTATACAAATGAACCACAACAAAGGAAATGCGTATTTTTGAATGAGCTTTGCGTATTCGCGTCAGTAAAATTGGGTTATTTGCTTGCACCGGAGCCACAGGCGTAGGCTAATCTCAGATTTTATTTGTTATTTATTACAGTATGTTTTTCAACTTGTATACTTACAACTTCTTCTGTTCCATATAGAGATTTCTCGGAAGTAGTAGGTGTAACAATGGCATCTATCAATAAATTTGAACTTGTGGATTCAAATTTATCACTAACTTCAAAAGAAGGTAGCATGTCGTTCAGCAAAAAACTTACATTTGTGCTTTGGTCTTGGGAACTGGTAAAATTTGTTTCTTGAATTTCATAGACCTGTATATGAACAACAGTAATTGCTACCATCAGTAGATGTAAATATTAATGATTCTGTAATAACAACTAACCGAAGTGTTAGCAGCATTTGGATGCATTGCCTTTCGCCATTCCTCAAAATTTCGCATAAAAAGTACACGATGTCCTATGATTGGGAACATCTCCCTTATCTCGGCATGGCCTAGTAGCGCCAAAGATATTGACGTTATGGCATTTTCTGTCATATTGAAAACAATTCTAGTTTAGTTCTTATTTAACATTTTTGTATCTTTTATCAGAGTTATAAAAGAAAGAATCAAACGATTTGAACAAGTAGATTTTAGTGAAGTTTCATGAAAACTGAATTTGGTTTTTGCGTACCGTGTAACCAAAATAATATAAAGGGTATTCACTTAATCTGATAAATGTATGCAGCTCGTAAATGTATAAATTTCTGCGGTGCTTTAAGTGAACACCGCTCGGAAATGTCATTGCTTAAATAGCGTAAATTGACTGTAAATCTGGAATCAAACAAACAATTCATACGACTGTCTGTCAAAGTTTGACATTTGTGATTTGCACAACTTTCCGCGGTTGATTTCCCAGCCTAAATCGTCGCGGAAAATTATGAGGTCTGCGTAAACTATTAAACTATTCTCCATACAAAATCTGACAGTTGATTTACGAGGTGGTAAATTTATGCAGTTTATGAGGCTTTTACGCGTTAAAGTGAATACCCTTATAGTAATAGAATGATAAAAGATACTCCTTCGTATATATAAATGAATATATTATAAACATACCCTTGAAAACGTCAATATAATTTTCCAAGCCCCACTCTCGCAATAAATTGCAGACGTCGTCGTCCATAGCTTTATGTCTATAAAACAGACAATAATTCTTAACTATTTCAGAAAGCACGAACAAATCTTGCATTAAAGGGTTATTCTCCAGGGGTCAGATCACGTAATATGAAAAGGATCGAAGGACATCATTTCGACAATAGCAGTCTCTGTTTATTGCCACTGATATGCATAAAAACTATATCGTTCAGTCGTTTTTATTTTACGTGATCTGACCCCAGGAGAAGAAGAAAAAGTCAAATACCAGTAATTGCGCAGTTAAAATCCGATGCGTAATCAAACACGAATAATTTGTAACGGAATGAAAAAAAACACAAATTGCATATTGCAACTACCACAAAAATATTAGTATCTACGTAATATTATTGAATTATATGTAATAAATTATAGTTACCTTGGGTAAACGATGAAATCCTTGAACTGTAGGGTAAACGATGGAATAAAATACCACTGTAGGGTACAAGATGAAATCCTTGAATTACCACTGTAGGGTAAACGATGGAATAAAATACCACTGTATGGTACAAGATGAAATCCTTGAATTACCACTGTAGGGTAAACGACTTTGAATTAATACTGAAAGTATAATTTTTGTAAAGTTGATTCGCATTAAAATCAGTCAACTTGGCTTTGTTAAATTTAAAGTGTAATAATAACCGAGTGTAATTCTACTCGGTAAGAAACAACCGAGATCTCGGTTAAAATCAGTCAACTTGGCTTTGTTAAATTTAAATGAGTGAACTGTAAAAAATAACCGAGTGTAATTCTACTCGGTAAGAAACAACCGAGATCTCGGTTAAAATCAGTCAACTTGGCTTTGTTAAATTTAAATGAGTGAACTGTAAAAAATAACCGAGTGTAATTCTACTCGGTAAGAAACAACCGAGATCTCGGTTAAAATCAGCCACGGCTGGGTTGAAAGAAAAACGAGTTCAAACACGAATAATTTGTCACGTAATAAAAAAAAAACACAAATTGCATATTGCAACTACCAGAAAAATATTAGTATCTACGTAATATTATTGAATTATATGCAATAAATTATAGTTACCTTGGGTAAACGATGAAATCCTTGAACTGTAGGGTAAACGATGGAATAAATTACCACTTTACCAGATGAAATCTTTGAATTACCACTGTAGGGCAAACGATTGAAATCCTTTAATTACCTATGTAGGTATAGTTTTTATAAAGTTGATTCGCTTTCGATTCACTTTTAACACAGCAAAAACTTTTATTGCAAAAAAATTAAAAACACTAGACACAACCGAAGGGTAAAGCACAACCGAAGAATACAACCACCAGAAACAAACTGACTGTACTAGGTATTCTGTTCTGTATTCAGTGCGCATCGTACAGAAGAACGAGTAAAATCCAGTGTTGCCGCTAGGTTAAAATAAGAGTCACTAACCGAGTATCCAAAATATTATACATTAATAATTCTAACATATAATATTATTATCATAATCGATTTATAAATTTACACATTAGTGGAAGATTTTGAAACACATTTTTGTTCTGATAAGTATACATAATTGTAGGGATGTGACTGATATATTAGTATTCATTACGATATTACTAATATTAGCTAAAATTAGTAATATCCGCAAAGGTGTTGAACAAAAATATTATTTAACTGATATCAAATCGTCAGTAAATGTCACGCACTTCCATCCGTATTGGCTATTTCGGAGATCAAACAAAAAATCGCCTCAATTGAAGATTTCTTGGACGTTTTTTAATCCATTGACATCGTAGCCATCCTTTGATGGAATTTGTTACTTTATGGCTTGATAAAAAGAAGACGAACCATATTTTGGGATATAGCCCCAAAATATTAAAAATTTGAGTGATTTTTTTCACTTGGAAAAATTAAGATTTTAGGGCTTTCTGGTGACATTTCGAAATAAATATAGTATATATCCCAAAATATGGTACGTCTTCTTTTTATCAAGCCATAAAGTAACAAATTCCATCAAAGGATGGCTACGATGTCAATGGATTAAAAAACGTCCAAGAAATCT
Source organism: Cheilosia soror (assembly GCA_949372485.1). Lineage (NCBI taxonomy): Eukaryota > Metazoa > Arthropoda > Insecta > Diptera > Syrphidae > Cheilosia > Cheilosia soror. The sequence goes on along the minus strand of OX443562.1, from coordinate 69,617,605 downwards.
TCAATTCAAACGAATTTTTGTATACCCTCCACAGGAAGGTATATTCACTTTATCATTACATTTGTAACGCCAAGAAGGATTCACCGGAGCCCTTTAAAGTATATATATTCTGAATCAGGATCACATTCTGAATCAATTTAGCCATGTCCGTCTGTCTGTCTGTCCGTCTGTCTGTCTGTTGAAAACACGATAGCGTCCAAACGAATCGACTTAGGCGAATGAAATTTTGTGAGAGGACTTATTTTTACCGTCGTAAGATTGGTATTGAAAATGGGCTATGTCGGTCAAGTAGTTCTGGTACTTCCCATACAAAACCACTATTTGACCCATCTGTCTGTTGAAAACACGATAGCGTACAAACGAATCGACTTAGGCGAATGAAATTTTGTGAGAGGACTTATTTTTACCGTCGTAAGATTGGTATTGAAAATGGGCTATGTCGGTCAAGTAGTTCTGGTACTTCCCATACAAAACCACTATTTGACCCATCTGTCTGTTGAAAACACGATAGCGTACAAACGAATCGACTTAGGCGAATGAAATTTTGTGAGAGGTATTATTTTTATCGTCGTCAGGTTGGTATTGAATATTGTCTATTTCGGTAAAGTAGTTCTGGTACCTCCCATACAAAACCTGTATATTAGACACATGCGTGTAGGTGTACAGTACATAGATACTAACTGGTATAACAAACATTTTGCATGACTTTTCTGCAGTGGAGGGTATCAAAGCATCGGCCAGGCCGATGACAACACTTTTACTTGTTTTTTATTTGAAAGGTGTAAGTCAATCGCTCTGGCAGAATCTAATTTTTAGTTAAAAAATTTAGTTTTTAAAAATTATTTTAATTGAAAAAATGTATCACTAGTACAAGATAATTAAGCCAACTACCAGAATTTCTACAATAAATGATTGTCAGTCTATGCGCGATATTTCCGCTAGATATACCTAATGACAATGTCACCAACACGGTAACCCTGGTCAAATCAAGCAGCAGCAGCATACATACTGCATCAAGATACTGCGTAGTGGATACTACAGTGCTGTCGAACGTTTGCAATACTTTTGCTCGGTGCGTAATGCCATATTGCCCACTGGAATGAACGCAAAAATATTGAAGTGGTTTTGTTTCTTCATGCGGTTTTCATTTTGAGTAATATGATGTGGTACTCGATTGGGCAGGCAAGCACACTTTTTCTTGATCTAGATCACTTTTTATTGGCACAAAAAAGCCATCTTTTTGGAATCTAGATGACTTTTCCGAAACTCGATTTATTTTCAGAGTTGCTCGACATTTACCAATGCAAATGCATTTGAGTTTAACAGCTCGCAGAGTATGTTTACGTTTTAGTGAACTTTACCAACGTCATCGCAACATTTTACGTCGGCTTGATTTTAGTATCTAAATATAATTGATTTTTATATCAAAAATCAGTGGAAATTAAAAGAAAATGAGAAAAAAAAAACTTGTAAATCAGTTGAAAATATTAAAACAGCGTTTATCTCATACTATCGTTATTTTCTTACAAACGAAAAACAAATCAATTTTGGATTGTGTAAAAAGCAGGCAATGCATAAAGGAAGATTATTCATATGATGTGCGTGTTGAAATGTGAGAACCAATACAAAGACCTTGTTCAGTGTTAAGTCTGAAAAAGGAAAAAGATATGGAGAAAGTGAATAAATATATTGCAATTGCATACCTACTTGGTGATATGTTAAAACGTACATCGGTTCGGGCAATACTTTAGCAGTAAATTATTCGCCATGCTTTTTTTTGTATTGTTGCATCATTCCAGATTACGTTTCAGTTTCCAGGCGAATGATTATAGCCCTCTATAATTATTTCCACAAAAATATAAAAAACAATATTCCAAAAAAAAGATTTCACAGCACTCTTACAAATTTCAAACGACAGCACTGATGCAGTGCATTGCAACGAGTTGGTTAAATTCAACCAAGTATTCAGTAAGAAATAAACGAGTTTCTTTCAACTCAAGCAAATGCGCAGACAGTTAATGACGAGACTGTACGACTGTACCTTATATGTATGTAGTTACAAAATGTTCTGAAAACTTGTAAGAGATGTGTTCATCTGTTTGGTATTGTGTTTTTTCTCTGGGGCAAAATGCTGCCATGGTGTGTGGTGTCGGCTGTCGGTGTGTGCTATAGGTACTTATTGGTTTTTATATTTTTCGTCTCATCTGTGCGATGAGTAACGAAAAAATATAATGCAGGCACGATACGAAAATGACGCACCACGGGTAGATAAACGAATGTTTTTTTTACATGGTAGAATTCAAACGAGTTACTCGGTTAAAATCAATGAATAAGCTCGATAGCATATTTTGATAATTAACCGAGTGATTTGGTTAAAATCAACCGAGCTATTCGTTCGTAGATAAACGAATGTTTTTTTTTACTTGGTAGAAATCAAACGAGTTACTCGGTTAAAATCAATGAATAAGCTCGATAGCATATTTTGATAATTAACCGAGTGATTTGGTTAAAATCAACCGAGCTATTCGTTCGTAGATAAACGAATGTTTTTTTTTACTTGGTAGAAATCAAACGAGTTACTCGGTTAAAATCAATGAATAAGCTCGATAGCATATTTTGATAATTAACCGAGTGATTTGGTTAAAATCAACCGAGCTATTCGTTCGTAGATAAACGAATGTTTTTTTTTTACTTGGTAGAAATCAAACGAGTTACTCGGTTAAAATCAATGAATAAGCTCGATAGCATATTTTGATAATTAACCGAGTGATTTGGTTAAAATCAACCGAGCTATTCGTTCGTAGATAAACGAATGTTTTTATTTTACTTGGTAGAAATCAAACGAGTTACTCGGTTAAAATCAATGAATAAGCTCAGTAGCATATTTTGATAATTAACCGAGTGATTTGGTTAAAATCAACCGAGCTATTCGTTCGTAGATAAACGAATGTTTTTTTTTTACTTGGTATAGAAATCAAACGAGTTACTCGGTTAAAATCAATGAATAAGCTCAGTAGCATATTTTGATAATTAACCGAGTGATTTGGTTAAAATCAACCGAGCTATTCGTTCGTAGATAAACGAATGTTTTTATTTTACTTGGTAGAAATCAAACGAGTTACTCGGTTAAAATCAATGAATAAGCTCAGTAACCTATTTTGATAATTAACCGTGTGATTTGGTTAAAATCAACCGAGCTATTCGTTCGTAGATAAACGAATGTTTTTATTTTACTTGGTAGAAATCAAACGAGTTACTCGGTTAAAATCAATGAATAAGCTCAGTAGCATATTTTGATAATTAACCGAGTGATTTGGTTAAAATCAACCGAGCTATTCGTTCGTAGATAAACGAATGTTTTTTTTTACTTGGTAGAAATCAAACGAGTTACTCGGTTAAAATCAATGAATAAGCTCGATAGCATATTTTGATAATTAACCGAGTGATTTGGTTAAAATCAACCGAGCTATTCGTTCGTAGATAAACGAATGTTTTTTTTTACTTGGTAGAAATCAAACGAGTTACTCGGTTAAAATCAATGAATAAGCTCGATAGCATATTTTGATAATTAACCGAGTGATTTGGTTAAAATCAACCGAGCTATTCGTTCGTAGATAAACGAATGTTTTTTTTTACTTGGTAGAAATCAAACGAGTTACTCGGTTAAAATCAATGAATAAGCTCGATAGCATATTTTGATAATTAACCGAGTGATTTGGTTAAAATCAACCGAGCTATTCGTTCGTAGATAAACGAATGTTTTTTTTTACTTGGTAGAAATCAAACGAGTTACTCGGTTAAAATCAATGAATAAGCTCGATAGCATATTTTGATAATTAACCGAGTGATTTGGTTAAAATCAACCGAGCTATTCGTTCGTAGATAAACGAATGTTTTTTTTTTACTTGGTAGAAATCAAACGAGTTACTCGGTTAAAATCAATGAATAAGCTCGATAGCATATTTTGATAATTAACCGAGTGATTTGGTTAAAATCAACCGAGCTATTCGTTCGTAGATAAACGAATGTTTTTATTTTACTTGGTAGAAATCAAACGAGTTACTCGGTTAAAATCAATGAATAAGCTCAGTAACCTATTTTGATAATTAACCGTGTGATTTGGTTAAAATCAACCGAGCTATTCGTTCGTAGATAAACGAATGTTTTTTTTTACTTGGTAGAAATCAAACGAGTTACTCGGTTAAAATCAATGAATAAGCTCGATAGCATATTTTGATAATTAACCGAGTGATTTGGTTAAAATCAACCGAGCTATTCGTTCGTAGATAAACGAATGTTTTTATTTTACTTGGTAGAAATCAAACGAGTTACTCGGTTAAAATCAATGAATAAGCTCAGTAACCTATTTTGATAATTAACCGTGTGATTTGGTTAAAATCAACCGAGCTATTCGTTCGTAGATAAACGAATGTTTTTATTTTACTTGGTAGAAATCAAACGAGTTACTCGGTTAAAATCAATGAATAAGCTCAGTAGCATATTTTGATAATTAACCGAGTGATTTGGTTAAAATCAACCGAGCTATTCGTTCGTAGATAAACGAATGTTTTTTTTTTACTTGGTAGAAATCAAACGAGTTACTCGGTTAAAATCAATGAATAAGCTCAGTAGCATATTTTGATAATTAACCGAGTGATTTGGTTAAAATCAACCGAGCTATTCGTTCGTAGATAAACGAATGTTTTTTTTTTACTTGGTAGAAATCAAACGAGTTACTCGGTTAAAATCAATGAATAAGCTCGATAGCATATTTTGATAATTAACCGAGTGATTTGGTTAAAATCAACCGAGCTATTCGTTCGTAGATAAACGAATGTTTTTTTTTACTTGGTAGAAATCAAACGAGTTACTCGGTTAAAATCAATGAATAAGCTCGATAGCATATTTTGATAATTAACCGAGTGATTTGGTTAAAATCAACCGAGCTATTCGTTCGTAGATAAACGAATGTTTTTATTTTACTTGGTAGAAATCAAACGAGTTACTCGGTTAAAATCAATGAATAAGCTCAGTAATATATTTTGATAAAATTAACCGAGTGATTTGATTAAAAACAACCGAGCTATTGGTTGTATTTAGCCAACACTCATCGTTTGTTTATAACAGAGTGAATGTGAGTTTTCAGCAAACATAGATTCGTTTGAATTTTCATGAGTAAAACGGTTAAAAATAACCAATCAGTGTGTTAAAAACACGAAATAAGTTGGTTGATTTTAACCTAGATACTCATTACAATTTAACAAACATGAAAACTAAGTAGTTCGGTTAATTTTAACCGAACTATTTAGTAATGACAACCGTTTAGTGTGCTATTTTTAACCGTATTCATTTAACAGTATTAACTTGGTTGTTTTTAGCAACGAGTACTCATTTATTTTTAACCGAGATTTGGTTAATTTTAACCGATTTATTTTTAGCAGAGCAAAAATCGCACTCGGTTAAGGACAATGTTTTTGCGTGTATGGCGAATCCCATATACAAACAAAAACAATCAACATTTTATATCCCGAAGACCATACCCAATCAATTGAGCTCAAATTTAGAGGTGACCTTAGGTATTGGCCCGGGATATTTCCTGTGTTGGTCAAAATTGGACAAAGGGGCGTGGGACCTCCCATAAAAAAACTTCTTCTATGGGGTGAAATTCGTTGACGTTAGAAATAACTCGGTAGCCGCTGGACCGATTTTCATGATTTCTGTACAGTCGGCAAGTTCCTGAAATAAGTCGGCATTTGAATGAATGTCACCCCCAAGGCTCGAACCCTCACTACGCCCCTGAATATTTGTTATTGTCCCAAAGGTGTTTCTGTGAAAAATTGATCAAAATTAAATATAGGGGAGTGATACCTCTCTTATAAACAAAATACATTTTAAATGCTATATCTCGACACCCATAGGAACTGAAGTTGTAAAATTGTAGACATTGATGTGCATTATCAAAACAAACAACCGCACGAAGTGTGGGTGGGATTGGAAAACGGGTCATGGCACCACCATTACAATTAAGTTATTTAAATCACTATATCTGAACATTGCCTGATTGAAGCATTTTGAAAAACCAGGCGGGATTGGACAAAAGGGCGTCACACCTTTCACAACAAAAAAAAAATACATTTCAAGCGCTTCTTCGACAGTCATGGAAAAAAATACAATACAATTCGTGAGCCTGGGCACATGTCTGAGGAAATATCGGTCGAAGCACACGGAGTACAGAATCAAACAGGACACATCGGTTAAATAAAACGGCGGCAGAAAAATTGACGGACAATGAAAATGTACGAGCAGGCGAAACAACGTTTGCCGGGTCGGTTAGTCCTATTACATATCTACAGATACACAAAACACAATTTTCGTTTATCTTGTAAATTTAATAGAGGTTTTAGTATCCGAGCGTTATGGTGACGTACTAGGCCAGATCATCCTAATGTATCTATGGGGTCGTCTCTAGAAAAGTACACCTTAAAATGCCTATGGTGGCCGGTGGGCAAGTGCTGACTTAAGGTGCTAGTATACGGCATGTAGCAAGCCACATGCGTATGTAGCACAGACTTCATTTTCAAAACTGCCTAAGGTATGCCTAAGGTATGCAGTTCGGGATGAGCCAAGGCCTCAACTAGCAACCGTCTCCAGTTAGGCCGGTATTTAGCTAACTGCTTCCACTTTCGCCCTCCAAGTCGGTTGGAGGGCGAAAGTACCTACCTACTTGTACGCGCAACTTAGGGCAAGGTCTTCCTCTACTGCGCTACCCCCCGGTGTAGACTTAAAGACTGTATGGCCGGAAGATTTTGTTTCCGCTATGTCTTAGCCATCTTAGACGACTGACTCGAAGTTTTTTTTGACAAGGTGGATGTCGCTGCACAGCTCTCCTTCTCAAAAGCGCGTCAACGTAAACCGGACCAAACATTTAACAAAGAAGCTCTCCCTTCTTGTTGATAGCATGTATTTGGGTCTTGTCCTCATTCGCCGTTAAACACATTTTAACTGCTTCCATTTCTATACTGGCAATGGCAAACATGCCAGTGAATGTCTTTCAAGTATGATGTTGAAGATGTCGCACGATATCGTGTCACCTTGTCTAAATCCTTATCTCATATCAGAGGTTTCGGTTGATTTTAACAGGGATGCCAAAGTTAGACATGGCTCTGACCAATAACACTCCGCCGATGATGGAGTCTAAAACATTCGCGCGATGCCTATGTTACTGAGAAAATATTGTCAGCTACAACTACTAAGTAGTCTTTGCCGAAACCGCTCCAAAATAAGAATTTAGAAAATGTTGGTGACTGCATTTAAGAACCATATCCCCAGTGAACAAAATTCATTTTCATGCCATATTAAAAGCCCACCATACCGTGTTCATCAGCTGGTATTCATTATTGAAAGATTGGCTTTTATTTCGTTACAAAATTGGATGCAGTAAATTCGTTCTTTCGCGTACAACAACACAAACTGGATATAATACGATTGTTCTGTATGCCACACCATCATAATCCCGATTCCAAATAATAGATGAAGCACCCAACCACAATGAGATTATCCAGACCCACACTTCCTAAATATGGACTCGCACTGCCATGTGTCACGCACATAAGTTACCCCATCATTTCTGACAGTCTCTTATTTCTCAAATCCAACACAAGTCTTCCATTCATAGCCGAACACCATCAAATCTCCGTATAACCCAGTTAAATTGTCAAATGTACATCATGATATTAAATTCATCTCAAGAGATTTATGTTGCGGAAACTGACTATGCCTGGTGTCATAGGACGCTCGTATATCTGCTCATAACTCGATTACGAGCTCCGACAAACTCAACAAGAAGAATTCTAGCCCTGAAAATGTTTATGTCCAACCATATGTCACTTTAATGTCGCTTTATGCGAAGCCAGGGCACAAGTTGAACAAAAAAACGCGCAAAAAGGACGAAAGAAAAACCTTACACAACAATAATATAAAAAGTATTCTACAATTGCCAAAACATTATGATTACCGCCACTAAACATTCACCCGAGCAGGAAAAACCAGTCACCCAAATGGGCTCTTTCGTTTCTTCATCTTGAACACCCTCAAAAGCGGTCGAAAGACCACAAAAACTTTGTCCAGTCCACTCCATTCATCTACCGCAGGATTCTTGAACTTCTGGTGCGCTTAAACCAATCCAAAGGCATAGCAATATCCAAGCAGCTATAGCAACCCAACGCACAATCAGCCTTATGGCTGGGATAAGAATTTTTTTTTGCTCTATTTTCTTTTGCAATATTTTTCGTTTGTATATATCACTTTCGGACTTGGTCAAGACAACAAGGCATCATTTGGACGGAAGGATGTGAGAACTTTTCACCCCCATGCCTGCATTGCCAACAATAAAATTTTCTGGCTTATTCCATTTTCCGTTTTCATTCCGTTCGATAGTTTTGGTCTTTTTTCCCCCCTTTTAAAAGCCTATATAGATGCAGAATAAGGAAGTAAAATCAAAACCGCTACCTTACACTTCAGCCAGCATATCTCTTCTTAAAGACAACGGGGAATTCTTACATCCTTGTCGGTGAAAATTGCCAGTTTTGTGGGTATTTTATCGAACAATAAAAATATCTTCGCATGAACTATTATGTATGATAATGTATGTGTGCTCGGTGCGCTGGGTAGAGGGCGAATAAAATAATACGTATATCAAGGACGAAATTATTGCTTCGTAATTTATGTAGAATTCTACATCTACTTTCTTTTTTGCTTTCATTTCGTTCTTATCCTTTCATTGTGGGATTTTATTTGGCTCTTCCTCTTTTGACATAGAGGATTTAGCAGTGGCAGGCTTACAGATCACATTTGGTATAAGCAAAAGCAACAAAAAAAAAAAAAACAGGAAATGTGGTACCACGTGTGGTCAGCGGGCTTTGTTGGAAATCGGGGGTATAAACGAAGCAGACACGAGACATTACGTATAGTATAGTGCTGCTTTCGAATTATGGTTTGCGGAGGGGTGCGGTACCCTTTTTGGAGAAAAATCTAATTTCATAGGGATTTAGAAGCGATTCCATTTTGAAGGTATATATACATGCACAGCACATATACCTCCGGTGGAAATGAAAAGTATAATAATAACCAGGCAATGATGCTACAGAATATTATTACCTTACCTACCGTATGCCAGGGCAATACGAAAGGGCAATTCATTTAATGTATAATTTATTCGAATCGTAATGGTATCTATGCATGAATTGGGCTAGCCGGGCTTAAAGATACAAAAAGTGACATACCTACGTCACTGTATAAGACAACTGAAGTGGGTGTGGTGCTTAAACTTGCAATTACGTTGTCTCGAAATTGTTGGTATAATATAATACATATTCGTGAAATGGATAGAAGTGCAATGCTCAATGATATCATTTAACTCTTTCGTTTCGTATACGTGTTTAAATGTTTTCCAGGTTTAGGGGTTGTACGCCGGTGTAACTGCCCGACAACGGAAAACCAATCCAGTTCCGAAACTACAACAAGCCTCGGATATGGATGATTTTACTGTTGACGAACCTGGCAAACGAATAAGGGACAACGAATTTCGGATCCGCTCGTGGAATTTTAGGATGTGGATTCTTCGTTGGCGGCAGACTTAGGAAAGAAGTCTTCAGTTTCAGCTGTGTGAACGAGCGCCTCACGACAATCCGCGTCAAGGCTAAATTCGCCAACATTAGCCTAATATGCGCCCATGCCCCCACGGAGGAGAAAGGCGACGACACCAAAGAGATAGGTTCTACGAGCGCTTAGACAAGACACACGAGCAGTGCCCTAACTATATGACATTAAAATTGTCCTACGTGATTTTAATGCAAAGATATGAAGAGAGGGCATCTTTGGTAGTAATGTCGGAAGGTACAGCCTAGACGATACCACCGCCGATAACGGATTTAGGCTGATCGACTTCGCGGCGGGGCGATATTTATAAAGGCACATGGAGAACTCCCTATTAATCAACCGTCAACCAGATTGACCACATTGCGATCGATGCAAGGCACTCCTCCAGTATTATAGATTTCCGAACGTTCCGAGGGGCCAACATTGAATCGGACCACTACCTTGTTCCAAAGCCAAAAATCTTTTTGGCAATGTTGCCACTGGTCTTCAATACTTGATGCTGACTGCATAGAACCTTTTGAGAGATTGAGAGAGACTCGATCGGAGAAGGATTTGGTGATCTCTTACGATTTTAGCCGTCAAACTTCCTCACGGTATTTGCTTGTCTTGGCGGTGTTCGGGATATTCGAAGGCTTACCTTGGCTTGGTTTCAATCGACCACCAGAACGAAAACCCTGGTTCCCAGATGACCTAACCGCCGCGCCAAGCTATTCAAAGCGGCAAGTCCGATGACTTGGTTAGGAGCATGCACCAACTCATCTGTAAAATATGGTCGGGGGAAAGTATGCCCGATGAATGTAACCTCAGTATTGTTTGCCCGATCCTCAAGAAAGGAAACCCTATGAATTGCACAACTATACAGATGTATTATTAACATCGCCTACAAGATCTTATCTGCCGTGTTGTGTGAATGCCTAAAGCCTTTTCATGAACAACCTGATTGGTCCCTATCAGTTTGGCTTCAGGCCAGGAAAGACTACCACCGACCGACCAAATATTCACACTGCCGCAGATCTTGGAGAAAACCCAGGAAGTCCAAATCGATACCCACTACCTTTTCATCGATTTTAAGGCCGCCTACGACATCATTTATACAGACGAGCTATATAGAGCAATGCTTAGTTTTGACATCCCTGCCAAACTCGCCCGTTTGTGCAGGATGACAATGGAGAATGCACGCTGCTCCAACAAGGTCGGTAATGAACTCACCGAGACCTTTTATGTCAAAAAAAGGATTTAGACAAGGCGATGCGCTGTCATGTGACTTCTTCAACATCGTTCTTGAAAGAATTGTGCAAAACTCAAACGCTAACACCAGAGGTACTCACCCTTATTCCCGTTGGCGTTTGTCATATACGACTCTTTTGTCGTGACGTTATAAAAACGATATTCAGCTTTTTTTCAAACTTTTGTTAACGATTTTGCTTCTATTTCTATGTGTTAATCGCTTGTCTCAAAAAAGTTACAAACTCTGACTTAAAACCGAAATGAAATATTAGGCGTTTACGACAAATGCCAACGGGAATAGGGGTGACTATCTTTCATAAGTCCGTCCATCTACTCGCCTACGCCGACGATATCGACATAATCGGGAGAACGCAGCGTGATGTCACTGGCGCGTTCGTCACACTGAAAAAATTATTCTTCGTAATGGTACGAATTTCGTTACGTTAACTTGTTTTTCGTTGATTCAATGAAAAATTCGTTGTCTCAACGAAAAATTTCATAAAAAGTATTTGTTGTTTGATGAATCTTTCGTTGGTTCAATGAAAGTTGATTCGTTAATTTTTTTCCTCTACGCCAAATTGATGAAATTATTTTAACGTAAGCTTTCGTAATTTAATGAACTTTGAACCAACGAATAAAATTTGTAAAATAATGAAAACCGTCATACCTTAATGTAAATTTCATTAACCCAAAGAAAAATTTCATTAAATAACAAATACTTTCGTTGATTAATGTAGGAAACGTTAATCAACGCATTATTAATAAAAGAACGCTCATCACGCCAACAAACAGTTTCGTTCAATGATGAAAATGTTTCATAGTTTAATGTAAAATTACATTACCCAACGAAGGATTTATTAATCTATTATCAAAATGCGTAGATTAACGATTAAAACGTTAAACAACGCATGATTTATAAAAAAAACGTTTGCCAAACCAACGAACTGTTTCGTTTAACTATGAATACTTTTCATAGCTTAACGTAAATTATCATTACCCAATGAAATATTAATTAACTAATGAACAAGATCCGTAAATTAACGTTTAAAACGTTCAACAACGCATGATTTATAAAATGCTTTTCATAGATTAACGTAAAATGTCAATACCCAACGAAATATTAATTAATTAACGAACAAGATTCGTAAATTAACGTTTAAAACGTTTAATAACGCATGATTTATAAAAAGAAACAGTATGCCATGCCAACGAATAGTTTCGTTTAACTATGAATACTTTTCATAGCTTTACGTAAATTGTCATTACCCAAAGAAATATTAATTAACTAATGAACAAGATCCGTAAATTAACGTTTAAAATGCATGCTTTTTTACTGGCACATATTTTCCGATAGCAATAAACGATTTTTTGCAAAACGTTTCATTTTTGTACTGTTTCGTGTACGCATTTTACTGATGGTTGTAACTAGTGCCTTAACGTGTGCTATGTCGTGTCGCTGAATGTGCACACTTGCGTGGTGTGCTGTGTTGAATTCAACATAGTTTTTTGTTTTGCTCTTTGAACACCGCTTTGGCGTTGTAAATATAATGAGACGAGTCATATGTACTCTTTCTCTCATATTGCGCAATTGTGTGGTGTGGCGCATTCGGAAGATGAGTCATTTCAACACAACACAACACATGGGTTAGGATATAATACCTAGTATGGAGAATTACGTTAGGTACTGTTTACATTTCATTAAAAACGTATTACACGTAGGTAGATGCCTGGTTATGTAAATTCAGTTTTGAACGAAAATATAATTTGTACTGTTGATAATATTTGATCCGCATATTCGAAAACCACACGAAACTCACAATATCGCAACAACAAATCACAAGCTAGGAACATATCGCTACCTAGTGAATGTTCAAAACAAAAACCATGTCGATTTAGGTATTTCATGTTCCACCAAATTCATTAAAATTGACACCAACTAAAGGATATTTATAAAAAAAATATATGAGTGGTTTTTAACCGTCGTATAACACGAATCACTCACAATAATCATGTAGCGCGCTTTTCTCTCTTAGCGCTATTTTTGTAAATACCTAAATTTTGTTTCCCAGAACCCTACTCTAATAGGTACTATACTGCTACATAAAACAAGTAAAAGTGTTATCATCGGCCTGGCCGATGCTTTGATACCCTCCACTGCTTAAAGTCATGCTTAATGTTTGCCATGCGAGTTAAGCTACGAGTACACGACATACGCATGCCACTCTGACGTCACGATAATTACTCGACATATTGTAGAATATGTCACGTTTTATTATATTGTGGCATGTGCGAAAAGTATGCCGAGTACACGGCATGCACGTTTTGTATCAAAGTTGGCATATTCGTATGTCGACGGTGACTGGCATGTGTTTTGCCGCCCCGGAGATGCATGTAATATGTTGTAATATGTAAGGTGTTGAACAGAAATATTATTTAACTAATATTAAAGCGTCAGTAAATGTCACGCACTTCCATCGCTATTGGCTATTTCGGAGAGCAAAAAATCGCCTCAATTGAAGATTTCTTAGACGTTTTTTAATCCATTGACATTGTAGCCATCGTTTGATAGAATTTGTTACTTTATGGCTTGATAGAAAGAAGACGAACCATATTTTGGGATATATACTCTATTTATTTCGAAATGTCACCAGAAAGTCATAAAATATTAAAAATTTTAGTGATTTATTTTCGCTTTTAGGGCTTTCTGGTGACATTTCGAAATAAATAGAGTATATATCCCAAAATATGGTTTGTCTTCTTTCTATCAAGCCATAAAGTAACAAATTCCATCAAAGGATGGCTACGATGTCAATGGATTTAAAAACGTCCAAAAAATCTTCAATTCAAACGATTTTTTTTTTATTCTCCGAAATTTACATGCCATTCTGAGTCGGACATATGGGTGACACGCATGCCAACATATGTTAGCGCCAATAATATGCCGAGTACACGACATGCACCCTTTTATGACATATTCTGACGTATTGAGGTTTTTCCAAATTTGCAAAATCGCTTCCACATTTGGGCAAAATATGATTCAAAACTATTGCGGGAGCACTAACTCCTGGTCAACTAATGTCGATTTCCATTGGGCTTTTGCCGTTTTGCTCTCAGATCTCAGATTTTTCCTGCCCCAATGGAACATGAAATGAGATTACTTTTTTTTGCATTTGGGTTGGTGTGTTGACAGTCAGCTATTTTTTTTATTGCAATTTGTGTTTACAAATGTCTCTTGTTTTGGTATTGGTGAAAGTATGTGTGAATCGAGATTCGCAAAAGTGATCAAAATCTTAAATAAAGTGCTTTTTTCCATCAAATGGAAAACGAATTTGACAGCTGATTTCTAGAGCAGAAAAACTGGTCTGAAACTGGAAAAAGTGATTTTTATTGCAAAATGGAAATCGACATTAAAAGCTTATGAAAATGTTGTAAATGTACTCGCTTTTTGATAATACCAACAACAAACACTTTCAATAAATGTAAACTTATTTTCATCAAAATATACAACAGAAAGCTTAAAACAGTAAAGTATGTACCAGGGAAATTACAATAAATAGTCTTTGCTGTATTTTTCAAGACTCATATCATAACACGAATTTCTGCTAAATATTTACAATTACTTATTATAACTATACCTAAGATGTCATGTCAAATTTATATCGGCAGTTTCATTTAATACTACCTAACAGTCTAAAAATTTAAGTAACCCATTAACATAAAATCGTAAACTGTTTTTAATACAATGTGAACCCCGCACAACTGAAAATGTGAACATCTACCGAACACAGCTCCAACCCACCATGAATATTGAACATCACCAGCCGCTGCAACTCACGATCAGCCATGTTTTTTAATCTTCGCCTTCTCTGCTTCGCGCCCATATGCTAAATTAACAAAAGAATTCATTCAATAATGTAAAAAGTAAGAGTCCTTTTATCATTTCGACGAAAGATTTAGTTTAATTATGTAAACTATTCGTAACTTTATGAAACAAAACGTTCAGCCAACGTAAAATTTAATAAAGGTACGAATAGTTTACATAATCAAATTAAATCTTTCGTCGAAACAATAAAAAGACGCTTACTTTTTACATTTTGTGCAGACGTTGTCCGAGTGTCCGACCATAATGACCATACGAGTCTCGCGCGTGTTTTTAGTGTGAAAAATAAATAAAAAAACTAGAAAAAAACAAAAAAATCAAAGAAAAGTGACGGTATTAATCCAATAATTAAAAAAAAGAAAATCCTCTGCTTCGCGTCCATGGATAAATTAACAAAAGATTTCATTCAATATTGTAAAAAGTAAGCGTTCTTTTATTGTTTCGACGAAAGATTTAATTTGATTATGTAAACTATTCGTACCTTTATTAAATTTTACGTTGGCTGAACGTTTTGTTTCATAAAGTTACGAATATTAAATTAAATCTTTCGTCGAAACAATAAAAGAACGCTTACTTTTTACATTATTCAATGAAATCCGAGTTAGACCAGACGTGTCTCGTGAGTGCAAAATAAATAGAAAAACTAAACAAAATTGGTGACTTGCAAAATCTAAAGGAAAATCAAAGGAGGAAAGTCGCTGCCGAAAATAAGAAAGCCTGGAAGTAAAAATGTAAGTCATAACATTTATATTACATTCTTAATTTTAGAGTACCTACAGTAAACTCTCATTGAGCTCAAAAATTTACTCTGCTGAAAAGGTAACTACATTAAGTCGACTTAAATGAATTTTTAACTGTTTTGCGCATTCGATTCTCCAATTCAATATACGCGTAGTTGTAGGTAATCTTCGTATACTATTTGCATAGTCGATAAAAATGCGTATCAGTATTTAGTAATTATTCCTAATAAGATGATATTATACAGTCGAAACCGGATAATCGCATAGCACCACTATCCTCAAGCGAAGCCAGTATTAGTTGTGTATTTTGTACAACTTTTTCTGGCAAAAATTCTTTTATTCGCACAAGGCTCAAAATCACATAAGCAATATGCGCGCTTACTTTTTACATTTTGTGCGTATGACTTGTGTGAAAAATAATTAGAAAAACTAGAAAAACTCAAGGAAAAGTGACGAAATTAATCCAATAATTAAAGGAAAGAAAATCGTCGTCTGAGAAAAAATTTACTCTGCTGAAAAGGTAACTACATTAAGTCGACTTAAATGAATTTTTAACAGTTTAGTGCATTCGATTCTCCAATTCAATATACGCGTAGTTGTAGGTAATCTTCGTATACTATTTGCATAGTCGATAAAAATGCGTATCAGTATTTAGTAATTATTCCTAATAAGATGATATTATACAGTCGAAACCGGATAATCGCATAGCACCACTATCCTCAAGCGAAGCCAGTATTAGTTGTGTATTTTGTACAACTTTTTCTGGCAAAAATTCTTTTATTCGCACAAGGCTCAAAATCACATAAGCAATATGCGCGCTTACTTTTTACATTTTGTGCGTATGACTTGTGTGAAAAATAATTAGAAAAACTAGAAAAACTCAAGGAAAAGTGACGAAATTAATCCAATAATTAAAGGAAAGAAAATCGTCGTCTGAGAAAAAATTTACTCTGCTGAAAAGGTAACTACATTAAGTCGACTTAAATGAATTTTTAACAGTTTAGTGCATTCGATTCTCCAATTCAATATACGCGTAGTTGTAGGTAATCTTCGTATACTATTTGCATAGTCGATAAAAATGCGTATCAGTATTTAGTAATTATTCCTAATAAGATGATATTATACAGTCGAAACCGGATAATCGCATAGCACCACTATCCTCAAGCGAAGCCAGTATTAGTTGTGTATTTTGTACAACTTTTTCTGGCAAAAATTCTTTTATTCGCACAAGGCTCAAAATCACATAAGCAATATGCGCGCTTACTTTTTACATTTTGTGCGTATGACTTGTGTGAAAAATAATTAGAAAAACTAGAAAAACTCAAGGAAAAGTGACGAAATTAATCCAATAATTAAAGGAAAGAAAATCGTCGTCTGAGAAAAAATTTACTCTGCTGAAAAGGTAACTACATTAAGTCGACTTAAATGAATTTTTAACAGTTTAGTGCATTCGATTCTCCAATTCAATATACGCGTAGTTGTAGGTAATCTTCGTATACTATTTGCATAGTCGATAAAAATGCGTATCAGTATTTAGTAATTATTCCTAATAAGATGATATTATACAGTCGAAACCGGATAATCGCATAGCACCACTATCCTCAAGCGAAGCCAGTATTAGTTGTGTATTTTGTACAACTTTTTCTGGCAAAAATTCTTTTATTCGCACAAGGCTCAAAATCACATAAGCAATATGCGCGCTTACTTTTTACATTTTGTGCGTATGACTTGTGTGAAAAATAATTAGAAAAACTAGAAAAACTCAAGGAAAAGTGACGAAATTAATCCAATAATTAAAGGAAAGAAAATCGTCGTCTGAGAAAAAATTTACTCTGCTGAAAAGGTAACTACATTAAGTCGACTTAAATGAATTTTTAACAGTTTAGTGCATTCGATTCTCCAATTTTTCCTGAAAATCTATGAAAATAGATCTAAGACAGTTTACCTTTTCAGCAGACATTCAATTATTCTGTAATAGATTATGTACTCGGTGTTTACTCTATCATTAGATATTTGTATGTATTGAATATTTAGCAGTTCGTTCGTGCGAGCTGCAGCTACAGCACTCTTTGTGTTAAAGCAATTAACCGGTAT
Source organism: Cheilosia soror (assembly GCA_949372485.1). Lineage (NCBI taxonomy): Eukaryota > Metazoa > Arthropoda > Insecta > Diptera > Syrphidae > Cheilosia > Cheilosia soror. The sequence continues at coordinate 69,600,007 of OX443562.1, read as the reverse complement.
TTTCAATTTCCTGAAATAAGCTGGGCCCTAATCAGCCCGATTAACCGAGAGTTTACTGTTGTTACACACAACTTTTACTGCAAATTACACCAAGAATATTTATTATTTCTTTTAGAACAAAATGATTTGTTTCTTATGTAAACAAGTTTTTTCCACAACGGACTATTTAATCACACATTTCAAAAGAAAACACGAACTCAAAACTAATAGTACATTTAGATGTATAGAAAGTTCTTGTTATCAGGTGTTTCACGATATTGCAAGCTTTAAAAGACATGCAAAGCGAAAGCATGAACCCAGAACTGCCGAAAATAAATCTATGTTATGTTTTAAAAATAAAAGTATCAAAGTATCAGAGCATACTGCAATAAAATCAGACTATACATTTTCCGAAGATTCTGGCAAAAGTAATGCTTTAAACATTGATGCATCCGAAATTATTTTTGAAGCAACAGACGAACCATGTACTGCCACACAGTCATTCAATGTATGTACTGTTAAGAGTTTTTTACAGTTCGCTGCTAAATTTTCGTTGGTGTTGCATGCCAATAATAATTTCACTAGAAAAGATGTATATGTAATTCAAGAACACATAAAGCAGTACATCACAGATCCACTCTTAGACATGTTTAAAGTATTTTCCACAAAAAAATTACAAATTGCTTGTCCAGAAATACATAATGAGTTTGTGGATTTGGTGACTGAGTGCAGAAGTCCATTTAAATTGTCTCAAACAGAATATCGTTTGTTTCAATGGCTAAAGGAAGAGCAGTATATGCAAAATGCACAGGAATTCACCATTGATCAATCAATAGGGGCCGTTCATCGCAGTGGTATATTAGCTTACGATGAAGAAAAGGTGACAGGCGTAATAATGCCAATGCGTTTTCAGTTTAGAAAAACATTTGAAAAAAAGGGTTTACTAATTGATGTACTCGAAAACATAAATGAGCTAACGAAATGTAGCCGCACCACAAATTTTGTTCAAGGAGAACTATGGAAACAAAAAGTGAATATGTATCCTGGCAAAAATCTAATCCCATATTTTTTATTTAACGACGATTTTGAAATTAATAACCCATTGGGTTCTCATAGCGGCCAACATTCAATAAGTAATGTATATTACTCATTTCCATGCTTGAGAAAAAAAGAATCAAAGCTAGAAAATATATATTTGGGAGCAGTTATTAAATCGAAGGATATTAAATCGTTTGGAAATGAAAAATGCTGGAAAGCCTTAATTGATGAGTTAATTCATTTAGAAGTAGATGGAATTGATATTTTAACAGAAAACGGTGTGCAGCATATTCATTTCATCTTGGGATTGGTGCTAGGAGATAACTTAGGCCTCAACACATTTCTTAATTTTAACAGATCATTTGTTAGTAACAGCTTTTGCAGATTATGTAAAATGCTGAAAACTGAAACCCATACAGCAAGTACTGAAAACGAAATTTTAATGCGGAATCGAATAAACTATGATAACGATATTGAAACCCAGCAATCTTCAGAAAGTGGAATCCGAGAAGTCTCATTATTAAATCGAATACCATCATTTCATGTAGTAGAAAACTATAGCGTCGATGTTATGCACGACTTATTTGAAGGAGTTTGCCACTATAATATGAGCCATATATTAAAATATTGTATTGAAACGGCGAAGTATTTCACTATAGAAACTTTGAATTCGAGAAAAAGGAATTTTGATTACGGATCAATTGAAATGGACAACATTTCAGGGGAAATAACAGCAGCTCATTTATCAATGAAACATTTTAAAATGTCAGCTCGGGAAATGAAAACATTTGTTTACTGCTTCCCAGTTATGGTTGGCGACATGGTGCATAAAGACGACGATGTTTGGGCTTTCCTTTTGAATTTTTTGGAATTAATAGATATGATCCTCTGCTGCGAGATCAATTCTGATTTTATTAATCTTTTAAGTACCAAGATAACTAAACACAACTCGGACTACACCCGCCTTTTTAATGACACACTTAAACCAAAGCATCATAATCTTATTCACTATCCAACAATTTTCAGAAAATCCGGACCATTGAAAACATTTTGGTGCTTTAAATACGAGGCGAAACATAGGCAATTCAAAGTATATTCCAGAGCTACAACATCACGAAAAAACATTTGCCTAACTTTAGCAATAAAGTATCAATTAAAATTTGCATATTCTTTAATGGATCTCAACTCTGAAGAGCATTCTTATTCATTTATTGAATCGGATCGAAAAATCAGCCCTTTTAATAACATTATATCCGAACTGTTACACATAGAGCATATGCTAATTAAATCATTTCACAAAATTAAATACAATGGGTATATATTCAAAGATGGATACTATGTAGCAACATACAAAAATGATATTAAGATATTTACAATTTTAAACATTTTTACTATTGATAATTTTTCAATTTTGCTATTTTGTCAACAAATTAACTCAATTCAATATCATCCACATTTTTTGGCTTACGATATAGAACCTGATGTCTTAGGAGAGTTTTCGGTATTAGATGTAAACGACCTTGTCGGGCCTCCTTTAACTTGCATTAAAACACCAAGAGGACGAACAATGATTAGAATCAAAGAACATTTCGCTGCAAATATATAAAAGTTGGGTTTATTTTGTTTTCAGTATCTCAACAGTATTAACTCACAAATATGGATATCAGGAATAGCGATATGAATTCTCAGGGGATGAACTTTAGTACTTCTTCCGAAAACGACAATATAAATTCGAACGAGGAGAACCCACTTAACATAGGAGTTGCACCATTACCACCTTATATCTCTGATGATGAGTTTTGTGACGAGCTACCCGAAACTGAGAGTGAACTCACTGACACTGGATTCAACTTGAACTCAGCTCAAACCTTTAATCCACAAGACCTCATTTTGATTGATGTACCAAGCGACGAAGCAGGCGTCATTATGCTGGATAGTGATGATAATTTTCAAATGGAATCAAAAAACGACAAACTACGGGACCTTCTGAAAAGTTGGAACTTAAGTGAGCTGGCAGATATCCTTATAGGTAAGAAATTGTTAAAGTCATTGCTACAGCATGAATTTAATTTCTTCTAACATTATTAAATACATTGTACTCCAGTTAAGAAGGCCAATCCGGTAAGTGTAGGCCACTGAAGTTCTATAGTAATGTTCTTTTGCACGCGATGCACTGTTTCTTGGTACCTGCGCAAAGAAATGGTTTTGCGAAGGACAAAGTCGTCAAAAAAACACGATTAAGTTCAGCATTAGGGATTCCCAGGAAGCATTTTTGTTCATTGGTAAAACATCGCAGCAGGTAGGGGATCATATTCTCCATTTGAAGCAAAAGTCAGAAAGTATTCAGCTCTTCCTAATAGGAATTGGGGATGAACTTACATTAATTAATGATTTTATTGTTTATTTTGACGGAGTTAAATTTAAATTTAAAACCTTCATTAGAGCAGTAGACATTCTGCTCAAAATATTTCATTTGTTTAACTTAGAATACCCCATTGCTTGTTCAAATTTGTTTAGATATTTAGGACTCTTCAGTCACAGCATTGATCTTCTTAACTGGGACACCATATTTTTAACAAATTACAGTATAATAAAAAACGTGCAAACGCATTTTAAATATGAACAAAATAGTGGACATAAAAGTCGCCCAAAGTCAAAACCTTTTTCAACGTTATTCGCAATGTTTATATTGCCAAATTTACTGCATTTCCGTTTTCAAAAATATACTATCTTGGTTTGCCGGATGCAGCCATGAACATATAAATAGCACAATTTCCAAAAAGAATATGAATAAATACATTTTAAAGCAACAACAACTTGAATTATGAAATCAAGTTATTAAAATACATTATCAGCCCAATTCTAAATATTCCCGGCGAAAAGAACTAGCCGGAAGATTCTTTCCCGGGAGTTAAATTCCCCAATTTCAAATTCCCGGGAGACAATTTGCTTTTTGCTTGTTGTTTTGAACCTAAAAAAAATCATTTCAATTTACCTCAATATTTAATTTGCAAAAAAAGAAAGGCTAACATTTTGTCATTAAACTCCCTAGCAAATGCGTGGGGAACAAACTCACGGCAAATTGCAGAATAATCTCCCTTTTGTTGACATTTGAAATGCCTACTTATTTTCCCGGAGTATTTTTCCCATTTTCGAATAGAATAGTTTATAAATAGTACGAGAAAAGGGAAAGCAAAGAAATTCCTCGGAAGTTTTTATTTAGAATAGGAGAAATGGGAAAAGGAAAAAAAATCCCCGGGAATTACCATTTAGAATTGGGCTGTATATGTTTTTGTACTATAAATATTGACCGCGTTGTAGATCACTACTTATGAACTACTGTTCTTTATATAAATTTTTACTGTATGATCATAGTAAACACTAGTGTCTATAAAATTTGATAATGCAATTTTAATTTTTCGCTATTTACGTCTCCGTGGTTTTGAAATCAAAAAATGATTATAATTTCTCTTTCTCATAGGAAAAAGGATATCCATTGATGTCTTAAGAAAAATGAAAAATTGCCACATTCCCCTTTACTTATCCGAAGTTCCCGATGGGCTAAAAATTTTATTTGAATTCGAGCTAGAAAAGTGGAAGGAGGAACATAACCGCATATATAGCAATGAGCATTTCTCACCGATAGTGTTACGAAAAGCAAGTTCATCCCGTTCATCCCCATATCCGTCTTCTTGTATTGGGTCACCTTGTGACAAATCTGAACAAACTGTTAATTTGTCAACTATTCTTAATAACACACTGAAAGGGAGGTTTTTGATAGAACATTATAATTCTAAGAAACAATTTGGTGATGAACAGAGGATCATGCTCATAGGCACTGTGGCAACCTATTTTGAGGAGAACAAAACAACATTGAGCTTAAAAGAAAGCTACAAAATCGAAAGAGAAATCCTCGAACGGTTTCCCACAGAGAAATTGGTAAATTAATAAAAGAGATAATTAATAATTCTGAAATTTTTCCTGTCTGACTTTCATTCGATTCGAATACTCATACCCGTATTCTTATAACTGAAAATACTAATTGGTTTGTATTTTTAAACACATAATGTACTCATTATAGACTAAGAGCTAGCAACGATTTTTCTCAAGTCATTTTAGCAAGGCTGTAACTTTGTTAGCTTAGTTGGGGGTGACTACTGAACACGAATTTTTAATGTCATAACCTCAAAAGGGCAAAAAATGTAGGTACCTCATTTTAGCAAACTTAAGATTTTGGTATGTGTTAATTTACGACCGATGTAGCCAGAAAATGCAATTGCCATATCAGTTTGCCGGTTTTAAAGTGCAAAAAAGGCAAAATTTAAGTCATAATAGCAAAGTTTAATTTTTGATATTATGTTAGAGATATTGTCATTCTACTAATTCCTCAAAGCTAAACCAAAAATCCGCTTTCATCATATACCAAAATCTTAAGTTTGCTAAAATAAGGTAAATTTCTTTCACTTTGAGGTTATGGCATTCCAATATAAACCAACGCAGCGCTGCCAGAAATGTATTTTCGTGTTCAGTAGTCACCACGAACTAAGCTCACAAAGTTACAGCCTTGCTAAAATGACTTGAGAAAAATCGTTGCTAGCTTTTACTCTATTATTTAATGTTTAGAATGTTTGAAAATCAGAATAAAGTTTACTAGAATTTAAAAAAAATCGTATGTGCTGGAACGGAAACTCAAAACAAGTGTGTCTGATTTCGATATTTTTCCAGGAATATTACAGAACGTCCACAAGGGGTCGACTTTATAACAAATATTGCAACATGAAAAGAGCGTTTGGGTCAGCGTGCTCCAGCCCCGTTCCCACTGAATCTCCAAGTTGTAGCCGTTCCGATAAAAAAATACTTGGTAAAAAAAACCTTATTATTATTTTATAGACACATTTTACTAAAATTGTCGTAATTATTAAGTCTCAGAAAGCAATGCTGAAGCTATTGTACGAACAATAAAATACGACAATCTCTCAGCAGACGAGTTTGACCATTATTGGCAGGGTTGCGCAAAATTTAGAATAAACCAAATTAGGGAATCCGTTTCAACTGCTGAGGCCTTGGACAAATGGCCTAACTATAAGCAGCCACTTGGTTTTCGATTGGTAATTTATAATTCTAATATTTTATATTAAAATAAATACACTAAACTTACGCACGCCTAAAAATACTCCTAGCGCAGCGCCGTGCAATGTATTTCAAGCGTATTCATTTTTATTCACTTAACATCTAATTATTGCGCAAAAGTATAAATAAAAAATGTATACCTATATGTCATCCACTTGCTTAATTAAGTCTCGAAAACATTTTTTCTTTCAAATATAGATCGACATGGACTTCAGGGTAATGCACAGCGGCGCTAAATCCCTCCTAGACAACTGGGATGAAGTATTTAAAAAAATACTACATTTTCTATCCGAAGACCGAAACATAAAAGAGCCAAGATTAAATGGGCTCCTTAATGATTTAAGGAACAACAAAATAACAGAAAGTAGGTTTAATATATTATATATTAACATAGATACATGACATTTTCTTTAAACTTTTACCCTCTTATTTATAAACTTTATACACTCTCTATAATAGCTCTAAACGCAAAAATCTAATATATACTTTTGTGATTTTATTTGTATTTTCAGCTGCTAGGGATGCTGTTCTATTGTACGCGATGCACGGTTTCTTGGTACCTACGCAAAAAACGGTGGCGAAGGACAAAGTCGGCAAGAAAAACACGATCAAGTTCACCATTAAGGATTCCCAGGAAGCGTTTTTGTTCATTGGTAAAACAGCGCAGCAGGTAGAGGAGCACATTCTACATTTGAAGCAAAGGTCAGAAAGTATTCAGCCCTTCCTAATAGGAATTGGGGATGAACTTACATTAATAAATGATTTTATTGTTTATTTTGACGGAGTTAAATTTAAATTTAAATCCTGCATTAGAGCAGTGGACATTCTGTTCAAAATATTTCATTTGTTTAACTTAGAATACCCCATTGCTTGTTCTAACTTTTGGGGTTTTGTACAACAGCATTTGTACCAAATACCATATTCAATAAAAAACTCTAAAATTAGCATCTTGGGTAGTGCACTTAGGTAAATGTGCAAATTTGTTAAAGTACATAATTATCTGTTTTTAATACCCAATTGAAATCAGTCTGACTTTACTTTTCAATTTTGTTACAATAAATTTTGTTACAATAAATTTTGTTGTTATACTGACTATTGAATGACATTAGTTTTCTTTCACAAATTTCTTTTACAGAATAGGTAATTCCAATTTCCCAGGTGATCCTGTAAGAATAAAGAACATATTTACTCAACGAAATAATTCGTTCAGGTAAGCAACAGGGTACACTAATTAACAAATAATATTCGTTGATTCAATGAAAACGGTACGTAAACTTATGAAAAGTATTGTTGATTCAACGAACACTTTTCGTTAACCAACAATCAATAAACGTTGTTTTAACGAAAATAAAACGTAATTTTATGAAAAAAATTCGTTAATCCAATGAAAGTGGGACATAGACCTATGAACGATATTCGTTGATTCAATGAAAACGGTACGTAAACTTATGAAAAGTATTGTTGATTCAACGAACACTTTTCGTTAACCAACAATCAATAAACGTTGTTTTAACGAAAATAAAACGTAATTTAATGAAAAAAATTCGTTAATCCAATGAAAGTGGGACATAGACCTATGAACGATATTCGTTGATTCAATGAAAACGGTACGTAAACTTATGAAAAGTATTGTTGATTCAACGAACACTTTTCGTTAACCAACAATCAATAAACGTTGTTTTAACGAAAATAAAACGTAATTTTATGAAAAAAATTCGTTAATCCAATGAAAGTGGGACATAGACCTATGAACGATATTCGTTGATTCAATGAAAATGGTACGTAAACTTATGAAAAGTATTGTTGATTCAACGAACACTTTTCGTTAACCAACAATCAATAAACGTTGTTTTAACGAAAATAAAACGTAATTTTATGAAAAAAATTCGTTAATCCAATGAAAGTGGGACATAGACCTATGAACGATATTCGTTGATTCAATGAAAACGGTACGTAAATTTATGAAAAATATTGTTGACTCGGTATAAGTTTTGCGTTGATCATTGAACAAAATTTCGTTAATCAATGAAAGAAATTCGTTGACTCAACGAATAAATCGTTAATCAACGAAGAATGTTATTGATGAAATAAAATGTTAATTTATGAACAGATTTCGTTAGTTTTATGAAAAATACGTTGCTTTATTAACAGCTTCGTTAATATATGAATTCCTATTCGTTGAGCCAACGAACGTTTTCATCGGCTGAATTTTAATGAAAAATTCGTTGAGACAACGAATTAATTCGTTGGATCTACGTATGTTTTTGGTTCAGTGCAGCATTGAGACGGAGGCGGCAAAGATGGGTTTGGCGGTCAATGAGGGCAAGACAAAGTATATGCTGTCATCGAGAAAGGACACCCAACACCGACGTCTTGGACAGAATATCACTACAGACAGATATAACTTTGAGGTGGTAAAGGACTTTGTTTATCTAGGCTCCGCTATGAACTCAGACAATGACACCAGCGCTGAGATTAAGCGAAGAATAACTCTTGCCAATCGCTGTTTCTTTGGGCTAAGCAAGCAATTGAGTTCGAAAGCCCTCTCCCGAACAACTAAAGTGACCATTTATAAGACCTTAATCATCCCAATCCCTGTAATACTTTATGGTGCAGAGGCATGGACTCTATTAAAAGCGAATGAGCTTACTCTTGGTTACTTCGAGATGAAAATTCTTCGAGTAATTTTCGGTCCCGTCATGCAAATTCCACGCAAGTGGAAGAGGACCTTAACCAACTTAGCGTGCTAAATCGTTGGCTGGAGACGCTTGTTGGTTGAGGCCCTTATGTCCACCGCGGACTAAAGGTGAAAAAGATTCAATCTTATTTGCCACTAAATTAATAGATGAAAGTGTTTCAATGTACGAGGTTGGATTCATAAATCGCTGGAAATTTAAATACGAACACTCTTTTCGGCAAAGAAGGATGTATTTTTTAAAATTTCCTTTTAGCTCAATATGGAACATTTTTCCAATTTTTAGAGGCCCTCCAAATTATATGAGACCCTCAAAATAGGCGTTTGTTTCATCGGTACCTCTTCATTAGCTGCTACAAAGAACCCGATTCGGAAATAAAAATCACTTTGGTTGTAACACTCACATTGATCGGAGCTTTTCTCTTTTTCGAACTCATCGTCGTTTTTCGCTCGAATTGCTCAATAAGCGCAAATTACTTTATTTTCTTTTTCTCGTCGATAAGCAGGGATAATAACTCGATGGTTTCGCCGAGATTTCAAATACAAATCAAATTATAGCACCTTAAACAAATCCGCGGGAATTTTCCTACTAAATTCGTTAATTTTCCCAAGGAACGGACGAAAAAGTAAGTACTAGTAAGTTAGTAAGGTTAGTAAGTTCCTTATGACAATCCGCATGTCCTTTATAGTACATTATTCTAGAGTTTTAATATTTAGTAACAAACCACCAGAAACTCCACCGATCAAGTATGTCTTGACCTATGGAAGAGACCCATGCACATGTAGCCAGGCATCAATGACAAAATTGAGTGCTGCTACTTCAATACTACACAATGTTCGGCAATGGAGTAAGGATAGCAAGGTTTTTCTACTTGAAGTCAACCATATCACAATTCATGTCCAAAATGTTGTCATGGGAAATTATGCCCGTTGAAAATTCAGAAACATTTGTCCGTTAGCTCCATAGAGGCATCAGTCTCCTTACCACTGCGTCCAACATCCTGTACGCCTTACTGTGCGTGTGCAAATACCTGAAATCATTTTGACAATGAGCTGTTTGGCCCCTAAGTACGCTAAGTAAGTATAGATTTACAATCGAATCGAGCAAATATTTTCAATCCCAGAGATCCTGTTGAAAATCCAAAAGTGCACATTGATACTTTTTGTTACTAAAATATTTTATCAATTTTAGGATCGCATACGTCCCCATCTACAGAGACGACCTAATATAGAGTTAAGCCTGTCAAAACCGTTTAGTTGTACAGAATTTTTTGTCTTTGTTATCTATTGTTTCGTGTTTTCCAATAATTTTTATTGTTTTATGTAAGCCAACAAAAATAATAAGACCTTTGATAAATTAATTGAAGAAAAAAATTAAGCAGCAAAAAAAACAACAAAAAAAAAAAATTGAGGACCTGAAGCAATAATTTACAAAGAAAGATTTTAAAAAAGTAGTTGGAACACAAGGACGCTATTCATGAATTAGAAAAACAACATCTTCTTTGTCTTCTTAAAATTGGATTGTTAAAAAAAGAGGTTTGGGAGAAAAGTCGATAAAATATTCCGAAATTAAATTCTGAAATCTTTATCTTCGAGTGTTTGGAAATAATTTGGCCTTGGGTGAAATACTCTGTTTCTACGGGGCCGTGTAATATGATCGTAATATTCCTTAAATTTGTCTTCTAAAAATTCAAACAAATACATGTTAGGATACTTGTGACTGCTGTATATACGCTCGTCAACGAAAGAATGCTCTGAAACTATATTTTGTATATTTTCCGGGTAAAGGATTTAGCATCCACTTGAAACGGCTGATACTCTATCCGAGACTATGTCTGTCAGATAATCCGAAACCTTTAAAACCAAAAGTTGAAGTTTAGTTGATAGATAAGTTCCGGATAGTCCGAGAGTCCGAGAGTCCGAGTCCGAGAGTCCGTGTCCGAGACTTTATCAGCTAGTGCTGAAACTGGCCCAAAAGCTTGTTAATATAGATAAAAAAAATAAATAAATAGGTGGCGCAACCGGCGAGTAGACACCCTAGGCCTAGCTTCTCGCAACTATTCGTTTTGTGTGAGTTTTTATTTTTGGGACGAATGGAAGGGACCTACAATTTTATGCCATACCTACTCTCGGATGTTTGTGGCGCAGTAGAAAAAACTTTAAGATGTTATTTGTATTTTTCCGGAAATCGAACCTGGGATCCCTCGCACAGCAGTCCAGCACGCACTAACCACCGCGCTACTGCGCCCACTGTTAATATAGTTTAAAATGTCCTAAAAAGTCCGAATTATTTAAGATCCCACATCCCAGTTTTCTGCAAAAAAAAAGCGTCTATCGGCTTAATTGTTCAACCATAAATTCGATTTCTTTCTCACGTTCGAAATTGTATACCCGTAAATCTACACACTGAAACAAAGCTATGTAGCTATGTCACAATTAAATTTACACCAAGGACTATAACATTCAGTAGATGAAAAATAATAGGCGTAAATGTCCCGCACGTTCATTTCGGTTGGCATTAATGTACAAGATTTTCGCGATTACACTGACACTGCTATAATATGTTGCGTGCGCTCACACCCGCAGCATCAAATATTCATTTCATCTATCATCAACGCACCATTGTATTCAGCATTTCCTTTTTAGTTGTGGCCACGTAATACCAATACGACCCCATCCCTTACGATACAACAACGTGCAAATGCAATCATTCCACGATTTAGTTTGGGCCCCGAAACCTTCTTCTAATCCTAATTGAAGCCCATTAGGACAATATAGGGCGGCCATAATCATAAATAATAAATAGCACCGAGTCGCTTTGAAGGATATTCTCGCTTGCGCCTATACGAAGGAAGGCAAGCATGTGAGTAGGTACATATAGGTACCTTTAACAGCGACGAAAGTTCACGTGTTGGTGGTGCGGGCGCAAATTGAATGTGGGCAAAGGTATAGCTATACTTCAGTCCGGTGCCGGTTTTGTTGTCGGACCGCATTGTGGCAGTGGCAGACCGAAAATATGGTTTCTTTCAGAATGGCCGCTGTTCTTCCTGCACTTGGGCAGATTATCCTTGTTTGGGGGCTGGGACACACAAAATAATGCAATGTGACTGTCAGCAGCGGATATAAAAAGGATTTTCATGGATTAAAAGGTAATAAAATGCCGCACCACCAAAATGCCCATGCTGTGCCATTGTTGCTCTGCCGTATATTTTTATTGTGATTAATTTTAGGAATTTTTTGCTTTTTGCTGTGACGCCTACTACATAACCTGTGATTGGGAGGTTTTTGTACGATCTGAGTTCCCCTACTGTACCTACAGAATGCCAACAAACTGGTGTCCAAAATGGTTTATTTATGAGGTTTGTATTTATATGAGATTAGTACATCGATATATAAGTTTTATGAAGACAAATTGCCAAAGCACATGAACGAACTTAAGAATGAGTTTTAGATGAAAATTATTACTCCAATGGATTTATATTATGGAATTTATGGGTTTCTATTATCCGACAGCCTTAAAAATGGTATTTTAATCAGTTATTGGTAGGTACGAGGTGCTGACATGTTAGAATCTGTCGCCAATTATTATTAGATTTGATTGGATTTTGTTCTTATTTTGGGATTATTCAGTTGAAAAACAAACACATGGAGTTGTCCTTTAGCGCTTTATGTAGAAAGTTTTGTGACGGTCTAGGATAGCCCCACAGAAATAGCAGACTTTGGGCCTCGGTCTTGGATTACCTACCTTAGCAATGTTTTCTTATTTCTATAATATCGTCATTGGACCCTGTCAACCGAAATGGTACCATAACCATGCGTTAAAATCTGTTAAGCAGATCAACCGGAACGCCAACAATAACGTATGCCATGTTCCCACCAAACCTCCGAGGTTTCGCCAAACATTTTTGAAGTGTAGAAACCTATTTGAAACCCCTCTGAGTTCTTCCGTCCGTGAGAGGTTATCAAATCGAACAAGCCTACAGCGTGAACTTTGGTTTATTTTGTGTTCATTTGTGGATGTCAAGATATTAAGCGCCAAAACAAATGTGACAATCTGACAATGTTTCGGTTCATTAAAAGTTTGTTTTAATTCGCGTACATGGCAAATGTGAAACTTTAACACGTCCTGTTGGAAAACTATAAAGGCTATCGCTTCCATTTTGGTATCTCTAGATTCAGATTAGTATTACCTAAAAGATAGCATATAGCCCGAAAAAAGATGACAAAAACACCCGCGCCCAATGCAAACAAGAGCCTTTATAGTTTTCCAACCTTAGTGGCGACGATGAGATTATCGGAAGTCCGGACGACAGTATGAATACTTAGAGTGGTGGTGGAAAGAACTCGTCTGGTTTCAGTGCGACGACGGTTAAGAGAAAGCGCCCAGTTAACCTCAATCGGCGAGATTCCCGAAATAACGTCCGCGATTGTGGTGAACGTTATGTGGACGTTTTCGAAGTGATAGCACAAATTGGTGAGGGCACTTATGGACAGGTTAGATACCATTTTCATCGTCTTCCAAACAGATATTGTCTAACTGTGTTACCTATTGTTTAGGTCTACAAAGCCCGCGATAACCACACATCTGAGCTGGAGGCTCTGAAAAAGGTACGACTCGAACATGAAAAGAAAGGTTTCCCTATAACTGCTGTGAAATTAAAATTCTTCGCCAGCTAAAACATCTTAACATTGTGAATCTGCACAAGCATGCCCTAGAATTTCGCAAGGATAAGGGATCTTTTTACTTGGTTTTCGAGTATATAGAATATAGATCATGACCTAATGGGTCTGCTGGAGTCTGGAATGGTGGCGTTCAATAAGAAGAATAATGCGAGCATTTTGAAACAACTGATAAGCGGCCTTAACTACTGCCATAAACGAAATTTTCTGCATCACGACATCAAGTGTTCTAATATTCTGATGAACAACTAGTGAGTTTTTTTTTTGTTTAAGAAATAACAAATGCATTCCATCTCTGTTGCTGTGACTTGAAAGACCACGACCAAGCTAATTTACGGGATATGTTGATGAAGGCACAAAGAACAGCCGCCATTGCATTGGGCATCACTGGTGCTCTACACGAAGTATAGATACATATCCACGGCAGCACTTGAAACCTTTATTTATCTTTTTCTACTGGACTTTAAAATAAAATAGTAGGTACGTCTTATACCTATACTCAATACCCGAAAGCTATTGTAGGTCTAGATGTCGCTCACACATCCAGATAGGCAATTGGTTTCAGGAAGAGGTACTGGTCCTACTAAAAGGCGTGCGGAACTACTTGGGATTGATTAAATATCCAACCAAAATATCGCATTCTATACATTGATAGTTAGACCAAACGTAGCTAGAACTAATCAGGAGTTTCTCCACAATGCTTAGGGCATTATAATGTCTGTGTCAGTAGCACAGTTCAAATAATTGAGGTCATTAGACCACCACACCAATGAACAGAATTAAACAGAAGATCAAAGGTTTTCGGCATTTCTAGTTACTTAGTTACTTAGTAGGGAGCACGCTTTATAAGCTTACGTTTAAAGAACGTGGGAACATTCAGAAATTGTGATGACTGATGACCTATAGGCTCTGTAGATAGATACATGTACAGATGGGTAAGTCAAGCCATTCCTCAGAATTGAATAAAGTACCTTGGAAAATAGATCTTCAGTTAGTCCAGGAGTTTAGTTCCCTGATCAAAATTGAGGCCATAGCTATATAGGTTCTGTTAAGAAAAATTTAGTACTTCCATAGGCGATGAGCTAAGTATGATGAACTAGTGCCTTTGAACTTATAACTCTATAGACCATAACCCAACTTTGGTGCACACTTAATGGTTTATCCTAAATTTGTTCTTAAAATGTAGTTCATGAATTAGTAGTTAAAAATATTCTCTTGCAGTCAATTTGCTCTTTGGGGAATGTTTTTGTGTTTTACTGACACATTTTTGTGATAGTTGTATTTGATTTATTTTTCCGTATACATAAAACTTGTTCACATTAAATTCTCAGTGAATTCCACAAAAGAATTTGTAAATCGATCTACCTTCTGAAGAGGTTCTCTACCTGTGGACTGATCCTTGTGCCCTTATAAGACTGCTTTTCGACTTAATTGCCATTGTTAGCAATAGAAACAGCGATTAGCAAGAGTATAGGTACTTAATTTTTAGTTCGATCTTCACGCTGATGTCATTATTTTAAAAATGTATTTAAACATTTTCTTGGTCATTTCCTGAGAAGCTCATGCTCAGCTCACCCCTCAATACTCTTATGAATAGAATATGCCTTCAAAAGTTCATTATTATTCTCAGCAAGCAACTGATGATGCTAACAAACCCGCAGCGAAACCGCACTTGTTTAATTATTATCGTGTATGTATGTAGAAAGTAGAGATATCCTGCAAACGACAGACGACAGCCATTTTGTTTGACGATAATTTTCTGCTTTCAAAATCACAACCGCATAACCTAGCTCCGAATGGTTTTATCGCACAAGGCGACCGCCTCTAACCACAAATTAAAATTATATCAACACACAAGTTCTTCATTAGCATTGTATCGATTGTGAACCCATATGCCAAACCCAGCAAAATTTTAATTAATTGGTGCACAATGCAATTCCCAATCGAAATTCAATAACACCGCAAAATTAGTTTAATTGAAGTAAACAATTCGACAGGCTTGTACATAACATAGGGTAGGTACATCACAGAGAGTAATTCGAACAATAATGTTTTAAAATTTATTCGTGGCCTCTTCGAGATCATTTTGAACATAACCTGCAACACTTCTTGATTGATTGCAATAAATAATGTAAGCCATAAAATTTGTATTCATTTATCAATCACTATATGACGATTTTATTTAGAATGAATGCGGATATTGTGTTCTATTCGTACTTTGTGAACAATCGTATTGTTGTCTTAAGCAGATTATTTTGCAACTAAATAGGTAATTAAATTAGGCCAGATTTCGGTTTTGATTTGTGGTGCCTATTTGTCAGTTGATTGATTAAGTGTTTGTGTAGCAAATTATCCGCATTTACAATAAATCTACGAGTTCGAGTGCTTTAAATTTAATGACATCTATCATATTTTGTTGTATGATTTTATTTAAAATCCTCTTATCTATATCTTTACGTCAGATCACATAGTAAGTTACTATACATTTTGTAGGTCAAACGTGGAGAAAATCAATCTGCAAACACAACAGTGTGGCTGTGACTGCAACTGAATTAAGGAAGAGGTAGGTAGGCTGGACAACTCGTAAAGTAAGGTAAAGAAAACTTGGCTTTATTTAAAGTACAATGCCTCGATTATACAACAGGTTAAAATGAACGACCATCCAAAAGAACTCTTGCTTGTCCAGTATCTCAAGATCAGAGTCCTTAAAGTTAAGTTATCTATATTTAGAACAAAAAGGTACTTTAGCCCGAAATAACTCCTCCTTCTCTATAAAGCACAGCCTAGACCTTACCGGGTTGGACTTGGGCCTCAACCAACACGCCTCTCCAGTTAGCACGATCTTTGACTAACTGCCACCAGTTGCGCACTTCAAGTTGATTGAGGCCCCCTTGTGCGCGCCACCTAAGGCGAGGTATTCCTCTACTGCGCTGTCCATCCGGTTTGAAATCGAAGACTCTTCGGACCCGAGCGTTGGTGTCCATTCGCTACATGTCCTAGCCGTCTTAGTCGACTGATATACGTACTTTTCTGAATAGGTCGATGTCGCTGTACAGCTCGTAGAGTTCGCTGTTAAATCTCCTCCTCCAAAGCCCGTCAACCCAAACGGGACCGAAAATCACTCGAAGAATTTTGCGTTCGAAGCGCCCAAGGAGATCTTCATCTGCTTTTGACAACGTCCATGATTCTGCGCCATAAAGCAGGACTGGGATGATGAGGGTCTTATATAGAGTCTCCTGGGTGTTTCTCGACAAGGCCTTACTAATCAATTGCCTTCTTAGGCCAAAGTAACAGCGGTTGGCAAGTGTAATTCTTCGCTTGATTTCTGATGTGATGTCATTTTCAGAATTAATAGCGGAGCCAAGGTAGACAAAGTCCCGAACTACCTCAAAGTTATAGCTGTCTATCGTGACGTTCTATCCGATTCGTCGATGTTGTGTGTCCCTTGTTGTTGACAGCATTATATTTTGCTTTGCCCTCATTCACCCCTAAACCCATTTTTGCCGCCTCTGCACTGAAACTTGCAAACGCACCAGTGACAGCTCACTGTGTTCTGCCAATGATGTCGATGTCGTCAGCGTATGCAAGTAGTTGCACAGACTTTTGGAAAATAGTGCCCCTGGGTTTTGGCACAACCCCACGCACAACCCCCAATCTGGAGGGCCAGGCCCTTCTGTGACCCCTTGGACAAAAGGTGCCGGATATTCCGGAGTCAGTAACCCTCTTCGGGGATTTGAGTGCTTCCGCCACCATCTCTATTTCAACACCCTGACTAGTATTGAAAAATCCTTAATTACCTTAGCTCCAAATATGTCGAAGTAGCTCATTAGGGTATCTGCCATGCCGACTGTTGACGTCACCGTTGATTCAATCACGTGAATTCTTCCGCCGCATGTCCTCTTTCTGAGGGGCTTATGTTAGACTTCTGAGACTCGAGCAGACAGTTAGTTTCGACAGAGCATTATAGTGTTGCTATTTTCTTCATGTTCAACACGCTCGCTTGTAAGTTTAGCAAGCCAAACCCGGATGGGCGAGACCAGTACCCGGTGGTTACCACGCGGGTGTAAAATAAGCACAATTGATGTGTATGAAAAAGTTGCAACAGCTGGGCACCGCCAAGTTGATGCCAATCAGCGCCTACCCGATTCATACACACCCAACCACCACAGCCTATACCAGTCCTCGAATATAGCTCGCATATGTATCTCAACCCCAAATATTCATTT
This sequence comes from Cheilosia soror, assembly GCA_949372485.1. Taxonomy (NCBI): domain Eukaryota; kingdom Metazoa; phylum Arthropoda; class Insecta; order Diptera; family Syrphidae; genus Cheilosia; species Cheilosia soror. The sequence continues at coordinate 69,582,259 of OX443562.1, read as the reverse complement.
GAACGACCTGCAAGACAAACAACGAAAATAAAAGTGAATTCTTTACGTCAATGAGTATTTCGATTTAGATTCTTTCGATAGTTACAAGGTGCTATCAGGTAAATGGCGTTCTTAATACATTTCAGTGTAAGTATCTGCGGAACGTAATTGTTTCAAGATGGCGTTTTCTCTTTATACGAATAAAAGGAAACGTCGATCCCTTGAATTCCACAGCATAGAAGGCGACCGCACCATCATGATCGCAACTTTCACACAGGTTCAGCTTCAGATATTTACCACATACTTAAACGTGCTTAAATTGTTAGTATGTATTCGAGGAGTAGTTGAAAGAGTGCGAAAGGAATGCTATGCATGCAATCGCCTCAGAGCCATACCTCCCATGCCGGCTATGGGACAGCATTCCAGGAGCTCGCTTAGCTTTGATGAATCATGTCGGGGTAGATTGATTTGGCCCACTATTTTTCAAGTTTCAAGTTTATACAGTCAAGACTCACCTTTCGCGCAGTCCAGATTAATCTACTGAATGATCTATGGTTGGACCACTGCACAATGTCACTGTGGGGTTATGTAATCAACCCTATCGTCCCTCCTTTCTATTTGTTAGAGCGACATACAGTCTAAACTTCATCTGTTCAAAAAACCAATTGGATAAGGTATTAAGGACATCTACGGAATGTTGACCACATACCATGTGTATATTCTGCGAATTACGCGAGCATTCTGTATGGCGCTTCATCCAGGTCGCAGAATATTCACCACAGATGCGGGAGGGCGTGAGAAATACCGAGTTTGCTCTCAAAAGAGTACCGCAAGAAGATGTTCTCCGAAATGCTCTAACGAAGCCCTATGGACAAATAAATCGTCGTACCCTAACCTACACTAGTAGTACACTACAGTCCATATTGAAGACCATAAACTTCTCACTCCGAACTGCATGTTTTTCAATGAGGAGAACAGACTTTGCAACCCCCGCAATCCTCACGGTGAGAGATCACTACCGCAAGCTTCATATAGTCGCCGCACTTAACACTAAATGGCTAAACTCATTAGACGATGGTTCATGGAGTATCTTACTCTTATTACGGGACGTGGTAAGTGTAGTATACCATCAGTTTATAACAAGTAGAGATTAATGAGTCCAACGAGATCCATTCGGCTTGGCGCAGTTAGGGCGTAAAGTGGAATGCTACCTACCTACCTACCTCGGTCCCGGTGGAGTTGTTCGTATACCTGTTAGTCCGCTAAAAAGTTACTTTTTCAACTATTTCAGTGATTTCGGTATAACAGCAGCACCACCAATATTCTAAGCTTTAATGATAGCATGAGTAATTATCAAATTTCAGTGGTATTTACAATGAGCGGATCATTTTCCTTAGCGATTTCTCATGGAAAGTCACTTTAACTAAACTTAGTTCTTGGTTTTCTAAACAAAACTTAAACAAAAAATTGCCGCATCAGTAGGAATAATGCGTCAGTTTTTGAGTCTGAATATTTCCAACAGTATATACAAACCTGTAAGCCATAGAACTCTTCCTATCTTTATTCCCGCTTGTCCCATTACACGTTTGGACAGAAACCCACTCGAACAATAACTCATTTCGTGTGCTTTACACCCACACGCAAAAGATAGAAATTACCCGAACTCATAAGAATGAACACGAAAAAGTCGCATCCCCTTGCCATTGCGTCTAATTAGTGGCAGTTGGCAGTACCAGCATCTCTAAATACCCCCCTCCCCTGTCAGAAACAACTCACAATTTAGATGCTGTGACTACAGCTCTCTGTCTCGACAGGGACGAGCAGCCTCCACCACCGGCTTCACGATGCTTACCCAGCTATTTGATAGTCCTCTTCGCGCAATGCATGCTCCGAATACACTCGCATAATTATAATTATTATGATTATTTGCGAAATAAACAAAACGCGTCGGAGGGGAAAAGCACAACGGTATGGGGTTGGGCGGCGACAGGATGAAATTTAATTTTATTATTCCCAACACAGCAATTTTCGTTTTCGCAATTTCTCACAAACACTCACATAAACGTACAAAAAAAAATTCTCCACTAAAAAGGAAGACACAGGAATTTAAACAAAAAAAAATTAAATCGTATTTTCCTGCGTCATCTTAAAATTCAAAATATTTTAAAAATTAATTAAAACGGTAAAATGTTTAGGTGGCGAAAAAAGGCTGTCCGCCTTCCTGCTGCTACTCATCTCGAAATCACGCTCACAGATCATTCAGCAAAGGGTAGTCAGGCATGAGATAAGCTGGCGCGCATTGAGGTGGGTAGGCTCGGTAGACGCAGGACGTAATATTGATATATTAATTGCTTTTCCTTATTTCAATTGGAGAACTTTTATATCGCTGTCCATGGATTCGTTTACAATTTAAATTTACTTTCTGGTGTTAGCAACCCTCATAATGGTGCTCATTGCTCAATTTTAATCATTGAGTTCCGGGTTCCTGCGGAAATGTTCTGGTTGTAATGACGTGACGTTGAGAGAGGTGTACCGCCATGGGATGAAGTTCCCATTCAAGGTTATGTAGATCTGGAACTTTTGAAGAGTTTTTTCCGCTCTAATTTGCATTTTCATTTAGATTTAATTAACAATTTATATTTACAAGATGACTTTTTAGGATTCCTTCGTTTATTTCCTTGCTCTTAGATCCTTATCCTTAAGTGATTAATTGCGTTTTGTGTTTAAGAGCCAATGAATGATGCAATGAAATTGCAGAACTAATTATTATGCTTCAATGATATGGTTGCAGTGGTATTTTAAAGAAGATTTCAGGTTCATCTTCATTGTGGATGCATTTGTGATAGTATAATTAACCCATCAACCAATATGGTTGCTGGCTGTAGAATCAAGCTTTGCAATTAATTGTGTTTCGAGTATAGTTATTGGAACAATGATTATCAAAGAACTCCACCGTTTATTAACTTGAATGGGATAAAATTAGATCCGTGAGTGGCATCAATGCCCGACACGTAACGATCGAGAACTCTCTCAAGTGGTGTCCAATAGAGTTAAGCAATTTAGTTCATTTGAGTGATTGATCAATTTAGTTCAAATCACGCTACTAAACTAGTTCCCTCATTTTAGTTCAATTTATTTCAAAATAGTAAAATTCACAGAATATACAAAAAAAATTTAATTTAAAAAACAAAGTGATTGACCTGAGCTGTTCATGAATGGCTTCTGTGTCTGTATCCGTAGTCTGTTTATGTCGTTTTCCAATGGTTTTACTCGACGATTCACTCATTTTGAAATCCAAGGAAACAAGAAAACTGCTTCTGGCCGACTACACCCAAGAATGATAGAATAACAGATTGCGCGGTCCGGGTTTCAATTTGTGTTCGTTCTGCGCATCTACGTCACGTGTGATGAACAACTTGACAGCTCAGTTTATTTTAGCTGAAGAATCTTGGGCGCGATTCTAGTTTCTGTTTTTATTATTAAAATGTGTTGTTTTCAATATTAAAAATTTAAATAATGTGTTGTTTGATATCTACGTATGTATATTCATACGAAAATGTTATCGGTTTCTTCTTTATTATAAAAAATAAAACATTGTGGTTTCTATTTGTAATTTTTTTGTATTTTCTTTTTCTTTTCATTGCATTTTCAGTAATTTCTCTATTCAATTTTCTTATTCTAAAATACATTCTTGACCTTAAAAATATTTTTCTCGCCGGTGTGTGGCCTCGTGCTGTCGTAAGTGTGATAACTTCTGCATTTTCAATCCACATACACTGCATTGATGGCTTCTTTTTGAGTATTCCTCGATTTTGCCTGGTTCTTCAGCGTCAGTTGAGTCCAGTTTCACTGGCGCCTTTAGAAACGGACGAACCATGTCAAACTTTATCTTGCGGATGGTCCTTATGTGCCGAGAAGACCGCTTTTGTTTTGAGCACAGCGAACAAATATACGATACGGAGCTCAGGTCCTACAAACACAAGTGTTATTCTATAAATGTGGTGGAGTGTGGAGATGATAATGGAACGTACCTAGTGTGCATGTCCAGCTCACGCATTAATGGAAATCCATATTCGGCTACTGTACAGGCATACACTTTTGCTGGATCTTAAAAGCAGCACTTGTAGTGAAGGTTTTTCGCAAAATTCTCATTTAAATGCCCTTTTCTATGTGTGAATGCGTAGGTGTCTGAAAGAAGAAAGAATGAGGTAACAATCAATCGAGTTGAATGCGAATGGCAAAAGTTTAAAGTTGGACGTTGGTAATGACCAACAGCGTTCCTGTAGCACAGCATAAACCTCAAAACTGAAGTACTCACTCAGCAAGTCGAATTGTCTCTTGCACACAGGCCAATGTTCGTTGTCCCTTGTAAGAAATTTCTTTCATAATTTTGAAGGTCTTCTTCTTCTTCGGATTAAGTGTATCGACCACCGTCACATTGCGTATTTATGGTCCAGGCGATGGTGGTTTCATCAGCGAAAGCTCCAGCGCTGGTGGTTGTATATCCATAATGTTCGTGGACTCTTGGAAGCTCTGGAGTTGCTGCATTACTTTGGCAACCTTCACATTGTCATCATCGTCATCGTTGAATTCATCGTTTTCGCCAGCGTTATCTCCCTTGGGATGCATAAGGGTTTTATGCCGATTGTCGCTGTTCAATTTCGTGAACACACATGATGTGATGAGTGCGCTTGATATGCACACTGAGATTGTTCTTCTGTGTAAAACTAAAAGCGGAAAGAAAACGTTTAATATTTGCAAACCAAGTACATTTATAGCCTACCTCAAGCTGCACTTAGGACATTTAAAATCCTTGACGCAACAGCATGTGCCTTGTTAGAGACTGTGTTATTGTCCTCTTGAATATGTACTTCACTTCGTATAGTAACATAGAGTGTACCTCATCACACGTGACGTCACGGCCCTGTCAAAATAAGTATCCAATATGGCGGACATGCACCGCGTAATCTCTTTTTCTATAATAATTCTTGGACTACACCCACGTATTGGTGAAACGTCAAAAATTATTGTATGGCTGCTGCCAGCTGGCTTGTATAAAATACAAGGTGGCGCAAAAGTAATCCTCCTATCAGAAAATGCTATAAATTTTGCGATTGGCCCCTAATGTCAGTTCTGTTTTGACATTTGTGTAGTAAACACATGCGAAATACACGTTAATAAACAATGTTACGCTACACTGCTCCAGAACGCGGAATATTGGTGACTATTTATTTGAACAATAATCGGTCGGTGACTTTGGCACAACGTGAATTTCGTCGCAGATTTCCTAGCCGTCCAACACCTACTGGTGAAACACTGCGACGTTTAGCCGCTCGCCTAGAAGAGACTGGCACAACACGAGATGCTGCCAGGCGTGGCAGACCCCGGAGTAGTTCTGCAGAGAATATTGCTGCTGTAGCCGAAGATGTCATGGACATGAAGATGTCGCGAGCCAAACGGTTACTGTGAATGGTGAGCGCTACAGAGCAATGATCAACGAGTTCTTTTTGCCGCAACTTGATGAATTGGGATTGGAAAACATGTGGTTCCAACAGGACGGTGCAACGGCACACACTACACGTGCCACAACCGATATGCTGAAGGATGCATTTCCCGGGCGCCTAATCTCCCGTTTTGGCGATTTGCACTGGCCAGCAAGATCGCCTGATTTGACCGCTCCAGACTTCTTTTTGTGGGGCTTTTTGAAGTCGCGGGTTTATGTCAACAAGCCTCAGACTCTTGCAGCTCTTAAAGACAATATCCGTCAAGAATGTGAGGACCTATCGCCGGAAGTTTTGGCCAAAGTAATGGAAAATGCCATAAAAAGGGCTCAAATGACAATCAACTGTGGCGGCGGCCATTTACATGACATCATATTCTCGACTTGATGTAAAAAAAATTAAAAGACCAAATAAAAATAATCCACAAGAAGAATCAAAGTTTTCATTTTTTTTAAATTACAGCCTAAAAACATCGGAAGGTTATTTTTGCGCCACCTTGTATATAAATTGCACTTGTGTAAGTGCTTCTTGAGTGGATTCTGACTTTGAATCGAGAAGCGAAATTCTCTCCTTAGAATTAACAGAAGAGAATTTTTTGCGCCAATGGAATGGAACTGTTTCACAAGTGATTTTCTTGATTCCGGACGCTTCTTTTTGCCCAATAGAAAAAGAACATTAGTTTGTAGTTATACACACATACCTATATCATAAAGAATAAATCATGGATTGTTTTCTTTAGTTTATTCCGTTTGTATGATAATAATAACCGCGAACTAAATAAACAAGTGAACAATTTTTGAGCACCAGAATCAAAACAAGTAAAAGTGTTATCATCGGCCTGGCCGATGCTTTGATACCCTCCACTGCATAAAAGTCATGCAAAATGTTTGCCATGCGAGTTAATATGTGTCTAATATTAGTTTTGTATGGTAGGTAGCAAAACTACTTTACTGACATAGACAATTTTCAATACCAACCTGACGACGGTTAAAAAAAGTCCTCTCACAAAATTTCATTCTCCTAAGTCGATTCGTTTGGACGCTATCGTGCTTTCAACAGACAGAGATATATGGGTCAAATATTGGCTTTGTATGGGAGGTAACAGAACTACTTGACCGACATAGCCCATTTTCAACACCAACCTGGCGGCGGTGAAAAGAAGTCGTCTCACAAAATTTCATTCACCTAGGTCAATTCCTTTGGACGCTATCGTGCTTTCAACAGACAGACAGACAGACAGACAGACAGACAGACAGAAAGAAAGACAGACAGACAGATGGACATGGCTAAATCGATTCAGAATGTGATCCTGATTCAGAATATATATATTTTGTATGGTCTCCGGTTAATCCTTCTTGGCGTTACAAACGTAATGGCAAAGTGAATATACCTTCCTGTGGAGGGTATAAAAATGTGAAATAAAAGTAAGTAGGTAAGGTAGGGCGGGGCTAGTTGGGCCACGCGAATTACTCAGAAAGGAACAAGATCATACACAAATGAAGCTTGCACTATAATCAACACGTGCAAAATCGGTCCCAGCTGCATCATATCAGCAGGAGGAGAAGCACATCAAATTTTCAATTTTAGCATGAAAAACTAAAAAAAATGACAGTCTTTCTTTTATTATTTTGATGGTCATAAGTTGCAAAATATACATACATATACATTAATGAGTATTTTTGTTTTTCTGACACAATAATATGTTTATCAAACTAAAAACGAAAAACGTCATGAAGAATTTTTTGTTTAGAATTCTATTTATTTGATATACATATATTGAATAAGATACTATTATAAATTCTGGCTTTTTTGTCTTTTATGCTCATTCTTCCACTTTTTAGGCCGTGGTCCAACTTACCCCACTCACTGGCCCAACTTACCCCGTTGGTGGGGCAAGTTGGGCCACTTGGACTTAGTGCATTTAGGACAGTGTTATTCCCTTGCGGATCAATATTTTAAATTTTTTCCCAAAATCTTAAGAAGTACGAAGTACTCCATTATATCTTTTGATACCAGACTGGAAGGTATAGTACGGATAATCTGGTTAAAACAGGACTTCAAACGAAAAGTTGCCCTATACTAGCCCCGCCCTACCCTACATATTTTATTTTATTTCTACATACATAGCTATAAGGAAAAGCATCAAAATTATACATGTACTACATAGTCTACTTTATTTAAGAGTAACAAAAGAAAAATAAAAAGTAAATAAATATGTAGCTAAGTATTCAAAAATAAGAATTAGAAAACAAAACAACAAAAATAAATAATAATTCACTAAAAACGAATGAGAAACAAAACCAATATAGTTTTGTTGCACTTCAAATGGATGTGTTCACACAGAATCTTGTTAAAAATATTAAAAGAAAGTATTTTCAAAGTCAATTGAATGTTTACTTTTACTGAATTTTTACTTAATAAGGGGGTACTTTTTTTGTATGAAAAAGGGGGACTGTCCCCCCCTAAAGGGGATCATCTGGCATCCCTACAGTAAGTATCTTTACACATTTTCATTTTATGGAGACATAAGGTAGGTACATTATGTATAATAAATAACTCTTCAAAAATCAAAAGCAAAGGCCATAGTAACCTTAGGTATGCTATGTTATCTTACTTAGCCCCCTTTTGTGCATTACAATTACAAAGTTTAGGTACAATCAAATTATTACGGCTACTGGAAAAAATAAAACTTTTTGAACAAAGACCAACAACTTTTCTGTTTTATGTTTTTTAAGCTTTATTTATTTTTTTACTTCTTAACTAATAAAATAATGTAATTTAATTGAAGAGAGAACAGTTAAAATGAAAAAAAATGAATATTTTGAAACATTGCTTTTTGCAGCTCAGCCGCACGCAACCCTTTTTGGCATACTTTGAATGCATTTTAAGCATTAATTTTAATATTTTTGCACCTTTGCCACACTCTATCAATGCTCGCTTGTTTGTAATTTTTTCTTCCCCAATTTCTCTCTTCATAAGTTCCCATAGATTTTCTATGGCGTTAAGATCTGGAGAGTTTCCCCCCCCATTCCAAAACCTCGACATTTTTTCCTGCAAAAAGGCAGTCACTTTTTTTTGCCTTGCGACAAGGTGCAGAGTCATGCACGAATATAAAACTGCTGTTTGGTAACCATTCATGCACTTGTGGCAGCATTTTCGTTGATAAGACCAAAATGAAAATTAGTTATTTCTTAAGGTGGACGTAATAATTTGATCACCCACTGTAGGAAGTGTGCTGGGAGAAAGTTCTCGAAAAATGTTTGTGAGCATATGAACTAATAAAATTCACTATTAATAGAACTATACTTGACGAAATTCCTGTCAGAACTTGGACCTAATACCCGCATATAAGAACCAACTGACCGAACTCAAAGTTAATGACCATAGACGACACCGTTTGTTGGCTGACTGATCTTCGGACCGTTTCGAAGAGGACCCCAACTTTGGCCATCAAATCATCTTTACCGATGAATGCATCCACGAAAAGTTACTGATCGGTACGGTCACAAGTCACTGGGCTTAAGAATTCCTGAAACCGAAACACAAATTGTAATCACATCTATCCATTTATTAAACATTCAGTTAGTGATCACAACAAATAATATTCCAGAAACCAACTCAAAACGTTGTTATCAAACGTCAGCAATTAATTGGCATCTCTGTTGAAATCTAAACGATTCTCAATTATAATCCAATTCTTCACGGAAGTACAAACAAACTTTTGTTAATAATTAGCCTTCACGAAAAACACTCTCTGCGAAATGCGACATGAAAAGTTTTCTGCCCAATAAGATCCTTTAATCGGCCATTAGACACGAGCAGCCGCCAGCTCACGCAACAACTTAATTACAAATTTAATTGCTCTAATTAATTCATGCCGCTATATACGAGTACTGTATATAAACTGGCAAAATTCCTCTTCTTCTCGCCCAAAAAAGCGTGTACACACTTGTTATCCTGTTATTTTTGAGAAGTGCGCACTGTGTCGGCTGTCGTCCTTGTCGAAAATGACAATTACATGGAAAAGGGCATTAAAAAGCGCCACATTGAACGCGTTTCCTGCTGTAATGAGAGCGCTCTCGACACGATTTTAGGGGTGCTTTAGCCTCATTCAACTCACGCCGCCGTATGCATTAGGCTCCTGTTGCCAGAACACCCTTCTAAGTCCGTTTGAAAGGACTACGTCGTCGTATGGCGACGATGACGACAACGATGGCCAATGTCAAGAGATAAGTGCTAGTTCATTTGGAATTTGAAATTTCAAATTTCGTCTCTGATTTATATTCGCACTGGGAGTGTACGGACAGTTATTTTACAGGACATAAGAGCTCTTGTCTCTCTCTCTTTCCAGAAAGTGTGCACTAACTTCCTATTCGTCCTTTTATCTCTAACTTCCGGCGGTCCATTATCCCTTCGATTGCATCATCATTCTCTTCATCGAAGGAGGGCGATAATGAAAAATAACGAACGTTCTTCGATGATATCGTTTGAATCGAATATGAATAATCCTATATTCCAAAGGGTTACTCGTACACCGTATCTCTGTATATATTCAACGAATGACTAAAGGGGTGGCGTCGTCTGCCAAATATAAATCATATCGAGAAATAATTTGTTAATCCTATGAATAACGTTGGCCTTTTTTTGTTTGCTTATGTCTACGCGTCTTGGTTGATTATATTATTTTAAGAGGCGTGGCAGTAGGAAGGAAAACACTGAAATCCTGAAATAGAGAAGCGACGGCACACGACTGCCACGTGCGGCTTTTATCGTGAGATGAAAAAAAAACAACATTATTTAAATATGAGTCTAAGAACAAGGAGTAGAGATTGCTGTTTTTGATTTCGATTTCGAAGGACTTCTCCTGTACGTACGGATACTTGATTTATTAAGCCGTCTCATGGGGGATGCTAGAATTTAATTACATCGCTGAAAGAGCGGTTATGATTAATAAAAATTTGCGAACGCGAGCTCAAAGCAACGACAGCCCGAAACCTATGCATATACGAGAATGTTTGGATTTAATGAGGATGTGTAAACAACGTTGGTCGTATAGGACGTAGCATAGTGTATAAGTATATACATAATTACACGGAAGCAGTTATCGATAGGGGTGCGCCTGCGAACTTATACCATGTTGTTTTTTATGAGTATTGTTACGTGGCCATAGGATATTTGAGATTTCTACCTGTAGAAAAGAAAAATTGTGTTGAATAAATTTCACTTGGATAATACATCCTATTTACGTACCAAAGCCCATATGTATTATGTACCTGAAACGAGAAAGAAAAGAAAAGAAAACAACAACAATGAGTGAAAAGGTAAACAAAATATTTGCATTGGAGACTGGCCGCTGAATTTCGTATTTAATATGCATTTCAGCGAACAGACTCCAATAGCAGAGAATTGTACTTACCTGTGCAATTAATTACTCGATAAATCTGAAAAGAAAATTATAATAAACGTTTTGCAAATAATAAAACCAAAAAACGTACTTACCAATTTGTGTCCATCTGCTGCGATTTTGATGTGCGTTTGACGTTTTGTCTTGCATTCGTTTCCCCTTCGTTCAGTTTTTCTTCGTTCCATTTCAGTGTGTTCCAGTGCAATGGGTGATCGTGAAGGTGTGTTGAATTATATTTTTTTTTGTATTTTACGTTATTTTCTCTATGGTATCGTTATTTTTTTTGTATGTATGTTATATGTGACATAAAATGACAACACCTACACGACTTGACGAAAATAGGAAATTGGAAATTAAGAGACCCCTCGCTCTCATTCCAATCAAAAGTTACAGCAATTAGGTGAAACAGACAAGAAAAAGGAAAGATAGAAAATGAACATAGAAAGGAGACAAATTAGGTAAAAACAATTAGAAAAACAAAGACAGGGTGAGCGGAGACTTGAAAGAACAAAGGGAGGGGTAAACAAATGCACCGCAAATGCAAAATTGGTTTGCCGACGGGCCCTCATAATTAGCAAAATTCGATAGAGAGCGGTCGATGCCCTTTAATCCACAGCTGTAGAAATCAAGGCATATTACAACTTACAGTGACGAATAAAAGAAAATCGTCTTAGAGAGTTTTCATTGGTGAGTTAGTTGAAAAGTGGTTTTATTTGCAAAAATCTAAATTATTTATTATAGGGCAGGTGAAAACTGTCACGTGAAGTGAAAATAGATGAAAGTCAAAAGTGGAAGCTAGGCGTTCTGACTGACGTTGCAGAGGTAGGAAAAATTGAGATATTGTTTCGAGGTAGTTTTATTGACCTATTCCCCATTTGAAAATAGGTATCAAGCACTAAAGGTGACTCGGGCTCCTGTATAAGCCAAATTCAAGCGTTGTTCGCAGAACAATCTGTGGGTCCGTTAGAGCGAAAATTTGCCGTAGTGCTGCTATAGCGGTCCGAAAACTATACCGCCAGCCAACGGTCTCAAGCAAACGCTAACGGATCCTAAGCCCACAGAGTGACACAAAGGACGCTGTACAGGCCCGAGCACTCCCTCCCAGCATAGGGATTATAGGTCGCGGTGAACCAGCCACAAAAATCTTACCTCCCTGACCCTGCAACACGAGAGGCAGTTGTGACACCGGGGTGCTCCGCCACCACAAAGGCACCCGAACAATTGTGTACCTGCCATTGCCACTACAGTGTGGTCAACAAAATCAGCACCATCATCAGCATCATCAGAATTTAGTGAAATTTTTTTTTTGAAGTGCCACGTAAAGAGTAGTTTTAATTTTTTTTTGTTTTTTTTTCTAACGTAGTTTACATTTTTTTTTATCTGCTTTTAATAAGTTTTGTGCGCGGTAAATTAGAAAAAAGGTAGTTTTTAAACCAAAAATTTGCAGAGCAACGAAACTTCTTGTGCTGGCGCCAGAACAACGGGGGACGTGAAAAATCGTAATTTTTAGTTTTTTTATATTTTTGAATTTTGAATTTAGTAGTAATATTAGTTTAAATAGTATTAAGAGCAGTGAATTTTGATTTTTATTTAGTTTTAGTTAATTTTTTTTGGGTGTATCCTTCAGATACTTACCATTTTTATTTTAGTTTCATTTTGTTTATTTTTTTTTTCATTTTCTTTGATTTAGCTTAACATATTTAATTTTGAATTGCATAAGCTTAAGTTTTTTTTTAATAAACGTGGCACGTTTGTTATATCGTGGATTACTCAAATTTGCGTGTGTTTAACGTCGATTAAGATGAGCGGCTAAATCCTTTCGCCAGTGGTGTGTGGATATTTGGGAAGGCCGTCCTTTTGATAGACTGACAATGACATTACGGGACATGAACTAACTGACGACTTTATGTGACGAACTTACTTTTCCGTTTCGCTAGTGTTGTGACTGGAGGGTTCGTTAAGGGGCTATCTCTCACAGTATCGGCCAGAGAGATAGCCATTGGATTTGTCTGAGGACATGAAGGGTGGGTTGGCCATTCCTCGCCAATAACAACCGGCGTGTTTCGAGTTTGTGGCGAACCACTATCTTGGAGAGACCATGGGAGAACGAGTTGCGGTTAGGATAGGTGTAGATAGGTTAGTTTTAAGTTATAGTAGGTGTAGTTTAGGGCATAGTTTTTACTTTTAGTTTAGTTTAGTTATAGTTTAGGCTAGCTAGGTTAGTTTCGCGGTGTCTCTCCCGTACTTTCTCCAAGGTATTGGCAAAAGTCCTTGAGCATTTTTCTTTTCTTTTTCTCTTTAATTTTAGTGGTCCCTTTTGTCTGTCCGAGGTCAAAGTAGAGTAGCTTTCTCCTTTTTTTTTTCTTTTTTTCTTTTTCTAAATGGCATGAGATAAATGTTTGTTGAGCAGGTGGCATTAGGTGAGGGGGCAAGAACACCCCCCGTCCGACGAGCTCTAGCCGAGCAACCGCAAGCATGCCGCGCCCTCCTCACCTGTGCCGAAGCTGCCCCTGTGGCTCGACCCTGGCTCACAACAGTATCAGGGCAATGTTATGTAGGTAGGTATATGATGAGCGCGACTGCTTATTAGTTTTCGATATGGCTGCATAACGCATTGCGGAAGTGCGCCCTATACCAGGGGGTATCTAATATTTTCAACAATTGATCCTTCCCTTCCGGGTACAATGGAAATGCATAATTGTTTGTTGATTTATGTGAGAACGTTTAAAAAATGCCGCTAAAACTATTCGATATAACCTCCCTTTGTTCGTATATTTGCAAAAGGTTTCGTTCAGACTCAAGCATCACTTTTTACAGCTTTAGCTTGGGTCCATATCCATAAACCAAATAAGACTATTCTCAAAGACTGAGCTTTTGCTAAACGGATAAGAGAGCTCTCCAGTTTTGATTTCCCATTGGTATGTAAAAAGCAAGGAACAATCTCAGATGTACAGCATAAAAAGGCAAGACTAGCAATTTGTTGTTTCATTAATTCAAATGGCAGCATTTTTAAACGTTATCAGTATCACTGCACAAAATTGGGATTTTATGTGTTTTACCTATTTAATTCGGTTAAGGTTAGGTTCACCCATGGGGCGAATTGAAGACAAGTTATTCATTCAATAAAAATCAAGAAGTGCTGGAGATTATCCGATGTAGCATTATTCAAGCAGAGATAGCAGCAAAACACATAGGTATGAGTAAAGTATATAACCACTAAATATCTTCGTAGACATAATATACAGGGTTTTTCAATAAGAGCGCTACAAAAGTTTTTTTTCTGTATATTAATACAGGGTTTTTCAATAAGAGCGCTACAAAAGTTTTTTTTAAATAAAGCAAAAACGGTTTTGGAAATCTATGAAATTCTTTATTCCTGTGAAAGTACGTTCGATGCCATTATGTATGGAACTCGATTTCTTTTGCATGGCCACCACGGGCACGCTTGCAGAAGTCCAGACGCTGAACCCAATTTTCGACGGTAGAGAGACGGTCACAGCGATGCCCAACGCTTGAGAACGACGTGTGAGAGACACATTTGGGCTATCTTCAACTGAAGCCTCAGCGGCAGGAATATTCTCGACTCTACAGGCACTTCTTTGTCTCACTGGCACGGGAACATTTTGTACTGTGCCTGTGGATTCAAATTTTTCCACTAGACGCTCAATTGTTGATCTGCTAGGACGATTATGACGACCATAAATTGGACGTAGCGCTCTTAACGTTGAGGCCACTGAGTCCGAATTTCGGTAGTAAAATTTAATAATTTCGACTCGTTGTTGACTCGTATATCTTTCCATCATGAAATGGCAAAGCTTACTGAAGAGAAATTTCAAAAGAGCGGCAAGAAATTCGGCGTTGTTTGCTGTCCCTGGCGCTCTACTTTTGTAGCGTCCAAGTTGAAAAACCCTGTATAACGCATTGAAATCAAAGATTGTAAGAAACTGCAGAAGCTCAATGAAGAACAATAGTAACCAGAATGTCATTCTCTGCTGAGTTTAATTTGTCCTCAATCCTGTAGTTAAACTGACATTAGCTTAATATAAAGCTATGGAAACTTGAATGGAGCTATGGCTAATGCTTAGATAAGCTAGTTCGCCGAAATTGTCGAATAACTATTATTCTTTTAACACCTGAGTTTTAGATGAGGTTTGCATATTCTTTACCTAATGGCATAAAATAAAGCTCTGCCTGAAACATTGGTGTATTCTCCATTATGGTTTTGAGGCATACCACTTTAGACGGTTTTGGCATACCACGCTTTTTTTTCTATTAGTTTTGGAGGCGGTATATTGTGACCACGGAGATCAAGTAAAGTTCCAGAAGTTCCGATATCAGGGTCATTACTTCTGTGTGTTTACTTATATTTATCTGTTCGTTTGTGTCAAACGTGTCGTCGTATAAGCTTATGCGGATTGCAAATATATTATAGGACGCTATAGTGTACATTGCAATAATGTTATCAAATAGTGACACACATTATCACCAAGCAATGTGACAACAATGACTCATAACGATTGAAGTTCCATTTAAAAATGCTTATGCGTTAGTTTTTGTAAGGCATAACTAAACGGCCGCATACCAATTTATATTGAACTTAAATCTCTATGTGTCGTATCAGCAAACGGCCCATACCTACTTACTTAACGTGCTCTGGACCCGTGAATATTCCCTGCCTGTGAGACTGCATCGTCTGCAATACCATGCGCGCTGTTTCCAGTTATCCAGATCAAGGGCTCTGTCATCTATACGATAGCTTTGTCTTTACAAAGGAGGTTCGGTTCTGCTGGTCGTCTCGAAAATGGGGACTGGACTCGAAGATCGTCTTAGCTGCAACAATATTAGGTTTGTTCGACGTGGACAGCCCTAGTGCGCCCTAGTACGCACTGAGAAGTGTCAGTGAATTTGCGTGGCTGCCAAAAAAACCCAGAAGTTCAATTTCATGTCGAACACGAAATGTAACCCTGAGACCTGTCAGTGCCACCCGTCCTCCTTTATAAGGTGATGTCCTCCGTCCTCCACAAAAAGAAAAATGTCCTCCACTCACAATAATTACTAAAACAAAAAAAATCAAATTCCCTCACTTCTCAAAAAGTACGATTTTATTTACAAATACATTAGAGTCAAGTTTTAATATTTATAAACGGCAGCGCCTGCGAGAGAGAGTTTCATGTTTCTCATCTCTTCAGATTTTATTGACTTCTGCAGTCTGCATCCGCATAGACCATTAAAGCCTAGTACGCTGCTGCTGCGAAATGATGTCGAAAAGATGTAATTGTAGTAGAATGTTTGGTCCAATTCTCCACTCTCTCTCTTGGCTTGCGAAATTTTACATTCCTTTTGACGATGGCTACACGATTCATGGGAATGAATTTTAAATTTTAAGCTACTCTCCAATTTTTCTCTCCAAACATTATGTAAAATCGTAGCTAAATTTTGACATTCTTTCAAAAATTCATCGACGCGAAAAAGTGTTCTATTTTCGTTGCGCTTTCTTTTTCCCTTGTCTGATATTGTTTGATCTAAAATTGTTCACTTTCAAAGGATTCCTCATCGAGGTATTTACACCAAAACACAAGAAAAAAAAACTAACATGATGTGTCAAAATTTAGCTTGAGAAAATGTGCCGAACCATTAATGGGCACCGCGCTAAATTTTGGCAGATATTTGAAGCACATATTGAAATGAAAATTTAATTTTTTAGCTGAAGCAGGGAACCTACCGCTCGGCTAAATAGATGTGCTTAAGTTTTGAAGAGAATTTTGTATGGGAGCTAAAATTTAGCTCGAGCAGCAAACGTAAGCTTAAAAAATTATTTTATTAGTGTTTATTGTATAATAATTGGGCAATATGTATACCGTATACGCATTTTGGGTTAAAAAAAATTTTTTTTTTTAAAGTCCTCCACGAGATTTTCCAGAAGGTAGCAAGCCTACCTGTCTCTGAAAAAATGTTGTATTATACAGACTTAACACCAGCAATACCATTAAATTTGTTTAATTAATGATTGTAATGTTGAAAAGCACCTTACTTTTAACATTAACTAGTCCTGCACAAGTCAATAATTATTCACAAAAATATGATTTCACCCAAATGACAGCTATACGATTGACAGCCAAATCCAGCACTGAACTCTTGCCCTGACTGAATACCTATAGGGTTAGCTCAGTGCTCAACTAGGAAGTCCTAGTGCTCACATCGAACACAGGTTTTCATTGGCAGTGCGAACTCAGTGCTATATCGAATCGCGACAGGGCTAACCCAGCGCGCACTAGTGCGCAATAGGGTCCACGTCAATCAAACCTATTGTCCATTCCTCGATTTCGAAGGAATTCAGTATCAGCTCTCGTCTCCTGCTTATTGTCCAGCCAAAAATAAGCAGAACTGGTCAGGACAAGCTGTCAATGTTGACATTCTGTCTGGACATACGTTTGTTTGCCAAACTATAAACACACTCATATCACCAAAAACATAAAAAAAAATCTACCCCTACTATGCTTTTGCATACGACTAATGATGTCGAATGGAGGGCAACGTTATAATTTTTTTTTTTTTAGATTTCTCATGTTTCGATGTCATGTATACCCGACATGCCATACGATGGCATTTTTTTTTTGTGTTGAAAAATTGTCCAATATGGCAACGACAGAGGTAGATATAGGGAAGGTACCTACCTACTTGCTGTCATCAGGTCCATTGAATGTGAGCCTACCATATCTGCCGCATCGCGTTTCTCATTCGAAGTGGCACAAAAGTACAGGACTATATTTCCAAAGGCAGAATGCGCCAGTAATGTGAGTGCCAATGCCAACATCACCTCTAATTTATTCGATTACATTTCGCCAAAAAGGAGGAAGGGCAACACACTCTGGCGGGGATGACGATGGAAACGACGACTACTACTGACATGCCATTTTCGGTGTAATAAAATGATAAAAATGTCTACTTTTCAGTTGGCTGAGTTCTGATTCTGAGTTTCGTTCGCAGTTCGTTGGTCCTTCGTCCTGCGAGTGTGCTACTCTGCGTTTATGTGCCATTTTTCTTCGTACACACTTTCATTAGCATTAAAACTTAATATCACCTTCAACACACAACTCGAAAAGAGTATATTGTCGCATTGTAAAAGTGGTCCTGCGAAGGAGCAACTCTTGAGGAAAATCAATGTCACAGAGAGCATGAAGTGACATTGAAATTTATCACCTCCCGAGTGTTTCAATGTAAAAGTTTCTTTCTCCTTCTTTACTGTTCTGGTATCCCTATTTTTTTTCTTTTCTTTTCTTCTTCTGTGTTTCTTATGACTATGCATTGGAATTCTGAAAAAGGAAATATTATGTTAAAGTACTTTACTAAATAACGACTTCAAAAGGTGGCTATAGCAGGTATAGCATTTGATTCTAATACAAGTCTGTTCAAGTTTCAAAGGTATAGCACTCGGTAAATGGGCTTAAATTAAATGCCGAGGTTATAATATACGTATGCCCTTTGGAAATGGGGGCTTTTATTTAAATTTAGTCCTCGCAACTGTTACGAAATGTTATCCTGTAATATTCATGCATACTTGAACATGAAGTTGAAATTTGCTACGTGAAAGTTTCGCTGAAAGTTTGTCGTAATAGAATATTATTTAAAAAAAAAATACAAGGAAAAGGATTTCAGCTGAGAAAAGACGAAAATGTTTCCTAGAGTTATTTCTCGTTGTCATTGATGTCTTCAAATGACATCAATAGCATGAGAAGTAGTAGCGACGAATAAATGTAGAATATAAGCGAAATTGACGGGATCATATTTACCTACTCCAAAAAGGAGAAGCCATTTTTGATAGCAGGTCGACAATTTTTTCATCGTAGGTAGCTATTGCTATTTAAGAAGTTTATATCTCACAAGAATAGCTTTGGGTATTAGATGGTAGCATTATTAGGTATGTGTCCGTATTTCAACTTATTTCTTTCTGTTTCTGTTGGAAATTAGAAACGCAAAAAATAAGTAGGCGGAACCGATGTTATATTTAACAATACGTAGGTATTTGTTTTCAAAGAAAAAATAACCCTTTCTCTAGGTAGTATGTAATCGCAAGGACTAAACTTCATAGATCGGAAGCTACGGCGGCAACACTTTCTGCGAAAACTATTACTACTGAAACTATTTTAAAATAGTTGCGGAAAATCAGTGTTCATCACAACAATTTTCGGCTTCTTTGAGAGAAATTATTTTACTATTTTAAAGATAGGTAGTTGGTTCCTCAAAATGCGACATATGCGCGCTTTGCAAGGCAGGCAACAAAAATGTACACCCAGCTAAGAGTTTGTTCCCTCATGTAGCTGACCATCCGCCGTCTTAGAGGAAGGAAGTGGAACATTATTGAAGGAGTCAAAACCAAAGATGGTACACTTCTTTCTAATGAGGAGGACATCTTGCGCAGATGGAGCGAGCACTTTTCTGAATTGCTCAATCCAATTCAGGGCATTGAGGATGACAGATCCATCGAATTGAGCAGGGCAGCAAATAGTCCCACGGTAGAGGAAGTCACTCAAATCGCTAAAAGCTGGTAAATCTGACGGAGTGTATGAAATCCGGACAGAAATGCTCAAGCCCTTAGGTAAAGAGGGAGTCAAATGGTTATCTAGTGTCATTAAAAAAAAAACTCCCAGCGATTGGCAGATCGGGTTGGTTGTGCCCCTTTTTCAAGAAAGGGAATGAAAGGGATTGCTCCAATTAAGGGTATACATATCACTTTTAAGTCTCGCCGGAAAAGTCTTTGCCAAGGTGCTGGAAATGCGTTGTAGAGCTAAGGTCGAGGCACGATTAGGAGATGACAGTGCCGTTTCGCCGTGGAGGGTCCACTTGAGCAACCTACACCCGCTACCCACTTAATGGACAAGTGGACCATTAAAAATGATGATGATGATGCGACCTTAAAATCGGTAAATAGATGGTGAGTATCGATTTACACTTCTTGGGTTATGCCGAACCGTGATTTTTTAGTCGGTTTACCAGATCTAAAACAGCACGTTGGTCAATTAGCTCGTTGGCACATTTTTTCTGTCGTTCACAGATTACCCAGATTCATATAGGACCTTGTATGCGATTTTTAGAAGACTGTTTAGAGGGTCTAATTTCTTGTCGATCGGACAAGCGATGCTGAGGTTGTATTCTAAAGCATGGGAATGAATTGGTGTAGGTATGCTCTCAACAAATCATCTCTTACTGCCTTAAATAGCTCAACAGTATTTTAAGTATTTTACTCATCATGTTCCCTGGGTAAATGGTTCATATTGCTTTACAGCGGAATTTGTGTCGTCTTCACCGTTTAACAGTTTACAGAAATGATTTTTGCGTGTCCTCAGCACAGCACCAACTGTGACTCTACTACAGGAGTTCCTTATTCGTCTCTACACGTCTCAAGTCCTCTTCCTGTAATACGTTATTTTTACCTTTTGGTAAAACTCCCGAACATTGCTCCAGCACCTCTCTAGTTCTTTGACCGAAAACTATACCTACATAATATTTTGAAGCCTGGAAGTAAAATCAAATATGTATGTATAGTACATACATATGTATAGCTTTGAGATCTTATAATTTTCCGGCGCTGAAACTTTGGGCACAATTAAAAAGACCCATAAACTTTTGACTTGTGAAAGTCCTTTCATTCGAAAGAGACATGACAGCTGTAAAAATGTATCTACCAATTTTTAATCACTCGAAAAAATCTCGAATCGAAACAAATTGCATTCCCGACCCTTGACAGAATATTTTGCTAAATTGTCAATTTTCTTATCAGAACCTATTATCTCGTCATTGACACGTTCTCTTTCATCTGTTATTTCCATTTACCCATCACATTGCTAACATTGTTCAATCACCGCCAGATGTTGTCTTTGCAAAATCTATTCGGCAGTCTATCGCAAAAGTATTGCATCACTCACACGCACATACCTACATCTACATCCTTTTATTTTAATAGAATTCTGTTCGACTTAGCTATCTTTTAAAAAAAAATATTATTGAAAAATCCCTCAAACTCAATAGACAATACCCGTGTATCCAATTACGTACTACATGCGCTGTCAACTGCTATCGCATAAATCTCTTCGGCTTAACTGTTCCTGTTCCATTCCATATAAAAATAGGATACACTCTATATCCCGTATGCAGTGCCACTACGAAGTGTAGCGTCGGAGGAGGAAAATTCATAAAATTCCGTGTGCAGTCAGATTATCTACGCTTCCTTGGATTTTCAATAAAACAATTTTCGATTGTTATCTCTTTCCTGGTGCACAGTCAGTGGCGTAAGTGCTCCTTGTTTATTGCCACTGTATGACATGACATTAGCTAATTGCATACGCACGCATTTCTAGTGTGCGGTCCATGCACTTTTCCGACACATAAAGCAAGTAATGTCGTCCCATTCGGTTCATGGATAGTGTAATAAATCCAATTTGTCCGGCTGCGTTGTTTACATTATCGAAAGAAAAACTCCTTCAGCTGTGTAGTCAAGAGGGGAGAGCGACTTTCTTTCCAAAACTTTGGGAAACAGGACATAAAACAAGCCAACGACCAGCCGAGTCGCTCAAGCGAGACCGGTTGCATATGTTTCGGGTTCGCTTTCCCTCCACCTCACTTGACCATTTTTATTCTAATGAATGTCCTGGCACGAGTGACATTATCGCCCAAATGCTTTGCTTTATGGTTGTTGGGGGTGTGGGTCATTAATTGTCACGGTGTGTGCGTCGCACAGCGGGGAATGCACGAGATAACCTTTAAGGATTTAATAATAACGTGAGGACGTTGTCGATGACGCGTCGATAAGAAGTCCTCGTTCGTTCAAAGTCATTCGATGGCACTTAGTCAGAGTATTGTTCGCCAGGCAACCAAACATTATCTCAAGGGGTGGCATTTTTGAGGATTTCAGGATCACAAGACCTCTTCATGTTCGCATTGTTAAGGTCTTTTGTGTCGGTCGTCTGTTAAGTGCCTTCAATCCAGCAGTATAGGGTTGATAAGATAGACAACGTGTATATCTGAACTGCATAGACAACCCTCGAATTGCATTTTGTTCATGGTGTGCCGTTTCCTGGGGTCGTTTACTCTTCCGTTTTCCCCGTCTGGTTTCGGTCAAAACAAATTTTAATAACAAGAATTCACATATTATAAGGAACACAAATTTTCCATCTAGGGGTAGAGAAGATTTATTTGATCGCGTTGGGAATATGTTTCCATCTGCTAATGGGGGACTGATGGGATTCATATAATATACGAAGGGGTTGGCCCTGAGCCGAAATAATATACAAAAATATGAAATAATAATAATTTTACGCACACAATACGGTTGGGCACTATACTAGGACCGGAATTGGTGGGTGTTGTGTGTTTTTTTTTTGTTCTTGTATACAAGTACTGTGTGTTGCGCTCCGCCATGTCGTTATTTAAAGTTTATTGAAATTTTGTTCGTTTTTGCATTCGCATTTCTTGTGATTTATAATGTGGCGCAGGGATATCGCATGTTGGGAATTCAATTACTATGATGGAACAACATTTGCGGAACTCATGTGGAAAATTTTACCGTCTGCGAAATATTATTTTATGTGTTGTTATTTTTGTTTTTATTTTTTTTCATTATTCAATTGAACGAGAGGGGAGAGACTGCCAAAAGTTTGCGAAAATTTGTTTTGTAGTACTGTAGTTAGAGTATTGGGTGTGGGAGTTTTATATATTTATGAGCGTGCATACATGGTAGTAGTGTGCTTATTTATATACATCGAGAGTCGTAAATTTTCGCGATTTATCGAGTGGACAAGCAAATATTCTAAAGGGATATTTCCTGTTTATCTGATGGTATCTAATGGAGTGAATCGTGTGTGGATTGGAGTACCTAATATATAGGGATCGGGAATCTGTGGGTCGTTTTAAATGTGCAGGTGGTCGTGTGTCACAAGTTTAGGTTTTAAAGGCTGTAATAAGGTTTATGAGGCCGTACTAAGACATCTTCAACGAAAATATGCAAATATTTTTTTTTATAGCCGGTACCACACTGTGGCGAGGGTATATTCACTTTGACATTCCATTTGTAACGCACATAAGGAGGCGTTGTAGGTATGACAAACTATCAGGGGCGTAGCGAGGGGGTATGGGGGGGTGCAACACCCCCCCACCGGTTTTAAGAGTCGGCAAATCAAGGAAGTAACATTTTAACTTGAGCAGCTAAAAAAAAAAATTCTAAAAATTTCAAAAAAAAAAAAAATCAAAAAATTTCAAAAAAAATTAAAAAAAAATTTAAAATTTGACTCGGAACAAAATGTTAAAATGTTTAAAAATAAGAAGTGAGTTTGGATTTTCATTAGGTATATGTTTTCAAACTCGTAAATGTATACAAGACGGCATTTTCAAAGGTTCCACCTTTCGGAAATGCGAATTTATATTTTTTTGACTGTATGTACCTTTTCCGAGTTTCGATTTTAAAAATGACGGTCAGCATCGGTGAATTTGCCGACTGAACACATTAAAATTTATCGAGTTTCGATTCGATTTTAAAAAGATTGTCGGCATCGCTGAATTTGCCGACTGAAAACATTAAAATTTATCGAGTCTCGATTCGATTTAAGAAAAGATTGTTGGCATCGCTGAATTTGCCGACTGAACTTATTAAAATTTAGCAAGTTTCTATTCGATTTAAAAAAAGATTGTCGGCATCGGTGAATTTTCCGACTGAAATCCTTAAAATTTAGCGAGTTTCTATTCGATTTAAAAAAAGATTGTCGGCATCGCTGAATTTGCCGACTGAAAATGGATCGTGGTTTGTGTTCTGATGCGTAAAACTTGAAAACGACTTGACCAAATTGGATACTTCCTTCTGCGGGAAAAAAAAGTTGGAAAATTCTCAACAGGTGGCGCTGTAGCCCCACATTTAGATATCTCGAAGACCACCAAATCGATTGAGCTTCAATTTAAAGGTAGTATTAGGTATTGGCCCAAGAGTGTTCGTGTTAAGATTGATCAAAATTGGACAAAGGGGCGTGGCGCCTCCCATACAAAAAAAAAAACATTCAAAATCCTATATCTCGAAAACCACTGAACTGATAGGACTCAAATTTTGAGGCAGTTTTAGGTATTGGCCAGGGATTGTTCCTGTGAAAATTGATCAAAATTGGACAAAGGGGCGTGGCACCTCCCATACAAAAAACATCTTCATTGGGGTGAAACTCGATGACGTTATAACTCGATAACCGCTGGCCCGATACAGTCGGCAAGTTACTGAAATAAGTTGGCATTTTAATGAAAGTCACCCCCCCACGGCTCGAACCCTCGCTACGCCCCTGCAAACTATATATACATGTATATTATTGATCAGCATCGCTTTCTTAGTCGATCTAGCGATGTCCGTCTGTCTGTCCGTCCGCACGATTACGGCCGTAATTTAAGAGCTATCGACTTGAAATTTGGTACGTATGCTTCTATCCACCAAACTGAGGCTAAGTTCGAAGATGAGGAAGATCGGATGAAAACTACTACTACCTCCCATACAAAAATATCGGATTTATATAGCTTTTTGATGTTAAAAATTAAATTTAAATAGGTACAATAAAGATAGCAAGTTTAAACTTTGCACATATTGTTTTAATAATATTTAAAAATTTTTGACAAAAAATGAGCTTGGTCGAATAAAAACTACCCATACCTCCCATACAAATATATTATTTTTTAATACTAAAATATTTAATTAAAATTGTTAATTAAAATTGTTATTGTTATAACTTGTTTTTACAATAATATAGTACCGGGTATTTGAGCTTCGGCATAGTCGAAGATAATTGTCTTACTGGTTTGTGTTTATGTTTGTCTCCGTCCAAGAAACTTCAAACATACAAAGGGAAATTGAAAAATTCATGAAAACTTATTTTTCATTTTCCTTTTTTTTAATTTGATCGTGTATATCAAACGCGTTATTTAGGTTTGATTTTAAGAATTTATTTTAAGTTATATTAATTTAAATTAAAATGGCAGCTTACTTAGCTTATGGTTGTGTGCGATTGGCCGTGTTGGAGATTGATTATGTTATGATGTCGTTGTCGTTGGTTATTGACGCTTTAGTCTGTCTCTGTCAGCTTTAAACGATGACGTTTGAATGTATTGTTTGGGGGCTGCTCCTATTACAGATAGTAATACACAGTGAGATCGTATTTGTCAAAAGTTCTGCCCGATTTTGATGATTTCGAACATCAAAGGGCACGATAGTGCAAGTGCCTTAGCCAAGTTGTTTATATTAGGTAAAGGCACACATAATTTGTACAGGCTGTTTCTAACTATAATTGAAATAATTGAGCTTCAAACTTAAGGTTTTTACGAAGCTTATTTAAAAAGTCCACCTAACCAAATCTCTATAGCATTAGAGGTTCTCAACATACAGGACTTTAAAAGTCACAAAAACCGAAACTAACTGACTCACTCACTCACTCACTCACTAAACCAAAGTTATGAAGCATCTCCTGCCATCATAGAATCGTGAAATTTGGCAGAATGCTAGATCCTGTGTTGCATTGCATACTCTGGGAAAAGTCGGAAGGTACCCCCACTTTTGAAAAATAGTTATCATTTATTTATAGCAATTCTAAATGCCGTAGATTGTTCAAATTTGATAGAGCGTTAGGACTTCCAGCGTACTCGTATAAAAAGTAAGTGGTATGTGTAAGTTCTATATATCTTATATCTATCTATCAATATATATATAAAAATGTTGCCCTAAAATATTTGTCGTCGATTCACGCCTTAACGCATTTACCGATTTTAACCAAACCTTCACACATTTTTGGTAATGGTCCGTATACGGTTCCTGTGAAGTTTGGTCAAATTGGACAAAGGGGCGTGACATCGCCCATACAAAAAAAAACGTTCAAAATCGTATATCTAGAAAACCACCAAATCGATTGAGCTCAAACGTACAGATAATCTTAATTGAAGATTGGTCAAATTTGGTCAAAGGGGAGCGGCACTTCACATACAAAAAAAATATTCAAAATCTTATATGTACCTGCTAGGTGTACACAAAACATCTTCTATGGGATGAAACTCGATGACTTTATATCTTGATAACCACTGGGCCGATTTTCATTATTCTTTTTTTGTTTTGTTCGTATTGCTGTATTTCAGGTTTAGGCAGTAAGAAAATTCCACCAAGTCGATTTATTATCATTTCTCGCATTTTACGAAAGAACATTATTACCTAAGACCTAAGCAATACTTACAATTACTGTGCACGGATAAAGCCGGGCGGGTGCAGCTTCTTCGAGAGTCTTGAAATTGGAAGCCAAAGTTTTTAAAATTTGTAACATTGATATAAATAATGAAAGTCAATAATATTGTCTAGGCAATATGATTTCTAAAAAAAAAAAAAAATCTTGTGTACCACAGAGCATTACAATAAAAACAGTTTATCTATTTATCCATCAAAATATTGTCTTGCGATAGCCGTATACAATAATCGCCATAGTTACAATAGGGAGGCAGTTAAATTAATAGCGAACATTACATGGCAATGGCGATCCTGCCGCTTACCTAGAAACTGAAAATGAAAGATAGATCTGACGACTAGCTGACGAGCTACCTACCAGAGAAGATCAAAAAGCTAATAAAAGGAAAGAAAATGCGCCACAGACACAAGCAATTGAATCCGATATTACATAGGTATCAAGAATTCCAGATTGCAGATGAACATTTTGGGCGCAGTAGCGAATTCACTGAAAAAAATATTGGTTGTCATATTGGCAATTGTAAGTTGTTAACTGGAAATTGTCAAATTGACGAACAAAATTGTCGATATGATAAACATTTTTTGAAAATATCAAATACATTTAACAACCAGATATTCAATATGAAGAACAGGCTGTTGTCAGTTCTTAGTACCAAACATTATGAAAAATGTTGTAAGATTAACAATTGCAGTTGTCAATATGATGAACGTACTTTCATTGTAATCACATTGAAGAATGCCTTTGTTGAATTGAAAATCGGGGTTGTCAATATGACTACCGCATAAGTGCAGTATTTTAAAATCTTTATATTGATAAACTTTGTTGTAATATGGACAATCGCAGTTGTCAATATGAATACTCAACAAAACACGTTTAGGTTTATGGTTCACAGTCACTTTTGACTGTGAAACACATGATAGTCTCAGTAAACGTCGAATAAACTGTGCGTCTAGGCAGATGTGGTAGTTCGTCTACTGATGAGCCCGATGTGGTGGGTCATCGGGGCGAAACGAATTCTGGAGTATATAAAATAAATAAATAAAATAAATAGGTGGCGCAACAGGCGGGTGACACCCAAGGCCTAGCTTCTCGCAACCATTCGTTTTGTGTGAGTTTCTATTTTTGGGACGAATGGAAGGGACCTACAATTTTATGCCGAGTCCGAACGGCTGAATTGAGAAGCTTTTTCATGACAGTCATATTCTCGGATGTTTGTCAGACGATCGCTAGAGGTGGCTGGTGGTGGTGGAGGTGGTTTTTCCGGGGATCGAACCTGGGATCCCTCGCACAGTAGTCCAGCACACTAACCACTGCGCTACTGCGCCCACCTGGAGTATATGCGACACATGATTAATATAATCAGCCCTATTGCGAAGATCAACTATCAATTGATAGTTGATACTTATCAATCAATTTTTTGAAATGGTATTGCGACGATCAATTGTCAACGAAGTGTTGACTGATTGTGAACGTACATCAATTAGCGATAGTCGGTTGACAAGGCGGTATTGTGAATGTCAATCGCGAACAATTTTATTGGTAGCTGTCAATTTTTCAATCAATCAGAATTTCGGTGTTGATAAGGACGAATGCTTAAGAGAAATGGAAGTATTTTTAAAATTGTTGAAGATCAACATTTTTAATTGTTATTTTTTAAGGGGTAAAATAGTTTGCAATAAAAGGCAACTTAATAGATTGGGTGAAGATTTATTTCCAAAACTGGTGCGCAGGCGAAGTGGGAACAATTTACAATAGAGCTAAATATCTTAGGACCACCTGAACAAGATTGACAGAAATAGCAAAGGGTACATTGTACAATATTTCCAATAACTTTATGATCAATTTAAATTTCTGCATTTGGATAGGTGCGGATCGACCTAAACTGTAAGACAAAAAAGAAAAAGGTTGAAAATAAAGTCGAAATATCTGCGACTGGTGGTAGCCCAAACCGATGTTACCAGTTTAATGATATGGAAAGAGGCTGTGATTCGTATCCTTCAATTGAATACATGCGTGCATTAAGAATATAAAAGCCTTTTCTATTATTATAAAGGTGGAAAACCTCTTTTTTGGGACCAACGATTTTAATGTGTTTCCCATCCAAGCATCTTATTAGATTTGGAATTACACTTTTCTGAAGAAAAAAAACTGAAAACTGAAAAAAAAACTACAATAGAGCGCAGAATAAGCCAAATTTCATTCCTTGGAAATTAAATTAGCTACCTTCGGCTTTCCAGTTCCAAAGGATTAGATGCCTCTCGCAAACTCTTCCGTATAGCAGCCAATTCCGCATAATTTGTCTCGCCTTCGTCATCATCAAAAAAGAATTCCACTGATGACATGTTTTTCAATAAATTGCACAATCGCAGATTTGTAACACTCGTAATTTTGTGTATTGTTTAAATAATTTGTTTGAAAGTCGTAACATCACTCTTCAAATCAAATATATTTTAGAACTGTCAAAATTGAGTTTTCATTCACAATAACTTTATTTTTTGCGTTATGTTCACAATAGCTTATATTTTTATCAATTATATTTCGCAATACCAACATCAATTTCAATTGATAAATTTTGTCAACCGTCAACCGATTGATAGTTGATCTTCGCAATAGAGCTAAATATGTTGACACTCCACTGTAAGTAGTATAAATTCCTTAATCTAGCTAGCAGGAGCTTTAAACATTTATAAACAGAAAATTGTACATTTTATTTTTCCACGAACAGGATAATTAATTATCTCATCAAAATGCATTAAGAACACAAGTTTATTTAAACAGTTTAAATAGGGTACCTAACAAAATAACTTTTTGCAGCAAACGAAAAGACTCTTGGCGAGGATTGTCAAAGTTAATTCGCAATCCATATGATCAAATCGCGTTCAACAAACTAGCAAATAAAACATTCATTCGAACTTAACCTCAAATTAGAAATTTCTAATAGAAACTGATGGCTGAAATTCGCGAACTGTCAAAACTCGCGAATATTCATTCGTTCGTTCGTAGATAGTTGGTCGCTCTCATGTGAATAGTCCTTATGCTATGTTTCCACTGAACGCTAACCCCGAGATTAAGTGTAAGAGATTTAAAATTAATCCTGAAGTGTTTCCACCAAAAGAAAGAGATTAATTTGACATTTCACCAGATGTTGGCATAAGCTGTCCAATCGAAGTGTAACAAATGATAAAAAATTAAACAATTTCTACTTTCGAAATTAAAAGTAAAAGCAAAAAAATTAGTGGCAGTAATCTAAAAATATTATTATCGCATCATTTTGTCCTCAAAACTAATATGTATGAACGTTTTAATGGTTGTATTGGCAAGAAGTCGCTATTAGGGGTAGGTACCAAAAAAACAATTTTTTTTCTTTTGCTCACCTATAACATAAATGTCAAATGTAGCTCTGTTTGTTTTTAATTTTAGACCTTTCGACCTGTGGAGAGTGTGTTCAGAGACCGAACTCTACATGTAAACCTAGTCAGTTTAGGAGATTAATTTTTAATCTCCTTTTTATGAGATTAATTTTTGTATGATAAATCTCGAGATTTATACGAGGTTAACGAAAATTAATCCTAATCTCGGAGTTAATCTTCGGTGGAAACGTAGCATTAAGAAACACTAAAAACCTTTTTCTCTGACTCAGTTACTTCGTACTGCAAGCCCGGTCGCCTTTGGAAATACATATGTGAAAATATGTAAACAATCTCAACTCAATTCAACTGTTAATTACTTTTAAAATTAAAAATGTTAATTCAAAATCTTATATCTCGCAGACCACCGACTCGATTGAGCTTAAATTTACATGTAGTCTTAGGTATTGACCCAGGAGTTCCTGTTAAGAAAGGTGAAAATTGGACAAATGGGCGTGCCACCTCCCATACAATAAACATCTTCTATGGGGTGAAATTCGATGACGTTACATCCCGATAACCCGCTGGGCCAATTTTAATAATTTGTATACAGTCTACAAGTTCCTAAAATAAGTAGGCATTTCAATGAAAGTCACCCCCACGGTTCGAACCCTCGCTACGCCCCTGGCAGTTCCTTTTGCCATGGAAAGCATTTAATTGTCGATCGAATTTGGTTGCTTTTTCTCTGAATTCATAATTTAGCTTTCTTTCTATATGCATACTTTTCAAATTGATGCACACACATTGAACCTAAGTATAAATTTAATTGGCCGGCTATAGGTACCTTCTGATTGTGTGCCGAGCTGTTGCTATATAAACAAGGCCAATAAAATACAATATATCAAATATTTATCATCCTATAATAGGATAGACCAGTTAACCCACGTCCCATCCACTTTCCATACCAATTGAATACTCTCAGGCCTAACACATATATCTACATTATGTACCTTGCGGATGTAAGGCAAATAAAGATTCCTTTTACATTGGTTAACACTACAGTTCTTAAAATCCCATTAAAGGTGATTTAGCAACAACTCTTAACCGAAAAGTGACCCTCACCGGTCTAAACAATTGCCCACGTCCAGTTTGGTAGCATTATTTACGAGCTTTTGTTCTGCTTAGGCAAACTTGCTCAACGAACATTCATTCCAGGTTTCTGTTCGGCCTAATCCTTGCCGTAAGTAATTAATTAGTTATGTGAGTGGGGTGCGGGGTTGCACACAGGATGTTGACCGATTTAAGCTTTTGTTTGTTCTTTTGATTACAATTTACGCATACTCACATATGTAACACGGCCAATGCGATTGCAGGCAGAAGAGCATCCCATACTGGACGTCAACATCAGTTATAAAAGTCTTCTCTGTAACCCAGACCGACTTATCTATGCAAGAACGACCGGCCAACCTAAAACATCTCGTCGTCATAGTCTGAACCCCTGTCTACGTCAGACGATGAAATTCAGAATGATTTGTGCTACCGTTCTGAATATACGGAATACCGAATAGCCCATATTTGAATCTGACCATTCGCTCGGCGTTGTAATCCCAAAAGGGATCTCAAGAGTCCAGTAGCATTTTGTGTAATGAAATTACGTAGATTTGCTGAATTGTTTTTGTTGTTCATGGTGTTCATGGTGTTCAATTGCTGCCTGTTCAACCTGAGCTTGTTGTTTGCATATTTCTGGTACACCGTTGTACTCGGTCATGTAGGTACTGATGCTGATGCTGTTGTATGGGAAATTAATTGGATCAACAATTCAGTCATCAAGTTGTAGTTGGTCGGGTTGCTGTTGGACGAACACCAACACACCATCAACATCTTACGACTGCTCCACTAGCTACTGAACAACACACCCTGCGATAACTAATGGTACATCGTTCGAATGGATACGTAATGGAAAAGTAAGACAAATTACACGACTGGGAGATTATCGGTCGTTTTTTGTTTCGGACAAGTAGGGGAGGCCATGCCCATGACAACTGAATCAGGGGCGAATGAAATCGAATTATCTCCTTATTTATTAATGCCCATGCCAAGAAGGGCGCCTCTAGTAATTAATCTTACAGCTATGCTTAGTTTTCGTTGTGTGTCAATTTGAAATCAATTTACTCGATTGTGTTGTTCTATCATTGATAGGGTTTTTGTCATATGGACAACGATGGGATTAGGAACTTTGTTTGTTAATTAACAGCAGGTTAGTCGGGTGAGGCTTTGATTTAATATAACTATTGGATTAAATGAGTTCAATGTAAGCAATTAATTCAATGAAAATTGTTTTGAGTTGCTTTCGATACAAGGGCCTTGGAACTTCAAGTATAGGACTATAGGGCTATAATAAGAAATATTTTTGTATAACAAAGATTGTCGGTTAGTTGATTTGAGGTGGTCCTCAATGACGTGCACTTAGACCGAAGAATTTAAATTGTGATGCAAGTGGAGGACAAGTGGATCACATTGTCCACTCCTGGAACCTGTTACTGTTTTAGATGAAGCTGCAAATGTTCGGCATATCTATAAAAATAAGTTGTATTGTATTTGTCGATAATGTTCTCTGTAATGTGTGAACCGATTTTGATTCTAGAAATTTCCCATGAAAGGTGACGTTAATATCATGTTTTATAAGTAAATTCGGTCTTCATCGTATTCGGTGTATTCATGAGTTATAGGGGCGTGGGACGCCCCATACAAAAAATGCATTCAAAAATGTTATATATCTCGAAAATCACCATATCCATTGAGTTTAAATTTAAAATCTTAGGTTTTGGCATAGGAGTATTCCTGTGAAGATTGTTCAAAATTGGACAAATGGGCGTGGCACCGCTCATAAAAAAAAAAATAAAAAGCTTAGGTATACATTTTTCGAAAACCACCAAATCGAATGAGTTTAAATTTACAGATATCCTTAGGCATTGGCTCAGGAGTATTTCTGTGAAGATTGGTAAAAATTGCACAAAGGGGAGTGCCACCGCTCATACAAAAAAAAACTTTAAAAATCCAATATTTTGAAAACCACCAAAACGATAGAGTTCAAACCTGCATCCAATCTTAGGTATTGACCCAGGAGTAATCCTGGGAAGATTTGTCAAAGTTGGACAAAGGGTCGTGACACCTGCCATCCAAAAAAAAAAAAAAAAAAACATTTTAAACGCTATTCTTCGACAGTCTTCCATCCACAATTTTTCAAAATTTTCAGATAACATTGATACCTATAATTGTCCTGACAGACAAGAATATTATTCTGGAAAAAATCAAAAACGTTGTGTACCTACCATAGGACATTATAGAGTAAGAGCTAGCAACGTTTTTTCTCAAGTCATTTTAGCAAGGCTGTAACTTTGTGAGCTTAGTTCGTGGTGACTACTGAACACGAAAATACATTTCTGGCAGCGCTGCGTGGGTTATGCCAGTTTTTTTTTTTTTTTTGAGCAAAAAATAAAACTCAAGGAATAATCATTATTTAATGAGTTTTATTTTTTTTACTAAAAAATAATGATTATTGGTTGAGTGTTAAAATATAGGTCAAAATTAATCATTATTTTGTGAGCAAATCCATAAAACTCGAAAAACTGCAAATCATGGTGAAAATGCATAAATGATGCTTAAAGATGTATTGGTATATGTATTTCTCGCTGTCTCATAGTTACCTACTCTAAATGAATGATTTTTTGACTTAAAAAAAAAATAAAATAATCATTATTTGCAGTCCCTGGTTTTTATGCTTAAATCGTATTAGTATTATTTTATTTTTTGGTGAGTTTTCTTTTTGTGGAAAATATATCTTTAAAACACAACTTTATTGTACACCTTATATTATAATATTTTCATTTCCAAAAAAAACTGTTTTTTTCTTCATTTACAACAAAAAAAAATGTTCCTATTTTGTTGATCATATTCGTAGCTCTATATGTGCTGAAGACTGTTTTGTCGAAAAGTTAATATTTTACGAGATATTTACAAAAATATGTCCATTATGTCATTCATAAGCGTGTTATCTTAAACGTTTCCTTTCCAATTGGAATTGGAACTATTAGTTCAAAGCTTTATTTCAGAATAAATAAAATACAAAGGTAGATAAATGATATAAAATTTCATGTTAATGTGATTTCCAACACTCCTCCTCAAATTAACATCGACTACTTCTTAAGTCCCATAGCATCTCTATTCTCAGAGAATTTTACTCTGTCTAAAGATTTGGTAAATCCATCCGCAATTTGATGTTTAGTGTCTATATATGAAACACAGATCTTTCCTTGTTTCAACGTATCTTGGATAAAATGGTGCCGGATATCAATATGCTTGGATTTTGGATGCAATGCAGAATCTTTTGCTATTGCTATAGCGCTCTTATTGTCACATTTAATATTGATAACATTTAAATCGCCAAGTTGTTCTTTAATTCCTTGCCACCAAAGTGCTTCCTGTATTGTGGCTGACAGTGCCATGTACTCCGCTTCGCACGATGATAGAGCTACTGTCTGTTGCCGTCTTGATGCCCACGAAATGGCTCCTCCTTTCGACATGAATATGTAGCCTGTTGTAGACTTTCTTTCGTCTAAATCTGAGCCCCAATCTGAATCCGAGTAACCAATAATATCATCATTCCCACTTTTTCGATACTCAATTTTATAGCTTGATGTTTCCCGTAAATACCTGAATAAGTGTTTTACAGCATTCCAGTGCATAGGTCCAGGATTTGAATTGAATCTGCTAAGCATGTTAACGGTGAAACTTATGTCTGGTCTGGTACACGTTGCCAAGTACATTAAACACCCAACTGCTTCCTGATATGGAATATCACGCATTTTAGATAAATTTTCTTGATTCAAGTCAGTTTTGCATAATTTTTCACTGCGGTTCATAGGAGTAGAAACGCCTTTGCTATTACTCATACCAAACCTCTCAAGAATTTGTTCAACATATTGTTCTTGATCCAATGTAATGCAATCTTTGGAACGATTTACTCTTATTCCCAAGCAGTAGGTAATAGGTCCAAGGTCTTTCATTTTAAATCGGTTGTGCAATTTAGATTTAATGTCATTTGTCCATTCTTTCATATTGCTAAACAATAACAGATCATCCACATACACAGCTACTATTAGAATCTTGTCTCCCTTTTGAGTAAAATATATGCAAGAATCATGCTTCATTTGCGTAAGTCCAAAACTCTTTAATGCTTCATCCAGTTCATGATTCCAAACTCTGCTTGCCTGCTTTAAGCCATACAAAGCTTTTTGTAACCGGCAGTATTTCTTGGAATTATTTTTATCAATGAAGTGAGATGGTTGTTCCATATATATTTCTTCAGATAAGTTCCCTTGTAAGAATGCTGTTACTGCATCCATTTGTTCGATATGCAAGTCCATTTTTACAGCTAATGCAAAGAGATATCGTAGCGAATCGTGACGAACTACAGGTGAAAATGTTTCGTCATAATCTTCCCCCTTTCGCTGCGAGTATCCTTTGATAACTAATCTTGCTTTGTATCGACATATGGCCCCTGTGACATCCTTCTTGGTTTTGAAAACCCATTTGCATTTTATAGCTTTACGACCTGGAGGTAGATCAGTTAACTGCCAAGTATCATTTGCTAGTAAAGCCTGGTATTCTTCCTCCATTGCTAACTTCCAGTGATCAGCATCATGTCGGTTAAAAGCTTCGTTAACGCTCTTTGGATCTTCATGAATTGACTGCATGTCAGAAAACTTAACGTGATTACTAATTCCTAGGCGATCTGGTTTTGAACAAGTTCTATTACTTCTTCTGAGACCTTGAGTGGTATCTTCTTCTAATGGAATCGTTTCTGAGGCAGCTTCTTCTTGAATTATATTGAGAATTTCTGAATTTTTAATTTCGACATCGTCAAATGCAACTTCATAATCAGAAATATCTACAATTGACTCACTTAATACTTCTGGTTCCAAAGGAAGTTGTATGAATTTAAAATCTTGAACTGCTTTAGGAACATAATCTTGGTCTTCGTTGATAAAAGATACATCACGACTTGTGGTGACAACAGACTTTTCTTTGTCATAAACGCGATATCCTTTAGTGCATCCATCGAAACCAACTAGAATACATTCCTTGGCTTTAACATCCCATTTCTTTCGGGTTTGTTTTGGTATATGTACCATAACAGTGCATCCGAATGTTCTAATATGAGATAGATCTGGTATTTTACCTGTCCACATTTCTTCAGGTGTTTTGTTAGTAGCCTTAGAGGGAGATCTATTCAACAGATAAACGGAATAATTAATAGCCTCCGCCCAAAACTTTTTTCTTAAGTTAGCTCCAGCTAGCATACACCTTGCACGTTCCACTAAGGATCTGTTTGTACGTTCTGCCAGTCCATTTTGCTCGGGAGTGTAACTATTGGTGGTCTGGTGAATAATTCCATGTTTCTTTAGATTATCTTGAAACTGCTCACTCATGTATTCACTGCCTCTGTCAGTTCTAAACTTTCGAATCTTCTTTCCTGTTTGATTCTCAGCCATGAGTCGAAATTCTTCAAAGATCTTTGTAACTAGCCAACTTGCTTTGGTCCTTAGAAAATAAACAAAGATTTTTCTAGTTTTATCATCAATAAAAGTTATAAATGATACACTTTTTCCTAGAGATTTTATCTCCATTGGACCGCAAATGTCTGAGTGTATGACATCTAGAATTTCGTCAGCTTTAGATCCAGACTTGTTGAATGGCAGCCTTGTTTGTTTGGCTAAAGCGCATGTTTTGCAATCAGGAACAAACGCTTTACTTGAAAATTCAATTCCAGTAGCAAGTCCTCTTTCCAGCAATTTTAAACTATTAATGTTTAAGTGTCCCATGCGTTTGTGCCAAATTTCTGCGCTCGTCTTTTTACCAGCGCTAAATGCAAAGTTATTATTTTTCTGCACCAACTTAAAGAGATTGTTTTCATGTGATCCTGTTGCTATTGTTTTCTTTGTGTTGTCAATCACTTTACATCCTCGATTATTGAAAACGACAGTATGACCCTTTTTAACAATTTGGCTTACTGACAACAGATTTGTTGATAAGTCAGGAATGAGGTCAATATTTGTCACTTCTGAAATTGAACCATCAAGATGATGAATATTTGTAACACCAACCTCTTGAATTTTTAGCTCCTCTTTATTAGCTGCAATTACGGTTCCTTCCTTTTTCTTCGAGTGTGTCAGTAGGTTCTTATTTTTCGTCATGTGGCTAGTTGCACCTGAATCAAAATACCAATCCGTATTTGAACTGCAATTGATCGTTGATAATACGGTACACATGGCAGAATTCTGGCGGTTGGATTCTTTTTTCAATTTAAAGCGGCATTTGCTCTCCAAGTGTCCAAACTTGTTACAAAAATTGCACTTAACGATTTTTTTGTTTTTAGGTTTCGCTAAAAGGGCAGTGTTTGTAGTTATTTGGGAATCATCTTGCAGCAACTTGATTTTTATAGAATCACTAGTGATTTTCATTCCAGAGTTTTCAAGGGCCATGATCATCGGCTTGTATTCAGCCGGTAACCCTGAAAGCAATAGAGATCCTAGCCACTCGTCATCGACTGCAAAATTGATTTCTCTTAGGGCGTGTGCCGTTGACATCTTTGTTTTAACATAAGAATCCATACTTCCGCAACTTTCCAGCGTGGTTGACGTTAATTTGGTAAGCAAACCAATTCTCCTGGTTAATCCTGTATCTTCATAAGCATCAACTAATTTCTTCCACATTTCTTTAGCGTTGGAGCAATTTTGAATGTGGACGAAGCATGAAGGATCTAGTGACAGAGTTATTTTGCTTCTAGCCTTTCTGTCTTTATCTGCATTCACAGTAGAACCAGCTGCAACCGCAATTGTATCTTTCCAAAGATCATCAAGTTCTAGGAAAGCTTTAATTGCAACTTTCCACGTAGAGAAGTTTTCCCTTCCGAGTAAACGATCGATAGTCAGATGTCCAGACATTTCTTTTCTCGTAAAAGTTTAATTTAAGAAAAAATTTTTTATTTGATTCTGTTTTTTTTTTTGATTTATAAGCCCATAACCTATTAGTTCAAAGCTTTATTTCAGAATAAATAAAATACAAAGGTAGATAAATGATATAAAATTTCATGTTAATGTGATTTCCAACAGGAACTCCAAGAAATACTCATTTTTATACAC
Organism: Cheilosia soror; assembly: GCA_949372485.1. Classification (NCBI taxonomy): domain Eukaryota; kingdom Metazoa; phylum Arthropoda; class Insecta; order Diptera; family Syrphidae; genus Cheilosia; species Cheilosia soror. Next base: position 69,544,582 of record OX443562.1, on the reverse strand, counting down.
ACACATATTACATACATAATATTGTTGAGAGATGCCTTCGCAAGCAGGGGTATGCTTGTTGTTTGAAATAGGCAATCGCACATATTTTTTTTAGCTGTAGTTCTGGTTGGAAAAGTTGTTTTGTTGTCGCTAAGGGTATAAAATCCCTGATCTGAAGAGACCTGCGCAAGAAATTTTCACTTAAGTTGGGACGGGCTATACTCATTCTCTTGTACACTACACACTTTTGTTTCTTCTTTCGCGCTCGGCCATTTCCACTCATTTATGCGCTTTTTTTTAATTTCGCTACTGTTTATTTCTTGATTTACAAAAAATACATACATACATACATTTTCAATGGCCCGCTTATCCATTAAGTGGGTCGCGGGTGTAGGTTACTTAAGTGGACCCTCCATAGCTCTCGATCCTCCGCCATCGACTCCAAATCATCAAGGGCAATCTCCATACGGGTAGAGGAGAGATTATGAATTTGATCTATTCATCTCATCCTGGGTCTACCTAGAGGACGCCTGCCCGATGGTACGGATTCCATAGCGTGTCGTGGGATCCTGGTCGGGAACATACGTTTAACATGACCAAACCACCGAAGCACGGACCGCTCCGTCCGGAGAAGTAGCTGCTCGACATTGAGTTCCTCCCGTATTCTGGTAATTCTAATGCGATCTCTACCTGTCACACCAGCAAACCTCATGACCATATGTAAGAGTTGGAACAAACACCGAATTAAAGACTGACAACTTAGCTTTGACACCAAGTTCAGTCCTCCTGATAACAGAATGTCCAATCTGTCTCAAAATCGATCCAGCCTGACCAATCCTACAGGAAAACTCGGCATTGCTCCTTCCAACACTCGTGAATAAGACCCCGAGATACTTAAACTTCTCCACCTGTTTCAATGGGACTCCACTTTACATGCAGAGTGCATTGAACAGGCGTTGTAGAGACGACCATCACTTCAGATTTGTTCACATTTACTTTCATCTCAGCTTCAACACAAACGGCTACAAACCGATCGAATGCGCGCTGAAGTTCAATCTGAGAGGACCCAAGGATGACCAAGTCATCAGCGAAGAGCAAATGACTTATCCTCAGATCTCCCAATTCGAAACGTTCTTCGCCAAGACTGCGCTGTAACATCCAGTCCATAGGTAATGAAAAGGAGAGGGGACAAGACGCACCCCTGGCGAAGTCCAACGCCCACGGTGAAAGGTATATACCTATATACTAATGTTATGTCGATCATGTTCTGTTCGTAGATAGTATATGCTGAGGCCCTGAGGGCTATTTTGCCGAAATTTTAATATTTTAGAAGATTTACAAAAATTGGTCAATTGCCATAATGCCATAAAATACGCTCTTATTGGAACTTCCATGTTTCACTTCCTTTGCATATCCATTACCCATTCTCCATTCGTCATCATCATTATTGGTTGATGAATGATGGAGTTCTCGGATCGGCCGCGGTCCTCATTTTTTTTCTCATTCATGGTTGCTCTTTGTATTTGTATTATTGTTATTGCTAGTTGGGTGGAGCCGAGTCGGTGGATTTAACTGATGAGTGACAATGACGGCGTTCTTAACTATGCATGTACATTGTACAGTACGTATATATATGAACTAAAAGATTATGTAAATGTAATTCACTAGTACTACGTACATACGGAACCTTCGGTGCGCGACTGACTCGCACTTGGCCGGTTTTTAACTTTCTCGTATACGTAGTATCTAAGAGAAAGATATTGTTTTCGTACAAAATTTCGAACTCGAGATTTTGATCAATTCTGATATTACGATAGGGGAACTCAAAAAAGTGGGTCTTGCAATTCTGTCCGTCCGTATGTCTGTCTGTCCCACCCCTGGGGAATCTAAACGCTTGGACGGATTTGCTTCAAACTTCGTATTTAGAGTTTGTAGGCTTCCCGCTCCGGACATTTTTTTTTTTTTTAAGCTAGCCCTAATATTAACGGTACCTCCCATATAAAAAATTTACGAAATATGACGAAATACGCCTAAATTTAGATTTTTTCGAAAATGGCTCTAACGATTTGAACCAGAATTGATAGTAGAGTTAATGTAAGCACGCTTCACGTGACTGCATACCCAGGTTTTTGCTAAAAAGTCCATTCTTAACTTGATAGCGAACTCAGTTTTTCCCTAAAAAGACTGCGTCCTTTGATATCCACCCAAATCCTTACATATAATAAAACTGTAGGCATTTTCTTTGTCAGCTAAAAACTCGAAAACTACTGGACAGATTTCGATGAAACTTTTTTTAAATGTTCCTTAAGACTGTGAGACTGCTATAGGCTATGTCGTTTATAGCCACGTCCTTAGGAACAGTTTTTAGCCAAAATGTATTTTTTGAAGTGAAAATATATACATACACATATACCTTGCTACGAATGGATGTTTGTACTTTTGCGATCGTCAAACAAAAACAAAACAAGACTAGCATACGTATACTACACATTCGATAAGGGTTGATTTGTTTTCGCAGTGAGTGCTATTGTCAGTTGTATATTATGTAGGTATGTATATTATGATTGTATGTCCGATGAAGGATGGGGATGGGGTGAGTCGTGCGTGCTGCAGAATGGCATGAGGTATATTAATAATCTTCATAAGAGAAGAGACGTATAATACAAAACAGGTTTCATTTCAGAATTTCATTCGATATGTGGTATGGTAACTGTGTTGGGTTGGGGTAGGTAGTTGTTTGGATTCTATAGGAAGAGGGAAGCAAAGGAAAGGAAAGGAAATGCAGTATATTAAACAAGTAGCAAGATCAATGAGAGGGAGGGCGATGCAGAGGGTGCACATTATATATCCAATGCATTACATCCATTATCGCATATCGCCACGCAACGCAGTAGGAATTTTATTCTGATATGACGTAACAGGGTAGGGTTGGGGTAGTTGTTTGGATTCCATAGTTTTACTTTGGGGTTGTTGTCGCACATCGAAAGCAATTTTTCTTGAACAGATAGGTACCTACTGTGTATGAGTGACTTACTTCTGTCCAGCCAGTTTGTGAAATCTATATCTATACATATAATAAAACTGTAGGAATTTTCTTTTGCCGTTAAAAACTCGAAACCTACTGGACAGATTTCGATGAAACTTTTTTTTAAATGTTCCTTAGGACTGTGAGACTGCTATAGGCTATGTCGTTTACAGCCATGTCCTTAGGAACAGTTTTTAGCCAAAATGTATTTTTTGAAGTGAAAATATATACATTCGAGGATTGATTTGTTTTCGCAGTAAGTGCTATGGTCAGTTGTATATGTAGGTACATATGTATATTATGATCGTATGCCCGATGCCGGATGGGGATGGGGTGCGTGCTACAGTATGGCATGGGGTATATTAATAATCTTCATAAGAAGAGAGACCAAATATAATTTTGTGCGAGCGGGCAAGGCGAGCACGGGTCCAGCTAGTCCCTAATAATAGTATTTTAAAAAACTGCTCATATCTCAAAAACGCCATTTTCGATAATGATAAAAATGTTACTTTCAGGTAATCCTTAAATCCATAGTAATACCACTGGCTCAGTTTTGAGCTAAACAGTTGAAAAACAGTGTTTTTTGAACCATGAATGCGTCATTCCCAATCGCTAAAACCGGTACTTTAAAAACTGCAAATATCTCGAAAACGCCATTTTCGATTTGGATGAAAATATATCTGCTAGGTAATGTTTATATCCTGAAGAATATGTCGTACTCAGTTTTCAGCTAAACGGTTTAATAACAGTGCTTTTTGAATCCAAATTGTAACATTTGTCAGCATAATTTTACAAAAAACCGCTCTAACGATTTTGATCAAAATACATTATTTAAGACAACATAAGCATTCTTAACATGATCACGTACTTAGTTTTTCTCAGAAAACTCTAATATTGCCGTTTTATGAATATTTCTCAAAAATGACTACCCAAATCCCGATCTTATTCACACACGGTATATTTTTGTAAAGTCCAAAATTCATCGCCTACTTGCCTCCTTCAAGTGTCAGTTCGGGGTGAAATTTGAAAGTAATAAAGTGTTCTAGTTAATACGTAGGTTTATGTTTATGTAGTATGTATTTACGCTATTAATTACACCCTGAGTGTGTATGATTTTAAACGTAAAATTTGCTAAAATGACTCTGAGATTCTGCGAGATTCGCAATAAACGAGAAAGTTACGTGCGACCCAGTCGTGCACATTTTTTTTTTTTTTGTAAATACATATTTCAATATTTTGTGAATTTCAGTTTGCTTTTGTTACCTATGTGTTTTTCTTTCTGTATTTATTGAAAAAGTAAAATTAATTCACTAAATTAAAATAATACAAAGCTTGTAGTAGCTTATTTACTGCCAACAGTTACAAATACTGCAGTTCAAAGGTGCCCCAGCATAGTTCAAAACTACCAATTTGAACATAATGACCTACCACTTCGTTTTTAAATAAAAATAAATTATAGGTACCTACACCTTTTCTAAATTTGCGTAGATATAAAGTTTTTTTTTTCATTTCTCAAAGGGAGAATAATTTACATAGGACTTTATGAGATCCCAAAGCAAAAAGTGTTCTAAGGTAGCCCACTCTCCCGCTTGTGAACCATTTATGGGAAAACTTTAACGTGGACTGTTGAAGCATTTGAAATGTAGTACAGTACAGTCTCGCTAGTCCGGATATATAAAGTTTCGGCTGTGTCCGGAATACCGAAGTGTACGGACTTTAGAGAATAGGTAAAACTGGACAACCAAAAACTTTTGAAATATATTTTGTGTATTATAATTATAAAATTCATATATGTACACATAATTTTGTAGGTTCCTTCCTATAATACATTTTGTCTTGTCTTGGCGCAACATTTAATGAAGAAGAAAATCCCATCAAATTTACAAAATCACTATTAGATTCGATGTTCATTTTAACAGTTATTTGACACCACCAAACGATACCTGCCGCACGCATTCTGTATTCTATTTGTGTTAATCGGTAGCATCCATCTTCCAAGTTCCAAACAGTGTTGAATAATCCAGTGATACATACTCGTATATCCCTTCAATCAAAGCTGAGTGTAATGCCTCTACATTTATCAAATCCCACCTGAATGATTCGGTGTGATGCCAACATCTAGGTATGTGTGTTGTGTGTACATGTTATACCTACAGTAGATACACATTTCTCTGACTCTTGAATAGGAGCGATTGCCTTTACGAGCCTCATAATTTATATCCTGTCGCTGCGTATCATTGTCTCAATCAAGTTAATCTTTTGGGAACATAAACGGCGGGATTTTCGATGCTGGAAATTCATATTATTTTATTTTTTTCTCATCCTTTGGATTCATCATCAGCACGTCCTTCTCTGGAGAATGGTTGGTTGGCTGGCTGCCTAGATTATCACCTATGGCATTGAAAATTATGGTTTAATTTGTTGTTGCCGTACATTTGTTCGATTTATGAAAATATTATTACGGTTATCGTTTTTGTTAATAGGGTTTAAGTATTCAATTTGATTCACAATAATTCTCGTTGTCATAAGATTAAAATTACAACAATTATGGTGTGGTTGAGGTGACATCTGATAAAGTTAACAATAAAATATTTTTATGAATGTTTTTTTTTTATTTCCGTCCATTACCCCTTACCCTTTTATAACTTTGCTTCTTAACGAAAGAAATGAAACGGAGGGTGTTTTGACGGTAAACTTTTATTGTGACTTGGAAATTGCTGTCATCAAAGGTTTTATAACACAAATGACCGTCTTTCGAATTGATGCAAATTTGTGTAATTTTACTGGGAACCCTTAACCCAATTCATTTTGATGACATTTTATATCCATTTTGAAGGATAGATATAATAGATGTTATACCATTTCTTCTCTGGAGAAGCCCAATCCATAATTCTCTGACAAGAGTACCCACACACAACAATGCTTGCAGAAATGCAGATAGATGTTAGTTGTGCACTTGAACTGTTGTAAGTTTTTGTAGCTAAGTCTGTATAGAACTATTTCTCCAAAAAGTGAGTTCAAAACAAAACATAAATAATATTCCTTAAAAAAAATACTAATACTAACGTACAGTAGTTGATTTACGGGGCAATCAAGGCATCCAAATGCTGCATTTCCTCCAAAAAAAAAACCCCAAGAAGTGTAAATCGATAGGTACTCAATTACTCATCATCTATTTATCGATTTTAAGGCCGCATATGACAAGATTTATAGAGACAGTCTATACAGAGCAATGTCTAGTTTTGGCAACCCTGCCAAACTTGTCAGATTGTTGAGTATAACACTGTTGCATTTGCAAGTAGGTTCGTATTAGCTTAGAGGCGGAAAAATTGGTTTAGTGGTAAATGAGGGCAAAACTGAATACATGCTGTCAACAAGACATAAACGAATCGGACGTAACCTCACAACTTTGAGATGGTTGGGGGTTTTATCTACCTCGGCACCGCTACAAACTCTGACAATGACACTATGTACAGCAGAAGTGTTACGAAGAGTTACACAAGCCAGCGGCTATTTCCGTGGCCTATGAAAATAACTAAGTAAAACTAAGGATACTCTATATGAGACCCTCATCATCAGGCCAGTCCTGCTCTATGGCGCAGAAGTATCGACGTTGAGAAAGGCGCAAACGGGCGTTGACGGGTTTTGGAGGGGGACATTCATTAACAGAGAACTCTACGAGCTATAGCGACATCGACCTGGTGAGAAAAGTACGTATCAGTCGACTAAGATGGCTAGGACATGTAGAGCGAATGGACACCAACGATGGGGCCAACGATTCCAACCCGAAGAGAAAACGCATTAGAGAATGACATCGCCTTAGGTGGCGTGCATAAGTGAAAGGGAGCCATGCCACACCTACGAGCTTTGTTCACAAATGTGTCTATCACACTTCTGTGCCATATTTTATCTGACAAAATTGCCATATTTATATGCAAGTATGTAGTACCACTTTAATGGCCGTGCTTTAATATTAATTCTTCGTATTCCAGGGATACAAAATAATAGTGCCAAGTTCTCTATGATGAACTCCTGACCTAACTCCATGTCACACTTAAAATGATCACCAAAGTAAACGATACATTCATTTACAGTTAGTGACCAAGAGTATTGACGAAGTCGAATATCCTCCAGGGCCCCCGCACAGCACCTGGAATTATAGTTATTCCGCCTATGATGACGCCTATATGACGTTTGACATGTTTGCCCCTAATGTGTTTTCTACATTAGCACCATTAAGGCAACTTCTTTGTATGTGCATTAGCCTTTGGAATCTGATAATACCCCAAGATTCTATGTACACAAACTTTGTCATAAATACAGCTAACGGGTGCAATAACTGCTCACTGTCAACAAAGTCATTTTACCGCCGGACAACAACTTGATGTTGCTGCCATTTGCAATAGTGTGATGCGCACCCCTTTTGCTGTCTACCTTCAATTATTATTATTTCATGAATCATGACACACACAGAGTCCTATACTGGAGCCATTGGTAATTGAGCATAACAAAGGTGACCCCATTAACATGAATCTTCCTTATATCGAGGGTTATGTTAATGACAAACAGTATATTATCATGGAGCGCTGCACCCATTGTCTTGTCATTACAAATTATTTAAACTTAACTAATTTATATCGAATGTCGATGGGAGTTTATCGGCTATCGCGTCGTTATTGTTTGTTGGACGTTAGTTAATTGATTTTCTGTTCCCAGATTGGATAAATTAATTACACACAGTAGGAGATTAGAAAATTTCAGAACTAATTAATTTAACTCGACATGAAAGCCTTTAAGACAGTGGTTTAGCTTTTTAAATCAAAGGAAGACGTGGGTGGCTTTAAAAAGCTAAACCGTATTCTTAGCTTATGACATATTTCATCCTTGTGGGGCCAATTTAATTAAGCAAAATGGACGTTTGTGCTCCTGATCAGCAATACCTATAGGTACGGTAAAAGCTCTCTTATGGATATACATCAATGTAGACAATTTGTAGAGATACTCATTGTTAATATAGGTTTTATTAATTTGTATCTCTACAAATTGTCTACATTTTGACAACAAATAAAATTTTTCGGTATTAATGCATGTGGAAAGGGCAAATGGGATATTTTTGGTATGGAAATCTCTGACTGATCTTAATAGCGAACCGCCCGATATATTTTGAGGATAAAGCTAGTAGAAAATTGCTCACTTCTTGCAAACATCAGTGCATAATTGCTTTGCCTGTCTACATCCTTCAGAATGGTATAGGTACCAATACAAATACGGCACTTTATCTCCCAACTCCCTGGCTAGTTCTGCTATAAGATGCTATAATATTTTCAGAGGGCGGCATAACGTCGACAAAATACACGTCAATAAGACATGATGCATGAATCGCTATATAATAGTATATATTTCTTAAGAGAGCGGAATAATAATTGTTTCGTTGTTTTTTTTTTTGTTTTGTTGTGCAGTATGAATTTTGGCGCAGATTTTCCGGTCATCCGGCACCAACTGGGTAAACACTACGACGCTTAGCCGCTCGCCTAGAAGAGCATCGTACAACACGAGATACTGATATAGGTCAGGGTCCCGTATAGCAGCCATTCTGCCGAGAAATCGCAGAGGACCCCGAGTTTCGACCAGACGACCTGACACGCAACTGGCCATCAATCGGCGGTCTTTACAGAGAATTTTAAAGAAAGGCTAAGAAGTTTTCTTACAAATTGCACACAGTGAGCTGTTAGCTGTTAACTGTCAAGCGCGTGTACCTACCTAGCTATCCTGAATCTCGACCCAGAGTGATACAACTTTCATTAAAAACCATTATGAGCGACGAAGCTCATTTCCATTTTTTTTTTTGTAAGGTTTTTTGAAGTCACGAGTCTATGTCAACAAGCCTCAGACTCTTGAAGGTCTTAAAGAGAATATCCCAGAAGAATGCGAGGACATATCGCCGAAAGTTCTGAAAAGAGTGATTCCATTGACATAATATTCCAAAAGCATTTTGTTTAGGTACATTATATTTTATAATGGTTTACCTACTTTGAAGATGTGGGCACAGTGCCTTGGTAGTGATTGTACTGGACTTCTGAGGATCGATCCCCGGAAAAGCACAAATTTCCTACAGCTTCAGGTTTTTTTCCAATAAGATACCTTCCGCGAACATCGGACAAATATCCGAGAGCATAAATGTCATTGAAAAATCGTTCGGATTCGGACTCTACATTAAATTCTATATCCCTTCTAAAAAAAAATGTATGTGGGACAACAGGCGTGTAAAACTGTAAACACCCTAGGACTAGCTCTTACAACCATTCGTTTGTGTGAGTTTATATTTTTGGGACGAATAAAGGGGAGCTACAATGGTATGCCGAGTCCGAACGACTGAATTATGAAGCTTTTTCAGGACAGTTATACTCTCGGCTGTTTGTCAGACTTTGGGGAGAGGTGGCGCAGTGGGAAAAAAACTTACATTGTAATTTGTGATTTTTCGGGGATCGATCCTGGGACCCCTCGCACAGTAGTCCACCATAGTAACCAAACCACTGAGCCACTCTGCGCCCACAATATATGATCCCTACCATTCGTCCAAAAAAATAAAAACAACAATAAACTCGCACAAATGAAGGGTGGAGAGCGATGCCACTTCTGAAAAAAAATTCTGGAGTAGAATTTGCTAAAAAAAAGTGTAGTAGATGGGAAAAAATGGGAGTAGATTTTTAAAAAGCGTCAATATACATTGTATACCTACCTCTTTCAACGCCGAAATGTTTGCATTTTGGAAATATAATGATGGGGCATGGCTCGGAACTAAGTCCCAAAACTATTCTATCCTATAATTAAAACCAATATTTCATACATGGTTAGGTTGTTAGATCATTCAGATCATTGTAATAGAAAGCTCCCGAGGACTGCAAGTTCTCGTAAGGTACTCTTGTTTTAACAATAAGAGCCTGAAATATTATGTTTTCTACCTATTAATGGGCCATACATAGTTTTATCTGGGGCTAACAATTTTCCAGATAAATTCCAATAAATTAAGCCATAAAGTTGCTACAGCTACATATTACTTACTTGTCATTATTGGCCTAAATAACATTTTAGAAAATTGTGAAATTTTTTTATTAACCAAAATAAAGAAATGGAGTAAATTTGAAATTGGAGTAGATAATGGGAAATTAGAAATAAGTGAATTAGGGAGTAGATTTATAAAATTTCTGAAAAAGTGAAGTATATCTACTCCAATTGGAGTAAAGTGTCATCGCTGGCGCCTAACCCGCTATACGAACTTGTTGCGGCTACTTTTTTATATTTATCTCACAAACGGTACGCGCGGACATGGCTAAATTCATTCAGATCAGAATGTGATTCTGACTCAGAATATACTGTATGGGGTCTCCGGTGACTCCTTCTTGGCGTGAAAAATGTAATGGCAAAGTAAGTGGCTATATAAAAACAGCACTACTGACGGTGACATTTCGAGTTTGATTTTTTTTAAGTAAGTACATAATACTTATGGCCCGAAGATGTCCTCAGATCTCCACTTTTTCAAATTAAATATCAGCTGTCAAGTAAGCTTTTGTTCACTAATACAATTGATTACAAGAACAGTGAAAAATAATTTTAGGATAGTCTGTCTGTAGGATATGGCTCATAAGTATGTAGTGTTGTTTTTCATATATTCATACAAAGAGAGATATCTTTTACAAATGCGAAGTGATAGCTATTAAATCTGGAAACAAACAAAGTTCCTGCTTACCGGATCCTTAGATATGCTTTCTTTATTTTCTTTCGTCTTCAAGGGATGTTGTTATTTTGTTCGCGGCCTTATATAAGTTGGGCAAAAGAAGCACTAGCAGTAAGCACCTATGTACCTAGCTATATGTTATGTATAGGTACATCTTAAATATAAAATGCTTAAAACGAAAACAAAAACATAACATACAATCACGTAATTCCATCCGGTGCTAGGAAACTTCTGTGCTTTCTCTGTACTTTGCCTTGTATCGCACTTTACCTTCGTAAATACATTTATTTAAAAATGAACTCAGCCCCCGCCTGGCAGCATGTAAGTCCTGGTTGGGGGCTATGTGGCGCACTTGAAAACCGTATTTCTACCTTTGCCTCGTTGAATGAATGGTTTTCATTATGCAAAAAGCTTAACTCTATACTCATAGATAGAAGTTTAGCGTAAGCGATTCTCTATCTATGCAGTGCTTTCCTTAGATTAGAATGACACTTCTAGGACTCATTCGTATCCGAGAAGGATTTATAATGTATATTTACAGAACAGATGGGAAATATATTACCGCCACGACAGCGCGCGGCGCGGTGATATCGCGACAGCGAAAGGATAGTAGACGAACAGGTAATGTTAATTTATATGAAGAGGATTAAGAAATAAATATGCTACAATAGCAGATCTCCGACAGAAACGGTTTTGGAATGATGTGAGAGTATTATACACAAACGTTCTTTAAAGAAGTAAATTTAAATTTATTGAGTGCATAAAATTATGTACATCGAGTGGGTATATAGATGAGCTATAGCTTACGCTACAATAATGCGTTAAACGTATATATTAGTATCTAAAATAAACAGTGGGAAGGCGGTGGGCCTAGCTGCTCTTGGTCGTGCATACCTATTGCAAAAGTGGTAGGTATTACATTTTTAAGGTCTCTGTTCTGCGATACATTTTTGTTGTAACGGCTGTTAAGTTAATTCAAACAAATATCAATTATTCTGATATAAAAGTCGTATTCGTTTAGGTTAATGGAAAAGTTTTCTCATAAAACAGACCCATGGTGGTTTGTCAGGCTGTTCCCGACAAGATAGCCAAATGGTACCTACCCAGTCTTAGGAAAAATCTCAATCGAATTACACTTAAATCCGAAACAAAAATTCGGGTACATACCCAGACCCACTCATGAATTTTTCTACGAAAAGCGAGTCTTTAGCTGTGTGGAGGGATGAAATTATTTTTGGTACACCTAAAACTATGGCGGGTACGATTGGGAAAAATGTTGCATACAGTTGAGGCCGCACAAAGTGTGATGAGGTGACTGATGAATGTATTTCATTTGAAGTTAGATATTGATTAAACGTCGTTTTGTATAGTTCGTGTGACTTCAACACTCCAGAAATTTCCTGGAAAGACTCGATCTTATGCCTTCATAAAATTGGATTTCGTGCTGAATTACAGGACACAGTGACAAACAAGACGCCTAAACAAAACTTTTGCTGAAAGGTCCAATTTCTCACGAGCTATCAAATGGTCAGACGCCTAAATTTCCCTGCGTCTTGATTTAAGCTTCGTTGTCGTCCCACGAGCTAAATTATTTCCGTTCGATGCTTGTTAGTTTATGTTTATTATTCAAAATTGATTCCGCTAAAAAATGTTATTGTGTTGCAAAAAGACTAGAACAGGAAAAAATCAAGGACAGGTGGAGGCTACCAACCCAAAAAATTCCCAAAGAATTCAGCTATTGAAAAAACACTTTTTATGTGAACTGTGAGCTCGAGTGTTCACTTATACTTACTTTTAAGGTGGCGCTACAAGTCCAGGGTGGACCTGGGCCTCAGCCAACAAGCCACTCAATAAAGCACGATCTTTAGCCAGCTATCTCCAGTTTCGCACGCTAAATTGTTGAATGTCCACTCCACTTGACTGCGCCACCTGAGTCGCAGTATTCTTCTGCTGCGCCGGCCGTCTCTCGGGTGTGGATTTGGATTTAAGCATTCGCGTCTATTCGCTCTACATGACCCCGCTGCCTCAGTCGTTGGAGCTTCACTATTCTGGCTAGGCCGATGTCGCTGTACAACACGTACAGTTTGTCGCTGTATCTCCTGCTCCATTCACCATCTATGGAGACGGCACCGAAAGTTACTTGAAGAATTTTTCTCTCGAAACAACCGTAACCTCATCCGCTTTTGATAAAGTCCGTGATACATTCTTTTGTGCCATAGAGAAAGACTGAGAGGATTAGTGCTCTTATAAACGGTCACTTTAGCTGTTCGAACGAGGCCTTTGCATTTTAGTTGCTTTTTTTAACTCAAAGAGACAACGATTGGCAAGAGTTTCAGCGCTGGTGTGATTATCTGAGTTCATAGCGGAGCCTATAGGTGGAGAAATGCCGTTCTCTAACCACCTCAAAGTTAAGGTGCTAGTACACGGCATGTAGCAAGCGAGCCCATTGAGTACATACCGTACAACCCCATCCTAATGTGTGCTGATATAATAGCGCGCCTTATGAAGCGCGTCTTCGAAGGAAGTCACTGGACAAAACCGATCGAGATACTACACCCACTCCTTTTTGGTTGCGGGCCATGCACTCGAGCGTGCACAGTTCTGTTGCATTTCTGTAGGTATACGCAATACTCATGGCGCTCGACCAAATGGGAACGCGGAAAAACCAGCTCGTGTGACAGTGGCCTTAAACATAATGTGTTCTATTTTTACGACATTAACAATAATTTTGCACATGTATTTTTGGCATAACTACTCTTATTTCAAATGCATCAAATCTAAATACACACATAAGCCAAAATTCGGCCGTTGCTTGAGACGAATTTGTCTTAAAAAAAACTGACCCCTCGAGCTGGTCGTTTGGCATTAATTCTTGTAAGATTATTTGCAAAATGGTCCAAAGCAGCGGGCAGAAATATACATATTTGTACATGACATCACTCACTTTGTAAATGGCATCGAATCCATAAATGTTTAAATTCTACCCCTAGCGGTACTATGGGGCGTATTCAGCATTCATAGATCTTTGATAAGCTATTACTATGTAATAACTAAACTAAACCGGAGTTTATGTAATTCATAGACAATTTAAACTCCTATGTCTAAATTTAAAATTTAAACTCCTGTTTTGGTTTTTTGTTTTTGAAATCACTTTTGCGTAGTTTCTTTTATGTTCCACGACTTTTAGATACACTCGTATCAACTACTGATGCAGCGGTAACTTTTCATTGTTTGCTTCAGTTCAGACAGTTCTTTGTTTTTTTTTCGGCTTATCTTATTTTTTTTTACAAAACAGCAGAGCTACACAACAAACCGAAAATTACAAGACGCTTCTTGTCAAATAACATGTCATATCTAACGTCTTCAGCTTCCATTATTAAATCAGAAAACCACTCTTTAAATACAATCACTGTTTAGGTCTATAAAAAAACGATTTTTTGATTCCACCAAAATTTATATCAAATATTTGCCTCAGCAAATTGGTAGAATTTCACCATTTCGCAGCGGTACGTGTTCCGTTGATTTTGTCATATATTTTCATCCTGCAACTTAGAAAGCAAAAAATAATCCCCCGTCTTTCGAATGCCAGATGTTATCTACACCACTATACCAGTCGCAGATCCTTTACGATTTTAGTCACGAAAAGCCCATCAAAGAACTTAATGTTTCTCTCACCGTGTCTTTATCCACTGCCTATGAGGGAAAAAAAAATCCCATAAAGCATAGGAGCATTATCTCGGCTCTGCAGATAGAAAAAAATAACACTATTCTCTATTTGAATAAAGTGACTCTGACTCCGTGTCCATTCAATCAAACTGCCAGAAAATCTTAAGTCCATCAAATTGAAGAACCTATCTAATGCAGTCATAGTTTTAGTACGCAGAAAAATGCAATTTTTTTATCTTTCTCTCACTTATAGTTTTTCTTGAATTTTCTCTAAGAAAATGAAATGAGAGGAGATGGAATTAGTGCAAAGGAATGAATAAGTACATCCCGTCCCATCCCATTTTTTCTTTGAAATTTAAAAAAATATTTTAACTAGGATAGTCGAGAAATCGTCTATATCCGAAGCATGGTCCGATGCCTCACTCTCGAGTAAAGCTCTTATGCTATCTGAAAAATCAATTGAAAAGTTTTCTTCACGCAAAATCAATCCTCCGTCGTCTACAGGACTGTAATTGATTACATGCTGTGTGATTTACTGCGTTGGAACTCTGCATAAGATTGCGGAGAAAAATACCAGTAGCTTTGAATCGGGATACCTGTGGACGTGGAGAGGTATTGTGTTGTAATTGCGGAGGGCGGCAGCTTCAATAAATTTATTAAGTTTTTGATTATAAGAAAATAAAACCAAAAATTGTTTTGAGCAACAGGTTCATAAAGGAATCTAGGTCCAGCTTCTTACAACCATTCCCATTTAAGGAACCTACCTGCTGTATGTCGAATATACGAAGACGATCTGCCTTATTGATAAGCTTTCTGAGGGCAAATTTCTTGATTTTATTTATGATTGGTTGATTGCTAAATATATTACCAGTTACAACTGATAAGCTTTTTGGTATTGTATACTCTTTATATGAATATACAATCGGATATGCAAATTTAGAACTATACCCAAGATGTTCTTGGTTGATAGATCACAAAAAGGTTCTGGGCCAATGAAGAGAGTTGTTAGCCTTTGTTAACAAGCTCATCGGTCAATTTTTGTATCTCTCGTGACCTGGAAGGCTTTAGTGTTGGTGTGTATGTGTAGGCTACTCGACAGTATTAGGACGTAACTTTTGACTGTCGGACTATATGTTGATGCTTGCTTTTTGAGATTTCGCCTTATAGCCATTCTTTAACACAGAGTTCAGTTGCTTAGACTTCTTGACTTGGGCTGGTTGCTGTGTATTCAAGGGGACTGAGATATTACAGTGAAGTCTATAAACTCATTCATGCTCAAAGACAGTTGGCTGGCCGTTTTTATTGATATAGCCTGCAGCCACCAGTTTCCCATACAGCGCTTGAAGATAGATATATGTACATATTTTGTACCTACTATTGACAGCCTTTTATTCCTGCAGCAGAATCTTTGGGAAAACCTGGGGACCATCTCCCAAAATTAAGCTCTGGATGTACACGGCTATAGTAAGACCCATACTGACCTACGGCAGTCTCGTATGGTGGCCGGCAACCAATAAAGCCACCTACCTAAAAGCGTTAACGAAGGTTCAAAGACTAGCGTGCATCGGCACCACCAGTGCGATGATGGACAACTCCAACCGCAGGACTTGAGGCTATCCTCAACCTGTGTCCGCTAGACATTCATATACAACTATCGGCCGCAATTAGTGCAATGAGAATCAGCCAATCGGTAAAATGGAATTTGAACGCAACGGGTCATTCTACGATCCTACAGAAATATTTCGGCCATGTACCTGTCACGGACTACATTACGCCTTATCTAGAGTTTACAAGACCCTTCTCTAGCGCCTATCCCAGCAGGGAAGAATGGAGAGACGGACTCGTACCTAACACACCAACCATAGCCGTATTCACAGACGGATCAAAAATGGACACTGGGGTAGGGTCAGGTGTTTTCTCTGAATCGCTGGGTATATCAAAATCGATTCGCCTCCCCGACCATAGCAGCGTTTTCCAAGCAGAGGTCCTGGCAGTGACAACAGCAGCCCGTGAGTCTGTGGTAAGGGCAATACCACCTGAAGGTATTACCTTCTTTATCGACAGCCAGGCAGCAATAAAAGCCATAACTGCACCAGAAATAAAATCGAAGCTTGTGAGGTGTTGTCGCGAAGAACTCAAGGCTCTTGGTACACAGCACAAGGTATCACTCTGCTGGGTTCCGGGACATGAAGGCATTCCAGGCAATGAGAAAGCAGACGAATTAGCAAGACAAGGTTCGACAGCTGTTTCAGAACAAGCTGATCCCTCTGTGGACATCCCGCCTTGCACACTTAAGCTTGAAGCAGGGAAAAAAGCCACAAGTGAGGCGAATGCAAGATGGGCCACCCTAAACACTTGTAATACCACAAGAATGCTATGGCCGTCCTTCAATGAATCCAAAACCGAGAAGATAATGCGGAAGGATAGGAAATCCCTGTCCACCCTCGTAGGTATCATAACAGGGCACAACACCTTGCGGTACCATATGAAGAAAATGGGCTTAACGGAAGAAGAACTTTGCAGAGGCTGCGGTGATGAGGAAGCTCTTGAGGATACAACCCACTTCTTATGTCACTGCCCAAGTTTCCAACATACCAGGTATAAATTCCTAGGGAGTCACTTCTTCAACGACCTAGACGAGCTTTCCAGCACATCAATTGACAAGATAATGAACTTCGTCAAATCAACAAAATGGTTTGTATGTAGCAGCACAGTAAGTAATTTGAATACAGGGTTATAATGGGTAAGGGATAACCTCTTTCCCCCTATGGGAATCACAATGGGTCAGTATTGACCTGAGTGTGGCACGGAGAAAATCCTCGCCAGCCCACAAACCTAACCTAACCTAACCTAACCTACTATTGACTCCTGAGAGGTTGGACAAAAATTTCATTGATGTTGGAATTTTCAACTCATACTATCTCTCTAAATCATATACCTATCTGTGCTGGAAGAAGGTTAGACATCAGGCAATTAAACTGTCGTCTGTTTAGGTGCTAGTACACGGTATGTAGCACGCCACATATTTATGTAGCACTGACGTCATTTTTACGTCAGCGAATGTTTCCAATGGGTACATCGTACATGCCGTGTGCAAGCTCTCTTTGTGCACTCTCTGTTGACGTCAGAGCCACATATATGTGAATGTGGCGTGCTACATACCGTGTACTAGCAGTCAGACGCGTGGTGGCCCTACGGGAAACCGAGAATTTTCCCGGGGCGTTTCGTTTTAGGGGCGTTTTTTTTAGGAAAGCTAAAAATATAATTGACACAAGTTTTAATGTTGATTAATTTTTTCTTATTTTAAATCTAAATAAATAAATAAATAGCAACAGGCGGGTAGACACCCAAGGCCTAGCTTCTCGCAACCATTCGTTTGTGTGAGTTTCTATTTTTGGGACGAATGGAAGGGACCTACAATTTTATGCCGATTCCGAACGGATAAATTGAGAAGCTTTTTCATGACAGGTATACTCTCGGATGTTTGTCAGACTTTCGCGAGAGGTAGCACAGTAGAAAAAACCTTAAGATGTATTTGTGTTTTTTCGAGGATCGAACCTGGGATCCCTCGAAAGTAGTCCAGCACACTAACCACCGCGCTACTGCACCTATTTTAAATCTAGTTCTTCTCATATTTGTACTGGGTACTGTTATCCATTGAAGTTCATGAGATTTTCAAAATAATTGACTGAAGTTCAAATAGACAGACAAATTCGCGGTGGATTTATCCCAACTGTGATTTTGCCCCTTTTTTCTGTGGCGAATTGATAAAAACTTTCTATGTGTGTGTATCAATAAGATTTTTAATTGACAGTGCCAAGCATCATGGACGTGGCTCATTTGTTTCACTTTTAAGTAATTTTTATTTAAACAAGATAATCAATTTGATTTAACAAAAAATGGTAACGAATATTTCAAATTCGGTACGAAATTCAATTCGATTCAAGCGCAGACGTGAGTGGGATCAGTGCGTTTTTGTCATAAGATTTGTAAATGCAAATAATGAAGTCGCTGAACATTTGATTTTCGGTAAAGAGAGTCATTTCAATCCAAGGTAAACATATTTTTGATTTATTGGAAGATTAGGCTTCGATTAGGCCGCACATGCTCTGCTCACTTAATTAATTTAGTTATATCTGTTCTGATTGCACCGAGTCCCTGCTGTATCCTTATTTGATGCAATCATTAGCAGTGTTTTTTAGTAGTTCTTATAAAAAATATAGAATGCTGGAATATGAAAAAACGAATCCACAGTTGAAGCTGAGCCTTATTGGCAATACGCGCTGGTCTTCCAAAAGTCTGTCCAAAAATCTTTGGACATTTTGAAACATGGACAAATGTAGAGCCTTTGCTGACATTAAATGATCTTCATTCCAAAGCGGTTTTCCTACACGTAGTTGCTGGATTGAAATTCATATCGGATGAAAAAACTTTTGATAGTAAAATAAGACATGAACCAGTTTGTTTACTCAATCCGCTCTTAAAATTCGAATCTGTTTTGACAGCTATGATTTTTTCGATGATTTTTGATATAACTACTCCAGTTTCAAAATATTTACAAACCGCTAATTTGGATTATGTCCAAGCTTGGTTTCAAGTTAATGTGATCCTTAAACAAATACAAAAATTACGTGTTAGTAGTTTTGAAAGCGTATTGCTCAATAAGTATTGAATATACGACGTTCTCATAGAAGAAGCACTGCCTGAGCAACTAAGGTCGACGAGTCAAAGATGTACTAAAAAGATTTCCAACTTTAATGTTATTTTCGACAAAATAATTATGTATGTCGATTGAAAATCGCTTTGCACAAAATAAAGATTTTTATGGAAACGTTGAATGTTTCGACCCACGCACGTTTACAAAAATTGCCGAAAACGGCAATTGAAAAATGTATGTATATTTTGCAATAAATTTAGAGTTTAAAATATTTCGGTACAATTGTTTTTAATATTTAAATTTTCTTCAAAGGAGTGAGAGGGGGCGTTTTCAATTTAAAATCCTGGTAGCAAATGTGTTCCCACCACACGATTGACTGGCACCTTTTGTCAGAGAAATCTTTTCCGTTGGTTATCTTATATCATATAATACCGATTGCGCTATATAGGGCGCCTGGAAGTCACAAAAGGGAAGCGTAACCTCAAAACTACTGCCTAAACTAATCTCAAGTAACTTAAATCTAAGTACACTTTATTATATAAGTAACCCACCGACGCGGGAGAGCGTACCGTGCCGTGTCCGATGAGTGGATTCTCAGCACAATGCACTTCCCTCTATCCCTGCGCTTTCTCCTCTGTCCAATGTGTATCGATGGAGGGTAGAAGAGAACATTCAACGATTGACTTAACAATACGTATAGTGATGTCGACCTGTCAGCTTACAATATAACGTCTAAGTGTAATGGATTAGAATCCTGACGAGTTTTTGAAACCTACCTCAACCAAAAGTTATTTAAGCAACTGCAGGCAGTTAATTATTGACCCAGCTATATCTTGAGGCTTGTATGTTAAGGCCCTTATCCATATCGGATTGTAATTTCGCATCTAAAGTAAAGTATAAGTATAGGTATAGTCTCCCGCTTTGAGCAATACCAATTCAACTTTATCCAATTCTGTATTGCATAAAAGTGGTGCCAATGCTAACCCGAAAGCTCTTCTGCTATAATCAATAACCAAAACGTATGTATCTTTTGCTGCATTCACATTTCGAGGACATTGTCTGTCTATCTTGCCGTCTGACGATGACAAATAAAAATCGGTGCGCAATCCTTTTTCCCTTTGGAAAATCATTTGACTCCACTTTACAGGTTACATTTGCTTTTGCAGATCGCACTCTCTATACTTGGTCCCGATTGCATAAATAATATTTACTATACCTGTAGCGATTGTACACAGCAAACCCTGTTGAGTTTTACCTGTAAGTTGCAGGTTACAACTTGAGAAAAGGTGAGAAAGATTGTTTTGTATCTAAATTCGGAATCTCATTGGTAGTAGCGGCGAAGTGAAGAACACTTCTGGTTTAAGGGTATACATCTACATCATCAGCGTTGTTCTTCTAAGGATATTTCTGTGAATTTGGTAGATGCTTGTGCAGTGGCGATGGTGCATTGCTATACCTACTTCAGTGTAAGCTGCCAAGTGCCACAACCGCTCTACATTATTGGCTGTTGTGGTACCTTGTAGAAAATTGTAAAAGAGAGTCAGAGCGATGGTATGGCAAGGGAGCGCAAAACACTATCTACTGTTAGATCTATATTGGAAAAGAAAAGTTTTTTTTTTTAAAAATTTTTTTTTGTGCGGCTTTTGGTTTTTGGTTTCTTACCACTTCAATATGCGCATCGTCCCGGCAGTTGCAATAGTTTTGTGGTGTACCTATTCGAAGTTGTTTATGTTTGAATAAAACGAACTTTCAATGAGAACTTTTGGAATTCAACTATGACGTGCTTTTCCGTTTTTATATAAAAAATATATAGTTTTTGTTGGATTTTATAGCCGAAATGGATGTTAATTAATAAAATCATTGGCCCTTAGTAATAGAAATCCATAAAGTCGCTCCTAAAGTCGAATTTTGTTAGGTGTAGCTAGGGTACTTTTAAGTTTTCGTAGTAATAAATCAGTTTTAACAAAACTCGAATTTAACGTAATCATTGTGACTCAAATTACCCATTTACGCTATTGTAAGCTAGCACAGCTGATTTTGGCAGAACAACAAACTGCAAATTTGATTTTTCATTTCGAATGTGGTAAATTCATTAATAAATTCCACTTTCATTAATTTCTTTTATCTATTATACATAAATTAGAAAACGTGAAAGGGAGTATAATTGGACTATTGAGGAAATATGTGAACATCGTGGATTCAAAAACCAATAACACCACAATGATAACAAAAAGAAAGAGATTCGTGGAAAATAATTGCCGAAGAAATGACTAGTATTGGTGTCAATTTGCCAATTCGGAAATTACACAGTGGATGAGGATAAAAACTTTAGCACGCTCCAATATATATCGAAGGGAAACGCATGCAACTAGTGGCGGAGTCGAGCCTAAGGAACCATATTGCCTCGTGGGTCTAATGTCGTCGTCAATTAAATGCGTTATCCAACGTACGGTTTCCTTGTCAAATCTTAGAGAAAGACTTATTTGATATGAAGTGTGTGCTTCCAAAAATTTCATCTTACCTTTATTTTTTCTTAAATTCTACATTACTGTAATATTCTAGTGCATTGAATCGTGTTTTCTATTTCTATTATTTTCCGTATTATTAATAATATCAAAATCTTGTAAAATTCGTTCGAACATCATTTTGAAATGTTTGACTGTCACTTTTAAATTCGACTTAGTTACGACTCGGCCATAACTAAATATTTTTCGATTTTAAAAGTAGATCGATCGTTTATTACTACGGATTTCGTGTTAAATTCGAATTTACGTAAAACTCGAGTTTAAATTCGTTTATTACTAAGGGCCATTCAATTTAATATAATCAGATGTTGAAAATGATTTCTTTGTCGCTATGCCTAATCCCCCCTCCCCCTTGATATTTTTATCATGGGGTGTACGCTGAAAACCATCTCCCGATTAAAGACTGGTGGTTTTTGATACAAAGCGCATTGGAATTTTGAAGAACTTGTGCGAGAATTACCCTTTGACCCCTGTCTTATGGATATGCCGTCTGACGCAATGACACCAGAAATCCTACTGCGACAAAACTACCACGTCAACTTTCCCCAGGCAACTGAATGGCTTCGGCCAGACTCGGAGCCAGGGAAAGAATGCCATCGTGTACTCACGAATGGCTCTAAAACCGGACTGGGGTCTGGTTCTGGTCTCTGGAGTCTTCGTGGAAAGCGAGAACATTAGACTACACTACCCCTTGAGTAATCATGCGACTGTCTTCCAGGCAGAGATTTTCGCTATCCTTACACCGCGTCTCCACGAGCAATATTTCATAGCTTGCCATCTGTCATTTCTGATAGAAAGAAATAACGATAGTATGCAATAAAATGTAGGGTGGGCATTTCATATCATACTATTTCCATAGCCATCACACGAAAACACATGCGTCACAACAAAAAAGTACACCCCATAGCATACTATCGATAGCAAGCTATGAGCTGAGCAATAGATGGAATACCATTTTTCATAGAATACTATTTGTGGTCTCCACGAGCAATTTTCATAGCATACTATATGGCAAGCTATGAAATATTGCTCGTGGAGACACGGTGTTATGGCTATGCGCTACATTGTGACAAACAGGTGGAGGGCTAGAAGCATATGCGTTTGCAGTGATAGCCAAGCTGCATTTAAAGCGCTGCTAAACCCTCTTACCTCGTCCAAGTTAGTGCTCGAACCCAAGCTTTCTCTGAACTTGGTCGGTAGGCTAAACACGGTCAAACTTGTTTGGGTCCCAGGTCACACTGGTATCCAGGCAAACGAGATCGC
This sequence comes from Cheilosia soror, assembly GCA_949372485.1. NCBI lineage: Eukaryota > Metazoa > Arthropoda > Insecta > Diptera > Syrphidae > Cheilosia > Cheilosia soror. The sequence continues at coordinate 69,521,732 of OX443562.1, read as the reverse complement.
TGATGGGCTCGCAAGGTTGGGTTCAGAAGAAGATTTTTTAGGATCTGAACCTGCGTTGGGTTTGCCTGCATATGTGGTTAGGTCATCCATTGATACTTGGGTTTCTCGTGAACACAAGTGTCGTTGGCCTGACTGTGCTGGGTGTAGACAGACCAAACGACTGCGTCCGGACATCTGCAAAAGGTCGGCGTCTTTCCTTCCGTCTCTCAGGAGAATCGACTGCAGACTTCTTGTGGGCGTCCTTTCGGGCCACCAAGCTTTTGCCAAACACTTAAATGTGTTGGGCTTGAGCAACACCACCATCTGTCCAGCTTGTGGAGAGGATGACGATACAGCGGAGCACTTCCTCTGTAGTTGTCCTGCCTTTGCTCACATCAGGTGGCGGATCTCAACCTCCGACAAAGAAAAAAAAAATGCATAATCTGATTACCACCTACCTACGCGGTGATGGCCCCTGAATCCCGATGATGGAAAGCAATTTTAAGATGTACTACGTGTGTTGGTAGCCTAGGGCTGTAATTGTGTCAATTGTGCTGCCCATAAAGTAACCACTAAGTGTTGGTGTCTCTCACCCGCAACTATTAAATTGTATATCTCTCACGGATGACGAAAAGTTACCTGCGAGGTAAAGAGTTATCTGATCTATGATACCACAGACGAAATGCGAATAAAGGAAATTGGCGCAATGCCGCTCAGGTCTTAATCCTAGGGCCCGACTTATGAAATATATTTCCTATAATGTAATACTTAAAATGGAGGTGCCCGAAAATACGTACCTTATCGGCTACACAGATGACATCGCGGCAGTGATCACGCATGGGACCGAATATGCTCCAAGGACGGTTAAAGGAAGTCATGAGAAGCGTCCAATTCTCATTGCAAAACTAGGGACTTGACCTTGCACCAGAAAATACCGAGATTGTCCTCCTGACTTTTAGGTAGAACCCCACTATTTTTGAATTACAAGTAAGCCATGATTAAGAAAGAGTCAAGAAGGCTACAGTAGCACTCTTCTCTTGTAAAAAAGCTATTGGGAATAAATGGGGTCTACAACCTCGAGTAACCCATTGGCTCTATATCTCAGTTAAGACCGATACTCACCTATGGGATAATTGTCTGCTGGCGACCATATAAGCAAGGTCCAACGCACAGCTTGTATGTGCATAAGCGGTGCATTACGCACAACACCCTCTGCGGCACTAGACATATTGTTCCATCTATTACCTCTTGACATATTCAGCAAGCAAATGGCAGCGAGTGCAGCCATTCGCCTTAAAGCCATCTCACAATGGTCAAGCAAAGACTTTGGCCACGCCTCTATTCTGAAAAAATTCGAGATCTCAACAGAAAATACTGACACCACCCCATCTCTAAACTTTGACAAGAATTTTCTCGTCACTATCCCATCCAGAGCAACCTGGGACGAAGATACCTTCCCGGAAGATGAATCAGTTCACTTCTATACTGACGGCTCAAAAACCAAAGATGGAGTTGGTGGGGGTGTTTTCTCCGAAAGTCTTAATCTCAAGCTCTCCTTCCGTCTACCAAATTACTGTAGCGTGTTCCAGGCGGAAATTATGGCGCTTAAAGAAGTCTTATCTTATCAAGAAAAACGTCATATCTGTTAAGGATATCTACATATTTTCGGACAGCCAAGCAGCCATCAAATCCTTGGACTCGATCTCTATAACTTCTCTAGTAGCCCTCGACTGCCGATCGTCTCTTACGGAGATGGCCGAACAGTTCAACATTCACCTAATCTGGGTGCCGGGGCATAGAAACATTCCAGGGAATTATAAGGCCGATGAACTCGCTACAACTCAACCCATTCTGTCTGATAAAGGCACCCTAGGGATACCAATCGCTACTCGTAAACAAAAATTGAAGCTGAATGCTATCGAGAGTACAAATCTTAGGTGGACAAGTTTAACCACTTGTCTAGCGACAAAACAAATTTGGCCTAAACTGGATTTGAAACGCTTTAAGAAATTGATCTCTCTCAACAGATTGCATATCGGCACTACAATAGGTGTCATTACTGGACACTGCTTGATAGGCAAACATGCCGCAAGGCTGGGCCTTTTCTCAAACGACTTTTGTAGAAGCTGCATGGATGACGAAGAAGAGGAAACTATCCCTCACCTTCTTTGCTCCTGCCCAGCTCTCTCCCGCAGAAGGAAGCTTCACTTAGGAGCCTTCCATTACAACGACTTGGGTGATCTGACAAGCGTAGACATCGGAAGCCTCTTACGCTTTATAAAGAGCTCAAAATGGTTCAACTAGTAGGGATCTTAGATCCTTATTCGTGGCATCACAATGGACCTATACTGGTCTAAGTGTGTTGGCGTTTTTAGCTGACGGCCACTTTCAACCAACCAACCAACCAACCAACCAAGCCAGGATGCAGAAATGTCCTTGGAAGCGAAGTTGGATACGAATTTCACATATACCTACCGGGAGCAGATAAAATATATGAGAATATGGACTAAAAGACAGATTGGAAAAATGGCTGACTGAACGCATCGGAGATACGGGGAGGCGAATTTCTATGCTCGCCCAATTCCTTACCGGACATAGGTGCTTCGATGCCTTGTAGATATCTAGACGGGCACTAGAAATGGATTTCACTTCGAAAAATTTCTTTGTGCTATCTTAGGCTCTTTTTAAGAACTTGTTTTGCATAACAAGGTTTTTCTGCTTTGCTAGTAATCAAAAACATGTATACAGGGATCAATTGACAGTAAGTGATGGCGTGAAGACTAGCAATAATAGTAGCCCCACGCTTATTCAACTTTTTAAAAAGATGCAAGCTCAAAAATCACATTGATGAAGATGAATAATATTTCGTTTAGAAAATCCGTATATGGTAAGCAATTACATTTCGTAATTAATGTGGTGCTGAATTCTATCCCCATTTGGGATCCCATATGGATGAGTTTTCCATTCACAAGTTCTCCACAAGCAAGCAATGTTCTTTGTAAAAAAAAACACATCCTTCCCACAGCTAATTCGTATCCAATTACTTGCGTAATCCAATATTTCTTCCGATTTTACTGTAATTGCACTCAGACTGCGTACAATCAAAACACTATAGAGTGCTCCCAGAGCTGAAACAACATCACTATGCTGTGCAGTTTGACTTAATTGAGAAATCTCCCTACAGGAGCTCGTTACGTTCAGGTGTGCTCTCACAGTGTATGACTGTCACGCGGAAGTGGAATGGAGCTGGAGCATCACAAACAAGTCGAATAAAAACATACAAGCGAAACTTGAATTTTATCTCGAGTTATAACATCCTGCTACCCACGCAGCCTTAAGTAGGTACATATACAAATGGAATCCAAGGACATTGCCTTTGAAAGGAAAGCATTCTCGGACTCGGACTATACCGACTGGATGGATATAATGTAGGTACCCACATTTGTTTTGAACTCTTCTTTCGTTAATTGCGTTTCCATGTATCTTCTGTTCGGGTGAAAGAAATCCAACCGGCAGAACTGCCCAACGAGACGACATTCATACACAAAGGGTAATTACAATTACACCAACTAATGGATCCCTCCGGACTGGTGTAGTAATATCTCTGGTCGACTCACGCTCAGCGATGGCATTGGCATAGCCGGCGTCTTTCGAATAGGTACATAGGTATGTAGTATGTATTTGTATACGAGCACACAATCATATTCATGGGGTATTCTTATTACACTATTACATTGCGAATGGAACGCTGCTTGTGGGTGGTGACAGGCAGTGTTATAAGGACATACTAATATAACAATTATCAAGTTGACTGAGTCGTTATCGCATGAACAACTCTGCCGTTTGGTGTGTTGTGAGAAGGACATCAACGCTATGTATGTGCGTTGGTATAATAGATACAATATCTGCCTACACGTACTGGGCGAAAAATTAATTTGCATCTGTGCTCTTTTTGGTTAAAAACGTAATTCCCGGCAGGGAATGGACAGAATCATAAGTCTTATAAGTTATTTATCAAAGTCAAATACCTACTTTACTGGCTTGTGAATTGTGACCAGTGTTTGGTTGTATGTAGGTATACGGAATCCTATTTCGCGACATTTATCGGTGCATGCACAGTGTTTTGGTGCTATAGGATGCGTCGAATTAATATCACTATAATGATCTCCAGGAGAGATTTGACGGCTCCTGCTGCTTCGCCCAACAACGTATTACCTATACTATGAATAATATACATATACGTCGACGCCTAACTGTTAAAATGATTTTCGAAATCTTCATCTGGGTGTTCATTGACATATCTTTGCTTCTTTAATAAAGTATAATAGTTGTTTTAGTTGAATTATTTGTGGACTTTCGTGTTTAATTGGATATACATACAATCTACTCAGCTGTATAGTGTATTGGCAATTCTACACATCCATAACGAATTGAGTTCTCGACCGAATATTCTTGGCTACAGACTGCCAGCCTGCTACCTTGCATTCCACCAGCAACTAACCTTTCCAGCAAGGATGTGTTATATTTCGCTGTGTGTCGGCAATTATTGGTATTCATGTGCAAAATTAATTATGAATTTAGCAGATATGAATGTTTTTAGGCACATACCGAACAGACCAACACAGATAAATAATAACGGCTAAGTAATTTAATATTCAACTGTCGAGGGGTTATAGGGTTTGTTATTCAAAAATGAAACAGGATGTTATGACAGTCCAAATGCCATATGGATATGAATTGTATCATTGTACACGGATATTATGCTACTGCATAATTTACAACGTTCGCTATATTCAGTATTCATAGTAGCGATTTTCTCCCAGCAAAAGGAGGTGATAAAGCTTATGCTTCCAACATATTATTTGACAAAAAAAAAAGTATCTTAATGCCCAAAACACACGTGCCGAGTTCATTGTGCAGAAGAGTTAAAATACACAATGTTCTTATGTGGCGATACAAGCCTCTGCGATATAAAGCCTCAATGAAATAAGGCCCAAATAATATACAAAATTAAATAAACCCTCAAAAAATTATACAGGAAACAACAACAAAAACGATGTTTAAAAAAATTTGGGGTGTTATTTCCTTTTTTGGGGCGATATTTGCTAATGAAAATGGGATTTCATTATGAAATAAGACCCCAAGAGAAGAAATGAAATAAGACCCCAAACGAAAAACAAAAACATTAGGGGGGGGCATTATGCCCCTACCCATGCAACCCCCCAGCTTAGGTTTACTATCAAATTTGGGGCCTTATTCAATTTTGTTTTGGGAACTTATTTCATCGCAGTGGGGCCTTATTTCATATTTGAAATTTGGGTATTATTTCATTATAAAATAACACCCCAAATTTGGGGCATTATTTAATTTTCTCTTTTGGGGCCTTATTTCCTGCAGCCGGGATACAAATGTAAATTCTGCACCCCACCGCAGTATTGCAACATGTCTCTATTTCTAAATCCAGTGCACGCACAGGAGCACACCTACCCATTGAAATAAATTAAATTGACTTGGCAGCATCGAATTTTTAAACTCAGCTAGGAGGAAGAGAGAGACAGGAATTATTTGTCGTTGATGTTTTACTCTCGTATTTTTCCCCACATTGACAGCAACCTACGCAAATCGAATTCTGCACATCTGTTTCATCTGCAGAACTGCTTGCAGTGAATCGTTCAGAATTTCTGCACGTGTGTTTTGGACGTAAGCCGGTTGAGTCGAATTAGATTTTTATTAATGAGCACAAAGAATAAAATGATCCTAGGCCTAGTTTCTCACAAGCATTCGTTTGTGTAAATTGTATTTTAAAAAATAAAATCTCTTATGAAGCTCAAATTTTTGGATTCGATCTCTATAACTTCTCATCTCTTACGGAGATGGCCGGACAGTTCAATTCTCACCTTCTTTGGCTGCCGGGGCATAGGGACATTCCAGGGATGAACCCACCAGAATAAGAACGACTATACTGGGATAAAGGCACCCGGGGCATACTGCTTTCAAAGAAAAATGAAAGCTGCATGCTTTCGAGAGTGCAAATCTTAGGTGGACAAGTGGAACTACAAACCATGCAACTGACTTCCCAGTGGTGGTTCATTATAGACATGACAAGAAGCCATTGGAGTGAATAATACTTGCATAATATATATATAATAATAATATAATATAACTTGCAGATTGGTTGTTAAAGCAGCCAATGAACAATCGTGTAAGGAGTTCGGCAGAAGGTTAAAAACTAATCACAGATCTGCGAGGACATCTTCTGGTCTGGCAGACTATCCGCCGTTTTAGAAGAAGATAGGGAAATATTAGAGAAAAAGACTCGTCGATTTTCAAATTGGGGTTATAAGGAAGAACGAACTTGGTGCCAAAACTAATTGGTCGGTTTTTTTTATTTAGTATATTTGTTATAACTCAAATGCGCAGTAGCGTAGTGGTCAGTGTGCTGGACTACTATGCGAGGGGTCCCCGGTTCGATCCTCGGAAAGACACAAATTACATTGCCCCGGTGCACACTTGCGATTTTCGACGCAGCAGCAGCGCAGAGGCGACTTAGCGGCAAAATGATCGCAGTGGTTTGATCACATTAAACGCATGTTCCCAACTCGTACCATAAGGGCACCAGGTAGTCGTGGTCTAAGTAGGCCAAGAATGAAATGGCTAGATCAAGTCTGAATGATTTAAAGTCGATGGCGAAAGATCTAGAGTTGGAGAAGATGAACCTAATTGCACAAGAGGCAGCAGTAGAAACCTAAAACTTACGGCAACTTTTTGGAGGTTGTGATTATGTAATGACATAATACTGGTGTTGTCGTCAGAATCATCAGAAGTCGTTCAAAACTCTATTTACCTAAGTATATCCGTCTGAATTTTAAGGCGAATTAAAGAAGCCGCTGTTCCATTGAAAGATTTTGATTGCATTACGAATACGATTCCATCCCTTCGCATATCCTTCGCACCTTTAGTGTATATGTTCAATTCGTCAAAATAAAGTCAAAATAGTACGTTTACACCGCACCTAAATTCATAATTTCGGCTAAATTCAACATTTCCGGCCAAATGTTCAACATTTCGCCATATATTTTCCAACATTTCGAAATGCTGGATTTCAGCGAAATGTTGAATTTCATTGCTGCATTTGTAAGTTTGTCAAATCGAATCAAACCTATTTCTGATGACTTTTGGGCTCACTGACAAAAAAAACCGCTGTAAAACTAGATTGTAAAAGCTAAAAAAATAGGAAGTAGGAAAAATATGTCTGGATAGTGAATTATCAGTAGTATTCATGTTTAGATTAATATTAATTAATTAATTTCTTAAATTAATTCTTTAGGTACAAACCACAAAAAACACAAAAAACATCTGTAGGTATCAATCCTGATACTAGCTGTCATTTGAAATGCTGAAGTTACAGTGGGAACGCAAAATTGGATTTCGAAATTTTCACCCCTATCGGGAATAATATTTCCCCCGAAATGTTTCCCTTTTTCACAAAATAGGTATCGTAAATAATTTTCGAAAGGGAAAATAAAAATTCCGTCGGAAAAAATAGGTATCGTGAATGATTTCGAAATCAAACAAAAAATTCCGTCGGAAAAATAGCTATCGGGAATAAATTTCCGATGGAAATATTATCGTAAATTTCCCCGAAATATTCCGCTGGCATTTCGTCAGGGAACTTTAGCTAAGGAGCAGCAATGTAAGTGTTTTTCTGCAAAATATTTAGAAAAAATAATGCATATTGTCAGTTTTAATGAAGGTCAAACACAACAAGTACAAAACAGCTGCAGATTATTCTAAATCATATGGAAAAAAATATCCGGATATAGCAAATGAATTTATACAAAGAAAAAAAGCAAAGCCTTTTGTAAATAGATGATTCGCCTAATCCAACCTCGTGGTCGTTCCCTCTCCAACCTGGTAGCCGCCTTCAGCAAAAAGCGCAATCATGCGCTTAGCTAAGTAATGGGGAAACTCCGAATGAGTTTTTGGTTTGCGGCAAAGACGGGTAAAGGTGCTAGTACACGGCATGTAGCAAGCCACGTATGTATGTAGCACTGACGTCAGTGTATGGTCCCAATGGCTACATGCCGTGTACAAGCTCTCTTTGTGCACTCTGGGTTGACGTCAGAGCTACAAACGTATGTGCTACATTCCGTGAAGTATATATATCAAAGGTCTACACTAGCTCTTCACCAGATATCTTATCTGGTGCTGGTCTGTTTAAGGTCCGAAGATTCTATGTCTTCCTCTTCACTTCCTCATGCTCTTTCATCGCTAATAAAAAATGCGCACTTCTAAATATATCAAAAATATTATTTTAATTTTTTAAAAACTACTCTCTCTCTTGTCAAAACATTCGAACATATTTTCGAAAGTACTTTTCTGATTCCCGGGGAAAAAAAATTCCGATGGAAATTCACGATGGGTAGATTTAATTCCCGGGAACAAAAAACATTCGGGGGAAACATTTTTCCCTCGGAATTGCCGATAGGGGTGTTTGTCTGCTGAAATGTTGAATTTAGGTGCGGTGCAAATGTAATATAAGCCAATAATTACAAACACTTTTAGTTCGTGTCACAAAATTGACACTACTTAACGAAAAATAAAATTTAAATGCAATAATTAACAAGTATTTATTTTTCTATCCTCTGACAATAAAACAGCTATAGGCAAATATCGAAGCCTTTTCTTTATCAAAAAACTTTACATGATTTTGTGCAATTTTTAAAAGTGCTGAAAAAATTCAATTTCAAAAAGCCACTACAGTACAGCCTTTTGTCTTAGAATTGTCCAAACTTCACACATCGAACGTATCTTCAGGCAATCACACTCGGATGGACGTATTGGTTTTGCTTTTGGCCTAGTGCATTCGGAGAAGCTTGGGTAGGGGCATCGAGGTATGATACAATTTGCTGGGCCGCGCATTATTTTACACCTGATATCTGATCGAACACCACGACAACCAGGCAGAGCTATCTTCAGACAGTTCTTATTTTGCTTCAAGTCCTTTTGCCGACAACAGGTCATTAAATCCGCTTTGCTCTTCCCCAAACATTTTGCAGTATCTGGCCTAGACTGCCGCGATCTACGTTCTAGCGGGGGATACTTTTCTTGAGGATACTCGCAAACTACAGTTGGTTTGATTTTACGAGCCGGACACTCGACCCAGGTTTGTTGATATTTCCGTTTTGCCTTATCGGATGGCTTGTAGTATAAAGCATCGAATTTAACTGGAGGACAAACGGCGAGCGATAGATCACATTTTGGAGTTTCCCACATCGATTTAAATTCTTCCTTTTTGGGCGCCTTACGTGGTGGCAGTTCGTTTTTGTTGTCTTTGCAAGCGTTGATGCGGATTTTGCTTTTGGGACATTTAGATTTGCTCTCCAAACATCCGCTTATATTGCGAATGCGGCAGAGTAGTGGGTTGGCGTTGCTTCTCAGAAGACCAATGCGGGTGCTGTTTATGGCCAAACGACTCATTGTGGGTTTTTATTTAAAATTCGTCTTCACTAGAAATTTTGAATGGAGATAATTAATTTTTTTTGTTCACTTTTCCGTTGGAAAATTTCAGCCTAAATGAATAAATTTTGAATCGAAATTCGACGATTACTTTTATGAGAGCGGATATTTTTTTGTTTTCATAATAAGGGGCAAGTGAACGTGGTTATATGCACGGTAGACGAATAGAAATGAAAAAATGCTTGGTTATAATACAGCCAATTATCTTAAATTAGCTTTGTTGGGCAGAGTATGCTATCAGTAACTGCGAATATTTGTCTCGTTCGAAGGTTGAACCGAACGAGATAGGTATTATTAGATTAGATTAGATGATTAATCGGGAGAGCCTTAACCGGCCTTGGCACTGCGGCCTCTCTAAAGGAGCCTATTGTGCCATCCCTGGTAGGGTCCTAGAGCCATCTTTTTACTCCGGAGACAGTCAGGAAGACAAGTATCTTCTCTGGGGGTAATTCAGCAAGATTTGCCGAGGTAAAGATTTCTTCGCCAAAAACTTTCTTTCTAAGGTGGAAGAGAGCCGGACATTCCATGAGAATGTGAAGAGAGGATTCATCACTCTCTAGGCACAGTCTACATGTGGGCTCTGGTCAGCGTTGCCGAAGTGGCACGATCGTGCTTTTTGGACACGCAAATTTATTTGTGGCACTGTGGCACGCAAAAATTGAAAATGGCACGTTTTCATCACTTCTCTAACCTTACTCAAATAATTAAAGCTCGTGTAAAGGATCATTCACATGAGAGCGACCAACTACCTACGAACGAACGAATATTCGCAAGCTGGCTCTGGTCCAGCGTTGCCGCCGAAAATAAAAAAATCGTGCCACTTTTTTCAGAGGAGCGTGCCCTTAGCGTGTCCAAAGAAAAAATATGTTTTTTTTTCACATTTATGCCGCCAAGCCAACGCCAAACAGAAACAACGAAGAAACAGTTAAGGACCATTCACTTGAGAGCAAACGAACGAATTGCTGAAATGCGAATAAACTAGCGAATAACACATTGATACGGACGTAACCTTAAATTAGACATTGCGGGTAGAAACTGATGGCTGAAATTCGCGAACTGCCGCGACCTAGAAAAGTGTTCATGTGAACGGACTGTCAAAACTTGCGAATATTCGTTCGTTCGTAGGTAGTTGGTCGCTCTCATGTGAATGATCCTTTACACGAGCTTTAATTATTTGAGTAAGGTTAGAGAAGTGATGAAAACGTGCCATTTTCAATTTTTGCGTGCCACAGTGCCACAAATAAATTTGCGTGTCCAAAAAGCACGATCGTGCCACTTCGGCAACGCTGGTCTGGTCTCTGGTGAGACTCCGATTCGGTGAAGGTGTTTTTTCATAAGACCATGGCCAGTAATAATTCCTGCCAGGATTCTTAGGTTGTTTTTACCCAGATTAGTTAGAAAATAGGATTTTCTGGGGGAGAATTTTGGGAAGAACTGTTTGGTGCAGTTCTGCCCAGGTGTTTTAAGCCAGAGTTCATTAGATTCGATTTGAGCTAAGCTCTTATGTATGTATGGTTGAGATAGGCATAGTCAGGGCCGAATCGTTTCCTGCGCAAACGAGCAATACGTGCCGGAATTTGTTTTTGTTTCGAGTGTAAAATCGGTTGAACCCGTAAACGTATAGCTCGTTCACGGATGAGCCGATTCGGCCCCAGAACGATTTCTTGGCTTTTTTTTCTTGGTTGCGCCACCCCCCACTGGATGTGAATATTCGATGCCAGGAGTGCGCCTCAACGTACTTGTCCACACCCTACGTCCTTCAACCACTTTCCCCGGGGGATAGCCGTTGGGTAGGTATTAATTTGCAGGCTACTTCGGATTTTCTTAGTTTTTCAAGGAGCTTACTTCCCACCAGTCATGTTCCGACTTCAGCATCTATACATACAATAAAACTGTAGGAATTTTCGTTGTCAGCTAAAAACTCCAACGCTACTTGACAGATTTCAATGAAACTTTTTTTTAAATGTTCCTTAAGACTGTGAGACTGCTATAGGCTATGTCGTTTATAGCCAAGTCCTTAGGAACAGTCTTTAGCCAAAATGTATATACATACACTAGAATGAAACACTCAAAGTGTAATTTTAAATGAACCAAATATAATTTTGTGCGAGCGGGCAAGGCGAGCACAGGTCCAGATAGTATTACATATGTCTTATTAAGAATTGAAGGCTTGCTAATCAGTTTGTAGGTCCATCTGCCTTTTGCCGTTATATCCCAGCAGGCTTGTCATAGTGGAATAGATGTTTCCCTTCCTTCTCCTTTTACCATTCTACTATATCCTTTCCAACCCGCTGTCGATAATGTCAATGGGGTGGGGATCATTCCATTGAGTGAAGGCAAACAAGAAATAATATCATTTCCCGCTTAATTTGGGGAGCTGCCCCAACCACCAGTTTCTGTTAGGACATTTTGTCGAGTTTGCGGCTGACTAATACCATTTTGTGATTCTGGCATCTTCTTCATCAGTAGCGGACTATATCTCGTGGATATGCTTGGCCACCATTATCACTGCAATATCATCAGCAAACTTAATCATCGTAACTCCTTGAAGCAGCGTTAGTCGCATCAGGGCTTCGTCGTACATTATATTTTACCAGGAGAGGCCCAAGAACAGAGCCTTGTGGTAGTCCCGCGTTGTAGGTCCTAACTCCATTGGGAGTCTGATACCTTAACTTTCTATCGGTAAAGTAATTTGCAACTACTTATGTTCACGCAGGCAACACGGCGCTTCCATTCTCGCCAACGACATCCTTTTGTATGAATATAGTTCGCCGAGTTAAAGGCATTTTTAACGCAAGGGTTTTTTAAGGATAATGAATGCTACACCAGACAGATTACAACAGAAAATATTATAATTATCTATTATACCTATACTCGCGCTCACCCATGTTGGCTTTTGGCGACAATAATTTGATATTTAATACAGGTGCAACTGATGCCGAATGTATCATTCTTGCCCCCTGCAATTCACTCTATTTCAAATACAAACAATGTTGCATACACCCCAAATAGCAAACATCACTTTACCGCTCGGAGGTACAATTTGCGATATACAAAGTTCCATTAACCATCAAGGGCGTTGGATCCGGCCAAATGCTCGAATAATGAAAAATCCTAATTACCACTGACATCAAATCACAGTTGGCAGGATGATGACATTCCTCTGATGTTTGATTTTTGTCGGGAGTCGTGTGAAGATGACGATGATGATGCCTTGTGGCTGGTAACACAACAGTGTTCCTGTTTTTTTTTTTTCTTTTCTAATTCCATTCGGGGGTGTGTTGTACAACGATGCCCTCAGTAATAGATATTATGTACCTTGCATTGAAATGGAATTCGAATTTGTGTCAGTTTAAAATTTAAATTGCTTGAGAGCACAAAATGACAAATTGCATCCCATCACTGGGGTGTGGGTGAGTATTTTAGAATTATGATTGCAACCCCGCCTATAGCTATAGCCGTTTTCCAAAGATTTCCATTAGGCTATAAGGATGTCTTCGTTTTGTATCCTATTTACTATTCACTTAGGGCATCGAATCCAGCCGAACTTTTACGAAAATCAAATAGCCCTCCTCGCAAATAAAATCATCGTCCTTTCGCGAGGGTGGATTTATATTTTCGACTGATCCCATATATGAGAGAGGGCTCTATCACCATCGCAGATTGAAAATTTAATTGTTTGTTTGTTATTTGCATATAAATTTGGCATATGGCCGGATATTTGAAAAGGGATCGCAACAAGCGTCTGACTTAAAAATAACCCACACTCAGACCTTCGCGCCATTGTATTCTGCTTTAGCTCCTTCAAGTGGTGGAAAATTTTCAAAATTTTGGGGTCGTGTCCATTGTGTGGCTGGGATATTTGTGCGTAATCTTTTGCCAAGTGAAAAACGTGGCATCGTGAAATATGCTAACGAATTATTTATCAACAGTAAACAGATCATCCGCTTTGGGTCCTTTTTACATATGCCTGCGGACTTAGCACGGAGATGATAATGATGATGATGAGATGATGGTGGGTGGTGGCGTTGCGTCGGTCGTCAGTGTCGGCACAATACAAACGTCGACGTTTTAATTTGTACTTGGAAAAATATTTGCACACACGAATACTGATGGCAGGGATGATAATTCAATTATATCCTGGTGAATTAAAAAACGAAATTTCAAAATCTCCCAATCTTGGGTATGTATAAATGGGTGATGGGATGAGTGCACATTGGCCAGATTATAGTCTCACCATCCCCGACACACCATTGAGGTACGTAGAAACTTGGAATTGAAATCAATGTTTCTGAAGGGTCTTATACAGCTTGGTGTGGATGCCTGGATGCCTGTTTGCGATAGGAAATTTCTAAGGATATGTAGGAGGATTTACTTTTAATTTGAATATCGACTGCGATGGCTTCGAAGGTATTTTTCAATCTAGAAAGTATATATGCAAACCAAGTCAGTATAGTTACACACATATCCCCTTGAGATGGCACATCTACTTGAAGCTGAAAGTGTATGTGTGTGATGTGAAAATTCGTCCTATTATGGTATTTGCTTGTGAATCTGGTTGTATTGTGCAAGCGGATTAATTTGAATTGACCCGAATGCGAAGTTTGCGGTACGTGTGGACTATACAACTGCGCTCTGCCATGGAGATATTTTTTTCGGGTTAATGCTTCTGAATTGAGTTGGTGTGACAAGTTGATTTATTTACTGCTTGTTGGTGATGACGAGGAACTTTTTCTTCAGGATTATGGTAGACATATCTGGAGTAGGTGAAGTGTAACTTGGTGTATACTTTTGTTGTTTACGTGTGAGGAATTAATTTATTGCTACGAGTGTAAAAGTTGTGTGATGTTGCTCAAGTGCTTAGTGTCAAAATCAGATTAAATTCAGAGGAAAGAGAATAATTAAATTCGCACGTTTGTGTTTATCGTCATAAAATTAAGAAGTGGGTTGAGTGCGTCAGAATCATATGCTTTGTCAGATGTACCTACCTTTAAACGGTGGAAATACCATCGAACTCGACTCAATTACAAACGGCGGGGATGAAACGGAGATCTGCGGGACCTGATGCCGATTATAGTATGCCACCGAAATAACTAGAAAGAGCGAACATACATTTCAAACACCATTTCGTCCTGGATGCCAGAGCACTTGCTATGTCTAACTTGAAGGAAGGTGCCCGATATCCCAGATTATGGGTAGATGCAGTGACCATAGCCCGGATTATGCCCGATTTCACAGTGACCGCACTTAACTGTGAAGGATTTGACAAGATTGGATTTTTCTTTTCGTTTTACGAGTTAAATTAAATAAAATAATTTCTTCTTCGGTAAAGTTAGACGCCAGAAAGCCAATCTCCAATGACAATTGACAAACTGCGTCATATCATCAAGGAAGATATAGCGTATACCTATACCTATGATCAAAACAGAACAGAGAACCTACTAAACAGAACCCGCCCAGATATCGCCAGAATCACGGCAATAACCACGGGGCATTGGCCAATTGGAGAGCATGCGGCCAAATTAGGTATCCCATACAACCCTCATTGCCGCAGCTGCGGAAATACAAACGAGAAATAAACTCTGTCTCACTACCTTTTCAGATGTCCTGCTCTAGCAAGAGCCAGACTGAGCGCACTGAACCAACCATTCTTTAACGACCTTGGCGACATCTCGGGTAAGGTTAGGTTAGGTTAGGTTGAATAGGGTATGAGTTCATCACATTGGACTAGGCACCATATTGGACCCATCACCATCCCTGGCGAACCTTAACGGTCAAATAACCTAAACCACTTCGCCAAAACAATTAATTTTCCTACAGAACTTGAAAATTGCCTCAATTTTGTTCGCGAGGCCAACCTCCTCCAAATTGTCGAAGAAGTACCTATCAAGGTACATATTTCCTCCTGTACCGAGCAATAGCTTGACATTCACAGAGGAGATGAGTTAGGTATATCCTCTGTGGCCTGTAAGTTTTCACAATACCTGCACAAGTGCACATGTCTGTATCTGTTAGACCTAATCTCATTAGCTTGCTTCCTTAGAAGACTGTGCCCGGAGAGTATCCCTATTGCCATTCTTAGCCTTGATGTGCTGAGCTTTAGTAATTCTACAGATTATTCTTCCTATCTAGCTTAGGCCACAGAGCCTTTGAGACCCTGTGCCCTACTATATTCAACCATCTCTGATCTGCCCTATTTTTGATATCCTCGAGAATAATTCTCTTGGCCACGGCTATTGGTGGTCTTATGCCCTCAATTGTTTCATTAGGTGAAAGCTCAGCTCCGGTTTTCGCCAGAACATCAGCCCGTTCGTTACCCTCAATATCGCAGTGTCCGGGCCGGGTACCCAAAACAATCTGACCTGGTTCTGCGCTCAAAGTGCTCTGAGCATAGTGCGGCAGATTCTGACTAGTTCAGATTTGATGATAAAGCACTGTAGCGTCTTTAGCGCAGCCTGACTATCAATGTAGATAGCGATATTCTTGTTGGATATTGATCCCATATCAAGTAGATCCGCAGCTTTGAGCACGGCCAGAACCTCTGCCTGGAACACACTGCATGTATCCAGAAGTCGTAATGACACGTGTAAGTCTATATCCCTAGAGTTAATACCTGATCATGTACCCTCCTTAGTTTTGGAGCCATTCGTATAAATCGAGATTTCATTGTCATTCGAAACCTCATTCTTTTGCCAGTCCTCCCTATCTGGGTATTGTACGGAGTGTCGAAGTCAATTTCCCCCAAACTTTCATCCGTTTTATCGGGGATGTTGGAAAAAGATTCCATTAGTATGGAGCTATCTCCTACCTGTCTGGTTTTGAAAAACCCTGCGTTAGTTAGTCGAAGCGCACAGGGGTAAAAGATACATAAACGCCTCAAGTGCAGCTGTGGGTGTGGTGCGTAAAGCACCAGAGTGATGGCAGTGCAGGATGTTCTTTGTACCCTGGTCACCATATCCCGTATATAATAACTTATTTGTGGCTTTCCACCAAACAAGAACCCCATAGGTAAAGATGGGTCTAACCACCATTATGTATAACCAATGCATCATTGTTGGACTCAATTCCCACTTTTCTCCCGCTGTTCTTTTACAGACGAAGAGAGCATTATGAGCCTTTCGGACTCTTTCCTGAACGTTAAGTTTCCAATTAAATTTTTTTATCTAGGACCATACCAAGATATCTTGCGCTATCCGAAAGAGAACGCTCCACTCCACCAATTCTGGGTAGTTTGAAGGGTGGTATATTGTATTTTGTATTTTTTTGTTTTTATTTATATTGTATCTCGGGTAAAGGGATACATGATCTTATCCGCTTTCTCAATTCTACAGGTTGCTTATAGGAACTAGGAGCCGACCGGACAACATCCGTAACAATCACCACAAAGTAACAAAACGGCACATCCTAGTGCTAATTGGGTTCAATGGCATGAGCCGCCACTTCTACCTACCTACCGGTTTCCCAATCTGGAGATTTTGGGATGTTTTCATGTACCCGTTTAAAGATGTATTCTACGTAACAGCCATGACCCGTCAAGAACTGGGTAAGATAGAATTTATTTCGCCACGAGTTCATTTAATTTATGAATCGGTCACTGGTATGAGACGATGTGGCCGCATCTTCCCTTTAACTGCGGCTTTTGTATACATTCTTTTAACGTCGTCTGCCTTGCTCAGTTCTTAGCGTTTTTATTTCTTCACCGAGCAAATCAATAGGTTTAATGCACTAAAATGGTAGGCGGACCTAATGCCGCGTATGACTTAACTTTTGTGCATACTTTACCATATTTCCACTGCGTACATGAGTATCCAAGAACTCCTGCATTAAGTAGTCTCGTATTCCGTGTCGGGCCTCCGATGTTACTCATCATCATCAGCCTTGAAAGTGCACTAATAATTTTTGACGACTTTTTGCATATATGATGGTCGAGATGGTGTTTAAAGCTTATGCAAGCATTTGAGTTTGGGTTGAGTATTGTAAATTGCCTGAGAAACGAAAAATAGAGGTCTGTTCTTTTCTACTCAAACTTAAGGTAAACCTAAATGGACTTTAGATTTAAAAGTCTGACTGAAAAGTGCGCACTTAGAAGCCATTCAAGTGGGAGCAATTTTAGCATATCAATGCTTTGCTGCAAACTATAGTGACATTTGTGCAATGCCTGCAAATCAATAATTTTAACCAGTTTCAGAAATGGAAAACTAGGTACTGGATAACCCCAAATGAGATGCTTATTTTACTATTGTTACACATTTTGATTTAGGTTTTGTCTCTCATTCAGACAAAGGCTGAACCACTGAGGAAATATCCATAATATTTAGAAAGTCAAATGAACTTATAGCAGGTGGTGTGGTAATGAAATCCGTTCGTTCTTTTACCAGAATACGGACAACAATTATATGCATAATTAAACTAACATATTTCTCTAGCCAGTTCAATTAGTTCACACTAAAGTGTATACTGACTTTTATAAGCTTGTCATCTTGAATTAGTTTTTTTTTTTTATAAATTAGCACTTCTCGTAAATTTTCAATAACCAGGCATTATAAGCACAAAGGAAACCCTGCCACACATGAAGAGAGTTAATAATACAGTACTACCCCGACAATGTGAACCGGAAAAAGTTAGAATTGCATACTCTAAAATGTGAACTCAAAACCAATTCCTGATACTCGAATATGTGAACTTTTATTTTACAATTTACCCCTATTTTGGTTTAACTGTATGTCCCGTCTGAAAAATCATTCAGTTTAGTTTTTTTAAAGTTATTTTTTAAAAATCAAGTCAGAGATCATTCCAAAAAGCATGAAATGCAACGAATTTGTTCACATCCAGAAATGTTAACCCCTCGAAAATGCTAACTGTTCATGTTTTAATTAGTTCACATTATCGAGGTAGTACTGTATTCTAATTATGTGGCACCTTATTATTTGAATTGTTTGAAAGTTAAAAGGAAAATTAGTTGCCTTGGCTTAATAACACTGCAACAACTGTAATTTAGTCAATTTTGTTGCAACGTACATTGTAAGTAGAAAGTAGGTACATTTTATGCTGTAATTGCAAACGCCCTCTCTAAAACAAGTTAAAAGTTACTATTTTTAATTAGATGCTTTTTTTGTTCGGTTCTTTGTGAGTGTATAACTACATCACTCAAAATTATGTTCAATGAGCAGATGAAGTTTCCTCTAAGTAATAATGTATGACATGAGTTCACAAATTATATTTACATTTTAAAGGGTGTCCCATAATTAACGCAAAATGTAATTTTGAGAGAAAATACAAATTTTTAATTAGGCTTACATACATAGAGTATACAGATTGGGGTTATGTATGGAATAGCACATCGGATAAGTGGCAGCTACGGCCTTGCTGGCACATACGGGTGCAGGGAAATAAGTCCCTGGGAATTAAGTCCACTGAGGCACTTAGTTGCCACTAATTGGGAAATAAAGCCAAACGGATTGTGGATGCAATTGTTTCTCAACAATTACTCGTGGGTTTTTTTAGTCCCGAATGCTACAATTTTGACGATTAACGAAGCCATCAAGATGACAAACCAGCTTCATCACTGAAGATGATTTTGCGGACTATAGCTGAAATACCTTCATCATTTTTAAAATATTGCTCAACGATGAAAATGCGCTGTTCTTGCGTATAACCTGTACTAACCCCGAACTGTCAGCTGTCAAATAATCTTCTTTTTTTTTTTGTTATCTATTACTGTACTATGGCGCAAACTTCAAATTTTGCGTGAATTATTATATGTATCTAGTTGTAGATCTGAATATCTAGAGTACTTAATTATAATGTTAACTATAGTTAACATTTTCTTATATGAACCATCATGGGTATTTTTATTTTTTTTTTATTTTTTTTGTAAAAGGTCGCTGGAAATAAGAATCATCGAGAGTCATGCGAATGGACCCTAACATGATTAAAAAAAACACTCGCAAAGACTGATGACTAAGAAATATAATCTATCTAATGCACACACACTATATTTCAAAGTTTTCTTTTGCTAATTTATGCATTTTAGCTATTTAAGATGCCGGTTTAAGGGTAGTGATGCGATTACATGAGAACACAAGCGTTCTCATTTTAGCCTCTCATTATAATTCCGACTCTCACCTCCACGTTGGTTACTGTTAGGTGCCTAGTCATCCGACTGGAGATGTGTTGACCAACCACTGTGGAAAGGTGGTTGGTGGCAGCTTAGATGTTATCAATGATGGCTTCTACAGTTCCAGCCAGGTCTGCAATTCAAGGTTGGGGGTCGGATAATGTGTAACTCATCAAATGGTAATAAGACCTGGAACGTCAATGGACTACGATAAAAAAAAGTATGTAAACGAACGATTACTCTAGGAAACCGCTGCTACGAAACCCTTATCCTCCCAGTTCTGCTTTCTGGCATCGAATATTGAGCGACACTATGGGGGTCCTTCGACAGAAAAATATTTCGGCGGATTTTTGGTCCTGTCCCTGTGTACGAAGATGGAGAATTGAAAAGAAAATACAACTGCGAACTCTATGAGCAGTACCAATATGTGGATGTAGCCCAAAAAGCCAAAATACGTCGACTACATTGGCTCGGTCACATAGAGCGATTGAAGAATAATGCTTCAGCTTAGAGGTCCTCGGCGCCATTATAGAGTCTGAAGAAATATTTTTTCCAAAAAAATCATACCCATATTCAAGATGTAGTCAGGTAACGGAACCCTTGTAAATTAACAAAGAAATACATATCTACTGCATAAACATACGTATACTAACTTCAACATTATTGATGAGTTTTTTTCACCCCGAACTGACAAGTGAAGGAGGCAAATATACGAAGAATTTCGAATTTAATTGCCACTGAAGTTTTGGCCTTTACAAAAATATACCGTGTGTGAATACAGATCGGGATTTGGGTAGTAATTTTTGAGAAATATTAATAAAACGGCTGTATTCGAGTTTTTTGAGAAAAACTAAGTACGTGA
Organism: Cheilosia soror; assembly: GCA_949372485.1. Taxonomy (NCBI): domain Eukaryota; kingdom Metazoa; phylum Arthropoda; class Insecta; order Diptera; family Syrphidae; genus Cheilosia; species Cheilosia soror. The sequence goes on along the minus strand of OX443562.1, from coordinate 69,501,255 downwards.
TCATGTTTAGAATGCTTATGTTGTCTTAAATATGTATTTTAATCAAAATCGTTAGAGCGGGTTTTTGTAAAATTATGCTGACAAATGTTACAATTTGGAGTCGAAAAACACTGTTACTAAACCGTTTAGCTGATAACTGAGTAGGGCGTATTCTTCAGGATATAAACATTACCTAGCAGTTACATTTCCATCCAAATCGAAAATGGCGTTTTCGAGATGTGAGCAGTTTTTTAAAGTATCTACCTTTTTTAGCGATTGGGGTGGAAATCGAAGGACGCATTCATGGTTCAAGAAACACTATATTGCAACCGTTTAGCTCAAAACTGAGCAAATTGTATTACTATAGATTTAAGCATTACCTGCCAGTTACATTTTTATCATAATCGAAATTGGCGTTTTTGGGATATGAGCAGTTTTTTAAAGTACCTACTTTTATTATGGATTTAGCTGGATATCAAAGGATGAAGTCTTTTTAGATAAGAACAGAGTTTGCTATCAAGCTAAGAATGAAGCTTACCTTAAAAATAAGTTTTTGTTAAAATCTTTAGTACCGTTTTCGAGAAAAACCAGTTTTCAAAAGTGCCGTTGCTTGAATTTTTTAGCGAAAAGCTAAAATGTAATGTTAAGCATGCCTACATTAACTCAACTATCAATTATTTTGGCTCAAATCGTTAGAGCCGTTTTCGAAAAAATCTAAATTGTGTAATATTTCGTAAAATTTGTATACCCATATGGGAAGTACCGTTAATATTATAAAAAAAACTGCTAGCAAGAAGCCAACAGACTCAAAATACGAAGTTTGAAACAAATCCGTCCAAGCGTTTAGATTCCCCAGGGAGTGGGACGGACAGAATTGCGAGACCCACTTTTTTGAGTTCCCCTTCCATCGTAATATCAGATTGATCAAAATCTCGAAGTTCGAAATTTTGTACGTAACGTATACCTACGAGAAAGTTAAAAAGCGCGAAGTGTCGTTTCACAAATGTTTGTGTCTAATATAATAACAAAACTGTATAGCTTACTATATGCCTACTCGTAGTCATATATATGTCACATTTCCATATATCCTTATGATGAAACGCAATATGCGAATATAATACGCTCTGTATAAACACATAGAAACAGCCATAATTTTACATACCTACTCTTAGAATAACACTCATACAGTGGTTATTTTGTTCGTTCTTAAGGACAAGTTTTAGGGACAAGCTCTTTGCTGATGTCCATCATATATATATTTTTTTGCCACTCAGCGTCATACCAGACTCAGGCAATCTGTGGTTCTCTATTTGGGTTTGTGTGCAACCACTCTGAGGGAGGACTCTTTGTGTCTTCCATTTTTGTATATTTTATGCTCTATTTATTTTTCATCTCTATATGTTATTTTCCTGGAGTTTTCTCTGATTCCATTGTCAAAGATATCATGATGGATGAGTTTTGATTTTTCCATTTCCTTTTATAGTGTATAAGTATAGGTACGATGAATCTAGGTAAATCAAATATTTTAGTTTTCCAATGCAAAATTTAATAAAAAGATCTCCCAAAATAAATATTTTCAGAAGGAAATGTTTTCCAGTTCAAGGTAGGTAGGTATATATAGATACCTACTGAAGGTTTATGGTCAAATTCGCTGTAGGTATATGTGACGTGTACTTTGAAATTCCATTTAAATTTAATTAGGGCGGATATAATGCAAATGCCAATTAATTCAAATGGTTACTTACAGACTCTCTTGGTAGTCCTTTCAATTTCCTTGTTTTAGTTTCTTGCTTATTGGTTATCAAAAAGGAATTCGGCCCCATGAACATGAACAAACCAGCCTAGGGAATTTATTGGAATATTCTCGCAATTTTGCCAAAGTAATCAAGGGTCGTTAAATAGTTTCGGTCAATCTCAAGGCACTGCCACCGTTAAATAAAATAATTTCAATACATAACTTACAATAATTAAATGTGGCGGTGTTAATTTCAGATTAGGCCTTTAAGGCCGAGGCAATTCATTCACATAATCACCCCCTCGTTGTCGTTTCACAACATACACCGATACACGGCAGAACCCCATTCTGAGAGTTTTAATGACTCCACAAAAGAGAACTGACCAGCAAATGGACAGTATACATAAAACCCTTTGCAATGTGCATATAAATACGAAATAATTGGAATGTTCTCACTCAGTCCCAATTCCCAGGCATAATTAAACGTCGTAAATCTTACGCATGTGAGGTCATTACATCCAATGCCAGACTCTAATGAAACCAAAAACTTTCTGCTGCAAATGAAAAGTTGTAACCACTGACGGCTGGCAATGGCAACTCAAAGGGAAATCGTTAGAGCTAGCCTTTATACAAATTTGATAGCCCCTTTACTTTTCAGGAGATGGTATTCCACAATGCCTTATTAAAATTGAATGAAATTCAACAGCAGAGTGCAGGACATAGTTCATAAACTAGGCGAAGCGTCGTCATATGAATTGCAAGCCATCAACACTCCTTCCACTTCAGACTATATGTGTATGTGTACTATATACATATAAACTGTTGAATAAGTTGGCTAGTCGAATTTAACTGAAAATATGGATTATGACGTAATAATGTTCTGTAGTTTCATCAAAATGTATAAGGAACGTGTCAATATAGCAAGACCCAGACAGGGACCTGTAGAGATGAGGAAACCTTGTAGAAGAGTCTTTTGCAGAACGAACCATTCAGTCTGGACTATGAGAGCCAAGTTGTGAGGATAACAATATCTAAACTCAAGTCTAACATGGCTGATGGCTCAGACGCATCTCCAAGATTTGGTCGAAAAAAATTTCCTGATGAATGGAACCTCAGCATCGTTTGTCCGGCCCGGTAAGTCCACAACCGACAAAATAATCACACTTCGGCAGAACCCAGGAAGTCCAGACCAATATCTATTTATCGAGTTTAAGGCCGCATTATATAACTGTATGTATGTATAGAGATGAGCTATACCGAACCATGTTTTGGCAATACTACTAAACTTGTCAGATTGTGCATGAAGGTAGGAAACTATATTACCCCAAGGCCTTTAAAAAAGTTAGAGAAATCACATGACCGCTCGTCACCTAGTCTAATACATTTTTTTACATCGAACGGTTCGTTGGTGTTCTTTCCGACCTTTATGGAGCAGTGAGAGTTCCCGGAGTCTATACAAGGCACAAGCTATCAGACAAAAACCTAGAAAACGATGATGAGGTGGTTGGTGTCGATTTGAAATTCTTGGGGTTTTTCCAAGACCTGCCGTATTGTGAAAATTTCGTGGACCAATGGTTTACTTTCCCGACCTAAAGCCGCACTGATAATGGCCAAGGTTTTTGACCACCGGCTTTATGCTTCACAGATTATTTTTGCAGACAGAATATTGTAGCCATTGACTTATTATATATGGACTGCTAGTGAAATGGCAGTTCATACAAATTTTTCCCAGAAAATGACGCCAACATAAACTAGCGCTCTTGGTTCGGAGCGAAAAATAAGTGAAACAAAATGACGAACCATCTTTGATTTCTCCATAGAATGCTAGAGACACCTATTGCGCGTAAGTGAAATTGGCAAATAAAGCGGTTGAAATTGAAATTGTTGCGTCATTGTTAACAATGGATGCCACTTCAAAAAGGGTGTAAATTTCCAAAATATTCCGCTCCGAACTAGTGGTTATGTTGGAACCAACGCGAAGACGTCTACTAGCAGTCCATATATAATATGTCAATGATTGTAGCATAGGTATGCGATGTTTAGTAACTTACATACTTTCATGCAACCAAATTGTACAGATAAGTTTGTAACGCTAACGACATCTTGGTGTGACGGCGCGCATCCCAGGTACCATCAAATTGTGACTGCGAACGTAGACGTAGTCCTTCCGCTTATATCAGCCATGCTTATATTGTGTGTTTACCTATATTCTGATATTCAGTCAGTCGCACCTTAGCCGTATACGAAAGATGTAGTTATAAATAAACGTGTTAAATAAATTGTGTGTGTTGGTATTTTATTTTATCAGTAACAAGTTAGTGTATGCTTCCTACCAAATCACCTTCTCCAGTTTTTAAAAGCCCAGGGACTAAGCCATCAGCACCTGCAGCTTTTTTTGATTTAAGTTTAGGTACTTATAGCTACCCTCACTTCATGTTTGTCAGGTTAATGTGCCTGACAGCTAGAGAGTTGATGGTCCCCTGGTGAAACTTAGCACATTAGAGGTGGCACTTCTCTAGCAATATCTTGCGATCACATTCACAGCCCCCTTCGTTGTCAAACTTTTTTACATTATTTTCTCGTTGTTGGATTGTACGAGTTATCCGCAAACGTACCTTGCCTTAGAGGCTGCTAGGTTATGGCCAGAGTCGATGTTGATACTTCTGAATGTGCGAACTGGATGGCCTTCCGTCGATCCCAAAGTGGTCAATCTGAATTATTGTGGTTTGATCAGGGGACAACCGCACGTTTGCTTGTATGTCCTCAAGAGTAAAATTTATATCTTATCCGAGGCTATTTTTGTGTTCATCATAATTATTCATCACTAATTCGCATGTGCTTGTTGGGTGTGTATGAATCGGGAAGGCGCTGATTGTCATCAACCTGGCGGTCGGTGCCCAACTGTTGTAACTTTTCATACATATCAGTTCCGTTTATTTTACCTCCGCGTGGTAACCACCGAGTACTAGTCTCGCCCACCCGGGCTTGACTTGCTAAACTTATAAGCGCGAGTGTTGAAGAAAATAGCATCACTATAATGACTGACTGAACGAGTCTCAGAGGTCTTACATGAGCCCCTCAGAAAGAGGACATACAGCGCATGAATCCAACAGTCGAGATGGCATATACCTTGCTACCTTAGGTTAGTAAGGATTTTTAGCACTAGTCAGGGTGCTGAAATAGAGATGGTTGCGGATGAACCCTTTATGGACCAACGCTGTCCTAGGGTCATTTTAGGGCCTGGTTCTTCAGGTTGGGGGTTGTGCGTGGGGTAACTACCCGACCACGGAAAAAAAATTAATTTTTACGAAGCAACCAAAAGCCTCGGACGGAAGGACTTACACTTGACTTTCGGATCTGCACGTGGAAAGTTCGAACCCTGAACAGACCGCGGTGCAGACGAGCAATTAGCGGAGGCCCTAGACTGCTACAATGCAGATATCACCGCCATCCAGGAAGTGCGGGGGAATGGGCCCGGCAAAAGAAAGATGAAAAACTGTGACAACTACGGTAATTGCTATGCTACAGAGAACAGAAGCAGCGTCTATTCGGATGCGGATTCGTTGTAAGCGGCAGACTTAGGCAAGAAATCTTGAGCTTTCGACACGTTAGTGAGCGCCTTACAACTATACGCATCAAGGCTAAATTCGCCAACATCAGCCTGATATACGCTCACGCCCCCACAGAAGATAAGGACGATGCTACCAAAGAATGTTTCTATGAGCTCCTCGACAAAACATATGAGCAATGTCCTAAGTACGACGTTAATTTCGTCTTAGGTGGCACAATCGGAAAGCACAGCCTACACGACACCACGTCTAGAAATGGACTTAGGCTAATTGACTTTGTTGCGGGATGTAATGCTACTATAGCAAGCACACGGTTTCCACACCTCGGATAGACTCGGATCATTACCCTGTTGTAGCCAAGGTACGTATGCGGATATGTATCCCAGACACCACAACAACGAGGAAATACTGTGAGGAGATTCAACGTTGAACCGGATAGGTATACATACGCAACGATCCGCCGATCGCGTCTCCCTCAACCTATAAAGACCAGTGGCATCGACGCCAAAGAAGCCATCAGAAAAGCCGCAATTAATGTGCTAGGCTTCACCCGACCACCACCACGAAACCCTTGGTTTGATGAAGAGTGCCGGAAAGCACATGCAGCAAAGAAACTGGCCTGCAAAGCGGCGCTGCAGAGAAGGACGAGAGCAGCTCGTGAGCTTTACGAGCAAAAAAGAAGGGAAGAACACCGGCTTCTCCGGTGGTGCTACTCCATCAGGAACAATATTCGGAAGTTTTACCAAAAGGTAAAAAGAACGTGTCACGGGAACAAGATCCGAACAGAGTTAGTCTCTGCATAAGCCCCTTCCAAGATAAACCTTGAAAATAGATTGGTTAACTTTTGTCTGTTTTTTTTTTTTTTTAGTGCAGTTTGATATCTACCTACTTACAAAAGCTTGTTGTTTTTACTATTATTTTATTGTATTGTCATCAAAACTGAACCAGCGCATAATTTCAAAGTTCTACCTAAGTCAATGAACACAATAGGTAGGTATGTAGCTATTTGACATAAATAAAAATTCGCGACAGGTATGAAGTAAGATTCGATTGTTTTTACTACGCGTTCATGCCGGTACACTTTCCATAGCTGCAGCCTGCAAATCTGTAATATATGTATGTATGACTGTGCATACCTATTTGCGCTTGCACCACAAGCTTCTTATACGTACCGTACATACATAGTTTGTGCATGAGCATGAGCATGTACATGTATTTTAGAACGCAAAATAAAAGATATATTTTCAAATAATTATATTTCGCCCTCTCTGTGTGGACCAGAAAGATGAATGTTAGCTCAAAATGCTAGGTGAAGTATCGGCTAACAATAAAAAGCATATCTTGAGTTGACCTACACGGTTTTATGAGTATATTGGCAAGTGGAGCGTCGCGTAGTAAGGCCGAAATAGAAAAGCTTGCATTCCCTTTTTTTAACCCTTTTGAAAAACGATTTATTAGGCCTGTAATAGTTTTGACTTATCTAATAACGTACAAAGTTTAAACTTAATGTTGCTAATAGTTCACGTGTCATGAAAAAGCATCTCTTACAGGATCACGCAAAACTTGTCCCAGAGGTTCGGCTTGTCCATTTATACATACTGCTGCAACACCAAACGACAGCATAACACCTGCGAGCGATTGAACTAACTTTCGTTTTGTGCCTTTTGCTACGATGTATATACAATACAATATGCCCTGTCTGGCCCACCCCTTTCTTCATGTGAAATTGTATATGAGTGCTTTCCTGTTGCAAGTGCAATCGCCTACAGGACTTTCAGTTCACTAAAGTATTCTGAATCGTTTTTCATTTTCACTCTATCTTAAATAATGAAAGTGCAGAAGGCTGACTTCCAGACCATGGTTGCCTGGTAGGTTGAGCCCGCCCAAACTATATGAAGAAGCACACGTTGCGGCAGAAGATTGCCCTAAAAGTATTATGTACTCCATGCCTGGCATAATTCAAACTCCCATATGCATGCATATATGGTTCGGGCACGTTGAGACAGACACTTAGGGTTAGGTAAGCACTTGCCTCTTCCACACTACCTCTGTTACGAGTTTCCTCATGGTAATGCTGGTGATATTTCACCAGACTATTATTTACGATTATTGCAATAATTATGTTCCTTAACGTAGGTATCTTCGTCGAGCTGACGCAAGGGAGAGGGACACGGAGATAGTACTCGTATATACACCGGGTATGGAGTGGGGACTCCCGAAAGAGGATATGATGGGTATAGGGTGAAAATAGTTGATGAAATGGAGGGGCGGTCGGTGGTGGACTAATGTGAGTGGTCTGCTTCATAATGTTTGGAAGGAACATCGTATTCCTGCTTGTATGCTCTATTTATGGCTGTTTAGCAAGTGATACAGACGCACAAGCACAAGCACAAGCACCAAGCACTTTCTGCCCGAAGGGCTTAACTATGAATTTCAATCGAAAATTCACGAAAACCCACTCAGGAAAGATACATTGGGCGAAGGGTGTGAATGCTTTTTAGGTTAGATTCGTGATGGGAGAATAACTGAAGAGGTGATAGCATTATAAGTAGATGCAATGGAGTGAAGTGTTCTGGCGACACGTTTCAGTGGGGGTACCTATAATCGAAGTGTGTTCTCGCCTCTGGGGCCTGGTTGGGTTTGTCTTTTCATGACATTATTTTCCACTAAATTGCTGCTAATTTAATGTCGGTTGTTGTTGTTGTAAATGTAGTACATTATGTATTTGTAGTTTGAGTTCTTGTAGCACGTGGATCGTTGCAGTTATAGGATGTACTACTAGTTTGACTCAATGTATGCATTGTAGTGACTCACTAAATGGGCGAGACAAGGACTTAGGTATAGCTCTCAGAACTTTAGAGTGAAATTTCACTAAAAAGAAAATTATATTTGTAAACCTCAGTAGATTGTACTGCGATAAGAGACATGCTTTTGTTTCACCTGATGACATTTTGGCATCGAAGACCATGGCAAATAAGGTCGGGTTTCATCAACACCAACGGCTATAGTATCACAACTGTGATAGAATTATACTAGAATACCTCCACCATTCCAAAGCGATATTTGGCGGCCTCCTACTCAGTTTCAGAACGCATAGAAAACGTCGTCAATATTCGAGAAGGACTACTATAATGATATAGTAAGGTTGTAAAAGAAAGCTCCCTTAGTGCAAGATATTTTACGACACCGGACAATGGACATCTTTGGCAAAAAATAAGTTGTGAGTCTGAGTATAGCTTATTGACCGAAAGCCTCCTATCAAGGATCAAATAATCGTACTATCCACGATTCTAGCCGTAAATGAAACAATTTTACTCGGTGTGGAATTTTATATTTCGCATTACACCGAAAAATCAAAATGGAAGCAAGCCCCAGCAGCGAAAAACATGGCTTTCAACGAAGCCACTTGTAATCAATCGACAGCTGTAGCATTGGACATCTCAAAGGTTGTCGATGCGGTCTAGCTCGCATAGAGCCTTACTTATAAAGTTATCCTCTTGTGGATTATCACAACAACTCTGGTGGATCCCGCTTCTCCTCCTTACTACCTTAAGTTAAAGCTGTTCATCGCAACGTTCTCTCCGATTCGTCGATGCTATAGTTATGTATATCTTTTCGTTGGCATATGTGTATGTATATAATATGTGCATTCATTAGCAACCGCCGGTAAATCTAGCGTAAGCCAGTAAAAGCGGCTTATAAAGCTCGTATCTCATCTCCAGATACTTTAAAAATATTGGAGGGTAAACCGTCAAGCCCATATCAGGTTTGTTGGTGTTTAGCTTTGATTTGATCAGGTAGACGGAAGTCTTGCCTTTCGTCATCTACATTAAATGGAAAATTTTGCTTAACATCGGGATTATGGTCTTCGTCGCATTGTAGAGTCTACAGAAATATGTGTCATTTTTACATTTTCAGCACCGACAGTCATTCGACTAGAAGAGTTGCATCGGTTGATGCTCTGGAACTGCTAGATTCTCTTCACGTTTCAATAAACGTTAGGACATTGTTCCGAGAGTATCAACTCTTATAATACCTAAAATCGCAAGTATCTCCTGCTTATTCTTTTCATTTCTAATCATCTGATGTTCCTGCCGTCCTTTTTGCTCGTAGTTATCGCAAGCGGCTCTAGTAAACTTTCCCAGCGCCACGAATCGTATGTCAAGAGATAAGAACTTTGAGAAACTTCTCCACAGTAGGCCATCCAATTGCTCAGTTCCATTAATTCATTTTTACGACCCTGTTATTAAAACAGTTTTTTCGATTACCTACCTATATCTTCTTCCGTTCTTCAAACGGCTGTATATCAAAACCAACTTTTTAAATTTATATACAACTATACCTACGAGAGCGCAAAAAAAACAAAAGTCTTACAAATTTTGGCCACCAAGTGAAGGTACATATACTACGTTGTGTCAAATCACCTGCGTGTATAACAGTAGCATATAAAAATTTCGAAAAGTTAAATTATTGTAGTAAAAGGCCATCTTATACAACTACTTTGACACTTCAATAGAAAGCATATTTGGCCTTTTTTACGACACACCACTATAATGTGGTTTCATAAAAGGCACCTAGGTCAAGTTAGCTTACCGCAAGTAAACATCTACAACGCACACGAATTGTGCAGAACTTTGGGCATCAAATCTACAAAACTTCACTTAAACTTTTCGTTTAAAGTTAATTTCATTAGCTTATGTCAAAGTTTGCGCCATTTGCTTCGTCACTTGTTTGCCTGACTAAACTATTTGACCATCATCCAACTAAAATACCGCCCCTACTAAAGTATATTTAAAAACATCCAAGAAAGTGAACTTTCAAAAGGCAATTGTCGGTACGTGTTGCCACAACAAGATACTTGACGATGATGTTGTTTTTTTTATTGCCCGACCATATTAAATGACTAATTCGACAGAAAGTTTGTGGATAATTCAAAGTTTTCTCTTCGTTCCTGAAAATCACATCAATTTGATGTTTTAGTGTTTTGTTAATTCCAAGGAATTTAGATTATTGTGGATCTTGGTTTGAAGGTGATGAATTATACTAGTTTGTCAGATTGTTGTTGAGCAGTAATCCATAATATATAAAATATTGAGATTGGTCAAGCCCAAGCGTTCATTCAACTCAATGGCTGAATACCGCTCTTGATTGAAAGCGTACTCTACGGCATAGCATTTATGGCCGCTTAGATATCAGAGTTTATATACTTAGTTATGTTTTTATCGATATAGCGTATCTCCATCAAGTACTGAAGCAGCTTGGTTTACTGCAACTGCAGCTATGTCTGTCTCAAAGACGATTGAATTATGGCTAGTTCTTGTATATCCAAAGTTTCAATCAAGATACTATCCCTGTGCCGATGTCCGTCTTAGAATCGTCGTCGGTATAAAAAAGGAATATTGCATCATTTTCTGGTAACCGCGCACTTTGTTCTCCCATTTCCTTATTATTGGGAATTGTAGTAGTGAATCGCCTTTCAAAGACGGATCTGTTTCTCGTTCACCGTGCCCCATTGTGCCTCAATGAAAGTGTTCGCAAAGTCTAAATAACAATAATTCAGACTCTCTCGACATCATTGGCAGAACACAGCGAGCTGTCACTGGTGCGTTTGCAAGTATCAGTACAGAGGCGGCAAAAATGGGGTAAGTGGTGAATGAGGGCAAAACAAAATATATGCTGTCAACAAGAAGGGACTCAGAACATCGACGAATCGGACAGAACGTCACGATAGACAGCTATAACTTTGAGGTAGTTCGGGACTTTGTCTACCTCGGCTCCGCTATTAATAATGAAAATGACATCACATCAGAAATCAAGCGAAGAATTACACTTGCCAAGCGCTCTTACTTTGGCCTAAGAAGGCAATTGATTAGCAAGGCCTTTTCGAGAAACACCAGGGAGACTCTATATAAGACACATTTGTTTCGTACGTAATCGTATACGCTTAATATCTACGATTTTCTCCGTTAAATCGTGTCCTGACGATATCGATTTTGTGCGTGATGAATAATCTGAATCTTAAAGACAATTTTCTCCTAACTCGTAGACTGCGGCGGCGTCGTTGCTTTGCTATCGTAGAACCAAATAAGAGCCCGAAATATATTTAATAATAAAAACAGAAATAAATATCATTTCCCCAGTTCTCTAGTAAATACACTAACCCATTCTTGCAGGAACAAACTCAGGCTGCTTTCGACCCCCTCTAACTTCGGAACCAATTCACCCAAAAACTTCAAACTTGAAGCATTTACCATTTCATTAAAAAGGTCCACCTCACCAAATTTAATTTCTATAGCATTAGTGGTTTTCAACATACAGGACTTCAAAAATCGACTCACTCACTCACTCACTCAAAAAGATGATCATCGAAATTATGAAGCATTTAGGGCCACTTCCCATTGCCATAGAATGCTGAAATGGTGCAGGGAAATAAGTCCATAGGATTGTTTTCGGATGGCCGAACTACATGTACAGTACATGTACGACTAACTCACACGTCACACCGAGTGTGGGGGCAGTATACTTGGAAAGTCGGAATCGATTGTGTGTTTTCGTACCGTTTCGCATGAGTCGAATTTGTACCAAAACGCGTCCAATGTGCTGCCGATCTTAGCATAAGCTGCAATGCTGAGGTTTGTGTTGTCCATACGGATACCATTCCCTAGTTTTTAGTAAGATGACGAATTGAAGTGCTAGGTATCTTGCGCTTGCCCCGATATGGCAGCCATGTTTCGGTTGAACAGACATTTTCCTATTGGTTTATATTTTATCGATTCGAATTGATGTAACTTATAACTACCATCTTCCATTAGTTCATTCATTTTCAATATCCCGCCTATGCAATACAAACCTTTCGGCTGTAGAACATTTAGGGCCGGCCACAACTCTCGATCTTGCATCCACTGACTCTAAATCATTCAGTTCAATGCCCATACGAGATGTGAGTGCTGATGTGGGCCAACTTAGAGGACGCCTACGTTATGACATGGGTTCCACAGAACATCATGAAACTTTATTTTGGGTCATGTGTTTAATGTGACCAAACCCTCGAAATATGAACCGCACTGTCTGAAGAAATATTGGCTCTAGTATTCTATATCGAAGAATCTGTCATCTTCAGTAGAGAAACTGGTCTGAGCAACTCAAGACCATCAGAGCATATACCATCTTGGAAAGCCTAAATGCAGGAGCCTTCTCATAACAGTCTGAGATACCAGTCCTGGTACTTTTGATACCACTTGCAAGATGCACAAACCACACAAGTTCCAAGTTATCGTATGTATTTCTCACTTTTAAATAGACAGGTTTTTGATATCAGTTTATGCAATCTTGATAACCAGTACACACTTTTGATAGCGCCATAGCTATAACAATGCACATCGATAAAAAACAGGATATCGCATACCCCTGAGTCTCATTGATCGATAAATACAGCTGCCATTTCGTATATTGATTTCCAAACACCTGTCTTTACTTTCCCCTCATAATGCCATCGCATACTATTGTTCGTGTTCAGGTTCAGCACAAATTGGCCATCTTCCAAATTTTAACACCCTTTCGAAGATGCTTCGTTGGCAACTCTTATTTCCAACTGTGGAAGGCTATAGATTTTTGTGAGCAAAAAATTGTGTATGAGTATGTATTAAAGTATCATGCCGTCTTCTTTAAAATAGCATCGCATCCCTTGTGTCAGTCTGAAGTTATATATATCGATTACTGCAAAAATAAGATTCGGATTGTCTTTTACGTTGCCATGCTGTTTGTTAATCCTTGGATTTTACTTTCCATTTCTTTTTCTAACCTATTGCCGTGGCGAGCACTTGAGCGTTATTCAAGAAGTACACCAAGAGTAGATGTCTGGATATAACCTTTTCGTATTTTTAAACTTTAGGAGGAACTTTTATACGGGTTGATGGATGAATAGAAGCTAAAAGAAAACAAAATAATTATTATTTTAATTCAGCTGGTGTGACGCGTGCATGGTGCAACTCGAGTGCTTGAAAATCGACAAAGTGTCAATAATTGGTTTGTCATATTTCCAGCTGAAATGTAGAATGTAGGCGGCCGAATGACAGTCAAGCAGTTATTGGTCAGGCTGCTAAAGCATTAGCAAAAAATAAAAAAACCGGCCAAGTGCGAGTCACTTGCGCACCGAAGGTTCCGTACGTAACATACGTAGTACTAGTGAATTACATTTACATAATCTTTTAGTTCATATAAATAGGTACTGTACATGCAGAGTTAAGAAATTATTATTATTATTATAATTTATTAACATACAATATAAAATATATAAGTTTAACATAACTTGATGAGCGCTAGCTGCGGAGGCTTTCGGCTCAGAGTTAAGAAAGAACGCCGTCATCGTCACTCGTCAGTTAAATCCACCGACTCGGCTCCACCCAACTAGCAATAACAATAATACAAATACAAAGAGCACCCATGAATGAGGAAAAAAATGGCGACCGTGGCCGTGGGCGCGGCCGATCCGAGAGCACCACCATCATTCATCAACCAATAATGATGATTATGCATGGAGAATGGAATGGGTAATGGATATGCAAAGGAAGTGAAACATGGAAGTTCCAATAAGAGCGCATTTTATGGCATTATGGCAATTGACCAATTTTTGTTAATCTTCTAAAATATTAAAATTTCGGCAAAATAGCCCTCAGGGCCTCCAGCACATACTATCTACGAACAGAACATGATCGACATAAAATTAGTACACCTATGTATTTTTTGTAAATCAAATACCTAAACAGTAGCGAAATTAAAAAAAAAGCGCATAAATGAGTGAGATGGCCGAGCGCAAGAGAAGAAACAAAAGTGTACATGTGTTTGTGTACAAGAGAATGAGTATTAACTAACGTTGCCGCAAAGAAAAAAAAAGTGCGGCCCTTTTTGAGGGCATTTGCAAATAGCTGGGGCCAGGCCACCGCTACATTTCACCAAAGAAAATTATCTATTCAAAAAATTAAACTCCCAGTTAAGCGGTATAATCAAGGGAAGATTCCTGAAGTACTGCTGAACAAAATTGTGTGCCAAGTGGAGGCCAATTTTTGTCAGATAAAAATTGTCAAACAAAATTTAGTCAGAACAATAAACTAACGTATCTATGAGCAGTGGTTGACAGTTAATTGTAGAAAATGAAAAAAAGCTTAACATTAGTAAGTGGATCTATGTTTTATGAAATAAAAAAATTAAGATTTACGGACAATTTTGAGTTGGCCCGGGGCCAAGGGCAAAATACAAAACAGTGTGCCAAATGGGCGATCGGGCACTTTGTGGCAACGCTGATGAGTATCTATTGAAGTTCCAGTTCCAATTGGAAAGGATTAAGTTTAAGAGAACAGCCGAAGTGCCGATGCCCGATGCCCGATGCCCGATGCCCCGATGCCATGCCGACGCCCCGCCCTCGACCGACACACACCGAGTGAGATAAGGCCGAGCAGGGTTACCTTTGGGACACCTTAGTGTCAATTAGACACCTTTTCGAACACTCGGACACCAGGACACCTCTTTTTAAAAATACCGATTTTGGACACTTTTTTGGGATTTAGGGACTTTTGTATTTGTTCAAAAAATTACCTATCTCTTATCTTTGACATGATTTGTATCTTTGTATTTTTATGTACTTCGTATTTGGAGAACATCCCAGGCCTAAGACAGGCCAAAAGAGCTATTCAGCCCTTCAAAGCAGATGCCAGAAAGATACTAAATCTTCGCAGGCATCATATCAAAAACCTAGTAGGCTACCTAACGGGTCACCACGGTCTGCGATATCACCTAAATAAAATGCATTTAGTCGACTCACCGGAGTGCAGACTATGTCTAGAAGAAGACGAAACAGCCGAACACATAATATGTGAATGCCCGGCCCTGCAAGTCAGAAGCTTAAAAAAAAAAGAAAAAAATCTTTGTATTTTAATGCCCACATCTCGTTTATGATTTTTTCGTATGTCAATGGAAATGCAAATTTATACTAGATGGGCAATTACAAATTAATGTTGTGAACTTAGAATACGTTTACTATGAAAGACTTAATTGGTTGGTTCATTTTAATAAGGGCTGGCAAAAATGGCCAACATCTCAAAAATATACCCCAAACTAGAATCAGATAATAAGACACAATTTTCTTTCTAATGTCGTTTTGTTTGAATATAAATTTGTATGGGACACTTTTTTACCTCGCGGACACCTTTTTGGACACTTCACAAACATTTTCGGAGGTAACCCTGAGGCCGAGACGCGAGACAAGACCCGAGAGCGAAAGAAGAAACAATATTATGTATGTGTGTGCATGAAAATGAGTATTTCTTGGAGTTCCAATTTCAATTGGAAAGGAAACGTATAAGATAACACGCTTATGAATGACATATTGGACATATTTTTGTAAATATCTCGTAAAATATTAACTTTTCGGCAAAACAGTCTTCAGCACATATATGGCTACGAAGATGAGCTACAAAATAGGAAATTTTTTGTTGTTGTAAATCAAAAAAGAAACTGTTTTTTGTGCAAATGAAAACATTTTTTTCGCTTATTACTACAAAACTAATCAATGTGTCGCTTTCATTGGTATCTGTCGTTTAACTAGAGGTTATACCGGATGTTGTGTGCAAATTTCAGCCTTCTGCGTCTATCAGTTCTTGAGATAGACCTAGGTAGGTACAAAATTGTCTTAGTTTATTCGGACAGACATCGTAGCGAAAGCAATAAGGTTCCTTCATATGGAAACGGAACCTTAAAAAGCAGATGAGCTCGCCGACGCCAGGGTGATGGTATGGAATATTTGAGACGGGACACAAAAGGCTTTTCTATCAGAGCCATTGGACCAACCTATTGTGCAATCTGTCGCTGTCGTGCTTTTTACACAAAATTTCAGACTCAATTCTACGTCACAAAATTCAGGCAAAATCTGAATTTTAATAGGAAGCTATCAGAAACGTTATTGCAATAGCAGAAAAGCTACGTTGAAGTGCATACCATATATTATATCTAAAGCAAGGTAGGTTAGGTAAGGTAGGTAGGTAGGTAATTGGGTGCTCTTGTGGCGGCTGCCACAGCTTAACATAGACCATCAGTTGGGTCCAAGCAAGGGTTGGGTAAACAAGGCGCGGAGTGTAGTTGTGAGTTCGTGACGTGCCAGGTGGAATCGCTAGGGCATTATAAAAAAATTAAGACACGAATTACGTTCCTATTTAAAACTGATAAAATAAGTCCTTTATTTGGAGGTCGTCTTTTTATTATAATTCTAATATGACTTAAAATGAAAATTAATTTGGAACTGGAGCTGTTGTTGATGCCGATGTTTGGATCGTTATCGATCATTGATGGCATTATATGAAAGGATTTCGCATTTTTTTTACCCAAAAACTAAAATCATGCAAAACGACTAAGAATTCAAAGATGAAGTGGAACACAATTTCCACAGACTATACCGTTGTGATGACAGTTCAGAAGTCCTCAACAAATTCAACCAAAACCAACTTAAAACTGCAATCAAAATCAACACAATGTACAGACCTTTAAAATAACACTAACACCTACAACAATTTCCATAATGAATTGCAAAGTTTCTTTTCTCATTGCATTTCCCATTTGAATGCCCTTCACCTGAATGCGATGCTGCAAGATAATCTTTTCGTTAGGGTTAATCAAGAAAACGATTTTCCAAATCAAAAGTTTCTTCAATAATTCTTTTTTTTATTCGTTTGCACGATATCCTTTCATATTCAGGTGTCCAGCTGCTTTCGCTAGTTCACCTGCATCCTGTGACGTTTTGTTTATTCTGGTGCAAAAGATAGAGAGTAGCAGAACAAAGTAACGCGAAAAAAACCGATTTAAGGAAATTGATACTTTATCAATATTCCTTCGTTATAGTATTTCCTAGGTTGCTGCTGGTGACGAAGAGAACACTATAGGGGATGGAATATTTCCTTCCGCTTACCAAATTTCATAAATCTAAAGCCCTGGGACTCAGGGAAGTCTTTGGTGTACAAAATAAAATTTGTATATCCCTCCATCTGCTATATTTGAATCCAGCAACGTGGGAAGGTGCAGCAACTACCTAGTACCTTTAGTAACCAACAATATCTCTATCTGTGGAGATAGTGTGACTTGGTTTGTCCACGGGCCGGCTTTTAATGGAATATCCTTTGCCGCTCTGAGGAGGTAATCAAAATTTGGCCCAATACGGATTTAGCTTTCTCGTTTTCGCTGCTGCTGCTAGCTCCTTATCTGAGGATTAGGTGTCTGTAGTTTACGAAACCAATAATTTTAAGAATTGGAGCGGGAAATAAGTGGAAACCTTGGAAACGCTAAGCAATGGGGATTATTTTTATTTTTTATCGGAATGCAAAAACTTTTATAGCTGCAGCTGTATTTTCATTTAGGGAATTATTTTCTAAAGGCAGTGAGCTTAAATTGGTATCGAATTGGTGGTGTTCTAATAATAGAAACACTGTTTGGAACAATGTGGGCTGGGAGTGGGTACCTACATCTTCTGTTCATTTATGTTATGATTTTCTATTTTAGAAATCTTGGAAAGAGACATTGTTATGTATCTCAATTTTGTGAGAGGACTTGTTTTTACATTAGTCAAGTTGGTATTAAAAATTGTGTATGTCGGTCAAGCAGTTCTGGTACGTCCCATACAAAACCAATATTAGACACATGCGTGTACCTATACAGTAGGTACATACAGTATCAAAGCATAGGCCAGGCACTTTTACTTGTTTTATATATGCGATGCTAATATCTCTGGAATTGATGTTACTTTGAGAGTGAAATTGTTACTTCAACTGTTACTTTACCGTTGATCGGTGGGTTGTGTGATCCTGTGGCATCCACCTACAACCTAATAAGTATGACCAATTTTCATTCTAGAACTATTAGGTACCTCACCTCAATATTCAGAAATATGGTTTTCATGATACCGTCAGCCAAATTGATCATATTGCGAACAGCGTGAGGTACTCATCCAGTATTCTAGATGTTCGGGCGAGCGGCCAAAATAGACTCGGACCACTGCCTCGTTGTACCCACGGCTCCAGAAATGCGAGATCGAAGAAATAGAAAAGTGCTACTACAGGAGCAATAGTCGAAAGGCTTACCAAAAAGGTAAAAATGAAGTGTTAAGGCAACATTATTCGAACAGAGACCAGCAGCAATGAGCAAGGAAACTTTCTTATAGACCACATCTCCAGAGCCAGACTGCTAAACGGCGAAGACAAATGAACCATTCACTCTAGACGATGAAAGGCGAGATAAAACTTCTGTTTTCGAGGAAGTTGTCGACTGTTTTCGGCTTGGTGTGAATAGGGTAATAGAGACATCAGCCTCCTTAACATCATATATAGATCCTGTCTGAAGGTCTGGAAAAAAAACCTAACCTAAGAAATGCAGAACCACCATGTATTTATTGATTTCAAGGCTGCATAATGACAGCAATTTATTTCTCGTCAGGCTGTGTAGAATGCCAATATAGAGCACTCGCTACTCAAGGTCGAAAAATTCTCACCGAGACCTTTATTTGATGCCAAAAAAGGATTTAGAAAACGCGATGCGATTTCATATTTAACCTGAGGAAATTGTGCAAACTTACAAGCCATTAAGGTGGGTTTCCACATGTCGGTTGATTGACATTGTTTGACAGCTCTCGCGTTTGTGTCATTGAACGACACCACCGTCAGTTAATTTCCAATTTCCACTTATGTCAATTATTGGCAAAGAATCGTTTGTCAATTGATTCACTTATGAACTCGGTGCCAATTAATTATCATTGTCAATTATAGACAAAGTGACATTTTGTTTGACAATTCAGCTATTTCCACTTGTCCAGTGGTTTCTTTGTCAGTTATTGACAAACGCTATTAGTCAATTCATTGACACGCAATTTTTCGCTATTTCCACTTGCCAATTGTTTAATTGGCATACAAATACGTCAATTGTCAATTTCAAATCGACACATGGAAACCCAGCATTGGGCTACTATACATGCTGACATCAATATGACGTTTATCGTAGACCAAAACTGAATTGAAAACTCTACCAACTATTTCAAATATTGTTGTCAGTAGCCTGTATACCTATAGAAGTTCAATTATTACTTATCGGAGTTTCATAAAAATTGCTAATAGCTACCGCTGTACTAAGGCTATAACCCCCCGCCCACAGGAAGAACAAAATTGTCTATTACTCCAGTACTAAATTTACAGCAAAGACATTTCCAAGCAAATACCAAATTGACCTTTTTACGATGCCGTTTCGTTGCAAAATTTAAACGAGCTCACTTTGGCCCCTACGGGCCAACCTCATAGAACACCGCCCGAATATCTCCGCGACGCACTCGATGAGAGATGGCTTAGTCCACCTGCCGTCTGGGATATTTATCTCCAAAAATATTATACCTATTCACATCTACCTGCTTATAGCAAGTTAAATAAACCACGAAAAAAGAAAAAAAAAAACATAATCCATGACGCCTTAGAGAAAATTCTAAATGTAATATTTTATTATGGAAATCGCAGGGGTTAAAGTGTTACACACAGTTGTATTTTCGCTCCCCAGAAGCCCTTGAATATACCACGGCATCCTTACACACCATGTACATAACATTAAATTCCTGCCACCGAGAATCATTGCAAAGATGATCGTGAAAGTGTTTTCTGCTTCCGTAATTTACCAAGTAGAGGCAGAAGCTCAGACTCAGAATCCTATGCGCCGATTCCCTTATATTTTTCACGCAAAATTTATTCACGTAAAAAGGATTTTTATTGGCAATCGTTGAAATCTTCTTCGTAGAAGTGCCCTTGGATCTAAGTAAACTTTGCACAATTGCAAAGAGCTGAATATAAAGTGTATAGATACAACTGGAGGTATATAATAGATAGGTGCTTTGACTCTACATGCATGTTTCAAGTTCCTAGCTGAATTTCTTTTATTTTCAAGTGGCGCTTCGAATACTGATGTTATCCTTGAAATGGCATTATGAGTTACATAGGTTTATGGCGACGACAACGACACGGTCATGTTGCATAGCAGCACTGGTAGAGGGATCATTATTAAATGGTAAAAATATTTCCATCTGAATGATTATAATAAATTTTGGTGGAAATCTTTCTGTGAAATTAAGAAGATTTGGATTTCGAATAATAATTGTGACATAATGCGATAGTTTATATTATGGGATTGGTAAACCATGGGTATTATTGGGGTATCCAATATTGATGGTAGTATATTGGTTCACTATATAGTTCACTATATTTTAAATTGGTTATGGCAGAGTACCTACCTAAGTTTTGCAGTATAAATATTAAACAAGACATATATTAACCCTCTTCGACCATGGAGGCAAGCAGCCCGAGTTATGTAGCGTAGCAGGTGGCACAGGAGTGGTGTGGCGATGGAATGGCGGCAAAGTAGCATGATGATTTAACGCTCACTGAAGTGGCAAACAACGTATGGTGCTACATATTCATAAGTTCGTAACATGTCGCCCTATGTTGAATTGTTGGTCGTCTCGGGGTCTCCCATGTCTTTAGTTTCCAGGTAAACAAAAATGCGCAGTTGTATGTAATGCCATAATCACTTAATGTGACCCACCGTTGGCAACTATAGAACGACTGGACCCCTACAAATTGTCAAGAAGATCAGCATGTTTCCGGCCCCAAGTAATTTCAAAATTATACCTACTATCATGTCATTCAAAAAAATAGCAATGACATGATAGTATCCAATATCGCAAGATCGTCGTCCGCTAAGTTGAGCTACCTATTTAGAGCAAAGAGGTACTTTAGCCCCAAGCAACTTCTCCTTCTCAACAAAGCACAGGTTAGACCAGGCCTGGAATATTGCTCCCATATATGGAGCTCGGCCCCAAAACATTCACTTAACCTACTTGACAGCATACAGAGACGAGCAGTTTGACTTATTGGAGACCCTACACTCACATCGAATCTGCAACCGTTGGTGCACAGAAGACAAGTCGCTGACCTATGCTTGTTCTATAGGTACTTCCATGGTAGATGTTCCCAGGAACTCAACGACATTATCCTTCGAAATTCAACTTTTGGGCGCCCCACAAGACAGGCTGCTAATGCTCATGACCATACAGTACACTTGAAAACCGCGAGGACATCATCTTTCCAAAACTTCTTCTGTTACAGGACAAGCAAACTTTGGAACTCGCTTCCTGGGGATATATTTCCAGAAGACTACAATTTGCAGCAATTTAAGTGCAGAACTAACATACATCTGCAAGCATCTCGGGGCGCTGATGAAGCGTTCGTTATAGGTTTGCCTTTCCCGGGAGAAGTATTTAAAAAAAAAAAAAAGATTTCATTTAAATTTATAATATCACTATAAATAAAAAAACCGGCCAAGTGCGAGTATCACTTGTGTTTATTGTTGAAATGTAATTTGGACAATATTTTAGTTCATAATAAGTATATTGAACAAAAATCTTTTTTACCGATTTTTCATGCAAATTCAATATAGTTAGAATAATATGTATAGTTAATATTTGAAGTTTTAATCTCTAATAATAAATCTCCTCCTCCAAGGACCGAAAATCACTCGAAGAATTTTGCGTTCGAAGCAACCAAGGAGATCTCCATCTGCTTTTGACAACGTCTATGATTCTGCGCCATAAAGCAGGACTGGGATGATGAGGGTGTTATATAGAGTCTCCCTGGTGTTTCTCGACAAGGCCTTGCTAATCAATTGCCTTCTTAGGCCAAAGTAACAGCGGTTGGCAAGTGTGATTCTTCGCTTGATTTCTGATGTGATGTCATTTTCAGAATTAATAGCGGAGCTGAGGTAGACAAAGTCCCGAACTACCTCAAAGTTATAGCTGTCTATCGTGACGTTCTGTCCGATTCGTCGATGTTGTGTGTCCCTTCTCGTTGACAGTATATATTTTGTTTTGCCCTCATTCACCACTAAACCCATTTTTGCCGCCTCTGTACTGATTCTTGCAAACGCACCAGTGACAGCTCGCTGTATTCTGCCAATGATGTCGATGTCGTCAGCGTATGCAAGTAGTTGCACAGACTTTTAGAAAATTGTGCCCCTGGTGTTGGCTTGCGAGTTTCGCACAATTTTCTCAAGAATGATGTTGAAAAAGTCACATGACAGCGCATCACCTTGTCTAAATCCTTTTTTGACATCAAAGGTCTCGGTGAGACTGTTTCCGACCTTTACGGAGCAGCGAGCGTTCTCCATCGTCATTCTGCACAATCTGACAAGTTTGGCAGGGATGCCAAAACTAGACATGGCTCTGTATAGCCCGTCCCTATAAATGCTGTCATATGCGGCTTTAAAATCGATAAATAGGTGATGAGTATCGATTTGGACTTCTTGGGTTTTCTACAGGATCTGCCGTAGTGTGAATATTTGGTCGGTTGTGGACTTACCGGGCCTAAAACCGCACTGATAGGGTCCAATCAGTTCGTTGACAAATGGTTTCATGTGTTCAAACAGTACGGAGGACAGTACGGAGGACAGTACGGAGGACAGGATTTTGTAAGCGATGTTAAGGAGACTGATGCCTCTATAGTTGGCGAAGTTTAGAGGGTCTCCTTTCTTATGGATCGGGCAAACAATGCTGAGGCTCCATTCATCAGGCATACATACATACTTTCCTCTGACCAAATTTTAGAAACGATTTGGTGTATGCTCTCTACAAAGTCATCCCCCGGTGACTTAAAAACCTCGGCCGATAAACCGTCGGGTCCTGCAGCTTTGTTAGACTAGCTTGGATATTGCTATCCTTACCTCATTTTGGTCAGGTATGGGCGGAAGTCTTGGCTTTCATCGTCCAGGTTTAATGGTTCATTCTGCCTAACAGCGGAATTTATGTCGTCTTCGCTGTTTAGCAGTCTGCAGAAATGGTTTTGTCCCACTTCGGTGGGACATAATTCTCTATTTTGATTATGAAGTGGGACTCTTTTTTATTTTTCTAATTCATTCAAGACACCTAATGCATATCACTCAAGACCTCACAAATGAAGCGTTATTATATGGTTGGTTTCCTTTTTTTCCTAACGCATCTTCACTTAGCTTTAAATGCAGTAATTCGTTCTTGTCAAGTTCTAAATATCTGCAAAGCAAGCAGACTCGGTAGACTAGACTAGCAGTAGGTGATAATTCCCGCCACACACTACCATATAAGGGATAAAATGTTCCGCGGCAAAAATCTAAAGGCGTCGGTCGGCAAAAAAAAAATTATTTCGCGGGAATTTTTAATTTTCACACCGCAAAGCGATTTTCCATTGCTCAAATTTTTTTTTGGCTACGCATTTAGGTTCATTAAAAATCGATCCTCCCCTTCGCAATCGTTTCCTGGCTGCGCCTTTGGTTTATTTACATGACCAAATTGATCGCTTCTATTGTGTGTGCCAGGACCTACCATTTAAAACAGTCTTCTTGTCTTGCAGATATCTAAAACTGGGCAGTGCAAAAGTGCATTTAAAGCTTACTGAAAATGCGTTTTATTTCTGATGTCTTAAGTCATATGCAATGTGAAAAGTTGAGACAGCCTAATTTCCCATTTCTCATATTCGAAGAAAAACAAAGTAAAATACAATTTTGCGTCTGAGAATAATCGTCGGTTTATAACTCTCTTCTCTGTTCGCGGCCATAGAAAGAATCGAATGGGGGAGTCTAAGAAGTTCTTCATCCGATGGGATACATACGTGGATTGAACATTTGGTCAGCACTTTATTTCGAAGGCAGGGGTCCTGAATAATTTTAAGCAAGATTTGCCCTATTTACAACAATGCTTGAAAATAAAAAAATAACCTCTTAGCAAAAATCCGTGCAAGCGAAATAATGAAATCCCCAGCAAAATAAACTGAACGGACTTTTAAAAAAATTAAAAAATATAATTTTAACTTTTCTGCATAATTACAGATTATTCTTGTTGTCAATTTGCCAAAAGCCAAATTGACAGATTGAACAATTTTCGTGCGAAATGAAAATAACTTTCCAGTCGAAGTTTCGTTAACTTATTTCCTTCTAGTGCATCGAAATACCTACTGTAAAAAGAATATGATTTGGTAAGTTTTTGAAACTTCACTTCCAGCAACGTTGATATAATAGCTAGTACTACCTATACGAAAAATCATCAACGAAGAAAAAAAAAGTTGAAAAGTCAACAAGAGTAAATCAAGAGTTCAAATTGGGAATTGGAACATAGTTGCAATAGGGTTACGTACCCAAGTACATCTCGTACTCGTTAACCGTAGTAAAAGATAGCACGCCTCCATTCAATATAGTACAGTTACCTAGGAAGAGCATTTTCTAGGTACAAGTTTTACAAGTAACTTCTGAGAAAAAAAAGAAGAAAACCTTTGCCAAATTGAATAGACGGGATTATCTGTGTAGCAATGGTATAGTATGTTCATATGATTTTTGTTCAAAAAGTTAGTCCTTACGAAGAGTGTGTTCGTATTGGCGGATCGAAGCAAACAAAAATGGAATGGTTTCGAATTGTAAACTGGCATTTTTTGGCAGATGTTGAAAAGTATTCCGTTTTCTGTTGGATTTTCTAAGCAAATTTAAGTGACTGTATTTTATTAAAAGGAATATTATTATTATGAAGTATCTAGATCTGGGCACATTATAGTGTTAAGCAACCGACATTTTAATATGGAACTGAATGAACTAATGAGATATTATTTCTCAGCTGGCTGATCATTAGGAATAAAGGCGGATTCGCCTCGAATTTATGTTTGAAGAATCTATCTCTGTCGCAGTATAAACCCAAATTTTTTTTCAAGATGAGATTTATCGTAGGTATACAAATTTTTGTATATAGTTAGTCCGTATTGGATGTGCCAAATACCAGTTAGCGGCTCTTCTACCGGCCTCTTTAATATTCATTTGCATTAACGAACTTATGTATATAATCATAACTTTTGTTCATCATTAACACTCGTTACCACTTACTAACGAACTTGACTTGCATAATATGGATATAATTCCTTTATTTAACTATAGATGGTCTGGTTGTACTACTGCAATTAACCAACCACCTGGGTTGAGAGGGCTCTGCTACTCAGTTGTCTTCTGAGTCAGCAGAAACAATTATTAAGACAAATTCTTCACTTTAAGAGCGAAATTTTATGAACCGATGCGGGCATGTGATACCAAGGGTATAATGATATTGCCAGTTTATCTGTCTCTTCAGAATAAGCCTTAAAATTTTAAGCATCAATTGAAAGGTTGCTACTAATAACTTCCAATATGACAGCGAGTCTCGTCAACAATTTTATGTCTATTTTAGTGATCACTGCAGCCAGATTCGGACTTCCGAAAAATCTCCGTGAAGTATTACCGTCATTCGTCGTTTCAGTTCCTTGTTTTACCACGTCAACTTTTATTCCAACCTTAGAAATAAATTCAGCTTGAATTTGTTTTTTTTTTTTCTCGTCCTATTTTCTTATTAGTTTTCCATTTTTTGAAGCTTAAGTTATATCCCATATTAATATTATAATCCGTGAGTGTTGATATTCTCAGCCTAATGCCCAGTTGCACAGTGCAGAGTTCAGTGTAACTTAAGTTTGAGTAGAGACGAACAGAAAAGTGTCACTCATGCATATTTTGCGTTTCACAGTCGATTCACAATACCCACCTCAAATGGTACAAAAAACTTGGCAGCACTTAGAAAAATTGTTGTTTTGCACTATTTAATAATTTATTCGATTTTCCAAATGGTTTGTTAATGACAAAAAACCCCTAACTTTAGCAAGAAAAATAATTATTTTGTTAAATTGAAGTCGTAAAGGGGAAAAAAAACCAAATGAACTTGTCAAATCGTTGACAGCTGAATACCTTGCCATCTGTCTCGTGTGACACTTAAGTGTCCGATATTGGGCACTTAAGTTTTATAATCAAACTAGCTTTTGCCCGCGGCTTCGCTCGCGCAGTGCTCAGGATTTGGTACACAGATATTCCTTCATAGTCTGTTATAGTTCCCTCTTTTATATTTATATATCGCGCAGAAAACCTACCTAAAGGACCATTCACATGGAAGCGAACGAACGAATTGATGAAATGCGAACAAACCACTTTTTATGCATTTATAAACAGAAAATTGCACATTTTACTACTCCAAGATGAGGATAATTAATTATCCCATTAAAATTTATTAAGAAAACAAGTTTATTAACAGTTTAAATAACGAAATTTCGAAATCCAAATTTTTTGCCGCGAACGAAAACACCCTGGCGCGAATTGTCAGTCTATTCACGATCCACATCATTTAAATCGCGTTCCACAAAGTAGCGAATAAAAAATTCGTTCAAACTTAACCTTATTCCAAGAGGAGGATTTCTTGGAATAATAAAATCTGGATTTTTCTGTTTATAAATGCATAAAAAGTGGTTTATTCGCATTTCATCAATTCGTTCGTTCGCTCCCATGTGAATGGTCCTTAAGAATTTAGTATCTCTAAAATATGTATTTAATGCCCTATTGGAGAAAACAGTTCAAAGATTATGATCAATATTTTTGTTAGTGAAGCGCTGGCATCTCAACACAGATCATACTATAGCAGATTGAGTCACAATCTATGGGACAAAACATATTTCTTTACTAGCAAATACAGCGATATGATAAGCACCATCTTTAGAATAGGAGTAGCTTTTACCCCTTCATTATATTCCACACCTCCCAGATCTTATTACACTCTTGCAACCAGAAAGCTGCACCACTTTCTAGCAGTATGACCCCATTCATACAGAATTCTGCTTGAATATCTTTGGAGTACGTACGCTGGAGTAAGATGAAGCGATAAGCATTACAAAGTTTAAAATTGATACGACTAACGGTTCGTGACTTAAGAAAAGGACCTCCTTAAAAGAGGTCATCGCCATTAACTTGGGCCCCAAGCAAAATTTTTAAAATCAGAAAAATTAACTATCCATTTTCCTTCTAATAGTGTACACAAACTAAGTTTGAAGTCGATCGGATGAAAAATAAACTTTGACCCCCCTCTTACCCCTTTAAGGGTAGAATTTCCAAAATCGAAGAAAACATTTTCTTTATTTATCATAGAAAGTACACAAACCTAGTTTGAAGTCGATCTGATAAAAAATGAAAATTTTCCATACAAACTTTGACCCCCCCTTTTTCCCATTTGGGGTCGAATTTCAAAAAATCCTTCCTTAGTGCTCGTATACATCATAAAAAAAACCTCTGTACAAAATGTCAGCTTTCTAGAGGTTTAGGCTGGGCGTTGATCATCTGTCAGTCGGAATCTTCATTTTTATATATAGAATATGACGCTACGTTTATTAAAGTTTTTATTTATGAATAGGAGTAAAACGCAGGGCATTCCTTTTCTATGAATAAATTGCAATGCTTACAGCTTACTGTTTAAAATAAAAGAGATATCTAATGTGAAGCTTAAAACAAGATTAAGTACAATATTAAGTAATTGGTATAAATACTGAAAATTACTTATAAAGGGTGGTTAAGTTTTAAGGGCCGATGTTGATTTTGAATAAAACACAATTTTTTTAGAAAATTAGTGTCATATCTTTTTATTATGATAATATTGGTGGTTCAATTATGTATGGAACAAAATATCGGCCAAATGGCCGCCGCGACCTCGGCGGCACACCTCCATCCGATGGTCCAAATTTTCGATGACGCTGAGGCATAATTGAGGTCCTATGCCGTTAATGTGCCGAATTATCTCTCATTCTTTAGCTCTTGAATTGTTACTGACTTACCGACGTACACCTTTTCTTTCAAATAACCCCAAAGAAAGAAGTCCAACGGTGTCAAATCTCATGATCGTGGCTGCCAATTAACATTGCCACGACGTAAGATAACACGGCCATTGAATTTCTCCCGCAAAAGAGCCATTGTTTCGTTAGCTGTGTGGCAAGTGGCACCGTCGTGTTAAAACCACATGTCGTCCACATCCATATCTTCCAATTTGGGTCATAAAAAGTTCGTTAACATCTCACGATAGCGAACACCACGACGAGTTGAGGTGGATGGCTCTTCATATGGTAGCTATCACCGTTTTTTTTTTTTTTGCTCTGAGAAGGCAACCGATTGTCAAGAAACTTGAAGACCCTCACCTTTCACGATAGCGAAGGTATTGGCCATTTTAATGAGCTCTTTACATCTACGGGCTTTCAAGCTCATAAGCAAAAGAAAACTCCTGTTCGGAGGTGTTTTCCAATATTCTGAGCCCAAACATAATTTCAGCGTACATTGATGATGATCTATACACTATACCTAATGCTCTATACAAGGCACGTTCAATCAAACTCGCATAGCTGCAGGCTGGGAATTTAGTTAAAACTCAGCAATTTATCGCATTATGCAAATAGGCAGTTGGTACCTTTATGTGGGACGTGTAACTCTTCAGATACCTACTTTAAGCATTCCTGATGATCAAAATCAGTCGCATATTGATATTCTAAACTGATAGCTGTGACACTTTGTATCGCTCAATCAGATTTTACTGTGCCAACAACGAACAATCATGTATTTCTACTACACACTACAGCTACCCACACATAACCGCCCTCAAAATTTGAATAAGCAAATCAACCAAATGGGTAGGTATACAAAGGTGTACCTACCTTACACTCTTCTTTCAGAGCGACGCTTTTTATTTTTATTATGTATCTATTTATTATTTACACCACCTATAGCTATACTACACTTTTGCATGGGCGTTGTCTTAAGGATCAATAATAATTAAAATTATTAATAGGAACTCATTCATTCATTCGTTCATTTTCAATGGCCCGCTTATCCATTAAGTGGGTCGCGGGTGCAGGTTGTTTAAGTGGACCCTCCATAGCTCTCGATTCTTTGCCATCGTCAAATTTCACTAAACTTTTATGCACCAACGAAACTTGCTCGACAATAAGCTTTCTTATTTTTAGGAAGGTTCTCATTAATTTTAATTTTTAATTTCAATTTTTATCCTTGAGAAATTTTCTAAAAATTACGTTAAGCAACTTTTTTACGTACGATCAACATAAGTTGTAGTACAAGTCATTTTTTGTCAGACAAAAATGGTCAAAAAAGACTCTATTTTTCTCAAAAATAAGGTTTTTTTTTCATATAAAAAAATAAATAAATAGCAACAGGCCGTAGACACCCTAGGCCTAGCTTCTCGCAACCATTCGTTTTGTGTGAGTTTCTATTTTTGGAACGAATGGAAGGGACCTACAATTTTATGCCGAGTCCGAACGGCTGAATTGAGAAGCTTTTTCATGACAGTCGTACTCTCGGATGTTTGTCAGACGTTCGCGAGAGGTGGCGCAGTAGAAAAAACCTTAAGATGTAATTTGTGCTTTTCCGGGGATCGAACCTGGGATCCCTCGCGCAATAGTCCAAAACAATAACCACTGCGCTACTGCGCCCATAGGTACGTTAGTTTATTATTCTCACTTAATTTTGTCTGACAAAAAATGGCTTTTACTAAAACTTGACTTGAAAACTAAACTGTTCGTACGTAAAAAAGTTGCTTAACATAATTTTTAGGAAATTTCTCAAAGATACAAATTTCATAAAAAAATAAAAAATTATTTAGTCAAAATTTTGAGAAAAAAGCATTTAACGTAAAAAAATGTAACAACAAATTTTCAAAAATTTTGAGTTTAAGGAGCCGCGCTGCAACTTTTTTGTAGCTGAACAAATGTCCCCGAAGTGCTTAAAGCAGGGAATACACGATACAACGATCGTACCGACTTGAGTTGTACCGATATCGGTACAACGTGTTGTATGAAGCACACACACCATAGATACGATTTGTATGCGATTTTGTTTCCTTCTCATTGTTAAATTATTCGTTATGAATGTCACTATCATAATTTCACTATGAGTATCAGAAAAGACATGAAATCGGTACATACAACAATTGCACGGACGCAAACAAACAGTACGATTTTCATACAATCTGTCGCATACGACCGTTGGTTTTCGGTCGACTGCGTTCGACCATGCGATGTCACCGCGTTGCTAAAGAAGTGTGTGGGTAATGTGCTCTTGTTGCTCGTTGAACATGCTTGTGCAACGCGTTGAGAAACGATTTTACAATAATGTGCTGCAAATTGTCTGTCCAACCCGTTCCTCAACTTCTTAAATTTTTTGTTAACTCGAGTTGCGTTGGGTGCGACGAAATGTGTGTGCCTGTACAGCCAGTGGAATCAATCAACTGGCATCTGTTTATGCACTGTGTATCATTAAATTGCAACTCAGTTGTTTAGAACAAGACAATGGTCTAGATCTACCCAGCGCAGATCATTGCGGAATCACCAGTAATGCTGCTCGTTCACTTAGTTAGTGCCCAACGCATCAACCAATTTTATTCAACTCTTCAGTTGAAGAAACAATTTTTTCAGGCTCCTCGTACACTAGTGCACAAACTCACGTTGTTCATGTTGAGCAACGTAATTCCAATTAAAGTTGAACGCTTCTTTGTTGAACGCGTTGAACACCTAGTTTATCAACTCACTCAACTGTTGAATGACCCCGTACACCTAGATGACCAACTCATTCAATTATTGAATGACCTCGTACATCTAGTTGATCAGCATGTCTGATTTTGGCAAAAAAAAAAAAAAAGTTCCTCGAGTTGGACAACAGCGTTTTCGTTGTGGTTGCTCATAGAGCTCAAGAACGCGTTGATACCCTCGTACATTTAACCAAGCATCACTTGTTGGGCAACGCGTTGAACGCACTTGGTAGCTGACAGCTTCTCACACCCTCATGAAATATATCGAGTTTCGCTTTCGACATCAGTTTGGTATAGTGATCTTCCGAGGGTACAGAGCATATTTTCTTGTTTTTTTTTTTTTGCATTTGATCTTTGACTGAAAGCAATACATACTTCGTTTTACCTTTATTTTGCATCCTTTCCCTTTCTGGATTTTCCTCATGACTTTATTGGTTTATTAGGGTTCGATTTGTTGTTGTGTTGTCTAGCACTAATTACTTGTGCGCGCAGATGTTTTTTACTGGTGTTTCCGCAATGATCTGCGCTGGGTAGATCAACAAAGAAATGTTTAACTTTAATTGGAATTGCGTTGCTCAACATGAACAACGTGAGTTTGTGCACTAGTGTACGAGCCTAAAAAATGTTTCTTCAACTAAAGAGTTGAATAAAATTGGTTGATGCGTTGGGCACAAAGTGGACGAGCGGCATAACTTTCTTCATCAACTGCGCTTATTCAATTGACTATACTAACAACTATCTCACCAATTTATTATTAAATTAATTATTGGAACTACCTACTTCATGTTCCATTCAAATATTTATATGATCATAATATGTCAGTTTAACAACTACTCTTGGAATCTGACAACTACGTAGTTTTACCAAAAGAAGGTACCTACCAACATGCTGCTCATCGAAACAAAAAAATAAGGAAACAAAATATATATATTATTCAGAAACTTCTCCCAAAAAATAACTTTTCTTATGTTTAACGGTGGACCAACCACCAGGTTGGTATGAAGAAGTGAATTTAGAAATATCGATGGGATCGCCTCTTGGATTTCTATTCGCTTCATTCGTCTTAAACGAGGTCAACGGGAAGGGTAAAAAGAAAGCACGACCTGTACGAAGGGTAAACTTTGGGGCTTGATTTAGTTTTAGATTGTGCAAATTGAATGCGAGATTGGGTACTAGCGGGAAACTATATACAGAACTTTTGCAACTTTGCTCCGATTTTCTTTTTTCGTCTGTGTCCTATTCAATTAGGGTACAAGGATCATGGACGATATGGAGTTTTTCTTGACTTTTCTCTTCAACATCCGCACTGTTGTAATTCATCCAATGGCTCATGGGAGACACGATAAGTTGGTTAGAGATATGAGCAAAGTAGATTTAACATTGGGGCGTTATTGATGTTATAAGTTTTCCACTACTACACATATGGGGACAGCAAGAGCTTGAGATATACACATTTACGATTCTTTGGATGAATCGAGTAGCTATCACATTTGACCCTTCTCAAGGAGCCAGGATGTCAATCAGGAATGATTTAATTTTGTGATAGGCAGTTTGGGTTGGGCTGAGAATCACTTTTTTGTTTGTTTGTAAATTTATAACGTCTTTATTAATTCATGTGGTAAGTAATTGGGCGGAGTACAATGATTTTGCTTAGTCTAGCCAATGCCTGAGTTTAGAATATTTATACTGTGTATCTAAATCAAGTTACTTTAAGTGTTGTAACAATCACATACACAACAATTATGCTTAATTTTACCTCCACGTGTGATAAATGTTGGGTACTGGTGTCGCACACCTGGTCTTGACTTGCTAAGTGCGATGGCGATGGAGAAGGCACAAGAAGTACGAAAAACTGTGACATACTACGGCGAGTGCCGCAAAGAGCAAAGTCAGCAGTTATTTGGATACGGATTTGTGATTAGAGGAAAACTGAGGCAAGAAGTCTTGGACTTTCGCAACGTAAGCGAGCTCCTGGTCACAATCCGCATCAGGGCCAAGTTCAAAAACATACATACATAAACTGATTATTTGTGCTCCCACCCCTACAGAGGAGAACGATGACACAGCCAAGAAAGCATTTTTCTTGATAAGATGTATGATAAGTGCCCTAAGTACGGCGCCCAGTCTGTTCTTGGCGACTTTAACGCCAAGATCGGAAGGGGGGTATATTTGGCTCTACAGTCGGAAAGCATGACAACACATACGGCGACGGACTCAGGCTAATCGACTTTGCGGCAGGGCGTAATGTCATTGCTAGCATTCGTTTCCCGCACATCAACATACACAGATCAACAAACCGTCAACCAAATTGATTACGTTGCGATCGACGCCAGACATGCGTCCAGTATCTTGAATGTCTGAACGTTCCGATTGGTTAACATAGACTCGAAGCACTGCTTTGTATTTGGTAATGGCCAAAGTGAGTAAGCGGATATCCACAACGCCACTACATAGAGCGGATAATGTGCAGAGATTTGACGTCGCAAAAAGTCTCGATCGCGTCTCCCTTAACCTCTCAGCAAGCTCATCGTCAGCCTCGGTAGAATCAAGTGCAGAGGACCTGTCAACACTGCCAGCGTGACATCATAGGTGCCAACACCGTTATACTGGGTTTCGCTAGAAGACCTCAACGAAACCCCTGGTTCGACGAAAAGTGCCGACAGGCACAAGCAGCAAAGAACGAGGTCCACCAGGCGATGCTGCAGACGAGGACTATAGCGGCGGAGACAGCTGCTCGCGAGCTCTACGGGCAAACAAGAAGGGAGGCACATCGAATTCTTAGAAAGAAAAGGAAGAGCACGAGAAGAGGGCGGTCAAATCAGTTGAGTGAGAGGTGCTACTGCAGGGAAAAAGTTCGAAAGTTCTACCAGAGGGTAAAACGATCCACCCAAGGATACAGAGCTCGGACAGAAGCCCGATACATGAACATGGGAACACAGCAGTAGACTCACAGTCGGTGCTGATCAGATGATACTTCTGCAGACGATCAACAAACCGCTGTCAAGCAGAATGACCCATTCAGTCTGGACGATTAATAGCCAACAATTCTGTTCACCCGACCTACATGAAGTATGAGGATAGAGATATCCAAACTAAAGTGAAAAAAGCTGCGGGCGTGGATGGCCTACCGGGTGACTTATACGACGCATATACGATCTTGTCGGCCGTATTGTTTGAACGTCAACAACCTGATCGGCACATATCAGTGCGGTTTTAGGGTAGAAAAGTCTACAATCGACCATATTTTCACACTCTGACAGATCTTAGAAAAAACCCAGGAATTTCAGATCGATAGATACCACCTTATTATTGACTTTAAAGTCGCCTATGATAGCGTAGGGACGAGCTATAAAAAGCCATGTCACGTTTCTGCATTCGGCAAAAACATCACCGAGCACTTTGATTTGATGTTGAAAAAGCTTTGAGACAAGGCAATGCGCTATCGTGTAACTTTTATAACATCATCCTTGAAGCAATTTTACGAAAATGATGCGTCTGGCTGTAATCTGAAGAATCACTCTTGCTAATCGCTGGGCTAAGAAGGAATAGAAGAAAAAACCCTTTCTCACAGAACCAAGGACTCTGCCAAAGATCTATGAATACCTGCCTGGGATATTTTGAGAGAAAGATTTTTCGGGCGACATTCGGTCCAGTTTGTATCAATGGAGTGTGGAAGAGAAGATTTAACGACGAGCTTTATGCTGTTAGTAGATATATCTACGTATGTGCGATTGGCAAAGGGTTGGGAGAAAATAGTACTTTTACTTTGTAGTCTTTGCAACGATTTTTGTATCAAGGAGCAAGTCGTAATTTCGTTGCAAACACATTGGGCACTAAGGTACATCACTACGAGATTATTCTTACGAAAAATAAAGAAGTAATAATAAAATAGGTATAATGATATCCAATTTCGAAAAACACTAAAGAAACTCTCCTCCACGTATTGCTATTATCACCGCCGCCGCCCTAATTCGAGGAACAGACCACATCGTAACCCAAACTGAACCGCAGTTAAACAAAGTATCCACATAAAACACACGAGGAACAAACAATGCGGATCCGCCTGACACGATACAAATTCCTTTTTGATATGTTTCCAATTGCCCGTCTGGCATAGTGTTCACAAAAAATTTGCCAACCACTTATTTCAATTCAAAAGGGATTCTTCATTTCTCGTTGGCCACGATTCTTACATCAATTGGGTTCTTTGTCATTGTATAGTACCTATAGTCACCAACAACAGTTTTTTTTTTTTCTGTACATAAAAGTAGGTGTCACTGATCCTACCCCGTTTGCCAGCCAGCCTTTTTGTTGTCTCTCTGGCAATTGCCGATACAATGGACTCTTTACAAATAAATAATAATGATGTCCTATCAATGTTTATCGATATATTTATGGTATGTGGGTGGTAGTACCTATGCTATGTTCGACTGAGTCGATGTGAATGCGAAAACTTATGTATTTCTCGGAGAAAAAAGCCACACTATAATGGAAGGAAGAAGTCGAACACAAGTGGAGGTCCGGCAATTCCAGCTTGTGCGCTAATTCAAAGAGCTGGTCATGGGTTTTTATGTTATCCCAGCCATTTTGTTGCTTGGGCAGACTATGCACACTTGGACCTGTCCAATAAAAGTTAAGCGAGGTCAGTGTTGCTCGATGATGAATCCTGAAAGTGTGTTGCAAGTGCAACAGTCGGAGGTGTAAATTATTCAGTATTTTACAGTAATTTAGTTGCTTACGAATACATCTCTTCTCTATCTCTATATACCTAATATAAAACAGAGTGGAAAAAATATGTTTCCCTCTGTGGCCCGTAATTTTCAACCAATTTAGTTGATTTTTTTCTTTAAATGTCGGTAATTAAATTACGGTCATCGGGCGATAGGCCAAACAAATTCAAAATTGGACAAAGGGGCGTGGCACCGTCCATACAAAAAAAAAAAAAAAAACATTCAAAATCGTATATATCGAAAACCTTTTTTTCCAATGTCGGTAATTGCGGTGATCAATTAGGCCAAGAAAATAAAAAAAAAAAAAAATAAAAAAGAATTTAAAAAAGCAAGAAAAGGCCTGGAGAATCCGGCGCGCGGGGGTTCAGCTAGTAGGTATATAAGGTATATAAGGTATATTCACTTTGCCATTTGTATAGAAGCAAATAAGACTTTGCTGGCATTGTGTTGACGTTTGGAATAGAAAGTGTTGCGCTGTAGGTTATTTTATTCCGTTTGGTACCTACTACAACCGTTCAACAAACATGTGAATATTTATTAAAGCAGAAAACACACGGAAATGCTTATGTATACTTTAAAATGTTTGGGTGATATTTGAGAAATAAATTGAAGCTTTGAAAATGCATCCCAATGTCGCCTGTATTTGTGAAAGGGGTCCCAAAAACGCTTATTTCGAAATGTCGCCACTCATCCCGACAGTAGAAAAGTTCCCATTTGGCGACTTTTGTCGCCCATCGGTAACATTGGTGAGAGGTTATAATCGCATCCCTTCTTTCTGTTCCAACCAATCAAAACCAAAATAATGTCTCGCAGAAAAAGAAATTTGGATCGTCGCACTCGCCACACAAAAGGATCGAGAATTCGGCTTTCGAATATGACTGAAGAAGAGCAGGCAGTTATAAGAACAGACTAAGTACCGCCGAGATGCGTAACGCCAGAACGACATGCAGACAGGCTTGAGGATGCACGATTGCAAGGACGGCAGTCGCGTTCTGCAGCAACAGATTTGGTTCGTGCTCAACAGAATGAATGCAAGAGGGTGAGGATGAGGATACCTGAAACACGTACCCAAAGAACAGCAGATCTGAATCGGCAATGCAATAGTCTTACATTCCGGTACAGTCCAGCTGTAGATTATAAGTTCAATTCGCTATGTTGTCATTGGCCAGATGAGACATGTCTGTAGGATCTAAAGCTTATGTAATAATGAAATGAAAGAGATGACAGATGAGTTGCGCTGGCGGATTTGCCTCAACTTGAATCACCACCAGAGCATTTGAAAACTCTATACTTGCTGTATTTACCGCCGTCATTTGGTACGGAAATTGTGACTGCCCAATTCATTGCAACTTCTAAAATCAAAGGACAAATGGAATTTATTGTTAAATACAAAATTATTTAAAAATAAATATATGTAGGTATTTATAAAATTTTACTGAAGTCGATTTAGGAATATGTACATACCTCGCTAAGAATATCCACCAGTTCGCAACTACAGGAGCTCCTTTAAGAAAGGAACAATTTGGTGGGTTTTTTCAAAACGGTCATTAATATGACGCCACCGGATACCCAGAAGATTGTCATTCACGCAGATAAAACGCGCGCTGGAGAATATGATGTCCGGAGATATTATGCTCCAACTATAGACGAAGTTGTAATTGTCATAGTCGAAGATCAGTTTCAATTCAACGTAGAAATATTGTTCTACGTCGCAGAAACTTACTGTTCTTCATAATATGAATATTATGTCGTGTGCGATATTTATCTGTCAAAATTGCCCTATTTATATGATAGTGTCATACCTACCACCTTTAGAAGGCTATTTTCCAAAATTGAAGGTATCTAGATAATTTTCATCTGAAACTCATACATAAATAAACCCAATGAGATATAGTATATCAATCAATATTTTTAAAATAATGCCGTGAAAGGTTTAAGGCCCTTTTCAAATGCCTTTGCCTGATGATGTGATGACAACAGTCATCTTCGATGTTAATTACCCATATTGTTGGTCAAGTAACCGCAATAATCCCCTATCAGCTGTCACATACATTCCCATACATGTAATTTCAAACAGAAATTGTCATCACATGCCATTCACGTGCAAAATCAAATTCAGATCACACAGATAGCCGTAGCCATTACGACAGTGTTGACAAGATGACAATCATTGTACATAGTTCCATGCTAATGAGTTAATTTCAATGAATGTCTAGTTCATAATTATCTGTGGACTGCATAGTCGTAAAATTAATCCGATTGAAGGACACTGAGTAGGTCTAGGTAAGTACCTACCCACATTAGAGGTGAACTACATGTAATGCCACGGCCAGGATATAGAGCCGCATTCGGATGCAATATCTGTTCTTTTAGATTGCCAGCAGATGGTCATTATTATCAGAACGTCTCTAGAATTAATTAGCGAATGTAGTAATGGCAAACAGATATTAGCATAACGTCAAATTAGCAAGTCATTCTGACATTTATCTACTCGAATTTAATTAAGATCGCCGTATCCATTAATCTAAATTTTAATGATGAATTTGCGGTTAAAGCGCACTGGCGGGTGGTAGTGGTGGTGACGGTGAGTACCCTTTACTCTCCAAACCGAATCGACAGATAATTCAATTCGATAGATCAATTATTATTGCTGGCCCTAATTCTGATTTATTATTGTCGGCTTGAGAGAAACGGACGACAGAGAGTGCAGCTTATCGATTTATGGCTAGGGAATTGATTTAAATGTGGAATGTGGGTGGATGCGCCCTGCCTAGACTGTGTAGAGACAGAGAGTGATGGGAGTAGGTTGTGTGGTGAGTGGCGCTTACGATGTCTTATAGACGGTATAGTTGCGGGATTGCTTTTCATCTCGTATTGTAAATGGTGGAATGCTGTATGCATATCGATGACGCTAAAGTATTATCGAATTATTTTGATTGCATTACGAGTAAATTGAATTACTGATGAGGTATGACCAAAATGCTTTATGTGGTCTGCATCGTCTGATAATTGATTGAATGATTAAATGCTAAACTATTGAATAATCATACAAATGAATGATTTTTAGATACCCTATTTAAATTTAAGGGTTAAACGTTACTCGATGATAGAATTGTTGATGCCTGCATCATATAACCTATACTAAATATAGTATAGGTTATATGATGTAATAAATTGAGACCTACTCAGCAGGTTAATTTTTTAATTTATTCGGGTCATCGAATTTACATAAACGCTTTAACAGATACTTAGATGCTACTTTTGCACTTAATTTAGTAATTTCATCAGACGTTACTTGTTTAAAAATTAAGAAAACGAACACTCCGCGCCACACCCTTTTAGGTCGGTTTTCTATTGCCCACTGGTCCCAAACTACGCATGTTAGAGACTTAATTTTTTTTTTAAATTAAAGTTCATTTAATTGTTGTGATTTGACCAGAGGGAACATTTAAAATTATTAAGTATTAACTAAAAACCAACAAAATGTGGGGAATTCATTTTGCGCCACTTGAATAGAATAATATGCATTTAGTTTGACCGTTATCTTCTTTGGCACGTGGACTCATATTGTTCGAATTTGTTTGTAAATTTCAGCTATTTAATGTACAAAAAAAAATGGGTGGAGAAAAAGCCTTTACCGAGGCGGAAAAGGACAAATCAAAGCTTGGACGACGCTCGCCTATTTATTGTCAAATTAGCTAAGAAAATCGGGAGGAGCCCCGAAACTTATACATAGTCGCTGTTTAAGAAAACCGGCATAACTCAAAAAACACGATTTTTCAGAAGAGTGGTTTAAAGTTTCTGAGTCAGAAAATTTTCACAAATCTATTTTTTTAAAGGTTTAGCATTTTTTTCTTCGGAAATGTGTATTTGATTTGCATAGTTCCATATTTTTTTGTAATCAAAAATAATAAGGATTAAAAAAATAAATAATGTTAGACATACAAATTTAAGATACTTTCTGGCGAGTTAAGTCACTTTTCCCGACAAAATGCATGATATTAAGATAACCTTTTTATCATTTTGAAGTTAGTTCATCATTGAGGTTAAAAAATAATAACGTTAAAATATTATTGCTGTTAGGAAATGAAAATGATTAAAAATCGTTTACTTATTATATTCAAAATTACCATAGCTAAAGCCGATTTTTTTTAAAGATTTGTGAGAAAGTATTTTTAGGAAAAATGGCATAAATCATAGAAGTGTCACTTCAAGAAAGGAGTTTTTAAGAAAAGTGGCACAATTCGTTTTAATTCGTAGGAAAATGTGTGGAACAGTACCTACCTACTTACTATATTATAAAAGTTGGCACAACAACAAATAGCTCGTTTTTTAAAAAACTATTGTCTACTTTTTTGCGCACAACGCAAATTATGCCGCTTTTCCACAAAAACATACACAGAAATGAGGTAAATTAAATATTGTCACATTATCCATCTGGCGGTATTCTGAAGCAATATAGTTATGCCGATTTTACAGAAAGAAAAGGAATTTTATTCTTAGTCGATTGGTATACTTAACTCAAAAATCAAGTTTTTTGAGTTATGCCGGTTTTCTTAAACAGCGACGACATATCAATATTTTTAAGTAATGAATCTAACTATGAAAAAAAACATGAAAGTACACATAGGTACATAGAGTATGCTTAGTAATGCGGAAGGCGACTTATATTAAAAAAAGGCGTCAAATTCTCATGACTCTTTTCTAAAAATCAGAAAAAAACGTGGTATCAAAAAAGTTTCACAACTATTCGTCGTATTATTTCGAATGCTAAGTATATAAAAAGACTAAAAATCAAGATGAAGCCACCTCTTAACCCGGTTCGAAAAGCGCAAAGCCTCCTTTTTTGTCGCCTGGACTTAGTAGAAGCATTTTGTGGTTTTCTCAGACGAAAAGAATTTAATTTCAAAGCCCCAAATGGCCATAGCTACTATTTACATAACATCCGCAAAGAGACTAATCATTTGGACCGGCTGCATTCTGCATAGGAGAGTTGAAGGTGTGGTGGTGCGGCTTGGGGACTGTTCCGTAATATGGCACCTGCAATTACAATTTTTGTCAACCACATTGAATGCGTTGTCTTATAATGGTATATTGAAAGAGGCATTTACATACTTTCATAACCTTTTTAGACCTCTGCCTTGGACATGATAATGCACCAATATATACAGCCCGAGTTGTTGAAAACGTATATTAAGAGCCAAATTGTGGAGCTATTAAACTGACCGGCCTACTCACCGGATTTTAATATCATCGAAAATGTTTGGCAATGGTTGACACGTCAAGTTGGTGGATCGGGACAACAATATTCGACTCTATTTAAACTAGTCCAAGCCATATAATTAGCTTGGAGCTCAATTTCGCCGGATTTGTGAATTTTGAAACAGAAAGGTGGCTCAAAAAACAATTGAACAATTTTTTTTAATCTAATTTACTTCAAATACCTTAAATATGGTTTGAAGCAGAATTTTCTAAAATGTTTTTTTTTTTTTCGTTTTAAGTGTTCCTTTTGTTCATAATTTTTTGTTAATACTTAAAGCTTTAGTTTTAAATCTTTCTTCCAGTCAAATCACAGCAATTTAATTAACTTTATTAAAAAAAAAAATTAAGTCTCTGGCATGCTTGGTTTGGGATCAGTGGGCGATAGAAAACCGAGGAAGCTCTCGGTTTACAAGTAATGGCTCTAACCATTGGGTCCAAGATGATACTTTTTGTTTGTGTTTCTTTTGCTTTGTTTATCTCTTATGACTCGGAGTTCGGAGAGATAATATTATAAAGGAACACCTAAATACCTGCGCGCCTATTTCTCGGCACAGAGGGCCCTTGTTATAATTTAGTGATTCACGGTTTACTCCGCAATTTTAATCGATCTGCCTAGGAAACAGATCTGCAAAGTTGTGGCTATCCATCATAAGGGACTTCCACAGTACTTATAGATACCTTACCTATGCGAGACTACGGGTCTGCATCTGTATTCGCCGTGCAGATTAATTGCTCGTTACATGTATGTATCTTAGAATCGAATGAAAAATCAACGATGCATACTCATAATGTCATTCTACCTATAATTTCGAATGGGATTCGATTTAATTTTCTATTTATAACACCATCATTATTATAATACATATTCAATTTCACTAAAAAGAAAACCCATTATTTAGAATTGCAGTGCAGTGTGCATTGTGTCAGGTGCATTGCGTGCAATTACAGTATACCTACACATATGTACATCAGACATTCCACTCTGGCGGCTGTTAAATATTCTAATTAACGGCCACAATATGAAAATGTAAGCTTCTGTTTCTGGTGATTGCTACACAATATGCTTGGTCGGTCTTGTTATCCTTTGGAAAATTTAACTCATTCAGTTGACCTAACGACTATGATATTTGCAGTTATGTCATAACACTCGCACAACATACAAGGTGTACAGGTTTTGAAGTTCATAAAATATTCATACGATATAAGTGCTACCTGCTATGAAGCATGCTCTGACAATGGCCAGCACATCTGTTCTATTAAATTGCATTAATCTTAAAGTCAATTAGTGAAAACGTGGCACTAACATAAACATTAATGCATAGGTAGGTATCAAGTGCAGTTCTTAGGATTATTCATTTTTAATGCGAAACAAACGAAAATCCTTTCGGTTGAAGTTGAAGTGTAGGTACCTCTTATATGTGAAGAGTTTAGTCGGTTATCTGTAGATAACCTAGCCCATCTAGCACTTTGCATATATAGACAATGGTAAGCTACATCCAATAAACCAGCAAAATTTAAATCGTTGGTATTCGGACTTAACATATCGTATTTTTATGAATTGTTCATAACACGCCTGGGGTCAGGTCACGTTAAAATAAAATTACCGAACGACATCGTTTCGAAAATAGTATAGTCTCTGCCTTTTGCCGCAGATTCAGATATGATAGAGACAGTTTTCTTGAGAACGATATCGTTGCATAGTTTTTATTTTACCTGATCTGGCACCTAGGGAACGCAAAGTCGGGCGGCCCGCACCATAGTGAATCTATTATATAATATTAAAAGCCGACCCGATTTCTTGTCGGAGTCATTTACCCTACTTAAAGTATACCAAATCTATTTTTCTTTTTACCAAATTGAAGCTTACCACTCATAGATGTGTTAAGAAGAATAATTGTTTGAAAAAAGTATATCCAAAATAGGTAAATTAGTGTTTTTAAATTACATTGGTTACAACAACAACATTCTGCGCTGCGCATACAAAGAAAATTAATATGTCCCCTATCCCTTCGCTCAGTCGAAGTGCTGTCTCTGTGTAAAGCAGAAATTAAAAAAGAGAATCATACTCATACATCGATCAAAACGCGAACGGAGAGAAGCTGCTGGACTTTTGTTGTTCAAATGGAATGTTCATTATGCACACTTTCTTTCCACACAAAGATATCCATAAATACACGAGGTACCGTCGAAGTCTTCAGCAGAAATCGCTGATAGATGTGGTAGCTGTGGTACCGACATGTATTTGAAGGTTTTTTTGTGATGTTCGTGTGTTGAGAGGGGCTGAAGAGTCAACTGATCACCACCGTGTTGTGCAAATTGTATCTCAACGATCAAATACCTATCCTGCCAAAGCGTAAACCGCATACGGCGGGAGGGGCTATCTGCAAGGTTTGAACAAGGTTTGCGGAGTGAAGCGGCTCGGTGTGGCGGCTAGTGGTGAGAAAAGAATCCGTCAGAGAGAAGAAAAATGCTTTCTCAAGGTGTGGATTCACTTGGGGGATTAACTTTCTCGAAACCGATACATTGAGGCGCGAAGAACTTGCAAATTGGCTGTTAAAGCAGCAAAAAAACAATCTTGGAAGGAGTTCGGCGAGAAGTTAGACCGTGTCACAGATCTGCAAGCAAGGTGTTCTGGGAGAAATCCTGCCAGAAATGCTCAAGGCTTTATGTGAAGAGGGAGTCAAATGGCTTTCTTTTGTCATTAAAGTGGCCACCAGTACCTTAATACAATAAAAATAATATCTAAAATAATAATAATATGATAACTCATATAATATGTACCTACGTCATTGCAAGGTCTAGGTATATTCCTTACCAGCTCTTAATTTGTCCAGCGTTTTTGTCTAAGTAACGTCCCATCGTTATTAGAATAACCACAATTACACATAGTATCAACATTTCGCTGCAATGTGAAAAAATCAGAATCTTCTGCCTAGTGATCTATTAGAATTATTATTATCGCTGCACACCGAAATGTAGAACAAATTTTCATTTATGATTTCGTCGTATCCCTTTTTTTATGCGATTTATCGCTTCGCATCAGCAGCGTTAGTATACCCACTAGTCATAATTCTAAAATCCATTATAAGAAATTTAATTTTATTCAATGGGCATAATATTTAGCCTCCCTTTAATCAATCAATTTTAATTTAATTAAAGGTAGATATATTTCCATTGAAACTAGCGAAATGCATTTACTCTATCAAAATATTAGTCAACTTAATTGAATGTGTATGGCTTTCTCTTCATGTTATGTATGTGCGCATCTAGACCACAGCACAGACCACTTCTTCTCTGTCGAGCTTGGTCGTTGGTCACCTGCTGATAGGGGCAGGGAAGCTGATCAAATTAGGTCACCTGCATCAAGGCAAATGGTGAAACCACATCAATCGTCCGTATAATACGATTTTAATGGAAATTCTCCATTAATAGTACCGGCGGTTTTTCGGTCCAGACCACGCGAAGAGCATCAGAATTAAGATAGCGACACTGGCAGCACAAAGTATCGATGTGTATCTACATACTGACCGCAGTTCGTGTCATTTCCGGTTTATTCTTTGGTTGACTACATAGGTATAGGAGGTGCAGGTTATGTGGCGGTATCTTGTGTATTTTGTAAACCTCATGTAGATAGTTTGCAATTAATGTTTCCCTTTACGTAATGAGGAATTGGACACCATACACTTATATGGTCATAAGCTGCGAATTTACATATCACGAAATATACCAATTTTTGACATGATTATGTCAAGTAGGTGTCATTCGTGAGGCTGCAGGAAATAAGGCCACAATAGAATAAGGCCCCAAAAAAGAAAATGAAATAAGGCCCCAAATTTGGGGTGTTATTTATAAAGAAATAATACCCCAATTTCAAATGTGAAATAAGGCCCAAAAAAAAATTAAATAAGGCCCCAAATCTGACAAAAAACCGAAGCAGGGGGCCCCCATACGTTTTCGTTTTTCGTTTGGGATCTTATTTTCATTTCTTCTTTTGGGGTCTTATTATTATTTCAGGAAATAAGGCCCCAAAAGAGGAAATAACACCCAAGATTTTATTAAAAATCGTTGTTGTTGTT
The DNA here is from genome assembly GCA_949372485.1 of Cheilosia soror. Taxonomy (NCBI): domain Eukaryota; kingdom Metazoa; phylum Arthropoda; class Insecta; order Diptera; family Syrphidae; genus Cheilosia; species Cheilosia soror. The sequence goes on along the minus strand of OX443562.1, from coordinate 69,456,406 downwards.
TCCTGTATAATTTTTTGGGGCCTTATTTAATTTTGTATTTTTATTTTTTGGGTCTTATTTCATTGGGGCCTTATTTCGCAGAGCCCATTCGTGAGCATGTAAACGCTGATTTTCAGTTAATTAGTTAGTTAACAGGCTCCCGACCCGATCAAAATTTGTCTGTCGTGGGGTCATGCGGGTGTAAAGGATGTTGGCTGCGTATACCATTTGGCCTACCACTCGCTAGGCTCCTTTAGAGAGGCCGCAGTGCCAGGGCCGGTTAAGGCTCTCCCGATCAATCATCACTCGCTGGATTTCCGACATCTGGATTTCTGTTGCCATTAATGAGGATGAGAATGGTCTCATTTTGTTATCCTTTAATTACGGTCGTCATTTGCTTATAATTGTGAGCAGATATTTTTATTGCTGATATTTCCGCGTTGAGTTTCAAATAAGTCGCAATTGTAAGGGTGTGTCTTTTAAGATTTCCAAGGAAGGACAAAGAAGACTATATATTTTCACAACACAGGTCTGCTGCTTGCTGTTGTGACATTCTATCAAAAAGAGTCATTCATTCAGTCCCAACAACATTGACAATGCGATCACAAAGTCATTCGAATCAGGCATTTTGAAGTCGTGTCTATCATATATATCATTACATTCGATCACGGAGAATGACCACTTTAGTACAGATGTGTGGCTTTGGTTTTTTCAAATATACCTACTGATGAAATGAGTTGTACTTATTATTGTTGTTTTCAAATCCCCGAAAGTTGCAAAAATCTGTTGTTACTAAAGGGTGGTTAAGTTTTAAAGGCCGATGTTGATTTTGAATAAAACACAATTTTTTTAGGAAATTATTGTTATTTCTTTTTATTATGATAATATTGGTATGGTTCAATTATGTATGGAACAAAATATGGACCAAATGGCCGCTGCGACCTCGGCGGCACAGCTCCATCCGATGGTCCAAATTTTCGATGACTCTGAGCTCTCTGTAGGTATTATTAAAACAGTTTTTTAACTTCAAATATAAACTTCAGTTTATTTAATTACTCTTATATCTTAATAACTACTTAATAAAAAAATGAATATTTTAAGATGCGCAATTACGCGTGACCAACGCCGTGTACCACACTGCAGCAACTAACTATAACTCATTCGTGTCTAATTCAATTGACGTTGAATTTGGAATTTGGAAATTTGGAAATACGGTACTAACTGTGGAACATAATGAAGCGGGAAGTTTGAATAGTGGAGTGTATTTATTTTAATACGCTACACCTCTTAGCTCTTGAATTGTTGCTGGCTTATCGACGTATACCTTTTCCTTCCAATAACCCCGAAGTTCAACGGTGTCAAATCGCATGATGGTGGCGGCCAATTAACATCGGCACGACGTGAGATGACACGGCCATTGAATTTCTCCCGCAAAAGAGCCATTGTTTCGTTAGCTGTGTGGCAAGTGGCACCGTCCTGTTGAAACCACTAATGGTCCACATCCATATCTTCCAATTCGGGCCATAAAAAGTTCGTTATCATCTCACTATAGCGAACACCATTCACAGTAACTGCCGAGTTGAGGTCGGCGGCTCTTCAGCCACACTATCGCGAACAGCAGCAATATTTTCTGCAGTACGAGCTGTGCGAGCATGCACTGGTGTTTTCATATCTCCTCCGGTTTGCTCAAATTTTAGCACGATTTTTCCGATTGTAGCCACATTTGCACGATTAAATTGAACGAAAAAATCACGAAGTGCACGATATGCATTTTGATTTGAACGCCCATTTTCATAATAAGCCTAAATAACTTTAACGCGTTGCTCGATTATGTATCTTTCCATGGTTCAAGTTGAGTTAGTCTAAAATTGGTGGTTCACATTAAACATCGGCCCTTAAAATTTAACCACCCTTTACAAACGGTAAAGGGAAATTTATTCGATTTGTCACTCCTTTTTAACCCGTGTCGGCGTCGCGTGTCGGTCGACTGTATATATCAGTTTAGCGATCGCCCAGCTCTAGCGGAAGTTCATCCGCTTTTAAGATGCTTTTGCCAAGACTGTATAGAACTACCTATTCAAAACATAATACTTTATAGTGATAACAAAAATAAATAACTGGTGGTCAGAACACCTATACAATAAGTCCCACCAGCAATTGGCAGAACTTCTTCCTCACTGCCAAGCAACCACTATTGAACCAAAGCACACTGCACCACTATGCAGACAATGGAATGGAACTACTGCGTTCCATGGTTCTGCCCACAAATTAAATTTTCCAACAAACAGCGCATTTTCGTTGTCGCATTGGTGGCCATTTGCCATCACCATATTGATGTATGTAATTGCTTTTGGTGAAAACTTTTTGAAAGTAATTTCAATGGTTCAATAAGCTTGAAGCGATTTCCCAAATTGGATTTCCTTTCAATAATTTAGTTCGTCTTTACTCCGTCGCAGCTAAGCTCATATACCCTCGCAAAGATATACGCCACTTTAATAGACATCACTAACACCATCGCAAAGTTTATTTCTTCTCGAAGTCCAACTTCTCACGAATATCTGAAATAGTGTACTAACCGTATACCTATGAACGATAAATGGTTCTATTAACTACACCTGTATCATCTCATTGATTTTGGCTCGCCTTCCACATAACCGTTTGAAGAGCAACGTCGAAGAATGGATAAAGTTTCCTTTTAAGCGATATTAAACGACTCTTCCTACCAAGTGTTAACGTTTCAAGGAAAAGAAAAAGAAATAAAAATCTCGCTACCTTTTGGATAATTGTGGAAGCAAATGATTCTTTCTTTCAAATTGGCAAGTAGATGGTTTTGACGGCGGCAATGATGACGCCGACGACGACTCGATGACGAGGTTTACGTTGTGAGAACGGGGTAGTTATTGCCCTCGCGCGTTGCTTACTGTCGATAAGGTGAATCGATTAACTTTATATTGCTGGCTTGATTGAAATTAAAAAGTTGCTTGTTCTGGGTGTGGGCAATATCCGTATGCAGCCCTGTGCTGCTTGCTTCGGGTAAAGTAATGAAAGAATGAAGCACATTAAGAGACGGAGAATGATTTTGAATAATTTGAAGTGGAAAAGTTTTTCAATCCCGCTTCTTGTGAGGAAGAGAGAAATATATTTACTCTGCCGAATATTAATTACAAAAATGATGGAGGAAACTCGAAGCTGGAGGTCGGCTGAGGATTCGGATGTTTGGAGTGGTATACCTACTGATTATATCCATCTTTGAGATGTAGGTAAGTAGATGCCTTGAACCTTGAAGTAGAATTGGTTTTAATTGTGATGGCAACCTGAAAGTTTCGCGTTGTTGTAATAAACGCAAGTGAAAGGTGCCTACTCATACAAAAGAAATGGATTCATCATAATTTATTTGAGGGTTTTCATCAGAACGACACACAAGGTGAGTTTTATATTTCAGGCTGATTTTGGTTGGCTGTTATTTTCAATTTACTATAATTTTTGTCAGTTAAAGCAGGGAGTTGCAGTTGTAAGAACACTTTAGTCTTTACATGAATAAATTGTTCAGTTGTAATTACCTATACTTGTTAGCCATAAAATAGCAAATTGAAGGTACAAAAATTGATAGTACAGAAAACTCCAACTGTATGTTGTAAATCAGGCTCGAGAAACATAATGGCGTTTAGACGCACCCCAAAGCTAACCTTTCTAGCATATATTATGCCTAAACTAAACTAACAGTATAGACCTTCCTTTGTTGAGGAAAAAATAGCTTTATACAAAATAAATAGGTGGCGCAACAGGTGTGTAGACACCGTAGGCCTAGCTTCTCGCAACCATTCGTTTGTGTGAGTTTCTATTTTTGGGACTAGCTTTATCACTTCTATATTTAAAAGCCTCCTCATTAAAGCCAAACTACTTTTTGTAATCGAAGAGGTTTTCCAAGCAAGTGCCTATTCCAAGTCGATGACAATGCCGTGAAACCGCATACCTCAACTTATGTCTGTATTGGTGGATAGCGCCGACCCCAATAAAGTTTTGCGGATAACTTTGCCGAATAGCTCGTTATCGGCTTTACTTACTGCAACTTTATTAAAATGCGTAGCAACAGAGCAATAAACAGAATTCCTTAGCTTAAAATAAATGTAAATAGACTGCTAACGCTGCCGATTAATATACCAATGGATTAATGCCACCCGTTTATGGAGCAACATTTTCGGATTAAGCCGTTCATAATGGAATTCTCAGTTCCCATAGTACTTCATAGTACTTAAGTTTTATGAATATTTCCCTGCATTACAACTTGCAAATGCCAAAATGCGTTTACATTCCCTAAGGAATGTATACTCTCCCAACGGCTCCATTAAAAGTCGTTTTTCGGAAATATTTGCACTCAATAACAATAAATTTAAGAAGCATACGCCAAGTTTCGCCTATAACCGAATAATGATTCCCAAAAGGGGTAAACGCACACATTTTCCTTTCAATCGACAGCAACGCCATTTGAGCCCAGCCCACCCCGACAGAAACCCACAAAATGACGGTTAAGTCGTCCCATTAACAACTCACTACACAATGAAATTGCTAAAATTTTTTAGATAAAAATTAAAAAATCATCCGCTCTCTCCGATGGCCATTTAAAGAGTTATAATGAACCGACCAAACTGTGCAGTGCGGTCGCATCAGTTTTCGCCAATCTTACTTTAATGGGTTAGCAGGTGCTAAGCCAGCTCCGTACCGAAATTTGTAACCAATGGCACTCTTTCTTTGCAGTGTAACGAGTAACGACTCTCACTTTGCCAACCACTCTCAGATATATTATAGCCCAGCACTCTCATTAATTCATACCCAAAGTTTTCATAGTGGCCCATAAAGAAAGGGTTGACTCTTGGCTGGAGGGATGGCGCCTTATTCAATGTATCACTATCATCCAAAAACGGTCCAATGCCCATGTCCACTATGCACTGTACCACAGGTGTTTTGAAAATCTGGAAGAGTGTTTCGGCCAAAAGTAGATGTGAAAGTGAAAAAAAAAAACTTTAATTGCCGGTTCTAGGTAGAATCCTTTTTCGGTTGAGTTTCGTTTATGCCTTTTGTTTGCGTTTCGATATGATGATAACCTTAGAGAAAGGCTTTTGATCTTGTGTAGGGGGAAGGAGTAAAACTCGGGCTTATATTGATTACGTTTCGGGTGAGGAATTGTTATGGCAGTACCTGGTCCTGTTTGCGCTTTATGGCAATTATCTGCCTGGCTGGATGGAAAGCGATTCTGGATATTAACGACCCGATTACCTATACGACCATAATCCGTTATAAATCTTTTATGTAGTAAAAATTATCATCGGGTAGTTGTCGTCGTAGTTGGTCCCTTTTCCAGCTGACAGGGGAAGGTAGCGACGTTTTTCTCTCGCTATTCGTTACGGTAGCTATGGTTAAGGGGATTCTGTGGGTTTCGGTTTCCACAGATACCATAGTATCACGTTTAGCATCACCTTGCGTGTGTGGGATTAGGAATAGCAAACAAAATATTTGTACGGTCATTAGGGCAAATTTATGCGGTCAGAGAGATTTTAGAGAAGAAATTAGTGATTACCAGCTACACACTGTTAAGTGTTTGCAGACGACGGACGGCTACGCTGCTCAGCTCATGGTCATGTGTACTGTGGTGGCGAACGAGGTTAGATTTTGGATGACCAGAGTGAGAGTGCGAGCACGTGGTGCATGGTAACAATTAAGTGAACCTAATCTGAATTCAATTAGGCAGAAGCTAAAATGGGATTTCTGGTGTGTGAAATTGCGAGAGTTCATGGAAAAAGTTTACTAAAAGTTGAAGAGTCTGTTTCAATTAAAATTTAAATTAAATATGGGGAATGTGGCATGGATACATGTTTGTAGCACGCCTCATATATATGTGGCTCTGACGTCAACAGAGAGTGCACAAAGAGAGCTTGTACACGGCATGTACCCATTGGGACCATTCGCTGACGTCAAATGACGTCAGTGCTACATATATATGAGGCGTACTACATATCGTGTACTAGCACCTAATGCGCTTTTTTTGTACTGCCATTGGTTAGGTATAAAGATAAGCGGATGACATGGCCAATATTATCAGTGGTAAGGATAACATGTCTATCACTATGCAGGGGAATTGGTTTAATTCTGAAGAGCTCTATTTATCAATCAGTGAAAAACCACATTACAGTGATTTTTATGAGAAGAAGATCGATTCCTAAAACCTTATCGCCATAATGGGATTAACATGCACCTACTCCAGTAAGGTTAAACTGAAACTGAGTCTGACTGCACGCGTAGAAATGAATACTCATATATACAAAACTCATAAAACGTTTAATTAGGCCTAGCAAGTCTGCAAACAAACTGAAGTAATGTATATACACACTTATATTGTGATAAACAAAACAAAAAATCTAAGATAAGATTTAAGTTATAAATGAAATAAGGACAATAATGCGCAGAGTCACAACTGACGGGGACATTAGAGACTGTATCCTTTCACTCGCCGAAATGTGGACTATTTGGCTAATACGTTTTTTGAAGAAAATCCGGAGGAGCTGGTGCTCTTTCAAATATCCAGATAATGAAATCTTTCCTGCGTTATATGGGAGATCCGAGCTTCCAAGTAAACATTTCAAAAACCTCTTTAAAATAATTTCATAGTTCAAGTAGTGAAAAATGTATATATTTAGGCTGGTGTCAGCTACCAGGTCATCATTTTTAATTTTTTTTGGATTTATGTGATTTTTTTATTAAATTACTTCAGCTTTTGTTCACTTTTTCCAAAAATCGTTTTTCTAATTCTAAATTCAAATTCAAAATAAAAAAATTCAAAAAATAAACCACATGACAATTTACTTGCAAATTTTGACAGAAACTGCAAGTTAAGGACACATGCAGTGAAGTAAATACTTTGTTTGAATTTTCGAACTTACTTTAACAAAGCCGGTACCTATAAGATTTTATCCATACCGATTTATAGCAATTGCTAAGTTCTTTATCTTTTACTTTGCTACAACCTTTTACTCAAAGCAAATGCTAGGTTTTATTCTAACGACACATTATTATCTCAATAGAATCTTCTCTGGGGAGTCTGAGATATACGCATTCGTACCTAGACTACAACAACGAGTCTGTCGTTGGCAGTTTGGAAATTTTGAACATCTAGAACACTGTAGCAGTGCAATACGTAGAACGGAAGATGATCAGAATTGTTTCTTTAAGAATGTTAGGAAACCGTTTGCTAGTTACAGTAACGTCACGTTCCGGAGCAATGGCAATTAGCCTAAGTTCGTTTCCAGATGTGAAGTTATTTAGGCTATGCACTATGCTATGCTTTCCGGTTGTACTCCCAAAGATATCTTCCTTGCCTAATCTGGCGTTGAAATCACCGATGTTGATGTTGAAGAATTTAGCCTTAATGCGAATTGTCATAAAACATTTACTAACATTTGCTAACTTGCACTCTGACTAGTACTGAAAAGTTCTCACTGACCCTAGCTCCAAATACCTATAAGTTAGAGTAGGTCAAGTAAGGTGTCTGTCCTGTCATCTCGGCTACTGATGACAACGCCGTTGCTTCAATCCAGTGAATTCATCCCTCGAACGTTCTCCTTGTTGGGGGCTCATTTTAGACTTCTTATAGACTCATTCAGTTAGTCAATTCCGACAGAGCATTATGTTTCCTTATTTTTCGTGTTCAACACTCACGTTTATAAATTTATCAAGTCGCGCCCGTCTATTTTAATAGAGGCTACTTAAATAAACAATTTAATACAATTTATCTTTTACTATAATATCTAATATCTACTACTACACCATAGTAGTAAAATAATCCAATGCTTTTGGTTTCCTACCATATATAAACTTTATGAGCTACATCGTGAAGTTCTGCACCTTTAGATCCACATTCTTCGTGTTGGCAAAATAAGTGTAGTTGAAATCTGCCCATAGATCAGGCATGAGACAAAAGAGAATGTTGTATCTTATTGTGGATGAAATGACGTCAAGGAAACGCAAGACCTGGCGAAAACAACGCCACTAGAGCTCGCCTTTTCGCAAAAATATTATCTGCGGCGCTGACGTCAATTTTTGGATGCACGGGTAGGTATGTCAACCAGCAAAATTTTTAGATTTTGGACGACTCCAATTTACATAAATTAGGGTTCGCCTATTGTCACTCTATTGTGTGGTTTGCGGGCATATACAAGATCCTGTCTGCCGTACTATGTGCGAACGCTAAAATCTAACTAATTGGTCTTAACCATTGCGGTTTCAGGCCCGGTAGGTCCACAGCCTACCGAATATTCTTTAGTGTGTCTTGGGTCGGTTATGGCGACTTATACTGGAGAAAACCCAAGAAATGCAGATCGATACCCACCATCTGTCTATCGACTTTATGTCCGCATAGAACAGTATTTATAAAGACTTGTTTATAGTTTTGGCATCACTGGCAAACTCGTCAGGTTGTGCAGGATGACGATGGAGAACACTCGCTGCTCCATTAAGGTCGGAAAGCGAGACATTTTATGTCAAGGCATAATTTAGACAAGGTGATGCACTGTCGTATTTTGACATCATCATACTTGGCACCGCTCATAAAAAAAACATTCAAAATCGTATATCTCGAAAACCACCAAATCGATGAAGCTCAAACTTACATCGGTCGCTGTACAGCGGCATCGACCCAATAAAACAACCCAAGAGTCATTCGAATGGAACACAGAGAGAGATTAGGTGGCGAGCACAAATAATGGAACCGATATAGGTAGAGTGCGTAACTGGAGGCAATACCAGTAAGCCAAAGAGCAAGAAAACTTTAAATGCGTACTGGTTGAGGTACAGGTCTACCTCGGATTGTAGCGCCACCTAAGTATTAAGTATCTTATCTATACAAAACTTTCAATTAAATTTAAACATTTACCCGTCCCTATATTGAAAAACCCTTTACTAAACGAGTTGCCTTTTGGGCAAACAAAAATGGGTTGAGATCACGGCATGGTAAGCTGCTTGTTGTTAAAAACTGTGTTGTGGTTGTCTAGAATTTTTTTAACGCATAGGTACCTACCTACTCTCTAAACATATTGCTGCAGTTATCTAATATAAACAAAATATTAAGTACATACCAATAAATAAATAAAAATAAATTCCAGTCTATACATCAATGAATGGTTGGTTCCTTTCATAACTAACTAGAAACGCCTTTTTATTAATTTACAGTGCAACCACAATGCATCAGCGATGTACAAAAATGTTCAATATTTCAATTTCAGAGCACGTCTCTGCAATGTGTGCGCATTCGATGTTTAGAATCTCTACTCAGTATGAGTACTCAAGCAGCGTTTGTTGTACCACCGGAACTGGTGTTTGTAACCATGCCACTTGACTGTAGTAGTACATTACAAATACCTAGGTATGTATACAAACAAATGGTACAGTGAACTGGCCTGATGCCTGCCGTAGTAGAAGCGATTTTATTTCCTCCCGTGCTGCTAATGCTTTACAGCGTTTTCAACTCGTAAAACAATTCCCGTTGATGGGATATATTCTGTTTTGCAGCTTGCGCTTGGCTCCTCAGTCCTTGTAACACTTTTACGATTCAAATTTTATTTTTGTTTTTGTATATCTTTCGATGGTAAAATAAGTGTTCTTCCTCTGTTGCAAGCCAGTTTTCTCATTAGAATTGTGCTAAAAATGTATTTTAATTTCACATTAACAATTCACTCATAAAAATTTAAAGAAAATGAAAAGTCTACATACTTCTTGAGTGGGTATATGGTTTGAGTTTCACCCTTAACCGCTTGTTGCATAAACTGAGTTTATGAGCTTCGTTAAGGACAGCTGGTGTATTTTGTTTATTATCTATCCCATTCAAATGGTAAAGCGGATATTTAAAAAAAATTGTCTTGAGTGAAGGACTCTTTAGAGCCCAAAATTATGCCCTCCCTACAGAATAATTAATTGGTTTGTTTTTTGCAATTTTCTGACTAATTTTTTGCTTTGAATGAAATCTGTTGAGTTTAATATTATAAAAGCTTAAGCACCTTATAAACAGGCACGTAGTCAGGGGGAGGGGGTGCTTGAGGGTCTGAAAGTCCGAAAGTCTGAACAAAAGATAAAAATAAAACTTTCTAAAGCCCCATTAAGACGGTCATTTCAAGATTTGGACGCAAGCCAGCCCCCCCCCCCTTCCCCTCGAACCCAAATCTTGGCTACAGCACTGCTTAGAACGAAATTTCACTGAAATGATCAGAGAAACAGAGAGAGAGAGAGAGAGAGAGAGGGGTAGCGAATTCCTTATACGGAATTGAATGTGTGCACTTTCAATCAGGGTCAACAATTTTAATTAAATCGCTGACATTTCACATGCATTCTCTGGATCTACTGTAGTCGAAGATATTTATCCAAAACTCGCAAATATTGCCTCGAATAATGCACATATCCTGTATTTTCGGTTTTGCGAAGGGGGGAGGGAATAATAATCATTATGCTGATGATGTATGCAAAACAGGTCGAAGGAGAGATTATTACATAAGTTCTGAATGTTGTAGATGCCCAGCGACATCTGCCTATAAGGATAATAATTGTAAAATTCCTAAGCCACATGCGGTGAAACAATTTACATCCAATAATTAAAAATGGTCTACGACCAGAGATTATAATTATCTCTCTATGTATACTCGACTACTCGAGTAGGTTAGGTACACAGTTATTGTTCGGCCAAGGTTATTTACGTTGAGCTCCTGTTTTGTGGGAACAATGCATTTGTCGAAATTGCTGCCACCGCATTGGAGTGGTGTTGTAAAACACTTTCGGGTTCATTGTGTGAGGGTGGGTGGTTGCAAATGCAAATTGAAAATTGAAAATGCGTTTTTGTCGTTGAACAGTAGGTAGTATGTCAATAACAGCTGAAATCTCGTGAATGTAAGCGGCCGTAGGACAACTATTGTCTGCGATGGAAATTGCATTTCTCTGTGATAGTGTCAAAGGGTGGTTGCGTACACATGTCCTTTTTTGGTGAATTTGGTTATGGGTATTTTTATTTTTCGATGGCTCCCTGATGAGATCAATTTTCGGTGTTTTGTGTTTGATCATGCTGGTCAAAGGAATGGACTGAGCTTGGTACTATTATTGTGGGCGTTTTCATTTTAGCATACCCACACCTGCACTTATGGATGTAGATCTGATTTATGACAATATGTAGTAGTTTGCACTTTCGTCGGTATGGTATTGCTGTGGGCAACAGCCCATTGCCTACCCACAACATACTATATGCTTTATGTTAGGTTATGTTAGGGTGCCAGGCCGCGGTACACGCAGCCTCACTTAGGCTAGAGGAGGCCCATTGTGATACCACAGGAACGAATGATCTTACAACTACCCGTTGAACCAGCAAGAGCTAGAGTGAAGCGTTGGAGGCAACTCATGCTTGCAGTAGCGACATCGCCAAGATTGTCGAAGAAAAATTCTATTAGATATAGTTTTCTGCGAGCTGCGAGAGCTGGGCATAGGAGGTAAAGAATTGACTCTTCCTTCTCCTCGTCCATATTTTCGGTTTCTCCAATGAGTATCAATTTTATAAACATATCCTTTCCCAACTACAACTGTCAAGAAGCAAAGAAACATGGCGCAGACGTGAACAAAATATGTGAAGTTCAAAACACGCGTACCAACTTCTAAATAAAAATAAAGTGAGTTCGGGATGTTTTTCTGAGACTTGAAAAGTGAGTAAAAGAGAAGTCTCAAAAAAATACATTCACTATCGTCTGGACAATTTTCGAGTTATGTGACCCGGACGCTTGTAATATTCAATAGGAGGTTTTTTTTTTAGTTCAGAGCTGAGCTCTGAATAGAGCTTTTTTATTGACAGGTCAGTCTCTGCTCTAAACTAAAAAAGAAAAACGCCTAATGTAACGTCATGCAAAACTATTATAGTCGAGACAATATTTTGAGGTGATAATCGACTTACGGAATGATTGCCATGGTAAACATGACCCGCGTCCAACCTGTCCATCAAGGTGCATGCTTCGCTTCTGTTGATGAAATCTTGTTGTGACCATAGTAATGGATTTGGACAAAAATATTGCGATAGTATAATAGGTCATAGGGATTTGAGCTTGTTTCCACTGGGTTAACGAAGTTTTTCGGTCACTAAACTAAAGACTTTTCATCATAAAACTGCCAAATAAATTCTAAAATACCTCCTATAAAAGATAAAAAAATATGCTGCACCGTTCAAGGTTGGTCTAAACTCTTCTAAAGCCATCAAAGGTCTGAGATGCACTCATGCGAAGCGTTACAACTATCTATCGCAATATAAATAAACAAGCAAGTGCTGTCTACTATCGAGAATCACTGTTGGTCGGTGAAAAATTATTAAAAGACGTTTTAGACAAATTTCCCAGTAGACAAGCCACCGTGATTCGTAATTCTATACAGGTTGTAGTTGCGTGCATCAGGATAATCTACTCGTACTTGGTCCCACGCTGCCTTCATGTCATTGATATCGCAATCGCTCATCATTGATGCATAGATGATGCGAAGAACTACAAACGTAGAAGTAGGTACCTACATACGAATACCAGAATGTTTGAAACTTTTTCTGCATCGAAACCATATTCGTTGTACATTTATTCGTGATATCTAGCTATAGTAACCAGCCAAAGGCAACCGCTCGGAATTCGTATAAAATATTGGCTTTGCGAGTTCTAGCCATTGCCAATTTGTGTAACCTGCAGAGTGCATTTTTGCAATGTTTTACACGGGTAGGCAGTTTATAGGGCAAATTGGGAATTCGCGAATAGGTACCTAACCTATACCTCCTATAAGCAACGCATAGGTACAATCATCCGAATTTCTATAAACATATTGAAGACTTTGAGTGGATTTTTTTCTGAGCTGTTATTTTTCATTTAAATTGATGGGTATCATGGGTATTGAAGGAAAATAAACGCAAGGCAAGGAATCTAATAAATTAGGGAAGTTGGAGATTTTTTGCCAATTAAATTGATTGCCTCGCGGAATGGCAGACATCTGCTTGATTTCTGATTCTGACTGTACTGTTCTGCTTTATGTTGAAAAAATATGGAAAGGGTAGTGTGCGATTCAATCTTCGGAAAGCTTGATTGCGATGGATCTCTGTGGGTTTGTTATATACAGTTAAGAAGCTGTTTAGCACTAAATCGTAACATTGCGAAAGCCGTTCTCAAGTGTTGGACTTTCTCTTATAGGTTAATCATTGTGATCGATGAATCACACCAAAAACATAAATGATCATTCCAGCTGCTGGGCTATGCGGACGATATTGACATCATCGGTGTTGCTCTCAGCGTGTCGTGATAGAAGCGTTCACGGCGATTGAAAAACAGCAGGCGAAATCCGTTGGCCTTGAAGTAAATGAGGACAAGACTAAGTACATATGCCATCAACAAACAATCGAGCATCTGTCCACCGCCTAGGACAAAACGTTGATAGCAACAACTTCGAGGTTGTTAAGGAGTTCACCTACCTCGGAGTAAACATGAACTCCACGAATGACACCCTAGTGGAGATCCGGCGAAGAATTACCCTAGAAAACGGTTAGGTAGTAAGATAGTTATTCCTCTTCGGCTTTTTGGTCAAATTGGTGATGCAATGAAACACTGTTATACCAGGTTATACTGATGAACAACCCAGGGAAGTCAGCACTTGCCAGTCACATAGTTGAAAGGGACCACCAGTCAGACGTCAGAATTCTGCAAACGGAGAAGCACATTTCAAAGAGGTACACTATGGAATCACTTCATATTATTAACAACAAGAACAACATGAACAGAAATTAGGACACCCAAAATATCTCGGCGATATACAACTCTCTCGCCTATAAAAAATGTTAAATTCTGCCCTCTATATTTGTGTCCGTATTATTAGACTAAACTTCGAAAGAAGTGGTTCAGTTCAGTTAAAAATACAATTTTTTAAATTTCATTCTAGCCTCTAATGTATCTAAATTAACGTCAATATTGTTTCTTTATTTTTAAGTTCAGTTTATTTATTGTAAGTTTGTTCTATTTGTATATAATATTCTTTTGTAATAAAGATCCATTGAAGAAGACAGCAACCCCTGTCGAAACGTCGGAAAAGTTATTGGAATAACAGTGCTTCATTGCATCACCAATTTGACCAAAAAAGCAGACGAGGAATAAATATCCTCAAAGCAAAATTATTATAATTAAAAAAATAAAATTTTAGTTGCTGAGATAGATGTTCAATAAATATAAAAGACTCCAATAGTTAGTCATGCTCATGATCTCGTGTCCATGCTTTTAGATGGTTAGCACAATTAAGTCAAAGAAACTGTATAGTTCTTTAGAGCACTCTTTCTCCTCAACCGCTTATTATGACAAGAATATCCTATGACTGCATTAGACACTTAACCGGCTTAGCTGTCAACTGTGTGGTTAGTGTAGCCCAATTATCTACAACCCTTTCAATGTGCCAAACACTATTAGAATCATAAAGTAAAACAATTTTCATTGCGGTTAACCCTTTCAATTAATCAAAAGGGCAATTTGACATTCAAAGTGTCACGCTGTGTTGGAAAACTATTTTAATTTAAATGCCACCACCGCCACCCCCACACAACCATCATTAGTGCCACCATTTTACATGACCTCAACCTCTTTTTTTTGGCGTGGCTTCAGATCGTGGAAAGTCGTTTCATTTACACAATTTTCAAAATTCACAATTAGCACTAAAATCTGAACTGCACATTGCAACTTTTGTTCGCTGCACTGCACTCAACAAGTCTATACCGTTCGGTCCCTCAGCTTATCCACCAGTGATTTTGGATATTTGCCATTTACTCGTTGCTCCATGTCCATGATGCGGCCACGGCAGTTAGCAATAGCAACACAAGGAGCCAATACGAAATCCGTTTAACGATTTTCACTCCGCTGCTGCTGTAACATTCTTGTTTGCCATTTCGTATGTTTAGTGCACTTTTAATTGTGGGTTAATAACTGTTATTTCTGTAATTAGGCACAGCTCAAATTGTGTACAAGTACAATATACAGTTCATGAATTGCCAAGGATTACAAATTGAGTTTGCGGGTCGCACAAAATGCAAACAGATTGCAAAGTGAACAATTCGAGAAAGTAAATAACAACGAAGCAGAATTTTGATGACTTTCAGCAATTGACGGGCAATTGATAGGCAAATCCATATCCTATAATTTAGGTACTAAAAATTGGATTATCATGTCACGATAACCAACACTATTAATTGTTACTGCCTGACCAACCGTATTTTCGAAGAAGAATGGTCCGATAATGCCTCCAGCCCAAAATCCGCACCAAATGCGTTGTGGATGCATTTGTTTCTCAACAATTACTCGTGGGTTTTCTAAACCCCAAATACGACAATTTAGACGAATAACGAAGTCATCAAGATGAAAATGAGCTTCATCACTGAAGATGATTGTGTTCGAAAAATCAGAATCCACTTGCTATTGTTCCAAAATCGATTCAACGAACTTCTTCGCGCGAGTTACGTATTCATAATCATTACGTATCCTATTTAATGACTAGTTGGTTGTACCCGCTTCGCTGGGTATGCAAAGTAATATTGATAAACAAATTATTTTGTTTAAAAAACTTCTTTGAAAACTACATTGCGTGTGAATTGTCTCTGATTAATAAATAATCTTTCATGCTGTGGATTAGAATCAATATACATCTTCATTTGACTTGCAACTCTTGATCGTGATAAAGCCACATACAGTTGACCGTGTGAAAATACTTCGGTCTTCAAATGCATGCCAACGTGATCAAATGACTGGTCTTGAGCCTTGCTTATTTTATTACGTACCTACGCTAGAATTTATCGGAAATTAAATCATTGTGATTGCATGTCGAAATAATTCTTGCTCTTATCACATTTCGTCCAGGCTCTTCCACAATCAATCGAGTTCCATTGAAGTCCTTTTTTAGGGTTAAAGTTTCTCAGCAAAATGATGATGACACCTTGCTTAAGCTACAGGGCATGAGGTGGCTTGCTGGATGGAGTTTGCTAATTGAGGAACTCAACAGGGAAATTTGGTGCATCATTTGGATCTTTAGTCTTCACTGACAACAGAATCGGCGCTAAAATAGATTTAGGATTTATTACCAATTAAATCGATTATATTCCTATTCATTTCTAATGTCTGCGCATTTGTCAGAGCGGCAATGACTCATTTTGGAAGTTCCTGCATTGACATTTACCGCAAATCGCCAAAAATTGTCTTAATCAAGTCTCCAGTTGATATAATTTCCGTGGGAATTTCAACAACGTCTTCTTCATACATTTCTGCTACCTGGGCAAAGATTTATGAGTATAAATAATATTTTACTTCTTTATCAATATACAAAGTTTTAAATTGCCAATTTCCTTTTGAAAGCACTTGCCGAGCATTAGTTTTTTTGAGTTTGAACCATGAAGAAAATTTAAATATATGAAAAGTAGGCGGTAATTTTAAATAATGAGAAAACTACAATTTCGAAAATGTATTCAAATACCCACCGCCTACTTTTATTTAAAATAAGAAAAATATGAAAAGTATGGAGCGTTACAGAATCAGTAAGGGTAAATATATATATGATGAGTTACCATTTCTTAGTCAACCATTTGAGTTACCATTTTGAATGTCAAATAATATAAATATACAAAATTATAACAATACACATATAGCTAGCTACATCTAGGTTAGGTTAGGTTAGGTTAGAGTGGCAGGCCGCAACAAGTGCAGCCTCACGTAGGCCAGAGGAGGCCCATTGTGATACCACAGGATCTGATGAAAAGGTCGTTTAAATTCCGTTTGAATGATACAAAACTTTCCTTAACCCATTAAGTACCCATTTTTAGAATTTAGAATTTTTGTCAAGGTCTACTTTTTTGACTTTTTTTCCTCGGTATCAAAAAAAAAATGTTTTGATGCAAAAAGTTTCTCCAAACAATTCTAATACCTAG
Source organism: Cheilosia soror (assembly GCA_949372485.1). Taxonomy (NCBI): domain Eukaryota; kingdom Metazoa; phylum Arthropoda; class Insecta; order Diptera; family Syrphidae; genus Cheilosia; species Cheilosia soror. The sequence goes on along the minus strand of OX443562.1, from coordinate 69,439,440 downwards.
TGACTGCAAAAAATTTTTTTCAAAAATCTCTTCGCTAATATTTTTTATGATTTTTTGAAAATTGCTAAAAATGACTATTTTAGCCACTTTTTCCTCCTTTTCATACAAAATTTTTCTGAGATCATCCCATTCAAAAAATCATAAAAAATATTAGCGAAGAGATTTTTGAAAATTTTTTTTTGCAGTCACTATGAGAATTGTTTGAAGAAACTTTTTGCATCAAAATATTTTTTTTTTGGAACCGAGGAAAAAAGTCAAAAAAGTAGACTTTTACAAAAGTTCCAAATTTTCAATGGGTAATTAATCGGTTAAGGAAAGTTTTGTATATGTAATGACCTGTCCATTGATGCCAAAATTTACATGAAGTAAGTTCAAATTATGAGCAGAATTAACTTTAGTTTTGTCAAAATACTTATGCCGGCCACTGTATGTATGTAGTATTTATTGTATAATAATTGGGCAAAATGTATACGCATTTTGGGTTTTAAAAAAATGTTTTTTTTTTTTTAAAGTCCTCCACGAGATTTTCTAGAAGGTGGCAAGCCTATGCACAGTAGGTAGACCAATAAAACAGATCTTGTTCTCTAAAATTCTCTCGCACAAGTAAAAACAATATATAAAGCGTTGATTTTGGCTTAGCAACAATAAAAGCTTATCGAAGTACCTAATACTGTTCTTATATGTAACAATAGGCACTCTATTTTTTTCGACAAAACACACAAAATGCCAAGCATATTATAATTTGTAAGTTTAGTTTTTGGCTTGACCATCAACCAGAATATATTAGCAATTCATTTTCGTCAATAAAAATTGTTTATCTACACATTGAGTTCTTGGTTTCATTTTAACTTTCTATAACTCGCGCTGCATGGTCAGTTGTCTTCAGTTCTTGAGCCAATAGAACTTTGTAACGTTAAGTGTCAAGTCTTTCGTGAGAATTTGCTGTAGAGAGCTTCTCGAAATGCCCAATTCCTTACTACGGTTCCGAATTGATGTCAGCAATACTCTCGCGAACTGTTCAATGGTTTCTGTTGAACGACTTGTGACAGGACACCCAGATTATTTAAGATCATTAATTGATGATGTCTCTCTCAATTTCTTAATTATTCTCTTCACATTTGTTGATGATTTTAAATTACTGAAAGTCTGTTTGCATCAATTCAAAATAAATATGTAGATATTTAGCGCAGAATAAATGTGCATGCAAACATGTGCAATGTGCATGCATAGTTAAGGTATGGCTCCCTTAAACGTCGTCATTCGTCAGTTAGATTGTCGACCTATATTTCCAATACTTAGCTAATTGAAATTATTATGTATGTAGGTACTACAATACATTTACTGACCTACCCCCTACAAACGCAAGCAAGAAATTTCATTGCAAAAATAGCAGCCATGCGAAAAAAGTTTCGTGCGACATAGTCGTGCACAATTTTTTTTTCTTACCTTAGGTCCCTCAATTTATTATTAAAGTCAGAAATCTTAAGAAAGTCAAATAATCTTAAAATTGTTTTTAAGCAATACTTCCCCGAGTACTTTAACGTATTCGTGAGTTTTCCCTTCCATCCAGAAGCTGAGCTTTATTAAATCCAATTTTTGTTCAAATTGCCTCTTAACTGGCGGTTTTTTTTTTTTACGCACAGAAGAGAAGAAAAAAGTGTGTGGAATGAACCTGCTCCTTTAGACATATCATATACCTACATATCTTTTATAACTCAGACCTTTTTATAAAGAAAACTTTTACATATATAAAATGCAACGTCACATCTGTCTGTTTCTCTGTTCCATAATTGAAGATTTCGGTGTTTGTTGAATTTCTTACCATTTCTCCTTTTCACATTGCCAAAGAGAAGCGATACGCGACTGGGCCAAATACTACTTCGAAACATAGACAGAATGGGGAAACGATTGCCAGAAATAAATAAAACACTATAAATGATCGTTGTTTGTTGAATTTCTAAATTTTTCAAGGGACTTGCGCTGTGTTGTGCATAAGGGAAGGAAATGAGACAAAACTAGATTTGCTATTTAAATGACTCTGTTGGTTGCAAATTTTTGGTATTTGTATTTGTAATTATTTATCTTTTCTATGATGATACATATTATTAGGTAAGTATTTTCATTAATCGGGCCGATCCGAGGCTGGTGTAAAATAAAATCTTATCATACATCTCTGCAATTTGAGTTTAAACTGTCTCAAGCTTTTATTTATGTTGGATCAGTGTTCCCAGATGAAATAGCTGAAAATCTTGTTTTCCAAAATAAAATATCTTTTTTTTGAAGATTTTTCAATATTGAAAAAACTAGCTAGAGCCGAAAATTTTAAAGTTATTAGAAAAAATTTTTTTTTAGTTATCTAAGTACAAAAATGTTAAACGTCTCATAAAAAGTTTTATTTTTCAATAAAACAAGACCCAATCTATTGCGTTTCCAAGGGCAGATACGTCTTTAAACCGGCACTCTGTTAACAAATGAAAGTTTCGGAAGAACTGTGTATTCAATTTTCAATGTTTTATTTAATTTTATTAAATTTCTTGTTGACATAAGACTTTGTTATGGCAGTTTTTAAATAAAAATAGTCAACGCAAGAAATTTTGTGAGATGACTATTTTTACCCTCGTCGGCGTCGCATCGTTGGTATTGAAAATGGACTATATCCGTCGAGTAGTTTTGGTACCTCCCATATACTATATACGAAACCAATATTAAACCCATGTGTTCTGTACGTATTAACTCACATGACTAATATTTTGCATGACTTGTATGCAGTGGAAGGTTTTTGGTTTTCAACATTTTTTTTTTATTTCCGTGGGTAGGTGAAAATCTTGCATAGACACTATGAGAACAACGCGTGCTCATAGTAGTGTCAGATTCTTACTGACTAAAAACACCACCCTTCGATATAAATTGTAGATACTGCAACTAAGATATAACTTATCAAGCAATTTTTCTATCACGAAATGAAAACTTTTGACAGGTTACTCTCCAATGAAAGATCCTGCATGTTCCGCAATTTAGACGCGGTTAATCCCTATATCGCCAAGTCGAAAGGTTTTGTTTTTTGTAGTCGGCGCAATAAATTGCTATCATCCACAATTTGTAGGACTGTATATATTGTTGGTGTGTCCGATTAGTCGGTTTTTATGCTTTCGCGCAAAGCTTCTCGTTTCAGCTTCGATTGTAGGTATTCCGAGATCCCTGTGGATATCGTCGTTTCTAATATACCACGGTGCTTTTACAATTTCTCGAAGCACTTTATTTTGAAAAGATTGTATAATATTGGCATTTGTTTTCTTGGAGCAACCCCAAAGTTGTATACCGTAGGTCCACACCGGCTTTAGCACTTGCTTGTATAAAAGCAGTTAGTTCTCGGTACTGCGCTGGGAATGTTTTCCAAGTAACCAGTATATTTCTCTATATTTGAGTTCAAGCTCTTTGCGTTTCATTTTCACGTGTGAATTCCATTTCAGCTTTGCGTCGGGTGTCATTCCCAGGTATTTGGCTTCGTTCGCAAAAGGTATTCTGGCCGAGTTTAGACCGATATTGAGTTGCTTTGATTCAAATTTCATTCAAAGTAAAATAATAATTGTGAGCGATAATATTGCAATTGCGGGTTTCCTATAATTGCCAGTTGCTCATTGATTATTGCCTTAATGTGAGAGCCGGCTAAGGAATCAATAATTTTGCACTTAGGTCTTTCTACCAACGGAGGTGCACAATTTTAACAATCAGCTGAATTGAATGATAGATTATGTTCTGTCACAAATAGTTGCCAGTGCAAAACAGAAGTGGTCCATGAATTTTTTTTTCACTGACAATAATATGGAATAGAAAACCACTTTCTTTCATAGAAAATGTTATTTTAAATTGTTAGATATAGAAGTTATAGTTCGATATCAAAAATCTTCAAATTTGATGAATTTAAGGTAAAAAGTCTTGCATATATTTTAAAGCTTAAAAATCTTGAAAAAAAGGAAAATCTTGTAATCTGGCATCGCTGTGTTGGATTGTGTAAGAAAAAACTAACAGCAATTGACAAAATACAATGTGGTGCTATGCATTTAAATATAAAGATCAAGATATAATTTAAAATGAAAATGAGCTCGCTATCAGGTTGGCGGACACTCAGCAACTGACGTCAAGTTTATTATATCGTGGTGAAGGCCAAGGCTGGTAGTATGGTAATGTTCTTCTTCGTAGGTACTTGGCTAGTAGGGAGGTACGTAATTGGTGACTTGGAAAACAATTATTTTCTACATTAAATAAATAAAATCTTGACTTTATACATATGTATAATATTATTTAATAAACTGTTAGACCCAACTATTAACTAAGCAGACACAACCACTTGTTTAGGTTTCTTTGCAATTTAGGCGAAACTATCTTTGGCCCCTTGAAAGTATGAAAGCAATCAAAGCAATAATTTATTAATTTTAATTATAAACAATCTTCAAAGTTGTTATCCCATTTGAGTTGAATACCCGATACCTTAGTAAATAATTAACCACCACATGCATGTTGCATATCATGCCATCGCCCATATTTAAGGGAAAAATGCCACAAAACTTTACTTACCAACACAACATGGTATTCGACTTGAACAAATTCTAAGCCGACTCTGGTGATGGTGTACCTATCGTTTGTATGTGGTGGAACCCGTAATTTTATGGTAACAATTTTATACCACACGTTCGCTAACACTACGTGTGTAGTGTATCTACATATTAAATATCTCGCGCTGAGCATCGAAATGAAAATAAAGGCACCGATAAGGCACTAAAAACGCTGCTCCTGATTCCAACTCCTCGCAGTCAAGGAAATGAAAATAACAGGGAAATTTTCATCTTTAGGTTTTCCACACGATGCTAGTGAAAAGGAAAAGTTTCCACTTTATAACTCATCCGACATCATGTGTGGATAATCACTGCATGATACCCCGAAACTCCCGCCCACATATACAGCTTTGAGTAGCATAACTAGGCATCCGTTTTCCCCTTCCCATTCCCATGCTCTATCCCAATTTTGCCATTCTCGGGCTGTTGTCTCCTTTGCTATATCTAGGGAGCAAGAGGTGGCTATATGATGTTCATTCGGGCGGATAAACTTTGCGATTGTTGCAATTTTCCTCCTTTCTTTATAATTACAATGTGTGCCATGCTCGCTGAACCCTTTCGGGTTGATCCTATATTCCGAACCGAACCGCGATTGCTCTTCAAAGTAGAAAGCAGTAGCAGACAAATGTGTGCCACTCTAAGAAATTCATAACGCTTGCCTTTGCACTGCTTGTTGGCTGATGTTGCCACCAAAGTAGATGGATTCGCTTGCCTTTCTTTTATATATCTAGGCAAGCTAGTGATGGCAGGAAGTTCAAATGAAATGTTGTTTTAAACAGGATTTTGTCACGCATGTAAGGCTGAGAGTTACTCCAGATGTCACGCCTTCAGATTATAATGGCTTTTATCTTGATATAAACGGATGGTACAGTTAAAAGTCATCATCCGTGCGCTACTCTTGCTATACTGTGTTGCGTGTGCATTCAATTGCTTTATGTGGATTTTAAGGGTTTAACAAGGGTAACGGGATTTTGCATTGCGAGTATGATTGCGCAACATGTTGTAAACGGTTAATGAAATCATAGATGTTAAAGGATGTTCACCGCTTCACATACATACATTATATCCAAAAGCGATCGCAGCTTGCCAGTCCGTCTGTCCGTCTATTTGTTAGAATCTTTGTCGTTGTATTAGAATTTAGGGCCATGTCGACGATAATACTATTATCTACTTGTTTGCATTGCGCTGATTATGTAGGCAACTGTTTGAAAGAGCAGATACATTCGGCATACTATCAATTTATTTATATCATGCCGCGGGAAAGCGGTTCTTAATCAAATTCTGATTAACTCGTGGGTAGATATAGATATAACATTAAACTTCTTCATATTCAATATAACCGATGAATCTCATACCTGGCCCAATTGGGCTTTGATATGATATTGTGATACATCTTTAAAATTTTCGTGTTGCTATAATGTACATCATATAATGTTTTTCCTGGCTGATTGGCGATTGGTGATTTTTGATCATTGTCCAGCCCAAACGTTAAGAGCTAGGAAGCTGAACGGGAAGCCAAATACCTGGGAATCATCCTTGACAGTAAACTATCATGGAATCCACAAAAAGAACGCATCGCAAACAGAGCCACCATCTCTTTGGATCTGCCGTCGAGTCTGCGGTAACAATTGGGGTATAAGACCCCGGATGATGTATACTGGCTATATTCGCTTTTGGTAAAACCAGCGATCACCTACGCTGCCGTGGGCTGGTGGACAAAGACTAACGACGTCACTACAGTCAAAAAGCTAGAACGGATTTAACGTATAGCCGGAAAATGCATGACGGGCTGTCAACGCTACACCCCGACAACTACACTGAATGTCATCCTAGGCTTATCACATATTCAAGTACACATTCAAATGAAAGAAAGACTAAGTATTCATCGTCTATTCCATTCGAATAATATCGACCCCTATTCCTACCATGGAGGTCACCTGTCTCTGGTTGGCACTATGGAGCCTGAAAGAGCATTCGGCATGTTTCTAGACTACACGTTACCGGAATACGGCTTTCATAAAAACGTCTCTATAATTATCCCGCCAAGGGAAGAATGGGAAAAATAGAAACTCAGTCCATCGCGACTTGACCTAGTCTGGTACACAGACGCTTCCAAGATGGATTCAGGGACTGGATCTGAGCTTTTCAGTCAGCCTGAGCAAGTACTCGTCCATATTCCAGGCTGAATTCCTTGCCATCAACCACCGCGTTAGAATAAATTCAAGCTCTAATACACGTGGTAAAACCATACTTATCTTCTCAGACAGTCAAACTGCTCTTAACGCTCTGCACTCATCTGCTATAAAATCGAAGCTGGTCCTACAAACTTACATGGCCATATACGAACCAGCAAAGAAAAACCGAGCCGTCCTACACTGGATTCCAGCCAACATGGGATTTACTGGAAACGAAACGTCTGACTCACTGGCCCAAAGTCGGTGCGACAATGCCACTGCTCGTCGGACCTGAACTCTTCTGCGGTGTCAGTAAGGGATGCTTCAGGGAATACATTAGGAGCTTAGCTCAAATCGAATTTAATGAACTTTGGCTTAAAACACTTTTTAGAACTGCACCAAACAGTGTTCTTCCCAAAATTCTCCCCCAGAAAATCATTCTATCTTTCTAATCTGGACAAAAACAACCTAACAATCTTGACAGGTATAATTATTACTAGCCATGATCTTATGAAAAACCACCGAATTGGATATTCTCATAAATTCCAACTTTAAAAGGGGCAACAGGAGGCTTTAGGTTTGTCTGGAGTAATTCTTATTTTTTATCCTATTGACTACAAACTCGGTGTGTGTACTCTACATTAGAAATTAAGGAAATAAGCTTCTCAGATTTTGGAAATTTTTCTGGGGGATCGAGTTAAAAGGGGGACTCAATTTTTATATGGGAATATTTTTTTTGTATGTGAGGACGCGACGGTAAAAAGAAGTCTTCTCACAAAATTTCATTCGCCTAGGTTGATTCGGACAGAAGGACATGGAAAAATCGATTTAGAATTCGATTCTGATGAAGAATATGCAATACTTTTTGGGGTCTTCAATGACTCTTTCTTAGCGTTTACAATATGTAATGTAATAGCAGAGTTAATATACCTTCCTGTTGAGGTTATAAAGAAGATAGATCGAGCCAAAAGATACAATTTGCCAAAAACTCCATTATAGTGCACACTTGCAATGAAAAGGAAATTTCCATACGACCTAATCGGCAGTTTATTTATTTTCCAGCACATAATGTTACCTACACAAAATATAGCCATGTATTGTGTGTATCTATCTACCTACTTATATAGAAAATGTTCACTTTACCTTTATTAGGAAACGCAATTCAAATGTAAAAACTATAAAAATAGAGAAAAGTTTCTAACATTTTATTCCTTTAAATAACAGCCTTAGCCTAAAAGATCTTAAAGTAAATATAAGTTAGATACATCCAACAGTCATGAGACTTCTGTGTGCAAATACGTTCTTCTCGGAACTGGGTCATAAAGCTCTGAGTTGCCCACAGTCAATACCAATCAACTTTGCTATGGTCAATCCAACCAATCCAACGACGTCGACGACAATGATGACAACTGTCGCCAACTTCATTCATTTATTCATTTCCTTTGTTGATTTTCCAAGAGAACATCAACAACACAACACCAGTGACAGCGACAACGACGATGGCTGCAAAACAAGGAAAAATCCAAACAGAGATACGAAACACAATCCAAAAGTAGGTAGGTTCGTTGTCTTACCAGCTTGACTCCTTACTCAGCCGCACCCCCAGCTACCTACCACCCATACTACATGTGAATTCGGGGATGATAGTGCAGGGGAGATAGATGGGCCTTCTTCTTGTGCAGAATTGTTCTCACCATCGGTACCCTAACCGGAAATGGATAATATATCGGTGCAGCTATTTGCCTTTCAACTTGAAATGGTACCCTTTTCTCGACGACATACGGCACCCTGTGCTCCACCGGATATGGCGTTACCTTCTCGATGGGAATTTTCACTTCCTTCACCAGTGGCACGGCAACCGTTTTCGTGATAGGTATCTGGATGGGATATGGCCGGGGGACGGTGGAAATCACTGGACGAGGTATCTCGATACGAACTGGCTTTCGGAAGGGAACATGGACTTGTCTGTAAACGGGTACAGGGACGTGTTTCGTTATCTCGACGTGTTTGCTGATGGGAATCGGTTCGTTTGGTATTACGTAGGACCCTTGTTGGGCTGGCTGGTGCACTTGTGGTGATGACAATGCAGGAAGTTTAACGAGATGGCTGTGCAGAAGCGACACTGGGTTAGAACTGGTAGGATGGTTGCTGGTGCTGAACGAAAGATCACTATCTGCAGCTACGTAATATGTGCGAGTCGGTGAGCTGCTCGAAAGCAGTATATCGCTGTTGTTGGTAAATTGGGCTTCAAAATGCGTTGCATGCTGTGGTTGGTGTTCGTTTGTCCTTGGAATATGCTGCTGATCCTGCTGATGTTGGTGCTGGTTCTCAATTTCGATGTAAGACTTCGCGTTCAACGAATGGGGGAAATTCCCGTCCCCATGTGCGGTTCTCGGTTGTGTTTGTGGTCTGTTCATGGGCAGCAGTATCTGTGCAGCAGCGTTAGCGGAGGCTTCGTTGTCGTATGAAGTTCTTTCGCCAGTTTGGTGCGACATCGATTGCAGCGTATTACCACGACTTGTCGTCGGCAATGGTGACATGTTTTTGTTGTCTGTCATATAGTCGGATATGTGTAGATTCTGCTGTTTGGTTGATTCCTGATACTGGTGGTTTTGCTGGTTATCCAGAGGGGGATATAGAACATCCTCAGCCGTTTGATATTTCCCAAGCTCGGAGTTATTAGAATCTATACTATCAAACGACAGCAGTGAGGATGTATATCTTCCGCCGTCATCAGATTGACGAGAATCGTAATACCGGCCATAACTATCAACGAGCGAGTCCTGCTCCGGCCGGTATGTCCCATCCAAATGGTCGTGATAACTTGCATGTGGCTGGAATGAATCATGTTGTTGAGAGGACTGGTGACGCGAATACTGGTCATCGATGTCATCGTATCCTCCGCCGCTTTCGCCATACGACATTAATGGGAACTGTTGACGTGGGTTCGCTTCACTGGGGTTGGGGTATCCTTGCTCGCCGCCATAGCTAAAATCATTTTGATTGTCACTGCCATAGCTGGACGAAGATTGCGGGTAATGCGATTTTGGTTGATGGATGGAGTATTGTCGCGAAGTGGTGACTGCAACGGCGGCGTTATTTTTAGTCAAATGGATTCCCAGGAATAATGCAAGTGCTAGTTGGATGTATGTATGTTTGATGCTCATCTCGGTTTATGCAATATGTAGGTGCAGGTTGCAGCAGCTAGCATCAGTGACCACAGCAAATAGAAAATAAAAAAACTGCTGTGAAGTTAATTGAATGCGTACGCGTACGTCGTGTGCAGGTAATGAAATGCAAATTGCTTCAGCAGTGTGCGACTTTTATACAGCATCGCTGATGGGAAGCTTTGTTTAGGAAAGGTTGTAATGGGAGTATGTTATAGTGCGTAGATGGTGAAAGGGTGTATACAAAAGAGCTGCATGGTACGTGATGAGTTTTCTTTTGTCATATATTGATGCTGTAAGGCGAGATGATGTGGAATAGAAGCAAATCGTTTAGGCAGGTAATTAGCTCAGGATTAATTATTGAATGTCGTAGAGCTATGTACAGATATGCATTTGGAATGATGCACTGGGGCTGTTTTTTTTATCAGTGGCATTTAAGGATGACAGGTATGCAAGAAGAAATTTTTCAAGTCCATTGAGCGTTGTGCTCCCTTTTCATTTCATTTTCCGTATTTTAATTTTCCCTATCTCCTTTTAAAGCAAGAAAACAGACTCATCGTGTCATCGTCAATGATTTAATATCTTCCTATCCGGCAGTTCAGTTCAAATTGCACGCTTTGTGCTGTTATCCGTAGTAAACCCTATCACATGAATGCTGGTGTGTGCCAGATATTTTTTAATTATCAGAAATGATATTGTTTCGCTTAAAACTCGAATCGCATCATGGTTGAAAAGTTTTATACGAGTAACCTTAAATTTACGTCCGTTGACAACACCGCACCACTAATTGTTAAAGAAACTACAGTAAAGTAAACGCAGTTGCTTTAAACGTTATAAATTTGAGGGTAAAAAGAGTTTTCTTCGATGACAATCTTTTATATACAAATTTAGTGGAGAGTTACTGACAAGTGTCAGTCAAATCCATGCTAATGGCTATATGCACAATTACATTTCTTGTCGAGTTTTTTAACTTTTACTTCATGTATGGAGATCGATGGTTTTAAAGGCTTTTACTTAACTTGATGAACTGTTTGTAATGCTCAAATCTTGCAAGTCAAATTTGAACCACTTCTTCTAAACTTAGAACTTTGAAATTTTGCATACTGGCTCGGTTCTAAAGACAATATAATATATAGGAGAAATTTTTGGATTTTTATTTTCCCTGCCCTTTAAAGGGATGCTTTTTATAACACATGAACTCTAAGCCATATTAACTTAAAACTTTGTATGTTGAAAGATAAGTCAAAACTATCCATACTACTTATAAAATGCAACGTCCGTCTGTTCGTTTCTTCATAACTCGAGAACCATTCGTCCGATTTTCGTGATTTTTTTCCTGATTTATAGATGTGTGGCCAAATTAGTCCGTAGGGTGGGTGAGAATTGCTCATGAGTAAAGGGGTCGCGGGGAATAAGAGGGGTCTCACGAACCGTTAGCCGTATGAACTTAAAAGTTTGTATATTGATAGATAAGTAAAAATTATTACATGCCTCATTCATCGTTTTTCAAAATTCGTCCCATAAGGGTTCAAAAACTTTTCAAACAAACTTTTCTATTTCGACCTTACTACGCTTAACTTGCCATTATACTCATAAATGGATTTATGTCAAATCAAGTTATGCTTTTAATTGTAAGGCAATATTTTACCGAGTATTTTGAGCTAACATTCGTTTTTCTACTCCATCCAGAGGGTGAGATATAATAAATTGAAATAAGATCTTATTTGGCCAAGTGCGAAAAAATCGCTTTATCCATTGCAGTTGTGCTTAGGAAGGGTAGTTTTGATTTACGTTCTAAAAATAGAATGATTACTCGCACGACGGGCATTCAGAATGCATAATTGTAAAAATGCTCATGAAATGCGTAGTTGAATTTGATGTAGGGAATTGATATGCATAAAACAAACTACGTAGCTATAAGGAGTTTGTGATGCGTAGGTATGTAGATAGCTAAGCTATGGAAAGTATAACGATATGATCGCGTTATTAACCAAATCATACCTGTGACGAGTTTTCATTTAAGTATGTGAAATATTATGTCCATTGACTAAGGACTTTGAAATTTTGCATGGGGGTTAATTTCTAATCACAATACATACAATAAAATAATAGCACAACGCAAAAAATACAATTTACCTGTTTTCAATGTTTATCCCGTGAAAGTGTTAGTACATAATAATGTAAGCCATATTTTATTAGATTTTTAAACTATTGGTACGATGTATTTCATTTCTCTCATTTATAGATTTTATACCCGTTTAGGTTTTAGTGTAGTGGTAGAGGAGTGAAAATAAAGGAGGTGGCAAAGGATATCTCTCGAACTACTAGTCCGGTTTTAAAAGTTCTTTTACGGTTGTAGGTACTGGCTACATTTTTCGGATCCAGTAGAAGTTATTTAGGGAGAAGATGGTGGAAGGGAAAACGGAGGTATGGGGTAATCTTTGGAGCTGCTCAGCTATTGCCGGAGTTTACCTCCGACAGCCATGTTTTTCACATGGACAGCTATATGTTGCATGGTCGCGTGTGAGCTGCAGTGGTAATTTGTTTATACTTGCTCCCACTAAAAACAATAACGTGTAAAGTTTACAAAAAAACATTGCGTTAAAATATTTTGTAAACTAAATAAGAGGAAAATATATAAACAAACGTACAATGATAAGTCAAATAAATTTAGTTTTATTTAAAAGAAATGAAACCGGCGGGCGGAGCCGCGGGCATTGCTAGTATTAGATAAATGCCTTATTAATCGCTTTTTAATATTCGCAGGGGCGCAGTCGTTAGTGTGCTGGATTATTGTGCGAGGGGTCTCAGGTTCGATCCCCGGAAAAACACAAATTATATCGGTTTTTTCGCGAACATAAATCAACTCGTCTTCAATAAAAATGGTGATTTCTTTGTGTTTTGACGAAAACAACTTTCGCGGGGACTCACAGGTTCGTGACGAATGTGTCTATCTTGTCTTTTCAGCAAACGTCCCGCTTGCGTAAGTTATTTTCCCGTTATTAATTTTTAGCCTTCTTCCCAGAGGTAATTGATGGATCGGTGAAAGTTCTCCCACCTCTTGCTAACGGAGATGTTTTTCTTGAGAACTGACTACAAGCTTCTATAAGCCGCCAAGTTCCGTACCATAATATAAAAATCGAGCTAAAGTCTTCAGTTATTGAGCCGGACAATCGTGGGTTCAATTTTAATGCCGTCCCCGAATGATTGAATTGTGAAACCTTCTGACAGCTTGCTATTCTCGTGGATGTTTGTCAGACGTTGGCAAGAGTTGTTACATTAAATTCTAGGTAGTTTTTTTTTTCGATGGTTGAGCCAAGAATATATCGCTAAATATCGCCAAATTTCTAAAGTACTTTATAAGATGCAACGTCCGTCTGTTCGTCCTTCCATAACTCAAGAACCATTCGTCCGATTTTCATGATTATTTTTTCTGATTTATAAATGTGTGGCCAAATTAGGCCGTAGGGTATGTGAGAATTGTTGAGGAGTAACGGAATCGCGAGGAGTTAGGGGTCTCACGAACCTTTAGCCGTATGAACTTGAAAGTTTTTATGTTGATAGATAAGTCAAAATTATTAAATGCCTCATTCATCGTTTTTCAAAATTCGTCCTATAAGGGTTGAAAAAATGGGATGCATAATTTATACTCATAAATCTATGTATGCTAAATCAAGAAATGCTTTTATTTGTTAGGCAATACTTTACCGAGTATTTTGAGCTAAAATATATATTTCTGGTCCATTTAGAGGGTGAGATATAATAAATTGAAAATAGATCTTATTTGTCCAAGTGCGAACAAAATAGCTTTCTCGATTGCAGTTGTGCGTTCCAAAAATAGAATATTAGGTATTACTCTCACGACGGGAATTCTGAATGCACATTGTTCGTATAAAACTGAGCAAATGGTATTACTTTGGATTTAAGCATTACCTGCCAGTTACATTTTTATCATAATCGAAAATGGCATTTTTGAGATATGAGCTGTTTTTTAAAGTACCTACTATTATTAGGGATTTAGGTTGATATCAAAGGACGAAGTCTTTTTAGGGAAAAACTGAGTTTGTTATCAAGTTAAGAATGATGATAGTATCTTCAAAATAAGTTTTTGTTAAAATCGTCAGTACCGTTTTCGAGAAAAAGCCAATTTTCAAAATTGCCGTTGCTTGACTGTCTAGCGAAAAACTGGTAGTCATGTTAAGCATGTCTACATTAACTCAACTATTTATTTTGGTTCAAATCGTTAGAGCCGTTTTCGAAAAAATCTAAATTGTTTAATATTTCGTAAAATGTTTGTATGGGAAGTACCGTTAATATTAGGGCTAGCATAAAAAAACGCCTCCTAGCGGGAAGCCCACAAACTCTAAATACGAAGTTTAAAACAAATCGGTCCAATCGTATAGGGGGGACAGACAGACATACGGACGGACAGAATTGCGAGACCCACTTTTTTGAGTTCGCTATCATCGTAATATCAGAATTGATCAAAATCTGGAGTTCGAAATTTTGTACGAAAACAATATCTTTCTATAATGAAATTTGTTGCAAATTTTATGCTCTACAATTTTGTAGTAGCTGTTAACATTATTGGAGCAATAGAAACTAAGATAATCGCGAAAAACAGATTTTGTTGACTTTTGACCTTGAATAAATTACGACGCAGACACGAGATTTTATGAGACTTTTGAGACAACTTTTAGAAAGCTAAAATTAAGGTATATACCAAAATTCAGCTTATTATGTCTAATTCTGAGATTTACCCCTATTTTATGCTAAAATGACTGGACTATAAATGGAGCACAATTTACAAAATTATGCTTATCCAACGGCTATGGGATTAGTCTGTATTTAATGACAAACATTTTTCATATTAAATCAAACAAGGCTATATACATAATTTCTTTCACATTTCTCTTTTACTATTGTTATTGGTATTGCCAATGCACTGCATGAATTTTTCCTTGTCTGTCACTACACCCTCGAGATTGTCTGTTGACATAAAAAAGCATCCGTACCTATATGGATGAAATCGGAATGCATATCAAATCTATTATGAAACCTGACCTTCTGTCTCGTCGTGATATTGCATCTCTCTTTGGGGTAGACTTGAAAGTGAAATTGCGGTCTTCAATATCATTGTGTGTCGTGACAGTCAGTGCAATGACGCCGCTCACCGACGCTAAAAACAATGCATGCGAGAATGCATTACATTGCAACATTTAAAAATTCACTTACCGGCATTACATTGGACAAGTTTCCATTTAGATATACAAATGTGGTATTGTAAATTATTATACCTATGGCAGTTCCATTAATAACAAGATAGTAGAAACAAATCAATTCTTGGCAAAGTCCTCTCTATCGAAACGTTTTCGGATGTCGCAATAAATTTAATGCGCCAATGTGCTAAATTTGTCGTCCTAACTATGGCTAGATATACCTTTGTAAGAGACTGCGAGATTTACAATAGGCGGAGAATTTAATAGCAAACTCACTGTATGTACTGTAATGTAATGTAATGCATATTTTTTATTTTATTTTTTTTTTATGGAAAGTCTTTGAGCGCTGAAATTGAAATTAGTTTCCTATTCGCATCTGTGCTTTTTCTTTGAAATCTGATTCCGCCAATTGAGGTTTCAGTTTCAGTTACTCAGGCGAGGTAGGTTCGAAAATATTTATGCAGTCACTACACCACCGCATATAAATATTTCTTTTGATGCTCTTTAGTGAATGGAATTCATTGACTTGGCCTTGGATTTAAGCGGGAATTTTGCGAGCCTCTCATTTCTGTATGTGGCTAAAGACGATGACACTTTATGAAATATCTGTTTCACCTGTGTAGATAAGATATATGTATTATGTGCTCGAAAAGTAAAACTTGGGTTGTATAAGTGGTAGTCACTTGGTCAATTGACAAAATCGATGTGCAGGTTCAATATTCCTGACAGGGGAAAGCAGAAATGTGCAAGTGGATTAGGTACGGAGAATTGACCGTCAAAATTCAAAACTTCGAAATATCTATCATTCCTATCAAAGTGACTGTATCTACGAGTTGTTGTTAATGTTATTCTCTCAAAAAACAATACCTAATTCATAGATTGAAATTCGACAAAATTTCCCAACAGAAATTGTCAGCGTCAATCTCAACTAGCGAGAATCGTTGTTACTCCTCGATTCCTCACTCAAAACCACATTCCACAAATTTGTTTTGTACCTACCTAATGTAACAAAGTTGGGACAGCAATTTTTTTTTATACCTACACGTTTGGGGCAATTTTAACTCGGTTGCTAACTATCGGGCTAAGTTCGGTTGCGCCTAGAGGTGAGTAATCTTCAAAAGATACCAATGGTCCGTACCATTGGTTATGTCCGACTCATATATCATCATATATCCTGGTTAAGCCATTGGTGTCAGCTGTCAGCCAATATATGCCTAAGGACTAAACCTCACCCCTCAGAGAGGCACTATGGGGACCGGCCGCGCGAGTTATGTATCCCTACAATCCAATAACTATAACTATAAAACTCTACACCTAGACCTAGCGTTTCATCAACTTATCTCGGAATCAAGCTTAATTTTTTGTAAAGCAAAATTATTTATTCTATAAAAGTTTTGTACTTAAAAACATCTATAATTAATCTGGGACATAACTGAAAAGCTATTATTCATTAACTGAACAGCTATTATTCATCTGGGACATAACTGGCGCAGTCGGTAGGATAAATATACGTTTTTCGAGAGAATATCGGAATCGTAGCAAAGAAGCACCCAGTGAAGACAATATTCATTATATCATATCCAATAATAATCTACGGATACCTCTGCAATCTTCGACTGTTTCTCGGAGCATCGCATATCAACCTTGGTAGTCAACATTATTTGATCATCTCATCGAAGGAACATCAATCAAATCTGTTGGTGGGGTAAGTCCCGTTTTGGTTCTACTCTTCAGTGTATATTTCTATGAGTCCAATCAGCAAAAAGTATAAGGTGCAACATAAAAAGGTGTTTAGATTAAATAAAAGTGATAATAAATTTAGAATAAATTTAGAAAAATTTCAGCAAGGGTTCTTAAGTGAATTTGCTAGAAAATTTGCGCTATCCGCGAATAGTACCATTGAAATCGTAAAGGAAGACGCTATCACGATACAAGAAACGCATAGTAACGAGTTAGTTAACCGTTCTTCAATGGCGCTAAATCAAATTGCTATGGACGCTTTTAACACGCTCAGGATTCCTGATGCGGTTAAGGATGTCCCCACATTTGATGGCAATCCGCGCTTGCTTTATGATTTCATCAATAACGTGGAAGAAATTTTGAGTCTTATGCCGGAAATTAAAGGGTCGAGTTATGAAAAGATAATTTTA
This sequence comes from Cheilosia soror, assembly GCA_949372485.1. Classification (NCBI taxonomy): domain Eukaryota; kingdom Metazoa; phylum Arthropoda; class Insecta; order Diptera; family Syrphidae; genus Cheilosia; species Cheilosia soror. The sequence goes on along the minus strand of OX443562.1, from coordinate 69,422,117 downwards.
CGTTCTATTCGCAACAAGATAATCGGTGAGGCCAATGAAATTTTAAACATGTATGGCACCCCTCTAGAATGGAAAGAGATTAAAAGTAACCTGGTAATTCACTACTCAGACAAACGGAATGAGACTAACCTAATACGGGATCTGCATAAACTTAGACAAAATCAAGACACTGTTGAGATATTTTACTCGAAAATCGTGGAAATATTATCTACTATGATGAATCACGTTAAAGTTCACGAAGAAAATTTACACGTGATTCAATCTAAAAAGGATTTATACGAGGAGATGTGTCTGAATAGTTTTCTGTCAGGTTTACGCGAACCCTTAGGTTCGTTTATTAGATCAATGCGACCTAGTAAATTATCAGAGGCTTTTAAGCTTTGTTTGGAAGAGCAAAATTGTACTTATTACCGAAATACTCAACAATACACACCAATTGAAACGAGACAACAGAGACCAAATCTTTATAATACGCAACCATCAACATCTTCAAAATTTCCATATTTTAGTCCACCACCATTAAGGTATCCCCAGCAATATTTCAACCCTATGCCTCAACCAAATTCACAGTCAACAACTGTAAGATCAAATATCAATATTCCACATAATTATAACTCTAGTATAAGACGTTTCGCACCCCCTGAACCAATGGACGTGTCAAGTGGCAACACTAACAGAATTTCTAATCGTTCTTTTAAGTCAAATAATTTTCAAAATCGGCAAAACCAAATATTTAATGTAGAAGGATATTATTATAACGATAATAACGGCGTTATAAATCCAGAATGGGAATATCCAAATGGCTGTTATGTTCAAAATCAAAATCCGGACTTAGACAACCCTACTGTTTCCAACCAAATGCCTACCATTTCGAACCAAATGCCTATCATTTCAAACCAAATGCCTACCATTTCAAACCAAATGCCTACCATTTCAAACCAAATTCCTGGCGTTGAAGTAGATGACCAAAATTTTCGTTTAAGTGCCTCGGAAAGCCAGTCGGATATATAGATATAAACAACTACAACTCTCACCTTTTACCTTACATAACTATAAAGAGTTTGAACGGAAGCGATCTTAAATTTTTAGTTGATACAGGTAGCAATAGATCATTTATCAGCCCTGACATAATTAAAGGTATGAAAGTTATTGACATCGAACCTATTGAAATCAGAACCATTTTCAACACTCATTTGGTTAATAAAAAAGTTGTTCTATTTGGCTTACCCGAGTTATGCTCTATGGAAAATTTGTCGTTTTTGGTTTTCAAGTTTCATTTGTACTTCGATGGTCTCATTGGTACAGACCTAATGAAAAAGCTTGGTATCAAAATTGATTTGATGAAATCTCTTTTAGAGACTGGAAAGGCTAAAATTCCGTTGAATTTTAAACCAAATTTGATGTCCAAACCATTCATTGTTCCAGGTTTAAGTAAGATGATTTGTCATTTACCTGTTGACGTTGAATCTAAGAGTATTTACGTTAAACCTACACGTATAAGCAATCATTTGATAATACCCGAAGGTATATACATGGCAAAGGATTGGTTTTCTTATGTGGAAGTGATAAATACATCTGATGATGATGAAATCTTTATAATTGAACAACCGATCAAGGCTAACTCCATTGAAAACGATTCCTTTATAGAAGCCAATAGTTTTTCAGTTAATAATACTCATAGCCTAGGAACAACTGATTTAAATAATCTTATAACTACAAAGGATTTGAATAAAGAAGAAGAACAAGCCTTAAGAAATCTTTGTAACGAATACAGAGATTTATTTTTCCATGAAGGGCAGAATTTGACCTTCTCAAATCAGGTGAAACATACCATTAGAACAAAAGACGATGCACCAATATACTGCAAATCGTATCGGTATCCATATGTTCTAAGAGAAGAGATCCAGAAACAAATATCTGATTTACTCAACCAAGGTATTATCCGCCCAAGCTTTTCCCCTTGGTCCTCTCCGATTTGGATCGTCCCGAAAAAAAAAGATCTGAATGGCAACAAAAAATGGAGACTTGTAGTGGACTACAGGAAGCTTAACGAAAAGACTGTTGATGATAAATACCCGCTTCCGAATGTAAACGATATTCTGGACAAGCTTGGAAGATGTATATACTTCAGCACTCTTGACCTTGCTTCCGGGTTTCATCAAATCGAGGTTAGAGCGGAAGATATCGCTAAAACTGCCTTTTCTGTTGATAATGGTCACTACGAATTTGTCCGGATGCCTTTTGGGTTAAAAAACGCTCCGTCGACGTTTCAGCGCGTAATGGACAATGTCTTAAGAGATCTCCTAGGTAAGATTTGCCTTGTGTTTATGGATGATATAATAGTCTTCTCAACCTCACTGCAGGAACATATGGAAAGCTTGAATGCAGTATTTCAAAAGCTTAGGGAGTCTAATTTTAAAATACAAATAACAAAATCTGTATTTCTTCGGAAAGAAGTTTCATTTTTAGGTCACGTAGTTACGCCTGACGGCATAAAGCCAAACCCTGACAAAATCCATGCGGTAAAGAATTTTCCGATGCCAAAAACTGTGAGGCAAATTAAATCGTTTCTTGGACTTTTAGGTTATTATCGCAAGTTTATCAAAGACTTTGCCAAGTTAACCAAACCAATGACACAGTGTCTGCGTAAGGGAGAAAAAATCGTTTTGAATTCAGCATACACGGATTGTTTTGAAAACTGTAAGGCCTTATTATGTAACGACCCGTTGCTTCAATACCCAGACTTCAGCAAGCCTTTCAACCTTACCACGGATGCAAGTAACTTTGCAGTAGGCGCTGTTCTCTCACAGGGTCCCATTGGTTCAGACAAACCGATTTCGTATGCAAGTCGGACCTTGTCAGAATCAGAGGAGCACTATAGTACAATCGAGAAGGAGTTGCTTGCCGTGGTGTGGGCAACGAAATACTTTCGGCCTTATCTCTACGGAAGGAAGTTTCAAATTGTGACGGACCATAAACCGCTAACTTGGCTTTTTTCCCTGAAAGATCCCAATTCGAAGCTTTTGCGTTGGAGGCTAAAATAAGAGGAGTTCGACTACACCGTAGTGTATAAAAAAGGGAAGCATAATTCTAACGCGGATGCTCTCTCTCGAATTGAAGTAAATGCTAGCGATTCAAACCCAATTAATACCGATTCAATGTCGATACAAAACAACATCGATGAATCTGAAAGTTTATCAACTATCCACTCAGGATATGAGGATATGAACGATGGAATCCCTATATCCGAAAGACCGTTAAATGAATTTTCAAGACAACTTGTTATTACCAGAAACGAACATCTCAAAAAGCCTTCCGTTAAACTTAGGATACTATTTAAAAGTAAAAAAAGACATATCATAGAATGTAACGATACAACCGATACTAGCACTATACAATTTATATTTGAAAACTACATAATGCCTAAGAAACTTACAGCTATTTCAACAGACGATATCACATTTAATGCAATTCAAACTATGTATTCGAACTATTATAGCAATTCACGCATGAAATTAGTTAGATGTAAAATATTTCTAAAAGACATCACAGATACAGACGACCAAGAAAAGTTAATACGAGACCACCACATAAGTTCAAATCATAGGGGTATTTCCGAAACATTAGAACACCTAAAACGGTACTCATATTTTCCTTCTATGAAAAGCAAAATTAGTCGTTTAATAAATGGTTGCGAGATATGTCACAAGTTCAAGTATGACCGGAAGAGAGACCGTTTAAAGTACGAAATTACTGAAACGCCATCCAAACCTTTTGAGATAGTCCACCTAGATATCTATTCAGTTCATAACGAAAATTTCTTAACTATGATAGATAAGTTCACTAAATTCTCCAGTGTTTATATACTTTCTTCAAGAAATAGTATTAGCCTGATAAAAGCACTTAAGCATTTTTTTTCTCATCATGGTATTCCTAACAAAATTGTAACCGATAATGGCAGTGAGTTTATTTCAACAGTGTTTAGAGACTTCTTAAAAATTTATAACATTCAACACCATACCATTTGTGCAAAAAGTTCAAACGGTAACTCTCCAGTGGAACGATTCCACTCAACCCTCACTGAATTGATACGGATTATAAAGTTTCAAAGTAAGGATAAATCAATCTCTGAAATCATCGACGAGGCAGTGTTGACTTACAACAATTCAATTCACTCCACTACAAAATTAACACCATTTGAATTGCTCTCTGGACACATTAATAGGAGTCAACCGTTTCCGTCTAACCTTGATACAAAAACGGAACAGGAATACCTAAGGGAACATGTAGAAAGGTATAACAATTTAAAAACGTTAGTTCATAAACAAAACCTTAAGCAAAAACAGAATATTATAGACAAACTAAATAAAAATCGAATAGTTCCACCGGACTACGTACCCGGTGAAGTAGTATACGAACAGGATGACAGAAGGAATAAGTTAGCTGCTAGGTATAACGACCATATAGTTATAGGCAATAATAAAATGACGGTTGACACAAATAAACGAAAAATTCATAAACAAAAGATAAAGGTAAAACGTAAAGTAATCTAATCATAATCGCCTAAAATTGGCCTTTATTTTCTTTTAATAAACGTTGTACAATGAATTAATTTTGAGTAACTTAATTCTACTTGAGCATTGTTGAAGTTTGAAAGATAATTAGTTTTTAATTAAGAAATAGTCTTGCAACACCTTTCTATGTTTGAGTTAACTAAGTAGATATTTCTTTTCTCAAAAAAAAAAAAAAAAAAAAAAAACTGAAGAGTAGAAATCCTAAAATGGGCCGATGCTTCTCAAAAAAGATTAAATACCGGAGTTCCAAAGCAATGATCGAAATCAACAAATCATATACATAATATGTACATACTACCAAGATGTCATGCAGCAGATATCGTTTTAAACTTCAATTCATCAGTTCAAACCTAGGCGGGAGGAGTTATGTATCCCTACAATCCAATAACTATAACTATAAAACTCTACACCTAGACCTAGCGTTTCATCAACTTATCTCGGAATCAAGCTTAATTTTTTGTAAAGCAAAATTATTTATTCTATAAAAGTTTTGTACTTAAAAACATCTATAATTAATCTGGGACATAACTGAAAAGCTATTATTCATTAACTGAACAGCTATTATTCATCTGGGACATAACTCGCGCGCCCATAGTAGTACAAATTTATTCCTCTAATTTTTTCGTTTTGTAATGACTACGACAAAGTTACCTTAACAAGTAGTTTATGCTTCTATATAGTATTTATTAATCGCGTTAGGTAGGCAGCTTTCCAGCGAACGCACCTACTAATACCGTCATCATAGGTATGCGGTTTTTCCTCACAGCGCTAGGTCGAACGGTCTTTTTCTTTGTAGTCGGCGCTCGAGGTTTGTAACGCCCAGAGAACGAACTATTTCATTATTGCAATGAACATGAATACGAGTGTAAAGTTTGCTACTTCGTCATTCACGGTAGCAATTCCTAAATCTCTGTGAATGTCACTATTCCTTATATACCATGGAGCATTCACAATTGCTCTTAGCCTTTTGTTTTGAAATGTTTGTAGTAGAGTCATATTGCTTGGTTTAGTACAACCCCAAAATTCTATACCGTATGTCCAAGACGGTTTTAGCACTTGCTTATACAGAAGCAGTTTGTTGTATATGCTTAGTTTCGAGTATCTTCCGAGTAGCCAATACATTTCTCTCAGTCTGATTTCGAGCTCGTCTCGCTTTTTTTTAACGTGTGGCTTCCACTTCAGTTTGGCGTCTAGAGTCATTCCCAGATATTTTACCTCGTTTGTCGTACCGAGTTAATGTAAATAGGTAGCTTGTTTACCTTTTTGTATGTAAAATTGACATGCGTTGACTTGGTCTCGTTAAGGACGATTCGCCAGGTCTTTGTCCATTTGCATACTTTGTTTAGAGCCCTTGGAGTTTTCGCGTTGATGATTCACTGACTCATCCATTGCGAGGATAGCTGTATCATCTGCAAACGTTGCTACGATAGTCCCTTCATCCTGTGGTATATCTCTTGTATAGAGCAGAAATAAAATTGGACCGAGAACGCTTCCTTGCGAAACACCGGCGTAGATTTCTTTGAATTCTGAGAATTCTGTCTCATGTTTAACACGAAAGAGTCTGTTTTCAAGGTAGGATTCTAGTATTCTATACAATTTGTCAGGTAGGATTGTCCTTAGCTTATACCTTAGGCCTTCGTGCCATACTTTGTCAAAGGCTTGCGATACGTCGAGAAAAGCGCTAGAGCAAATCTTTTTCCCTTCCAGGGCTTTTTCAATTTCATTTGTTATTCGATACACCTGATCGATTGTGGAATGTTTGACCCGAAAACCGAAATGATGAACCGGGATCAAGCGTTCTTCTTCAACTACTGGCTGTATTCGTTTTCGTTTTTCGAAGACTTTAGATATTTCGAAGACTTTAGATATTTTCGGCAGAAGGGAAATGGGTCTATATGATTTCTTATCGTTTGCACATTTCCCCCGTTTCGGAACCATAATAACTTCAGCGACTTTCCATTGCCTTGGAACATATAAAAGTCTCAATGAGGCATTTACAATGTAGATCAACTCAACTAATGCTTTTTTCGGCAGCTCCTTTAAAAATTCGCCAGTGATTAGATCATATCCTGGAGCCTTGCAGATTTCTTATTGTCATTCGAAGCTCAGATAGAGTTACAGCTTTTATTTTATAGTTGTCGAATGCCGTATTAGCAATTGGTTCTTCGATCAAGGGTTTTCTATCGAAGGGCTTGAAGGTTTCTTCTAGATGCTCGGCAAATAAATCCGCTTTCTCTTTGTCTCCTTTTGCCCATTCGCCGTTAGCTTTTCTTAATGATGGCGAGTGCATTAGGGGTTTCTTTATGGACTTCAAGGCTTTCCATAGTAAATAATTCGAGCTCTTATCAGCAGTCAAACTCTCGAGGTAAGTAGAAACCTCGCGATTCCTTAAATCCTGCAGCATTTTTTTTTAATTTAATACAAAGGTGGTTCAGATAGGTTTTATCAGGGGGCGCTCGAGATTGTTGCCATCTCTTGCGCGCTCTCCTTTTTTCTCTTATGAGGTCTTCGATTTCAGGCTGATATTTGACTTTATTGTTCCGTGTTGCTATTTTGCGACAAGGAGTATTTTTCCACGCTGCTCCTTGAATGGCTTCCACGAAATTGTCAATTTCGTTTTCAAGGTTAAGCTTGGAATATTTTCCAAGTAACCAATAACGTTCTCTATATTTGTTTTTATGTTCTTTGCTTTGCTTTGTTCTCGACTTTGTGTCGGGAGTCGAGAGTCAATATTTGGCCTTGCCTAATTTGCAAACGGAAATTGGACTGTATTTATAAAATATTTTTAAAAAAACACGTGAACCGATTTCGTTTTGTTGAGAGCGATCGAAACGAAAAAGTCGATTCTCTAGATAAGATTCTTGAATTTTCCATAACCGTTCGAAGAGAACTTGTCTTAAGTTGCACTTAAGGCCTTCGTGCCACAGCTTATCAAATGCTTGCGAAACGTCAAAGAATACGGCAGAGCAGATTTTATTTTCCTCCAGAGCTCTCTCTATTACGCCAGTTATATATCTGATGCACTTCATCGATCGTCGAATATTTGCATCCGAACCCAAACTGGTCGTCAGGTTGATGAGATAGTTTTCTTATATAATTGATTGTAAGCGTCCGAGTAATATCCTCTCAAAAACACTGGAAGCGAGATGGGCTTATAAAACTTGCTGTAAAGCTTGGAGAGACTCGTCGAGATGCACCCTCTATCTGAGATGCAACATGCATACCAGCGTGGAAAATCCTGTGAGGCTGCGCTTCAAAATCTAGTCATCTACATAGGGGCGCTTTCGACAATGCGACTTTTGACTACATGTGTAAAGCTAGTATTAGACGATATGTTCCATATATAGTTAACTACCTCCCTAGATGCCTAGTTTTGGTATCATTATTAACTCCACGACTTTCCATAATATGCTTGGCACATATCTTAACTTAAATGCAGCATTTATAATCTATGTTAATTTTTTAACCTTTTCGATGAAATTGTTTTAGAAATGTGATTAAATCGAACTCTGGGGTATTTTTTATATTGTATGCCTTTGCCTTCTTTAATTTCCTTTTTTGAAGTTCTTGAGATGTTATCGGCTGAATAGGTCTATCTTCTTCGCATCTTTCTTCTTTTCCTTAATAAAATTAGTCTTGATTAGGTTTGAAGACGTCTTCAAGATACTCTGCAAAAGGGTTCGCTTTCTGTTCGTTGCTACTTACCCAGTTACATCCTTTGGTTTTTACTGGCAGAAAAATTAAATAGGTACTAAAAGAAATTCCAATTATACTCCTGGTTTAATTAAATATTATCATCGTACTATTTATACACTTAGATAGCTAAGCTAGATACCTCGGATTCAAATTCAACGATTACACAGATTAATATCAATGTACTGTACATATACGTACTACAAACATGCTATGAATATTTATTTTTGTTATTTCTTCTGTGCATTTGAAGTTAGACTATGCATGGTGTACCGTATACGATAGTTCACTACCTCTGGACTGTGGACCAAAAAATTGAACCAGTGCCAAGAAATTTGTGTGCCTGACCTGGATAAAGTTGAATATAGATAAAATGTGGGCGGGTAACCATGGTGGTAAAATTGAAAGAGCATAATCGTATCAGATGCAAGATAATTGCATTAAAATGTTTGCAGATACTATCGTTTTGCGCCAATTGATTTTTTATTACATTACACCTACGTAATAATGGTTTCGACCCTAGAAAGGTACAGTGAATCAGAAGGCGATGATTGTAGGTATTCCTATGCCTGCCAATTCTACAGCTCGCTTGGAATGCAGTACAGAATGGACTCTTTAAACCTGTTCTCTATTATAAAAAGTCGATCAAAAATAATAAGGGCATTTTTGACTAAATTAATTTTTTTTTATAAATTAAAAAAAATTTAAAGAATATTACACCATAGGCTGGTGGAATATTTTATCGCATTTTTAAATTTTGTCAATTCAGTGACAATAAATGTAATTTTGTGTTCCTTTGAATGTCTGGAATTAACTGGAATATTTTTGTAAACCTTCCATCTGGAGTTGTAAATTTTAAAGAACGAGCTGGTGAGTCTAACAAAGTCTCATTTACTTTTAGATTTTTCTTAAATCTTTTTTTAGATTAGGTCAGGTCTATTTAAAAATTTAACTTGAATTGAACAAAATAAGGCCCTCAGGGCATGATGGAAATATGGTCCTGGCGATGGTCTTAAGACGTGCCCCAAAATTCACAGAAGATTTGAATTAAATCGAAAACACAATTTTTTTTTTTAATTTAAATATAAAGTAGATAAGGTAGGGTAGGTGAAAAATGTTATTCCGCTTGCTTCTTATAAACTAACAATTCATTAATACAACAAATTATTTGAAATTCGTCCTCTATATAGCTATTCAAATTTTATCAAAATCGAGTCGGTGCTATTTTTGTTCGACAAATTATTTTATATAGCCCCGTGCCCTGTCAGAGCGCGCTTTTTCATAGTACTTACATATAACTAGAAACTTGTCACGTTAGAGAAGTAAAAATTGTTAAATGCGTTTGTCACCGTTTTTCAAAATGACCACTGCCTTTACTCTAAACTATTAAAAGTAGATAGGTATGTATACTTTTCTTCAAAGCTATAACTTTCTAATTAATCACCACAGAAATTTGCAATTTTATACTTTACAATAGCTACTTGTGATGATACACGTACCTATCTCAAAATTTTCCAAAAATTCTACCATTTCAATAGGTTGCAAGATCACTTTTGGAGTTGCATTATTTTGAAAAAATCTTTTATAAGATGTAAATTGTGTTAGTAGAAAATTAAAACTTTAAGACGATTTCGAAACATTTCGGTTTAATATTTCGTTACACTTTTTAAGTACCTAATTTTCATTATTTTTTAATACCATTTTTCAGACCATGCCATTTCTTCTCGGGCTATCTTACTTCCTTTACTTTTGGTGGCGCTTACAGTCCGGGATGGACCACGGCCTCAACCAACAAGCCCCTCCAGCCAGCTCGATCCTTCGCTAGCTACCTCCAGTTACGCACACCAAGTTGGTTGAGGTCGTTCTCCAATTGTTCGCGCCACCTAAGGTGGGGTCTTATATAATATCTCCTTGGTTCTATGAGAGAGGGCTTTAATTCTTAGTTCTTGACAGGCTTTAAAGTTCCTTAAAGTGCCATACCTACATTGCATAATAATTCTCCGTTTATATTTTAAACTAGCTTTTGCCCGCGGCTTCACTCGCGCAGTCCTCAGGATTTGGTACACAGATAGGTATTCCTTCACAGTCAGTTAGTTCCCTCTTTTATATTTATATATCGCGCGGAAAACCTACCTAAGAAGTTAGTATCTCTGGAAAATGTGTTTAATGCCCTATTGGAGAAAACAGTTCAAAGATTATATGATCAACTAGCTGGACCCGTGCTCGCCTTGCCCGCTCGCACAAAATTATATTTGGTTATGTGTATGTATATATTTTCACTTCAAAAAATACATTTTGGCTAAAAATTGTTCCTTAGGACGTGGCTATAAACGACATAGCCTATAGCAGTCTCACGGTGTTAAGGAACATTTTAAAAAAAGTTTCATTGAAATCTGTCCAGTAGTTTTCGAGTTTTTAGCTGACAACAAAAATTGCTACAGTTTTATTATATGTATAGATGTTCCGTTGTAACTTTGTGGGCATAATACACCTTTGTACACCCAGAGAAAAAACAACGTGAAATCAAAGAAAACCACTTTGATATAAACGTCATTCCCTATTCAAGTCAAATATTAATTAACGTTAAATTAAATATGCTTCACGGAATTTTATTCAACCTAAAATCAAATGCGGTCATATTAAAATTGAAGTTGCATTTTTTCCCTCAGTGTACATGTAACTGTGGCATTTTCGAGCCTCCTTCGGTGAGTCTCTGCCGTATCTAGCTTTTATTTCGATCTCTATCTCTGTGCAGACATAACAGGCGAATTGCCATACTGAACCAGTTATTTCTTCATTATTGACTTCTTCATAATCGCTTCTAGTCAACCCTACATATATTTAGCATATTATTGTCAATATCAAATATTTATCCATAGGCCGACTCAGTTCGAACAATTTTCTTAATGGTGTCAAATTTATTGCCAAAGATTGAAATCCGCCTGTTGCTTCCAATTGAAGGATTTTAAATTATTCTCCGTATGTATATGTAAAAGCTTACACACAACAGAATGCGAGTGCAAATTCTCCCATGACGCATTGTTTGTACCCACTGTACAGTGAACATGTGTAGATCTTTATTGGGCAACATCAACCGACTGAAACCGCCCTGCATAACGGTTTCAATTAAATTCAAACTTTCCAAGAGTATAATATCCGGACAAAGGTGAGAGCAGATGGGGTTAACTATAATACACTCGTATGTCCTTACAGCCATTAGGCAGTAAAAATTGTAATAGAGAAGATGAAAACAAGTAATCACTGTAGCGAATTACATTTAATTGCAACAAGAAAAACAGTAGACCGAAGGAGCTACGAAATTTTAAGTTCCATTAACTAATTAAAAGGCTATAGGAGAAGTGGTGATGAAGAGTTGGCAGACCTGACATCACACCCAACTATATCTACAGCCTTCACTAAGTAGGTAAGTAGATATTCGTGGAATCGGCGCGGCCGGCGTTGGCATAGCTATATAGTTTTATTGTAAGGGTCGGTGCAAAACTCAACAAAAGGCCAATTTAAAAGTTCTTCAAGTGTTTGCTTGTAGTGAGATAGAGTGGCGCTGCCGTCTATACACTGTAGAATGTGCCTAATCAACGACTTGTGTTGTTACAGTTTGCTGGGGGAGGGGAGGGTTGGTGATAGTTAAGGGGGCACTGCGCTAAGTACAAAACTGTGCTCTAGGGTTGATATTCACCAAGCCGTAAATATTGTTGCATGACTCCATTAACTTTATAGACCAACATCGCGGCTCATTCGGTGAAAATTCTTCATGCGAATTTTTCAAGAACTCTGCTACTTTTTTTTTATCCAACTGCTCATTGCTGTGAAGGGTTTCGTTTGAAGAGCACTGGGTAGTGGGTATAGTTGTAGTTAGCTTACCAAGTTGGTATATACTAATGCTGTCGACGTTGCTGCCGGTGCTGACTTTATTTTTCTTAATCGTATTTCAGCAGGCGCATGGAACTCAATAGGGTTGGAAGAATTGCAGGGTAAAGAATTTGTCAGATTAAATTTTGTGCGCTATGCCAAAGGAGTGACGATGTAAGTCTTATACTAGGATTGTTTCAACTTTGAAGCAGGATGGCGGCGTAAGGGCGAAGCAGTACTCAGGTGAAGCAGTAAGCATTTTAAGTGGGTTAAGTGTTTTACACGCAGTTAAAATCTGTGTGATGAACAGTCAGGGAGCTTAATGGATTTCAACACGTCAAATAAAAGTGCACGTTGGAAAATATTCAACAGGAGATTGTGAAGTTGCAGAGAGAGGATATTTCACTTAGTAAGTTCTCTTGAGTAAAATCGATCTTACGAATTTTTTTCTTTGCAACTCTGTATAGTTTACCTGTCATATGTGGATAATAGCTCATAGCTCTTGGACTTTAATCCTTTAATTGGACTTAAGCTTATCTGACGAAGCGGGAGACACGATCAGGGTGTTATCTCCAACTTACCTAGTGCCTAACCTGGGCCAAAACTAACATAGCATTTCTCTCTATCCATTATAGGGCTAGAAACCGAGAAAGTTTCTGGCTCCCATCTTACGCAGATATTGCAACGAATTCCGGTAGCGAATTCACGATTGTTTTTTGCCGTCCTTTCACCCTTCTCCAGAAGAAATAGCTCACAAAATTAATATAATCGATCAACCCATTAATCCCAATGAAGCTTCTTCAAACTTTTTTGCACTTTATTAAGGTCTAAAGGTGTTAGTACACGGCATGTAGCAAGCCACATAACGCATGTAGCATTGACATCATTTTTACGTCAGCGAACGGTCCCAATGGGTACATGCCGTGTACAAGCTCTCTTTGTGAAAGCTCCATACTGTAAGGATTCGATAGTGAGACATCAGAAAGTTCTTGAATGCCTTATGGAAGTAGTAGCTACTCGTGTCCTGTTCCACAAGTAACATGGACTCAGACAGTGACAGAGAAAGTTAAGGGGCATGGTACGGAAAAGAGGCCGACAGGAACTGGTCCAAAGAAATTCCGCTTCTCCAGAAAATGTAAGATAGTTATGCTGTCAAGCTTGGAGAACCAATGAATTTGAAATATCACAAGTACCTCATATTTGGTACTCCAGCTATGGGTACTGAGGTTAAGGGTACATAGTTCCACAGCAGATATATTTTCGAAAGTGCTCAAGAAGGCGCACTAATTGTGCTCGCATCTACATCCTTTCCTACAGTCGATCATCACTTTAGGCCAGTTGCTGGCAAGACTCATAAAGATTTAAGTTCTACATAAGACATTAACTATCACATAAGAGTTCATGTGATAGTTCATCTTAAATCGCTATGGTCGCCTTAAATACCTATAAAGTACCTACCGATCATAATTTGATTGGGTCGAAGACGGTTTGGTGGCGCAGTGGATCTCAGGGGGTAGTGTACTGGACTACTGTGCGAGTGGTCCCAGGTTTTATCACCGGAATCGAAAAATCAAAAATTACACCTTAAGGTCTTTTTTACTGCGCTACCTCTACCGAAAGTATAACAAACATCCGAGAATATAAATGTCTCGAAAAAACATTACTATATACATACATACATTTTATATGTAGGTACCAGTCTAGTTTGAAAACTTTTTCCAATTTACAAAGTTCATAGTCGACTGCTAGTGCTGACGTTGGCGAAATTACTTAATGAATATACAGATTCATAAATAAAATCCTTAATAAACCTACCAACCTTCCGTTATATTTCAGCAGTACCTATACATATTTTTTATAATTTTATCCTCTATCAGCGAAAAGGTATGAACACTTCAATGAAATTAAATACATACCTATAATATAGGTATACCTACCATAAACGATACATTGCACATCGTAACGTAAGCCACATTAACATTTTGCTCTTCCGAAAATTGCCAATCACATCTGAAGTACAGCTCCCATTTAATTTCCGTTAATCAATTATTAAGTCCATCAACACACGACCGTTTGCACGGTGCAATATCAGAGCGGATGTCATTAATGCCGCCCACCTTTCCTTGGCTATGTATTGTTATGTGCACCACCCTCTACTATATGCACAGACATACACATCTGGCAATTAATTAATTAAAATTCATTGCCATGTTACACGATATCTGCAATAATCGGCAGTTTTACTGTTGACAACAAGTGCGCCGCCCTGTAAAATTTATAACAGTGGCACATTTTATGGGCGCTTTCCAGCCCTATACGGGTACTCATATGTTGAATCTGCAGACGGAGCTAAAGGAAAATAAAAAAAAAAACGAAAAAATCGTTATCCTGTCCTGGCCTGTTGTTTTTATCTTACAATTCATTGAGCAATTCGTATTCAATGCATAGTCCAGTGCGGCTGCAAATCGTTCAAAAAGGAAAGGACTAGATATGGAGGGCGCCTTGTGTGGCAGTTTACTATATCAGAAAAGTTTCCTTTTCTGGGAAAGGATATTTTCAAACTTTTGAGTATCACTCAGTGTAGCAAATTAAAAGAGTAGCAAATTAAAAGAATTATTGTCGATAATTTTTTTTTATATGCACTACAGACCCTTATTGTGATTGCGTCGATCAGCGATCGTCACGAGAATTGGCGATTGCATCGATTGAATTTAGCTATTCGTACGCACTAAATGTTTTCACTTCCAAGAGACATTTATAATCGACTAGAAGCGACTGTCAAATCGACAAATATCGACCGCAATCGACAATCACAGTTCTCGATCGATCGACAGTTGTCGATCAACGATTAGGGCCCACAGTCTTTGGATACTGTAAAACGGAGGTTTAGAGCTTCGTTACACAAAAGATTTTCAAAAAATTACTTCCTAGTGGGTGGCTCTAATTTAAATTAAGAACAAAGTCTATAATTTTAAACGAAATCTTTTTATTTTGACAGCGCAATTTCATTTATAATAATTAAGGCGGCAAAAACCTCATCTACGGCACTGGTTCTTGGCAGGGACTAGGGTAAAATTTCATACGGAAACGACGCATCTGAAAATGGCTTGCGATATAAAATGCTTCCTTGCATACACGTAGGATGGGGTTGTCCTGTGATCCAGATCGAAGAATAGGTCGAACGTGGGTTCTCCAAGCTCCAATGAACAATTGCTGAATGTCGGCTATACGCGCAATGATTAAAAGGGACAACATGTTAATGTTTCGCATTTGTTGTAGTTTGTATAGCATTTTCTTGTTCACATCCTGTTGTCGCTGCGAGGATACACAGAAAAACAAAATTGAAAACATATGAAAAACGAAATGCTAACTTTCGATGCAAAGGATTACCGAACAAAAGTTGATATAATAGCGAGGTGAGTATTACACGCAAAAAAACAATCACATCCGCGGAGATAACTCATGAACTATGAAGTTGATGAGAGTTAATGACAAAATTGAATTTAAATCAGCTTTAGAATTCTAAGGTTTAAACAGAGGTTTAAATAGACTTCAATATCTTCGCCGCTACTCACTGAAGATGGTTGGAGAAAGTGTTAAACCTTAAAACATTTTTCTATGAATCGCGTTTTTGTGATTGACAAAATCGTAATTATCGTATTTTAAAAACGATGCAAAGGTTACATGGAATTTATGTACCTTAACACCTTAGTTTCTATGACTTTTGGATGAACCTTTTAAGGGTGCATAATACTGATAAACAGATAGCAACAGATAGCGGCATGGTACTGTGGAACCTAAACTTGTTATAAATGCCACAAGTATGGCCTAAAATCACAAAATTCAATAAACAAAAGATAATCCGGCTTAAGCCACGATCTAATTTTAAGAGAACAGTTTTCTCCCAAAAAAGCGATTACGCCCAATGATGATGTCAGCGGTAAGACTTACAAATCTAAATCAAATATCCAATGAGATAGGTATATGGCGTATCAAAAGTGAGTACTTTTATTCAAATTTTGCATGTAAAAGTAAGAGTGAGCTAGCTATAGATTCTCAAAAAAATACGCCTATAGATAGGTACATGGTGTTTTTTAAAAAAGCTGTGCTGCACTATGTGCCGTTTTGTTACCATAACTCATTTGACTCGTTTTTTAAGTTTGTTAAAGCGAAAGGCCTAGTTCTAGATACATATATCCAACCTGTGGATTTCCAAGATATCGCTGTCTGGTCCGAGCTATGCTGGACAAGCGCATGAATATAGTGAATGAAAGATTATTTACGGATACTTCGTTAAAATTATGTTAGTGTATATTGTGAGGTAATAAGCCCATATATTCTGAATGCATAGTCCTATACAGATAATTTTGTTTGAGTACCGTCAACGCATCTAGCTACACAAGGCAGCAAAGAATTGGCCCGCTATTTTCGCATACTTTTTTGTCTTTCAACTGGTGTTTGCAGAAATTCGTAGATATTTTTGGCGTCCGAAATTCGGAGTACTACTCTGCAGACTGTGGCCCTGGCCTTACCTACTTATTCGGTTTATAACAGGGACTCCATGATATTGGCCTCCATTTCCATTCAAATGTATAAAAGTTGTTGCAAGGGAAGGGACTTAAGTAATTATTTATTTCCTTAGCTTATGTCAATTTTTTTACAAAGCACATTCAATATTTGTTTTTGTTAAACGGAAGTTTTCCAGGGTTCAAAAATTATTTGCAATTAGCTGACCCAGTGAACTTCGTACCACCTAAAATTGATTTGATTGTATCACTACTTCATAAGCGATTATATGAGTCCCAATCAACCTTTCAACTCCAGTTCCTTGAGATCGGCCATTTTGGCCACGCTGTATACAGCTAAAGTTCACATCCCTTTGTTCAATTTCGAACAATCTTCACAGGAACACTCTCGGGCCAATACCTAAGAATAGTCATACTCTTTTCGGTGGTTTTCGAGATACACGATTTTTTTCGTGTATGTCTAATTTTGACCAAACAGAACCGCTTCTGGGCCCAATAAAAAAATGTTCTCAAAATTTTAGCTCAATTTTTTGAATTTAGGTGGTGGAAATTCAGATTTTTTTCGATTTTTTCAGATTTATTTCGATTTTCCTACTCTTTATTTGATGTTTTCTGAATTTGTTTACTAAATCGGTCCAGCCGTTTTCAAAACTAACGCATATCCATTGATATATCTTGTATATAAAAATGAAAATTTTACGCCCTAAAGGGGGGTCAAAGTTTGTATGGGAAGATTTTTATTTTTCATCCGATTGACTTCAAACTCGGTTTGTATATTCTCTATGAGAAATAAAGAAAATGTTTTCTTCGATTTTGGAAATTCTACCCTTAAAGGGGTAAGAGGGGGGTCAAAGTTTATTTTTCATCCGATCGACTTCAAACTTAGTTTGTGGCCCTTTTCTTAAGTCACGAACAGTTCGTCATATCAATTTTAAACTTTGTGGTGCGTCCCAAAATCTTTCGCCGTTTAATATGCTTATCGCTTTATCTAACTCCAGCGTACGTACTCCAAAGATATTCAAGCGGAATTCTGTATGAATGGGTCATACTGTTAGAAAGTGGTGCATCTTTTTGGTTGCAAGAGTGTAATAATATCTGGGAGGTCATGAATATAATGAAGGGGTAAAAGCTCCCCCTATTCTAAAGATGGTGCTTATCATATCGCTGTATCTGTCAGCAAAGACAAATTTGTTGTCCCATAGATTGTGACTCAATCTGCTATAGTATGATCTGTGTTGAGATGCCAGCGCTTCACTAATAAAAATATTGATCATATAATCTTTGAACTGTTTTCTCCAATAGGTCATTAAACACATTTTTCGGAGATACTAACTTCTAATTAGGTACTTTCTTAGGTAGGTTTTCTGCGCGATATATAAGTACAAAAGAGGGAACTAACTGACTTTGAAGGTATATCTGTATACCAAATCCTGAGGACTGCGCGAGCGAAGCCGCGGGCAAAAGCTAGTATAGGTATCGTTATATAGATTTCAAAATTTGCTTTTAATTTTACAAATCATTGTAAACTGTTAGTATCCTCTTTGTTTTCAAACCGTGTTTCGAAACGGTTCATTAAATATTTTTTAATTATTTCCACCAATTGTTTACCAAAATTTCAACTGCAAATGATTTTTTATACCCGGCACCACACTGTGGTGAGGGTATATTCACTTTGACATTCCATTTGTAACGCACATAAGGAGGCGTTGTAGGTAGGACAAACTATATACATATATTATTGATCAGCATCACTTTCTTAGCCGATCTAGCGACGTCCATCTGTCTTTTCGCACGATTACGGCCGCTACAGACTTGAAATTTGGTACGTATGCTTTTATCCACCAAACTGAGGCTAAGTTCGAAGATGAGTAACTGCTACTGCCTCCCATACAAAAATATCGGATTTATATAGCTTTTTAATGTTTAAAAAAAAATTAATTTAAATAGCTACAGCAAAGATAGGAAGCTTAAACTTTGCACACATATTATTTTAATATTATTTTAAATTTTTTGACAAAAATAAGCTTGGTCGAATGCAAATATTGTATATAATTTTTTAATATGTACTAAAATACTTTTTTATTTTTACAATAATATACTACCACTACCATATTTGAGCTTCGGCATAGTCGATTGTCTTACTGGTTTTCTTTGAATATTATTGACGACCTTTTCACAATTTTTTTATGTAAAGTGCCAATATAATCGGTTTGGTGAAACGAAATGGACGAATTCTTTGCAAACTTTTTTTATAGGTATACCTAAAGACAAGTTTTAAACAAATCTATGACAAAAATATAAACGTCAATTAGAGAGCGTTGACGGTTGATTCTCTCGTTCTCTCGCACTTGGTTTTATGTTGCAGAGGTTAATTAAAATCGAAAATGTTGGTCCTCTGTCTGTGCTCATCATGGTTGGCTTTTGTCTTAGGATTTCGATACTTTCAAAAGCGTCTAGCTGTTGAGGATCTCTAACATGTTTAATAAATTTTAGATTTCATTCGACAAATTTATGTGTTTTATTATTAATTATGTGCTTAGATACTGAGGATGTAAATGCGTCTTTTTCCTCAAAACAGCGTACCTACGTGTTCTTTGAACCTGGCAATGATAGATCTTTTGGTTTATCCGATGTAGAAATCATTGCAGTTTTTGCTCCTAATCCTGTAAATACCGGCTTTCTGGTTTTCATCTTCTTGTTTGTCTTTGGTACTTCCAAGTAAGTTTTTTAATTTGTCATCATTAGTAAAAACAGCTTTGATATTGTGGTCTCGAAGTGTTGAAGAAATTTTGTAAGATAAATTACCATTGAATGTGAACTTACGATATTCCATGCTTGTCATTTTGAAAATTTGTTTTTGATTAAACGGGTTTGGTGAAGAGAAATTTGCAAAGATAAAAATTGTAAAATTGCAATTTTTAAAGTGAAAGTGTTTGGTGTTTGTTTGTAATGATGAGCCGGACATTACTTGATTTTAACAGGCTGCTGCCAAATTGCACATGTCATACAATCCCAGAAACCATCGAGTTGACAATAATTATCTTCATCAGAAATGAACTTGGTTCCACGTTCGTATGTTTTTTATACCCTCCACAGGAAGGTATATTCATTTTGCCATTACGTTTGTAACGCCAAGAAGGATTAACCGGAGACCCTATAAAGTATATATATTCTGAATCAGGATCACATTCTGAATCGATTTAGCCATGTCCGTCTGTCTGTCTGTCTGTCTGTCTGTCTGTCCGTCTGTCTGCCTGTCTGTCTGTTGAAAGCACGATAGCGTCTAAAGGAATTGACCTAGGCGAATGAAATTTTGTGAGACGACTTCTTTTTACCGTCGCCAGGTTGGTATTGAAAATGGGCTGTGTCGGTCAAGTAGTTCTGGTACCTCCCATACAAAACCACTATTAGACCCACGTCTCTCTGTCTGTTGAAATCACGATAGCTTCCGAACGAATCGATTTAGGTGAATGAAATTTTGTGAGAGGACTTTTTTTAACCGTCGTCAGGTTGGTATTGAAAATTGTCTATGTCGGTAAAGTAGTTCTGCTACCTACTAATATTATAGACACATACTTACTCGCATGGCAAACATTTTGCATGAGTTTTATGCAGTGGAGGGTATCAAAGCATCGGCCAGGCCGATGATAACACTTTTACTTGTTTTTTTTTTTTTTGAATTTCGGTGGAATATTTTATTTAAGGGTATTTAAAGCCAACAAAGAAATCTGCCTAACCATAACCAGCATCGAGATCGAGTGCATACCATTAGTAAGACCCGGCCGCAAAAGCTTGCGCAAAACACTTCCTGACTGCTGAGACTCCATAAATGCCCAAAATCGTTTTTCACCATTAATATCATATAGAATTCTGTTAAATTTTTTAACTTGTATGTGGGTGTTTCATTTTAATTTCAAATCCAACAGCTCCAAAAAAACACCTAACTAGACTAATTGAAAATTATTTGCAGCTCTGTCAGTCAGTTCGCATTTCGTTAAGTTTTATGGCAACATTCCTCAATGGAACCTTTCCACGCCATACATCTTATCGCCCGTCGCGTCGCGTCGATGAGCGATCTTCAAATTTATTGAATCTCCACAGTTTGACTAAAGAAATTGGAAAATAACTTTTAAACCAAAAATCAATTCAGAATTTTGTTTCGTGGGAAAGGAAAACAACGACGTACTTCTTTTCTTTGATTGATTCAAAAGTTAAATATCGCATGTGCGGCTAAATTTTTAATAATTAATAGCTAAGTTTGCGAATAGGAATAAAAAACAAGTAAAAGTGTTATCATCGGCCTGGCCGATGCTTTGATACCCTCCACTGAATAAAAGTCCTGCAAAATGTTTGCCACGCGAGTTAGTATGTGTCTAACATTAGTTTTGTATGGGAGGTAGCAGAACTACTTTACCGACATAGACAATTTTCAATATCAACCTAACGACGGTTAAAAAAAATCAAAGTCCTTTCATAAAATTTCATTCACCTAAGTCGATTCGTTTGGACGCTAAGGTGTTTTCAACAGACAGAGAGATACATGAGTCGAATATTGGCTTTGTATGGGAGGTAGCAGAACTACTTGACCGACATGGATCATTTTTAATACCAACCTGACAACCGTAAAAATAAGACCTGTCACTCAATTTCAGTCGCGTAGGTCGATTCGTTTGGACGCTATCGTGATTTCAACAGGCGGAGAGACACATGGGTCTACTAATGGTTTTGTATGGGAGGTACCAGAACTACTTGACCGACATAGCCCATTTTCAATACCAACCTGACGACGGTAAAAACAAGTCCTCTCACCAAATTTCAATCGCCCAGGTCAATTCGTTTGGACGCTATCGTGCTTTCAACAGACAGACAGACGGACAGACAGACAGACAGACAGACAGACGGACATGGCTAAATCGATTCAGAATGTGATCCTGATTCAGAATATATATACTTTATAGGGTCTCCGGTGAATCCTTCTTGGCGTTACAAACGTAATGGCAAAGTGAATATACCTTTCTGCGGAGGGTATAAAAAACGATAGGAGTTACCTACATGAAGCAAATTTTCGCTTTCGCATGATTTCTTAATTTTTTTGAATATCGAAAGCGGTTTTCATTCAGTTTTTTTGTTGAAACCACTTGACCACATTTTGCGCACAATAAAGCTTTTCTATAAAAAAACTGTATAGTTCCAAGTAAGGCGTCGGTCGCTATAAAATTATCTGCTTTGGCCCGTAAATGCAAATCTGTAGCTATTGGGTTATCAATTGTTAACAAAAAAAGGAACAAAACCATCCGTGTTACGGTCGTTAGAAACAAAAACAGTAATCACTGTTCCCCACACAGAGAAAACGAATGAGATCTCTTGCAGTTTTTTCTCTCGGTTGTCTGATATTTTATTGCAACAGCTAGCACAGAATTCAGAAACCATTTTTAAACTAAATGATGTTGAACAAAAGTAATCACTATACCCGGATGAAGTGCAACTGACGCTTACAGATGCTGCGGAGATGAAGGACGGTCGATACTGAGGTAAGTACAAAATAACTTCACTGGTGATGGTGTGTGCCTTTTCCATTTTTTTTGGTACTCACGTTTACTAAATGCGCCTTGTAATGGTTGTGTACTGCCATCTCCAGCAATCATATCCGAATAGCTTCGTCGCCATCACTATGCCCTCTCCAATAAGGCGCACCCCCAGTTAGTTCACTCTGCAGTTTCAGTTGGCAGGAATTGTTATCCTCAGTTGAGTGGTTCAGGGACTGAACTTTATTTCCGAACCATTAACAATGCGGATTTTATGTTTTGAAAAAAACACAAATTTTTTTCGTTCAAATTGGTGTTGTTGCGTGGGAGTAGGTACTTCTGCGTGCTCCACCTCGCTTATAACCATGAGTTGTGTTTGTTTTGTTTGACCGGAACATGAAAAGTGTATATAATGCCGATTTATACCCAACTAATTGAAAAGTGAATTGAATATTGAATGGTTTCGAACGTATGAAATGCAGCAGAGAATGGGAAGAAATCAGCGCATCAGAGAATTGTTGTAAATTCCTGGTGAGGGTAGTTTGCACCCTGTGGCAACTTTGACGTAACTCGTACATATATGTTTTTATTTATTTACATGGAAAGTTAAGAGGGCTGGCAGGCACTTCATATCATAAATGTGTCAGTTAATCTATTTACCAAATAATAAAATTGAGGACAACTTAATTAAGAGAATATTGTACAAAAACGTATGCATTGTATTAACGGATTTATTATGGAATTTTTATTTGTATTTTGTATGTCGTGTGCCTTTTTAATTTAAAGTTTTTACCAGTTTAACTGTGTCACAAGTGCATTTACGATAACAAAATTAACTGTGTGTTTGGATTGGATTAATATATCCTACACTTTTCGATTTAATTTAAACTGCTTATTTGGCATCGCCGTTCACTGTTCAGAAAATTGTAAGGATTTAAGTAGTTTTAAAATCATTGGGGTAGCTGGATAAAAATATTCTGCGAGTGTGAGTGTGAGTAAATTTATTCAGGCTAAAATTTGTCCGTCTATAAATAAATTGTATTTAAAAAAAAAAAAAAAAAATTGGAAACGTCGGCAAAAATCGAAAAAACTTCTAAAATTTAATAGAAATCAGAAAATCAGATATTGGAAACGTCTGAAACAATTTTTAAAACGTCTGAAAACAAATAGGTAGTAATCGTCTGAAAAATATAAAATATAGATAACTATTGAAAACTTTATTTGAGTAAATATTTAAGATTATTTTTTTTTTAGACAAAAATAATGCTGACGATTTATTCAGATTTTCAGACAAAATTTCAAGTTTATTAGACAAATATTTAAAAAAAAGCTGACAAAAACTGTTCATATTCAGTTTTTTAATTAGAAGATGAAAATAATTTCTTTTCAGACGAAAATGTTTTAACCAATTTATTTAAGGTAAAACTAAGTATTCGAAATAGTGGAATTTCTGAATCTGGTACAGTTGCGACACCTCCTGATCAGAAAAGTATTCATTGTGGCCTGGAGGGTTGAAGTCGGGATCGCCTCAATTATTGTTGGAATGGACTGCTTCAATTACCATTGGGGCCAGCAGAAAGTAGAGTTTCTGGATATTAATTTGCAGTCATTTTTTTTGTAAAAATTCCAGGCGAATAGGCAAATCCAGAGGGTTTAATTTGGTTGTAATTTGCACTTTGTACGGAAATAAGTTCAAGTCATCATGAATTATCCGTTGTAATGACCGTCTGCTAATTCCAATTTGCGACGAGAAGTTTCGAGTCGAAACGCTTGGATTTACCTGAATTGACGATGCTACAGCCGCGATTATGTCTTGAACCCGAACATAGGGTTCTCGATGGTATGGTCTTCTTGCGATGCTTCTAGATTCGGCAAACAGGTTTACCAGCCTCATAATGGTCCATCTACTCGGGGGAGTGCCGCCAAACTCCCGCCTAAGTTCGCTTTGGACGGAAATAAAGGACTTCAAAGCATGGTACCGCTGCACTAACCTTTTTGCGGTATTCAAAGCATTAATTTTAATAAATCTTAATACATAGTAACCTGCCAAATAATAAAAAAAAAAACGCCAATTACTCACACAGGAAAAAAGTTATTACGTTTTGTTTTTGTAGCACAATTCGTGAGCCACCCTGTACAATGTGACCTGCTTCGCTTTTTTGGAAATGGTTTTAGGATACGTTTAGATTTTCAATTAGAGCTTAGTGGGCGTTCGTATAGGCACCTAGAAAACAGGCCGGGGGCTACTAAGCGCTCGCGAGCTACGGGTTGGGCACTACTGCTCTTGTGGATAATACGCATCCCCAAAGACGTCAAACAGAAGAAGTTATTGCCGTTGTGGAGCACAGTATTGAGGAGAATCCGAATCAGTCGATTCGCTATCGTGCACAGCACAGCAATTGGAGCTACTCCCATACACTTTGCGGAAGACTTTACGGAAATTATACCTATATATTTATTATATATAGGTATACTATTATTTATAGTAGGTATACCTATATATAGTTATATGTATCAGAAATAATTTTCAATTGTGACTTATATAATCAACTAGCTGTACCCGCCCGGTCTTGCCCGTGCGCTTAGGTCTTAGATAATAATGTTCTTTCGTAAAATGCCAGAAATGAGAATAAAACGATTTGCTGGAATTTTCTTTCTGCCTAAACATGAAATATAGCAATACGAACAAAACAAAAAAAGAATCATGAAAATCGCCCCAGCGGTTATTGAGATATAACGTCATCGAGTTTTACCCCATAAAAGATGTTTTTTGTATAGGAGGTATAAGATTTTGAATTTTTTTTTGTATGGGCGGTACCACGCCCCTTTGTCCAATTTTGACCAAACTTCAAAGGACAACTCCAGGGCAAATAACTAATTTTGGTTCTTAAAATTAAAAAAAAAAATAATAATAAATTAGCAAAATTGTGTGAAATTTGTATTAGGGTCGATAAACCAGTTCTTTCCATTTACTTCTTGAATAATATTTCGTGTAAATGTTGACCGCCACTACGCTTCAAGGGGTCCATTTGGAACTGATATCTCACCAATAACACGAGTTGTGTTTTCTTCCAAGGCGGCAATAATTGCTGGCTTATCCGTATAGACAAGGTTCTTTACGTTCACATATCTCCCCAAAAAAAGTCGAGCGGCTTCAAATCGCACGATTTAGGCGGCCAATTCACAGGTCCAAAAGGTGACCGTGAGATGAATTGCTCACCTCTAAATATGTCCATGGATTCGCGACACATTTTTTTACTCAGCACGATTCTTGGTATCTATCTAATAAAATTCAATAATTTGCAAACGTTATTCGGGCGTAAGTATATCCACGGGGATATGGCAATGTTAACTGAGCATTTTTCACTTTTACATGTGTCACGATTCACGAATCACGCGTGAACTGTCAAAAAATCACACTGAAAAACCAAATAGCTAACAAATCACCCTTTTATTTATTTTGTATTCGAACATGGTTGGGCAATATGTTATCTTTATCCTAAAAATACCTACAAAGAGTGCTCCAAATTCATATGGAATATTAAAACATCCAGAGAAGCGGCTACAGGCACAAAAGCGGATCCAGGGGTATAGTCATGGGTGTCATGACCATACCCAAAACTCCAGAGAAAAAAGATCACGGATAGTAGAAGATTTTTGCTACGAGTTCGACATTGATTTAGCATGGTGCGTAAGGATTTGTACTGACAGCTATTGTGTGGTGGCTTCTGAGTCAAAAGTTCTGACACAAAGGATGCAGGTGTAGTCCATATGTGAACTCTGCAAAAAAGCTACTCACTCTAAACGTCGTCCATGCAACAACCATGCTTTAAGCAATTTCTTGGCAAAGTCTTCAAAAGTGACGTTTTGTCGGAATGCATCAGCGACTAAAAAAAACAGTTATAGCTTTTGCCGATGCTTTAGCAAAAGACGCGAAGGCTTTGAGGAAGATCTGAGAGGAACATCTGTACAAAGAATTTGTGAAACTCGATGGGATATGTTTTTTACCTATTTTTTTTATTGAGACTAGGCATAAGGATCATTACTTATAGATATGCAAATTTTATGCATATATATTTTTAAAAATATTTTCTATTGCTTAGCTGACCTCGGCCATGACCATATCCAAACAGAATTCCTAATCCCAACTTTGTTTGACCTTAAATCATAACGCCCACTTTCCTAAAGCCATTTAAAACTCAAACTTCAAAACCATCACCGTTCACATTATCCAAACATTCATCCATTTGCAAAACAAAACTACTGCCAGAGGTTTCAAAAAATTTCAAGTATCCTCCGAATGTATAGGTACTAGGACACTAGGTAGATCGAATTTTCTGATTTCACTTTAAATTCTGAATGCATCCGCTAATATCTTCCTTAGGCCTTCCATGTGTATGCAAACGAATCTGAATCTCTATAAAACGAATATCGAAAACATCCCTCCGAATCAAATGCCTTAAAGCGTTTATCCCACCACGACTACCAGTCGAAAATGCTCTCGCACAACCATGTACCCATACCTGCCCTACAAACACTGAATAAATGTAAAACCCGTAATTGGAAAGCAGAGGCTTGTAATAAAAGTTGAATAAGTAAACAACAGGAACAAGTGTCTGTAACACCAGTCCAAGTCCACACGTATGTTTCTAATAAACTCGAAGAAATTCTTGATTTACGTATCCCAGCGGCAAATGGATGCCGAGGCACGCACACAGAATATTTGAGTTCGACCCAAACTCCCAGAACCGATATTCACAATAACGTTTTACATAGCGTTGCAGATGCAACTCAAGAGTAAGCACACACCCGATTTTTGTTACCTCCAGGTTTTGTATCTCAGCTAAGTTCCCCTGCCTCCTAAGTAGGTATCTCGGTGGGGTTAAGTGCTCACGTCGTAAGTGTCTATTCCAATAGCACGTGTATAACCTGTGAAGCGAACTGTGTATCCTGCTTCCTTATCCTCGTTTCATATGATATACCTGAGAGTGGAAAAGAATTTAAGCCTTCATCGTATTTCCCTATCTAAAGCATAATCTAATGTTTGCTGCATCTATCTGTAGTACTACATCCCTAATAGGGGAACAGGGAATAAGTAAGCACCCGTAAATCCAATTGTGGAATTAAAGTTTTTTTTTCTCGTTTTCGGCTTATAACTTCGGAAATCGAGATACACTCTATCTGAATCTCTGTCCCTATCCCTACTTTATGTAACATCGATTTGCGTATAGGATGTTCGATTGGAAAATCCGTTTTTGAAGTTCAAATACCTTCATAATGAGATGTTCAGAAATGCGTGTTCCTGTTTTCTGCACGTGTTTAGTATATATGGAAGGCTTGTCTTCCAGGTGGAAAAATATACATAATGCCTGTGTATGTAAAAACATATAGGAAGCGATTTTGAAAAATACACTGAGGAATGTTGGAATGCGGCATCAAAAAAAAAATTAAAAATTCAACTTTAAATAAGAAATTACAACATCTAAAAAATGTACACATTATCAAGCTTTAAGAGGATCATTTCGACGTCTATCATTTATAAAAATCGTAATTTGGCCAAACTAAAATCGACGCAATTACTTATTTGGGCGGCGCTTTAGCCCGGGTTGACCTAGGCTTCGGCCAGTAAGCCTGGCCAGCTAGCGCGGTCTTTTGCTAACTGCCTTTAGTTGCGCATTTCAAATTGGTTAAGATCCTTTTCCACTTTCCATGCGATGCGGGGTAGTCTTCTCTTGCATTATTTCTCTGGGATTGGTCCAAAGGCTGTTCGAGCAGGAGCTTATGTTCATTTACTCTATATGTTTAAGTCATTGTACAAATCAAGACCAGCCAATTTAAATAAGACCAAAATGTTACGAAAGCTCTTTTTCCCTTGAAGGACATTTAGAAGAATGGATATGGTCATGGTCACAGTATACAGAATTTCCTTAGTTATTCAGGATAGGGACATAGGGCTCTATTTCTCAATTATGTAACTCTACAGTCTAGGTAGGTAGGTAGTCTAGGTTTGCAAGGTATCTAGCAAATTGAAAGTTAGAGCGTCTACTGTGAGGTTCTGCCTCTTCTTATTGTCAGCATACATGTGCTTGGTTTGTCCTCGTTAACCGCTAAACTCATATTACCCGCTTCCGTTTCTATATACTTGCAACCGCATCAGTAAGAGCTATATCTAAGTAAGGTATGTGTTCTACGAATTATGTCAATACATATTATAATATAAAAGATTTTGAAATAGTTTTTAGGCAATACTCCCCCGAATATTCAAACTTATATCACTCAGCTTTCTACTTCATTTAGGAGTAGAGCTCCATTAAGTCCAAATCTGATTTTAGTTGACTGAAAGTGATAATTTCAATAACTATTGTTGCTATGGAATCCGTACCATCCGGTAGGCGTCCTCTAGGTAGACCAAGGATGAGATGGTTAGATCAAGTCCATAATCTCTCCTATACCCGTATGGGGATTGCCCTTGATGATTTAGTGTCGATGGCGGAGGATCGAGAGCTATGGAGGGTCCACTTGAGCAACCTACACCCGCGACCCACTTAATGGACAAGCGGACCATTGAAAATGATGATGATGATGATTGTTTTAGATTGCCTGTCTGCTAAGGGTTTTTTTTTTTTGACGGCGCAAAATTTGCATTCTTCTTCCTCCTGAGAAGCCGATGTTCGTCCCTTTGTGTAGGCGAGTTGTTTTGCTGCATGTGTCCAGGGGTGTCAGGTTTTAAAAACCAGAATCGCCAAAAGTAAAATATAAAACGCCAAAAAATCGCCAAATTACAAAAGTTTCCACTCTCCAAATTCAAAACCATAATAATCAAATGAATTAGTGCAACTCGTAATTTTTACGTAAAACAAACTAAATGCAAATTCCCCAAGCTCCTGAAACTCTGGCTGTCCTATTGTCATTTTGTACACCTTGTTCCAAAACTTCAAAACGTCTTCTTCGGGAACTTTCTAGATAGATGAAATTCATTTTGATTTGATTCATTTGACTAATTAATTTTTCCCACTGAGCGTCAGTATGTTATAAGCTTTTGAGTGGAATCAAGCTGGTACAAACAGACTTTTAGAACAGGGTCGCAGTTGGCTTAAGCAAACGGCGGGCTAAAAATATCCCAAAGAAACAAACGGTGTGTTGCAGTCAGACAATCTTTTCGCATTTAGATAAATAGATAGATAACTGATTTATTTTTTCTTTTCTTGTTTAAGTTACAAAATTAATCTAACAAAAAAATCGATAAGCATGGCATTGCCGTCTGCCTGATTGACATTTTTAAACTTAATAACAAATGTGCTTTGTAAAATTCAAAGTTGAATGTAAAAAATATATAAAAATAAACAAATAAAAAAAAATTATAATAATAATAAACTATAGTAATTTTTGCTTGGTTTTATGATTTTATCTCTGTAGATTATTGCGGATCTATAAAAATAAAAAAGTTTTTCAATATCACTTTCGCAGTTAAGGAGTGCTAGAACTTCTTCTTTTGATTTAGTATTGCTACCTAAAAAGTGTCTTCGTATTTCCTTAAAAATCGGGCATCTTCCAATGAAATGGGTAACATCTTCCCTCTCTGATAGCAGTTTCTCCACTGTTTCGTACTGGTTGTACGATTGTGCTACATACATCATTATTGATTCAGCTACGACTTGAACGATTTTGTATTTCACGTAATGGTCAACGAGATTATTCGAAAAACATCTTTTCCAGGTTGCTCCTATGGCACTTTTTGCTTCTGTCTGTCTTTTAGGTGAGGTTCCATATTAAGATTGCAAGTTATGTATTATCACTCCCAGATACTTGTATTGTTTCACAGTTTCGATAGGCTGCCCAGTCCATTGAAATGCCATCTCTCATTTCTACATAATCTGCCACCAGATCCCTTTTTGAAAACCATTATTTTTGATTTTTCGATGTTTACCGTAAGGTTTCAGAGTTGGCAATACGAATAAAGAAGATTAATCATACGTTGTAAGGATTCTGGTGAATATGCAAGGATTACTACTGTTTTCTATCGCGAATCTTTCAAAATCCGACCCTAAATCAATATCTTTCCAAGCTTTAAAGTTGTCTTCATTCGTTACTAATTTTAATATTTCGTCATAGTCATCACAGATGTAAGGTTTGAGTAAATATTAAGGGTATTCATGCAACGTCGTAAGTTTACCATTCGCGTAAAATGGTAAGTTTACGACGCACGTTTCATGAAGGCCCCAAATAGCTGCCTTCGTAAATGATGGTAAACCAGTCAGCTGTTTCACATGAGAGGGAGCGAATGAATTGATAAAATACGAACAAACCACTTCTGATGCAATTATAAAGATAAAATTGCACATTTTACTATTCCTAGCGTAGAATAATTAGTTAGTCTAACAAATTGTATCAAGAAAACAAGTTTTAAAAGGGTTTAAATAACGAAATTTCCAATTCCAAACTTTTTGCCGCGAACGAGAACATCCTTTGTTTGGAATTGAAAATTTCGTTATTGAAACTATTTCAAAACTTGCTTTCAATACAATTTGGTGTATTAATTAATTATCCTACACTTGGAATAGTAAAATGTGCAATTTCTATTTATAAATGCATCAAAAGTATTATAAATTCATGCAAAGTAATTTTTTCCTGATTTCGCGCCTTTATTTCAAGTGTGAAATGTCACATTGACCTCGTCGTAAGTTTACCATCTCGGTTTTCCACACCAATTCGCGTAGTAAGTTTACCATCTCGTCGTAAATGATTTTCCCTACAAATTTTGACAGTTCATTTACCACGTCGTAAACTTACGACGTTTACGACGAGTTTACGACGTTGCATGAATACCCCTATTATAAAAAAAGAAAAAATGAGAGGATTTTGGTTAATAAAATTTAAATCGCCAAAGTCGAAAAATATCGCCTTTTTTTGGGTGCGTCGCCAAACCGATTTTCCTGTCGCCAAATTAAATTTCAAATCGCTTGTTTGGCGATAAATCGCCACATCTGACAACTGACAACCCTGCATGTGCCTATTGGCACTCTTTATCAAACCAAGGTTTTCATGGGCTGATCGGATGACACGTCTCGCAAACATCTAAAACATTTGGAGAGTTGTTGTGCCTAATCGAAAAACTACTCAACACCAAAGCCCTTCGGATGCAGTAGAAGAATCTAGGGACTACTTCCGCTAATTGACTATTTTCAACAAAATATATTGGTTTTTTGTATATACCTATTATACCAAAGCATTGTGTTAGGTTATTTAAAATTTTGAATTACAGATAGATTTATGAAAATTCCCTTCATTGTAAGATGTTGACATAACACGATATGAATATTTGATATCATGTAGATATACAATAACGATGCCCATGTTAGAAAGATTCCTTATGTTGTAAGAGAATTTGAATGTCTGACATGCTCCGAATATTTGCTACGAATTTATCGCCCCACTTAAAATTTGGAACATTTAGGGATCGTTGCATCCTTACCCATTGTATTGCATTGAATTCAAAAGAAATAGACGCTACAATTGATGACATTCTAACATAATTAGAGTGATGTGTTATTTTTTTGGAATAAGAAATAATCTGTGCGATACCAAGAAGGTTCAAAATATGAGTAACGAATAATACCATGCGTAAAGGTACGCATA
Organism: Cheilosia soror; assembly: GCA_949372485.1. NCBI lineage: Eukaryota > Metazoa > Arthropoda > Insecta > Diptera > Syrphidae > Cheilosia > Cheilosia soror. Next base: position 69,390,293 of record OX443562.1, on the reverse strand, counting down.
CAAATATGAAGTATATTTCATTTCCTAAACTTATGTTACAGTCAATACTGGTCCAGATGGGCCCACGCAGCCTTAAGATTATTTATTTGGTTTTATGAGTATTGGTTGGGATTTTTTTTTCTCAAAGCTGAATCCTGCGATTTTGTTTATTTGAACAGAAATCTATATATCCGCATGCTGCCTCTGTTTATTATGTTGTTATGTTATGTATTATGTAGGGTAAGGTATCCACCAACTTATGGGGTGAATTTTCAATTTTTTCCAGTACTCTATAACTTTGCCCACTTCCGGGGGCGCTTTGTTGGGCTTAAAAATAAAATTGATTTCATTTATGTAGTAATAATAATAATATTAAAAAAAAAAAAAAAAAAAAAACAATTTTTTGCGGCTTACAAATTTTATGACTTTATACTCTCTGTATGACTTTTGATGCAAAAAATATGTTTAATGTGGAAACAGTTGGAGTGTTGTAAATATACGTATTCACAGGCAGATAATTTAAATAAATTAACTCGTGGACCGCAGTGAGGTATAAAATGTATAAGTGTATTGTATTTACACAATATGCATGCGTTTAATACGTCGTTTCTGTGAGGCGTGTTTTTGGGGTGGAAAAAGGGAGCTTAGGTAAGTATATTTATTAAACGATAATCATAATTTAAGTTCGGAGTGCTCGTTTTGTAGGCACATGTTTATGATTACCAATCTTTAGTCTGCCACAACATTGTAGGTATTATTTTTCAAACATCAAAAGGTAGTAGCTGCATGGTATAGGTATACATCTGCACAAAGCAGCTTGGCTGAAGATTGCGTTAGCACCTACTACTGATAATGTATTTTTATTCAATTTGACAGATACAATGAAAACATTCAATCCAAGATCTGGGATCTGGGCGATAATGTCGCCTACAATTTGGAATCTGACTTCTATAAGCATTGTCAAAAGAAATCATGGACGATCATTTTTCTGACAGAAGACAACTTATCTGCCCGAATTTGAACATACTACAACTTTCCATACATATTTTTTTATGGGCCCATTTGTCCAATTTCGACCAATTTTCACAGGAACTATCCCCGGCCAATACATAAGATTGCCTGACGACCCCATCCGCCCTTTTTAAAATCGAAACTCGGAGAAGGTACATAAAGAAAAACAAATACAAATTGGCATTTCTGTAAGATGGAACCTTTGAAAATGCCGACTTGTATGCATTTTGAAAACCTATACCTAATGAAAATCCAAACTCAATTCTTACATTTTGTTCCGAGCTAATTTTTGAAAATTTATCGTTTTTGACGACTTTTTTATACCTATCCTCCACAGGAAGGTATATTCACTTTGCCATTACGTTTGTAACGCCAAGAAGGATTCACCGGAGACCCTATGAAGTATATATATTCTGAATCAGGATCACATTCTGAATCGATTTAGCCATGTCTGACTGTCTGTCTGTCTGTTGAAAGCACGATAGCGTCCAAAGGAATTGACCTAGGCGAATAAAATTTTTTGAGACGACTTCTTTTTACCGTCGCCAGGTTGGTATTGAAAATGGGCTATGTCGGTCAAGTAGTTCTGGTACCTCCCATACAAAGCCAATATTTGACCCATACATCTCTGTCTGTTGAAAGCACGACAGCGTCCAAACGAATCGACTTAGGTGAATGAAATTTTGTGAGAGCTCTTTTTTTAACCGCCTTCAGGTTGGTGTTGAAAATTGTCTATGTCAGTAAAGTAGTTCTGTTACCTACCATACAAAACTAATATTAGACACATAACTCGCATGGCAAACATTTTGCATGACTTTTATGCAGTGGAGGGTATCAAAGCATTGGCCAGGCCGATGATACTTTTACATGTTTTAGTTTTTTTTAAACTTCTGACTTGCCGGAGCATTAGGATGCACATCGACCTAGAAGATCTATTGTGCTTGGCGTCAGATATATGTTTAGGTTAGTAGCGCTTCTACTTTCCTAATGTAGCTGATAATACATTCAGCAGAGGATTTCCTTAGTTCTTCGGTATACTTATTACTTCCCTGAAAAATGATTTCCTTCTTATACCGTTAAGGGCCGGGCATTCACATGTTATGTGTTCGGCTGTTTCGTCTTCTTCTAAACATAGTCTGCACTTCGGTGAGTACTAAGTTTTTGATATCATGCCTACGAAGATTTAGTATCTTACTGGCATCTGCTTTGAAGGGATGAATAGCTCTTTTGTCCTGTCTTAGGCCTGGGATGTTCTCCCAATATGAAATACATTTGTTTTGTTCCTAGCTTGTTATAGCCGATTTATAGCTGATTTGGGAATCGAACAGAATGGTTCAGGTCCAATGAAAGGGGTTACCGAACCTTTTCTGGCTAGTTCATCAGCTTTTTCGTTACCTTCAATACACATATGTCCAGGGACCAACCATAATCCGGTTTTGTTCCTGTAACTAAGTGATTGGAGGGAATCCAAGCAGTGTAATACTGATTTGAAGTCAATAATGTGTGAGCTAAAGGCTTTTATAGCTGCTTGACTTTTTTTTTTACTTTTAAATTCATTTTTATTAACTTCTTTCTTTAACTTATAAACTAGACAAAAATGATTAAATCTAAATTAAAACTAACATTTATCTTAATCTAGCTTACTGGCTCTTAACGAGCACTCTAAACTTAACTATATCCTTATAACTATTGCCTTTCGGCCTTAAATCTATCAATTGTTGTATTTAGCGCTGTTTTTTCATTTCCAAGAAACTTTGCTAAAAACTTGGACTCTTTATTATTTTGTGTTTCCTTAAAACTACCTGAAACTACTTAAAACTACCTAAGCTCCTTAACCTAAATTACCTATAATCAGGGTGATGAGCAATCTCTCGATTGGTCACCATCCCGATTGCGTCGGTGGGCGCCCGGCAGTCGCTAACACGGTGCACACGCGCCGCCGGTACCCGAGCGAGATAAGCGTCGGTCAAGTCTCGGTAGCACTCATTCAAGCTGCTTGACTATCCGTGAATAAATGGATGTTAGCGCCTTTAATGCCTGAATTGTATATAAGGTTTGCGCATTCTTTAATGGCATGGAGCTCTGCTTGAAATATGCTGGGGCTTTTTTCCATAGGTATTGAGATGTTCCGATTTGGTCCATGGATACCAGCTCCCACCCCCGAGTCCATTTTAGAACCATCTGTATACCACTTTAGGCCGTTTTGGCAGTTTGGTGGGTTATTGCTAACCCATGCTTCTCTGTTTGTGATCTCCGTGGAGAATCTTTTGTTGAAGCATAGTGTCTTTGGTAAGCGATCTGTAACCGCACAGATCATGTCAAGTTCTGGAAGTTCGGAAAGTATAGTTCAATTTGTTCTGGATGTTCGCTAATATTTAACTCTTCCGCTTGTGTCAAACTTGCTGAGCTGCGTATTGCCACTTTTTTTTTATATACATCTAGATGTGAAGGGGCTTTAATCCTATTAAGGCTTCTATAGCCGCAGTGGGAGAGCCGTTGTACCTTATTTATAGTTTGTTTATGGTCGTTTTTTGGGCGTCTTTGTTCCACCATACTATTGAGGCGTATGTTATAATGGGCCTGACCATGATCGTGTAGATCCAATGTGTGATCTTTGGAGAGATCCCTCCGGTTCTACCGTACATGCTACGACAAGCCCAGAAAGCTTTGGTTGCTTTTTGGATTTTTTTTTTAGTTGCTCTTATTAACTTATTAACTTGATATAAGTTCCTTGATTTGCCGACTCTTGAAAAGCGTGGGAGGGTGTGGCTGTTAGCAGAAGAAAAGAGAAAGAAATTTTTTCAGCATTTATGATAGGTTTTACAAATCTACCACTTTCTACGACATTTTGCCTACTCTCAAGTCCCAACACTGTTAGGTACAAATCAGAGGCACCGAACTAGCAAATGGACGCTCATTTCCTCATTATCTTGGCTGAATTTATTAGAAGCGCCCGTAAAAAAAACTTTATTAGGTACAACATTAAAAATATTCAATTGATTTCTCAATTTTATTAAACTGAGAATCGCGTTTTGTTAATCAGACAAAAGCCTTTTGGATTACATCTTTTATGAGTTTGGATAGTACATATATCGTTTAAATTGATTAAACTTAATTTCAAAATACTATAGTTAACATTATGATATGGAGTTGGTGGCAGATCCACTTAAACATCCTACACCCTCGATAAATTGTAGTAAATAAACTCGACAACTAAAATGAATGGGTGAATGATAAGGTGTATCAGTGAGATGAAACGATATTGCCAAATAAAAATTACAAACAAATCAATAATCATCATACCAATTCAAAAAACTTAAGCCGCACTCTTCTTTTCTTAGTCACGCAAAAGGAAATCAAATTATTTTCAAATCCTTGGATTATGTTTATTTATCAGGATGTAGGTACCTACCGTTTCCTTGAAATATATTTTTTTTTACTTCTGATGAGGAAATTATACTGTAGTTACCTTCACTTCCGGTAACATAATCGAATATCATATTCGGCCTATCCGATTTTATCGCAAAACTCCGGCCGGAAATCCTTTTCGGATAATGTCAATTTAATCCCCTCTAAGGCCAGTCAGACGCCTTACTGTGCTGGTTTCCTTTTGTATTATCCCCAAATTCTTATTTCGATTGCAGATTCCAGACTTAGACTTCCATCTTCGATTTACGAAATTTGCGATTACAAAATTACCAACCTATTCTCCACCCGAAAAAAAAAACGAAAACTCTCCAGCAGATAAAAGAAAAAAAATCAATTTTGTATATTGGTCACGTATTCAAGTGCTTCCTTAGGAAAGCTGAAGAATTTTAATCGAACAAGGAACTTCAATTTGGCAGAAATGTTGGCATTTGAATTTAACGCCTGCATTCAGATTTGATTACGCACATCCTTGAGTCGTTCTTCTCTGCGAGCAGTCATGGCTGTGTGACTTTTTGTATCACTGTGTGTTGTAGGTGTGGGGTTGGTTTTGTCCATTACTGCGAAACGTATATATAATGGCAGTCATTTGTCCTTTCAGCCCATTTGCTTTGCAGATAAATGCTGTGCGAAAATGTTGAACGGGAGCAATTAATCGTAAAGACGAGCTGTTGGCATAACAAGTGTGGCGTGGTTTCGGGCAGGACACGTATCTATTTAATTGATTTGAATTACCCGCTATTGGTTAGGTAGCAGTGGATGCTTCATTAAGTAATTAATCGAATAGTGCACTAGTGCTAGGTGTGCGTCACCGTTGAGTCCATCGATATATAGCCCGTAGTGCATATTTACAGTTGGAATTGTGTCACTCGGATCTGCTAATGGCCATGTGATTGACTCATTAAATTCGATAAGCATTTGTTTATCCTTGACTGGTGACTATTGTGTACCACGCTTATGGGAATATTTGTTTAGAATTAATTATTATTATCGAATTTGGGTGCTTACCATAATTTTATGTAGTTCCAAATATATAGTTCACAGAATTGGGAATATCCTCTAAAAGACTGCCGAAATAGCTCAAGATTGGATTTGAATACATTTATATACCTAGTACATATCTATAGTTTGTGCCCTGCGGCTCCGCCCGCCACAAATTAATGGATGTATCTAGGTACTTAAATGTATTAGGTACCATTGTTTTTTTTTTTTTTTTGATAAAACATCAATTGAAAAGATAAATGATTATAAATACAAAATACCAATACATAACATTAATTTGCACCAACAGAGTAATTTATTTTGCAAGTTGAGTTTTTTCTTACTTAATCCAAACCTTACTGAAGAGAAATGTCAAAAGAGCGGCAAGAAATTCGGCGTCGTTTGCTGTCCCTGTCGCTCTACTTTTGTAGCGTCCCTGTTGAAAAACCCTTTACAAGTAGAATTTGTCTCACTCGCGTATTGCTTCTTTTTGGCAATGGCAAAGGAGAAATAAGGCCTACTGTCCACGTAGCTGCACGTCATACGCACGCTTTCGTCATTTGCATCTTGTTGTACGCTTGCTTGCAGCTTCCATATAAACAAACGAACCACTGTCCACGAAAGCGGCAATGCAAGCTGCAAATGACAACAAGCGTATTTTGCGCTCCGTGGACAGTGGTTCGTTTGTTTATATGCCAGATGCGAGGAAGCTGCAAGCAAGCGTACACCAAGATACAAATGACGAAAGCGTGCATATGAAGTACAGCTACGTGAACAGTAGGCCTAAGTTGTGTTTTTATGAAACCTCGTCAGCCAGTAGTTGCCAGTAGTTGGCAGTTGAGACACATTTCACATGCTAATTAAAACAACAACCTGCTGGCAACAACTCTTGATTTTCTCCCCAGCCGGAGAGCTGCTGGCTGGCAGATGGCTAAATTCAATTCACAATGAACAGACGGGTGGCGCTGAAAGCAACAAGTGGCTTAAAATTTCCGTACAATTTGCTTAAATCATATGCGTTCTTATCTCATGCACACAACATTCCAGAGAAAGATGTCAGAATTTATCTAATATTTCTACCAAATGCATAATTTTATACGAAATGCTGGTATGCTTTTAGGCTTATTGCCTAAATTCATTCGCTGGATTCATCTTGCTGGTAATTGTGCTGGTAACTGTCCAAATGAACGGCTGGCTGGCGAGGTTTCAAAAAAATGCCTATAGTAAGAATTTCAACAAACAACAATATTCAATGGAATTTCCGAAGTCTCTTTCATTCTTTTTGTTTTTTTCGACCAAACGATATTGTCTCTATCTATTGCCACAGATATGATAGAACCATTTTTACTGCTTAGCTTAGCGAAAACGAAAGCGGTTTTCGTTTCGTATTTTACAGATTCCCACCCCTGGTTTTTGCAATAACTAATGAAGACTGACTATCCTATCCTCGCCTTTTATACTAGCCGATAAAAGCGGCACGTCGACCTGATTGAGATCTACACATTGTACCATACATTAGAAAGAGGGTTCAGGCTAAGAGGTTCTCCACTTTTTTGTAAAGTTTATGATACTGCTGCAGAGGATTTTTGCAAATCTTTCGGTTGGTCCCTGGAGAAAACTTTGCTTCCAAATTTGCATATAATGTTGTTTCGTCTTCTTCCATACGTAGCCTGCTCTCCGCTGAGTTGGATGGATTTATTTTGCTTAGGTAGTATTGTAACACATGATGCCCTATAAGAGGAATCCTATACTAGGTTTCTGATATTATGTCTGCCATGCCCATGGGCATTGTTAAACCTGGGATATGAGATACATTTTGTATGTGCCCAGCTTTTTATGACTAAGTTTTTAGCCAATTTGGGGGTTTCGGTTGCGGTCCTGTGAAAGGGGTTTCGGAACTTACTCTGGCCAATTCTTTTGCTTTTCGTTTCCTTCGAAGCCTTCATGGTAAGGAACTCACCAAATGTGGTCTGTTCCCGAGGCTAAGGTCAGTTTCAATCTGATATCTGATAAAGTCTCGAATAGCCTATCAGGAACTTATCTGCCAGATGAACATTAGCTTTTGGTTTTAAAGGTCTCGGATAGTCATATCAGATAAAATCTATAGGATAACCTAACATGCGATTCAAGTGCGGCTGTTAAAGCTCTTAAGCAAATATTTATTTGAAGTGGCTGGAAAAAACATAGCTAGTTTCAGTGCATTTTTTCGTTGACGAGCGTAGATTGCAGCCACAACATGGATTTATTTGAATTTTTTAGAAAACAAATTTCTATATCAGTCTCTATGTGAAAAGTAGTTGGAATAATTGACAGACAAGAATCTTAGAAACTAGTAGGTAAAACTAGCAGGGATTTCATAGCCACACTCTTTTATCTGTCGTATAGTGTTATGTGTCGGATAATATTGTCCGAAACTTTTTTCGGAACCGTTGAAGCTGGCTCTCATCCCTTGAAGGGTGTTGAAATAATCATAGTGTAATACTGATTTGGATCCAATGATAGGTGAGCTAAGGGCCTTTATAGCTGCTTGACTGTCCGGTTCCTGGAATATATAGATGTGAACGGCTTTTTTTTTGATGTGCCTGGCTCATTCTTGAATATAGGTAAGATCCACCCCTACAACGCTGAAAGAATTTTTAAAATCGGCTAACTTCACCTCTTATTTGTTGTTGTTTAAAATGATTAATGTTGAAGAAGCCATCTCAGGTAGAAGAAGAAGCTCTTCAAGGTATGAGCTCAGCTTTTAGAAACCGATACAGGGAGATGCAAAAAACTTGTAACATCGGCTCTTAAAGCAGCTAAGGAACAATTTTGGATGGAATTCAGCAAAAGATGCTCTGGCAGACTATCTGGCGCACAAGGAACGAAGTGCAATATCTTTAAAGGACTACCTCGACCCAATAAGACGGATATCTTGGGCAGATGGAACGAGCACTTTTCTGAGCTACTCAAACCAGAACAGGGCATTTACAATGACAAATCGAAAAATAGTGCTGCATGAATTGACTCTGAATTGACTCTGCGATCAAATTGATAAAATGGCAATGATCGTGGCCATTGAATTTCTCCCGCAAAAGAGCCATTTTTTCGTTAGCTGTGTGGCAAGTGGCACCGTCATCAGCAATATGTTCTGCAATACGAGCTGTACGAGCATGCACTGTTGTTTTCACATCTCCTATACAGATCCGGTTTGCTCAAATTTTTGCATGATTTTCCCGATGGTACGCACATTTGGACGATTAAATAGACCAAAAAAATAACGAACGCGTTGCTCGATTGTGTATCTTTCCATGGTTCAAATTGAGTTAGTCTGAAATTGAGAAATGTCAAATGAAATGCAGAAAAAAAAACTTGACGTTTAGGTGTGGTTCACATTTAACATCGGCCCTTAAAATTTAACCACCCTTTAGAACACCATCATAATATGAATTTTATAATAACTAAAACTAAAATCCAGAAATGATTATAGTTGTGGAGTACCTACCCTATAAGCTAATAGGCTTTAGCTTACGCGGTGGGCTGGGCACTGGTAAGAGCTGGACAGTAGCAAAGGAGGTGAACGGTAATTTGCTTTTCCTCCTCCATGCAGCTCCATTCGGGTTGTATTAATGTTTTCTTGTTGATAAACCCTTCTGCATTTACTTTGGTCGATCCGAAACCCTCTGCAGTTTTACAATTTTTATTTTTATATTATTTTATTTTGTTGTCCTTGCTTCTTATATTTTTTATTTTACAATTAAAATAGTTGACTATTTCATCTATTTTCTTATATTCACTAGTTTTTTTTATTACTATCCAAAATGGAATATTTCTTCTTTTGGGAAGTTCCGATAAGATAGGACTATTACAATGATTTTACTCAGATAGCATTTTTTTTATCTGTGAAGTATTTTGAAATGATTTGCATGCCTAAAATTATCATCAATGAACTTTATGCCGTTTCCTACAGAGTTCGCTAGTGGCTTGTACCTTAATATTCAATATTAGCTATATTTCCCGATTTGATGTTTAAACATCGGGCAAGCAGTCTGTCTAAATAGTTGTACTCGCACACCTGTACTGAACTGATGCGAAATGTATTTCTGGTGCAAAAAGCAATAAAACCTTCAATCGTCTAGAAAACTCCCCCATTCCAGCAAACATTTATTCAAATGAACCTTAAACAGATTATTTCTGAAACTTAGGCTGACGATGACGCGACGGTGTGAAGAATTCACGCATAAAATGTCTTTTTATTACTTTGCCAGACACACTTAAGCTATGCGCTCTCTTAACGAAATGAATTTTATGACCTCAATCATTTACAAGCAAAACACTAACAATTAGCAGAAGTGAATATTTATGGAGCTAACTACAATAATGGTCCTCTCCTCATTGCAATAGCGTTATATTTATCATAGATTACATAACAGTTAAAATAATATTTGGCCCAAATTTATCGCATAGCCTTCATCTAAAACCTTTCCCTGTAAATCACCCTTAATGATATCACAATTCATACTCTGGCCATTATGAATTCCGACTCTGCAAGTACTACATATCCATTCGTTTAACAAATCGCCAAGAAAATTGCCAAAAGTTATAAGGTAACAACTCGAAAAGGGTTTGCCATTGCCCCATCACCAAAGAGAACAAGTAATATCCCAGTATCAGGCAACAAAGCGGGGAATCTCGAAACCCTTTCCGCCCCCTTATATTCGATGTAATAAATCACCGACTAACCCCATCGACTAGAGCGCCTCCTGTTCGACTTCCTGCTCCATCCAACCAATGAGGTGGATATAGAAAACTAAAGAAGGAAAAACTTTGAAGACCAAGTCAAGCTCTTACCCGTATATTGTGGTTGTTTGTTTGTCGAAATGACGACCATCGTCGTTGCCGGTCCTCATAAGGTGGTTGGGTTGGTATACCTATATATCTGTTTCTGTAGGTATAGTGGTGGCCAACTGACCATGGGGGGTACACTCTCCTTCCACCAGCAATAACGCAAATTTATATTTATTGGAGTCAGAGTTTCTTAATTGCTCGACTTTGTCAACCGAACAACAATGACTTTCATTCATTTAGAGGGCGAAATCCTTCCTATGTGTTCGGTCGGGTGGCGCTCTAGATTCTACAAATAAAAGGCTTGAATGCACTTCATCCTATGAAGAATATACTTCCAGTAAGTTGGTTTATTTTTGTCCGTCTACAGTTCGTTAAATTTAGCCGCACGATGCTTGCGGAGAAACGTTGGTCATCTTCCTTTGGTGAACTTGGCTCGTTATTAGCTTTGCGGTTTGATAGCAGTTTACTTGGTTAAGTTTTAATTGCCTCGGGAAAGTGAGTTGCTAAGTACAGGGTGTGTAAGTGGGAGTGGGATATGTGGACGATGAGATCTTTGAATATTCAAAGAGGACACTTTTGTGAAAGGGATGAACTTACTCTATGAATACCAAGCAGCGAGGAATTGTTTAAATTAATTATTGTAAAGACTCAAATTAAATGCAAGTCACAATTGCGTGTGTGTGCTATTGTTAAAAGTTAGTTTAACTAATAAATGCATTGGTTATAAAGTTTGAAGGTTTCCATTCACTAATTAGAGAAAATAATGGGATTCGAATATTCGAACCGTCAATCAAACGGACATTTGATATAGGTAGTGGCAATTATGATAAGACAAATTAGAGCACAGATATCTTATCGCCATTTTGAGAGGTTATATTCTTTATAGCTATTCTTTTTGGTGCAGGGAAATAACTTCACGGGCAATAGCAATCTTGGCAAATTTTCAAATGATTGCATGGTTGCAATAAAATTTCCTTTTTTTGTCAAAACACAATATGCATAAGAGAACGTCTTCTTGGAAATGTTCTTCAAGAGCATCATCATTTTCATCTGATGAAACGTCTTCATCATTTGGAAGCAAATCCGAGTTTTTATCGAAAATTTTGATAATTTGTGGAAGAAACTCGGATATAGTATACAATTTAATTTTTTATCAGTTTTCGATTATTTGATTTCTTTTTTTGAAAATATGTTTTGGACCTTCGAAAGTTTGTCCATCCAAGGCTGATATAAAGTCCCTAGTCGTGTTGTATTCCTCGTCAAGTAAACAGTCTAAGAACTTCAGGAAATTTCCATGCCTATGAATTTTGTTTCCTAGGCGACTATTGTAACCTTCCAAGGCACTTGTGGTTCTCATATTTTCACTGGTTACAGAATAATTTATTGGGGTTTCCTACAAAAACAATAACGAAAAAAAAAAAAAAAAAAAACAATTTGTTCACTTCAGTATTTACAAAATTGATGTTGAAATATTTACCCGTAACATCCATTGTTTTTGAAAATACTCAACTAATAATGTTAAGTAATCCAAATTCAAGGTTGAAGCCTCAGCTTTTAATAAATCGAAAGCTTTTTTAATGTTTTCTGGACACAACAATGGAAGAACCAAAAGTTTCCTAAACCACTTGGAAAAATTTTAAAAATTATATTTCTTAGAAATGGTCTTTAGTTTTTGAGCATTAGATAAAATAATAGTTAAAAATTCGCGCGAATTCTTAAATATAGTGTAGGCGAAATTATTATCCACGATTGTGTGCTTATAAAAATTCAGTTCTTTTTTATAATTCGGCATGCCATAGTTCTGCAAGAACAATTCATTTTCAAAGCATTTTTGAACTTCCATTGGTGTTTTTGGGCATTTAGGCAAACTTTATTTTTTTATTGTATTTATAGACATCTTTTAATTTGATTAAAATTTACTTCTATTGTCTCATCATTAACTTTCATCCTCTTTTCATAAAAAATCTCTCTTGCCTTTGTCCTACGATTTAGAGGCTTGTTCACGCAATCATTTTTCAGATTATTTAAAAGTTTCATTTTTTTCCATTAAATTTTCTTGATCACCATGAGGATGAAGAGCTTCATTCTTCATTCCCTCGAATTACTTTTATTGTCGCGTCATCAGCTAGTAAACTGGCCTTGCATCGATCACTTTCATAACACGTATACCGTTTTTTTTTTCGCGTATACTTTTTGAAATAAATTTGTTTTTCTTGAGGAACATAATAACAGTTTTCTGGTTTTCCGTAAACCTGCAATGAATGTACCTCCATTTCACTTGATTTAAACGTTCTTCTTGTCAAAGACCGATCTCAAACTGAGTTTGATAAGAGCAATAGTGGTCAACTTTACCAATGACATTCCGCGGTACTAATAATCATTTTTAGTGTCCTGGCTAACTTTTATGAAGTCACAATGGCGAAAATTTCCATATAAAATTATCTACTGTGACCGTCAAAATATTTAAGTTGAAGATTAAAAATTATTATTGGTAAGGCCCATTGTGAATAACAATGGTGAAGCTGTTGTTTAGGTATCTCCTTTTGCAGATACGAGATACCTAATGAATTTTTGTGAGCCATATGCATATCTCGCTTGCGGAAGCACCTAGCGTAGACTAAATTTTCGAATGAGCTATTAAAGGCTTATTATTTCCGGGGATAAAGTAGGCCGTAATACTTCAATTAGATGTGTGAATAAAACCTCCTTAATTGTCGGATTATCTTTATGAAATTTTTCGATTATATGAAGCACCTTGAAAATTGTATACTTTCTCCGACTTTTTCGTTTTAAACTATGAATACACTAAACTTATTAAAACTGCATAAATACGACTCACTGCTCGGAACCAGAACCAGTACGAGTAGGAATACACATTCCAACACCCTTTGTGTTTACATTTAAAGACAGTTCTGATAAACGTCTGCGAATAAATTTTAAATCGAATTCTCATTCAAAATTCGCCATCGGATAGATGGAACAGCGTCGAACAGGTGATTGCTGAGTGAGAACGAACCGAAACATTTGTTTTTGATGGTTAAGACCATAAACCTTATACGCTTATGGTTGCAAAATTATTAATGTCTAGTGCAGACATTTATTTTATAAAGAAGCACACACAAGAAAATCCATATACCTAGGTATAGGTACACACCAAAATGAAAACAATTAGTTGCGGTGCTAATTACAGTGATAAATAACGGTAAATGTACATACAATATGCGAAAATTACCGGGCAAATTGCATTTAATATTCGCAACTAATTGCTGCCATTAAACACTTTCCTCCTTAAAGCCAAAGCGGGAAGCATACCCTAGTATAGTTTCCAAAGGCGATGTACAAATGTGCCTATCCACAGCACGTATCTTTCGTACACATACCTATAGGTTGTAGGTACCTTTATGCTCAACAACACTATGGGAGCATTAAGCGAGAGCATACGGACAGATATAATATACATTTCGAGAGTATTATAGTATAGAAGCGAACACCCACACACGTAGTTCCGGGGCCATTATACTCGCTCTAAAGGTGCTAAATGATCTGACAGAAAATCTTTGATGCCTGCTTCCTCAAAGTTTCTCCGGTAAAGTGTTTTGGATAGCCATATATGTACCTGTTACAGTATTATAGACTAAATGGAGATATATCGTTCAAATGGGGAAGTGGAGATGTAAGGCTTTCAAAAATATAAACATCAAAGATTGGTAGGTCTAGGTATATATAGTTTTATGTAAAAGGACTCCCGTAATTATACGCTCAGATGGATCATAGCCCTGAGCCCCTGATGGCTGGTAACATGTGACATTTTGTTGAGTAATACGGATGGTCGGTTATTAAGGTTTTAAGTGCTTTGATAGAGGTTGCCATAATTGGGAGCTAAGAAGGCTTACGTTGATTGGGTATACATGTATACGAAAATCAGCATAAAGGATACTTTCACCTAATGAGTTACATCATTTTGCCAATGGGGCCATTTCGAACACCAGTCGGAAATGATTTAATCTCTTTTAGGATAAATATTTTCCATAAATGTATACCTTTGTTGTCATGCATAAGCGATGCGTAAGCTTTCAATGACCAGAGTTGTAAATTGTGTCTTTATCCTTCAATTAGTACATATCGAATATTGGTCCTGTCCACTTATAACCTTAGACCATCTTAGACTTATGATCGCGAGTATAGTCTGTGAAACAAAAATTGGAACTTGGAGATAACAATATTCCAAATCCAACTAAGGGAATATCTTATCTGAGCTTTATTCGGAGGTCAGCATTTTCCAGCAGAAATATTCACATTCACAGTTACCGTTACGCCGTTTTCATTTTCAAAGAAGTAAGGTTCAATGATGTCATGGCATAGCATGTACCTACCTACTCATTTCAAAGTTTCGGGAAATTACTTCTTTAACAGCATAGAAGAGATAGGGCTTATCGACCAAGCGAAGATACTTAAATTCTGTAGGGAAATAAAATGCTTTGGAGAAAGTGATTAGGTTTTTCCATTTTTTTTAAATGATGGTTTTTCCAGGGATCGCGATGGACCCATCAAGGTGCCTAGTGTTTTGTGAGGTTCTCCTCACAATCCTGAATCTAACCTAACCTAACCTAACCTTAGGTCCAATGATTCCTTCTGACCAAATTGCACACCAGATCTAGCAGTATGTTGTGGTCCATGCTTGGGCCTATCACCTACAGACCCTCTTTCTTCGAAATAATTCACTACACGATAAATAGTGCGTTTTATTGGCACGTTGTTTCTCCCAAAAATTTTGAGGTAACTTTCTCATCGTCACAGTAATCGATGATTGATTTTGATAAAATGTTTTAAGGATTAAAACACGTTGGTTTATCGAATATTTTTCCATAATAAATTTGCCACGTGTCTACTTCACGACTGCTAAATATGAACTGTCAAGACTAATGTTTACCAACATGGCGGCAAAACAAAGTAGCATACCTTCCGGGCGGACACCCTGTATTAACGGTAGGTACCTACCTACCTTAAAAAATAATATTTTCGACTAGCTGTGGCTAATGCAAATGGTACCCAAAAGACATGAAGCAACTTCATGGATATGGACATAAGGATTTCCATAAGGAACATTTGAATATCTTGGGAGGGAATCTAATACCATTCGCCATGATGAGGATAGAATTTGAGGATATCAATGGGAGTTCGTATAGAGATTCTGACAAATGTCAGTGTTTACCGCCGTCGTTCCTTTAAAAAAATCTAAGTTCGATTGCACCTCTGTACCAGAACCTTACCCTTTCATATTTCTACATTTCTACCCAGTTTTATGCACAAAGACAGCCCGTCATTATGTTGTGATATTTTCGCTTCACATTTTCCCCAGGGAACTTGATTTGTCGGTGCGGCGCATATTTTTACCTCCCACGCCACTTCACACATGTCGCCATATTTTCAGCGTATAGAATTCTGCCCAACACTGTTTGTGGCATCGCAAAAGTTTCACAGACGTCCTTTGCACTTCATACGTTAAATACCAATACACATATCGAGACTCGGTTTCCTTTTCCTCTACCATCAGATATCTGTACGCAAATTTCAGCGCCATCACTATTGCCGCAAATAACATTATGGTATTTATGACTCATACTCCTATTCCTATTACTGTAATCACCTAAAGTTGTAGCGCACAGACTCCCACGCTCTGACACAAAGCTACATCGGTTTTCGATTCAATAAACTTCGTATACCTAACCACTCACCCAAACAAAGTTCTTCAAACAATTTGTAGTGGTGGCATTGGCATAGCTACATCAGTTACATGGCATACAAAGCTGAAATATTACTTCACATGAAAAAATCTCTCAATTCCCCAAGGTAAAATGCATCATTCGCATTTATGCGCATATGTTGCCGTTAATTTATCTGTCAGGTGCTCCCATAAGCTTTATACGGTTTTGAAGTTGCACAGAAGCTTCATCCTTCCACCTCTGCGTATATAGCTCTTTAGAACATTGTTTGAGATGTTGATACTTTTCATTTATCAAGGGATATCAAAATACATTATATGCTCGTATACGAGTTCCCTCCCACAGGCCCGTGAATTTCACCCGGAGCTGACACATAATTACTCAATATTATAACATTATTCAAAGCAATGCCACTGAAGGTTTACGTGGTGTGATGTAAAAAAAAAAAATAGTTGAACAGCACAAGGCCTAAATTATAGTAACCACTCGTTTTTGTGGGGTTTTGGTGTATCGTAAGTATGACAGAAACTTGCTTACGCTAACAAATTAGAAGCAGCTATATAAGAACCTCCAGCCAGTTCGATTCCTCCCTAGCTAGTTGCCTTCAGCACGTCTACTTATTTGAGATGGAGTCTTGCTCTGCTTCGTTGTCCCACAGAGGTGGACAGGACATAAAGCGCTAAACGTGACTTACCTATCCACGTCAGCCACTGTAGCTTAAGCTTTTCGATAACGTCACATGGTCTTTGAATCTTTAATTCCACGCTCCATTGATACAAATTACAAACTGGACTAGAAATTACCCAAACAATCCATATTTCAAAGAGTTTCAAGAGGTTTAAATCCCATTTTGACAAAGTCTATGCTTCTGATGCACCATATGACAGAACTTGTATAATGGATGCATTCAATGGATGCAATAACGCACACGACAAGTGTGAATTAAGACCCGTAGGCTTTATTACACTATTGAGTTTGATAAAGCCCACGAGCTTACATAATAAAGGGTCCGCCAAATAACTTTTTTTTTTTTTTTTGAAAATGCTATAAAAAAACTACTGAATATTTTCTTAAATTTCTTTTTTTATTTTAAAGTACAATCCTTCCGGTTAATAATGGAAAATAACTTCATTCAAATGGCTGCCTTGGCTGGCCATGCAGTAGCCTACACGATAGGTCCAATTTTTAAGCACATTATCATTTGTGACCAAAATCCGCACCAAACAGTGACTCGTTTTGGGTATATCGGCTTTTCAATGTATGCGTGCGGGTTTTCTGTGCCCCAAATGCGACAATTTTGCTTGTTTACATACCCGCCAAGATCAAAATGAGCTTCATCTGAAAAGATGATTTTTTTTGGCAAAATCGGCATCTTCTCTAAGTCGATCGCAGGCCCACTTAGCGAAGCGAAGACGCATTGGATGGTCAGTTGGCTTCAAATCCTGAACCAATTGGACTTTGTATGGCGTCATACCAAGGTCTTTATGCAAAATTCGTCTCAATGATGTCTCCGAAATGTTCAATTGTTGAGAACGACGGTGAATTGATGTTGATGGCGCTTCACGCACACTTTCTGCCACAGCAGCAATTTTCTCGGGTGTACGCACTGTTTTTGGCTTTTCACGCTTTTCACGCCAGTTTCTTTCACTTTTTTCACAAGATAACGAACATACAGAGCTGACGGTGCTTATCTTCTTCCAAAATCCGTACGCAATTTTCGCACACATTCTGCAACATTACCATGATTTTCAAAGTAATGTCGCAATATTTCCGAGCGTTGTTCAAGCCTATACACAACCATATTCGTTCAGCGGAAGGATAAAACTAATTATCTGTCAAATCAGACATGAGCTAAGTGTTACCATTCGCGAAATAAGCACTAGTTGAAAAAAAAGAAGTTTAAATGTCCTTCTTATCTATGGCCTAATCTAAATAAAATAAATTTTGGGATGTTATTTCCCTTTTTGGGGCCTTATCTCCCAATGAAAATTGGGGTCTTATTTCATTATGAAATATTACCCCAAAAAAAGAAATGACATACATAAGACCCGAAACGTTTGAGGGGGGCATGCTGGCCCTGCAACCCCCGCTTGGGTTTACTCTCAGATTGTGAGTTTGGATTTGGATATATTCAAGTTTTGGGGTGTTATTCCCCGGTGAATGTGCTTACATGCATTATATGTAACGATGTGCCACGCGATGTTGCATTAATTAATGCCACGTAGTCACTTCAAAATTTGTAAAAATTGTTTTGAAATGATGACTGAAAATGCTAAAAAGAAAAATGAGTCTCTATTGCTCTACCTACCCATATTGTAGAAATGTAGACAAATAGTTGAAAGCCATATTAAAACATTCCAATCAAAAATATGAAACAAAATAAATTTGTTTTGCGTTAAAAAAAAGTGTAATAAAGCCCGCGGGCTTTTGGAAAGTGAAGTTTCGCCCATGGGCGTAATTCACATTGCGTTATTGCACGCACCCTCCTTGATTCTATGAAAGGGAGAGGGAGACGTAGAGAGAGGGCTCCTCTGATGATGCGATACGGTATCATTGTGCGGGGTAATTATAGAGCATAGTATAGAAAAGGCCTGTACCTAAACTACTTCGAAGTATGTAATATCTTCTCATTGTGACGTTTTGCCCCAATCGCTGATATTAAGAGTCCTTTCCTTTTAAAAAATTGTACCTTTGATGTTGGTTTGGGAGTTTCGAGTCATTCAAAAATGATGTTAAAAAAATTACAGGAAAGCGCGACACCTTTTTCGACATCAAAGGGTTTGGTGATGTTCTTTCCGACTTGAAGTGGGATTTTCCTGCGCAGATGGACGTGTTTGACAAGGATGCCGAAGTTTAACATGGTTTTGGCTAATTTAACCCCACATATACGCTATCACAGACGACTTTGAATTTGAAGTCGATTAAGAGATGGTGTGCTTGGTTTTTTCTAAGTTCCGCCAAAGGGTGAAGATTTGGTCAACGGTTAACTTTGCTTGCCTTATACGATACGGGTCGATATTTTTAGGTTGTTAACGAAGAGTTTTAAACGTTCATAATGTACATCCGACAGGATCTTAAACGGTACAATTAGCCTTCTTATTCTACTGTTATTGGTGCAGTTCAGAGGAGCTCCCTTTTTGCCTAGACGTAAATTGTGTAATGAATAAGACGCATAGACAATGTATGCATACATGTTCTAAAACTATTTTTCTAAGCTTAAAATGTATTACCACATTCAAATGCGAATTTTTTAAGCTGGTCACTTCGGTTTAAAAGTTTCTAAATCCTGTCAAAAACGAATTTGTCAAATAGTATGTGTAGTGGCTATGCCAACGGCTGTGGTATACATTTAAGAGGGCTATACCAGATACACATTACAGGAGCAGGGTACCTGTGCCGGTGCCCTGTACACCTACATAAGTTCTGAGTTATTATCTATTGAAATGTTCAACATGACGAGTGGGAGCGTGAGGACGACGAACGTGAGTAAATCATCCCTCCATTCAGTTTCCAACTTTAAAGCAGTGCACTCAACCAAGCACATGGATCTCCACAAAAATTTTGTTTACATGAATTCATACTCAGCTTTGTGGGATGCTTGGTTTTGCGTAGATATATGAAATTTTAATATGCAACTGCAATACCGGCCTTTAGTGAAGTTGTTCAGTAGTGCTTGTCTTACAAACTCCATAATGTTGGCATGTATAGCTATATAGATACAGTATAATGTCGAAGACGCTTTGAGCTAATACAACTTGTGCATATAACATTCAAGGTGTGGTTAGATAGCGTGGGTTGACAGAAGAGTGTCTGGTTAGTTAAGCAATACGGAATCTATATTACAAGGGATGAATGTTTGCAGTTTGTATTAGCTATTTAGAATAATAAGCAGGTGCAGCATTAACTGTGAAAAGTAGACAGAAAAATAAATATTTCCTAATATTATGTTTTGCAAGTGGTGTAAATATGTCACATATGACAGTAAATTTAGCAGAGAACGGATGAAGAATTTCTAGAAATGAATGGGAGGAAATAGGGATGTGATGAAGCGTTTCACTTCTTATTAGGAAAGTATAATATTTATTTTAAGGAAGATGAGAATGGTGTCAAGTGTGGGGTCCCATAAGAGACGTTTTGTTTTTTTAATAACGAAAAATTCAAGCAGGAAATAATTTTGATTTAAGTAGAAAACAAAGGTATCTAAATAAAAATGCAATTATCCTTATATTAGTATAATTGCCAATTATGTTTTTTCTTTATATTGCCTTTGACAATTTAATTGTATAGATACATGAAATTCCCTATAGTTAAACTGAAAATTTTAAAACCAAACAATTGTTAAAGTTTACAGTCGACTTCCTCTCTACCATATAATAAGTTTTTGCCTTTAATCAGCCTCTTTCGTTGCTGGACCATCATCGAGGAAACAAAAAAAAAGTTTGTAGTCTTGGAGTTTTTCTCGTTTTATTCTCGCAGTTAGATATGCTATTATTTCTTTCTGGTCGTTGGATCCGTTTTTACTTGGCATCGCCGGTTAACAGACATCCGATTTTTATTGCAATAATTTGTTCAATCTGCGATATCAATTAATTCAAAAACTAACCCGGTATGTGGCGCTGCATTAATAAATATGCTATCTGTCCCGGCTCTCATTTTAAGCACGATGCGACGTGAAATATGTTTTAAAGTCGATGTTGAAGCGTATAATTTAAGCTCCGATTTCGTATTGAGTTAATTTCAGATCCTCTGTCGGTGTTCAACTACAGTTCAACAATATGTCAATAATAACAAAAACTTATTTGTCTTCCAATCTTACTTACTTACTTAAGGTGGCGCTACAGTCCGGGGTGGACCTGGGCCTCAACCAACAAGCGTCTCCAGCCAGCACGATCTTTGGCCAGCTGTCTCCAGTTTCGCACGCTAAGTTGGTTAAGTCCGGGGTGGACCTGGGCCTCAACCAACAAGCGTCTCCAGCCAACACGATCTTTGGCGAGCTGTCTCCAGTTTCGCACGCTAAGTTGGTTAAGGTCCCCTTCCACTTGCGTGCGCCACCTGAGTCGCGGTCTTCCTCTACTACGCCGTCCCTCGGGTGTGGATTCAAAGATCTTCCGGGCCGGAGCATTCACGTCCATTCGCTCTACATGACCCAGCCACCGAAGTCATTGGACCTTCACTCTTCTGGCTAGGTCAATGTCGCTGTACAGCCCGTACAGTTCGTCGTTGTATCTCCTCCTCCATTCACCGTCTATGCAGACGGGACCGAAAATTACTCGAAGAATTTTCCTCTCGAAGCAACCAAGAGTAAGCTCATCCGCTTTTGATAGAGTCTATCAAAAGCGGATAAACTAGGACTGGGATGATTAAGGTCTTTTAAAGGGTCACTTTAGTTGTTCGAGAGAGGGCTTTGCTACTCAATTGCTTTCTTAGCCCAAAGAAACAGCGATTGGCAGGAGTTATTCTTCGCTTAATCTCAGCGCTAGTGTCATTGTCTGAGTTTATAGCGGAGCCTTGGTAGCCAAAGTCCTTTACCACCTCAAAGTTATATCTGTCTATAGTGACATTCTGTCCAAGACGTCGGTGTTGGGTGTCCTTTCTCGATGACATGCCCTCATTGACCGCCGAACCCATCTTTGCGCCACCGTCTCAATGCTCACGAACGCGCCAGTGACATCACGCTGCGTTCTCCCGATTATGTCGATATCGTCGGCGTAGGCGAGTAGATGGACGGACTTTTGAAAGACAGTGCCTCTGGTGTTAGCGTTTGAGTTTTGCACTATTCTTTCAAGAACGATCTTAAAGAAATCACATGACAGCGCATCGCCTTGTCTAAATCCTTTTTTCATGAGGCTGGGAACAACGTTTTGGTCAACGGTGGGCGTTACAGAGCCATGTTAACCGACTTTTTTTCACTGAAACTGAAGACATGGATTTGGACGGCAGGATGGAGCGCACATCGAAGGTCTCGGTGAGTTCTTTACCGACCTTGATGGAGCAGCGTGCATTCTCCATTGTCATCCTGCACAAACGGACGAGTTTGGCAGGGATGCCAAAACTAGACATTGCTCTGTACAGCTCGTCTCTATAAATGCTGTCATAGGCGGCCTTAAAATCGATGAAAAAATGGTGGGTATCGATTTGGACTTCCTGGGTTTTCTCCAAGATCTGCTGCAGTGTGAATATTTGGTCGATGGTAGACTTTCCTGGCCTGACGCCACACTGATAAGGACCAATCAGGGTGTTGACGAAATGCTTCAGGCGTTAACACAGCACAGCAGATAAGATCTTGTAGGCGATGTTAAGAAGACTAATACCTCTGTAGTTGGCGCAGTTCAGAATACTAAGGTTCCATTCATCGGGCATACTTTCCTCCGACCATATTTTACAGATGAGTTGGTGCATGCTCCTAACCAAGTCATCGCCTGCCGCTTTGAATAGCTCGGCGGTTAGGCCATCTGCTCCAGCGGCTTTGTTGGACTTAAGTTTAGATATGGCTATCTTCACTTCGTCCAGGTCGGGTGGACGGAATTGTTGGTCTTCATCGTCCAGGTTAAATGGTTCATTCTGCCTGACAGTGGGATTTAGTTCGTCATCGCCGTTAAACAGTCTGCAGAAGTAGTTCTTCCATATCCTCAGCATCGACTGCGATTCTACTATGATGTTCCCTTGTTCGTCCTTGCAGGCTTCGGTTCGGGCTCTGTAGCTTTGATGGCAACTTCTTTTTACTCTTTGGTAAAACTTCCGAACCTCATTCAGTCTTCCAATCAGTAGAGGGAAATCGAAAGACTTGAACATATGGGAGACTTGAGACTGCTTGAGACACTCTCAATACCTCACTTAAGTTCCATTCAAATCCAATGAATTTAAATGTATGTGATGTATGAGAAAGTGGCGCGCTATTTCCATACAAAAGGAATTCTAAATCGTCGTCCGTTCACTTTGTTTGGTGGAGGAGAAAATGTGTTTTCCAGTACGAAAACTTAAAAAATATATACATAACTGTTTGTATTTTCTCCATAAAATGTATGTGGAACGTGGTTAGTAAATAATATTGATGTTACCTAATAATATTGATATTTGACTTTGTAAATATTAGCATAGAACCATGATGTCACGTATTTTACAAAAGTTATAAATGTTATTTTGTTAAAAAATGCGAACGGGAAACTTGAGGTAGTTTCTGAAGGGAGAGTTGATCAGCGGCTTTTTGCCTAAGTGATATGGTATTTTATAAAAAAACTAAATTATTTATTAATTTTAGTTTTGTTTCGGAAGTCCATTTAGTTTTTTTTACCTCTATTTTATTTTTGAAAACTGAATTACCTACTTAGTTTTTTTTTACCAATTATTGGCACCTCTTTTATTAATAAAACAATAAATTTTTTAACAAAATATATTTACAAATGACTTATTTAGTGTATTCTTATAGTAAATAAAAAAAGTTTTAACAAAACCATATAAAAGAAAGTAGTGACTTTCAAAATTATAGGTCTTTCCAAAACATTGAAAATTTTGAAGATTTATTTTTTTTTTCGCACGTGTTTATAGTTTTACTTATAAAACAGAAATAGATAGACAAACAAATAAATATGTATGAGAAAAATATTTAGATTCAAAATAAAAAATAAATTGACTTATTCGAACAAAGGGTTATTGAGAAAATCACTGTTGAATGTTGGGGTGCCAATAATTGTAGTCGTTACGCTATAAACGTTTCTAACATTTTGTTATAATTCTTTTAATTTTTAAATTTAAAATATTAATCATATAACATTTTGTTTTTTGATAATACCACAAATATAATAAAAATTAATTAATGAGTTAGAATTTGAGTATGTTCAAGTCTCCCCAAATGGGTTTTCAAGTCTCCCGCATATGCGGGACCCAACTAAGAATGAACAAAGTCTCAATATAAGAATGAATTAAAACTCAATAATGGGACTTTGTTCTAAGTCCCAAATGAACTTACTCCCAACATCCAAATCGAACAGTGACTCCAAGCAGTTGGATTGCAGGGGGGCAGCATGCTCAAAAATAATAACTTTTTCTTCAATATGTTGAACTTTGTTGTTCAATATAACGTACCTTTTTGGTTCGGGGCGACTTCCTCGACTTGTTACCGGAATATGCTAGATACTTTACGCCAGATCTGTTTAATTTATTCAGAGGTTCGTCTACAACTAAGCTCCATATTAAGGGTGATAGACGAAGACGATAGTACCCTTACTTGTGAAAATCGTCTAAGTAACCAATACTTAGGTCCGGTCCTTCGTTCACATTTGACATTGTGAATTGTAGAGTATAGTCGCAGCTTCAATAAGCAAATAATACGAAAACACTCAGTACTTTTATGATCACATCGATTTCGTTTAATATAATATTATTACTAGATAGAAAATAAAATTGTTACATAACAACACTATTTGTTTTTTTTTTTTTTTTTGTCTGTGTTACACTCATGCTGAACTTTCAGTTACTTCTGCCGTTGCCTGGGTCTTTGATTCCATAGCATTACTATGTGGATCAGAACATGTCAGACATGGCATTTTCTCTCTTAACACCAGCTTGTACTTCGGATGGCTATGGGAAATATAAGAAAAATGTGAACTGTTAATTTATAAAAGTAAACAATATAATTGTCATCACCTTAAGCCATAGACAATTGGATTGCAAACTGAATTCGCCTTAGCAAACACAGATCCACAAATTGTACTCAGCGGTGAGAGGTTTAGTGTTTCGAAAATACCGGCATAATTAATCACTGAATAAGGAGTCCATGCAATAAACCATAATGCTATCGTACACAGCGCTACCTTAGCGAGTTTAATTTCGACAGACTTTGCCTTGTCGTCTGTATTTCGTAGAGATTGAACATTCATTTTCTTAGCCTGTTCTCTCATAGCTGCTTCATGTACCCGCACTGCCTGTAAATAAATTTAAAGAGTTATTTCATATTTAAAAACAAATATTTTCGGATGAGCCGTCGTTATGAGTGTCTTAAGATAAGAGCTTGCCATCGCATTTCAGAAGTAAAAAATACATATTTCAAAAAAACCGTTGCATAGAAAATTGTTCGTGAAATTATCCAAACTACTAACAAATTGGCTATAGGCAAAGTGACAGCTCAAGCTTCAGTGGAAGTCACCCATAGATGACTAGTTTTGTTCTTTTGTTATCCGTCAGATGCAGAAACATTGTATAGGTACATATCTCTGGAGATAATAATGAGATATGTTTCCTCCCGCTCCCATGGAAATACATATTAATTTATTATTTTTCGACTAACACGTAAAAAAAGAGCAAAGAATTTTAGAAAATTCAGAGATTCTAAGTTTCAAATTCCTCCGATCAGAAAACTAGTTATTTCTCCCAATTTAAAAGTTCATAACCCCGCCTGAGATTTTCCCCCTAAAACACGTTATTTTCTAACATCCGTCACCTTGTAAAATTGCACATTGAGGTTATTGCTTAAAAAAAATGTGCAATTAGTATAGTAACTGAGCCCTTGTTAATTAAATACATACGTAATACATATTAAACTGCAACGCTTTATTATACTTTCAAATTTCACCCCGAACTGACATTTCCTTCAAAACATTTAAGCGATGAATTTCGAATTATTATTGCCACTGAAGTTTTGGGCTTTGCAAAAATATACCGGTTCTGATCGGGATTTGGGTAGTCATTTTTGAGAAATATTCATAAAACGGCTATATTCGAGTTTTTTTAAGAAAAACTAAGTACGTGATCATGTTTAGAATGCTTACGTTGCCTTAAATGACAAATGTTACAATTTTGGATACGAAAAGCACTGTTATTAAACTGTTTAGCTAAAAACTGAGTACGACGTATTCTTCAGAATAAAAACATTACCTAGCAGTTACATTTTCATCCAAATCGAAAACGGTGTTTTTGAGATATGAGCAGTTTTTAAAGTACCATTTTTGGCGATTGGCGTAGAAATGGAAGGACGCATTGATGGTTCAAAAAATACTATTTCGCTCAAAACTGAGCAAATGGTATTACTTTGGATTTAAGCATTACCTACCTTACAGTAACATTTTTATAATAATCGAAAAAGGCGTTTTTGAGATATTAGCAGTGTTTTTAAAGTACTATTATTAGGGATTTGGGTGGATGACAATAGTACCTTAAAACTAAGTTTGTTTTTAAATCGTTTTTACCGTTTTCGAGAAAAAGCCAATTTTCAAAACTGCCGTTGCTGGACTTTTTAGCGAAAAACTGGGTATGCAGTCATATTAAGCATGCTTACATTAACTCAACTGTCGATTTTGGTTCAAATCGTTAGAGCCGTTTTCGAAAAAATCTAAATTTAGACAAATTTCGTAAAATTTTTATATGGGAGGTACCGTTAATATTAGGGCTAGCATAAAAAAAACAGAAGCCCACATACTCTAAATACGAAGTTTGAAAAAAATCTGTCCAAGCGTTTAGATTCACCAGGGGTGGGACAGACAGACATACGGACGGACAGAATTGCGAGACCCATCGTAATATCAGAATTGATCAAAATCTCGAGTTCGAAATTTTGTACGAAAACAATATCTTTCTCTTACTACGTATAATAGAAAGTTAAAACTAGTCTCAAAAGTGACCACATATTCGCCAATAATTTTGGGTCAAATTGCATAATGAAAGAGGGTCCAAAATATTATGCAAAAAGCCCCTAACAATCAGAATGAAAAATCACCTTGAAATTACCACAATTTCAGCAGCCACTCAAGTTGTGTGCATGAATAAAAAAAATAAAATTTTGGGACAGTAATTCTATAGCAAAGTCGGTGGATAGTTCTGAAAAATCGTAAAAATTTCACTTTTATACCAGCTTCTGGAGATTGCCCAAGAATTTCGGATCGATAACCTCTATCCACCGTCTTTTTAACGATTTTAAGGTCGCATTATGGTAGTGTAAATATTAGGGGTTTTTAACGATTTTAAGGTCGCATTATGGTAGTGTAAATATTAGGGGTTTCGTATTTCATTATATAGGACGAGTGACGACTATAGAAAACCCTTTGCTGTTGATTCAAAGAATTTAAGATTTCACCAATTGATTAATATACCCATGGGGTGGGATTCTGTTAAAAAACTTGAAAAGGAACTCAAGAATTTGACAAATTTTACTCCATGTAGCTTTGAAAAACGATGTGAAAAAAAAAATTAAGTTTTGAGATGCTCAAAATGTCATAATGTGATTTTTACAGTCGACCATTATCAAGACATTTTGTTTAGATACTCTTTTCAAATCAAAGTGGATGAAAATCTTCTGGGATGTTAAGTAAAGTTAGCAATCCCTGTTACTATGGCTTAAAGAGACAACTATTTAGCAAACCATCAGAACCAACAAGATGCCATAGGAAACCCTCATCATTCTTCTCTTACATTATAGTGAAACGCAGGGGCTTTGTGATAATAACAAATGAGCACGAACTATCTTACCCAAAAAATGCTCGGCTTCACCTCTGAGGAACTACTCAGATAAGGAGTAAGGACAACCTGAAAGTAACCTTTACTAACTCAGCATACGCAACTCGAGGCAGACATGGATAGAGTAGGTATCTTTCGATACATACTTACAACTTCAGGCTAAAACTAACTAGTTATAATATGTAGTTCAAATGCAATTAATATTTACCTTCAAAATGTGATAGTAGGAACAAATTATCAGTGTCAACGGTGTCATATACGCCCATGCTGAATAGACAATAATGTACGATCTGTTGAACCAATCCTTTGCAAAATAGTCTGTTCCGCATGCAGTCATATTGCCTTCGGGAACATATCGATTCCATCCGAATAAGGGCACAAACGCCCATACACCACAAACGGTCCAAATAAACATCAAACGAAGCACCGCACCTTTTATTGTCAACGGAGCTTGAGAAATACCCTTTACAATAACGTTGTAGCGATCGATTGCTATCATTGTCATCGACCATATTGACACACAACCGAACAACGATCCAAATAGTCCATACAATTCGCAAAGAAACGGTCCAAGAATCCATGTTTGATAAAATCCATTCAGTACGACGGGAGGGAA
The DNA here is from genome assembly GCA_949372485.1 of Cheilosia soror. NCBI lineage: Eukaryota > Metazoa > Arthropoda > Insecta > Diptera > Syrphidae > Cheilosia > Cheilosia soror. The sequence goes on along the minus strand of OX443562.1, from coordinate 69,362,285 downwards.
CATTGTAAACATCATCATGAAATCAGATACTGCCAGATTGACGACAAACAGGTTAGAAGGAGTTCGAAGTGATTTCGCCGATGTGAAAATGTAAATGACGATAAAGTTCCCCGACAGTGACATAACTCCCAGGATCGACATAACAAAGCCGATTATGCCGTACCACATCGGTTCCATGGGCGGATATTGATACCAATATGGATCCATCATGTGGAATATTTCGGCTGGGACACTTTCTGCCAGGGATAAATTTCGTTTGTCGCTGAATCGATCATATTTTGGATAGCCGTAATGTTCCATCGTGATTATTATTTTATTTTTATTTTTATTTTTAAGGAGAACACCAAAAGTACGGGAGAAATAAAACTGTTATACAGTGTACGTAGAATCAATTCACTTATGTCATAGTAAGGATGTTGAACGTTTTTTTTATAAATAATTTAACAAAATCAAATTTAGGAAATAATATTTAAAAGTTAACTGCTATACAGTTGGGAAACTTCGTTGAATGTAATGAATCCACATTTCAAACCACACTAAGTGCAAAATATAAATAACATCGCCTTTTATAAGTCAATTTACACAAGTGACTAAATCCAATTAGGCGCGCTCACCGCAAATAAATGAACGTGAATTTGTAGGCTTAAGAACTAAATGAGGTATTAGTCCTTATTATCTGCCAGAAGCAATAGAAGTCGATTTAATATGGTGGATTAGTGTTTTCTTGTTTTTGTGTTGCACTTGGTGTGTCACTAAGTTTGTGGTTTTGAAAATATCCCGCATCGAACTGTTGAATGGTGACAGGATATTTTTGCCGCATAGACCTTATTGCGCCTAAAAGTTGGCAACCCACTTATAGTTAACTTCTTTTAATTGTGTAACCATAATTAGCTTGCTGGTTGTGGTAACATACCCCTAAGCCGATTAGTGTAGCTGTGAAAGCGATATTGAATGGCCTTCACATACATCGTTAATTGATTATATCTATAGTAGGTAGATTTATCTGATGAGAGGCATTATTTGTAGAACATATTATCATCGTTCAAATGGAACGCCCGCATCCGAGAGGTCCAATTTTTGATGACTCTGACACTTAGACCAAGCTGAATTGGAACGATGGCATATGGGTTATGTTACTTTAAGGACACCGGCTTAATGGCATAGACCTACGATTTACGGAACGCCCACATCAAATCACAATGATTTCTAACGGGATCAATTCGCACAATCTCTGTGAAAAGCAGAGAAAGGCAGTGTAGAGATCCCAAAGGTATTCCAATTCGCACGTAAACAGTAAGATACGTGCAGAGGCATGCTGCTCCCTCCCCGTGAAATCCGCTGCTTGTGGTCACTGTCGGATTTGGAGTAGGTGCAAGGTTGGGTATATGCGAAGTTTTTATTATGTTGTTTGCGTAATTTTACCGCCAAAAACTACGAAAACGAATTTCGAAAAAAAAACACGCGTCAAAACAATAGATTTTAATAAAAAAAAAAATGGAAATTGCCCTAAATAACTCAATGCACTTTTAAGGAAAATGGGAAAGGAGTAAAAACAGAGAGAAAGAAACTCATGGCGACACATCTCCGCCCGGTACACTTTTCGAGCGGAATTATGTCGTCTTTTTCTGGCGGAAAACGTCATATCTCCGCGCGGAGCTATGTCGCTCTGCTAAGGGTAAAAAACTGTCTGGCTGGCGCCTGGAGCTAAAGTTTAATTATATTTAAATTTATATTCGCATTTAAAGCGACATATCTCCGCCGAACTAATAATGACATACCTATCACATAGAACAACGCAACCACAAACTACATAGAATAGACCGTCGACTCCTCCCACAAAACGGCCTCTGCCTACAAGGATTAACGCACGTGTTCAGTACTATTTGCACTAACTGCCAAACATCCTAAATAATACCCTACATATTATTACACAATAATTTTGAATTATATTTACTGTCAGCACTCTCTATTGTACTGCTCTCTAGTTGTAATTACTCCGAATCTTACAGTAATTTGTTGCTCTTTTTTTATTTCGCTTTGTTGTCATATTCTTTATCGCTTCATTAGCCCGTAAAATGACAGAATCTTTCTTTTTCATTTGGACTATCGAACAACACACATCATACACAGAGTAAAGGACAGAAAACACAATTTGAATTATCATATACACTTATACACATTACACATTCATTAAACATTTATATTAAAAAATTGAATTTATTCATTTTTTAATTAATCATACACACAAACAGATTTATCTAACACATACAGTCCACACACATATTCCAAGACATTTATTGGTCCTTCGATTAGCCGGATTTAATTGATCAGGGCATAGTGTTTCCAATTGACTTTTGATTAACCTTTTTGATAATTATATGGTTGCTGCATGTACATATGACTGGGTGCTCCTCGTGTCGAGAAAAAACGGTGTTAACGGTAGATGCACGAACATTTTATAGGAAATTTGGCATACCCGGTTTTGTACATATATCGCGTATAAATAATTAAAACACATGTTTTAAACCCATATCTTCCAAAATTATCAATCAAACAATATAGAATGCATGCTTAATTAATTGCATGTATTAAATTAGTGCATGTGAACAAAACTTTAATCAAATATTTTTGGACAATCGGTTATTTCGGTGTTTGCAAATTTGTTAATTCATTTTGAGAATCGTTATTAATCAAACGATGAATGCCATAAAAGCTAAATGCGGTCATGCAAAAGCGGGTATTACAAGGGCGTTATCATTTGTACAGTCAATTGATAAATCCACAACACTGGATATGCTGGAAGTTCATCTTGCTCGCCTTGCGGATTCCTGGTCGAATTTTACATCTCTTCACGTGCAATTATACAATTTTTGCAATGAAGAAGGTTTCATAGATCCTGAGCAGGAGTTTGCCGAGTACGAAGATAAATACTGTCAGGCTCATTCTTTATTTAACAGTGCTATTCGGGAAATTTCGAAACCGAGTGTTTCAACTAATAAGCCTATTGATGAGATATTGGCTTCGCAGCAGGCATCATTCTTGCAAAAATTGGATGCGAAGAATACACAAAATCCCAAGTCGGTTCATTTGCCAGAATGTGTTATTCCAACCTTTTATGGTGACTACAAAGACTGGCCTGGTTTTAAGGATCTGTTCACTGGAACAATCGATCGCAATCCATTGATTACTGCGACACAAAAATTTCAATATTTAAAATCTTTCTTGGGTGGAGACGCAGCCAATCTTATAAAACATATTTCATGTTCCGAGAACAATTATATTGAAGCTTGGGACAAGCTTGAAGCGCGTTTCGACAAAAAGCACTTAATTATTCAGTCGTTCATACAATCGTTCCTTTCGTTACCATCATGTAATTCCGCAAACGTTCAGTCTCTTCGAAAATTAACAGATGGAGCTGATGAGACTATACGCGGACTAAAGGCCTTGGACTCTAATTCTAGAGATCCATGGCTCATATATATCTTGCTTCAAAAATTAGACCATGACACAAAACAAGCATGGGCTGAAGAGGTGGGATCCGATGATAATTGTACCATAAACCAATTCGTTGACTTTTTAGAAAACCGGTGTAGCTGTCTGGAATCCTGTTATACCTTAACTCGTGCTAAAGTAAATAGCAAAACTCAAAACACGGTTCGAACACACATGGTGGAAACCAAGGTAGGGTGTCCAAAGTGTAAAGAGGATCATCTTCTTCCCTATTGCAAAACGTTTATCGGTCTAGCGGTCAATGCTCGTCGTAATTTTGTTAAAGAAAATGCATTATGCTTTAATTGCCTTCGATATGGTCATTCCTCAAACAAATGTCGCTCAAATTTTCGATGTAAAACATGCAAGTCTCGTCACCATACATTAGTGCATTTTTCACAAACCATTCCAACTTCGCCAGCTAGCTCCAGCTCAGACCAACCTCATTGTTCGTCGTCCTCGCCTCAGGATTTCGTTGATCCTATCGTGACTAATCACTCTCTCGAAATAAATCGTCGTGCCTCTGCCATTCTTCCTACTGCTGTGGTAAGAACTCGTGATAAAGAAGGAGTTTATCAAAATATTCGTTTGTTGCTGGATACAGGGTCCCAAGCCTCTTTCGTAACCGAACAGTGTGTTCAACGCCTAGGACTCTCTCGAAAAAGATCTCGCATTCCTATTATGGGAATTTCGTCGACCTCGGCAGGTGTTACTAACGGTTTGGTAACCTTGAATCTGCAGTCGAGATTTGATTCAAACAACATCGACATCGATTGTTACGTCATATCAAAATTGACATCATTACTTCCATCAACTGCGGTAACCAACGTTGACTTTACTGCTTTCCTTTCAATGAATTTGGCAGATCCAAATTTCAATACACCTGGTCCTATCGACATCTTGATTGGGTCAGATAAGGCCTTCAGCATTATTGATGGACCTTCGCAACCTACAACCGGAGGTGGTCCCAATTCCGTATCTACTATATTCGGCTGGGTAATAGCCGGGAGCTATAAACATCTCACACCAACCAATATGGAAGTAAGGACATATTGTACGCAGTTAGACTTCTCTCAGGAATTCGACCTCGAACGTTTTTGGCGTCTAGAGGAAATTAATCACGAACCAATTTTATCGGTTGAAGAACAACAAGCCGAATATCATTTTGCTTCAACACACAATCGCCACTCAGATGGGAAATATGTTGTACAACTGCCATTCAAATCCACCTCTAACCTAACTCCAGGAAACTCCTTTCGTTTGTCGTTAAATCGCCTGTACTCCATCGAGCGTAGATTTTTGTCCAATTCCGGCCTAAAAACACAGTACTCTCGCTTCATGAACGAATACATATCCTTGGGCCATATGGAAGAAATTCCGTTGACTGAACTTCACCAGTCAAACAATCATTATTATTTGCCACATCACCCCGTTTTTAAAGGTGATAGTAGTACAACTAAGGTGCGTGTGGTATTCGACGGCTCAGCTAAATCAAACAACGCTTCTTACTCTTCGTTAAATGAATCGCTTCTCGTTGGCCCCACAATTCAGCGCGACATATTTTCTATATGTCTTCGATGTCGTCGCCACGTATACACCATTTCGGGGGACATCGAGAAGATGTACCGTCAAATCTGGGTCTCACCAAATCACACACATTTTCAAAGAATCGTTTGGCGTGAGAACCCAGAAGATCCTGTAAAACATTATAGGCTTCTAACGGTAACTTATGGTACATCAGCTGCTCCATTCTTGGCAGTCCGCACACTCAAGCAGCTCGCTTTAGATTCCGCAGAAAACCATCCTCAAGTCGCTTCAATCATCGAAAACGATTTTTACGTCGATGACGTCATTACCGGCGCTGATTCCATTGAGGAGTTGATTGTTCTCCGAAATGAACTCAAAGACGTGCTTAAATCCGCAGGCTTCAATCTTCGCAAGTGGACCACTAACTGCTGGCCTCTTCTATTGTCCCTACCGGAGGATCAAAGAGAAATTTCTCCAATCGAGTTTGAGGACTCTAACATGGTAAAGGTGCTTGGATTGCAGTGGTGTCCATCGAAGGATTGCTTTACCTACAAGGTAAACCTTCCAAACCAATCACTATGCACAAAACGTCGAATACTTTCCGATGCCTCGCGAATATTTGACCCATTAGGATTCGTCGCTCCGGTTATTGTTGCTATTAAAATCCTCTTCCAAGACCTTTGGCGGGAAAAATTAGCCTGGGATGACGAGGTTCCAGAAGAACTTGCACATCGTTGGACTACTATTCGTGAGGAGCTTCATCAGATCGAATCAATTTTCATTCCTAGGATCCTTTGGAGCAACAAATTCAATTGCGAGCTACATGCCTTTTGCGACGCATCGTTGGATGCATATGCAGCTGTCGTGTACTGTAGGAGTACTAGCGTAACTGGCGAGGTTTCCATATCATTGGTGGCAGCCAAGAGCAAGGTCGCACCAATCAAAATACTCTCTCTTCCGAGACTCGAGCTCTGCGGAGCTGTGCTTTTAACACGTCTTGTTAATAAAATTAAATTATCTTTGCAGACTAATGATCTTAAGGTATTTGCCTACACAGACTCTGCAATTTGTCTGCATTGGTTTGCTGCCCCTCCCAAAAAATGGTCTGTTTTCATTGGTAACCGGACATCAGAAATTCTATCATCAATCCCATTGAAATCATGGAATCACGTTCGTTCATCAAGCAACCCAGCTGATGTCGCCACCAGAGGAATGTCACCATCTCTTTTGGCATCCACAGAAATTTGGTGGAAGGGTCCTCCGTGGTTAATTAAGGATTCTATTGATTGGCCGGTATCGAGTTTTAATATGCAAGATATTCCGATTGAGCAACTGGAGGAGCGTAAGTCAGCCAAGACTCAGGTATTTATAGCTAAATTAAATACAAATAATATTATTGAACAAATCATCACTAATTCGTCAAATTGGACCAAATCCGTGCGTGTAGTTGCATACATTTTTCGATTTATTGGAAACTATTTTCATTTGCCAAATCGTAAGAATTACCACTTTCTATCAGCAGAAGAAATTTCAGACTCTTCAACTCGTATAATCAAGTGTGCTCAACGTTCTTCATTTGCTTCTGAAATAGAAACTCTTCAAAACGGTAAAGAACTGTCCTCGCGAAACAAACTGATATCCTTATCTCCGTTTCTTGACCCTAATAAAGTGCTTCGCGTCGGTGGCCGACTAAAATATTCAGACTTATCTTATAGTGAAAAGCATCCTATCATTTTATGCAAATCGCATCATGTGACAAAACTTATCGTTCAATACACTCACAAACATTATCTTCATGCCGGTGTATCCCTCATGTTCGCGATTCTAAAACAAAGGTATCATATCCTCGGTTGTAGAAATTTATTACGAAAAACAGTGCACGACTGCGTTGTATGTTTTCGGCAGCGCAAGACATCGGCTAAACAGTTCATGGCAGATCTCCCAGTGGAGAGAGTTCGGTATTCGCGTCCCTTCAGTAAGGTCGGCATCGACTATGCTGGTCCTATAACGCTACGTTTAGCTCCTGGGAGAAATCCAAAGTTCGTAAAAGCATACATAGCCATTTTTGTATGTTTCGTGACCAAAGGAATCCATATTGAACTCGTTGGAGACCTATCTTCAAACGCGTTTCTCTTGGCTCTTGATCGTTTCGTGTCGCGTCGCGGAAAGCCTTCAGAAATTTGGAGTGACAACGCAACAAACTTTCATGGTGCTAAAAGACTGCTTGGAGAGCTTTACGACCTACTCCTTAGCGAACAGCATCATAATATTATCGTTAACCATCTCTCAAAGGATCTTATTAGTTGGAAATTTATACCACCTTCCGCGCCTCACTTCGGAGGTCTGTGGGAGGCTGGTGTAAAGTCTGTTAAAACGCATCTAAGGCGCGTTATTGGGGAAAACAGACTTACCTACGAAGAGATGTACACTCTTTTAACTAAGATCGAATGTCTACTTAATTCGCGCCCTATGTGGCAAACATCAGACTTCGAACCCACTGCATTGTCTCCATCTCATTTTATGATTGGAGAATCATACTCTGCAGTACCACAACCAGATCTTTCAAATTTACATATTTCAAAAGGCACTAACTGGTATCTTTTGCAGATTTTGATGCAAGGGTTCTGGAAGCGGTGGCACCAGGAGTATCTGACGTCCTTACAAAATCGATCCAAATGGCAGAAAATCCAGCGCAACGTGCAGATAGATGACATCGTATTGCTCAAAGAACCAAATCTACCTCCATCGAAATGGATTCTTGGCCGAGTAATCAACATTCATCCTGGAAGAGATAACAGATGTCGAGTAGTCACTGTGCATACACAGTTTGGGGATTATACGCGACCAGTGGTGAAGATTGCCCCATTGCCTATATCTGAAAGACCGGAGTCTTCCAGGGGGGGCTGAATGTTCAGTACTATTTGCACTAACTGCCAAACATCCTAAATAATACCCTACATATTATTACACAATAATTTTGAATTATATTTACTGTCAGCACTCTCTATTGTACTGCTCTCTAGTTGTAATTACTCCGAATCTTACAGTAATTTGTTGCTCTTTTTTTATTTCGCTTTGTTGTCATATTCTTTATCGCTTCATTAGCCCGTAAAATGACAGAATCTTTCTTTTTCATTTGGACTATCGAACAACACACATCATACACAGAGTAAAGGACAGAAAACACAATTTGAATTATCATATACACTTATACACATTACACATTCATTAAACATTTATATTAAAAAATTGAATTTATTCATTTTTTAATTAATCATACACACAAACAGATTTATCTAACACATACAGTCCACACACATATTCCAAGACAGCACGTATACTTGAAAAATTCTATAGGCCAATGATATAGCATGGAAAATATTTGAGGCCATTGATTTTGACATTTCACACGTATTCACAGACAGGGGATATTAATTCAGGTGGTTTGGTCATATTAAACGTATGTCTCCGACCAGGATCCCACGACATGCTATGGAATCCGTACCATCGGGTCCCCCAGGTAGACCCAGGATGAGATGGTTAGATCAAATTCATAATCTCTCCTCTACCCGTATGGGGATTGCCCTTGATGATTTGGAGTCGATGGCGGAGTATCGAGTGCTATGGAGGGTCCACTTGAGCAACCTACACCCGCGACCCACTTAATGGATAAGCGGGATATTGAAAATGAATGAATGAATGAGAATCGGGTAGGTGCACGGAAGTCGGCGGTCTAGTTCTATGCAGGTATGTGGTTTCTGAACGCAACAACACGTTAACCAGATGACAAACGAAAGATCGAAAATTGCATATAAAATAAAAATGCTTTTGGATTTAAACTCCACCCACCCACGACTACCGATCTACGCACACAACTATGGCTATGGATGCATTGTTGTTAGTAGTTGTCGATGCGTGCAAGAATTATGTAGTCCCGATGCAAACAATCGCAGAAGATAACGATTTTGCACACACGGCAAGTGCTTTGCTGTTAGAGGATCCGCAAACACAGGGATGGGATTCTGTAAAATACGAAACGAAAAACGCTTTCGTTTTCACTACACAGAGACAGCTATTGTCGAAACGATATCGTTCAATCGTTTTCATTTTACATAATCTGGCCCCATTTTAAACAATCTGGCAATTACCAGCGAAATAATGTCAAGGTCTATGGATGCGAATATTTCGGTTTCAGAAAAGGATCGCCATTCCCAATCGTAATATCAAGCCATATAAGTCCAGTCTTCAAAGCAGTATATTCCAAGTTAAATTCATACATAGAAAGTTGATGGTAATTTTTTTTTTTGTATTTTCATTTTGTTGTTGTTGGTCACTATCGTGTGCTAAATTCAAACCAAAATTTGAATTTTCACCTTGTGGATCCGTTTAAATAACTCACATTTTCCTAGTGTCCTTTTGAGACAGTAAGAAAAGCGGAACAACAAAATGCGAAGTAAAAAAAACAAAACCAATCCGTATCATATCAAAATTCTCGTCCCTGCAAGCATTTAATCAAGATTGTAACAATAGAGGGTAAATAAAATACAGAGGCAATTGCGTACTGACTAGTGACAGAACTAGAGTCACCAAAACCGCTGAGTTCATATTTAATGTTACTATGTAGGTACTACAAGGTGGCGCAAAAGTAATCCTCCTATCAGAAAATGCTATAAATTTTGCGATTGGCCCCTAATGTCAGTTTTGTTTTGACATTTGTGTAGTAAACACATGCGAAATACACGTTAATAAACAATGTTACGCTACACTGCTCCAGAACGCGGAATATTGGTGACTATTTATTTGAGCAATAATCGGTCGGTGACTTTGGCACAACGTGAATTTCGTCGCAGATTTCCTAGCCGTCTAACGCCTACTGGTGAAACACTGCGACGTTTAGCCGCTCGCCTCGAAGAGACTCGCACAACACAAGATGCTGCCAGGCGTGGCAGACCCCGGAGTAGCCGTTCTGCAGAGAATATTGCTGCTGTAGCCGAAGATATCATGGAAGCGCGGCCAAACGGTTACTGTGAATGGTGAGCGCTACAGAGCAATGATCAACGAGTTCTTTTTGCCGAAATTTGATGAATTGGGATTGGAAAACATGTGGTTCCAACAGGACGGTGCACGTGCCACAACCGATATGAAGGATGCATTTCCCGGGCGCCTATAATCTCCCGTTTTGGCGATTTGCACTGGCCAGCAAGATCGCCTGATTTGACCGCTCCAGACTTCTTTTTGTGGGGCTTTTTGAAGTCGCGGGTTTATGTCCGCAAGCCTCAGACTCTTGCAGCTCTTAAAGACAATATCCGTCAAGAATGTGAGGACCTATCGGCGGAAGTTTCGGCCAAAGTGATGGAAAATGCCAGAAAAAGGGCTCAAATGACAATCAACTGTGGCGGCGGCCATTTACATGACATCATATTCTCGACTTGATGTAAACAAAATTAAAAGACCAAATAAAAATAATCCACAAGAAGAATCAAAGTTTTTCATTTTTTTTTTTTTTAATTACAGCCAAAAAACATCGGAAGGTTATTTTTGCGCCACCTTGTACAAGTGCTCAACTGCACAGGTCTAAATTGTGGCCGTGGATTGTCAAAAGTGACTTTCGTTTTAATAAAGTGTGGTTAAGTTTTAAGGGCCGATGTTGATTTTGAATAAAACACAAATTATTTAGGAAATTATTGTTATTTCTTTTTATTATGATAATATTGGTATGGTTCAATTATGTATGGAACACAATATCGGCCAAATGGCCGCCGCAACCTCGGCGGCACACCTCCATATCCGATGGTCCAAATTTTCGATGACGCTGTCATAATTGAGGTTCTATGCCGTTAATGATGCCGAATTATCTCATTCTTTAGCTCTTGAATTGTTGCTGGCTTATCGATGTACACCTTTTCTTTCAAATAACCCCAAAAAAAGAAGCCCAACGGTGTCAAATCGCATAATCGTGGCGGCCAATTAACATCGCCACGACGACGTGAGATAACACGGCCATTGAATTTCTCCCGCAAAAGAGCCATTGTTTCGTTAGCTGTGTGGCAAGTGGCACGGTCCTGCTGAAACCATATATCGTCCACATCCATATCTTCTAATTCGGGCCATAAAAAGTTCGTTATCATCTCACGATAGCGAACACCATTCACAGTAACTGCCTGACCGGCCGATTGTACGCACATTTGGACGATTGAATTAACCGAAAAAATCACGAAGTGCACGATATGCATTTTGATTTGAACGCCCATTTTCATAATAAGCCTGAATAACTTTAACGCGTTGTTCGATTGTGTATCTTTCCATGGTTCAAATTGAGTTAGTCTAAAATTGAGAAATGTCAAATGAAATGCAGAAAAAAAACTTGACGTTTAGGTGTGGTTCACATTCAACATCGGCCCTTAAAATTTAACCACCCTTTATTTGGCTACATATACGGAGAAATGCAATTTAAGATTTAAGATTGCATTAGCATTTATCATGATATTCTGTTAGTTCAGGTAGATATAGGCACCAATTCATTCAATGTGTTGTGTATGCATTTTATTATTGTATCTGGATGTATTTGTGTGTCGATTTTATTTTATTTTATTTGTGTGAATGAACTTACAAATGCATTAAGACAAATTTGATAGTTAGGTATCTAATAATTGTATTTCACAAAAAAATCTTTTGTATTTAAGAACCTTTTTTGGTTACACTCGTGCTGAAAACCACTTCCACCGAAATTTTCCAAAATCAAATTTAATAAATAAATAAGGCAAAAAAAAAACCCTTCAACAAACAGTACCCACCGGACCCGGACCCCACCATCACACTGATGGGATGGTCTGCCACAATCCTTAACATATTCGGATAAGGTGTACACCACATGTAGGTATACAGTCGGACTGTACCTACCCATAAACGGAATAATTCCATTGAAATGCCAACTGCAAACATCTTTCCTTTATCGAATCGGAACCGTTGCGCGCCAAGCTATAGCACCACACTTCTATACATGAATTCCTCTAACCCCATTCCCATATGATGTCCGCAAAATAAAAACTTCTCTTCATGAAAAGCTCGTACTTTGTATTTCCGGATGCATAGATTTTCACATTTAAGTCTGCTTATATCCTGTTTACCCCGGACAGAGAAACTACAAACAAGCAATAAAATTCCAATTGAGAAAAATGAAATTTACACACCATAAAGCAAATCATCGGTGGCTTCTGCTTCTGGTGCCTGATGTGCGGCTTGGAATTGAAACCCGTCCATCCCTTAGCCATCCGACGAAAATAATAATAATAATAAAGGTTTATTCTTTTCCTTCTTACTTCGAATGGAGCCGGCATCCTTCAAATGGGTTATGGGGTGGCGATCCAAAAAAGCACAATATCTTATATCGATACATCGAAGATTGTTTGTCAGTCGGCCGTACAAAGGACTACAAGGAGTTTGGGATTTGGCGGCCATCGTCGTCGTCAACAACAACGACAACAATGTGCGGAATGTTAATGCGAATTTTATAGTTCGTCGGCGGCTCATTGGCGTAGGGCGATCAGGGTATCACCTGCCATCGTCCGCACACGCTGACGGCTGACGCCCGTTTTGCTTTAACGTGATTTGAATAAATTATCAAGGATTAAGGATCCAACGAAAAAGCGCACACCCATGCGGCCATGGCTGGCTATGTGCCCTTGCGGAAAGTATCGAGAAAACGAATTGCGCTGGGCTGGTAAGTGAACAATTGAATTTGGTTGAATATTTTACAGTACCCCCAACCCCCCCTCGTCACGCCAACATCATATAGCTGCCATAAACACAACAATAACAACATGAGCAATAAAATAAAATAAAGTTATGTGCTAAAATATTAACGATGTATGAAATTGAATTTTAAGCGCGCTTCTGTAGCGGGATGTGCTCAGTCTGTTTTTTTTTTTAAGGGAGAGGAGAGAAGGGAGGAATTCTGATTATATTGTATTTTGAAATCAGTTAATGTAATCAAATCGAAGCCATGCGAAACGTGATTCCCAAATTGGCTACACCAGAACGGATTGCGGACTATAGTTTCTGGTTATATGAAAATTATTATTTTTTTTTTTTTTGATATTGTTGCCGGTTTAGAAATTTGTGGTTCAGTTAACGAGCATTAACTCGACCTAATAGTAATTGGCAAATATTCAGACCAGAACCACAACATTTTATTACGTGTCATTTCGTACTTCGTAAATATTAAACTAAATTCATAAAGTTTACCTACATAATTTTTCAGAATTAAATGCGCGATAGAATTTAGAGTAAATAAATGGAGAGTGCAAAGGATTTCGATTTAGCCCAATTTTAAATTACGAACCCGAAAACAAATATTTAAATGCATAATTATTTAATACAACTTGACACCTTGGCATAATATTTGCCCAAAAGCCCCAACCTCAGGAATTCCTAGGGCCCAATATTTTTCCTGCTTTCGAGCTGCACCAGCCTTTTATATTAGTTTCCTTATCTGTCGAATGGACTTTAGAGATGGCGAGCTTATGAAATCAATAATGGCCACATCAGAACTAAAGATCTAGCTTCTTCGCAGCAGAATAATAGCAGAGTAAACGTTCTGCTGTAGGTATCGTCATTTTCTTTCAGAACTTTTGAGCGTTTTTAGACCATACTAACTGCAGTAGAAAAGCTGTGGAGTGGATGTCTTACCTACAGCGGAGATAATTGATCTGCTTACTTATTCCGCCAGAATGGAGTTAACGGCAGCTGTGTTGAAAAGAAACATATTCGGTATTCGCCTGTTCACCTAACAATAGCTGATGGTAATCTCATAGGTTCAGGGCCCCTGCAACCCTCATCTATCTAAAGCCTGTCCTGCAACTTCATCGGTAATATAGTTCCACTAAATGCCTTGTGACCTGGATCTTAAACCAACTATACATATAGGTATTTTAATATTAATTCTTGCAGCAACAATCAAGGAGTTCTCAAGATCATACACCAGTTTTGAAGTGACTAACATGCTCATGCTACTTTTCTGCTCCTAGAAGAAGAATGTGGTCCGACCATTCTTCACAACATAGCATATGACCAAAAGAAAAACATTCGACAATTGCATAAATTCTCAGGGAGGCTCCAGCCTCGCTGTAAAAACTCCACCAGACGAATTAGCTATTATAGGCAGCAGTCTATGCTGATTCCAAGGTTTAGTGCAAAGACAAAGGTAGTGGTAGCATTCTTTGGCACGAACAGATGACCTATACTCTATTCTCGATTAAACGCTTTATTCTCTTAAATATTGCTCAGAAAAAAATTAAACCTATACAGACGAAATTTGTGCTTTTTCGGGGGCTGAACCTGGAACGCCTCGAGCCTGGCCTCTCCCAAAGACCAGCTATGTCAAAATTTAGCTTAAAACTAAGAAGAAAAGACTAGCATATAGCACCAATGAGACACTTCGTAGTGCGTACCTTTAGATTTCGCTCCAATAAAACTATGTGTACTGTTGGATGAGCTGTAAGTGCTAGCTAATTCAAGCAGTTCTGGTTTCGAAACATAGACAGCGATGTCAGAGTCTTTCGGTCGCTTCTACTGTAACGATAGACAAACTGAGTTAGACATTTTTTGATATGAATCTATTTTAATAGGTACAGCGTCAGTCTCAGTATAGATCCCACTCCCACGGTTTTTCAGACTGAACTATTTGCCGTTAAGAATTGGGCTAGAAAAATAAACTTGGTCACCACCCTACTGCCACGCCTCTTGCTCACCACTCACAATAGAAGGCAGGCACTTTTGGAATTTAACTCACTGTTGGTAACATTTTGGATGGCACTATGGTAGATAAACGAGCAGCAATAATCTCTTCTCATCTCTTCTGAAATTGAATTATTAATTTTTCTTGGACCTAGTCACCCCCAACTAAAGCTACGATTACACGGCCATTTTTTTGAGTCATTTAAATGGCGCTGTGACGTCAGGAAAAAATGTGCCATTAGAGCGAGATTTTAGCTACGAGTCGTCATTGAAAAAATGGCGATCACACGAAATGACTATCATTGTCATTTGTGTCCCAAAATCAAATGACGGACACTGCGAGTCACTTAGAATTTTCTGTTGGGATGCCATTGTACTAGGCGCTGCCAAAAATGACGCACAAAGCGACATTTAAATGACTGCTTTGTGAAGGGATCTTTACGTCAGAGCGTCATTTAAATGACTCGAAAAAATGGCCGTGTAATCGTAGCTTAAGATCACAAAGTTACAGCCTTGCTAAAATGACTTGAGAAAAAACGTCGCTAGCTCTTAGTCTAAGATATTCAGATTCAATATTTTTTTTTCTTGAAAAATCCATGGGTGTGTTAGTTTTTTTTTTTTTTGTTGTATGGTAAAACCTCGTTAATTCGGAATGGTTGGGGGAAGGTCAGTCCGAATAAACGAATTTTCCGTATTAATGAGAGATTTTTGTATGCACTAAAACGCGTTCCTATTGATGAAAAAATGCAAGAACATTAAACCAAACATTATTTTAATAACACAAAAGATTTGAAATAATACATAAAATTAAAAATTTGAATGTTACTGGTGTTTTCCCCAGCAATATCTAAATGTGGATTACCGGGATTCCCCCAATATCATTTTTTTTATGGTTTTTCCCGACATCTAAATAAATGGGGACTCCCCCAATAGACATTTGGATGATTTGTTCCGACTTCTACATATTTGAGATCTATTTGCTACCTATATCCAATAATTAGCGTTATTTAATTTTTTTCTGGTTTAATTTAATTTTTTCATAAAAGAATTGAAAACCAACTCTCATTTATTCGGAAAAATGTCTTTAATTCGGAAAAGAATTTTTTTCCGAATAAACGAGTTTTCCGAATTAAAGAATTCCGAATTAAAGGGCTTTTAGTGTATTTGTATGGTTTAGGGCCAAATCAACCAATTAACCGTTTATTAAATAAATTAAATACAATAAATTGGAAAGAAAATATATTTATTATTTTAATGAGTTTTGTGAACCCTGGGTCTAGGACTGAACTTGTCCAGAACGCAAAATTAGACCCTCCGTTTCTACCATATGGCCAAACACCATAATCCTTGTATTCACGTGTTGAATATAGTTTTAGTCTAAGGGCCTTACCAATAATCATTTTTAATCTTCAATTTAAATATTTTGACGGTCACAGTGGATAATTTTATATGGAAATTTTCGCCATTGTGACTTCGTAAAAGTTAGCCCGGACACTAAAAATGGTTATTAGTACCGCGGTAAGAGCCCGCAGTAAATTTTGGACGTGAAAGGCAACCGGATGAATTTTATATAAATACGTTGCTTTGATGCCCAAGATTTCAAATATGCCTGTCTGGCAGCGCTTAATGGCAGCTAAAGGGTGCAACTGCATATTAAAAATGCGTTTTGATTCAAAACAGGAATAATTGGTGCAACCGCTTGAATCTGCTACCAAATAATGGAGGATGGTCCCCTCAGTAAAAATACATGTATCCAAGACGTTTTTGGTGTTGCCAAAGCCCTGCCAGACGCGGTGGAAGTGCGTTAAAAATTCCAATTTGGAATAATTAATGCAACCGCACCAATTTTTCCTAAAAGGTAGGATATTACAACGTAAATACAAATATGAAGGCCCAAGACTTTTTGCGTGTCGCTGAGGGCTTGCCAGACGAAGTCAAAATATTGCAAAAATGCCAATTTGGAATAATTCATGCAACCACCTAATTTTTATTTTAGAATTTCGAGAAAAACCCCCTGATAACAAATATATAAATCCAAGATGGTTCACTTGTCGCCAAGTCCTTGCCAGACGCATCCAAAGGTTAAAAATCCGCTAAAAGTGCCCTATATATACCCAAAAACTAAAAACTGAACATTAAATAATTGACGCAACCACACAAAACCTCTCCTAAGCACCAGAAATATAACTGCATAAGTCCAAGACGTTTCACTTGTCGCCAAGTGTGTGGTTGCGTCAATTATTTATTATTTTTATTCTATCTGACTTTATAAGAAAAAAGCTCGTCTAGCCCCCCAGATATATGTTATACGTTTTGACGTCTTCACCCTATATTAAAAATCATATTTCATTGCCCAAAAGTCAAAGGACAACACATACGCTTTATCCACATACACTTCGCGCATTTATTTATCTTTTCCATATTTAAATCAAATGATTAACTCGTCTCTGTGGTGTACAATGTACATAAATCCAATTTATATTTAGCTCATTTGAATCAAAACCAGACACATCCACATCCTTCATTTACAAGGTCAAACTGAGAAACATTCATAATAATAATAATTCCAGCATTTTCTCAGTTTGTCACTAAGCGCGAGGCTCAAAAAAGTAAAGATAATTTATTTTCTGGCAAAAATGGAACATCAACTCGTTGGATATAGCCACCCTCATCGAGTCAAAATACCCCAACAGAGACGAAATGCGCCACCACGACACCCAAAGGCGGACATACATAATTGAATATTAAATCTGAACGAATCAAATGGATGCGCGCATTGCAACGAGCACGAAATATGTTTAACAAAAATATTAGATTTGAGCGGCACATAACGACGTTCCATGAATGCAAATCTCATGCAATTCAATTTGCATAAAATGCGAAAATGAAAATATTTTCTGTGCCGTACTCATACACATATATAGACGGGGTTATTGCGGGCGAGGACTAAATTGCATTTTATTAGATTTCACAAGCTGAGTTTATTTCCGTTTGTAAAGCGCGCACTCACTGTGCAAAGCTGATTTGAACAACGACAACAACACTGTCACGTTGTCGCAAGTAAGGCTTATTTGGTTTGCGAATATCCGACAGATAATGTGCAAAAGACGAATGAAAAGTGAGTTAAGTCCTCATGGGGTCTCATATAATACCCCCAATACACATAGGGGTTACAGAGATCCTCAAATGGGCCATTGTGTCTATGATAAATTGGTCGCGTTGGGGGGGCGGCATTCTGCTCTTATCAACGCAACCATAATTTAATTTTGTATCCTATGCTTAAGTTGATGTCTCCGTTAAGGGATTTCACTGAAGCTTAAAATGATTTTTCGTCTGCTGGATTTCAGTATTTTCAGTGAATAATATTGTTTACCTTAGCCAAGGTCGTCATTCGTATAGTGGTTGTGCGACCACGTTAAGAATGGGTGACTTAAAAATGTATGCGGTAAGCTGAAAAGAATAAAATTTTATTCATAAGGCATCAGGTGTCCTTGCATAGATAATGTTGCAATTATGAAAGGTTGGTGAAAACTGTTTTTTACCGTCAAATGGTTTTTGAATTTATTCCGAAAAGTTAATGTTATTATTGCAGTAAATTATATATATTTTATATTGTATTATACATGAACATGAACCATTTCAATTACTTATTTGCTATTCAATTATTGAAATGTTGGTCCAGAAAAGCCGTCACATACTCACCCATACCCTCTGGATGGAGGAGGAGCGTGAGGAAATAGCACCGTATATGTTTTAAAATGCAGGCGCAGATACAAAAAAAATCGTTCATTTAGGTACTCGCGAATTTTCAATGCGCACCAAATGTTTTTATACCCTCCACAGGAAGGTATATTCACTTTGCCATTACGTTTGTAACGCCAAGAAGGATTCACCGGAGACCCTATAAAGTATATATATTCTGAATCAGGATCACATTCTGAATCGATTTAGCCATGTCCGTCTGTCTGTCTGTCTGTCTGTCTGTCTGTCTGTCTGTCTGTCCGTCTGTCTGTCTGTCCGTCTGTCTGTCTGTCTGTTGAAAGCACGATAGCATCCAAAGGAATTGACCTATGCGAATGAAATTTTGTGAGACGACTTCTTTTTACCGTCGCCAGGTTGGTATTGAAAATGGGCTTTGTCGGTCAAGTAGTTCTGGTACCTCCCATACAAAACCACTATTAGACCCACGTCTCTCTCGGTCTGTTTAAATCACGATAGCGTCCGAACGATTCGACTTATGCTACTGAAATTTTATGAGAGGATTTACATTTATGGCCCTCAGGTTTGTATTAAAAATGGTCCATGTCGGTCAAGTAGTTCTGTTGCCTCCCATACAAAGCCAATATTTGACCCATGTTGAAAACACATTAGCGTCCAAACGAATCGAATTAGGTGAATGAAATTTTGTGAGAGGACTTTCTTTAACCGCCGTTAGGTTGGTATTCAAAATTGTATATGTCGGTAAAGTAGTTCAGCTTAGACATTACCTCAAACATTTTGCATGACTTTTATGCAGTGGAGGGTATTAAAGCATCGGCCAGGCCGATGATTACACTTTTACTTGTTTTCTTAACGTATCTGCCTGTGTACAAGCAGGTGGATTTGGACCCGTCACTCATAACAATTTTTAAAGCAAAATTGTCCATTTTGCTGTTGAGATTCAGGAGAGAGTATGCGCAGGCCGGTTTGCCGCGATTCACGATTAACATCACCACCATCCATCTCCATCAGCTGATGGACTCTCTGGCTCTTTGTGACATCTTTACAAACATGGAAGATATCATTTCTTGTTCCCATTCACAAGTCTGGTTCTAAAAATAATGTTGAGAATTATAGGGAAATTTGCAAGTTATCGGCGATTCCTAAGCTGCTGAAAAGCTTAGTTAAACACAAACTTGAGTTTTTCACTAAAGAGTTTATATCAAATGCTCAGCATGGTTTTGTGTCTGGTCGATCTACTACCACTAATTTGGCACTTTTCTTATCGTATGTTATCAACGCTTTTGAGAACAAATGTCAAGTCGATGCAGTGTACACCGACTTTAGTAAAGCCTTTGATTCAGTGAATCATATAATTTTACTGCAAAAGCTTGAAAACTTTGGTTTCCATTCGAAGATTTTATGTTGGTTATCCTCTTATCTTGTTGGCAGAACTCAAAAAGTACTCATTGGCAATGTCTGCTCCAGATCGATTAAATGCACCTTAGGGGTGCCTCAAGGCAGCCATTTAGGGCCATTGCTTTTCATAATTTTTATAAATGATATTACTTTGGCGATTAAACACTGTCAATGTTTGTTATACGCCGACGATCTAAAACTATATCTCAAATTAGAAGCTTAAAGTACTGCCATCTATTACAGTTAGATTTAAATTCTATTTCAGACTGGTGTAACTCAGCGTGACCGCATGAGTTGAATGCCACCAATGCTATAGAGATAAAATTTGGTGAGGTGGACCTTTTTAATGAGCTTGGTAAACTTTTCAAGTTTGAAGTTTTTTGGGTTAATTGGTTCCGAAGCCAGAGGGAGGTCGAAAACAGCCTGAGTTTGTTCCTAAGAAGGGTAAGTGCCTTTACTAGAGAACTTGGATGGGGCACTA
This sequence comes from Cheilosia soror, assembly GCA_949372485.1. Taxonomy (NCBI): domain Eukaryota; kingdom Metazoa; phylum Arthropoda; class Insecta; order Diptera; family Syrphidae; genus Cheilosia; species Cheilosia soror. Next base: position 69,341,935 of record OX443562.1, on the reverse strand, counting down.
CCGTGATCTTTGATCTGGCGATGTCCATTCCTTCAACGAGCAATGCCGCGCCTCCATCTTTACTTTTGTTTTGAAGTTATTACTTTACATGCCCTTTTTTTCTTCGTTGCCCTTGTCTATTCTGAAGACTTTTTCAGAATTGTTCGCAAAAAATAAAACACGACGATGTACGGGAAGAAAATTAAAACGACGTTACGCTTCGATGATCGACTACTAAAAGATGAATTTATTATTTGTTTCTTTCTTTTATAGGTACATAAGATGTTATGTTTAGCCAAGTTTCAAAAATACAAAAAAGATGGCGGACCTTGGCACTTAGGCGCCGGATTTAAATCAAATTGTCAACACAAGAAAGTACTAGATTTTGTTTATAATTAGTATTCATGAGGTTGGGAAATTTACAATATATGTACGTAAATAGTTCAGTTGAGTTTTCTGTTGGACTTTATTGTTTATGACTAAACAGCCCTTTTTCTTGCGACCTTTCTAAATTTATCAACGGTAACGCTGGTGTAACTCCAATGATTGAAAGCTCAACATAAAAAAGTGTGTGAGTGTTTTTCAAGATTGATTTCAATTTTGAACTTTGATTAGGTTGTTGATTCAAATCCACTTTGTATGGTGGACGAAATCAAAGATTTAGGTGTTATCCTAGATTCTAAATATACTTTAAAAAGTCATAAAGACTATATTCTTCCATTGGATTTATCTATAGAAATTGCAAAGATTTTATGGACCCATAATGCCCTCTTATCTTTATATGTATCTTTTGTATCATTACTTCAGTATGCTAATGTCATTTGGAGCCCTGCGTTTAAGACTCAATCTGATCGCATTGAAAGGATTCAAAGGCGTTTCACTCGACTAATTTTTTTCAAAATGCGATGGAACTTCTGCCCAATGTATTTCGCTAGGTGCAAATTGCTTGGAATTAAGTCCTTAAAATCGAGGCGTGGCATTCATGATGTAATGTTTGTAAGAGATATACTTGGCTATACAATTAGAAGCCCACCTCTTATTTTAATGGTACCTATCTATGTACCTGCTAGATCACTAAGAAATAGAGATTTTCTTTTCCAATACACGCACAAAACTCAATACGGGAGCAATGAACCTCTGTCTAGAGCAATTATATCTTTCAATGAAGCCTGTAGAAATATTGATGTATGTTTAACAAGGGATAAATTTAAGGCAATGTTTGAGTATACCTACGTATTTTAAGATTGTTGTATATTGAAATATCTGTTAGCTGTAAGTGTGCTTGATTAATTAAATAAATAAAGAAATAAATAAATACATAAACTCTACTTAACTTAAATGTCCGTCGCGTAAAGAATGCTATGGCGAACATTTTTTAACTTGTACAATTATATTATTGTAAACAGTGTCCCTCGACACCTAGATAAATATCTAAAGTATGAACTAAATTTACGTACCCAGCTCAGTCAAGAATTATGGCGAATACCATCTCCTCTGCCTTCCACCTGGGGTGTTAATATGCCAATTGTTGGCTACATTTTTCTTTCGCTCAAAGGCGAAAATGTAATCGGGGTCATGATTCCACCGACAACCTACTATTTCATTCGTTTGACTTTTAGCATAATTTAGACATTTGTAATCTGCCCTAAACCTCTTGTGTTAATATCAAAGTTACTTTGTGTAGCAATCTTTTGAAACGATGCGAACTCGAGTAGGTACATTTACATAGTCCCCAGACGGCATGATTCTATAGTAGCCAACCACCTGAACCCTCTTCATCTGATGGCGAGTGTTTGTGCTGGCCTAAAGGTAGATTCCAGATACATTATTTCGGACGTCATATGGATGTGAAAAATTAGAAACTTTGTGTAGGGATACATAGATGCTACTATACTCCGATTATACATGGTGAAGTGGAAGTGCTTTAAGTGGAGAAACCGGAATTTTCAAGTCGATTAGGATTATTAGGCCCCTGTATATACCCTACTTCCAAATGAATTCATCTATACAGATATTCAAAGGAAAAGTAATTTTATTACAGGTAGGTATCGATTTGTGCTCTCTGATGTGACGACGCACGCAATATAAATATAGACCCCTATAGTAAGGATAAGAGGGGAGAAACACCATACATGTGTGGTTAAGCGATTTAAATTGGGGCTACCGATACCGAGCCGGAGATGGGTGTATTCTAGTTTCACAACAAATGTGTTTATATTAAAAATGTGCATATTTCAGGAGCTCGTTTATAATTTATTACCATAATAATGTTTTTCCTTTCGGCGGTACCTGCGAATATTATATTTGTCATTATGTTGTTAGAAAACCCATTCAAATAGAGGGTGGTCAAGTTTTAAGGGCCGATGTCGATTTTGAATAAAACACAAATTATTTAGGAAATTATTGTCATTTCTTTTTATTATGATGGCCGAGGTTCTATGCCGTTAATGTGCCGAATTATCTCATTCTTTAGATCTTGATTTATTGCTGACTTATCGACGTACACCTTTTGTTTCAAATAACCAAAGAAATCAAATAAAGAAAGAAGTCCAACGGTGTCAAATCGCATGATCGTGGCGGCCAATTAATTAATAAAATAATAAATCATGCACTGTTGCCATTTCTTGCCACCATTCTGACCAGTGACCATTGACGATGCTTGAAATGGTCAAGAGGCTTTAGTTCTTGAGTCAATTGCACCTTGTAAGCGCGTAAATGCAAGTCTTTATGCATAATGTTTATCAACGAGGAGCGTGACAGGTGCAATTGTTGGGCACGACGACGAGTTGAGGTGGACGGCTCTTCAGCCACACTATTGCGAACAGCAGCAATATTTTCTGCAGTACGAGCTGTACGAGCATGCACTGGTGTTTTCACATCTTCTACAGACCCGGTTTGCTCAAATTTTTGCACGATTTTTCCGATTGTACGCACATTTGGGCGATTAAATTGACCGAAAAAATCACGAAGTGCACGATATGTTCAAATTGAGTTAGTCTGAAATTGAGAAATGTCAAATGAAATGCAGAAAAAAACTTGACGTTTAGGTGTGGTTCACATTCAACATCGGCCCTTAAAATTTAACCACCCTTTATTTACCACAAGTATATGTCAGATATCATTTATTTTGAAGTTCATTTGGTTCAGTGCAAAGATCGATTTAGTATTCCCTTCTATTTCTTTTAAATACAATAGAATGAATAACAAGCCACTCTTACTGAAATAAGAAACGTCTTTATACAGTGACTAGCGAACCCCCTGCACACTTCGTAGTTCAAAATGGAAAATAAAAAAAATTTTCTATTTGAAATTCATTTAAATAAGATAACCCAGTTATTAGTGCCTAAATTACAAGGTATGGATCTGACCAACATGTGGTTTTAACAAGACGGTGTCACGTGCTATACAGCCAGAGAAAAAATTCAATTACTGCATGAGTCACTTCATAAACATGTAATCGGCCGTTTTTGCGATCAGATCATTGGCCATCCAGATCTTGCGATATAACGCCATTGGACTTTTTTCTTTGGGGTTTTTTGAAGTCAATGGTCTATGCAAACAAGCCTGCGACCACTAACACCTTGAAAGAGAAAACTGGGAGGTTTATTCATGAAATTCAGCCGCTCTTATTCGAAACGGTCGTAGAACATTTCAATAAAATAGTAAGTAATTGCCAGCAAAGCCGTGGCGGCCTACTCTATGAATCAATAAAAAATGTAAGCTTTTTAATTAAAAATCCATAATTTTCTATCAAAATTACATTTTGCGTGAATTATGGCAATGAAGCGTATGCCGAGTCTCATCAATGGAAAAAATCGGTATCCTTTCATTACTCGTGGATATGACTTCGAGATACTTAAACTTCTCCACCTGTTTCAATTGGTCTTCACCATTGTGCTTCTGCAGGGACTAAAGCCGCACTGCTCATCTCCTAATCGTGACTCGACCACAGCTCTCCAGCGGTTCCAGCACCTTGGCAAATACTTTTGCGGGAGACTTAAAAGTGATATACCCCCGTAATTGGAGCAATCCCTTTTATCCCATTTCTTGAAAAGGGGCACAATCACCCCAATCTGCCACTCGCTGGGAGTTTCGCCGCATTCCCAGGCCACTTTAATAACACGAGAGAGCCATTTGACTCGCTCTTCACCTAAGGCCTTGAGCATTTAAACAACTCCGGCAGATTTGCCAGCTTTTAGCGATTTGATCGCAAAAGTGACTTCCTTTACCGTGGGACTATTTTCCGCCCTGCTTAAGGCGATGGATCTGTCATCCCCAATGCCCTGGATTGGATTGAGCAATTCAGAAAAGTGCGCAAGATGTCCTTTTCATTGGAAAGCAGTGTACGTGTACCATTTTTGGATTTAACTCCTTCAATAATGTTCCACTTCCTTCCTCTAAGACGACAGATGGTCTGCCAGAACACCTTGTTTGCAGATCTGTGATCACGGTCGAATTTCTCGCCGAACTCCTTCCAAGACTGTTCTTTGGCTGCTTTAAAAGCCAATTTGCAAGTTCTTCGCGCCTCAATGTATCGGTTTCGAGAAGGCGAGTCCCCCAAGTGAATCCACACCTTGAAAGCCTTCTTCTTCTCTCTGATAGCTTCTTGAACTCCGGGCGTTTTAAACCACGCAGTTCTTTTCTCACCACCAGCCGCCACACCGAGCCGCTTCACTCCACAAACATGTCCTGCAGAGGCAATGACTGCTGTTGAAAACAACTGCCATTATTCCTCTATAGAGGAATGTATACATTCAATGAAACATTAAATTTGGAATTTATTCAAACCTTGCAGACACCTGCCGTACAACGTACAGCGATTTCTGCTGAACACTTCTACGGTCCCATGTGTATTTATGGATATCTTTGTGTGGAAAGAAAGGGTTCATTATGGACATTCCATTTGAAGAACAAAAGTCCAATAACTTCCCTCCGTTCGCGTTTTGATCGGGGTCACCTTATTCCCCAATTGCGCTGCACTCCAATACTATGCCTGCCAGCCTGGGACTTGTATCCCCACTCCCGCCTGAGTAGACATTGAAGGTGCTACTCCTGACATAAAGAGTTTCCACCCATCCGCAAGGTCCACAGTTCCAGAACCCCTTTGAACCCCGAGAGTGACAAGCCCACCACCAGACGCTCGCAAAGTGCTCCCCTTCAGGCCTGGCTCCAAATGGCGCCCTAATTTGACAGGCTTGGCACTATCCGAGGCCCGCTTTATTCGTCTTGTCACCTTTGGGTTTGTGCTTCGTCAGCCATGTCTAGGAGAACCTAGACATGTTACGCACCCCCCACCACGAGGAGGTCAGCTACATGAGGACTTCTTCCAGAATGTACTGATAAAATTATCAAGAGCAAAATGTTGACACTTGACAGATAGCTGAAATAAACAAAAAATATTTTCAACGGTTGCTCGATTATGAGCTATGAGGAAGTGAAAATAAATAATACATTTACTAATAGAATATAAAATTATATCAATTTAATTAGAATTGTGAAATTTCGCTGCAGTTTGATAATTTTTTTTTTGTTCAAAGTGGTGTTTAGCTGGAAACGGCTCGAAGTAGCTCGAACTGTACACATACTTTTGGGTACATTTCCGTTCTCAAAGAGAATTGCGCTCAAATTTTCGAATTTGACAGATTTTTAGTGCGCCTTTCTCCGTTGCTCGCAAAATTACGCGAGCATAAATAACACAAATTGCCAAAATAAACTAGTTTTCGTTGGTAAACTCGAACTGACAGCAAATTTATTAACTTACAGCTGCAGTTCTTTTCAGTTATTTAATCTTTTTTTCTCTGGAGTTTGGGAAACCCCCTGGATCCGCCCTGAGATAAAGGGACTATCTTGTCGATCGGTTTAAAAGCAATTGAGTAGGAAATCCCTTCTAATGGCAACGGAACATGCTTAGCATATAATTATTATAGCGAAGCATTACGAGTTTGTCCCATTTCTATGTCTAACGAACCTCAGAATCAGAAGGCTACTTATATTTCGTGGGGTATAGTCGATGGACTTCGTGACAAAACGTGCGAATTTTCATGCCGACTGAATCCAAGAGTTCCAAAACTCAAATTGCAGTTGGTTTAAGGAGTGTCTTACTGTGAGTTGCCTAGAAAGATTTTTCTAAAAGTTCCAAAACAATAGACAATGCAAACATAAAATCCTCTAAAATAAAATATATTGCGATTGTTCGACACCGGTGCCCTATAGCTAAACTTTGTTCTTTATGCTCGTCAACCTTAAGCAATATACCTCTTATTTCACCAAGACGAAGCTATATTCTTTTCATCGCCACTGTCTGCTTAGTAAACCCATGACCATACTCTTGAACATAAGTTGTCAAGTTTTTATGCACAAGTTATACTCAACTTCAATTCCAAGTTATATAGGTACCTATACTAAAATTTTATTATCTGAATGTGGTGACCCAAAAATTCAATTTATCTAGAGTAAGTACCTATCCCACATACTTTTCACCCCTCCCATTTCCAATATACAACACTGTAGAGCAATAAATTTGGAGTTTATATTTCCAATTTCAAAAAATAGACATCACTCGGAACGCAAATTAATAAACGAAGTACTCGCCCCAATTTCTATAATATTTTTCGAACTTTCCATTGTACGCGAAAAAAAAAGTTATTCGAACTCACACACAAGAACATCTCATAAAACGCCTGTTTCCATAGATTGAATTATATACCAAAGACGGGTGTAAAAATTGTTCGGCTGCAAAAGGGACCAGATAGACCTACGCAGCCATCCCTGAGGATTGTTTAATTTACTCGAGGTCACTCCTGAAGTGGGCAATCAGAATCAATGAAATTTCTTTTACAAAATCATCAATTTTTTTTTATTAAAATAATGTCCTCCCACCATTGTCGCATCGGTTGTCTTGTCACTGCTCCTGCACAGCTTGACACTTAAAATCAAAAGCAATTCAAAAATTCCAATGAGGGGCTGCGGGCTGCTCGAAAGAAAGGACGAACAAGAAATAAATCTCTCATATTCCCATCAGTTGTGGTGGGGTTGGCAACAAAAAAAAAATTTTGTTTACAACGCAAGAAAATTGCTAAAGAAAATCATGTCAATGTCATTTGAACGTCACAAGTAGAACTAAAAGATTGTTCCGTCATTTGACTTAGCTTTATTTTAATGCAACTGCACCACACCATACCACAAAGACAGACACAGAGAAATATTGTTCCTGGAGTTCCGTCTTCTGTGAGAGGCATGAACTTCTTGTATCGTTCGTACTCATTGCCAACGACTGGACGGTGAAGAAAATCTCTTCTTTTATTTATTGAATTTTTGAATGTGTCATTTTAAACGACATAAAGGTTAGGTAGTCTTTAAAATCAACTCAAAAAATCTCAAGCATAGGAGGGGATGCCCACATTCATAGAAAACTATATAAGGCCTTACGGCTTCATTCAATATTAAATTCTGCGAATAAACTCCTTAAGGGGAACGTACTGGATTTCAAAATTAACGTTTTTCCATTTGACTTTCTTCGGAAACTTTTTCAAATCATTTCTTAGAATTTTCGTGCTCATCTCGAAAATGTATTATGTTATATTGATGTCAAAAATATCACATTTTATAATGCTACGCCAGGATTTCGCTAACAAAGTAGAGGACTAAGGAAAAGAAAAATTTTATTTATGAGTATCTCACTTGAATGTGTGAAATAACGAACTCTATAAATGTCTACAAAGATAGACAAAATAAAGAGCTATAGGTTATTGTAAATCTTAATTCAATTTGAGATGATAATAATTTTTCAATCAGTCCTAAGCTCACTTATTTACTTGGGCGTCTCTTTAGTTAAGGGTGAATTTGAACCGAAACCTCAACTAACAAGCCTATTTATCTCTTGTTTGCGCGGTCCCTCCAAGGCAACTGAGGTCACCTTCTTTCTCTACACTAACATTCTATAAGTTTGACAAAAAGATTCAAATTTTCCGATAGATGGCACTGTACACCCAAATAAAAAAAAAAATATTTTATCTTGAAATTACATAATTTAATAAAATATAGGCGGGATCACACAAAAGGGGTATCTAGTGTCAGTCAATTACCAACTATTTGCAAACAAAAAAAAACTGCAAACGTTATTTCTCGACACTCGTTAGGTACCTACGACAGTGAGATAGATAGTTTTATTTCGTATACAAATTTACACAATGAAACCAACTCAATAAGTCAACTAAATAAATAAATAAATAATTAAATAAATAAAAAAAATAATAAATAAAAAACAATTGAATAAATAAACAAGCGATATGTAAACGAATAAATAAATAAAATAAAAAAAAAATAAACAAATAAATCCATATCCATCCATACTACTTATAAAATGCAACGTCCGTCTGTTCGTTTCTCCATAACTCAAGAACCATTCGTCCGATTGTCATGATTCTTTTTCTGATTTATAGATGTGTGGCCAATTTAGTCCGTAGGGTGGGTGAGAATTGCTCAGGAGTAAAGGCGTCGCGGGGAATAAGGGGGGTCTCACGAACCGTTAGCCGTATGAACTTGAAAGTTTGTGTGTTGATAGATAAATCAAAATAATTACATGCCTCATTCATCGTTTTTCAAAATTCGACCTATAAGGGTTGAAAAACGTTTGCACCCTACTTTTCTATTTCGACCTTACTACGCTCAACTTTCCATTATACTCATAAATCTATGTATGTCATTTCAAGAGATGCTTTTATTTGTTAGCCAATACTTCACCGAGTATTTTGAGCTAAAATGCATCTTTCTGATCCATCCAGAGGGTGAGATATAATAAATTGAAAATAGATCTTATTTGGTCAAGTGCGAAAAAAATGATTTCTCGATTGCAGTTGTGCTTAGGGGTAGTTTTACATTGCGTTCCCAAAATAGAATATGATTACTCGCACGACTGGCATTCAGAATGCACATTGTACGTACATACTCATGTATGGCGTAGTTGAATTTGATGTAGGCAATGGATATGCATTAAACAAACTCAATATGTATATATGTACGTCTACGTATATATAAGAGGTTTGTGGTGCGTAAGTGATAGATACATATCTACATATATGAATTTGAGATCTGCAGCTATGGAAAGTGTAACGATATGATCGCGGAGTATAAATAATTACATCATACCTGTGACGAGTTTTTATTTATGTGAAATCTTATGTCTGTTGACTTAGGACTTTCGAATCAGTACAGGTTACGTAAGGACTAAGTTGGGGACGGAGGAAGGGTGAAGGGGTGGTAGGGACTAACTCCGAAACTATTTGGTCGATTTTAAAAATTCTTTCAAGATTGTACCTGCTACATCCTCCGGATCAGTATAGGTTAGTTAGGGTGTGGATGGGGGAAGGGGAAAAGGGGGTATGGGGGCTATCTTCGGAACTACTCGGCCATTGCCAGAGTTGACCTCCGACAGTCATGTCTTTTACATGGACAGCTATATATTGAATATTCACGTGTGAGCTGTAGGCGTAATTTGTTTATAGCTACTTGCGCCCATTAAATAAATAATAGGTATAGTTTATGAAAAGGCATAGCGATCAAATATTTTGTGAGCTTAAAAAGAAGACAAAATATAAACAAGTAAAAGTGTTACCATCGGCCTGGCCGATGCTTTGATACCCTCCACTGTATGTACTGGTACAGGTACACGCATGTGTCTAATATTGGTTTTGTATGGGAGGTACAAGAACTACTTGACCGACATAGACAATTTTTTAATACCAACTTGGCAACGGTAAAAACAAGTCCTCTCATAAAATTTCATTCACCTAAAGGTTTCGTCAAACAGAAGGCGTTATTAATACCGCGGTGAGATTATTTTACGCGGCGGTAAGATTATTTTGACGCGACGTTCTCAACGCAGCGTTAGATGACGTCAAACAGATAGCTATCAAATTTTCTCAAAATGTCAAACAGCTCGGATTACGAATTATTCATTTTATTTGCGGTGCTACGAAATTCCAAAAAAAGAAATAAGGATGTGGGTGCGCAAACACGACATAAATAAGACACAAGAAGTCGGAGAAAACCGTTCTCATTTAATTCCATTGCAATTGTCTCCAATATTACCCTTTAAAATAATGTTTTTTTTTTACATTTAATCAACCATATCGTAAAGACATGGCTAATTTCTTTCAAATTCTATTAATATTTCCATTTGACACTACAAAAATTACTCTCACCGCCCGCGTCAAAGAAATAATCTGCAATTTTTCACAAGAGAGCGTTTAACCGCTGCGTTTGACCGCCGATGTGAGCTCAACGCGGCGTTGACAACGCGCTCTGTGTGACAGGGGATGTGTATTGCAGTATATTACAACGATGCGGTGGAACGCGACGGTGAAACGCGGCGTTAAAACGCGCTCTGTTTGACGGAGCCTTAAGTCGATTCGTTTGGACACTATCGTGCTTTCAACAGACAGACAGACGGACATGGCTAAATCGATTTAGAATGTGATCCTGATTCAGAATATCCGGTGAATCCTTCTTGCGTTACAAACGTAATGACAAAGTGAATATACCTTCCTGTGAAGGGTATAATAAACGTGCATTGATAGCTGAAATAAATTTGAATTTAATTTAATAGAAAAGAAACCAGCGGCCGGAGCCGCGGGCGTTGCTAGTATATATATATAGGGTAAATAAACAATATGTAACAAAAATATATGTATACAAAAAACAAAAAGTTATATCAAGCTTTATCAACTATTGATTCATATTTAATTCGTATTTAAAGTATTTACAAGGGGATTATCAGCAAAATCACACCTTTCCAGAAAACGTTGCTTCAGTTTTTGAATTCTTTGAAAGATCAATTCAACATTCGCTCGTTCGTGCGTATCCAGAGTCGCGTGATGCCACGGTAGGTTAAGCATCATTTTTAATAATTTGTTTTGAGAAACCTGTAATTTCTTAATATGACACATTGCACAATATCCCCATACTTGACACCCATATAACAGAATTGCTTGAAAAATTACTTTATGGATAATTATTTTGCTTTCATTAGAGAGCTGCGACTTTAATGAAAGGATACAACATCCTAATGGTAATAGCAATTTTAAGGGTATTTGCAATGTTGGTTGCAAAAGTCAACTTGGTGTCCAAATATTATGCCTAGATATTTGACGCAATGTTCCCAACTTATATTTGCACCATTAACCTGTAACCACAGACTGTTAAGGACCATTCACATGGGAGCGAACGAACGAATTGATGAAGTGCGAACAAACCACTTTTTATGTATTTATAAACAAAAAATTTTACATTTTATTATTCAAAGATATCCTCCTCTTGGAATAAGGTTAAATTCGAACGAATTTTTTATACGCGACTTTGTGGAACGCGATTTAAATTACGTGGATTGTGAATAGACTGACTATTCGCGCCAGGGTATTTTTTGTAAAATGTGGAATTTTTAGTTCATAAATGCTTAAAAAGCTGTTTGTTCACATTACATCAATTCGTTCGTTCGCTCTCATGTGAATGGTCCTTTATTGTGTTGCTTGTATTGTCGTATTCGTCACTAACTTATGTAGGGCGAATGAGAGACGCGCTAAGCGACCAGAGCCCATTTAGTCTAGTTTAAAAAGAGAGTGAATAAGCTTAGAAAAACAGGCAACACTTCCGGAAGAAGAAGAACTCATGCTACATTGTTCTAAGCTGCAAGAGAAGTTAACGATCAACTTTAAATCTGATATTGACGGAGACTTGTTGTGCGATGAAATTGTAGGTCTCCAACTCTATCTCGAAGATAATCAGGCAACACCTATGAATAGATACATACACCCTTATTCTGGAATTCGATAGAATCGTATGGTATTCCTCGAATTGAAACTTTCACTCGAATGAACTTCTCGCATTGTAAGTTTCGGGGAAAAACGTTGGTTCCTATTTAATTCTATATGTTTTATGTACATTTGTGATAAAATTAAGCAGCATATCTTTCGATTTATGCTAAAGCAATAGAACTTATATTTTTAAATAGATCTTGCGACCACACAATTTTCGCTCGAATAAAATTTAACATTTATCTACATAAAATCGAATCTAAAAATGTTGGAGAAATGAATAAAATACACATCTCTATCGAAATCGAAAATTGGAATGTCAGTTGGCTGAAATCGAACTTCAATTCTATTCGATTCGAATCTCAGAAATAGAGTGACTAAATTTTATCAGAAAAAACAATCTTCAAGAGGTATATGTCAACACCTGGATATCGCTCCGTTTCTGTTAATAATAGCAGTGACCGTTGCAAGTGGCGAACGCATTTTTTTAAACCAAAGTTGATAAAACGGACTTACAGTCTACAATGTCCAAAAAAAGATTAACTAGTTTGTTCGGCCTCACTGTCCATTGAAAATCAAATTGCAGAAAACCTAGAGACAGTCTTATCAGAGGATTTTCTGATAAAAAAAGCTTGAAAAATAAGATTGTACATAGTTATTTTTAATCTTTTTTTTTTATTAAATGTCTCATGACTAACTGACACACCTTTCTATTAATTCAATAATAAATATGGTACAAAGTTGAAAACAAGTTATTTTACACCCTCCATAGGAAGGTACTATTCTTTCATGCCATTACATTTGTGTAAACGCCAAGAAGAAGTCACCGACCCCATAAATCTGAATCAGGATCACATTCTGAATCGATTTAGCCAGGTCCTTCTGTCTGTCTGTTGAAAACACGATAGCGTCAAAACGAAATCGATTAAGACGAATGAAAATTTGTGATAGGACTTCTTTTACTGTCGTCAGGTTGGTTTTGATTCTGGTGCCTCCCCAACAAAAGTAGTATGGGAGCGCGCACACTGGATGCGAGTTCGGCGCACATATACGTACGTTTAGTTGCGACCCGACGACGCACGTCCGAATAAAATTTTTAAACGCAAAAGGGGTATCACGGGGCACTGTCTATTTAACGAAGAAAATCGTATTTAGTAGGTATGCGCACTCAATTCGTACGACCATATTCACACGTGTACGTACGATGCAAATTCGTATCCAATGTGCGGCTAGCCTAAGGGGAACATTTTGTTCATCCTATCTAGCGCATAGCAAACAAAGCTCACTAGGAACTTATGAAAAGGTAGCGCAGCCGCATAAAATGGCACATGTAGACAGTTGCAGAACATCGACTTCTACTTTTATGAGCGTAAACAATTATAAAGACTCATTCGGTACCATCCTCACTGACCTAAACTCCAAGTATAGGTATATCAGAGTGTGGTTACAGACGGTACGTGCCACTTATAGTTTTGAAAACGCCGTTGATTAAATCTAGTAAATAAATTCGCGGTACGTCCCCCTTCTGAAAGGCTCATGCTAGACTTCTGGGGCTCATATTCTGCCAATCAATTGCGGGGCAGTCCATTACAGTACATGCTATTTTTGGTGTTTAAAAATCTCGCTTGTATACTTTAAGTACAGATAGACAAAACCATCAACCGGTAGAAGTATAATAGGCAAGTTGTTGTCAATCAGAGTCATTCCCTATTCAGACAACACCCATCCACCAATCCAACAAGTGGTTTAAAATTGTGGTATGTATCAGAATAATATTTTTATTTTCGGTTTGATTATGTTTTTGGCAAATTTTAACTAATAGCCAAATCAGGGATGAAGACTCTCCTCTCCAGCCCTTAAATTTTGCCATTCAGAATGGTACTCGTACTCAACACGAAACACTGAATGATTATCGAGGCCTACCAGTGTAGGAGTGGATTTATCCATACATTCATGTAATTTTTTTCCCACATTATTGATTATAATGATTTCGTCCGTTTTTATTTTCAAACCTCTACCCTTGGGTTCTTATGAAATTATATTTGATATAGTCTTCGATTGTGATTTACGCCATGAACTCGTCATCCGCAACCTAATCCATGGCTCAAACACCCTCGACTGTTTTTTTTTCTTTTTTTTTTATACATGCCCACATTATTTATATCCCACTTCAGTAGCACCGTACTGCTAAATGAAATGTCAATTTAGGACCAATTCAGCGGTAAGTAAATGCTGCCACACTGATCGAAACGCCTCATGGGCATTAAGTCTATAATTTCATTTGAGTTGGGCTGTCTTCATATTACATTCTGTTTTGGTAGAGTGACAGTCCCAGGATTACGATTTTCGCTCAGTTCCTTAGAGTAAAGCATTTAAACGCCTTAGTTTGTTGATATATCTCACAGGGAGGGGGTGCAAAAAGAAAAACATTAAAACCTCAATTTATTCTCAAGTGTTTCCGTCTCTTTAGAGTTGTTGTCCTCTTTATTCGTTTCGACAAAAAAAAAACAATATTGTTAAAAAAAATAAGGACATCAGTGAATCGAGTTTAAGGACTTCAGTCGACAAAGTACCGCACATATCCACCACTGCGAGTGCTTCGAGTGCTCTTATGCGGAATCAGGCGAACCGAGCTTAGCACGCTGAGGACGATATGATTATGGTGATGGCGATGACAATGATGATGATGATTATCTAAACCCACATCGGTGAGAGGCTCATACTTTCATATATTCTTCAGTAAAGGGAATTGCCTACGTATAGCTTTATTCGCTCTGTGTCTCCTAACGATCCGGTGACTTGCTGCAAGGCGTTTGCTTGACACAAATAGACATTTTTTGTGTTGTCCTTATGCTGCGCGCCTTTTCCCCACTTTCTCTACCTAACATTGGATTGGGGTTTTGGCAAACTGGGAGTCCTTCGATGACAGTATGGTGTCTGCATTTAAATTTTAATAGGATTAGAAGTACAAAATACTACTCTCGAAGCCATCAAATGACTTTAGGTTAGGGGGATGTTTGCATCCTTGAATTGGATTCTTTGTGGATGGCTTATTATAACACAAACGTACATAACAGTTAATAAAAGTGTGCGCCATTAAGGAGCGAAGGCAACTATAGTCTCATAACGCTGATTTGTTTTATTGACCATCAATTTAATTTGGGGTTCTAAATTAAGTGACGACAGGTGCCATAAACTGAAAGGGACGATAGGAGTTTTTATTAGGGAAAAAGACACAATTTAAACAATCGTAGAGTTTATTGTCATAAGCCTTGATTTAACTCAAACGATTGCCGTCAAAATAGGATATACGTTGTTCTTCGTTCGAAAACAAATCAACCCTTTTCGAATGAGAGGTATACGTATGCTAGTGTTGTTTTGTTTTTGTTTGTCGTGTCGGACGATCGCTGTCATCGAGAAAGTACTCTTAACATCGGCGACTCGGACAAAACGTCACGGTTGACGACAGATATAACTTCGAAGTAGTTAAAGGCTTTGTCTACCTTACCTAGGCTCTACAACTTCCTCGCAATTCGCAAAAAGACATTGGTGTAGAAATCAAACGAAGAATCACTCTTGCCAATCGCTGTTTCTTCGGGCTAAGAAGGCATCTAAGAAGTAAAGCCCTCTCTCGCAGAACCAAGGAGATATTAAGGTCTTAATCATGGTCCTGTTGTATGGTGCAGAAGCATGGACCTTATCGAAAGCTGATGAAAACCTCTTGGTACACTTAGAGAGAAAGATTCTTCGAGTGATTTTCGGTCCATATAGCGACGTTGACCTAGTCAAAAAGCTGGGGATGGCTGGGTCAAGTGAAGCGTATGTACAACAACGCGCCAGCCCGACGAGTTTTTGAGTCCACCCCTGAGGGACAACGAAACACAGGAAGACCCTACCTCAGGTGGCGCGCACAATTGGAGAGCGACCTCAACCAACTTGGTGTGCGTAACTGGAGGCAGCTAGCTAGGGACCGAGCTGGCTGGAGGGGCTTGTTGGTTGAGGCAGTGGTCCACCCCGGACTGTGAGTAAGTAAGTCGCACGATCGCAAAAGTATAAACATCTATCTGTAGCAAGGTATATGTGTATGTATATATTTTCACTTATAAAAATACATTTTGTCTAAAAACTATTTCCAAGGACGTGGCTATAAACGACATAGCCTATAGGTAGTAGTCTTAAGCAACATTTTAAAAAAAGGTTCATTGAAATCTGTCCAGTAATTTTCGAGTTTTTAGCTGACAACGAAAATTGCTACAGTTTTATTATATGTATAGATGTATAGATGTATAGATATTTTCCATGAAGTAAAATATGTTCTTAAATCAAGAGTTTTCAAGTTTTCTGATAGATTGAGCTGAAAACGGAAATCTCAAAATTACATTATATTGTTGTATTTTATTTTATTTAAAGTTTATTAAAACCAATTGAATTTTGTTCAAGAGTTTTACTTTCTCTTTACTTCACTTAACAATACGACAATACTTTACAAAGCCTTACTTTAGAACTGATTCGATAAATTACTAGTCGTGGGTGAATAGCTTGACACTCACACGTCATCTTTACAAAAAGATTATGTCAGAGAGAGAGAGCAGTCCTTAATTCCTAAAGAATTGCAACTGATTAACTTCATTCCTTAACACATATAGATAACTGCACAGTGCACAATACTGTATAGCTTTAAAATACTTACTCAGGTGGCGCTACAGTCCGGGATGGGCCTGGCTCTCTACCAACATGCCTCTTTAGTTCGACACACATTAATTGGCCAACAGTCTCTAGTTGCGCACTCCAAGTTGGTGTAGGTTTCCTTCCACTTGTGCGCACGGCGCGGCGGCGGGCGCACCACCTAAGGCGAGTTCATCCTCTACTGTGGTGGAAGCGAACACTACGGGCCGGAACATTGGTGTCCATTTGCTTTTCATGTCCTAGCTAACCATCGTAGTCGACGGATACGTATTTTTCGACAAGTTCGAAGTCGGTGTACGCAAACAGGACTGAATATCACTCGAAGAATTTTGCGTTGGAAAAGCCTTAAAATATGACCGATTCAAAAATCATTCGCCAGTTCCTAAGCTGCTACATTTTTCGCAAATTGAGATTGAGATTTGATTGCAACTGACATAATTGCAAAAATAGCTTATCTCCAAAGGTTGGTATACTTTACTTAGGTATATACAATATACCCCTTCACTTCATGGAGTTAACATCTAAGTGGGGGCTAACGAAACAAATTGATGCAGCCAAGCCGTCAAAGAAGGTGGTTCGTCTCGTCAGCCAGAGGTAGGTATATAAACGTACGTATTACGTATAAAAGGTCTTTCGGAACCTCGAAAACGGCACCGAATTCTTCGCTTATATGAAAATTAAGCTTTTTAGAGGGGTTATTAATTACTGCACTATATAAACTTTGCAAATATGTGGAAAGCCTTCTTGTTACCACCTTCAATGGCATCCGCTTAGGAGGGATACTGGGCAGTGGATACTCCCAATTCCCAGGCAGCGCATTGCACAGTGGATACCATTATAGATACAAAGGGAAGAATTGCAATAGAAAATTTTAAGGTTCTGCGGATAAAGAAAGGGAGGCTGAGTAGAGTATTCTAAAAATGTTGACTTCGTAACATAAATCTTATTATCTATATGTAACTGTCGTTATTAAAGTCACATTTACAATAACATACCTATACATTACTTAAGCTCTATTCATCAGAATTAAGTGCATATGTGGCTATAACAAATTGAGTGTACCCGCTTATTGTTGAACATTTTTTTGATATGAAATGAACTACAATAGCAACACCAAGCTTATACCTATAGTATGTTACTTTCCCGCCCCAAACCCAGTTCACCACCTACATTTAGCACGAATGAATGACATTAATTTAGTTCTCAGAAAGAGCACACTCAAGACTCAAATACCACATCCTCGCAGCATGCTTTCACATAAACACAAATATATTCCACAAGGAGAGATGTTTCGTTTAAATGAGAGATTTATACTCATGGCAGTTTCGAATGCGGTGTCTTGGCTACAACAGCATCCTTCTTATTTTCTTCCTCCTTCCAGAATATTTTCCAAGATGACAATCATCAAGGGAAAATAAAAGAAATCATAATAAACATAACAATAAAGGGGCATACATATACATATTCGTACACACACATAAGTGGCAATTCATAATAACTTTGCTGTCCTGCAATGATGCTACCCACTCCCCAGCTTCTTGCGTTTATGAATATCTATAACTGTGAAGGAGAGTGTAGGTGTAGTATACCCGTATGTCGGGCTGAATGTCCTGGGCAAAGTATTGCGAGCAATTGCAAATGAAGTCGTTTATAATGCGAAATGAAAGGATAATTGGTGAATTTTATGGTTAGTGGTATATGTGCATTTGCAAAGTTGTTTTCTTTGATCTGAGTTGCGGTCTTCTTTTGAGTCTAATTTGTCGCGATGATTCCTTTTATGGCATGTTGTCTCATCGTCACGAAAGTGTGCTGCAAAACCTAGGCCTAATTTATTTAATGCCATTCTGCATGGTACTTGGAGTTTTTATTGTGCGCGTAAAATGTTTTATTATGGAGATATGCTATTCTACGGATTATCTCAGGCGCGCTGAGAAAATTTGTAAACGTAATTAAATCCTTAATGCGGCAATTTATGAAAACATTTTATGGGAATATGTTTTGATTATGCGAGACAAAATTCAGGGTTACCGCATATACATTTATGTATGTACATTTATATGTATTGCTTTGATCTTAATGTGGTGGGGACTCGTTTTGTTGGAACGAGCTAATCGTAATCAAATAAAGTTTTATCTACCAACGTCTTAACCTTGAACTATGAAATGAGCGGACAAAATAATGCGCTCATTCTTGACGTGTAATGGTTTCACAATTTATGACGACTCTAATTGGTCATCTGGTCCATCACGATGAGACACTTAACTGCCGGTAACGATTTTTTTTGCCCACATGAAGGATACCGTCATATGGACTTAATTAATAATAATCCTTACATATAATAAAACTGTAGGCATTTTCTTTGTCAGCTAAAAACTCGAAAACTACTGGACAGATTTCGATGAAACTTTTTTTAAATGTTCCTTAAGACTGTGAGACTGCTATAGGCTATGTCGTTTATAGCCACGTCCTTAGGAACAGTTTTTTAGCCAAAATGTATTTTTTGAAGTGAAAATATATACATACACATATACCTTGCTACGAATGGATGTTTATACTTTTGCGATCGTCAAACAAACACATTCGATAAGGGTTGATTTGTTTTCGCAGTGAGTGCTATGGTCAGTTGTATATTATGTAGGTATGTATATTATGATTGTATGTCCGATTAAGGATGGGGATGGGGTGAGTCGTGCGTGCTGCAGAATGGCATGGGGTATATTAATAATCTCCATAAGAGAAGAGACGTATAATACAAAACAGGTTTCATTTCAGAATTTCATTCGATATGTGGTATGGTAATTGTGATGGGTTGGGGTAGGTAGTTGTTTGGATTCTATAGGAAGAGGGAAGCAAAGGAAAGGAAAGGAAATGCAGTATATTAAACAAGTAACAAGATCAATGAGAGGGAGGGCAATGCAGAGGGTGCACATTATATATCCAATGCATTACATCCAATATCGCATATCGTCACGCAACGCAGTAGGAATTTTATTCTGATATGACGTAACAGGGTAGGGTTGGGGTAGTTGTTTGGATTCCATAGTTCTACTTTGGGGTTGTTGTCGCACATCGAAAGCAATTTTTCTTAAACAGATAGGTACTGTGTATGAGTGACTTACTTCTGTCCAGCCAGTTTGTGAAATATACATATACGAGCGGGCAAGGCGAGCACGGGTCCAGCTAGTGTAACATCAATCCATTCCTAGTCTCTGGTCATTATTGTGTTATGAGCTTAAGTCAAAATGACAGGAGATAAGCGATGCTAACGTGCAGATGTCGCTGTAACTGATCTTGTTTTCGAAGTTCGAAACTTCGAAAGGAATCTTTCAGAGAAGATTTCCGGCTTTTATCTTTCTTTTACTTAAAAACTACCGAACGATAATGTTCTCGTCCTAATATATATATTAGAGTTTCATTACGTTTTTAAAATAATAGTATAGTGCTATAATAAAATTAAGTCTAAATTAAAATAATTATAAAGTATACCTATTATAAATACAAGTTCTATAAGAAAATTATTAATAGTACATATGGTGCAAATTTCTATTAGGAACATAACGCAGTCAGTAAGGGTAAGAATGTGATATATATAACATATATATATAAAGAGAACATTTTGTCGTATAAAACTGACACCAATTTGCATAATCATGCATTTCAACAGGTTCTCGTTGGCATTTTATGTCACGAAATTCATCTCCAGAGCGTGTTGAGGCTGAAGAGTTTGTCGTGATTCTCATCCACGAGGTGATTTTATAAAATTCAACTTTTTTTTGTTGCCCAAGCTGATCCCACCATTAATATCAGGCTGTGGTGCACATTGCATCGTTATAAAAAAAAAAATCACGCAAATCTCATCCAAATTCTTCAACACGTGGGGAAACTCGACAGCTTTCCAAAAACGACACCAAGATCGCTGAGCGCACATGCGCAGGAATAAATCCACGCATAGCCGCCAAAAACCAAGCCAGCCCAGTTAGTGAGATCTCCGCCGTCAGCTGCATAAGTCATTCATCGAATCCTGAATATCGCGCTGTATTCCTCGTATATAGTGCACGTGTGCAGTTTGTGATTTACATATACATATATGTATCATTATAAAAAAAAAAAAAAAAACAACATTACCTAAAAGTAAAGTTACCTAAATATACCTATTGCTAAATATTAATCAAAATCTAAAATTAACTACTTAAACATTCATAAATTACATATAAAATTGAAATAATTGCCTACCTATATTTTAACACATACCTACATATTTTGCTACTTAAACTACATTTTTTTCTATAAAATACTTAATTGCCTAATTTTGTTTACCTATAATTATACTAAAGTGTTACAAACAGTGAAATAGTGGTTAGATTTGTTTAATTAAATAATAACAGCGTCATCATCTTCAAAGCCGGATGTTCCTGACATGTCATGAAAATCTACGAGCAGAAATCACAGGTAACAAATAATCTTATCAGATACATTTAATATAATCACCACTATCACATTTCATATATAAACACTCAAAGCATTCTTGCATTTGCTATATATTTTAAATAATCTTTAATATCATTCATACATACATGCATACTATTTATATTTCAAAACAATAACATTAAATAATTTCATTCATTCTTATTATCACTTCATACATTCCCTAATTGTGTTAAAATCCCTGAAAAGCAATATAGAAGGTATATAATATATGATCCATATCGATCATAACATATGAATTAATCAATAAATTTTAATTTTATTTCAATTATACATATCAAATATCCCGAGTTTTGATTTGTGGTATATAACC
The DNA here is from genome assembly GCA_949372485.1 of Cheilosia soror. Taxonomy (NCBI): domain Eukaryota; kingdom Metazoa; phylum Arthropoda; class Insecta; order Diptera; family Syrphidae; genus Cheilosia; species Cheilosia soror. The sequence goes on along the minus strand of OX443562.1, from coordinate 69,320,662 downwards.
ACACATAGATATACATAATATCGTCCGCGACTATTACGTTTCGTCAACTATGGCAGCACTTGCTCTCATAGTCAAATTGATTTTTAACAGGGAAGTGGACATGTCTTGCTAATTTCCCCCCCCTCATCGGTCATCTTCGTCATTAACATCGTCCCCATCTACTCCTTCAGCATGTACCTACGAGTACGAGTAAGTAGTTTCAGCATGCGATATCACCAAGCATGCCAAAAACCTGTACGACACGCGCCCCCTCACAGCTTCGGTAATGAGTGCCCTAATGCACTTGCTATCAGGTAGCTGTTCCTTGTGACAAACCCCCCATTCCGATCAATGAAGATCTAGTGTCTGATATGACGTATGTGCAACAGTTCAATTTTCTCTTAAAACCATTTCAATCATATTCATTCTCGATCATCACCTCTCCCCACGACCCAACCCTGAGCAGCCGGAAGAGAATGTTAGAAAGGGAGCATTAGAGGTGGATTTGAATGGAATGTGCATCGTATAACACTTTTGACATAGAAGTGTAATATCATCTTTCGTTTTGCTTCCTTCAAATAAATAGCAGTTGTCGTATGGCCGCAGTGGCAGTAACATGCTCTGCCTACATATGCTACAGTTATTATGGCGCCCAAAATTTTCACGGGGTTATTTCAGCCCAAACCAAAAATTCTGATATGTGGAGCTATACAATTTTATTTTAATTATGTTATACAATCTAGCGAATCGTTCACATACGATCTTATGTGGTCATATGCACGCAACAATTTATATTTGATAATTTTTATTGGAATGTGTTTTGTTAAGCACTGCATAGTGAGTTAGAAGGCAAAGAAAATACTTTTATATACTTTTTTTTTTGCTATCCTTACGAATGCATTAGATGATGGTTAGACAATTTCAAGAAGTTTACGTTTCTTAACATTCCTATCACTCGTTTTATGTGGAAATTAGATTTTTATGAATAGGACATATCCATTTCGTATTTCTTTTCACATATTTCCAATAATCTGTTCAAAGAAAATGTTGATTGCATGTTAATTTTTGATTTTATTGTGTTAGTATGGGTTTTAGTAAACTGATGGAGTTGATACGATGATGAAGTATGATGGAGATGACCGAAGTAATGTATATGAGAAATTTTGAACAAACAACAGACCACATTTTTTTTTTTGATTTCATTAATTGAGAACAACAAATTTTTTTTATTGTAATTTTATGCTGTGAAACATTTTTTTTTTTTGCAATTTTTCACAAACCTTAATATCGATTATTATTTTTTTTGAAATGGAGTGCTTAGATTTTGTGTGTTTGGATCCAGATGAGATCAGATTTGAATGTCAGGTGAGAGGTCTTCCACTGGTAGGTACGGTTAGGCAGTTGGCTACGGAGCTAAAGAAAATTGTTGACGAGGAACAAAAAGGTATTCGACCTTTTAAACCCGTTGCCGTGAATAGTCCAAATTTGGAGATGGAGGCGTGCCAAGAGAAGTTCGATCGTCTGGAGTCGTTAGTTACTGAATGCATAAAATCTGCAAATCAAGAACGCGAGAAACAAGCTGTTTCTAAAGCAATTCATTTAAGAAATAGGCTTGAGATATTAGCAAACAGAGAACCGAATTTCAAACTTTCTATTGAAAATCTGAAAGCTAAGTTGGAACACTTAGTTGACAATATGCTGAGTGTTGATAATGGAGCTGGTCCAAGTTCACCTTTGCATTTTGTTGAGGTACAGGGCATTGAAGATCAACAACCAGTCCATCAACAACAGGTAAAGTCAGTAGTGTCCCAAAATATAGTAGGTACTCCTGTACAGGTTGCGAAAAGCAACAACCCTTCTGGTGTCTCATTGCATCAAACGTCAAGTAGTGCTCGGAGTGTCATCGGAGACCAATATTGTGGAGCCATTCCAAAACGTTCTTCGGGTGCTCGGCATTCCAAATTTAATCAGTTTAACGCGAATCGTCAACAGAATGGTAACATTGGCGCTGATCAAATGTCTCACAATCAGAGTTTTTCCATGAATGACATGAGCTATGCTTTGCCAAAAGCAATACCACCTATTCAGGCGCAGCAAAGACCAAATATATATAGGAACCAAACGCACCATGTAAATTTTCATCTTGAGAATTCTTTCGATCAGGATCAGCAAATAGGAAGAACAGAGCCTTTTCAATATAATAATGAATTTTCTAGTGATACTCCGGGTAGATTACGCAACGTAAGCAACTGGAAACTTCGTTATGAGGGTTCTCATAGTGGCCTTACTATTGAACAATTTATAATGAGAGTTGAAATTTTAGCCAGGGGTGAGGGGATTCCGTTAGATCAACTTTGTTTGTCTATGCATTTACTGCTATCAGGAAATGCCAACAACTGGTTCTGGATATATATTCAGAAAAATAGAACACCGAATTGGCAACATTTTCGTAGAGCCATTATCAGTGAGTTTCAGACTTACACCACAGATCAGGAAATCCGACGTCAGATTGAGAATAGGAAACAGAAGCCTAGAGAGTCCTTTGCAGAGTTTAAGCTTGCGATAGAAACGCTTGATTCGATTCTTCGAGTTCCTTATTCAGAAGCGGAGAAAGTCAGTATACTGAAGTCAAACATGCATCCTGCTTTACGCAAAAGACTTATACTCGAGCACATTGTGTCTGTGAGCGATCTGAAGGAGAAGTGTATGCTGATTGAAAAGGGCTTGAATGATATAGGTGAAACTCTCGATGACCAAGTATTCACGAGAAGAAGGCATGTGAATGAATTTTCCTATGGCTCAAATGCTGATGGTCTGACATTCTCTCCTGAGCAATCGATTTTTTATTCGGTCAATCAAACTGATCAAAATACTTTTGAAGTTGAAGAAAACAACTTCATGATATGTTGGAATTGTGAAGACATAGGGCATAGTTTTATCGATTGTCCGAAAGACCAACGAAATTTATTTTGTTACTGGTGTGGAGCCAAAAACGTCACCAAACCAAATTGCTTCCGGTGTAACAATTTAAACCGCAAGTCGGATGTTCGCAAAGAGAGGGGAGTGCGACATCCGAATACAGGTCAATCATATCCCCAAAACAGTGTACGTTTTCTACACAAACCGACCTCAAACAGAAATTGCACCACCCAGACAGAACAGTAACGTACTTTAAAGCACGTAAACATAATACCAGACAAGTCAAACAAACTAAACTCTTATCAGATGTTAGTGGTCGTCCTTTAGCCAATATCCAGCTTAAAAACAAATCCGTAACTGGCTTATTAGATAGCGGAGCCACTATTTCAGTTTTAGGAGAAGGGGCCATAGAACTTCTGAAAGAGCTTGAAATTCCATTCCTATCATTAAAATCAGATCTTTGTACAGCTGATGGATCGTCGCACAGCGTGATCGGATATGTGTACATACCTGTTACTTTTAATAATACTTCAAAAACAATAAAGTTCTTCATCTCACCTTCGCTTAAGAGGCTTGTAACTTTAGGCATAGACTTTTGGTTTGCATTTGGATTACACCCCACTTTTTTGGAAGAAATATCCACCCGTAATCCAGATGCAAATTCTCATTCTTTGTCTTTGGAACAACAAAAGATACTTGCTGAGTGCATTGCTATAATTCCATCGTTTGAGAAATTTGGCTTGGGACGAACATCTATAATAGAGCATGAGATAAATGTAGGGGATGCGAAACCTATCAAACAGCGGCATTTTGCGATTTCACCAGCTATGCAAAAACTGCTATATGCTGAAATTGATAGGATGCTCGATCTCGATGTAATCGAAAAAAGCCAGAGCAGTTGGTCGTCACCCGTGGTCATCGTGAAGAAGCCAAACGGAAAAACAAGGCTGTGCTTAGATGCCAGGAAGGTGAACGAGCACACTATTAAAGATGCTTATCCACTGCCTATTATAGATGGGATTCTAGCGAGGTTGAAGAAGGCCAAATTCATTACCGCACTCGATTTAAAAGACAGTTTTTGGCAAATTCCATTAAGTTCATCTGCAAAAGAGAAAACAGCTTTCCCGGTGCCTGGTCGTGGGTTATTTCAGTTCAAAGTAATGCCATTTGGATTGAAAAATGCTACGCAATCAATGTGCAAATTGATCGATCATGTTATACCCTACGAACTGCATCAGGATGTTTTCACTTATGTAGATGATCTTTTGATAATTTCCGAAACGTTTGACGAACACGCAGAGCTTTTGAAAAAAGTAGGTTCCTATTTAAAGCAAGCCAACTTAACCATCAATTTGGAGAAAAGCAAATTTTGTCAACGTGAGATACGCTACCTAGGGTATATAGTGGGTGTAGATGGTTTAAAGCCTGACCCCAAGAAGGTATCAGCTATAGCAGAATTTCCGCAGCCAAAAACCATCAAGCAATTGAGACGTTTTCTTGGCATGTGCCAGTGGTACATGCGGATGGTGCCAAACTTCGCTGCTATTGCTGCACCCCTTACTTCACTCACGGGCAAAAACGCTTTTCAGAAAGATTGGTCGGAAGAGGCTTTATCATCTTTCGAGAAGCTGAAAACAATGCTTACGACAGCTCCAATTTTGGCTGCACCAGACTTCGATAAACCGTTTCAAATACATTGTGATGCATCTACGGCAGGTGTTGGAGGCGCACTAATTCAGTTGGATGACAGTGGCAATGATCGCCCAGTAGCTTTTATGTCAAAGAAACTGAATACTGCGCAGAGCAACTATAGCATTACAGAATTGGAATGCTTAGCTGCTGTGCTTAGTGTTCAAAAGTTTCGACCGTATATAGAAGGTACTCGGTTTGTCATTGTCACTGATCATGCCAGCTTAAAATGGTTGATGTCTCAAAAAGACCTCAACGGTAGATTAGCCAGATGGTCACTCAAGTTGCAACCATTTGATTTTGAGATTTTGCATCGAAAAGGTAAGGACAACATTGTAGCAGATGCGTTATCGCGTGGTACGATAGAAGAGATTATCGGAACTGAAACAGGTTATCTAGACTGTGATTTTTCTGTGGATGAGGAATATCACAACCTATTAAAATCTATCGAGAAGACAGCTGATCGATATCCCGATTTGAAAATCCACAAGAACAAAATTTTCAAACGCGTTAAGTTTTGTGATTTTTCTGTTGTAGATGAGTCGGATTGTTGGCGTTTATGGTTACCAAAAATGTTTCGCCAGGCACTTATTCAAAATGAGCATGAGCCACCAAATTGCGCACATCCAGGGGTCAACAAACTTGTGGAGAAATTGAAACGTTTTTATTATTGGCCAAAGATGGTAGTGGATGTAACAAATTATGTCAACTCTTGTGAGAAGTGCAAAGTTTCCAAGATTCCTAATATGATATTGAGACCACCAATGATACCACGAGAACCACCCCTGCGTCCTTGGCAAGAATTGCATATAGATTTTGTCGGGCCATTCCCAAGGTCAAAGAAAGGTAACACACAGGCGCTTGTTGTTCTCGACAACTTTTCCAAATATCTTTTTGTAAAGCCACTTCGGAATGCCACCTCCAAACTTGCCATGCAAACGCTCATGGAAAATGTGTTTGATTTATTTGGTATTCCTGAGAAAATTGTATCGGATAATGGGTCTCAGTTTGTTTCACATGAATTTAAAAATTTCTTATCCGAACATGGTATCAAACATGTCTGTACCGGTATATATTCACCGCAAGCAAACGCTGCAGAGAGATCAAACAGGACCATTTTCACAGCCGTGAGGTTATATGTAGAAAGAGATCACCGCGATTGGGATGCTCATCTCGGATCAATATCGTGTGCGTTAAGAAATGTGGTGCATGAATCCACAGGATTTAGTCCATTTTATTTATTATTTGGTTTCCACATGGTCACACATGGAAACACATACGCGCTATTGAGAGAGTTTGAATCCTTGTCCGGTGAGCCTCCTGAGATCGGTGAAAGGCATGATAAACTAATCAAGATTAGGGAAAAAGCGTACGAATGTTTAAAGCTGGCACAGACAAAACATGCTAAAGCTTACAATCTGCGTTCGAAACCTGTAGACTTCGCGATTGGACAGATAGTTTATAGACGAAATTTTGTCAAGAGTAGTGCACCTGATAAGTATAACGCCAAGCTTGCACCTAAGTTCAGGAAATGTCGTATAAAGCGCAAAATCGGAAACTGCTTATATGATTTAGAAGACCTTAATGGTAAATATATTTGCAAAGCACATGCGAAGGACATTATTCCGTAGTCAAAGTTTGCCCGGTTTCTCAGTTGGTAGAGCATGAGATGTTCAGGGTGTGAGTCTGCCCCGCGTTGTTTTATATTGTTTGTTTTCACATGTAAATGGATTCGTCTTTCAAACATAACGCATTCGAACATCGCATTCGTTCTGCTTGCTTTGTAACATCAATCCATTCCTAGTCTCTGGTCATTATTGTGTTATGAGCTTAAGTCAAAATGACAGGAGATAAGCGATGCTAACGTGCAGATGTCGCTGTAACTGATCTTGTTTTCGAAGTTCGAAACTTCGAAAGGAATCTTTCAGAGAAGATTTCCGGCTTTTATCTTTCTTTTACTTAAAAACTACCGAACGATAATGTTCTCGTCCTAATATATATATTAGAGTTTCATTACGTTTTTAAAATAATAGTATAGTGCTATAATAAAATTAAGTCTAAATTAAAATAATTATAAAGTATACCTATTATAAATACAAGTTCTATAAGAAAATTATTAATAGTACATATGGTGCAAATTTCTATTAGGAACATAACGCAGTCAGTAAGGGTAAGAATGTGATATATATAACATATATATATAAAGAGAACATTTTGTCGTATAAAACTGACACCAATTTGCATAATCATGCATTTCAACAGGTTCTCGTTGGCATTTTATGTCACGAAATTCATCTCCAGAGCGTGTTGAGGCTGAAGAGTTTGTCGTGATTCTCATCCACGAGGTGATTTTATAAAATTCAACTTTTTTTTGTTGCCCAAGCTGATCCCACCATTAATATCAGGCTGTGGTGCACATTGCATCGTTATAAAAAAAAAAATCACGCAAATCTCATCCAAATTCTTCAACACGTGGGGAAACTCGACAGCTTTCCAAAAACGACACCAAGATCGCTGAGCGCACATGCGCAGGAATAAATCCACGCATAGCCGCCAAAAACCAAGCCAGCCCAGTTAGTGAGATCTCCGCCGTCAGCTGCATAAGTCATTCATCGAATCCTGAATATCGCGCTGTATTCCTCGTATATAGTGCACGTGTGCAGTTTGTGATTTACATATACATATATGTATCATTATAAAAAAAAAAAAAAAAACAACATTACCTAAAAGTAAAGTTACCTAAATATACCTATTGCTAAATATTAATCAAAATCTAAAATTAACTACTTAAACATTCATAAATTACATATAAAATTGAAATAATTGCCTACCTATATTTTAACACATACCTACATATTTTGCTACTTAAACTACATTTTTTTCTATAAAATACTTAATTGCCTAATTTTGTTTACCTATAATTATACTAAAGTGTTACAAACAGTGAAATAGTGGTTAGATTTGTTTAATTAAATAATAACAGCGTCATCATCTTCAAAGCCGGATGTTCCTGACATGTCATGAAAATCTACGAGCAGAAATCACAGGTAACAAATAATCTTATCAGATACATTTAATATAATCACCACTATCACATTTCATATATAAACACTCAAAGCATTCTTGCATTTGCTATATATTTTAAATAATCTTTAATATCATTCATACATACATGCATACTATTTATATTTCAAAACAATAACATTAAATAATTTCATTCATTCTTATTATCACTTCATACATTCCCTAATTGTGTTAAAATCCCTGAAAAGCAATATAGAAGGTATATAATATATGATCCATATCGATCATAACATATGAATTAATCAATAAATTTTAATTTTATTTCAATTATACATATCAAATATCCCGAGTTTTGATTTGTGGTATATAACCACACATAGATATACATAATATCGTCCGCGACTATTACGTTTCGTCAACTATGGCAGCACTTGCTCTCATAGTCAAATTGATTTTTAACAGGGAAGTGGACATGTCTTGCTAATTTCCCCCCCCTCATCGGTCATCTTCGTCATTAACATCGTCCCCATCTACTCCTTCAGCATGTACCTACGAGTACGAGTAAGTAGTTTCAGCATGCGATATCACCAAGCATGCCAAAAACCTGTACGACACGCGCCCCCTCACAGCTTCGGTAATGAGTGCCCTAATGCACTTGCTATCAGGTAGCTGTTCCTTGTGACAAACCCCCCATTCCGATCAATGAAGATCTAGTGTCTGATATGACGTATGTGCAACAGTTCAATTTTCTCTTAAAACCATTTCAATCATATTCATTCTCGATCATCACCTCTCCCCACGACCCAACCCTGAGCAGCCGGAAGAGAATGTTAGAAAGGGAGCATTAGAGGTGGATTTGAATGGAATGTGCATCGTATAACACTTTTGACATAGAAGTGTAATATCATCTTTCGTTTTGCTTCCTTCAAATAAATAGCAGTTGTCGTATGGCCGCAGTGGCAGTAACATGCTCTGCCTACATATGCTACACTAGTCTATAATAAAACTGTAGGCGAATTTTTTTTTGTCACTAAAAAACGCGAAAACTACTGGACAGATTTCAATGAAACTTTTTTTCAAATGTTTCTTAAGACTATGAGACTGCTATAGGCTATTTCGTTTAAAGCCACGTCCTTTGGAACAGTTTTTGACATTATTTGAGGTGATATTATATACCTACATATATCTACATACACCTTGCTACAAATGGATGTTTATACGTTTGCGATCGTGCCATACGACAAACAAAAACAAAACCACACTAGCATTCGAAAATGGTTGATTTGTTTTCGCATTGGGTGCTGGGCTCAGTTGTTTTAAATGTAATATGTATCTACATATATATTTTGATAGTAGGTATGCCCGATGCCGAATGGGGTGCGTGCTGCAATATGGCATGGGGTTGGGCCGGGCGTTGGGGTATATTAATATTCTTCATTAAGAGAAGCGACGTACAATACAAAACAGGTTTCATTTAAAGGTGCAAGTACACGATATGTAGCACGCCTCATATATATGTGGCTCTGACGTCAACAGAGAGTGCACAAAGAGAGCTTGTGCACGTCATGTGTGCATTGGGACCATTCGCTGTGCTACATATATAAGTTAACATCAACACGAGCAACGGAAATGCTGACAAAGCGTCTGCCTCGATACAGCGAATTTCCACAGAAATTCATGTTGCAATTCAATTCAATACCTTAGGAATGCAAAGTACCGAGGTAAAATCGAATATAAAATTATTGATTGTAGTTAGTTAAGAAGTAAACTCAATAAAGGTCAGAGCAAACTGCTCTAGAAAAGATTTTTTTTATTAATTATTTCGGTGTAGTGATTAACTGGCGCCCATTGTGTGGCTTTCGAACTTACACGTTCAACATTAATTCGCAACTTCAGGAAAAGAGTTCCATCAGTAGTCCAATAACCAAGGATAAAAAGGAACAGAAAAGAGGTCCCCCAGTAGCCCGATAACCAAGGACAAAAAGGAGCAACTATAAAGCTGCAGCCGCCTGAATAGGAATAGAAGAACCACCAAAACAAAAAATATCGTTAATCAACACATGGAGCAACACTTCATACTATTATTGTAAGTCTAGCTCTAAGAAGTGAATCAATTTTTGAAATAATAAGAGAAATAATAAGAGTAAACAAGTGAAGTTAAATCCTAAAAGCACAACTTAAAAACCGTGTAAAGAAACCTATTGATTAATTAATTGATTTTATTTAACAAAACATTATTCAAACAAGTTTATTACATTAGAACTAAGATAACATCTGAAGAAATCGTTCCTCTTTCTTTGCCGTTATCTATTTCCATCCGTGCTCTTGCTTTTATTTCAAATTAGATACTTTGAAACGTTTCAGCCAATATGGCAAATCAAAATAACCTTATTAGGCCAGCACGCCTGGAACACGTCGCAGATCCACCTATCCCTGGCCCTGCTCCCCAACCTGCCCCCCAACTTGCTCAAGGTATTAATCCTAACGATTTAGTTCAACTAATCACCAGATTAGTAGCAGAAACGCTACAAATACAAGGAAGACAAATATTTAATTCGATAATGAATCCCGCGGCCGACATCAATAACGAAGTCGACCAACCCATCAACTTAGTTGATAATAATTTAGCCGACCTTGACAAAATACCAGACGTAGTTAAAAGTCTACGAGAATTCTCTGGGCAAGCTCATGAATTCAATTCATGGAAGAAGAGTGTTGAGAGAATAATCCAAATTTATGATCACGTTAGGGGTACTCCCAAGTACTATGGCATTTTGTCTGTAATTCGCAACAAAATCGTAGGACATGCCGACGTCGTGCTAGAGTCGTACAACACGCCTCTTAACTGGGAGAAAATCTCGAAATGCCTTACTCTTCACTATGCGGATAAAAGGGACTTAGGAACCCTTGAATATCAAATGACAACGCTAGTGCAAGGCAATAGCACGATTTCTGAATTCTATCAGATCGTCTATCACCACTTGTCATTAATCCTAAACAAACTGGGATCAATGGAAATGAGTCAAGATGCTATGAACAACATGACTCAATGCTACCGTGACAAGGCCCTCGATACCTTCGTCAGGGGTTTGAAAGGAGATCTGCCTCGCCTGCTTAGCATACGTGAACCAGCAGACCTTCCACAGGCCCTGCATTTGTGTTTGAAACTACAAAACGTAGACTTTCGCGCCCAGTACGCAAACAATTCCCACAGTTCTCCCAGATCGTCTCAACAAGCACCTCCAGTTCCCGCTAAAAGGAACAGTCCTCCAGGACCTGCACCAGCCCCAGCTCCTAGACACAATTTCTATCCCCACTTACTGCACAACCCTCGTGCTCCACAACAACCTCAACTCTATAGAGATGTCCAATACCAACCTAGGTACCAACAACAAAGAATACCACCAAATCAACGACCTCTCCCACCGAAACCAATGTCCATTGACTACTCCCTGAGGACTCAGAAAGTAGACTATCAAAATAGACCAAGGAATCAACAATTCATACAAAAACGACAACATTCGCAGCAAATACACCAACCACAAAAGATGCAGCGAATCCATCACACAGCTCAACTCGGTGACGAAGAAAAATCCATGGAAGACTACGAGACAGAAATTGCAGAGGAAGACCAAAATTATGACGAATCACTAGAAGAATACACTGAACAGAGTGGAGGAGAAAACTTTGACCAACACGAAGAACTGGATGACATCTATTTTTTAGACTAACGCCCTCTTCACTTCCTTATTTCGAACACATTTCTAGAAGTGGAGAGACCCTGAAGTTTCTTGTTGACACAGGTTCCAACAAGAATTACGTTCAACCACGTCACATAAAGAATCCCCTACTAAATGCTAAACCCTTCTACGCTCACTCCGTGGGGGGAAATATTAAAATAACCCATCATGCACTTATTCAACTTTTTGGCCCCCAAACTGACAAAATTACATTTTTTATTCTCCCTAGTCTTATTTCATTTGATGGTATCATAGGACATGACACACTAAAACATTTGAATGCTATCATTAACACAAGTAGAAACCATATGTCTATTCACCCTGGTTTCTCTCATCCAAGAATTTCCATTCCGCTCAAACAACATCAATCACAATTTGTCAATAACATAAATATTAGAACCGACCACATGACTAAAGAACAACATTCCGAACTTATTAAAATTATTCATAAATGCCCCAATCTCTTTTCGGAACCAAACGAAAAGTTAACCTATACCACCATGGTCAAAGGAGAAATTCGAACCACAACTCGAGACCCCGTGTACTCGAAATCATATCCTTACCCCATGGCACTTAAAAATGAAGTCGAAAAAGAAATACGGAAACTATTAGAAGACGGTATCATAAGACCATCAAGATCTCCCTACAATTCTCCTGTTTGGGTTGTCCCCAAAAAAATGGATGCTTCAGGAGAAAAGAAGTTTCGAATGGTAATTGATTACCGTAAGCTAAACGCTATAACTATCGCCGACAAGTATCCAATCCCTGAAATATACGAAATCCTTGCAAACCTTAGTAAAAATCAATGGTTTTCCATAGTGGACCTAAAAAGTGGTTTCCATCAGATCCCACTTAAGGATTCTGATATAGAAAAAACTGCCTTTTCGGTAAATAATGGCAAGTTCGAATTTACTCGTCTTCCATTTGGGCTAAAGAACGCCCCCTCCATTTTCCAGAGAACGCTAGATGACATTCTAAGAGACCTCATTGGAAAATGTTGCTATGTTTACATTGATGACATTGTCATCTTTGGGAAAGACGAAACCGAACATTTCTCAAATCTGGAAAAAGTATTTCACACCTTAGAAAAAGCAAATATGAAAATTCAGCTCGATAAATGCGAATTTTTCCAGAAAGAAGTAGAATTTTTAGGGTTTATTATTGGAAGATTCGGAATAAAAACCAATCCAAAAAAGGTACAAGCTATAGTTGATCGACCTATTCCTGAAAACCTAAAAGAACTTCGATCCTTTCTCGGAATGTCAGGGTATTACCGCCGCTTTATACGAGATTACTCAAAGTTGGCAAAACCACTGACATCCCTTTTAAGAGGGGAAGATGGACATGTGTCCGCAAATATGTCAAAGAAAAAACTTATTCAGTTGAATCAAGATGCCATCGAAGCATTCCACAAATTAAAAAACTCTCTCGCCTCCGAAGAAGTTATTCTTCAATATCCAGACTTTGACAAAAGCTTTCAATTAACAACTGACGCTTCCGACTACGCCATTGGAGCAGTCCTCTCACAGGATGATAAGCCAATCACATTTCTCTCCAGAACCTTAAGCAAAACAGAAGAAGGTTATGCCACGAACGAAAAAGAAATGCTGGCGATTATTTGGTCCCTCAATTCTTTGAGAAACTTCCTTTACGGATCCCGGAAAGTCAACATTTTCACAGACCACCAACCACTTACCTATGCTCTAAGTAACAAAAATACAAACTCCAAAATGAAAAGGTGGAAAGCCATATTGGAGGAGTATAATTATGAGCTAAAATATAAACCAGGTAAGGAAAATGTGGTTGCTGACTCTCTCTCGAGACCCCCAAAAACTGAAATACACTCAATGACCCCTACAGAACACAGTGCTGACAGTTCAGCGCAAAACCTAATTCCATCTGTAGAAATCCCTATAAACGTTTTTCGAAATCAACTTTTACTCAAGATAGGAAATGAAAATAGCTATCAAATCCAGAACCCCTTTGACAACTATACAAGACATATTCTGATACGCCAAGACTACTCAACAAACGACATCATTAACATTTTCAAGAGATACCTTAATCCAAATACTATTAACGGACTTCTAACAGACGAAATGACGATGGGACGAGTACAAGAAATTTATCCGTTACATTTTAAAGATTATCGTATTCGATTCACCCAAAAATTTGTTGAAGACATAACCGGCCAAATAGAGCAAGAAGAAAAAATTCTGAAGATACATCGAAGAGCACATCGTAACGCCGAAGAAAACAGGATTCAACTGTTGGAAAACTATTACTTCCCTAAAATGTCCTCAAAAATTAGAACACTAGTTAACCGATGCGTAACATGCAAGGAGAATAAATATGACAGGCATCCTAACAAACCACATTTGAATCACACACCGATCCCTAGCTATCCTGGTAACATCCTCCATATAGACATATTTTCTACGGAAAAATACCTCGTGTTGACCGCCGTCGATAAGTTCACGAAATTCGCACAGGCTAAAATAATATCATCCCGTTCAATCGAAGATATCAAGGAACCTTTACGTGATATCTTGTTCTACTTTTGTGTCCCCGAAGTCGTTGTTATAGACAACGAAAAGGCTCTTAACTCAGCCTCGATAACCTCAATGTTAGAAGATGACCTCCAAATCAAAATTTTCAAAACACCACCATACAAAAGTGAAGTGAACGGCCAAGTCGAACGCTTTCACTCCACCCTATCTGAGATTATGAGATGTCTCAAATCGGAAGGACCTTCACGGTCTTTCAAAGAACTGTTACAGCGAGCCGTTAACGAGTACAATTTTACTATCCATTCAACTACAGGTAAAAAGCCCATAGAACTTTACTATGGGCGAATACCCAGACTAAACCCGGAACAATTTGAAAAGACACGTTTAATTAACATCGAGAAAATTAAAGCAAAACAGGAAAAAGATATTAAATATCATAATAAAAAAAGAAAACCGCAGAAGGACTATCAGATAGGACAGGTCATTTATGTAAAAAACAACAAACGGTTAGGTTCAAAATTAACAAATAGGTATAGACAAGAAATCATTAAGGAAAATAGAAACTCTACAATAGTAACAGAATCCGGAAAAATAGTCCATAAAAGTAATATAAGAAACTAATTCTCTTTCAGATGCACCATCTATTTTGGTCGAGCGGAGATCCAGATCATGGATTTCTCAAACTCCCAAATTGTCTCCCTACATACAGGGCAAACAAAAATTCAAGATGGACATTTCAAGTTAATACATAGCATTAATCTTAAACAATATGAGCAATTCCTTTCCGACATATCACCAGTCCTTAATCTCGAAACAACCCAAAGTCAAATCCTTTTTCCCTTAATATCACATGAAATTCAACAAATCCGTAATCTTTTACATAACTTACAACCCAGAATAGCGAAACGTTCTCTAGACTTTATAGGCAAAGGTTGGAAATGGATTGCTGGCAACCCAGACCACGATGACTTTGTTACAATAAAAGAAAAAATTACAGATGTTCTAAAAAACAACAATAAACAGGTTATTATTAATGAATTGTATAACGAACGAATAAACAATATTACGAGAATCCAGAATGAAATCCAAAACTTACTTAAAAATAATAATAAAATAAATTATGAAATTATATCAAATCTCAAATATAAAATCAAAATTGTAAAAGAAGAACTAGAGAATATTAACTATGCCATTCATTGGGCTAAACTAGGTACAATAAACTCTTTTATATTGTCAAAAAATGAAATAGAATTAGCCACCAAAGTATTTAATGAACAAAAATTACCCTACACAACAATAGAAGAAGCCCTAGACTTTGCAGATATAAAAGTTTTAAGCAATAGTACGTCAATCCTCTACATAATAAACATTCCCTTAACAACGAATGAAATTTACGAAAATTTGTTAATAAAGCCAATTAAAAAGAAAAACATTGTAACAGAAACATTGTACGAGGTAATTTTAAGAAATAATGAAAAATTATATGGAACAACAAACAAATGTAAAACTTTTAACAATCTATCCATTTGTAACTCAAAAAATATTGTCAATATTACAAACGATACTTGCATTCCTAATTTATTAAAAAGTCTACCAGCTACTTGCAACAAAATAAATAATCATCATATTCCGACCATAGATGAAATATCAACGGGCATAATGCTATTGAACCAATTCATCGGCACCCTTGAATTTGATAACACAACACACAACCTAAATGGAACATTCTTGGTAAAATTCCATAACATGACCATCACTTTGAACGGAATCCAATACATCTCCAAAGAAGCCTCAATGATTAAACCACTTCCGGCAATATTGCAAACCAGTCCCAAGGAAAACGAATACCGTGAATTACTCTCACTAGAAATGATGAAGGATCTCCATATTAACAATACCAATAAGATCCACCTTCTACAAACAGAAAACGATAATCAACGAGTAACAACATATTCCCTCATCTCCGTACTAGGACTACTTATTACAATAGCGATCATATGCAAAATCTTGCCAAGAAGAAACAACACAGAAATCATAATTGAACAACCGACAACAAAGACGAATGGACCAGTAACAATCATCGATAGACTTTCCGTTCCTGAGGTCAACTATCTCCAATATCCAAGCAGCCCAAAGTTCAACAACCTACCATACTTCTGACGACCGATGACGATCGTTTTTTAGAGGGGAAGAGTTAACATCAACACGAGCAACGGAAATGCTGACAAAGCGTCTGCCTCGATACAGCGAATTTCCACAGAAATTCATGTTGCAATTCAATTCAATACCTTAGGAATGCAAAGTACCGAGGTAAAATCGAATATAAAATTATTGATTGTAGTTAGTTAAGAAGTAAACTCAATAAAGGTCAGAGCAAACTGCTCTAGAAAAGATTTTTTTTATTAATTATTTCGGTGTAGTGATTAACTTATATGAGGCGTGCTACATATCGTGTAGTGGCACTTTAAGAATTTCATTCTGATATGTGGTATAGTAACAGTGTAGGGTTGGGGTAGGTAGTTTTTTTTGGATTCCATAGGAAGGAATGACCAAAGGAAAGGAGACGCGATATTATAAACAAGAAATTGTGCGTTTGAATGGCAATCCGATACATTTCTTTGCAGATGATTGTGTGGTCAAGGTTTTACAAGGATTATGGATATGATATGGTTTATCATAGACACATTATTACTAGATAGTGAGTGCATTTCGTACCCCAACCTGAAACAGCGTATAACTAACAATTTTACTAATAGATGGCGTTCCAATGCAGTTGGTCAACTTATAAACCTTTTTTGTGCTTCCATTTGTATCTATGGTGTGTGCAAGATACACAAACTTGTTGCAGAGAATGGAGGATGAAAAATAACAAATGAAATCGATGATGGAGATCGAGTACTTTTTGCATGATTTGCATGATATATAGAAAATAAACAACAAAAATTTCTCAACAGAAATTGTTAGGCGAAACCCAATTAGATAGAATCATTGCTACTCCACGGCTACGCTTTTCATTCCAGCTTTTGAATAATTATAATGTACTTCGCGATAGTCAAGAGATACTAGAACTATACCCTATACTTGGCAGCCACAGCCTGAGTAGATTTTTTAGGGTCTGAAGAGTATCTAATGAGCCATCTAGTTACTTCAACAAAATACAAAATAAGTGGTCCTGCAGTGAGCTATATACCATACCAGTGGAGACAGCCGAAGTTATATTAATTTCAAAAATTGGGTCCCAAGTCTATCGAAGTTAATATAGACCGATCAGCCTGACATCGTTCCTTCTCAGGACCACGAAAGTCTTTGCCTAAAGACTACCTACACAGAGGTAGGTACAATTCACAAGGAAAAGAAAACTTGAACGGCTCAGTCCAATAAGGCTATTGGATATAATACTGACACCAGTCAAAGAAGTTACATAACTATGTGAGGCTAAATTTAGACAGAAAACTCATTAGGAAAAAAACACACAGAAATAGCTACGGGAGCAGTGAGAACTTGTCCAACTGCAGCCATGGAGGTGTTACTAAAACTAACCCGTCTATACACAATGCGGTTAAAGAAAGTAGGTACAAGTTAAACGATTTTAAAAATGGCTAAAGAAACTAAGCTAAGCTGAGCACTAAAGAGAATTGGTGGAATGAAAAGTGCTTCACAGATGGATCAAGGACTAATGAGGAAACCTTAAGCTGAACTCTATACCACAGATAGATGGTTCCAAATAGCAAATATCAGATACAGCCCAGTTGCTATCATGGTGCCTATCATGAATCCTATATCATAAAGTTTAAGCATGTGTGGGGATTTATTCAATGATATTCCTCTTTTCTCCTGTTTTTCTCTAAGAAGCCGGATGGTCTAACTGATTCCAAGACTGCCCTTTGGCTGCTTCAACTGCTGCTTTTGTGACCACACTCCGGAAACCATCTCATGCAGCAGAGGCAATGACTAGGTATACTGAAAACAATCGTCACTCTCTCCAGGTGGTTTTCAGTTGAGCCCCTCTCATCACCCGAAATTAACAAGCCATCAGTGACTTCTGCTGAAGACTTCAATGGTACCATTTTGTTTTTATAAATGGCCTTGTGTAATGATTTTGTGACCTTCAACTCTTATCGTAGAACCTAGTTACTATGGCCAAAATGCGGTTCGCGTTACTTTTGCTAATATAAACAGATCTAGTTAGATGAACTCTGTAATCTACCATCGCAGAAACTACGTGCCAGAGGGGCATCCATCAGTAAAAGTATATCCACACTACGTAGAATGCCTGGCCTACCACAACGAAAATCAACAATGCACACAAGAGGTAAATATGTACCTTACAAACACTACCATTGAGAGTCAGCTTAAGTTTAAGCGCTGTGCAAACAAATCCGCATGTAATTGGCAATATGTTAGCCCATTCAACTCATTCAAATTCACTGCAATCCTAATCAACATCCAATAGCACAGGTAAGTGTCGGTAATTGCATATACTGCAGGTGCAGCGCAAGAATTCCCAGCTTCCTCCAATTACACACACCAACGATGCTGCAGATTATAGTTATTGACTTCCTTTCCATAGCCAATTCATTTCCTCATAATTAGCTGGCGCAATCAAAATCGAAGTTGCTGAACGCATACATACCATACCTGCGCCAAATTGAAGGTTATGCACAGCTTCGACTTTGGGCGTTCACCTAAAGGTCCCATCGAGTGAGCAAAACTATTTACGGTTAGCAGCGATCGAAGCGTTCACCTTCCGTTGCATAAATCCAATAATGCGCGCACTTCAAATGCAGCGAAAGTCTATTCCCTGGACTTTCCAAATCCAAACATTCACTGGCTGCGCTACATCGCGCAACTAAATCTTCCGAATTTGTTCAGCACTCGGTGCGGCGCGTACAGAGGGGATTCCCAATTCACTTTCATTCATACAACTGCACAAGTACTGGCACAGATGCTGCAGCTTTCGTTACTTTGGATTTAGTTCACGTTGGGCGAGCCACAATATCTCCAGGGGGACATGTCATATAAATGCGCGACTCCAGCATTGGAGAACAATACAACAGCTAGGACCGCTATCGAGCAATCATCCACGTCACGAATATGGTAAATCTATTTCACTCTGGTGCAGCCATGAATATCGTAAGTTAGAAAAGTGTCTTTATACATTACATTACCGAGATTAATACGTATTTGTGGTATCCCGCAGGATACGAGAATGGTGATGCTTTTGATTTTAGCATCGCAGCTGGGAATAATTTTAGCAGAGAACTATTCTGCGGCAATGGTCACTGCAGTTGAAGCGAGCAACAGTCGCTATGCATCCACAAAGGATATTGCCGCTGAATATCTGAAGGGACGCTCCAGTAGTATTGGTGCGAATGACTTTGGCACCCATCAGCAGGAATACAAAACTGAATACGGCAACACCCAGGACCGGTACGGAAGCAACGATGACGTCGGTGGTGGCAATGATGAACAACAAAGCCACATTTCCGCTGGATACCACCATCCTCAACCGGGTATATATCATCAGTCCGCAGCTTCGGGGAATGCATATGAAGTTCATCATCAAAGCGGCATTGATCAGTTTGTGGAAAATAATTTCTCGCATCAATACGAAGAGGAATCCGGTGGTGGTACAGCTGCTACTGGTGGCAGTGATGGCTATCACCCGGCAAGTGAATATGAAGGACAATCCTCTGATTATCATCAGAGTGATGGTGGTTTCAGCGCTTCCCAGCATCAGCACACAGATGTGATTAACTACGTGCCATATCCCGTTGTGAAAAAACTGCATGTTCCCTATTCGAAAGCAGTGCAAATTCCAATTTCGCATGCGGTCATCATACCGGTGCGCAAGCCGGTGCCCATACATATTCCGATTACGAAACAAATTCAAGTGCCTGTGGAAAAGGAGCTTAAAGTTCCCGTGGAGCGTTTGGTTCCGTATCCAGTAGAAAGAGCAGTACCGGTGCCAGTGGAGAAACATGTTCCTTATACAGTTGTGCGATATATGCCGGTGAAGGTGTCCAAGCCCTATGCCGTGAAGGTGCCCGTCGTGAAGACGGTAGTGCACAAGATAAAACAGTTTTGGTAGTGGGCTTAAACGAAATTTAGCTCATTAAGGATCTATAGTGAATAAAATTGTCGTTACAAAAATCGATTGTGTAGTCGTTTTTATTTATTGGTATGAGTATGTATATGACACAACAAAATTTATGTAAATCTATGCGAATAATTTTTTTTTTATTTTTGAGAAACTATAGATATTCATGCCCTGTCTTGGCCATCATTGAGTGGCATAAGTGTGAATTGCCAACGATATCCAGTAGTTTATTGATAGAGGCGCTAGCGCGACAAGTTCTATATCATATGCTTGCTCTACCTCATCCTAGTGCAAATAGATTTTTTTATGTTCTGATTCTAATTCGCCAAAGCGATAAAGTGTATGTCGACCTGAAAGATATATTCTGCTTGAAGTGCCAGAATTTAAACTCTTCTGAACTATAGGCTTAAACTGCAGTTATGTCTATATCTGTACTAGACTATGTAATTGTAAAGTGTGGGCCAGCACTTAGCGATACCGAAATATCGCTTTCCGAAACGGTTTTCGCCATATACTGTGCAAGTGTAAATAATAGAGGAAACTCACACTACCAACACAATTCACCACGCGGCATTACAACTGCCGATCAATCCATCATTGCCGAGACACACACACACAGAGCAATTGTTACCCACACCTCAGCGACGAAACTCACCATACGCAGCAATTCACCCCATATCGCCCCACCGCAGCGCAGTGCCAAACTACCACACCAACAGAGCTATCACCACACCACCCACACCAGCCACCAGCGACGCAACTCGCCACCCTCCCACACCACCGCAAGTCACCGTACCACGTCACCGCAGTACCAACCTACCACACCAACGCGCTGCCAACCTACCACACACTAGCAATGCCCGATCTAAACGACAGCCAGCAGATCAGCCAAGTGGTGGCCACCGGACCAGACATACGGAAGTCCTGGTTAGTCGTAGCAGTAGTCGTAGAGGAGAATAATGAACTTAGCATGCCCCACAGCCAAATAAGTCAGCATGCAACAACAACGCCAACAATTAACACATCAACAATAGCAACCGCAGCAGCATCAGGGACAACGACAAAAACAACCGCAACAGCAGAGACGACCACCTAGAGCTAGGAGTATAAAAGCCAGAGCCGCCTTAGATCGGGGAGTCAGTCGCCAGAGCTCCGCCAAACAAGCACGTCCTACTAAGTTAAGTTAGAATTAGATAAGCTAGAATTATAGAGAAGTTGAAGTTAATAAAAGCTAGTTTGAATTGTATAAGTTAAGTTGCGCGTTTTCCTTTTCCTGGTCAATTCTTCGGTTTCACAAGTGTCGGTTTGATTTCTCCCCCGCTCTTAGGTTCTAGGACCCTGACATTCATCGAAACTGAACGCGACCTTCAACAGCGTGATCGTAAATTGCAGAAAACTGCAAGCTGCAACAACTATATAAAAACCGAGAAGAGCAGAAAGATGAGACGTTCTGCTATCCTCAGTCACGACAGAACTCGCAAACTTGGCGGCGGCGATGGTGTCCTTTGACAACAATTAAAATAAAAGTTTTAAGTAGAAATAATAAAATTGAATTGTGATATTAAGTCAAGCGTGTCTTTTAATATTGTGCGTGGGACTCATGACCCACATTATACCGTTTGGAAACAAAGTCGTTTAAGGTATTACAGCATGCCGGATGCCGGACAAATATTATGGAATGTAAGGCTCTATTCGGATAGGAGGAGGTGGGACTGCATAGCCACTATTTCGAAAACGTTTCGGTGTTAAGCATAATCTTCTGGAACTTTTTTTGTTAGGTTAGGTTAGGTTAGGTTAAAAAGGGGTATGAGATGTTTCATACGGCACTAGGCACCATAAGGGCCCATCGCGATCCTTAGGGGGAACCAATTGCAGTGACCTACAATGGAAAAACAACTATAAACATTTGCCCTTGAGAAAGACCCAATTACCCTGCAAAAACTAAGTAGCCCCTTATACATAGTTGGTATTGTCTACCTCCTCTAAATGTTGGAGGAAGTACCTGCCCAGAAATTTCTTCTACTGCGACTTTTTTTGTTACTTTTGTTGTCACTTCCTTCAACTTGTCACATTCAGAAATCTTAATAAAATAAAAAAATATTTAAATCGGTTTTAGGCAATGGTTGGTTGATTATTTTAAGGGCCCGGCCCTTAAGATCCAAAATAAGTGCATTGTACTCCAACTGGGAAGGATAGGTGGGTCAAACTGTCCACTCCTGGAACCAATTATTTTTTTTTAATGAAGTTGTAAATGTTCGCCATGCCGGTTGCGTTAATATCCTTAAGAGCGTGCAAAGCCTACAGTAACCGTTTCAGGGGATAACCCACCTTTTGAGCATCGCATATACCTATATCGATTGCGCAGCGGCCGGTTATAGCGTTTGATAGTATGGCAATGGCAAAGTTACCTCTCTTGTGTCTTAAAAGTCCGATAGACTTTTTGTTGTCTATATTAGGCTTAGACCTTAGTTGTTTGGATTCAGGCGGGTCCATTAACAAGGTTTACGTTTTTAAGTATGTGAGGTATTTAAGTTAATGACCTCAGAGCGTTTTTCTAATAGTGGCTATTATGTTAACAACCAAAATTGTTGTAGGTATATGGTACGAAGCCAGCCCACACTAGGCTTATCAGGTAGCAACGCATCCACAAAAAGTGCAGATGGTGCAGATTTTAACGTTAGCATTGATGATGTTATCACCTTCAACTGTGAGGACTACAGAACGATGCTAACCGAATTTGGCCCAAATTTACCGATATGGAGGAAGACGACATGTGGTTTCAGCAGATCAGGACTATATGACACTCAGCTGATGCCACGATGGACATTCTGCATGATAACATGAATCAATCGAGGGTAGTTTGGTTATCTCACTCCCAGCGGGGATGGGAATTGGCCTTGCTAGAATTTTTTGCAGAGCGTATGAAGTTGTATGCTATAAAACCCACAATGGAACGATTCCCTTAAAGCCAACATAACCAATGACGTCGCTCAAATTCAGCAGGATCTATGCAGGAGAGTAATTCAAAATTGGACCACTCGGATCCGTGTAACCGTAGAAGCCGCGGCGGACATTCGACCGATGTTAAATTTCATACATACAAGTACACAAGAGCCATTGAAATAAAAAAAATATCTAATACCTCTTACCTACACAGCTTGTTTTATTCCATTTCAACATCGACCCGTCGTTATTTGAAAATAATTTATTATACCTAGTGTAATACACAACCCCTCCATCTAAAATAAATAAATAGGCGGCGCAACAGGCGGTAGACACCCTAGGCCTAGCTTCTCGCAAACATTCGTTTTGTGTGAGTTTCTATTTTTGGGACGAATGGAAGGGACCTACAATTTTATGCCGAGTCCGAACGGCTGAATTGAGAAGCTTCTTCATGACAGTCATACTCTCGGATGTTTGTCAAACGTTCGCGAGAGGTGGCGCAGTAGAAAAAACTTTTAAGATGTAATTTGGGTTTTTCCGGGGATCGAACCTGGGATCCCTCGCACAGTAGTCCAACACACTAACCACTGCGCTACTGCGCCCACCCCCTCCATCTAAAAAAATAAATAAATAAATAGGTGGCGCAACAGGCGCCATACTAAAATAGTTTCCTCATCTCACGTCGACGTCAGATTTTGTCTACACACAACTTTATTACAGAATAAAACGTCGAATTGACATGATTTTTGACATGTTGTGTAATAGTAGCTTAAAAATGTTCTAGCCCAATAGTGTCTCCGACAATTACAGGCAACCACGCAATGCAATGCATGCAACCAGCTATAAATATACACTTAGACGTTTTAATGTGTCCAGTCCATATCAGTTTGTCTACTTTGTTCTTTCCGAAGTCCATAGAACTTTTCATAAGTCATATGTGCGATTTAGTAATTCCTTTCCTGCATGAGAATTAACAACACCCCCGAAACAGGCTGATTTATTCAAATCTTGTACCAACAAGCACGCCCACACTTCTCCAAACATATGTGCAAAGAGGGTTGTTGATGATTAAAATTAATCCACCTCATAGGTCACTTCACCGCCGGCGGCGTCGCTGCTATAACCATACTACCTACACACCATCATTGTCAAGACCCATAAAGCACACACATGTTCTTCTCTCCTAGCCATTAGAAAAATTGTGCAATCCCAATTGTGGAGGACACGCACTAATTAGTGCGCTGCCATTGCCACCAAGAAGCAACAGAGAACCAACCCTTTTAAGTGATTAATTCATACAGCCCGTCTCGCACGCAGCAGTCTTGGGTAATTCCATCCATCTACTGCCAACGAGTTCACTAATCAACCTACTTATCTTAATTAGTTATTCGAAAAACATCAAGTAACTTGTTGTTAAACCGACTCCCACCGCCAGCAGTCTTACGCCCACGTAAAGCACGACGACGAACGGACGAAATCGCTCGAACGAAAAACGCGACAAAACTTTAGATTAGATTAGGACCGAGAGCACCTGACGACCGCACAGATCCAGATCTTTGGGCATGTACTCCCCTGCGACGTGTTAGAGGTATATTGTTCACAGTTTACTATTCCACGCGATGGGACTGGGTATATACGGTCGTGGGGTAGGTCCTGGACGCTTTGCGTGCTCTCTACACTAAAACCGCTGGGAAATAAAATACAAGTCAACTATTATGAGTATACATCATGTTGGCGATAAAGAAATGACAAAAAAAAAAAAAACATACGGCACACGTCACACACGAGCTTACCTACAGTACAGACGTACGTAGTTGGTCGTTCTAGCCTTATATTAGTGGGTGCGAGCAGGGTTCTGGATTATGGTAGTGGTGGAAATACACATTTACGAGGCGGGGTGCCAGCCACTCGCATGGGTAGAGTGGCTTCTGTCAATCCAGAAATTCCAGAATTCGCCCTGAATATGAGGGGATGCAGTGTGAAAAGCTGCCTGCGGATTTTTTCTCGCTTCAGTAGGTGCTGGCTCCACCAGTGCATATACTGAACATTTCATAATTTTTGGTATTTATTCAGTTTTCGTTAAATTTCTTTACTGGAGGAACCTACTCCAAATTCCCCTCGCAATCGCATCGCAACCGCATGCACACCAACTTTAATGTCCAGTCCATTCGATATTTGTATATAGGTATATACAACATAACGTGCCAAAACAGAAGTTCTTTTCTAGCAAGGATATCCAGTTTCACCGGTATAACTGGAATATGTCGTGCGGGTGATGGTATAGACTGAGGTCCTTTGTTTCCTTTTTTTGGTGCGGGTCTCACGGTTCCGGGTGGAAATTATTTTAATTAACATTTTATGCATGAGAACTGTTCTACAAGCAACCAAAAAATTTATGCAGATTACAAAGCGAAAGAAAAGTAAATGTAGTATAGGTATATGTATGTGTGTGTGTGCCACGCAAGAGGGTTTCTCTGCCTGTCGGTGGCAGGCGGTAGCGACGGAAAAATTAACGTTACACACCGGTGGCTTTTTATGGCAGTATAAGTTTAGTGTGACTGGTAAAATTTAAAATTAGTAATGACCGGGGCTTGGTAATTGGTAAATCCTTCAAATGAATGAGGGTATTTGTCAGTTGAAGTGGCAATATTTGCAAGATGCCATCGTAGATGAGCTTTATTTTTGTTTGCTTCTTAAAAAGTTATTGCGCGGTACTAATAATCATCTTTAGTGTCCAGGCAAAATTTTACGAATTCACAATGGGGCAACTTTTCCATATAAAATTATCTATTGTGACCTATAAAATATTTAAGGTGGAGGTTAAAAATTATTATTATAGTAAGACCAATGATTATTTTATTATACATAGTGGGCCTTACCAATAATCATTTTTAGTCTTCAACTTAAATATTTTGACGATCACAATGGACAATTTTATATGGAAAAAACAAAATTTTCGCCATTGTGACTTCGAAAAAGTTAGCCTGTACACTAAAAATGATTATTAGTACCGTACTATTAGAGTATTATTATAGTAAGACTTGCAGCCAAACTGAAGTGGACTTTTCAAAGCCGTCTTTATAGTAGGCGCAAAGTGATTTCATTCAAAGATATCAGAGACCGAAAAGGAAACTTGTCTATACCTACTAAAGTCGTAGCTGCTATGCTATAAGTCAAAGTTTAGGTGGGTGTCTTAGAAGACAGATGAAGTCAGCTCCTCCAATCCAGGTGGCATGGCGGTTAGTCTTAAGATAGGAGGCAAAGGAGTGACCTAAGTAGTTTAATTCGAGATTTTTTTGTAACCTCTGACAGTCAGCTTATAAGGAGGGAAGCTGTTGCCGAAGTAGTTTAATTCGAGATTTTTTTGTAACCTCTGACAGTCAGCTTATAAGGAGGGAAGCTGTTGCCGAAAATTGTGACGGTTTGTCTTCGGGAAAGACGGGGGACCTCTGCCAGTTAGTTTATAAGGCAACAAACTGGTGCGAAGCAGAAACGGGTAATCGAAGCAATACACCCTCTACTGCTCAACGCCGAAAAAGGTGACGGTTTGTATTCGTTCAATATAGGTGCTGCGTGTTGATGTTTGAGTGAAGAAGATCTTATGCAGCAAATCTCAATTTGGGACAGGTCGCTCGCTCAGACATTCAAAGAAATAAGCCCTTAAGGTAGCCCTGTGTAGATGGCAAGAGCTGCAGAGAAGGTGAACGGTGATTTCCTCTTCCTTCTCATCCGTAGGTACAGCTCCTACAGAAATTAGCAAAGGAGCTAATTTTGTTCCTATTTATAGAAAGAAGTTTTCTGGCTCTTTTGGCTTCTAATATCGTTCAATTTGTTATGGATGCTATATCTACAGTCATTGGTGGAATAGTCATTGGTGAAATAAAGCTTCTCCGAGAAACATTTTATTGATTACAATGGAGCATGCGGTCCTTCACTGATGTCAGTTATGTGAAAGTCGCTGCCTTATCTGGCTATAGTTTTTCCGCCCTGGAGTTATCCTGAATGTCCCTGTGACCTAGCTGGAACCCACCGTAGGGTAATACATCTATCAGTGATTTCGTTAAGAGATTCCCGGCATTATTTTAGCAAT
Organism: Cheilosia soror; assembly: GCA_949372485.1. Lineage (NCBI taxonomy): Eukaryota > Metazoa > Arthropoda > Insecta > Diptera > Syrphidae > Cheilosia > Cheilosia soror. The sequence goes on along the minus strand of OX443562.1, from coordinate 69,293,668 downwards.
TTTGATGTGGTTGTATATGTATACATAGTGTATTCAGGACTTTCATGGCTGACTATGCCCATGGTAGTAGGTGATAGCTTTCCCATCTAACGAATACAAGGCAAGTCGGAATGCTGCTTCGCGAATAGCCATAATTTCCGCTACAATTTTGTAATGAAACACCCCCTTCATTACATGTCTACCGTATATTACAACCGCCACCACCAAAATAATGAAATATTCCCGACGCCACTTTTTCACTTCGTTATTAGAAGTCACACTGAGTTTCTGTTGGGAAATACACTAGTAGCCAGGTACAAATGGCAGTCGGGAAGAATCTTGTCAGTAGAAAAGGTACCAATCTCGTGTACAGGCAAAGACTCCAACTGCATTAAATTGATTCTGATCAATATTATCAGTGAATTTTTGAAGGTGAACACTCCGCTAGAGGTTCCTAATAGCAGCAAGTGACGAACCACATCGCTTTGCCCCCACCCCCCTTGTCCGACGCTCACGCTTTGCCCTAGAGCGCGCAATCTCACGTCTCAAGCTCAACCCGTACTCCGACGCTCACGCTTGCCGTAGGTAGAGCTCGTTCTATTAAGTATAATAGGAAGAAAGCGTTGAATAAAATTGTACCTACCTCTTCTCCAAAGCTTGTGTTTCTTTGGAAAGACTCTGGATCCGACGAGTTATACCTCAGCCTTCGACAAAAAGCGCATTACAATACAATGTCAAAATTTAAAACTAATTGTTCAGTAAACATAACAATTAGAGTCATAGTCGATATTGAGGGTATGGAATAACATCTTTTACTTCTGCATCTGACTGTTAAAACAGAACGAACGGTGAGTGGCAACGATAGTATCAACTACAAATTCTATGAGGATGAAATGCATGTTCTTCAGAACCCTTATCGTGCCAGTTCTACTTATTGTCGTCAATTGCAAGGGAGGATGCTGGCCCCACTCAAAAGAAAAATGTTCAGACGATATGTCGATCTTGTCTATACGAAGGGGGCAAATGGATAAAAAGATACAACCGGGAGCTGTATGGACTATATAATATAGATACCTATAAAAAAATTGGGCAACACTTATCAAGAGCATCTTCTAAACAAAGCCACTGGTAGATATTCACGTTTCATGTACCTACCTACATACATACAAACATCTTTTCTCACACGATAATTATAGCACCTACACTTAGCTTAACATATTTCAACAACGCCGCTAGCTAAAGCTTGCTGTATTAATTACTACACAGACAATAGGCATATTTACAGCTACGAATAACACCGTTCAACTGCCGCTGATTTCAAGGCAATTGCTTTTTTTTGTTTTCCTATTAATTGTCACCCATTTGCAACTCTATTCATCATTCAAACAATGCAAACAAGCCTAACACCTGTATAGTATACTAACAAGTCACAACAATAGATACCACAATAAAATGAGCTCAATAGCCTGCCATAGGCGCTACTGACGGTGTCGATTGATTCTCCAAGAAAACATGAACGGCAAGATAATTGATTTCCGAAGAAAACGAAACGAATTTATCTGAAACCGTTCAGCAGCACGCAATCGAATCAAAAATTAACCACACCCGTACCCCCATTGCGGGGGAGAATGTCGATAAAGGGTGTATACCTATTACTTCACGAACAACACAACAAGCGAACCGAGCAACATCCATATATCCTTTATACCCCGATCACGAACCAATTTAAATTAATAATTCACATTTCAATTGTGGAAATCGATAATAGATCGTTCGTCCGGCATTATTTTGATTTCAGGTCATCCTTTGTCCTTTTTACAGCGGGGATATGAATTAATATCCTGATGAGGTGATTCCAAGAAATTTATAATAGGCACCCTTCCCTGTAGGGTAAACTACATAGGAAATCCGGTTTTAAATTGCTATAGGTGATTTAGCTTCTTGAGGACTTCCTGGACATACAACATGGTTCTATGACAATTTTTGCAAACAACAAATTATTTGACTTCATAATGCGAATGTAATTTGTGGTACAATTTTAAGTGGTTTGAGCGAGTCGTAACCACAGGTACACGTTGCGTTGCGTGGCATGGGCGTAACACAGCTGACATATGTAAGTAATTAAGAAGGCAATCATTTTGATAGAGCTTGTTATTTATGTTATTAATGACATGTCACAGGTGGCACGCTATTGCGATTCACGGCCTTGTCACACTATTCAGAATGTCCATATCATTGTGGTATCTTGTTGTTTGCATAATAATGTGACCTATGGGACAAATCAAAGTATTTTGCACACATAGTTCTTGGATAAGAAAAGTTTATTGCCATCAAGTTAATGATGCGACAATGGATTAGAGTATATGTATGTAACCCGACCAGACACCTAACTTTTTTCTAACCAAAAACCGAAGCGGTTCTGGGGAGATGATGTTAAGTCGGAGCGTCACATTAATTCGTTTTTGAAAGGCTCCAGCTTCAGTCTTATTCTTCAATAAATTTCTGATGAAATTGTATCCTTTTCAGGTGTAAAAGCAGGTGCCTTATACGTTCTTAACTATCGGTTTCTACGTTCTGTCCGATTCGTAGATGTAGATGAATCTTAGGTTAGGTTAGGTTATGGAAGGTGGCTGTCCCAAAGGGGACACACTTAGACCTTAATTTGTTCCATTGTGATACCACAGGAGGATACCACAGGGGGAGGGGGGTGGGAAGCGACCAGAACGGTTCTTTGTGCCGGGCGTAACCCTGGGAATTCGTTTGCTACCTGCGAATTTGGATGTCCTACCTCGTTGAGAGGTTTTTGGTAGCGACTAAGGCAGTCAGATCTTGTATAAGCTTACATCACCTGGTCTTCGGATCAAGATGGATGGCGACCGTAACGGTCTGCCCCATGCCTATTGCCTCTGACGCGGCCATCACTAGGGAAGGAGACTGGTGCGTAGCAGAGGTGGCTGATTTAACCAGGCTGCTTTGCTGCTTGACCAAAAGTCATTGAATGGATTGTCTGTTGGAGAAAGGATGGGGGCAACCGTAGCAGTCTGCCTCCCGTTTATTTACCTTTGACAATCAGTCCACATGAAAGAGACTGGTACTGAGCAGAAAAGCTTTATTGAGACTTCAACCTGCTGCATGGTACCGACAGTGGATTTCGCGATTTGTTTTCGGTGAAAAGGCGAGGGGTGACCGTAGCAGTCCAACCCTCCGCTGGTAGCCTCTGCCAGTCCGTTATTAAGGAGGGTGGCTGGTACAGATCAGGTTAGGCTGCCTCAGGGGAGATTGACGGAGGGTGACTGAAACAGTCTAACCCCCCGCCTATCCCCTCTGAAGGGGAGGCTCTGCGTGTGCGAAGATGAAAAATCTTCCCGTGGGCAGTTAGTCTTCAGAAACAGACAGAGGGTGACCGAAACTGTCTCCCCCCGTTGGTAGCCTCTGACAGTAAGTTATTAAGAGGGTGGCTGGTGGGGATCAGATATGAAGACTGCGGCAGGAGAAATCGACGAAGGGTGTTCAGCAACGGCAGTTTTGAAGATTGGCTTTTTCTCGAAAACGGTAAAAACGATTTAAAAAAAAAACTTATTTTTATACTATTGTCATTTTTAACTTGATAGCAAACTCAGTTGTTCCCTAAAAAGACTGCGTCCTTTGATATCAACCCAAATCCCAAATAATATAGTACTTTAAAAAACTGCTCATATCTCTATAACGCCCTTTTCGATTTTGATAAAAATTACCTGTGGGGTAATGCTTAAATCCATAGTAATACCATTTGCTTAGTTTTGAGCTAAACTATTCAAAAACAGTGTTTTTTGAACCATGAATGCCTTCTTCGATTTCCACCTCAATCGCTAAAAACGGTACTTTAAAAACTACACATATCTCGAAAACGCCATTTTCGATTTGGTTAAAAATGTAACTGCTAGTTTTTTGTGTTTTCGCAAATATGTACTGTTTGCATATAGCAATAGCAGCTAAGAAGTAAGTTTTCAATTTATTCCGGGTCTGAGAAAGAGCATGTAAGTACTAGCTACTCATATGTGAATGTGAATATCATGTAACATACTAGGATAAAGATTTCTGATAGTATTTAATATTTGAAATCTGGTGACCGTGGTGGCTCGCGGGGTGGGATGTATAGCAAGCCACATACGTATGTAGCATATTGACTTCATTTTTACGTCAGCGAATGGTCCCAATGGGTACATGCCGTGTACAAGCCCTCTTTGTGCACTCTCTGTTGTCGTCAGACCTATATACGTATGTGGCTTGCTACATGCCGTGTACTAGCACCTTAAGTACGTGGGGAACTGAATACTCCTTGGAATACTCGGATGGACGCAGTTGACTATACTGTGTAAACTTTGTCAACTGGATGAACGAATATAACGAATCGGTCGAGGTTTTTAGTATTCTGTTGCCATTACTGACTGCAGAAGAGGAAGGCAAGAAATCTTTCTGAGCTGATTGGTTCTACTGCGTTTCGGAAGATCAACGTGAATAATATGTTTGCGTCTTCAAGATCAACAAATTTACAAAGCCTTGTGTCTCTCAGGTGATTGTATAATAAAATTGTGATGAAAACAAAAATATCCTCGAATTTGGTTTCCCTGATGCCTACAAATTAACTGTACACCTGGAGGATAAGTCATTTGTTCATGTTCCAGAACTCTCAGACTGAACCTCAGCTCACTTTCGATGGTTTTGTAGAAGTTTGTGTTGAACCTGAGATAATCGCGAACAAATCCAAAAATTGTCTCCAGAACGTGCGTTCAATGCACTCAGCATATCAGCGGAGTCCCATTAAAACAGGTGGAGAAGTCCAAGTAAGTATCCCGGGTTCTTGTCACTAGTGAAGTGATGGAAAGAGCAAATGCTGAGTTTTCTGTACAATTGGTCGAGCTGGGTACATTTTAAGATACCTGGGCTATTCCGTTAACATGAGGACATAACTTGATGTCAAAGCTAAATTCTCAGTCTTTAATTCGGCGTTTGTTCCAACTCTATGATCAAGCTGCCGAAATGAGATTCCTCCATTGTAGGTATTGTTGGTATATGACTCCCAAGGGAACACCAGAATATGTTAGGTATAGATAGGTACTCAATGGGTCTTATGAATAAAACTAGCATTCGCTTTGAGTAGAAGGCTGCAGCACAGTAAAAGTACATCTTTACATCTGCAAGCATCTCGGGGCGCTGTTGAAGCGTATATAAAAACAAAAAACTTAAGCAACTTCACTATGCATGTTGGTTTCCCTTGCAGTTTCTGTCAACATTTTCAAGTGACAACTACTGTCATCTGGTTTATTTTTCTATAAGGAAAGTTTTCATTTTCTGGATATTTGAAAGAGCACCACCCCGTGTCTCCAGATTTGCTTCTAAAAAAGTATTAGCTAAATAGTCTACATTTCGACCAATCGTAACCAATTATTCTTTGCTTATACTTTTTTTCACGAACGTTAACAACAGTACCTATGTAAAACAGGTATATAATGTGCCAACTTATCGCACCCATTTCTTGTTTTTTGTGTTTCTCTTACAAACAAAAATTAAACTGATTATAAATAAAACACCGAAAACCGATTCCACCTGTCACACTTGTTGCAAACTCAAGGCGCTGGATCTTACGTGCCGCATTCAATGGCGGTTAGTTTTTTCATGGCCAATATGGCTGGCCTTCCGCATCACGCGATGAACAGTCGATCTGCTAGCTGTAACTCCAGTTTCTGCCTTAAGTTTAGCCTTGAGAGCCTTGAACTTAAAGCAGCTCTCAGTATTACCCGCCTTTCCTGACATGTTATTGCTTTGCTGACTCTTCCTTTGCGGTTTTGTCCATAGTTCTCAGGGTCCTTAATAAAGCTGTTAACAACAGTGGCGCCTCTTCCAATCTTGCTGGCTATTAAACGGATGGATTGTCCTTGATCCTGGTAAGCTCGAATTTGGACAATTTCGTCCTTGGCTAATGTCTTTCCTTTACCCATAGTTGCTGATTGTATGAGCTTACTTAAACTAAGCTCCCTAATACTTAAAGTATCCTTTTATTTGATTTAAAATATGGTATCAGGTAGATTTAGCCACTGCTCGTAATCAAGTGACACAAAAAACACAGGTCAATTTTATGATCTTTTTGGGAAAAGCGTCATAAATGTTGCATTTATCAACTTAATCCCATTTTTTTTTACAATATAAACATAATATATCCTTTATTCCTTTTGCAATTGGTTTTTCCCAGATCAGCGAAGGGTTTGAAAAATATCGTAAAATTAAAAAAAAAAACTGCCTGCTCGTAATCAAGTGACACGGAGTGTATATGGAATCAATCAAGCATCCCCTAGGTAGACTCAGGATACGATGGCTTAAGTCCATAAACCCTCTTTTAGACTTTTAAAGTCTGTGGCGGAAGATTGAGAGTTATGCAGAGTCCACTAAGGTAACTTAAACCCGCGACCCTTTTAATTCAACGAAATAAGCACTATTAAGTTCGGATAAACACATGCAACATACGTACCCATAATAAGCCATACTTATTAGGTCTGTTCCCTAGGACGCATTCATTTTCTTGGGTGTTTTACGATACACGAAAATGTAACCTACCCACTTACATTTCTATAAGTGCCCAATGAGTGCATATACTAGGGCTGATCACGTATAGGTATACCTAGCGCAATAGAATTGTCCAGTTGAAAATATATTAAAAAAGGTGGCATCAAGAGTAGAAGCAGCGTCTACTGAAATGGGGATTCATCACTAAAAGCAGACCTACGGTGAAGTCTTGAACTTTAGGTTACAAGTGAACAAAAGTATTGCGAAATTCCACATAAAGGTTTAAATCGTTAAATATATATTTTTAAAAGGCAACATCATGGGCAGGACCCTATAGGTATCCTCAGATGGGGAGTTAAACTATAATTGTTTGTCACAATGACAAAATATGGAACGAGTGCAGTCAGTGTTCATATATTTAATCAAACAACCCTCATCTGGAAACGGGCAACTGGGAATTGACATCGTGCCAATATACCCACCTATAGTAACAAGCAGGTGTAGGTAGGTATCCCAATCCCACAGAAAGTTTTTTATTAATCCAGCACCACCAGTGTAATTCAGAAAGTATAATGCTATTTTTTTACCTGAACTGCTATTCCATCGCAAGAATTAATTAAAAACGTTCATTCGTCTGCTGCCATTTAAATAGCCTTTAAAATGCGTCAAGCTAATTATAATTTAATTAACGTTCAAACGCTAGATTCGCCTTGCTCTTAAATCAAAACTTCTCAAGTGTAACCGCATGCAAAAACTTTGCATAAATTGCATAACCTTCAATTAATTTCCTTTTAATTAAAGCCTCCCAAACAGGCACAACGAGAGTGTACAAGCGAATGCATTGTGAAAAATCGTTCAAAGTAAATTTATTGAAAATTTCGAAAACAGTCAACAGCACTCAAATAACGTTCGTTCACTTTGCCCTGCCACTGCCACCACCGCTTGCTCTCATATACTCATGCTGACTACAATATAACAAGCAACAAGGACATTTTACGGCCCTTGCTCGTACCACCTCTCTGATTTACTTGCTTCAACTTTAAAATACAAATACACCAGCACCAGGCAACAAAAAGAAACATTACAGACGTGAGACGACGCAAAAAATAAAATATAAAGGAAGGGAAGGGAAAACCGTCGACTAAAATAGGAAAATACGTATATTCACAGAAAATTAATTGAAATTGCTACACGCACACAAACTAGTAGCAATTTTATGGAAGGCAGGCAACACACAAAGGAGGTTGGTTCTTCTATTTTAAATTTTAGTCCTTGCCCTTTTTTGTGCCATTATACACTACTATACAGTTCCCTTCTGCACTTAGAGGGGCCGAGCCGATGACTGTGAAACTAGTGTGAAAAGTTTATAATTAAATTGATTCATGTTTTGTAAAACTTTGATTGAAAATATATGTGGCAGTTTTCGGGACACACAGTGGTTAGGTTTAGGTATCTATAAAGTTAACTTATAAATCGATTGAAGATAGCGTAATACTAGTCTTAAGGGGCAATCTGTTCCCCTCAATACGGCAATTGGAGGTGCTTTGCACTATTATATCGGCATATAAATACAAAGGTTATCATTTTGTATGGTACCTTACCGACTTAAAAGTGTCATAAAAGGAAAGTGGAACTAAATATAGCGCCTTTGCGTATGTGACATTTTTGCAGCCAGAAAAGACTGCGAGTAGCTGAGTTTGGTAGTCCCTATAGACTGATATAAAATGATGTAACTGAATCGTACGAGCCTTAACAGAGAAGTTAAGGTGCCAGTACACGATATGTAGCACGCCTCATATATATGTGGCTCTGACGTCAACAGAGAGTGCACAAAGATAGCTTGTAAACGGCATGTACCCATTGGGACCATTCGCTAACGTCAAAATGACGTCAGTGCGACTATATATGAGGCCTGCTACATATCGTGTACTAGCACCTTTACACTTAGTTACAGCTACAAAATGCCATAAAAAAATAGCAATTAAATCTATTGACCTACGCAGACAGCAGTTGTAAGGCTATGTACCTACCTACACACATGCGACTTCAATTCAAAAAACTGTACGGCTGAGCCTGAATGTAGATATGCTTTGCAAGGGAAGCGATCAAAATGTTAAACACACCTATACACAAAGTATAGCTTTCCAAACAGAGCTAAAAAAAAAGCGTGAAAACGAATATAAGGATGATCCAGCTAAACCTCATCTATTGTGAAGCAGCTTAGGATCACCTTACGTACATGGCCCGAGTGCACGACACGACAAGAGCAATACTCAGCGAGTCTTACAAGAAGCTTAGAAAAGGGGTCCAGAAAACGGGCAGCACAAGCAAACTATCGATTTGGATAAGTGATCAAATACCACTTGAGCAGTAACAACCAATGCAGCAAACAGGCTTCATGTGGGCAAAAATAAATTATAATATACAAAGCTACAAAATATATCGTAATATGTATAACAATATAAATGCGCGTACCAAGCACGACACGAACACGGCTACTAGCGAGGTAAAAAAAGTAACAACAATAAAAGATTCGTTACAACTCAAAGAAACGTTAGCCATTAAAGTGAACGAAAATAGAAGCTTCGCCGAACTGTGCAACTAAGCAGACCAGAACCCCTTGGGCAAAGCCTATGCAGTTGTCATGATTAAGGGTGGTCGCAATGGATCAACTTTAAGAGCTCAAACAATTCCCCTCTCCCCTTGAAAAGATGTTCTTAGAGTTTGGCGATCGAAAGATATCCAGCGTCAATATAACAAAGACTGGTGCTTCTACCCATCGCATTTGTGCGAATCGCTGTTGTTCGTCCAACGGTCACATACAAATCGCAATGTTGGTCAATGTACAAAAAGTATAAGAGCAATCGCATGACATCAGAAAAAATTACAAAGCTATATCGATTTGGAGGTTCAAAGATCCGCAGAAGCCCTTACGTCTATGATATGAACCCATCTTGAAAAAATTTAAGCACGACTGGCTCAGTTGGTATTGCCATGTTCAAAGGATGGATCCTACGAAAACTATCAACACGGCAATGTCATGTCAATATATCTGCAAGCATCTCGGGGCGCTGATGAAGCGTTATAGGTTTGCCTTTCCCGGGAGAAGTATTTAAAAAAAAATTGTCAGTCTACTTTCCTATACAAGCGCGGAAGGAAGGCAGGTAAAAAAAACATTGCTTGGCCTCAGTTACCAAGTGATCCGAATCCGGGAGGTATGCAGATATTTTCTAAAGTCGACCCCTTCCCCTCTATTTTATGTATTATGATCATTAATCAATACATTCCTGATCATAATTTCGATGAATTAAGAGGACTAAGAAGAAGACGTTCATAGAAAAAAAAAAAATAATAAAACCGTATGTTTATTACATATTTTGTAGACTTGACCTAAAAATCAAAGATTTGTTCTGAGAGAAAGAAAAATGGAAATAGTTTACCTATCTGGAAAGTTGAGAAAGTCATTGATTTTCATTTAAACGCAATTATAAGGAGCATCATTCCCTGAAATTCGTGGGCTTTTTCTTGTTTTATTCAACTTTTAGGAATTTCGAACAACAGCAAACTACACGCATTCTCTTTCTTTTGCTACTGAATTGCTAAAAACTACACTAATATATAGATGGCATATTTAGATTTGGACAATTTTCTTTTAAACACATTAAATTCGAAGTTATAAATTTCTATTCTGCCATTTTACGATGCGGCAACTCCGTACTTGATAGCACAGAACAGAAGTGGAAACATTCAGAAGTGAAAACAAGTAAAAGTGTTATCATCGGCCTGGCCGATGCTTTGATACCATCCACTGTATGTACTGTACAGGCACACGCATGATGACTGTGTCTAATTTTGGTTTTGTTTGTGAGGTACCAGAACTACTTGACCGACATAGCCCATTTTCAATACCAACCTGACGACGGTAAAAAGAAGTCCTCTCACAAAATCGCCTACGTTTGGACGCTATCGTGCAGACAGACAGACAGACAGAACGCGGCTATTCAGTATGCGCACTCAATTCGTACGACCATATTCATACGTTTACTTGCGATGCAAATTCGTATTAAAAGTATCCAATGTGCGGCTAGCATTAATGGACTCTATAATGTTAGTACGTCAGTAGCCCTCCCTGTCCTGTCGTGCTATTTGGCAACACAGCATGGAACGTCTTAAGACGAGGTATAACTAAGATCCAATCATGGACTGGATAACAGCGTTATTCCGTACTGTGCCAATAACCGACCTGTCTGAGAGCCCGGAAATAACTCAGTCAATAACGGTGGGTTCAGATATCAGGTCCTCTCTGGTACTAAGTAGCCGTACACCCCTATAGTAGCTCCGCGTTTCGGATAAACCTTTCTCGATTTACTCGTGGGATATTTCTGAAAGACCAAGTAAATGATATCAAGATCATTCTGCGGGCTACTAATAAACACTCTAAAAAGTAGTTGCAAAACCTGGCTAGAGTAAAAGAATCTCCATTTCTGCGACTTCATCCAAGAAGGACAACGAACTAGTCTCACCTTAGGTACCTGGCGCGTAGTAGAAAGGGACCTCAAAGAAGACCACGCTAAGAGGTACATTGGTTGTGGCCAACGTCCATCCCGGAGTTCAGCGCCACCTAAGTAATTAAGTAGCTAATTCGCTTATAACAAGACGTAAGTATATATAATTTTGATGAAACAGCACGTTATCAACAATTGAGGTTAATATTAGTCTCAGAGCCGAATACACTTGCAGACATAGTATGTAATTTAATTTTATTCAGATCAAGGCAAATTTAGTCCCACGCTCGACCACCAAATCCAATAATGCAGTCTTATATGGGATTAACGCCCTCCGGAGCTCGAGTAGCTACAACAATAAACAAATGAGATAAAATGAAGCTAGAGCAAAGCACAGTGAAAATGTGTCTGCCGGATACATAAATTCGAATTTAATGTAATCCTCAATGGTCGTACCACAAGGCAGCTGCTATCAATATACCGCCAGCTAAAGCACACCCAATGCCTCTTGTGGAACATTTTCTGCAGGTGTCCCGTACAGTCAGTTTTATTGATTTTTCATTGGTATTTTCCGCACGTGAAAACTTTCCCATTAAATTACTTTCCTTTTTTCACATAATTATCGGAGAACTCCAACCTCCAAGTATTGCCTTTCGCTATGGTTGGGTTCCGTCCTTTTTGGAAAAAGTTTCTGTCTTTTTTGCTTCATACCTAAAAGGAAAACAATTCCTCTGACACACATATTGGCCGTGTAGACTCCTTGTGGGCTCGAAAAACCAATGGGAAAGGGTAGCATATGCCAAGGCCACATGCGGGATAGATTATCTGTGGGGACATAGGCAAAGAAAATCATCTACCTACATGAAATGCGTGTGTTTGTGTGTATCTACATAACTATATCCAAACTGACAAGGACATCGCATTCGCATCCTGTAAACTACTTTAGGGTGCGTAATATATTTTCTTTATTGAAAAATAATAGAAAATCTGATTTACAATCTTCACTCATTGACAACATATGTAAGACTAGTTTCAGGCTCGCACTTACTGCCCTTTACTGACAGTACTGACAGTGCATTAAGTAGGTCAGGCCTTAATTCAATAGACATGGGGTAGTGGTTGCTGCTCCCATAGAGCGAGCAAGAAGATTATGTATAGGTCGAGAGATTTTATGAATTGAATGTAGTAACCCCTTTTGCAGACGCTGGCGAATTTAGAGGTGAATATGCGCACTATCACTGGGACAATTTGATAAGAATAAGGGGCAATTGAAAGTGAACTTGGAGGGGTATTTATTTCAAATTCCGAATTGAAGCTAGTTTGTGTCTGCAACAATTTTTTTTTCTTACCCTACCCGAATTATACTGATGGAGTGGCGTTGAGTCGATTATGATGTTAGAGTGACGTCAAAGGATAATGCAAGGGGAGATATAACGAGATTTTTATTGTTTTCATGGAGCCATATTATACATCTTATTCTGGGTTTTATTTCTGTGTGAATTCACCTTTAGTTTTTCTTTTATTTTTATTAACAACCACCCTAGGGTGAGTGTTAAGCTATTGTTTTTAATACTTTGTGGCGAGTTAAAGGAACGTTTCTTCTTCCAACAGCGTGCTGAAGTCTTTTGTAGAAAGCATATAAAAAAAATGAATCTACTTTTTCATTTGTATTTTCTTACTTTTATTTTTTACTTTTATTGCATTATAACACGTCTTTTCATTAGACGGGGCTTTTTGCAGAGCTAAGCTAAAAATTAGATGAGTTTGACTTTCAAAACGAATCTCCCTTTGACATCAATATTTTAAAAACTGCTTGAGAAATGCAGATGGTACAGGATGGATGATGAAGGCGAACGCAAGTTAAAAATGGCAGCGTAAAGGTCTATAAAGGACTATCTATAGGAAGGTGTTGCAGTGGTCTAGTTGCATATCAGAAGTCATGAATCCATAACAAGGCTGACCAGCAAGATAAAACTAGCGAACGCTTCAACATAGTGATAAGGAGAAGACATTCGCAAATTGTGTAGTGTTGGAACTTAAATATGTAATTAATTTCATTGAACGCTTATCAGTAGTCAACATATAAAAGCACAAGCACAAATAAAAAACACGGAGGACAACAGAAACATCAATAGATTGGGATCCAACATACACCAACATCTGCCTCATATTCTGGTCCTATAACTGATATACAAAACAACTTCATTACCTCACTTCACATATCTACTTTCGATGTGCCGAATACAATAATCCATCCCTCTTAAGCGTGTGTGATGACGAAGACGGCGAAAAAAAAAGTTTATTATCGGTAAAGCATAAACGTTCTTAATGTATCTAAATGTAGTGTAAAGTACATAGTGACCGACACCCTTAAGAGAAATTTTGACTTTGAAAATTCATAACTTTTTCTCCGTTGCATCAATTTTAATGATGTTTATTTAAAATATAGCTGTAAATAATTTCCTGTAAGAAAGTTATAACAACAGATATGTAAGGAATTCCATTAAATAAGAAAACAGGAAATTGTAATACCTTAGCAGGTTTTTAGTTACGGACACCAATTTTTCAGTAATCGACGCCCTTAAATATTAGTAATGGACACCCACTTTTCTTTACAGGCCAGTGGTAAATTTTGGGCAAATAAAATATAATAAAAGAAAACATTCTCAGCTCAAATAAATACACTAAGTTTTTTTTTAAACTAGCGGACCTGGCAAACGTTGATTTTCCTGCTCGTACATTTTCATTGTCCTTCAATTATTGATCTGCAGCCGTTATATTTAACAGATGTGTCCGTATTGATTTTAAAATTTTATATTTGTTGTTGGGTGTTTAATATTTGAAATTTTGTGGGACCTAATCGCAGCACCGCCTACCGGGTCCGATTGTGAATCTACACCATTCTTGGACCCACTCAAATACACAAAATTTCATCAAAATTGGTCCAGCCGTTTAGGAGGAGTTCAGTTACAACACACGTACAGAAGAATTGTATACCTATACTAGATTACTTAAAAATAAATACAAAGCTATACCTAAAAAAAACTACCAACCTGAAAAGGAATTCTTAAAAAAGGATATAATCATAGGAGGGGTCACCATACCGGACGCAGAAAATGTGAACATAACACTTTTCTTGGCGCATTTTTTCAGAAATTCATGAACACTGTTCTGAATGTCTGCCTTCGTTTTGGAAAACTGCTTTCATGATTTTAGGTAATCCAGTGAAGGATTTGCTGTTCTTCATCAGTGGTCAGTACAGTTTCCGGTCCAAAAGTTGGCTTTTGTACCTACTGCGGACCAGTTTGATAAGGGGTTACGAGGAACGTTAAACTTAGCCGCCGACCTTTTATTTGGCATTCTCAAATAAAATGTTTGCATTTACAAACAAAAGCCTGAGAAATGGTTAGAGATTTATAACGCCTAAAATGTATGCAAATACAAAGATAATAATTATATCCTTTAATACACATTTGCGCCAGTAATAAACACCCCTGTGTCGGTCACTAGATTTATTGAACATTTCATTTCAGTTACGGACGCCCCACGTAAATTTAAATTGTTTTGTTATTTTAATAATAACTTCGACTAACAAAGAGAAGGACGAGAGCAGCTCGTGAGCTCTACGAGCAAAAACGGAGGGAAGAACACCGGCTTCTCCGGAGGAAAAAGAAAGAGCATGAGAAGCGCGCGATCGAATAAATAGAGAGGTGTTACTCCAGGAACAATGTTCGGAAGTTTTACCAAAAGGTAAAAAGAACGTGTCACGGGAACAAGGCCCGAACAGAGACCTGTAGAAACGAACAAGGAAACCTTGTAGTAGAGTCACAGTCGGTGCTGAGGACATGCAAAAACCATTTCTGCAGACTGCTAAACGGCGAAGACGACACAAATTCCGCTGTCAGGCAGAATGAACCATTCAACCTGGGCGATGAAAGCAAAGACTTCCGTCCATCTGACCAAAATGAGGTAAGGATAGCAATATCCAAGCTGAAGTCCAACAAAGCTGCAGGACCGGACGGTTTATCGGCCGAGCTTTTTAAGGCAGCGGGGGATGACTTGGTAGAGAGCATACACCAACTCGTTTCTAAAATTTGGTCAGAGGAAAGTATGCCTGAAGAATGGAGCCTCAGCATTGTTTGCCCGATCCATAAGAAAGGAGACCCTCTAAACTGCGCCAACTATAGAGGCATCAGTCTCCTTAACATCGCTTACAAAATCCTGTCTTCCGTACTGTGTGAACGCCTGAAACCATTTGTCAACGAACTGATTGGACCCTATCAGTGCGGTTTTAGGCCCGGTAAGTCCACAACCGACCAAATATTCACACTACGGCAGATCCTGGAGAAAACCCAAGAAGTCCAAATCGATACTCATCACCTATTTATCGATTTTAAAGCCGCATATGACAGCATTTATAGAGACGAGCTATACAGAGCCATGTCTAGTTTTGGCATCCCTACCAAACTTGTCAGATTGTGCAGAATGACGATGGAGAATGCTCGCAGCTCCGTAAAGGTCGGAAACAGTCTCACCCACCGAGACCTTTGATGTCAAAAAAGGATTTAGACAAGGTGATGCGCTGTCATGTGGCTTTTTCAACATCATTCTTGAGAAAATTGTGCGAAACTCGCAAGCCAACACCAGGGGCACAATTTTCCAAAAGTCTGTGCAACTACTTGCATACGCTGACGACATCGACATCATTGGCAGGACACAGCGAGCTGTCACTGGTGCGTTTGCAAGTATCAGTACAGAGGCGGCAAAAATGGGTTTAGTGGTGAATGAGGGCAAAACGAAATATATGCTGTCAACAAGAAGGGACACACAACATCGACGAATCGGACAGAACGTCACGATAGACAGCTATAACTTTGAGGTAGTTCGGGACTTTGTCTACCTCGGCTCCGCTATTAATTCTGAAAATGACATCACATCAGAAATCAAGCGAAGAATTACACTTGCCAACCGCTGTTACTTTGGCCTAAGAAGGCAATTGATTAGTAAGGCCTTGTCGAGAAACACCAAGGAGACTCTATATAAGACCCTCATCATCCCAGTCCTGCTTTATGGCGCAGAATCATGGACGTTGTCAAAAGCGGATGAAGATCTCCTTGGGCGCTTCGAACGCAAAATTCTTCGAGTGATTTTCGGTCCCGTTTGCGTTGACGGGCTTTGGAGGAGGAGATTTAACAGCGAACTCTACGAGCTGTACAGCGACATCGACTTGGTCAGAAAAGTACGTATCAGTCGACTAAGATGGCTAGGACATGTAGAGCGAATGAACACCAACGCTCCGGCCCGAAGAGTCTTCGATTCCAACCCGGAGGGACAACGCAGTAGAGGAAGACCTCGCCTTAGGTGGCGCGCACAAGTGGAAGGGGACCTCAACCAACTTGGAGTGCGCAACTGGAGGCAGTTAGCCAAAGATCGTGCTAACTGGAGAGGCGTGTTGGTTGAGGCCCAGGTCCACCCCGGACTGTAGCGCCATCTAAGTAAGTAAGTAACAAATAGATCGGCTACTTAATTATTTTAAATAAAATTCACTGTTCACAGTGTTACTATACACGGTAATATTTTTAAAATAATGATCTGTACTTAGTACTTACGTGTTTCTTAAGGAAATCTCAAGTTTTCTAAAATTCCTAAAGGTTTCAAACCAAAGTCTATTTTCACAGGGCACTGAACTACAAAATATCAAGAGAAGTCATATCTTATAACATTTGAGCGCCTGAACACGCTAAAAATAGCTTCCGTAACATCCAGCCACAGGAAACCTTAGAAAAATGGAAAAACAGTCGCAGATGACCATAACTGAAAAGGTGTCGGTCACTAGGTAGTTCACCCTATCACGAAAATGTTGAAATAATAATGCAGCCAAGCATAAACATTGCTAAAGAATCATATAAACATTATGGTACTATTACGAATGTAGTTAATTTACATGTTTTCTTGTTAACACTAGAAAGGTAGCTAATAATATTTGTTTAGCACATAAAAGGTAATCATTCGTCCAATCGACAAAGTACTATTGGACTGCAATTTTTACGAAAAGTGCGTGCAGTGTGCACTTAATGCTTGCTAATTTGAATAATTAATATTAATAGACCATTTCTTTGTTTAAGAAAAAAATCAAAAAAACATTTTTTTAATAACGTTTGCTTTTATGCTGAAAAAGGTCTTGGAATCCTCGTTTTTTTGACATCAGTTCATATTTTTTTTATAGGCATTTTTTTGGTTTAATTTTACGTTTTTTTATGTTTATATTGTAGAAAAAAAATGCGATTAATGGCCCTATTGTGTAAGACAACGCAGTAATGGGTACCTACTACGTCATGATCGGCGCCCAAATCGATTTGGAAATAACGCCCAAAAAACAACAAGATGGAAATAAAGCCCAAATATAATTTGTGTAATACGTATGGAACCCCCCTCCCCTGCTTGGGGTTTCTTTCAGATTTGAAGACTTGAAGTATGTGTGAAATTGGATATTTTGAAGGTTTTTTTTGCAGTACAAACTCCCACCTACTCCAAAATGCAACAGAAAAGTCAAGCAGGGGGGTTGCATACTTACTTCACTGTCTGTGCATTTCCACTTACTATTTTGGGCTTTACTGCTTGTTAAAAAAGCGAACCCTGAAAAGGAAATAACACCCAAAACGACGAAAAATTTTGCAACAACAAATTGCACGAGTTTTTTTTTTTGACGTTATTTCCAAATCGATTTGGGCGCTATTTCCTTGTGCGTTATTGCCCAACGCCGTCATGATCGCTAAATGACTTCAATGTGTGTTCATTGAGTGCTGTCAAATAATCTGGCGAAATTTCGGACTGGGCGCGTTTTAGGGCTTCAATAATTTCTTCCGTTTCATCATATTGCTTTCCTCCCACACGTTTTCCATGATGCTCAGGTGGGGTGAATATGGGGGCCATGCAAGTAGTTTTACATTTCGGTTCTGAATCCAGGCTTTTGTTGTCCGTGCGGTATGTATCGGTGCATAGTCTTATTGGAAAATCCATCGCCGACGGCTGACCACCAAATATCTCCAAAAACTGCGGAAAAGCTCTTTCCAGTATCGATTTGTAGGTGATTGCCTTCATTTTGGAGCTTTGAAAATGCAGCTCCACAGTTCCGTAATAGCTTATTGCTCCCTATACCTTTACACCACCTTCTTTGCTGTGCCGCCTTTCAAGATGTATTCCTTCTTTTCTCAAATCATGAAAATAACTGTTTTCATGAGGTCCATCGGTCCATCCAAATAAAATTGTTTTTCATCAAAAAGGACGACGGTATGCCACTCTCAATTCCATCAAGGCACTGGATTTTAAGTGCCGCATTCAATGGTGGTTTACTCTTCAATTTTTTCATGGCGAATATGGCTAGCCTTTTGTATCACGCGATGAACAGTCGATCTGCTAGCTGTAACTCAAGTTTCTGCCTTAATTTTACTTACGAAAAGCCTTGAACTTGAAGCAGCTCTCAGTATCGCCCGCTTTTCCTAACATGTTGTTGCTTTGCTGACTCTTCCTTTGCGTTTTTTTTTTCCATACTTCTCCAAGTCCTTAATAAAGCTGTGTACAACAGTGGCGCCTATTCCAATCGTGCTGGCTATGAAAGGGATGGATTTTCCTTGTTCACGGTAAGCTCGGTTTTTGCCATTTTCCTCCTTGGTTAATGTCTTTCCTTTACCTATAGTTGTGGATTGTATGAAGTTTTCTTGAACTAAGCTCCCTTACTCGAAGTTATTTATTTATATATATATTTGATTTAAAACATGGTAACAGATAGATTAAGCCACGGTTCGTAACTCGGTTCGTAATCAAGTGAGACAAAAATAACAGGGAAATTTTATCACCTTTTTGGGAAAAGCGCCATAAAAGTTGCATTTATCAACTAAATCCCATTTTTTCTACATAGTATATCTTTCATTTCTTGTGCAATTGTTTTTTTCTCGATTAGCGAAGGATTTGAAAAATATCGTAAAATTTAAAAAAATCCTGTTCGTAATCAAGTGAGACGGAGTGTACGTGTCGCATGATTTTTTGGTCATCCGCCATTTTGTTTAAAGACAATTATGTAAAAATGTTTCCTATTCTTTACATTTATTGCATCTAGGTACCATACAATTTTTTTTTTAAATCGAATCGAACAGTAAAAGTTACGTAAAAGGTAATCTTCGTCGTTTCGACGAACATTGGCTCCATTTTTCTATAAAAACAAGAATCAAACAAACAGTTTTTTCGACAACATTTCACAAACTAGAAGACTTTAGAGATGGCTGGTGTGACACGGAGCAAAGATGCGATCGGAATAAAGATCGAAGAAAAAATCGAAAAAAAATAATTTGACGTTCATCCAATAATACGAATTACGAGTATTAATCAGAGACAACACTCACAATTTATGTACTTAGGTAAATATAATTATTTAAAAAAAGTCATTATACTCCGTTGGGCCCCACGACAAGCCTTTTTGAGGCCATCCCTGAGGCACGGTGAAGCAAAGGAAGACCCGGCCCAGCTTATGTGGTGCGCGCAATTGGAGAGCGACTTCAAAAAACTTGGCGTGCGTAATTGGAGGAAGCTAGTAAGGCACCGAGCTGGCTAGAGAGGCTTTTTCGTTGAGGCCGTGATCTGGTCCACTCCGGCCATCTAAGTAAGTCAATGCATTCTCATCCAGCACCAACTGGGTTTTGTGTGACGTTTTAATTAGCTATGAAATATTTGTATTGACTAGACCTTCATTTTAGTAACTAATTTTCGGTCGAATTTATATACTACAAACAAACAAAATTAATTATTACTTGATAATGGTTAATTTTCGTTGGAAGCATAAAAAACTAACATAAGCAATGATCAAAATCAAAACATCGAAAATAATCATATAGTTGGGACGGACAGTTTTCCCCTAGTAATAAATACAGCATTCGTTGTAAATAAAATACTGCATTACAAATTTACGTGCCGACAATACCAATACAAATAAAAAAGAAACTCAGGCAATAATGAGCCATCGCTTAATATACAATTCACTAGCTTTTCGATAAGACAGCAGCCGTGAAGATTAAATATCCACTTCACCAACCTTGCAATATGCAATATATGCAATATGTTGTCTTAAACTTTCTCGTATACGTAGTAAGAGAAAGATTAGATACCTATGTAGGTATGGTTTTTGTTCAAAATTTTGAACTCGAGATTTTGATCAATTCTGATATCCGTATGTCTGTTTGGCCCACCCCTGGGGAATCTAAACGCTTGGATGGATTTGTTTTAAACTTCGTAGGGAGGTCTTTTTTTAATTTTTAAATTTTACGATATTATATTAAACAATTTAGATTTTAGATAACATGACTGCATACCCAGTTTTTCGCTAAAAAGTCCAGCAACGACATTTTTTAAAATTTGACTTTTTCTCGAAAGCGGTAAAAACGATTTAAAACAAAAAATAGTTTCGAGGTAGGTACCATTGCCATTCTTAACTTGATAGCAAACTCAATTTTTCTCCAAAAAGACTGCGTCCTTTGATATCTACCCCAAATCCCTAATAATAGTACTTTAAAAAAACTGCTCATATCTCAAAAACGCCATTTTCGATTATGATTAAAATGTTACTGTCAGGTAATGCTTAAATCCATAATAATACCATATGCTCAGTTTTGAGCTAAACAGTTGCAAAACAGGTTTTTTGAATCATGAATTATTTCCACCCCAATCTCTAAAAATGGTACTTTAAAAACTGCTCATATGTATCTCGAAAACGCCTTTTTCGAAGTGGATGAAGATGTATCTGTACGTCGTACTCATTTCTTAGCTGAACAGTTTAATAACAGTGCTTTTCGAATCCAAAGTTGTAACATTTGTCAGCATAATTTTACAAAAAACCGCTTTAACGATTTTGATCAAAATACATATTTGAGACAACATAAGCATTCTAAACATGATCACTTACTTAGTTTTTTTCAGAAAACTCGAATAGCTGCGTACTGGACTCTGAAATTCTGCGAGATTCGCTATAAACGAGAAAATTTCGTGCTACCCAGTCGTGCACATTTTTTAATCAAATTTAAACTCCTGTCTAAAGGTGCCAGTACACGATATGTAGCACGCCTCATATATATGTGGCTCTGACGTCAACAGAGAGTGCACAAATAGAGCTTGTACACGGCATGTACCCATTGGTGTACTAGCACCTTAATAGATTAAAGTCTCCGCATAATTCTTCAGCATTAAAAAAGCATATACCTATTGCCGATTTCTTACTGCGCACTTCTTTGAGCCATTTAAGTCAATATTAATAAGGAGAAAGTGCAACGAAAACCGTTTGGATCTACCTATTTAGCGGCGACGGTTTAAGTGCTTCTCCGGAACTTCAGCCCTAACAGTCACAGTCAAATATCAATATGTATTAATAAATTAACGGGCTAAATGATTTTCCTACTGATTCGTCTGGTCCATGAGATCATATGCATAAAACAATTCCAACAATTCTTTACCAACATAATATGTACATATACTTATTCTCTTTACACTATAATTTAGAACCGCTCCATCAGCTGAATGTTCCTAGTCCTACACACAGCAATCCTTGTGCGGATTTCAAGCTGAAATTAGATTTTATCGTCACATACCCGGTAAAGGGATATAATTTTGACGTACACTCATAACAACGTTAAAATTTACATTTAACTGTTAGGCCACAAGCTGAATTGTCCATCACTTGTTCAATTAAGCCGTCTTGATAAAAATGGACCAGAGAGCAAAAATAACCTCAGTCTGCCCATGTAAATTGGACGTGATTCTTTTCAGGATTGTAGGTACCCATCGTTTCATCCCAGCTAATTGACAGGGAGTGCATGGTGACGTGGTATATTTTCCGCTGTTTCCTTTTGCAGTGCATTCGTTTTTAATTACTTACATATTTCCATTAATTATGGGAGGCGGAGAGCAAAAAGCATGTTGGTTCATAGCGCGGTAAATTTGATAATAAATTCACTATGACGAAGTTAATTATTTTAACCGTCAAAATAAATAGATATTTGTCTTACGTGTAAACGTATTGTGTATCAATAAAATAATACTCTTCTTCCGCATTCATTTGGAACTCTATATAAAATGTGTGTAGATAATTTATTTGTATCTGCGTTCACGACAGAGTTTAACCAAATTTTTAAAACTGCTGTTTCTGATCCAAAAAGCTTTAAAAATGCAATCATGTATCCGGTACATAAACAAGTGAAAGTGTTATCACCTGGTCGATTCTAAAATATTAAATTATTTTGAAAGAAACCAAATATACAAATGCTCTTGTGTTTTGTGAGTTCCCCCGCCAGTGTCAATTCTAAAAAGTGTATTTTTTTTTTGAATGGCTCGAAAAAGTTTCCAACACATAACTATTTTACAAGTGGGCGCAGTAGCGCAGTGGTTAGTGTGCTGGCCTACTTTGCGAGAGATCCCAGGTTTGATCCCCGGAAAACCACAAATTACCTACAGCTTGATCTTATACCCTATTTACACCAAGCCAAAAACCGAGATTTCGTCAAAAAAGTTTAGAAAACTCGTAGATGCATTCACACCGAACACCAACTCGTTCTCGTTGGACGTTTCAATTAGCTGTGAAACTAGCTATGAAATGTTTGTGGCGACTAGACTTTTATTTTAGTTACTAAACTTCGCTCGTATTGACATAATATAAAAACAAAATTATTTAAGCTACTTGATAATCGTTAACTTATGGTTAAATGCATAAAATAAATAACATAAGCAACATTCAAAATCAAAACATCTGAAAATACCATTTAGTTGTGTGCTCTTTATGGTGCAACGCAAGGATAATAAAAAAAAACTCTCACTCAGTCTCTCACTTCCTGTCAGCAGTTTTCTGAGTTCGCTGAATGTTGCAAAAGGTGTGTCTGCTTCAACAACCCAACGATTGTACTCGTTTTCGTGGCGTTTTCATGGAAAACGACCTCAAACAACTCGTTTTGAAAACTGAAATATGTATAGGAAAACTTCTGTTTTCGATTAAATTTTCGACTCTTTTCGAGAAATCCCAGTTTTCGGCTTGGTGTGAATAGGGTATTAAGGTTTTTTTTTTTCTACTGCGCCATCTCTCGCAAACGTCTGACAAACATCAGAGAGTATGAATGTCCTGAAAATGCTTCCCTTCCATTCGTCCCAAAAATAGAAACTCACACAGAGAAGCTAGGCCTGGGGTGTCTATACCTATTATACAAATATTTTTATTTTTTTTAGCTATTTTACAAAAAGAAAACAGTGAATTAAAGAAAAAGAAAAACAGTAGGTAGATAATATCAATAATTATGGGGTAAACGTAAAAACCTAGTGTACTTCAGGTAAAGCTCCACGACATTCAAGAATGCGTCAATCACATCCAAAAAACTAGCATCAAAGGCGTCCCCATATATATATTCCAGGCAGCTATAAAGCGCTTAGCGCTTATCTCACCTATTATTTACTCCAGTATTAAAGTGTCTCAATAACTCATGGGCTTTGAAACGTTTGAAGAAAACGAAGTGGCCAGAATAGGCTTAGAAACTTCTTTCACGAAGCCGGACCTTTCTACCCTCAAATCGGCTATAAACTTAGCCATAGAAAGTTGGGGACACACAAAAGTATCTCATATTGGAAAAATATCCCAATGCTAAGACAATTCGAATGAGCTATCCAGCCATTCAATCACAATGCCAATAGCATGATCAAAAGCTAGTAGAATTCCTCACAGCACAGGACATCATGGGTTATTATAAAATTGAAGTAAATATTTATGTATTGAGAAGAAACAACATTATATGCGAACGTCTCATCGCAGGGGTCTCATCGCATAAGAGCACTATCGTCTGACGATATCGTTTCGGCGATAGTTTTGCTTCATGTAACCTTTGAAATGTTGACAGGAGCATTATCGCCAAGACGATAGCGTTTGCACGATAACTAAATAGGTATCGTCTTGCATTGTTTTGTATATTTTGCTGACAATTTTAACCTTCTTACATGTATTGTAAGTGAATAATTGACTACAGATACAAATTATATGGGTATATTCAAAATATATAAAAACTCATCTCAATAATCACTGTATCTCAATAGCTTCTGGTTGAAGCTGTTCCTCTAACCTAACCCAACCTAACCTAAATGGGTACATGTCAAAACACCCTATGTCATATAGGGCTGCCAGATGAAATTTTATTAAAATCGGGACACCAAGGCCCGAAAATCGGGACAAATCGGGACATACAAAATACATATATTTTTATAAGGAAAACTAAACGTTTTTTAACGTTACCTAGACATGCGTTAAAAATACCAATGAAATAATAGTAGGTACTTCAGGAACTTTTAATATTCAGTTTCAGTCTAACAGTTAGGTGCGGATACATAAACATATTTCATATCTTTATCGTTTGAACTTATTTTAGAAATAAGTAATAATTATCTGACTTCTGAGATCTTCCTTAAAGGACCTGCAAGAATCTTTACAACTATATTTGAAATTAAAAGGTAGCCTTCTTAGGCACGGGTAAATTTTTTATGTTTTTGTAGCAAACCAAACTTTTCCGATGCCTTGTTAACCAGAAAAAGTCTTGTCATTTTTTATGTTTTTGTAGCAAACCAAACTTTTCCGATGCCTTGTTAACCAGAAAAAGTCTTGTCACAATTAAGGATTACGATTAAGGACATATTTTCATATATAAAACAGTTTGCCCTAACAAATTGCCGATTGGTGGTCAACGCCTAGCCCATACGATAAAATCTAGGAAGCTAATACAAATACATATTCTGAAACGAAATTCTAAAGGAAAATTCTGGAGCAAGGCTCTTATTGAAGTGGTGACAAAGTGGCGGTGGCATATGAGTGCTGTGGCGATAGAATAGCGCCCCCATTCCGCTTTGATCTTCGCGTCTACATTGGTCCACTTGGTCACCACGCCACTGCCACACCATTTGACTGCGCGCCTTGCTTTATATTTCATCTGATCAAACTCGTCTAAAGTACTTTTTATAAGAAATACCGAATGGCAATTTCTCTGATTTTGGAAATTTTTGTTTTGGCTCAAGAGGGGTTCAGTTTGAATGGGGAACATTTTTTTTCTATCGAGCACGTAAGAAAGTATACATTAGGTATGTTATGTATATACTTCTGTAACGAAAGCGAAGCTTCAAATAAATTTTAGTTAATGTTTATTTAGTCAACATCTTTACTTTAAGCAATATTCGTTATTAGAATCGAAAACACCAACCGCCACGTACAACACTAGGCGTATTTTTTGAGAATCTATAGCTAGCTCGTATATTTACTTTTACATGCAAAACTTTTATACTCACTTTTGGTTTTGTTATACTCACTTCCCAAAAAAATACGCCAACTGCCACAGTTTGTCTGAATTTGGAATTTATGATTATGTAGATATTTCTATACCTATGGATGCATTCAGAGCAACAATTGCAATTTCATAAAGTCGTTAAGGTTTGTAACACCCTGCTAATATTTCTTATTTCCTATCATTTTCAAACGAAGTAGAATAAAAAGAAAGAAAATCGGGACAAAGTCGGGACATATTGTAAATCGAGACAGAAGTCGGGACAAGGTTCAAATGCCGGGAATGTCCCGCCAAAATCGGGACGTCTGGCAGGCCTAATGTCATAACATTTGTTTTTGTCATAAGGCCCTCGGACACTTTTAAAAGTGTCATATCGCTCACTTTCAATTTTCATAACGCCCTTAACTCAGTGATGGCAGTTTTTTTCAGTGGAAATTCCCCCTTTTGGAGGAAAAAATAAGAGTTTTTCCCCATTTTGCATTTCGATTTTCTCCACTTTTTTCCCCATTGCAGATTATGTAAAAAACTATGTAATTTAAGTAATTTAATTTTAAAATTAAGGCATTTTGTTTTTTATTCAAGTACCTGCATATTGCGAGTATTCTAAAGAGTAAAAGCTACAGTTATTTCTTTTAAGAAATGCATTGTAGGTAGAGACTATTGACATATAACCTATTTAAATACGGATTGCCAAATAAGATTGGTATAAAAAACTTTAAATGCATAAATTCGTAAATGTTATTCCAAGCGGAATGGATTTCATCATTTTTAAATTTTTATCTGGAATTTTCTGTCATATTTCGTGTCAACCAACCCGTAAAAATATCTAATGGCATTTAGGTAGAGTGAGTACTGTGACAATTCTATCAGATCAAGATTTGGGCTTTGATATAGATGCTTAGAAACTGCGCCTGTTATGATTACGATAGTGTGCTTGATCATGAAATTAATAATCTAAAATAAGCACTCTCATTTTTAAGAACGCGGCCATTGAAGACCGCATTGTAGGTTCTACGAAAAGCTTTTCTTTTGAGCTCTGATTGAACTCAAACAAAGCAGCCGATAATCTAACTCAGTTCTTATAGATAGGCATTAAACCCAATACACAACTTAATTAAATTTGTCAGCCTGCATCCGATGGCGCATTATAACATCTGAAGACAACATGAAGGATATTAAGTAGGTATAAATCAGTACCTACAGAATTTGTTGTCCCTTTAAGTGGTCCTTACTTGATTCTGCGAACAGTACCAATTTGCTTGCGCGGGAGCAAACACTGAAGTCATATCCACATATTCAAAATCATGTTCGTCCCTATGCAATTTTTTTCAGGTTAGTCGGCATTGAAACGCATATTTTTGTTTTTAAACGAGGGAGAGTTTAATTTAAAAATTACAATAAATAAAGGAAAAGCTTAATTTGGTTTTTCCCCATTTCAAGTGTGTTTTTGTCCATTTCCCCATTTGACTAAAATATCCCCAAAATGGGGAAAAATCCCCACACCTGGCATCGCTGCCTCAACTTCTAAAAACTTGTTAAGTGCATCAAGAATCAATGAGAGTACCGTTAATAAAGTACCTACCGTTTATTTTGTTATCTCTCTTAAGCATTTTACATGTTTTCGGCACAATGATCTTCTAATTAGTTTGTCATTGATCTTTAAACAACGTGCACGTAAAATGAAAGCGCGTGATTTTTTAGAAAAAACAATTTTTTTTCTGCGGCGCTCTTAATTCGTTATTAATCAATCTCAGAATTTAGGTATAGGTATAGCTAAGTTAGGTAAAGGTGAAGGCGTTCTTTCTTCCTCTCTCAATACAATGTACGCATTTTCAGCTCATAACAATTTTAATTACCAATGCTGAAACAGCACATGCTTAAAGTTATCATTATAAAACGTTAGGATTGAGGGTGGCTAATTCACTGAAGCTTAACATGAATGGTTTTTCTATTACACTGGTCGGCATGAGTATTTTGATAAAACTAAAGTTAATTCTACTCATAATTTGAACTTACTTCATGTAAATTTTGGTATCAATGGAAAGGTCATTTAAATTCCGTTTGAATGATACAAAACTTTCCTTAACCCATTAGGTACCCATTGAAAATTTAGAACTTTTGTAAAAGTCTACTTTTTTTACTTTTTCCTCGGTCAAAAAAAAATGTTTTGATGCAAAAAGTTTCTCCAAACAATTCTAATAGTGACAGCAAACAACAATTTTCAAAAATCTCTTCGCTAATATTTTTTATGATGTATTGAATGGGATGATCTCAGAAAAATTTTGTATGAAATGGAGCAAAAAGTGGCTAAAATAGTCATTTTTAGCAATTTTCAAAAAAATCATTAAAAATATTAGCGAAGAGATTTTTTTAAATTTTTTTTGCAGTTACTATTAGAATTGTTTGCAGAAACTTTTTGAATCAAAACATTTTTTTTTTGATACCGAAGAAAAAAAGTCGACCCTGACAAAAATCCTAAATTCTAAAATTTTTAAATGGTTACTTAGGGTTAAGGAAAGTTTTGTATCATTCAAACGGAATTTAAATGACCTTTATATATTGATGCCAAAATTTACATGAAGTAAGTTTCAAACTATGAGTAGAATTAACTTCAGTTTTGTCAAAATACTTATGCCGACCAGTGTATGGAATAAGAATTTAATATTTGTTACCTTCTGGCGTTAATGTACTTCTTATAAAGCCCGCAAAAAACAACAAACTTAAAGCCCGGTGAGGTGACACAAAAAAAAAACGTCCCAGGGCGTTATGACATGTACCCAACCTAGATGAGATGGATCATTGTGTAGTTGCACCAAAAAGTAGCTTTAATAGCATTTATCCAAGGCATTTAGTGGCATCTTTTCTGCGAGCAATCATCTTGATCCACTATTCGAAGTCCAATACCTACAGTTGTCAGTCAGATGTGTTCGTGTTTATGTCTGTCATGTTGTTCCTTTTGTTTTTTTAGGGAATATTCATAACTGCAACCTGGGTGAGTGACAAAACTTAAGCCCCTACAAGGCATGTTCGCCCCAAAATTTGTATAAATATACCTAAATATTTTTAAATTTATATTTTTGTTTACTTTTGTTTTTTGTAATTTACAAAGATAGTACTCCTGTACAAAATACCTAGTAGCCCAGTCGTCCTTCATGTCCTTTGAGTTGAGCATAACAAAAACTATTATGTAATATAGCACCGCGTTATAACTTCCTCGAACAGGCAAAAGCACTATCCATGCGATTCATAGCCAACCATACCTCGTTTATTATGCGTTTCTCAAAACATGCGAAATGTTTTTAAATTCCCATTTTAAAGCTTGTGCTTGTGACCAAAGGAATATAATAAAAGTTCAAATAACACCCGACGCCAATGACACCTAAACCAATACACACACGTTACCAGCTGGGCATTATGTTGCCATCTCACTTGAGAGGAGTTGTTAAACCTCGTTCGTAGTATAAATATCCGTCGTTGGCATCGCATCCCAGTTCAGCACAGTTTCAGCATCATTGAAGGAAGACATAAAAATATGACATGTCACTACACTTCAGCGTAAAACCATAATTATATGACGCGCTGTAAAGCTCTCGTGTGTAATACAGACAAGACCCCCTGCATAGTGCTCGATATATTATACTCCTTTGAGAGAAGCGGGTCGATACGTAAATGTTCCATAAAAATAAACTTTAGATCCATCGACGTAATTGGTGTTAAATTGAGTCACCCTATTACTCCTATTAGTTAGTTATATATACAGCAAACTGCACGGGTGGTATCGATATTGACGTTTTCTTTTTGTTCCTGCTATATGACTGATGGGAACTGGCATAAATAGCGCACATAAACAGACAAATGAAGGTTAAATTAGGACATAACGTAGTAATATTAAAGGCAGTTTGGTATAATACTGACATCGGAAAACCAAGCTCTAATTTATGTGGTACCAAAAAAGGTTGCATTGACTTAAGGCGTATTTAAAGAGGCGTGGTGTTAAGTCCCTCATTTGCTATGATTTTAGCACTCCTAAGCTCCGCTATAAACTCAGACAATAACCTGAGGGACAGCGCAGTTATGGAAGCCGCGACTCAATATCCGAGGAACTAATATCCGAGGTCCGCACAATGACATCTCTCGAAAAAGATCCCGACTTGGTGAGGCCAAAAATGGCGATCGTTTGAAGGACACTATTTTTTATAATAGTTAGTTTAGTTAGTTCAATGTGGCGCTCTCAGTGAAAAAAGTATTCATTCATTCAGGTTCAATCGACTCTAAATCATCAAGGGCAATCCCCATAAGGGTATAGGAGAGACTATAGACTTGATTTAACCAACTCATCCTTGGTCTACCTAGAGGACGCCTGCCTGATAGTAAGGATTCCATAGCACGTCGTGGGATCCTGGTTGGGGACATGCGTTTAACATGACCAAACCCCCGAAGCATGGACCGCTCCGTCCGGAGAAGTAGCTGCTCGACACATGAGTTCCTCCGTATTCTGGTATTTCTAATGCGATCTCTACGGGTCACACCAGCAACACAACGGAGAAATCTCATTTCGACAGTTTGTATTCGCGATCTTATTCTTTCGGTCATTACCCAAACCTCATGACCATAGGTAAGAGTTGGAACAAGCACCGAATTAAAGACTGACAATTTAGCTTTGACACCAATTTCAGTCCTCCTGATAACAGAATGCCCAAGCTGTCTCCAAATTTATCCAGCCTAACCAATCCTACAGGAAAACTCGGCATTGCTCCTTCCATCACTCGTGAATAAGACCCCGAGATGCTTGAACTTCTCCACCTGTTTCAATGGCACTTCAGAGTGCATTGAACAGGCGTTCTGGAGACGACCATCACTTCAAATTTGTTCACGTTTACCTTCATCTCAGCTTCAACACAAACGGCTACAAACCGATCGATAGCGCGCTGCAGTTCAGTCTGAGAGGACCCAAGGATGACCAAGTCATCAGCAAAGAGCAAATGACTTATACTCAGATCTCCCAATTCGAAACGTTCTTCGCCAAGACTGCGCTGTAACATCCAGTCCATATAAGTAATGAAAAGGAGAGTAGACAAGACGCACCCCTGACGAAGTCCAACGCCCACGGTGAAAGGTATTGATTTAACGCCGCTTACCCGAACACAGATTTTACAGTTTGTGTAAAGAGATTGAGACAAGAGAGAACCGTCAACTCAATACTCCTGCAATACACTCCAGAGTTTACTTCAAAGGAATCGGTCGTATGCTTTCTCGAAATGTACGAAGCATGCGAAAATAAGTGTAGCATACACCCAAGCCTTCTTAAGTACCATTCTGAGAGTGAATAACTGGTCGGTTGTGCTTCTGGCGGGACGAAAGCCGCACTGCTCATCCCCTAATCGTGCCTCGACCACAGCTCTGCAACGCGTTTCCAGCACCTTGGCAAGAGTGATATACCCCTGTAATTGGAGCAATCCCTTTGATCCCTATTCTTGAAAAGGGGCACAATCAGCCCAATCTGCCAATCGCTGGGAGTTTCGCCGCATTCCCAGGCCACTTTAATGACACGAGAGAGCCATTTGACTCCCTCTTCACCTAAGACCTTGAGCATTTCTGGCCGGATTTCATCGGCAGATTTGCCAGCTTTTAGCGATTTGATCGCAAAAGTGACTTCCTATACCGTGGGAGTGCGGGACTATTTTCCGCGCTGCTCAAGGCGATGCATCTGTCAATTCCAATGCCCTGGATTGGAATGAGCAATTCAGAAAAGTGCGCAAGATGTCCTCTTCATTGGAAAGAAGTGTACGTGTACCATCTTTGTATTTGACTCCTTCAATAATGTTCCACTTCCTTCCTCTAAGACGGCGGATGGTCTGCTAGAACACCTTGCTTGCAGATCTGTGGTCACGGTCTAATTTCTCGCATGCGCTGGGTATTATCTAGATTGTAGATCACTGAGATCATTCAAGAAATAATTTCCTGGTAAAAATTTAAAATAAATTGGCTATGCAGATGTAGAGAAAGTGTGTGATAGACTCATCTCCGTCTTCATCCCTGCTCTTTCTGCAGAAGTCATTGTATAGCAGTCGCGTATCTGCTTAAGATGCCATGCCCAGAGATGACATTAACGACTTTGGATAATATGCTAGATCTTTTAAGTCGCAGGAGCTCCTTGGGTCCACAGTTTGCCAGGTGAGCTTAGTAGTATCGCAGTACCTATACTAGATGCTTCCACCTCTGACTTGCTTTGCCTGCTGCCAGAGAAGCCTACAGTCTGGCTGGGATGTCACAGACGAGGAACCCAGCAAAGGGTGAGGTCCAGCGATCTCGTTAAGAAATAAACGGCAATCTTCCACTGCTTTAGATTTTATTCCGCTGGATACCAGGAAATTGACAACTACATACTGTGGCTTAACGAATGAGCGTGTTTACGGCTTGAAAGACACAGCAATATTTGGGAAGGTAAAAGGAGACTAAGGAGAGTCCCTGACCAACTCATTCCGGTGTTTTGGTACCGTCCGTGAATATTGACATTGATCCGTCGTATAGAACATTTCGTGGATCCCATTGGTTTCTGTCCGGTATTTCATGCGTGAAGCCTTTCTCAAAGTTGATTTTGGTAGGCAGTGTAATTATTAGTACCTTCTGGGTCTGTAGAAGTATGGCATGTCTGGTCGGCTGTTCTCTCCTCTCCTGTGAATCCCTTCCTTTAGTTAGTCTGATGTGTCGTAATACATATGTACATAAGTTTAAAATAATTTTCAAATCATTCTTCTCGGAAGAAAAATATTAAATTATTACCGATGCAATTGTATTTCGTCGAATATAGACGGATATTCCTAGTCTAACCTATTTATTACTACAGGTGCATCACAACATTTTGCTGAGTTCTGGGGACTTGTCTATCCTGACACAATTCACTCTTCTTATATACGAGTAGTAAGCTGCAAACGACACTCAGCTTACCAAACTAAAGTGTTGCATGTGACATGCTTCAGAATAATCAGAGTTTTCTTTTTTCTCTTTGATGGCTTACATACAGAAAGAGGACAACAATTATAAAAAAAAATGCCTCAACAGCAGCATTTCGAAGCAATTTCAGGACTTTCACTCTACTCTACAGCATCGCAAATGACTCAATTTAAAGTGATTGACAGCATTTAATTCTCCTCGATATCAGCACAACAATAGTGCTCTAGCGGTGGCACGAGCACTTTAAAAAGAACACAACAATGGGAAAAGTAAAATAAACGTCGATAAATCCTCGCCCTTCGTCCACTTAATCGCCGTGATGCAAAAAGTCGATCTTATTTTTCTGTCCATCATGCGGCGATGTATTGAACGAATGCATAAATCAATCTGGTAAAATGGTTTAATTTTTTTTTTCTCATTTGTTGGTCCGCTTTTCTTGTATACTCCTGTTTGTATTGTTGTTGGATTATTCATAAAACATCATCATATCAGTGTATTCCGTGTCCTGTCACAATTTTATAACATTTTCGATTTTCCACTGAGCCTCCTTTGAGCGAAAAACTTTACTACCATTTTTTTTCGGTGTTTCAAATGGTTCGCATATGTGACCTGACCATACCAACTACCATTCTGATGGGTATCATCATCATGGCCATCGGCTGCTGTTAAACATTTTCATGATGGTCCCTCCACGAATTTAATATGTACTTGAAAGTGCTCCAAAAAGAAATATAGAAATGTCCAGTACATTTAAAAAGCTTGGACATTTTATCAAAGAAGCTGTTACTGTTAAACCGGAGTACCTACTTGCGTATGTCAGGAACCAAGAATTCAACAAATAAGGCCAAACATCTCCATAAGTTCGATCATTAGCCACGGCCACCATAATATAGTCGAATCGAAGATTTCCTCGAGGTTGACTGTCTGTTTTAGAAATGGAGACTCTGTAGGCCAAAGCGTTAATCCGTTAATGTCTATTCAATCTATCTTGAGGCTATCTCATTCTCAAATGTCGAATGGGAATTTTTTGTTAAGGTCTAATAGTTGGTCGATTTTGATTGCGATGGTGATAAGTGCTGTTCTTTGTTTTAAAAAAATAAGTTTGTCGTTGAATCTTATCTTAAACGCTAATTCCAATGGGACAAAATATGTAGGTATTGTGAAAGACTTTTCTTTTGGATATCGGCATCCGCTTTTGAAAACATATTCTATGCTCCAAATTTAGCTATTAGGTCTTATATACCAGAGTCTCATTAGGTATTTGTAAAAGGAGCCTTCTACCAAACAGTTGCATCCTTCCCCCAAAATAAAACAGCGACTGTCAAGAGTGATTCCCCATTTGACTAAATTTGGAAAATCAATGCATCTCAAAAGGACAGCTTGCTCATGCGTCAGAAAACCTTTGATTTATTAACATAAACGCACTAGACTTATTACTTAACGTACCGTACCGTGCAGAGTCTCTGTCAGAGATCTTGCAGAAATCTATCTTCTGCGATCTCGGTCATGGTGCTTCCAGTTATCCATACCAATCGCTTTGCTATCAGCGAAGGCTTGGTCTTTGAAACGGAGGTTCGGTCTTTCTTGTCGTCTCTAGTCCAGCGGATGGGATTTAAAAATCCTGTTTCCTGTTAGCTGGAGCATTATTGTCTGTTCTCTTAATGTGATCGAGCCAATCGTCGTCGTATTTTGTGTTGACTAGATTCGCATTTTGATACAGCTCACAGAATTTTCAGTTGTACTTTACACTAGCTCTGCTTGTATACAAAACCAAGAAATCCGTAGAAGTATTTTTCTTTAGGAGCCCCGTATCTCCTCTACCTTCCTGCTTATCGTTCAGTACTCGACGCCGGAACTCTCTGAATTGACAGTAAAATGGTCTTGCAAACTTTTCGTTCCTCTAGTTAGGAATGTTGAACCCAATAAGTGAAGATTAGTGTGTTGCAAAACGGCTTGAGACGTTCATCGTTCTCACTCAGGATACTCTTCTCCTCTCTAGCTCGATACTCTTCCCTCGCTTTCCTTGTTTTGCGCTGCAGCGGTCATATGTGCATCTTCTGTGACCTTTTTTTGATAATGCTATGCATTCATCATCACACCACGGGCCTATTTCTTTGTGGGGGGACTGGTATCCTACAGTGGTTTTGGCTACCTTCTTAATGAGGTGGCGATACTGACAGCACTGATTGTTGACTATGTACATATGTGGTAAATGAATGCAGACTGAAGAGTTTCTCACTCAGGAGCACTCTATAAACTCTGGCTACTATCGGTGTGCTATAATGCGTTCATCGTCGAATTTCTTCTTCTGGGCAGTTCGCAGCTTCTTCTCATTGGATAGTCGAGCTCTGAATTTAGGACAACAAGAAAGTGGTCGGTGTCGACGGTTGTGTGCACGTCAAGGATATTAATTCGACCGTCTGAGAGAGCGGCATGTTGCTGTATGTGGATTCTTAACCTATAGGTATATATATTAATCACTGTATTACGAGTTTATGGAACATCGATTACTCGGTAGCCGATTTGGCTTCCTTTTCAACACTAACATTGAAGTCGCTGAGTATACCTTTCATACTCCCGGCAGGCTCCGCATACTCTATGTAGGAGGTAATAAAACTCCTCCTGGATCATTATCCGAAGCTGGGTTTTGTCTCTCTCATAACTAAATCCTTTCGGACATGGTCGGGAAGTTACGCCGACGGCAAAATCTGCAAACTGGAGGGCCAGATCCCTGTTTTGACCTTAGGACAATAGGCCCCATATTCCGGTAAAAATAACCCACTTGCTGCCGTTCACCCATTGTTCATCAGCCACCAACATAGTATTGGATATCTCTATGGATCTAGTATCCGATATGTCGAAATCGAAACATCTCATAATAGAGATTACACTTAATGCAAGGTGGTGTAAAAGTATTTTATGTCTTTTTTCAATAAGTGGCCGACTAAGTGGCCGCGCGCCGACGCCAGAATTCTCTGTCATTCAAGGGCCCAATTTATAGCATTTTCCAGCACTCTTGCCGGAACATCTGACGATAGGTCTTCGCAATCTTGACGGGTATTCTCTTTGAGGGCTTCAGGAGTCTGTTGACATAGACTTGAGATTTCAAAAAATAACCCCACAAAAAGAAGTCTGATGGAATGGTTAAATCGCGAAATCTTGCCGGAAGGTGCAAATCGCCAAAACGAGAAATAAGCCGACCCGGACATGCAGCAGTCAGAATTTCCAGCGTATAAGCACTAGTAACTTTGAGCAGGCGTTCAACAGCTAACAACTGATGTAGTCGCTGTACTTTGTAAGGGAACGTATACAGTATTTCACCAAAATTCTCTGTTAAGTCCGCCGATTGATGCCCAATTGCGTGGCACGTGCGTCGTCTGGTCAACTCCGGGGTCCGGGGTCATCTTTACCCACATCTTTACCCACATCTTTAGCCACAGCTGCGATATTGTCAGCAGAACGACTATTCCGCGTTCTTATAGGAGCAGAGCGATTCATGTCTTGTTGACGTATATTTTGTATCTATGTTAACTTATTTACAAATGTCAACGTAGAATTGCAAAAATTATAGTATGTATCTGCTGACAGGGTGATGTTCGGCCTCACTGGTGGAACTGCAGACGCTACTCTTGATTCCATCTAGGGAATTTATTTAAGTGAAGAAGTGCCGTAGTGAGAAAACACTCCTCCCCCCCCCCCCCTGCCTCGTCAGCCGCCACCAACAAAGGGGTTGGTTTCGCAATCTTCCGTCGAGGTAATAATATGCACCCACTCAGTAACTAACCAACGTGAAGGTGAGATTAGGAGCTGATAGTGAGAGGCTTAAGTACGTACGATTGTATTCTCAAGAAATCGCATCACTAGATACCCACTCTTTAACAAACGTACGCACCAGAACGAAAAACAAAGAAGTAAAGTCGCGGCAAATATGGCACCCGGGGGGATATTTCAATATCTCCCAAAATAAGGACAGCAAAATATCATTAACTCATATACTGAAGTATGTTGATAGGTGCTGAGATATCGCAGTTCGCAGTAGCTCATGCAGTTTTTTTGTGCCAAGGTGAAAAAAAAAAATAACTGGAGTAAATTTAAGAGAAAAAGTTTTTTTGTGGTTTACTCAAGTAAGTGTAGATAGGTAAGTT
This sequence comes from Cheilosia soror, assembly GCA_949372485.1. Lineage (NCBI taxonomy): Eukaryota > Metazoa > Arthropoda > Insecta > Diptera > Syrphidae > Cheilosia > Cheilosia soror. The sequence goes on along the minus strand of OX443562.1, from coordinate 69,257,203 downwards.
GTTAACGCCAGCTATCCGCTTAAGCATAATAAGAGAGTTTTGTTTACTGTGCTGAGTTAGTTTAAGTTTTTCATCGTGTTATTTTTAATATTAGTGGTATACCTTCAAAAAGGGGAAATGGCACCCAAAAATGTGGGGATATATGGCGACGGTGCCATTTCACCCTCTCAGTAGGTACATAAGTTGCTGGAAAGTACGTTTTCTCAGATAAAAAAAAATATTTATAATATGGAATAGACCGGATGTCAAATCAATAACCGATCCTCGTTAGTGATCACAGAAAAGGGATCACGCAATGTAACTGCAGTCACATCTGCAGAGAGGTAAGGCCATAACGATCATTGCGTGCTGGAACGCAGAAGAATTTTTTTTTATCACCAACCAGATGATTGGATTAAGTGCACGTCGTAGGTATATTAACACATCCAACAAATATGACAACAGTATCTAATCAAAAGAAAAAGTAGGGTGCCATATACCCCTTCATATGGCGCCATATTACCTACCCTCAATTTTTTTGTTTTTCTTTTTTTAAGTTTTTTTTGTTGCAAAAAAAAATACGTTTTTTTAACTCTGAATTCCTTTAATGTTCATATTTTACGCTTTTAAATAAATTGATAAATAAAATTATTTTTGTTTAAAGTAAAAATCTTGTTTATTTTCTGAGTTAAAAACAAAAACAAAAAGGGGTGCCATATTTGCCGACTTTAACCTACCGACTGTGTATCCAAAAGCACCTGACTATAAGCAGGAATAAAACGAAACTTTAATTTGTTCAATGAAAGTGATGCGAGAATTATGCAAAATAAATTATTTGATAGCTAGCTACATTGTAAGAATTTTCCTATAAATTCGATTTTTGTTGGTGGCGTTGCATTGCAACGTGCCACGTAGCAGCTGAAATAAATCCATAGCCAGGAAGAGTTTTAATGTCGCACTTAACTAAATCGTATGTACTAAACAATCGATTAAAATGGCAAATAAAAAAATTACTATGTTTAATATTCATTAGCAAATAAGATAAATATGCCCCCAGTTTGTAATTAACTCACTAACTAGGCATCTAAAAAATGTGGACTGAGTAAATCCGTATATTGATAATTACCTGACTCATCTGCTCACCTGTCACACACCGCCGTAAATACCGCAGATACTGTTGTTGATGCAGTTGCTTCAGAATGTCGTAAACAGCAATAACGTCACACAAGTTCAATACCACAAAAAAGCCCATATGCGTGGGAACCTGATCGCAGACCTTAACCTGTCTTAAGTCTGACATGTTTATTTATTCTAATTTTTGCCAATTATTGACCGCAGGAAAAATTCCATCTAATTAACGCATGTCTCCAAAATGTTAATAGGTATAAAATCAATCGAATCGGGTATCTACCTGCAGATCATAATTATGCAAATGTACATCCATTAGGCAGACGTACAGGTATCACGGCGTTCGCTTTATTGTTTGCCTAATCGGTATCCAATTATACAATGATAATCATCAGTTTATCAAACACAGCAGCACCTCCGAGTCTTGTTCTCGCAGATGTAGGTAAATAAAACACGCTTATCCAGAATACATAAATCAGAATCACCAATGAAAATGTGAAGAAGAAAATCATCATCATCATTATCACCATTCGCATACGAATGAATGTAAATGCGAGAGAATTTCGTTGCGGTGATTAAAAGCCATTTGCATACGCTATTTATACGGACGGGACTTCCCCCCTCCGATGCTGCTTCGATTCCGGAAATACTCGAAAGATATGCCAACTTGACGGTTGGGCTACAAAACGGTTCTAGTTGAGCTATTTATAATGCAATAAGTAAATTGGCGTGAATTTTGTGGGTAGGTACACAAACAGCAATAGCCGTCGGCCTTGAACTTGCGGACAAGACGAAGAAGTTTTCTTTGAACGCCACTTGAAGAAGTTTCGTCATTTACGATCTGACAGCCGTCACGACCGGACCGCACAATGGTTCGATTAGTTATAGTAGGTTGCATTGCTGCATTCATTGCTGTTTATAGTCACGATTGTGTATATTTTAGATATTGGCAGTATTTGCGGTTGCCTGCTGTAGCGCTGGACCACAGGGATACAATTACAACCACAGGCAGATTCAGAATACCCAGAATTACTCGCCGCAGCAAGAGACTGTGCTCACAAAGTCGTTTTACTTCTTCTCCGCTCCGGATGATGAACCAAAATCCACTCAAATAAATCGTGTAACTTCAAATGTCAATAACCATCAGCAAGTAGGCTTCATCAATGCTCCAGAATACAATGCATATACGAATGCAGCCATTAACTTGGCTCGACAAGCCGCCAAGGCGAAAACGCAGATTTATCTGCTAACCAAAGAGCCTGATCTGGCTGATCTGGAGAAAAGATTCCAAGAAATTCGCAGCTCCAGCGTTCAGAAACCAGATGTGCATTTTGTTAAGTATAGAACTAATGAAGAAGCTCTTGCCGCTCAGAAGGCAATCAGGGCGCAGTATGAAAACCTACCAGGGACTTTAAACAGTTTAAATGGAGCTGCAGCCCTCTTGGATTACAGTAAGAGCGGGACCACGAATGATGATGATGATGATGACCTGTATACTGCGAGACGACCGCCCTTTTTACCAACCGGTGTGGATGTCGTACCTGGAAGTTCGTACTTGCCACCATGGAGGGGTCAGGCCTTACGTTAAGGTCAGATATGAACTGATGGTGGCTTATCGTCGGGGATAATATTTTATTTTTAGTGTTTTGAGCTAAGACGTCAGTTATTTTATGTGTGCTTATGTGCCATAGTCAGTTAGTAGTTTAGTAGTAAAACATGTTTCAATCAACTAATAAATACATTCCAGCATGTGATAAACAAGTTTTGCCTTTGACTTTAAATATCCAGAGGAGTGTGCGAAAGAATTATTGTGAACAATCAATATCTACACTCTACAGTAAACAAGGTAATCACTGATACGTGCAAATTGAAGAACTACCTGTTGACATATCGATGGTTTTATGATTTTGAGTGTTGTGTTAGGAAATCGGAGAGTAAATTCATTATGCGATAATTATTGGTTTTGTGACCAGTGTTGTCACTTCTACTATACAATATTTCTCCACTTTGTGTAATCTGATACCTATATAAAAATTAAAGCTAAACACACTTTAAATTAAGTTTTAATAACGAAGCACACACCCAATGATAACAAAGCGAATAAAGCGAGCTTTGGATATTGCTAAGCCTGTTAAAATAGGGCGCCCTTTGGAGTCAGGCCTGAAGGGTGGCAGTTTGCGAGCGTCTGGTGGTCGGCTTGTCACACAGTTGGCCGGTTTTATTCCCATCAATGGTCTCGCAAACCATTATGGTAGTTAGAGGATGAATGCGCTATGCACCAATAGGGGCATAAGTGGACATACTCGACAACATCGACTTAGGATAGCCACGTTGAACATCTTTTCGCTCACGGGAAAAGACCTGGAGCTTGTTGGGGAAGCTGTCAAATATCACCTATTTATATACATAGTTGGCGTTTCCTTAACAAATCAAAGGGGTTATGGAACTTTGAACCTTGCGGATGGGTGGAAATTCTTCATTTCGGGAGTAGCACCTTCAATATTTGCTCAGGAGGGAGTATGGGGATACTCACAAGTCCCAAACCATCAGGTATAGTATTGGAGTAGATACCATTAGGGGGGAGGGTTGCGATCTTAAAGCTTAAGCTTGAAAGATCAACTCTAGCTGTAGTGCAGGTGTCTGCACCAAATCTGGAGTCGGGGTACGCAGCTTTCTTAGATGAAGTTGATGCAGCCCTTGAAAAGGTTGCAGATATGGATTCTTACATCCTAATGGGTGACTTCAATGCTCACGTGGGTGTGGACTTAATGACATGGGGCAGCGCGATAGGGAAACACGGTGACCCCGATCAGAACGCGAACGGAGAGAAGTTGATAAACTTTTTTTGTTCAAATGGAATGTCCATTATGAACTCTTTCTTTCCACACAAAGATATCCATAAATACACATGCTACCGTCGAAGTCTTCATCAGAAATCGCTGATAGATTTCTTTGTGGTACCGTCGTGAATTAAAAGGATGGTTTGTGATGTTCGTGTGTTGAGAGGGGCTGAACTGTCAACTGATCACTACCTCGTGTTGTGCAAATTGTATCTCAACGATACCTATCCTGCCAAAGCGTAAACCAAGAATGGTTACGCGCATACGGTGGGAGGGGCTACAGAACGATGAGATACGGCAGGAATTTGCACGGCAGGTATCTACAAGGTTTGAACAAATTCCAAATGTTTCATTGAATGTAGAGGAAGGATGGCAGTTGTTTTCAACAGCAGTCATTGAACAAAAAGGTCTTCAAGGTGTGGATTCACTTGGGAGACTCACCTTCTCGTAACCGGTACATTGAGGCGCGAAGGACTTGCAAATTGGCTATTAAAGCAGCCAAAGAACATTATTGGAAGGAGTTCGGCGAGAAATTAGACCGCGATCACAGATCTGCAAGCAAGGTGTTCTGGCAGACCATCCGCCGTCTTAGAGGACGGAAGTGGAACATTATTGAAGGAGTCAAATCCAAGATGGTACACGTACACTTCTTTCTAATGAGGAGGACATCTTGCGCAGATGAAATGAGCACTTTTCCGAATTGCTCCATCCAATCCAGGGCATTGAGGATGACACATCCATCGCCTTGAGCCGTGCGGAAAATAGTCCCACGGTAGAGCGAGCATATGACCGAGTCCCTCGAGGTAAACTCTGGAGTGTATTGCATTGCAGGAGTTTGGAATTGACGGTTCTCTCTTGAGAGCAATTCAATCTCTTTACACAAACTGTAAAAGCTGTGTTCGGGTAAACAGCGTTAAATCAATATCTTTCACCGTGGGCGTTGGACTTCGTCAGGGGTGCGTCTTGTCTCCTCTCCTTTTTATTACTTATATGGACTGGATGCTACAGCGCAGTCTTGGCGAGGAACATTTCGAATTGGAAGATCTGAGGATAAGTCATTTGCTCTTCGCTGATGACTTGGTCATCCTTGGATCCTCTCAGACTGAACTTCAACACGCACTCGATCGGCTTTTACCCGTTTGTGTTGAAGCTGAGATGAAGGTAAACGTGAACACATCTGAAGTGATGGTCGTCTCCAGAACGCCTGTGCAATGCACTCTGCATGTTAGTGGAGACCCATTAAAACAGGTGGAGAAGTTCAAGTATTTCGGGGTCTTATTCACGAGTGATGAAAGGAGCAATGCTGAGTTTTCCTCTAGGATTGGTCAGGCTGGATTAATTTTGAGACAGCTTCTGTTATTAGGAGGACTGAACTTGGTATCAAAGCTAAGTTCTCAGTCTTCAATTTGGTGTTTATTCCAACTCTTACCTATGGTCATGAGGTTTGGGTAATGACCGAAATTTTGCTGAACTCGCTGAATGTTTCAAAAGGTATGTCTGCGATTGGAAGTCGTTTTTGTGGCGTTCTCATGGAAAACGACTTCAAACAACTCGTTTTGAAAACTGCAATATGTATGGGAAAGCTTCTGTTTTCAATGAAGTTTTCGAGTGTTTTCGGGAAAACCGAGGTTTCGGATTCGGTGTGAATAGAGCATAACCTAACTTGCTTATTTCTATAGAATTAAAATGACATATTTTGTAATGACCGCATAGGTATACAAAAATTATTTGTTTTTAGTAATAACCGACGATGTGGTTATGCAGTGGATATTTTTCCCAGCTAAATGGAGTCGACAACACTGGGTGGTATTTTATTTGTACTAAAAACTGTTTTGCACCTTTGAAGAATTTGTATAATTCACCACGACCACAGTTCTGTTTTCTTGAATGGTTTGGGTATAGAATTGGTGGTAGTACAAGGTGCTGGTTTAAAATTGTACCACAAATATAATAACACTCTTTCTGATTGTACTAGATTTATTTTATCTTATACTTATACCAAAATTAAAAGTTAAGTTAAGAATCTCAAACTGAAAAGCTATAATCAGAACTTGCCGATTCTCTAGCGATGCATTTATGAGGTTTGTGCATATTCTTAAGTGGGTTGTTGTCAGTGATTTAGTGTCATGGAAAACGTACTTTTGTATTCGAGTTTCGGTTTAAAGCTAGGTAGGTATCTAATTGGAAAAAAGAGTGAACAAGGGTAGGAACGTCCTTTACATTTCATGACTTAATTTTTATAGAAGGTACCAGCTAAATCCCCGCCGACTTCCCCAGGTTTTTTATACCCTCCACAGGAAGGTATATTCACTTTGTCATTACGTTTGTAACGCCAAGAAGGATTCACCGGAGACCCTATAAAGTAAATATATTCTGATTGAGCCATGTCCGTCTGTCTGTCTGTTGAAAACACGATAGAGTCCAAACGAATCGACATAGGCGAATGAAATTTTGTGAGAGGACTTCTTTTTATCGTTGTCAGGTTGGTATTGAAAATGGGCTATGTCGGTCAAGTAGTTCTGGTACCTCCCATATAAAACCACAATTAGACCCACGTCTCTCTCTGTCTGTTGAAATCACTATAGCGTCCGAACGAATCGACCTAGGCAACTGAAATTTTATGAGAGGTCTTATATTTATGGTCTTCAGGTTTGTATTAAAAATGGTCCATGTCGGTCAAGTAGTTCGGGTACCTTCCATACAAAACCAATATTAGACACATGCGTGTACCTATACAGTACATACAGTGGAGGGTATCAAAGCATCGGCCAGGCCGATGATAACACTTTTACTTGTTTTTGTTTTTATACCCTCCACTGGAAGGTATACCTACTCACTTTGTCATAACGTTTGTAACGCCAAGAAGGATTCACCGGAGACCCTATAAAGTATATATATTCTGAATCAGGATCACATTCTGAATCGATTTAGCCACGTCCGTCTGTCTGCCTGTCTGTCCGTCTTTCTGTTTAAAGCACGATAGCGTCCAAACGACTTGACGTAGGCGAATGCAATTTTGTTAGAGAAGTTATGTTTACCGTCGTCAGGTTGGTATTGAAAATGGGCTATGTCGGTCAAGTAGTTCTGGTACCTCCCATACAAAACCACTATTAGACCCATATGTCTCTTCGTCTGTTGAAATCACGATAGCGTCCGAACGAATCGACTTAGGTCACCGAAATTTTTACGATGGTGACGTTTATAGTGTACGAATGGATTAGTGCTTCTGTTTTCGATTCTGAATTCAAATCCATAAGCAAATTTTTTTTCTTTTCAGAAAAAGAACTGTTAGTTAAGTGTCAATCGAAGGCTTCTAGAAGCGATCAAATTGCTTTCGGACAGTTTTGGAAGACCAATCGAAAACGACATTAGGCGTATTTTTTTGGGAAGTGAGTATAACAAAACCAAAAGTGAGTATAACAATTTTGCATGTAAAACCAAAAGTGAGTATAACAAAAGCAAAAGTAAGTATAAAAGTTTTGCATGTAAAATCAAAAGTGAGCTAGCTATAAGTTCTCAAAAAAATACGCCTATTATGCAAACAGAGGTGTTGAAAATCAAAACCCCCACCATACCACTATACCTCGAGAAATGTGGAGCTAGTTTTTTAGCAGTGCTGCCACTAAAAACTCCCAAAGCAAATTTGCGTATTTTATTACTATATAAAGTAAAATGGGATAACCACCCAAGCTTTTCTCAGTTTGTTGTTGTAGGTAGGTATAATCCGGAATATTGTGTGGAACCGGCAGATCACTAATATTTTTAAAAAAAATAGATATGTACATAAATAAATATCTTTACGAAATTTTACACATCTGATTTGTATCACTCAGCTATAACAGTACCTATAGATGCGTATTGGACCCTTCCCCAACGCGACGGTTTAATATATATTCTAAACATCAACGCCAAAATGTAACCAAAAATCGGTTCATGTTTCACATGCTTAACATTTAGAATATTTCATTTAAAAGTAAGGTCCTTTTAACTCATCAAAATGCATAGACGTGTGCGTGTGTCCCTATGTCTATAACTCAAATAAAAGCTTCTTGTGAACTTGGTCGACGAGCAATTAATATGCTGTAAAGACTTCAGCATACATATTGTGTTAAATAAGTGTACATTTAAATTATACCCATCAAAAATGCCAAAGACGAATAAACGTATGTCCAATGTCGCCAGTGGAAGGTGTAGATGTGGAATGCTTTTATCATGTTATCCTTAAGGGTTATTCCGGCTGTTATTCGTCAACACTTGTTTGCCCTTTGTTATAGCTCGAATCCTCGTCGTCGTATTAAATTAACTTCTATTTTACCAAAAAAGAGATACAACTCCTTATGTTTTCCTGCGGCAAGATGTGAGTTTGAACTTGTTTCAGAGCTCTTTGCGAAAATTGCTATTTCCCTTGAGTAGCACTTAAGTATCTCTCGACAATTCTTGTGCTACAAGTAAGTTTGATGCTATATGCAAAAAGGTATACTCGTAGATAAGTCTCCTTTAGACATGTTGTAGATATAAATACATTGTCTACCTTAAAAAAAATTATCTGATAGGGAAGAGTGAAACAAAATGTTGGTAGATTATTTTGCTTTTATTCAACATGAAATTTACTATCATTTGACATACCTATGCATATTCAATAAGATAATTGAATGTAAAGCTGGCCGGTCCTTTTCAACTTTCTAACTTTCTTTCTCAAGAAGGTACTCACTAGCTCTGGATACTGGGTCTTCAGCTAAAATCTTGTGGCAGTTGCCTGCACTCAAGATGGGAATCCCAACCTGAAACTTCCAACGATCTTGCAGCTCGTAAGCTAATAAAAGACGTTGGTTGTTCTTCGTGGTTCGACAAGAAGTCTCTTTTATTATCAAACTGTTCCTCTTTTATAGTATACAAAATATGTTATCGAAATATCTACCTAGAATATCTCTACCCCGATATTATGTCTTATCAGCACAGTGCATGCCGTGACGAGGGTAAATGACCAAACACTTTAATGCCCAGTTGTACAGTCAGAGTTTAAACTCTCGTTTTGGTTTAAACCTTCGTTCAACAAATTTTCGGTTTTACTGTTTTCGTTTAAACCCAAAGTGGAGTTCAACTCTCGGTTTAAGTTAAACGCCTGCATTCTGCCGTTTAGACTCTCGTTTCGCATTTTGAGGTTTATTTTGACAGCTGCTATTTCATACACGGGAGAAAGAGAGAGAGAACAGAAATGAGAAATTGTTTGGGTGCTGCACTTCTTGATTTTATATGAGTGAAAAGTATAGCTATGATTAGTTCCAGCATTACTGCGGTAAACCCACTGTCATCAGAAAATTTCAATAGATTTTCAACCAATATAATGTACTTTTCAATGAAAACGCCTTTTTTCAAGTGAACATCAGGTAGATCTTAGCCCAAACATATTGTAGACAAGCGTAAATTGTATTGAGGTTTTTTCAATACAAATTATTTCTTTTCGTGTGTGGAAATGACGATTATTTTTTTGTAATGTACTAGTGATTTCTTTAGATTCTTCGCGAACAAAATATATTTCTATACATACTCAAATCTTTCACATTTTGTTTTGGCTGAAACAAGACACTACCCACTCCATTCTTTTTACAATGCAATTTGTTTGTCCGATTTTGAACACACTTCTCGGGACAATGCCTGTTCAGTTCAAAGGTTTCGGAGTTCATACCATTTTTGTATACAGATCTGGATTACCTACATTTTTTGTTTACCTACCTACCTACCTATTACCAGACAATGACCCTAATTAGAGGCTGATAAAATCCTTTCAATATTTTACTGGCGACGGGTGATTGGATGTGGTAAAAACCCAGCGAGTTACAAAGAAGCAGTACCTGTGATCGCATCCGTCTGAATGCCACATACATTTCAACAACTAGATATGTATTATTATTGAAAAAAAAAGAAATAATAATTACTGCAATAATTAATTAGTGAAAGTAGATGACAGTTCAAACATGTGTCGAAAATAAATCAATTCACTTCGTTAATACCAAAATACACAATGTAGTAATATTGCACACATTTTCTTTTATTTGCAAATGGTAAAATAGATAAAGTAGAGAAAAGCAATAACCATTTACTTGGTCAAAAGTGCGCTGGTAGAAAAATACCCCCTTAAGGGAAATTGTTCTGCGCTTCCACAACTGCGTTTAGTTAACTGTCAGATTATTTTGTACTGTAAAACTGAACGAGTTAAACCAAAAGTTTAAACTCTCGGTCAGGTTTAGTTAAACTTCAGTTTAAACTCTGACTGTACAACTGGGCATAAGTGTTTTGGGTTCATTTGCGTATGATGTTTAGTTGACATGTACAGGGTGTCCAAGTTAAGCAGGGTGTCTTCCTTTAAGAGAATATTCCTGAAGTTCAGCCGAACAAAAAATTGTATGGCAAGGGGATATATTTTCATCCCGTTATAGCCCATCAAAATAGGTGACCTCTAATTTGGAAGTGTTACCACTTAAAACGCTATAACTTCTAAACTATTATATGCACAAAAAATGTTTTTGCATATTTTGAAAAGACAATTTAGTAGCGCATAGAAGTTCTAAGCACTTCGGGTACATCTGTGCAGCTACAAAAAAGTTATGGCACCTTGTTACAATTTTATACTTAAAATGGTACTTGAGAAGGCTTAGGAGTAGGTATCCTACATCTGGTTTACGTATGCTTCGTAGATTTGGAGAAAGCATATGACCGAGTCTTCGAGGTAAACTCTGGAGTGTATTGCAATTGCAAGAGTATGGAGTTGACGGTTTTCTCTTGAGAGCAATTCAATCTCTCTACAAAAACTGTAAAAGCTGTGTTCGGGTAAACGGCGTTAAATCAATACATTTCACCGTGGGCGTTGGACTTCGTCAGGGGTGCGTCTTGTCTCCTCTCCTTTTATTGCTTATATGGACTGGATGTTACAGCGCAGTCTTGGCGAAGAACGTTTCGAATTGGGACTGATGACTTGGTCATCCTTGGGTCCTCTCAGACTGGACTTCAGCGCGCACTCGATCGGTTTGTAGCCGCTTGTGTTGAAGCTTAGCTGAGGGTAAAAGTGAACAAATCTGAAGTGATGGCTATTTCCAGAACGCCTGTGCAATGCACTCTGCGTGTTAGTGGAGTCCCATTGAAACAGGTGGAGAAGTTCAAGTATCTCGGGGTCTTATTCACGAGTGATGGAAGGAGCAATGCTGAGTTTTCTTGTAGGATTGGTCAGGCTGGATCGATTTTGAGACAGCTTGGTCATTCTGTTATCAGGAGGACTGAACTTGGTGTCAAAGCTAAGTTGTCAGTCTTTAATTCGGTGTTTGTTCCAACTCTTACCTATGGTCATGACTCATCAGATTTGGGTAATGACCGAAAGAATAAGATCGCAGATACAAGCTGCCGAAATGAGATCAAGTCCATAATCTCTCCTATATCCGTATGGGGATTGCCCTTGATGATTTAGAGTCGATGGCTCAGAATATAGAGCTATGGAAGGTCCACTTGAGCAACTTACACCCAAATAATGGAACTGCTACTTACAACAATACAAGTTCAAACTTTGTACTTTTCTTTGATGAATGTAAATTATGTCGTACCTAACAAGATTTGGATTTGGCGCCATTTGTGCAGTAAAATGCTGCTAATGAAAAACGAAAGGACAGCCCGACAGCTGGCAGTTCAGAGTTATTAAAAATGGAGTGCTGCATAAAAGAACAATGCATATTTATTGGTGACTCTTTGATGACTTTGTAAATCCTCAAAATTGTCAAATTTGGGTTTCAGAAAATCCACAAGTGACAAAAAATTATGTGCGATAAAAGAGTGGAACCTCGAAAATATAACGAAATTCTTCGCTTTTACTTTTGATGTGTCAGTTTTGTATTTCGCAGCCTTTAACTTAGAAACACTCCACATTGAACTGCAAAAATGTGTACAATTCCAATAAGCACGTTACCTCATTCTATTTAAAATATCTTGAGTGAAAGTGACAGCATTGTGTCAAGAGGTTACCCACGCAGGTTTTACATTTACTTAAGAATATGACCGATTTTTCCCCCATTAAATTATAATGCGTAGAATCCTTTTTGGGATGAAAATGTCAGAATGACAAATATTCAAATTTGCCAAAATGTAAATGTATTCTCAGTCCAATATGTTTTTATTATTTGCGTGTGACATTATACGGAAAATGCTTCGACGAATAACGCAAATGCTTGTGAATCTATTTACTACCCTCCATCAGAATATTGATTTAGATTTTGACAGTCTTTCTAAATGGTGATGCGATATCATGACTGACGTCAAACGGTAGTTGGTAATAATTTTTAGTTTTGAGTTTTACGAGTAATTCTAAATTCGAACTTGAATTAATTAGGTGGCGCAACAGGCGTGTAGACACCCTAGGCCTAGCTTCTCGCAACCATTCGGTTTGTGTGAGTTTCTATTTTTGGGACGAATGAAAGGCACCTACAATTTAATGCCGAGTCCGAACGGCTGAATTGAGAAGCTTTTTCATGACAGTCATACTCTCGGATGTTTGTCAGACGTTCGCGAGAAGTGGCGCAGTAGAAAAAACCTTAAGATGTAATTTGTGTTTTTCCGGGGATGGAACCTGGGACCCTCGCACAGCAGTCCAACATACTAACCACTGCGTTACTGCGCCCACTGCGAATACAACAGCGTAAGAAGATAAAAAAAAGTGGATCTACCTAGTCCATTCCCATCCCATATGTACCTACCTATAGACTATTAAAAGAAATGGCCAGCCTCGAATCTCTATATAAGTAGTTAAAATGAGAACTCTGGATCACAAGTATTTAAAAAACACACTCACGATGTCCACTTTACCGATAATGGCTCATTCCTTTCGAGCTAGTGTCCCATTTCACGGGTTGTACGTGGACCCCCCCCCTTTTTTCCCCACTTCATGTCTCATTTTGCCCGAACTCCCAGCGCGCGACTCCCATCCATTTTAGGCTGATTTTTCGTTTCACCGGATTTTCGAATTACTGCCCAACGAGTCAGAAGTGGTCACTATATCTTGTTCTGATTGGGCTACAAAATACCATCGTCCTGTTACTGTGTCACCCCACTACTTTGGTAGGTTGGCCTTAATGGCAGCTTGAATTTCAATGAATATTTAAGTCTATTTCTTTTCTCGGAACTATCTTTGCGACTGTGTATAGCCGTATTCGGAAGCCTAAAGAATTTTGAAATGTTCAGAGACAAAGAAAATACACCGTCAACTACTCCATTAGTTCTTTTTTGTTCACCCGTTCATCTTGTCATAATCTATTTGTGAAGGGTAATTCTATACTTCAAAGTGTTTTGTAAAATGTATTTTGGGAGTAATGCACCTAATCCGTTGAGTGTGGTACCAGATTTATTGATAGAAAAAACAGAATCTTGCTATGGGCGTATAGGATCTCGCAGAACATCACCCTGACACTATAAGTCTGATCGGTCTATGTGATGTAATTTTTTTGATGTGAAGGTCTTCTAAAGGTAAAAGATGCAAAAGGATTGTGAAGTGTTGACCGTAGAGCGTTTGTGGTGTCTATACGCAACGCATTCCGTTCTTTGTTGCGTTTGGTTATGTTATAACTATATAAGAGGATTGGATTTGGATTTTCCAAAAGAAATATATTCCTTACTGCTTTCAATTTCAAACATACAAATAATAGTAATGTCATTCTGTAAGGTTAGGTTAGCATTACCTTTTTAAATTGTAGATACATCGTACACTTCTTCAGATCCAGTATAATACAGGGAGAGAATCTTTGGAAAAAGTACTCACCATTTAAATAGACATAAACTTAAAAACAACAAAAACAAAAATACAATTTGCATAAATTCCTTTTATTCTATTTTATTTTAAAAACAATAATCTGTTTATGGCTTTCTGGGTTTCGCCATGTTTTCTTATTAATTTGATGTTCATATCCTTCATGTAATTTGTTCTTACTTTTTATATAGTAAAATATTTTATATTATTATGTATACAAGTTCTTAAATGATATTAGGGCTGACATTTGTACATGCATTTTCGATGGACTTACAATAAGCTTACGGGAAACAAAAACCCTTTAAAATTGATTTAGTTATCCATAATAATTATGTGGATTGATATAACATTTCTGGCCAACAATTTGGTAGCAGAAGATGCCTATTCTTTTTGTGATTTAACATAAAAGCAGAAAAAATAAATAATCGAATGACGATATGGATGAATTTCTGATATTTTAATTCCAAGCGAAGCGTGTATAGCTACTGACTAATAAACATATTATTAATAGGAACTAAATACATTATAATAATACGACGGTAAGTCGAGACTTTGGGGGTTACGTAACATAACATGGGTGCGGATAAGACAGTATCTCAAGAATCCAGCTGTTTTAAAAAGGATCCTCTTTAATTAACCAAATTCAGTAAAACTGATCATTGCTTCCTCCACTATCTACTCGTAAAAAAGACGCCGAGAATACCCATCTGTTTCAATATAAGCTTCCACCACCTATACCTTAAAAGAAATAATTTAACAGTTCGACAGGCACTAGCTAAAAATGCAAATCTGACATGTAAAGCCTGAACAAATTTCAATTCGCGGGTCAAATTTTCTCAACTTTATAACAATCGTTTGCTAAATTTTGTGTGCACTTATTGTAGCTTCGTGGTACAGAAAGTTTGTACATTTAGAATTTCTTAATTGTTAAGGTTTGCTTCTACATATTGTTAATTGTTAGTTTGATTGTAGATTGTAGATTTGTGGTACAGACCCCAGGGGACAGTACAACGAAACAACAAGTATTGTTAACCAGTAGCAATTTATCGGAGCAATATGTTAAAATGCTCCCATTCCACAATACTTGTTGTTTCGTGGTACAGACCATAGGTGTTAGCTGAACATAAGAGAAGGCATAGATTATCGGTGAATCCATTTCATCAGAAGCGGGAGTTACAATGAGGAAGTGCATTTATTAAAAAATGATTTATGGGATAAGAAAAGCCTTTTTTTAGTTCCACACGTTTGTACCCATGACTTCTATAATTCCAAAGCTGTACGCTCTGCTTGTATGTATCTACATATTAATTAACCTTAGGATAGCAACACAATTTTTCCATACGCGAATAGCAACAGGGGTGACCTTTCACCCCAATGTATTTAACTAAAATAAATAATAAGAAATTAAACTTTTATTTCTAAAAAGATTTTATTGAATTCATAAGAAAAATTAATTTAATTAGGATTTTTGGGAAAATTTACGAAAAAGTACTTATTTTTTAAAATTAAAAATATCTTATGAAATTTTTACTTTGGTGCTCTGGGAGACATTGGCAGCCCTCATTTTGCGCAA
Organism: Cheilosia soror; assembly: GCA_949372485.1. Lineage (NCBI taxonomy): Eukaryota > Metazoa > Arthropoda > Insecta > Diptera > Syrphidae > Cheilosia > Cheilosia soror. Next base: position 69,241,902 of record OX443562.1, on the reverse strand, counting down.
ACTGTATTAATTTTTCTGTTGCGGTTTCTTGGACATGGCACATCTTAGTTCTAATCGATCGAAAAGCTATTTTGAACTCCAAAATTATGAAGTTCAATACAAAACCTACAGAAATAGTAACATGAATAGCAACTGGGGTGACATGGCACTCCAGTTAGCGCAACGACTACAATTATTGGCACCCCTAAGAAAATTTCAACGTTTATCAACTATAACATTTTAATTGTTATAAACTGAGAAAATTACTGTTGAATCATGGGGTGCCAATAGTTGGGTCAAAAATTGGGTGTGCCAATAACTGTAGTCGTTACGCTATGCCCCTAAAACAAAAAGTACGACCTACTGCAGCCAACTGTGACCCGGAACTGTAAGTTTAAATTTGGAAATAGAGAAAAGAATAGAGCGATTGTATGGCGCTAATGTGTGAAATGGATAGCTTTTTGTTGGGGTGCTGTATCACCCCTGTAGCTATCCTAAGGTTAAATGTATTAAATCATCATTCTGGGAAACGCGAAAATAAGACATAATTCAATTTGTGCTCTTCTCTTGTACGTACCTACTCTTGGGAATTATTAAAACAAATAATTTTTTTGCTATTTTTAAATAGTTTGTAATATTACATTTATCCAAAGCGCCATTGTAGCATTAATTCCAGACAATTGTTAATTCTGTGGTGATAAGTTGAAGTAGCTTATGTCATTTTTTGTCATTTTTCAGTACGAGCAAACAAAAATTAGCATTTGATTTTTAAAGTGCATTTCATTGTTTTCAGAAAAAGTACTGGTGCTAGGTAAATTAAATTTATTTTCAGAATAGTGATATATATTCATTGACAATGTACAAAATGTATTATTTTTTGTTTTTTTTTTTTTACAATAACAGAGTGGCTAGTGGCATAATTTGAAGCTTAACCTTCCGTCCTCCCATTTAGATGTAAGATACCCCACGAAAAATGTTAAACCGTGCCATTACCGTTGCAATTTTTAGTTCGCCATGCCATGGCTATGTAAATTCAATTTAACATTTTCTGTAATAGTTGGAAGCTGTTTTGAGCAATTTTAATTTTGTATAATTTTGTAATGTATATAATTTTGCTGTGACATTTTGTATTGGGTATCATACACCCCAGTGAGAAGTTCGTGTTAGTATTTTTTTTCAGCTTGTGAATAAAGGTTTTAAATATTATTATTTTGTGTTAGTCATTGATTCAGCATTTGAATAAAAATAGTTACGCAGGATACAAATAAATTATTTTTAAGGAAGTTATTGCTTCTTCCACATAAACGTCATTTTTACCGTACTGCAAGGTGAAAAGTGAAATCGAGCTACAAATGGATCTCGATTGCACCTGAAAGACGCGGTAGGCATCCGATACGAAATTTAATCATCCAATTTGTGTGTGTGACGTGTCACCAGCCTATGTGCGAAGATCATCGCTCGCTGAATTGTGTAGAATGGAATAGATAAAAATTGCATTCCGTTACATGCATTTCATTTATTTATGCACTCCGCTAACAATGGTTTGCAACAAAATATTGTTAAAACTGCATTCATATGCTTCAGTAGCATTTTAAAAAACATAATGTATATAATTTTTTTTAATAACTCCTTAGAAAATGCACTTTTATTTAATACATATTTTTTTTCTGATTTTTTTTATAGTCTAATTTTAAAATCAGTTTAATAAGTATTTTGTTTATTATTATGGGTGATATATTGTACACTATATTAATGTACTAAAAACATAAAAAAAGAATAAAAAAAAAAGTATAACAAAAACGTTTTTTTTTATATTCTTATTTATGACTGGGGTAGGTCACACGTGTAAGAAAAAATAGGTTGCAGGACGGAAGGATAAGTTTGATTCTTTTGTCGACATAAGCTACTCCAACTTATTACCACATAGTTTGGTTATGCAATAACGCATGTCCTTTAAATAAATTTAAAAAAAATAATATAGTGATAAAGTGCACACAGCGTTTATTACTATTTGTATTTATAAACGAATAAATTTTCATCTATTTTCTGGTGAATATGTTTTGAATATCTATAATACATGTATTGATATGATTATATTATTTGTTTAAAGGATATCAATTCCAGTTGATCGTACACCTACAAATCGCTATACTAAAATTATAGTCTAAAATAAAAAGTGTAAAATAGTTATCTCTATACATTTAAGTTAACAATTAATATTTATTTATAGGTACTTCTACTATACAATAGGGTGTAAAGTGATTGATTTGATTTTCATGACAAATAAACTAAAATTTTAACGCAAAGTTCTGTTTCGAATTTTAATAAAAAAAAATGTTAAAAATTGTACAAAAATATCTGTTTCAGGCTCATGTGGATGCTATTTTATTTTTATTTATTTTATTTCGAATTATATGGACTTTCTTTTATATGGAAGGATCTATACTTAAATTCTATACGCAGGTATATTCTGCAGGTTCAATATTATACACTTTGCATAGTGAGATGAAGTAAAGTAGATACCTACAATATATTTATTATGTAGAATTGTAAATAGTTAAGTTTTTTCTTATAAAAGCCTTTCAAGATCTTCACTTTCTGCTTCGCTGGTAAATGAATCTGTATCTGTAAAGTAATCATCTCCACGATTCCGACGACAGCATATCCGTCGACTTATCTCATCGTCACTCCAATGTTCGAATTCCTCTTTGTGATGTTCGAGAAGCATTAGCGATGGAAATAAGCTATCACAGCCACCGCATCTGGAAGTAGATAATAATAATAATAGAAAAATAATAATAGATAATGAATAGAAATTTACTTAAAGCGGTAATATTATAGAGGGGATGTCGAATTGATTTCCTATTTATTGAAAGACAAAATAACTAAACAAAATTGTATTTAAAGAGTATCTTTTGGCACCTTCTTTTCTCTGTCCAAAAGCAATTGCTTTAGATAATTAATAAATTAAGTTATTAAATTAATTAAATTAATTGCATTTACTACACCCAGTGTTGCCAGCTTAAGGCTTAAGGCAACTCTCCCTAACGCCTGACAAACATACGAGAGTATAAAATGTCATTGAAAAGCTTTTCAATTCAGCCGAGCCGAGGATATGTGGACCGGAAAAAATTATTAGGTAATTAGGTAAATTATTAGGTATTAAAAATAATTAAGTAAATAAAATTTGTCAGCATTAACGTACTTTTTTTATAGCCAAAGACTCATCTTTTTATCTGAAATAAGGGGTATAAAGTAAAAATTGCTACTTAATTCGCTTTTTCTATTCAAGCGACTTGCAGTTAAAAAAAATCTCCACACATGGTATCACTGACTTGACTACCTACACCTCTAATGAAAATGATACCAATAATCACATAAAAGATGTACACCACATGCATATTGTATAATGTGTCTAGCATCCATGTAACGAAATTAAAGCTTAATTATACCGTTGAGGAAATTTACACTTTATCTCTATATAGGAAAACATTCATACAAACCGAGTGCAAGTTCCATTCAGGATAGGTCTTCGCCCGTGCTGGCGATGGACTTTATAAAGCATTCATTAGCAGCCCTCATATGAAAGCACAGCGAGTCGTGGCTGCTGTTATTGAAAAGGATTTTCATTTCCAAGAATTTATCTATATGGGTACTTCTGCATGGTGCACGTAAGGATTATCGTGGAATATTAAAGCATGCACCGCGGCATCAATTTAAAGGGATCACTCGTGAATAGCATTACAATAATAATTACAATTTTGCTGACGGTTAGGAATAATGTACGTATATTCAATAGAATTATGACGGACAAGTCCGGCCCGCCCAACTAACCAGAGTGAAATTATTTCTCAGTCAGCAGGACGAGGGAGATGTATGATTTGATTAAATTATCATATACGCATAAATATACATAGAGGTAGTAAATCTCATCGTGATATCATATTTTGGATAATAGGTAGGCAAACGTTGGGTATAGGTATATACAAAGTGACGGACGCGTTTGGCAGTGAAGCAGGATTATGCCGACAAATTTGCACTTAATATGGACATGATTTATGGTACGGGATTAGAGCTTAATTATTCCCATTGAATTTGATGCTTCTGAATGATGCTATGTTACGGTATATAGTTACGTAATATAAATCAGAATAAAATTGTAATTCAAATCTGTACCTATGGCCGTATGATTAATTAATGATCACAAAGGTACAAATATAGCTGAAGGCACAGATTTGTTAAATAGGTAGATATAGAAGACACGTTTTCAATTTAACGCATACCTACATTTTTGATCATATCCATTTTTCAATATTCGTTTATCTAACCTCCCAATGAAATTTGCGAGAGGACATCTTTTTACCATCGTTACGAAGGTATTGAAAATGGGCTATGTCGGTCAAGTAGTTCTGGTATCTCCCATACAAAACTACTATTTGACCCATGTGCCTCTCTGCCTGTTGAAACCACGATAACGTCCAAACGAATCGAATTAGGCAAATGAAATTTTGTGAAATGTCTTATTTTAACGGTTGTCAGGTGTGTATTAAAAATGGTCCATGTCGGTCAAGTAGTTGCGTTACATTCCATACAAAGCCAATATTCGACCCATGAGTATACCTGTACAGTACATACAGTGGAGGGTATCAAAGCATCGGCCAGGCCGATGGTAACACTTTTACTTGGTATACGCACATGCATTTCGATATTCCGCCGCCGATTCAAAATCAATAGTGGCTCATAAGGACTTCATAAAAGATATTAATATTAAGATATTCGAATCTTAACAGGTGTACTGACAGGCCACTGTACCATTGGTACCATGGCCACAAGACTGGGCATTAACTCACCAGACTACTGCAGGAGCTGTCAAGACATAAAAGAAACGGAGACCATCAAGCACCTGCTCTGCGAAAGCCCAAACCTCCAAACCAGTCGACTCCGATACATGGGAGACAGACTTTTCGGAGACCTAGAGGACATAGTGCAGGTACCACTGACGAATACAATCAGGTTTGTTAAAAGTACGGGATGGTTCACTTAGTAGTCCAACCCCGCCAAGGAACAACTTCAAGAAACCAGGTAAAGTGTTTATGCATGTTTTTTGTGTTGTCCAATCAAATGAACATTTTTAATCCACGACCAAAAACCAAGGGATCACAATGGACCAAAAGGCCCCTGTGGTAGCACAGCACTCTTAAAGCTATGCACTTCCCTCATACCTAACCTAACCTAACCTAAGATATTAATATTACTACTCATAACTTATGCTGAGGTGGTCTACAGCAGTCTGAAGTCTGAACTCAATATCCAAGCGTAAACTTCAAGTCGCCTTTAATGATGCAGTGCGTTATATTTATAGCTTTCGTAGATACGACTGTGGAACTCTTTACCCTCTTAAATTAAAAATATGTATTTCAAATCCATCCAATTTTAAAAGTGCAATACTACAACATTTTTCCAACTCCAACTCATCCCACCAAATCTGAACCTTTTATCCCCTTCCATTTTGAACTTAGAGTCTCCATCCATGTCTCACCTCTTGGATTAAGATACTTAATGTAAATTAGATTTAAGACATTATTTAAAATTTTTCCAAGTACAATCGCTAAGTACTGTAAAAGATTATATCTTAATGTAGAAACCAGTGAAAGCAATAAATGAAATGAAATGAAAAATGACTACCTAATGAATGACATGAATCGCATGTCTTTGAAACCAGGTTGAGAACATGCTCTTAAGTGACCAAATGACCAAAGCGTTTGGCGAATAAGAGACGACGTCTTATTTCGGCAGTTTCTCTTATGGCCGCTTGTTTTGGATTAAAATTTTCTTTTTCATAGTCTTATACGCAAAAGATACAGTTGGTCCGTTTGAATAAGCATTTAAACCATTAGAGCAAAATAAATTAGAATCTTTTGGATGGAATTGCAAGGACACTGAACTCTACTTGACAATTCTGAGATTCACATTAGCACTAGGTATTTATCCCACAGTAGAATGTAGAAGTGAGTTAGGATTAGGACCAAGAGTAACTCAATTCTGAGCATAGATCATATTAACATCCATGTGGTATGGATATGAAATATGTTGAAATAAATATAAAGAGTTTGCCTAACAGATCCGTATAGGACCTTACGCCGTGTCCAGCGTAGACACGGGAACGATTTTGCGGGAACAGTTGCTTGAACGCACTGCATTTAGTTGCGGGGAATGCGGAAAGTGGCCAATTAGAACACGATAATGCGTTCATGCGGATGGCTTTAATAAACTGCTGTCATTCTGTGTAAAATGGCTTTTATTTCGGCAAGAACGATTTTTTTAATAGAAATTAGCTTAGGTATTAAAAATAAGAATTTAAAAAAAAATCTAAAAAAGAAGCACGACCTAACTAGTGCAATATTATATACAGATAAAAACATTCGACTATATTTGAGATAACTTTGTTCCATTCCTCTTCCGCACTCCTTCTGTCTTTTATGAATAAAAAACTTTAATCATCATTTCCGCACGATAATGCGGGCAAAATCAAACCAGTTTGATTTTCAAACAATGTGTGCGATGCGGGGACATCGCAATGCACGGATTTACCGCAAAATCGTCCCTACGTTGGACATCTATATTTCCCAACATGGGTTTGATTTTGTAATCTGCCCTCATTACCCGAACTTCAACGCACGCACCGCATTTCTCGTGTCTACGCTGGACAAGGCGTTAGGCCTACCTTCTCACAATTATTGCATTGTGTAAGTTTTTATTTTTGGCTCAAAAATAAAGGACCTTACTTTGTTACATAGCATGGCATAGCTATGTCAATTCTACCGGAAAAATAAATCTCTACACATCTCTCGCTACGTGTTTATTACAAAACTAATTGCAGGTGATCAAACTACAGCACATGCTCTATCACGAAACAGATCTGGCCCATGGTGGATTTCAAGCTCTCCAACAATCTTGTATCACTAAAACGACCCATAATACGCACTTTGGTATAGGTGTCATTGCTTTCAGGTTGGATCTCCCTGGAAATGAATTTTGATATAGAAACTGCATAGACGAGGAGGATGAAGAGACTAGTCATCTCATCACCTCCTATGCATGTGCCCAGCCATCTCGTCTTATATCGTAAGAAAATACGTCTTGGGGAATACTTATTGAACAATCTCGGCGAACTCCCTAATACAAGCATCAGCTGCCACCAACGCTTTATTCTTAGTTCCTTTTTGTTTGTGAAATCATTTGATTCAGAGGATTCACAATGCGACTTCTCTGGCCGAAGTGAATTTGTTTTTTTTTTTTGCGGGCTGCCACTCTACCTAACCTAGCCCTAGTCCCACTAGGTACCTACTGAATGAATACTAAAGCGTCCCATAGACACTATACTTGTGTCTGCACCGGTGTCGGTGTACGGAAATGTATGCTGTATGTGGGCTGGTGCGCACACCGATTTTGGTGTCAGACACGGAGCGAGTAAAATCAAAAGTTTTTGATTTTTGGTATCGGTGTCTCGATCGGTGTGATGTGTATGGCGGAATGCCAAACCGGTTTCAGAACACTGGTGCAGATACAAGTGTAGTATCTATGGGACGCTTGAGATACATACATACGATATATACGGGTGCAAGATTACAAGTTTTGGGCACAATAAACGAATTCAACACGAAGATGCTGGCTCGATTGAATTAATGATTTTCGCCATTTTATCAAGCAGCTTGAGCCATATATAATATAGAAAATAGCGCAGTGAAGAATGGATTTCTAGTTTCCAATGTTTTTTTCGGCTTTTCACCGAAGAGCCCAATGCAGTTGGAAAGCAGTGTTAGGAAGATAATTATTATTATTGTTTATTAACAGGTAATTAAAATTACAAGGTAACATAAAAGATTATAGGGTCTAGCTGCAGAGACTATTGGCTCTAGGAAGATAAAATTATCTGTTAGTTGTGAAAGTGTGACGTGATCCTAGTCTGGTGCCACTTTGTCTTGAACAAATTTAATTTTCGAGTGGCAAGCGACGCAGATCAGGGTTGTCAGATGTGGCCATATTATCGCCAAACGGGCGATTCGAAATTTCATTTGGCGACGCACCCCAAAAGGCCAGATTTTAAAAGAATCGCGATAAAAAACAGTGGTAGCACAGAGCATGCGAATGAAGTTAAGAAGCAAGTTAACGATTTAATTATTGTTTTACTAAAAGGACTGCGAAAAAGATAGTTTGACTTTTTTTTTAATATTTTCCTCCAGGCGTTTGTTTAACCCAACAGCGACCCTGATTTAAAAGTCTGCTTGTAAGCTTAATTATCCAAAAGCTTACAACTTACTGAGGCTCAGTTGGAAAAATTAATTTCTGTCAATTGGTCGAATGAATTTTATGTAGGTATAGAAAGTGTACCCGAAGAAGACGTTTTGAAGTTTTGGAACAAAATGACAAATGCCTTAGAACAGCCAGAGTTCCAGGAGCTTAGGGAATTTGCATTAAGTTTTTTTTTACGTAAAAATTACGAGTTGCACGAATTTATTTGATTTTTATGGTTTTTGAATTTGGAAAGTGGAAAATTTTGAAATTTGGCGATTTTTTGGAGATCTATGTGAGACCAGCAAAAATTCAGCATAGAGCCACTGAAGAATCGGTGGCACCATACGTTGTTTGCCACTACAGTGTGCGATAAATCACTTTCATACACTGCTCCTATGCCATCTTCCACTTGGTCACCAGTCACCACGGCATCACTGCCACGCCACTGCAAGATTACAAGATTACGTCACTGCGCTCCTTTGGACAAGAACGGAGACATATGAGCAATTATGTGGAATAATAAAACGGCGAAGCAATATTTCAAGAAAAACGATTGACCAAAAAACAAACAGAATGAATTTCTTTTATTTAATATAATGACTAGAGTAGAACAATGGCAAACCGTAATGAATTGTGCGCTATAGGTACCTGGACTAATGGCGTGCCTCGATTAGGTACCTATGCTTAGGTATCAAGCAACACACTTTGCAGCCACTCTCTGTTACATTTTACTTATATGCTGTCTACCTGTATTAAATCCAAGTTAATAGCCAAAGTCGTAATTTATTTGCTACGAACCATAACGACGCACCTCCGAATTTATTAACCCCCATCCTTTCAATTTGCGAAACACATCCCAGAGAGACTCTTTTTCATAAGACGAACGCACACTGTGTGCCATATAAAGCAACCACATCAGCAACAATATACAATACCTACATACATACATCCTCTACTGCCGGCCCTGCTTACATGAATTGTGGACTAGGCGTGACCCTGAAAATCTAAACGTCTATCATCGAATTTAAAATACAGTCTGTCGTGTCCTGGCATATATACGGTTTCAAATATTTACCCAGAGTTGAATATCTAAATTCAGTTACATTGTTAAACTGACGAAGCTTAGCGACATATTTTCATATGATGTTTCAGGTGGGTGGGTTGGGTACAGGGTAGGGTAGGTAGGTAACGAAACGTGTACGAGTAGATACATGGTCAATCAGGCGTAAGATCTTCAATTCCTTCTTGGCACACAAGTTCGGTTAATGTGTTCAGTCTTCCTCATGATTGTTAGTTTTATTTGTTTCGAGATAACGTTTAATGACTGTCTCTCATTGTGTTTTAGTTTTATGGGGTTCATATCTTCATTATGAGGGGTATTTTATTACTGACATATGCCACATGAGAAAGAATTGAAAAGGCGGTTACTTGGCCAGAGAGAAGACCAACATAATTTGTGTGGCGATGTTTTTGAAATATGTATGTTATGTAATTAATTAGTGTTGGTAATGCCCAATATAGTATTTATGCATATGAAAGCAATTTTTAACTTTTTGTTCAGAAATGATATTCTGTGGTCTTTAGCTTTAAAGTGATACCCAACTATTGTCAGCAACATCTCGTTAGCTCTGTTTATTGAGGGATTACCTTCGTAATTGGCTTTCGGATAACCATTTTACACCTGACCAACAATTGTCCAACTTAAGACTACATAAGAAAAAGTAGGTAGGTACATAGCGAGGTCACGACTTGGGCGTAGATTTAAGCCAATTATGTTTTAACAAAGAAAGCCAACATTAGTCGTATCCTCTCTTTTAACCGGAATTATCTTTTTTAATTTTCCAATGATTTTTAGACGTAAGGCAGTGTTGCCGTAAACTTAAAAAAAAAGTCACTAACTCGAACCTAAAAATACACCAAATATTCTAAAATTAAAAAAAAAAGTCACTGGAAAAAAGTTTTCATTACAAATGAAAAAAAAATATTAAATTTTAAAAAAATTTTTATTTTGTACAATAAATCAAAAATCAAAAACCTACAAAAATACATAATATTAACTTAAAAAAACAAATTCAGTCTCAAAGTTACTTTATACAAAACAAATTAGTTTTTAAAATCACTTTACAAATCACAAATATTTACATCGATTTCATATCCATCAGTTTCATTTACCTCAATATCGGAGGCATTTTTAAAATTATTTCTTAAAAGAACATTTTTAGGAATTTCGTATTCATGACAACTTTTTTTGTATTTTTAGTTGATTTCTGATGAGCATTATTGAATTCAAAGTTTTCGCTGACTTCTATTTTCTCAACATGTTTTTAACTATGTTCATGTTCAAATGCGTTCCACTTCGGCATTTGAATTTGAATGTGGAAGCGACATTACAGTTCGAGCCAGTTGGAATAATTCTTCATAAGTATTGACACCTGCTGCGTTTTTATAACGCGAAACTTCTACCCAAAACTTTACGCTATCTTGAAGCTCTTTCCAATTCACAAAATGAATGGCCATCCATTGCTTTAAAATTTGTTCTATGTTTTCGTCCTAAAAACCTAAACTTTTTGCAAGGTCAATGATAGAACGATCTTTTACAGGTTTTAAAGTATTTTCAACTGATAGTAATTCCATTTTTGTTAAAGCATTGTAATTACTTGGAACCCTTTTCTGAACCTCTTTTACTAAATCTATAGTAATATTTCAAAAAAAAATTTTTACAAAAAGTCACTAGAAAAGTGACTAAAATTTTTTAGTGACAAAAAATAAATTTTCGTCACTGAACTCTTGAAAATTCCACTAGATATAGCGACTAAGTCACTAAAACGGCAACCGTGCGTAAGGCTACACTTTTTCTATTTGTATTCACATTTAAAAAAAATATTTTTCGACTTCTTGTGTCCTGTACAACTGTATGCAAGCTGCCTTCAATTTCCATGCTATATCAATAATATTGAAAAGCATCGCATTTGCGTATACATTTTTAATTTTATATAATTTTTTTTTTAAATTAGTTTATTTAATTTTTAGTGTTCTGTATTTTGGTAAACTGGAGTAGTATTTTTTAGGATATCGGGCTGCTTGTTTTGCATGGTAGCACCAACACGGACCTTTAAACCATGCTTTGGTAGAAGATTTGGAAATAGATGGCGGTGCTTGACAAGGATATAGCGATATAACAGCAGAAAAGCAAATGTCACTAGGTAGCCCTCAATTCAACACTCCCTAGTGCCAATGCCATCCCATCTCTCCGCATTCTCGGGAAAGTAAAAATCATCTAAAATAATACGGTGTAAATTGACGCTTCAGGTATCTAATAAAATATAGTCTCCAAGGTAGGCACATACCCAGTATCTAATTAATTCCAAGATAGCACAGTCGAGCAACTTGGTAATTCTCTGGATTAGATTAAAATATTTTAATTTTGCGTTAAAGAAAACGTGTCATGTTGTCTTCATGCGCAAAATTATTTAAATGTAATTGGAATGCTGAATTAATTTCGTTTACGCGGGTAAGAAATTCCTTTATTGAATATAAAATTTGTCAAGCAAATTAATTCATTTCCACTTAGCAACGGTGTACACTTTGCGTGTGATAAAATCTCAAGTGAGTACACTCAAATACACACTTCTTTCGTATAAAATTACACCACAATTCTTGGATCACTAAGCTCATCTATATCTGGCAGCAATCTGCTTCCTTTGTGTGAAGACATCAGCTCAACAACACTCTAGGAACGATCAAATTTATAAATTTATTAAAACTCATTTAAGTTATTATACCTACTCCCCGTTGAATGCGCGAATTCCATATGTGACTACAAAACAAACCAAGACCACCCATCATGCAGGCACTACGCACCCATATTTCCACATAAAACGGATAACGCTCCTTCTACTTGTATATTATGGTGCTTAACAGGAATGTGTGTCTCTTCTTCATCTTCCTCATCTGAAGTGTCTGCGAATCCATTTTGCCATCTGTCGTATAAAGGATTCGAACATTACGTTTGTGTCTTTTTTTTTTGTCTTCGTTTTTTAATCGTGTTTCTGCTCTGCGCTATTCAAACCCCATTCTAATTGTTTGATCCCTGTTGCCTTGTTTGGTATTAACTTAACCCCTGAAGTACATGTAATAGTCTGTGTATCTGTCAGTTGTCGTTTTGTGTTGCGCCGTGAATAGGTACACGTATTTTAAAGAAAGCTCTAAAACCTTCCCTGATCTGATTTAGGCTATGAGATGCGGTTCACATTCCCATTTGACTTCATTCAAAAGCGGATTAAGGTGGGTAAAGGTGGCACTGTGGCAGTATCGCGTAAGTAATTGCGTGGAGCGACGCGTTTCTATCAGGCATACAAAGGAATAAGTATGTGAAGTGTTACGGAAGGGGGATGGTTAAACTTTATCTGCACCGGTCTTCATCCATCATGCCCGCGCTAGAAGGTAGAGTGCGGGTAAGATGAAACAACATTCTTTTAGATTTGTGTTATCACCCCACGCGCAGCGCATCTTAAGGACCACTCACATGGGGGCGAACGAACGATTTGATGAAATGCGAACAAACAACTTTTTATGCATTTATAAACAGAAAATTACACATTTTATTATTCCAAGATATCCTTCTCTTGGAATAAGGTTAAGTTCGAACGAATTTTTTATTCGCTACTTTGTGGAACGCGATTTAAATGATGTGGATATGGCATTCCAATATAAACCAACGCAGCGCTGCCAGAAATGTATTTTCGTATTCAGTAGTCACCACGAACTAAGCTCACAAAGTTACAGCCTTGCTAAAATGACTTGAGAAAAAACGTTGCTAGCTCTTACTCTATATGGATTAACCCCCACAAAAAAATTATCTCAAATCTTTTCAAGTATAGGTAACGTAAATTTATCACTTATTCTTCCGAATAACAGAATTTTTCTAAGTAGGTTTTATTTTGAAAAATGTTCTTGCTTAATTGGGAAATAATGGATTTATTTCATGAAGTCATTCTATGTTTAGGTACTCAATATTGGTTTGCTTTAAATTATGTTTTAATAAAAATAGTAAAATAAAATAATATATATTGCACAATGTCTTGCTATTGGTAACAAAAAAAAAGCATTTTTGTCAAGATTGTATAAATGCTTGTATGGGTACTTTAAATGCTTAAATCAAATTCGCGCCACCATCAATGCTTTTGTTCTGTTTTTTTGTTATACTTTTCTAGCTTTCTCGTCATTTTATTTTGCGACCCCCTAGTTCTCGTTCTTCACTCTACGTATACACCCTCAATTTAAAAGTCCTTGTCATTGTAAGTAAAACACTTGAACGCCATTCGCGTTGCATTATGCTTCTAAAAATACAAAAGAACTTTTGCTTGAGTTACGGAAGAGGAAAGACATAGTTTCCTTGTATGAATTCTTTTTTAATAATTTAAACTACTAAAAGGAATAAAATTTAAAGCGTTTTGATTCTCGAGTGTTGCGTTTTCTTTTGTACACACATAAATGAGTATATACACTCACTACCAGAGGTCCCTTCTTGTCCAGGGGTTCTACGTGTTTATATATAACATTTTTAGATTTACCACTGTCTAGTGAATCTGTTGAAATGGAATGAATGACATCGTTTTAATTTTCCTTTCAAATTGTTTTGCATAATCTTGTAATAGGCAATGACAGGGTTGATTTAGAAAAATGCAAATTTGTTTGAACAAATGAATTATTTATTTCGTTTAACTCTGGGCTTGCTTAATGGCCTACCGGATTATGTGTGCAGTTTTAAAAATGCACTTCTTTAGCTTGGTTCCCAGGGGAAAGTACGATACAAGCATTTTTTACTATAGGAGAGGGTCTTTCTGGCTTCGCTTAGGCATGAGGTGTAATTTTTAACAAAATGTACTTAAAATAAAAAACTCGCAAAAAAATGGCAGCACTTACAACAAAGTTCATATTATAGCATTTTCAAAGCCAATCTATTCTAAATTGTCTTTAATGCAAATCAGCAAAATGTTGTCTATAATGTGCAATTTTAGGCCAGAGACTGTGTTGCTGAAGACTTTTGTTGACATTGGGTAAACTAATATAATTTAAAGAAACTTTACATATACTCAACCTTGCTTCCATCCCATAATCCAATAGTGACCCCCAACAGGAGGGTTGGTACAAGGATGTTGTTTTCTAAGTTTTGTTCTCTAAGCGGAGCAACATATACCTAAAAGTCATTTTTCATTTTCTCAAAAACTTTAAAACTTATCTACTTCAATATGGTTTTCAGTGTTCGATTAAGAATTAATATGGACAGGAAAAAATACAAAAAAATTAAGTAGTAGGTATACATAATGTATCTATTTTCTCAATACATATTGAAAAAACTCAGCATAATGTAGATTAGATTTCAAATTTTGAAAGCATTGTTTTAATAAACTATTAACAGAAATAACTTGATGAAAAAATATGAAAAAACATAATCCTGGCTTTAAACACCCTATTTTACTGTATAAACCTTCCAAAGAGCCCTTGAAGCGTTGTATGGGGTAAATCACATAGCACTTTGTTTATAAAAATTTCGAATAACAAAAAACGAGTTGGATCGATATTGAGACAACTTGGTCATTCTGTTATCAGGAAGACCGAACTTGGTGTCAAAGCTAAGTTGTCAGTCTTTAATTCGGTGTTTGTTCCAACTCTTACCTATGGTCATGAGGTTTGGGTAATGACCGAAAGAATAAGATCGCGAATACAAGCTGCCGAAATGGGATTTCTCCGTTGTTATTGCTGGTGTGACCCGTAGAGATCGCATTAGAAATACCAGAATACGGAGGACACAAACCACAGAGAACTAGACCGCCGACTTTCCGTACACCTACCCGATTCTCCCCGGAAAAAATTACCCTGTCTGTGAATACGTGTAAATGTCAAAATTAATGGCGGGAATGTAAATAAAACATAAGAGCGGCCATTTATTGGGATGTGTTAAGAAACGTTGGGAACTAAGTTTAGGTACTGTTTACATTTTAGATAAAATCATATTGCCAGTAGCTAGACGGCTGGTTGGAATAATTTAAACTTAATTTTGAGCGAAAATATAATCTATATCGTTGATAATATTTCGTTCGCTCATTCGAAAACTAATACTTTTTTTCAATTCACAAGAAATTCATCGCAACAACAAATCACCCGCGAATAAAAAAGAGGTAGGGATTAGTGAATGAAAAAAAATCGCTGGCGATTTATTTTACGTTCCAGCAAATTTGTTAAAATTGCTACCAACTAAGGGATAACTTTTGAAATAGTGGTTTAGTTTAACACGAGAACATTATCTTACAATTACCTTGTGGCATCACCATAAATTATTATACTGCTTTCTCTGTCTTACGCAGTTCATTAAGAATAAACGCTCGCGTCTTTTTTCTTTTCAGCGAGTTGGTTGTTTTTTATTCTTGTCTCCGAAAAACTTTAACTTTTTCAGCATTTGTTCATCAATAGGCCTGTATTATTGCACATCTATAAAGTAGGGGTATTCATGCAACGTCGTAACGAACGTGGTACCTAAATGAACTGTCAAATTTTGTATGGAAAATCACACAAGATGTTAAAAAAACCGAGATGGTAAACTTACGACGAGGTCAATGTGACATTTCACACTTCAAATAAAGGCGTGAAATCAGAAAAAAATATTTTGCACGCATTTATAATACTTTTGATGTTTTTATAAATAGAAATTGGACATTTTCCTATTCCAAGTGAAAGAAAAAATGTTAATCCATCAAATTGTATTAAGAAAACAAGTTTTAAAAGAGTTTAAATAACGAAATTTTCAATTCCAAACAAAGTATGTTTTCGTTCACCGCAAAATAAAGGAAAACCACGTGAATAAACCAAAGTGAAAAATAAATCACGAAAAGAGTTTCATTTTGACACTTTGTTTTGACTGTCAATTTCTGAAGCTCTTCATTCCAAAGTTCCAGGAGCAAGTCTTTTCCGGACCAATTTTGTTTTTTTGCAGTCATGAAAATATATATGTAATAGATCACGAAATTAATATGGTTTAAGTGAAAAGAATATTATCACATGTTTTGACAGTCCATTCACATGAACACTTTTATTTGACAAAACAGTTCGCCAAGTTCAAACATCAATTTCTACTACTTAACAATCTTTGATTTAAGTTTACATAAGTTCGAACGAATTTTGTATTTGATAGTTTGTGGAGCGGGTTTTAATGTCTGAATTTTGAATAAACTTGTGAAAATTCGCACCAAGGGTGTTTTCCTTCTAGGCAAACATTTTAAGTTCGAAATTTCGTCGTTTAAACTCTTTTCAAACTTCAAACTTGTTTTTCCCATATTTTGATGCATTAATTTATTATTCTAGGTACTCTTCTCTTGCAATAGTAAAATGAGCAATTTTTTGTTATATAAATGCATCAAAAGTGGTTTGTTCGCATATTATTATCAATTCGTTTGTTCATTCTCATGTGAATATTCCTTCACATCGCCAATTTTAATTGATATCAACAGTTTGAACAATTTAATATTTCCTAAAACTAAACTGTGATGTGAACGAAGTGTAACTGGAAAAAAAGAAGAAACCTTCAGAACACAGCCCCACTGCCATAAACCACTGCCAGGTGCAACTACCATAGGATTTTACTAAGTATGCGTGTGCCGTAATTTCTTCCCTTTGATTTATACAGGCCCAACACATAAATAAATCCTATGGTGCCAACAGCTTGTAGGCAAAGTCCGTTATGTGGGAGGAGTCGACGGTCTATTTCTTACTGGTTTGTGACGGAGGAACTCAATTTCGAGCAGATACTTCTCTGGACGGAGCGATCCATGCTTCGGTGGTTTGGTCATATTAAACGTATGTCCCCGACCAGGATCCCACGACATGGTATGGAATCCGTACCATCGGGCAGGCGTCCCCTAGGTAGACCCAGGATGAGATGGTTAGATCAAATTCATAATCTCTCCTCTACCCGCATGGAGATTGCCCTTGATGATTTGGAGTCGATTTGGCGGAGGATCGAGAGCTATGAAGGGTCCACTTGAGCAACCTACACCCGCGACCCACTTAATGGACAAGCGGACCATTGAAAATGAATTGATGAATGAATGAATGAATATTTATAGTAAAATGGTATAACCACCCAAGCTTAAAACTTTTCTCAGTTTGTTGTTGTAAGTATAATTCGGAATATTGTGTGGATTCCAACAGGATGGAGCAACGGCGCATACTTGACGAACCTCAACCGAAATTTTGAGGGCATATAATAAGGGTTGGGTTCGATATCCCGCTTTTTATAATCCCGATTCTTAAAATCCCGCTCTTAAAATCTCGCTTTTTATAATCCCGCTTTTTATAATCCCGCTTTTTTAAAATCCCGCTTTTTAAAATCCCGCCTATTGTAATCCCTTTTTTTATAATCCCGTTTCTTATTATCCCGCTTTTACAATCAAAATCGCGGCGATTTTTTAAAATAAAGCAACTACTTTTGATTGTAAAAGCGGGATAAGCATGGTCTCATAGAAGATTCACATTCCACTACACTATCACGTATAATCGGCGATGGATTAAAACAGAGTGATTCTGCAGCTTTTTTTATGTTGCTATTTGTTTTGCAAACTTCTTTAACACATGAATCAGGAGTGTGGCAATGCTCTGATGGTGCCTTTTTTATGATATGTTCTCCGTCTTTTAAAGTTGTATTGACTCTTCCCTTGCAAAATTTATTTTTTCTCTGCGAACAGCACCATCGGAAAACTGCACCTACTTGTTTTTCAAGGTGATAATCGTAGCCGCCAACTATTAATTTTTTGCCACCTTTGTTTGATTTTACTTCACTTATAATATTACTCATCGCGGTCAATAATTCTGCGTGCGCACTCAATCCAATACTACACAATATAAATTGGCGCAAACTCCAATTATTGTTACAGCAGTAAATAATAAGGGTAAAACTGTTAGCAAGAGGTAGGTTTTTATGTGCATTATATACTATTTTCGCAATGCGTAAAAACAATGTAGAATATGTAAGCAAAAACAAATGCGTGCTTACAGTAAAAACTAAAAACATTCGGATGCATTTTCTTTTTGGTCGAGTATTTTTAATATTTTTAAAAATATAATAATATATTAAAAAAGCGCAAATAACCAACATCTATTTTGTTTTGTAAAAAACGGGATTTTAAAAAGCGGGATTATAATAGATCGGGATTTTGAACAAGCGGGATTCTAGAAGACCTCTACTTTCTTCCAAGTGCCAATTAAGCAGCTATGCGAAGTAATAAAAATCATCGATTAAAGAACGATTCATTGTTGATGGCCCTGCAGCGCCAAAAAGGACAACTGGAATTTGGCGTGTGCGAAACGAACATCCCCAGTATCGTCAACCCAGGAAGAGTATCAATAAGTATCTAAATGAACAAACGGTACTCGCAACAGTTCAGTGTAGGCACACAAGGCTTAGTATCTCACATCCATTCGTATGTGTGAGCTTTTTATTTTTGAGATGAATGGAAGAGACATCTAATTTCATGCTGAGTACAAATGGCTGAATTTAGAAGCTTTCTCAGGACAGTTCTACTCGCGATTATTTGTCAGTTATTTTTGAGAGGTTGCGCTGTGGAAACAACCTTAAGGTCCTTAAGGTGTTCTGATGATTGAATCTTACCCTACCCTACCCTACCTCCTAATTGGCAGCCATCGTGCGACCGAGCAACAAGCGATGGCCGCTGCATCGGTCGATAAAAATATTAAACTGCAATAATTTTACTGTATGTCCTTATTAAAACACAAAAGCGTTTGCGCGATGTGGTAGCACGGTCGCACATGTTTGTTTCGAGATCGCTCAAGCTACATCACAAAAGCTTTTTATACGAACGCTATGAAAACGCTTCAAATCAAACCAGTTGGATTTTTGTCGCGCCGTCGTTAATAATGTAAAATGGAATAAAAAGGAAATTTAAGAAATTAGTTTTTTTTTTTAACCCTCATGAAATAGGGATAAACGAGCGGAATATTATAAAAACCAATTAAAAACAGGTGTAGTGTAGTAAGAGTTGGCTTAAAAAAATAGGGTAGTCGCGGGATGGTGTTTCCAAAGCGCTTATGAGCGACCGGTAATTATAGGACACGCATTTTGGTAGCGCTACCAACAAGCGATGCGACCGACCAAAGTTCATCGTTCGGTGCGATGGGATTCCAATTAGGACGTATCCTTAGATCTCCAGTAGTCCAGGGTCCAGCACACTAACTATTGAACCACTGCAGCCACACGCAATTAAAAAGCCTTGACAATAGCACTGCAAGAGAGAATTTCCATAATTTGGCCACAAAACAATTTGTTAAGGGAGCCAACTCTAGTGATATAAACTTGCACCAAATCAATGTATTTTGCCATAGAAATGTCTTTAACGAAACCAAAGAGCCATTAGTTATGTGGATTGAATATTCAATATCTTCTTCAGGGATTCGCATATGTATTTCCCCATAATGCAAAGAATTTATTCTTTCACAGCGCCAATCAGTTATTCTTTATCCCCCTGTGAACTATTAATTTCAACAAAAACCCTTCCTGTAATGCATGCCCTTGCCACGAAAATGTTTGCAAAATAAAAATCATTATTCTCAAGGTGGAGGGCAAACTCTTTAATCATACATTTCAATTTAGGTATAGCTATACAGAAATCCTAGAATATGCTCGTCATACAAGTCATCATTAATTCACAATGGGAGGAATGCGAATATTACGAGAATGTCCATTATTAATGCCTATCGAACACAAAGGGAACTGCTGACGAATTTCAATTTACCACCCTTAAACACCCCTCCCAGAGGTTCAGCACACCACAAAGCCGAATAATAAATTTTCATTCAATCTACCAATTTATAGGAAAATCAATTTATCCCCTTCCAACAAACACATTCCGGAACACTTACCCGAAATGCCGTTTTTTCTGCTGATGCGACGCCAGCTGCCTATGACAGTGGAAAGCTCTATCACATACGTTACATGTCAGGGATTCATCTGTAAGTCAAAATAAGGAGAAGAAAGAAAGTTCTGATAAACCACTTGATCCGGGGATATTGTAGGTACGCCGCCAGAGGAAATCTGAAGGAATTTTCAAATTTATTTCTCTATGGAAACCGTTTGCGGCTTTTCTCATTCCTCCAGCTTTCCTTATAAGAAGGTCGCGTGGTATTTTGCTTTTTTAATTTAAAATTTGTATTTATTTATTTTTTTTATTCTTTTACGTACCATAGTCCTCATCATCGGACATTGCCATCGCCTGTAATCGGCTTATAGTATTTGAATTAATCTCCTTTTGTCGTCGAGCTGAATTTTTCGATGGTCCGTCTAATTCCAGGTCTGAGTCATTCTCTACAAAATTACCCTGCATATCGTGGTGGTGGTGGTTTTCGTCAGATGGATCGCAGTTTACCGTATTACTTTTTGAGGAAATCATTTCAAAATTGTCCAGATCTTCGAAGGGATTGTCGATGCTATTTTTCATTGAAGACCCATCGTCTGAGTCGACACTTAGCCTGCCATAAGCTTTGCGTGGGGGTCGTTTGACATATTTATCTGAAAGTGGAAAATTGCATGGAAATTACAATCAAATGATGTATCTTAGTAATAGTATCTGTTTGTGCAACATGTTACAGCGAGAGGTATATTTTGACTCAATATCAATTAGCTATTTGTGATAGTGTTGTGGATGATGGTTAATAATCAAGGAGGCGGAAACAGAGTATATAATCAAAATCAGTTAATAGAGCCGCCTTCGATGTCAAAGATTCTTCAATAATTTCGTTTGATGAATCATAAAACTAAAAACCGTTTATCTTGCTATACTAATTTTGCAGTTGTGTGTCCTGTCCAGATACAGGTATTCCTATTGTTATATTATACGACCCCTGCCCTTGATGAGGCTGTCTTTGGTCTCAGTACAAAAAGCTCAGTTGCAAACCACACACATACCAAAAGCATTTTCTGCATTACACGGGGATCTATATACTATCCCCTATTATAAACTATACTATTGAGGCTGAACCTCAATGTTATAACTCGGAACTTGGCTGCCATCCACACTAACTCAAACTCTGATCTCACACTAAGAACAAAAAACAATAAGGTTCCTCCCTATGGAAACTGAACCTTAAAAAGCATATCTACAGACTACAGAACCTCTGCCTCGACAATGCAATCTAGAAAACTGCCAAACCGATTGAACTCAAATCTTTGGTATTGGAACCGAAAGTGTTTCTGTGAAAATGTAATCAAAATTTAACAAAGGGGCGTGATACCTCCCGTATAAACAAAAAAAAAATACATTTTAAGAGCTATATCTCGACACCCATATGGGAAACGGGCCATGGCACCACCCTTACAAAAAATTTACTTAAATCACTATATCTTAACATTGCCTGGATTGAAGCATTTTACAAAACCTGGCGGGATTGGACAAAAGGGCGTGACACATCTCATAATAAAAAATATTTCGGGGAAAATAGTAATGGAAAAAAATAAAACGGCATTGACGGACAATGTGAATGAACGAGCAGGCAAAATAAGGTTGCCGTGTCCGCTAGTATATATGTATGTAAAATATTTATGTCCTCGGTGCTGAGGACATGGAAAAACCGTTTCTGCAGAATGTTAAATGGCGAAGACGACACATATTCCGCTGTCAGGCGGAGTGAACCATTCAACCTGGGCGATAAAAGCCAAGACTAATGTCCACATGGCACATGACCAAAATGAGGTAAGGATAGCAATACCCAAGCTGAAGTTCAAGAAAGCTGCAGGACTGGACGGTTTATCGGCCGAGCTTTTTTAAGGCAGCGGGAGATGACTTGGTAGAGACAGGGTTGCCAGAACTTAGTTTGCTTTAAGCGCCCAAACCTTAAAAAAATGTAGCCCAATATCGTTGCCGGGAAAGAAGCCCAAAAATCGTTGAAAATAATTCGGTTCTTTATTATAAAACAGGTACATAATCATGTATTAGTATTATGTTTATTACAGTAAACAAAACTTGAACAAAAAAAAACACAATGATATAATCATTATGATACAAACACTTAGGGCCAGTTCGAAGACTAGCTAATAAACTCTTGGATAGATTATCCGGAACTTACCTATCTATCAGCTAAACTTCAACTTTTGGTTTCAAAGGTTTCGGATAGTGATATCTGACAGATATATTCTCGGATAGAGTATCATAGCCGATTCAAGTGGCTGTTAAATCCTTTTTCCAGAAGATAAGCTTAATATTTATTTGAAGTGACTGGAAAAATATAGTTTTTAAATTATTTTGAAACACTCGATGATGAACATTTCCGAATTCGATTCCGGTTTACCAAAACGGCCGAGAACGCGCCTGTGTATTCATTTTTTTTCCTAAATCTTCCTTCCACGAAGGGGCGGTCACCTTGCCGTTGCGTCTTTTTCTGGACGTTGTTGGCGTGGAGGCTTAAGTTGTTATGATTTAACAGGCTATGCTGTCATCATCACTACCCTCTGTATAAATGTCTGATGTAAATTTGCTGATCATTTCCAATATTGGTATAAAATAATTACAACAAACATTTTTAACAGTCGAATTGATGAGTATGCGCATCAAAGCATCGAGAGATTCCGTTGACAATCTGTTTCGCGATTTGGTCTTAATTGAATTCATAAATGAAAACGCTCGTTCGACTACAGCAATGCTTATTGGAAGTGTTGGCATTTGGGTTTCAAATAAACGCAACTCCTTAAAAATTGCTTCATTGAGCCCGTTTCTTACGTTTAATAACACGTAAGCCCAAAAATTTTCTGGATTTTGTGGTATCTCAACCGGAAACACAACTTTGCAGTCAAATCATATCAATTTATTCCCCTGATCAAGGTATTATGTATTTCTCTTCGTCTGGGGAAGCATTTTGATCGGAAGTTTTCTGAATCCGGGACGCGTATAATTTAAGTTGATACTCGGACCGAAATTCCGAATTTGTCTTAAAATTTAATAATTTTCAGGAGTTAGCTTTTTTAGTTTTGTGAAAGAATAAAACAAAAAAAATTAAGACAAAAATTTTAAAACGATATATCGCCCAAAATTGTGTTGGGCGCTCATGGAAGAAATTTCTATCGTTTTTTAAAGAAAAAGATAGCCCAAAATACGACAAAGCGCCCAATCTGGCAACCGTGGGTAGAGAGCATACACCAACTCGTTTCTAAAATTTGTTTTGAGGAAATTATGCCTGATGAATGGAGCCTCAGCATTGTTTGCCCGATCCATAAGAAAGGAGACCCTCTAAACTGTGCCACCGCCAACTATAGAGGCATCAGTCTCCTCAACATCGCCTATAAAATCATATCTACTGTGCTGTGTGAGCGCCTAAAACCATTCGTCAACGAGCTGATTGCTCCCTATCCTATTTTAGGCCCGGTAAGTCCACAACCGACCAAAAATTCACACTACGGCAGATTCTGAAAAAAAAAACCGAAGAAGTGCAAATCAATACTCACCATCTTTTTATCGATTTTAAGGCCGCATATGACAGCATTTATAGGAACGAGCTACACATCCATGTCTGTTTTGGCATCCCTCCCAAACTTGTCAAATGACGATGGAGTACGGTCGCTGCTCCGTAAAAGTCGGTAACAAACTTACAGAGACCTTTGATGTCAAAAAAGGATTTAGACAACACGATGCGCTGTTATGCGGTATTTTTAATATCGCTTCTAAGAAAATTGTGCGAGCTTCTAAGAAAATTGGCCCAAGCCAACACCAGGGGCACTATTTTCCAAAAGTCTGCAACTACATACTCGCATACCGTGACGACATTGACATAATTGGCAGAACACCGCGAGCTGTTACTGGTGTGTTTGCAAGTATTAGCACAGAAGCGGCAAAAATGGATTTAATGATCGATGAGGGCAAAAAAAAGTACATGCAGTCAACAAGAAGGGACACACAACATCGACGAATCGAACAGAACGTCACGATAGACAGCTTTAACTTTGAGGTCGTTAGGGACTTTATCTACCTCGCCTCTGCTATAAACTCTGATAACGACACCACACCAGACATTAAGCGAAGAATTACACTTGCCAACCGCTGTTACTTTGTCCTAAGAAGACCATTGATTAGTAAGGCCTTGTTGAGAAACACCAAGAAGACTCTATATAAGACCCTCATCATCTCAGTCTTCCCTTATGGCGCAGATTCATGGACGTTATCAAAGGCGGATGAAGATCTCCTTGGTCGCTTCGAACGCAAAATTCTTCGAGGGGTTTTCGATCCCGTTTGCGTTGACGGGTTTTGGAGGAGAAGTTTTAACAGCGAACTCTACGAGCTATAGAGCGACATCGACCTGGTCAGAAAAGTACGTATCAGTCGACTAAGATGGCTAGGACATGTAGAGCAAATGGACACCAACGCTCCGGCCCGCAGAGTCTTCGATTCCAACTCAGAGGGGAATCGCAGTAGAGGAAGACCTCGCCGTAGGTGCGGCGCACAAGTGGAAGGTTAGCCAAAGATCGGGCTAACTGGAGAGGCGTGTTGATTAAGACCCAGGTACACCCCGGACTGTAGCGCCATCTAAGTAAGTAAGTAAGTAATATTATAAAAATATATGAATTTTCTATTTGTTACCTTCAAGCGTGAAAACTACTGAATAGATTTCAGTTGATCATTTTATAAAACGTTTGCGAGATGGTTTTAGACTATGTTGTTCATTGCAACGTTGTGTTGTTTAGGACCTTTTTTGACCACTTCGCTTCACTTTTTGCTGACTTTACTGCCTAATTTTAAAATGGTATTATATTTATTCAGTACAATAAATACTTAAGGGCTGTTCTTGTACATGGAAAGCAAAGCATTGCCTTGAGCTTGAACAGACGCAGAATATGTACTTACATAGAAATTTTATTGAAAATCAGTCACAGAGTATACAAAGCCTTTGCAGAAACTGTACAAAATAAATCCCCTATAGGCGAACATGTTTTTTCATCTCATATGTACTGTACATGAATTAGGTATTTGTTAGTAACAAAGCACATTTGGTATTAATATTATCAGTACTGATATGATACCACAAACTATGCTCTTTTCTTTATAATTATTATAAATTATAAAGAAAAAAATAGCTGCCGTGTCCACATTCTCGAAAAAATGCGAACAAGCAAAAATCGCCTGGAGTGTACTCCCTATACCTACGCTACATGAATTGAATGTGAAAACTCCTTTCTGTTGTTATCTAATTCATGGGAAATTAATTATAGTTGAATGACATGTCCCAGATAAAAATGAGCTTCCATTAGGAAAAACAGCAAAAGTAGGCACAAGGCTTTATCTAAGATTTATTTTTACTTTCAAAATACCAAAATGAATCTAATACATCTCACAGTTCAACGCTCCATTACTTTATGTGGAGTAGCCATCAAATTTTCGCCCCATAGTACACATAGCGTATACGTAACATTTTCCCAGCTTCTTATATTGCCCACACTCATAAAGTCCTTCAAGTGATGTCACTCAGATCTTTTACTAATTCTCGATTTATATTTTCGCCCGAGCCTGTGCCGCTTAGCACAGCATTTACACTTTCTCTATACATTATTGAGCGATCTGAAATGAGTGAAGGCAATTTGTCTGAAATAATAAATATCCCTCAATTCGAAGCGATTCGTTTCGTCTTTATGGCCATGAAAGCGGTTAATGGCACTTTGAATGTGTGTCCTTTTCCATTCCGGTGGTAATGGTAAGTGGTTGACTTTTAACTGTACATACTTATTTGTGCTTGTAAATAATTTATTATGACTCGAATGAATTCGACTTGAGTGAAATTATTTTACCACAATGTGTTTTTGTCAGAAATTCAAGTGCAACTTAATAAAGTGTTGACCTTCGGGGGTGCTTTGATGTTTTTTTTTTTCACTGATGCGACGTGATACTTGCTTGGTATTAAGAACAATTTAATGTTTTGTACAGACATAAAAAGATATATTGGGAGCGCAATTAATGAGGGCCCTAAATTCATTCTCATAATGATGCTTATGTGTCAGCGGGACTATTATTTCTAAATTATTATTTCAGGATATCTGAATTCAGAAACTTTCTTTGGAGATCAGTATTTTCAGATATTTATCTGAAGTCTGCGAGAGATTGGGCAGTAGAACTCAGATATTTAGATTGTTTTTTTTGAGTATTTGAACGCACAAGAGGTACACTCAGAGAAAAAACGTAAGGAAAAATCTAGTATGATCAGGCCTTTGTATTCTTAAAATAAGAACGAGCATTCTTAAAATAATCCCGAAGCAGGATTGAAGTAAGATTTTTAAACTTAGAAAAAATCTTAAAAGAAGTTTTGTATGTACAAAACTCAAAAGAACATTTTTTGGTCTTGTTAAAATGAGCTCAAAATTAGATTTTTGTTGGAATAAAATTTTCCGAGTTTACAATATTTTGTCAATGAATAGGCTTGATAATGTTACTAATATTCTTGATTTTAGTTAGTTTTTTTACTGAGTGTAATTGCCTGACGTAATGCATTCAAAAACAAGTACATATCTGCAATTAATAGATATTGAATCATTATGGAAAAATATTAAGAAAAGGCTTACCGATGGGTCAGGTTATTTGCGTAGACTTTCAGAGCATTGCTTCTGCTTCGGATTTGGTTATAAACTGGTAGTGGCGAACTACAATATTCTGGTAGCTTAGACTAAGCTTCGTCTATAAATAAAGTGACCAACTGTACAGTTTTTCGCTGTATACTATCTGTCAGTCGATACAGCGCGAAATTGTCAGAAAAACATATACAGCGAAAACATGGGAATACAGCAATTATACAGTTTTTCCACATGAAAAAAATATTAGGTAGGTTAGGTACCTAACGAATTCACGCCACTGGGTGCGCTCTATGCAATGTAGAGTGTTGCGTGTTGGGCACGTAATTAGAAAACGCAGCGAATTTTACATAATAAAATTGCCAAAAACACATACATACATAAAAATAAATTCGTTTCCTTTACTCCTTTACTGTTCTGAAATACCTAAACTTTCATTAGTGAACAGGACCCACTGTTTTCATATAACTATCTTTATACCCGGTACCACACTGTGGTGAGGATATATTCACTTTGACATTCCATTTGCAAAGCACATAAGGAGGCGTTATAGTTATGAGAAACTATATTTATTATTGATCAGCATCACTTTCTTAGTCGATCTAGCGATGTCCGTCTGTCCGCACGATTACGGCCGTAATTTAAGTACGTAAGCTTTTATCCACCAAACTGAGGTTAAGTTCGAAGATGAGCAAGATCGGATGAAAACTACTACTGCCTCTCATACAAAAGTATCGAATTTATATAGCTTTTTGATGTTAAAAAAAATAAATTTAAATTGCTACAGTAAGGATAGCAAATTTAAACTTCGTATACATATTGTTTTAATAATATTTAAAATTTTTTGACAAAAATGAGCTTGGTCGAATAAAAACTGCCATACCTCCATAGAAATACATATATAAATATTTTTTTATTTTAACAATAATATAGTAACGGGTATTTGAGCTTCGGCATAGTCGAAGATGTTGTCTTACTGGTTTTGTTTGAATTTGAATTTGTATTTTGTGTTTTGTGTTTTGGTTTCGGCGAGTATTATAAGACAAGGTGCACATCAAAGTGGTGTGTCAGTGGCGTGGTGTCCAAGTGGCAGGTTTAGACCCGGAAACTAAAAACATACAAAACGACAAAAAATTTAACATACGACTACATGTTTTAAGAACTGATGAATCGGTAGCACCCATTGTTTGCCTTTTCAGTCTGCGTTAACTCACTTTCATAGATACCACTTCGCCGCCATTTCATCGGCACACCACTCCTATGCCACCTGTCAATAGGTCACCACGCCACTGCCACACCACTTCCGTGCGCGCCTTTCAAAGAACGTGGCTATGTACGCGGCGTGTCGCTTCTGAGGATTTGTTCAATGTTTTGTAAGGGCGCGAAATGTAGTAATCCCAGTCACACATCAACGCTGATGTGTTGCAGGGTCCATATTTTTCAGGTACAGGACTATGCACAAGTCTACTTTGTAGCTTATTTTTAATAAGGACTCTTCAAACATAGGTATATTTAATCTAAGTTGAGTATTAATAAACAGCTCAATTGTTCAATTTCCTCTGCACAGTACCTTACAAACAAAATGTTTTCTTAGTAGAAAAAAAAGAACAGGTATCATGCAGAAGAAGAAAACCAATTTTCTTGAAATCCTGTTTAATGTACAAATGGACATAAATATATCCACCTACTGAAGGGTGGCGCAGTGCTTTTACTAGACTGCCAAGGTGATGATGTTCTTTCTCAATTCTATTTCCATCGCAACAAAAAAAGCACATAAAAATGTGGGAGTATTCGGGTGAAGTGCTCTTAAGCAGTGATGCCATTCTGACGAAACCATCAAATTATGTCATATTTGACCGAAATCTATTTACTCTGACCAGAGAAAATTTTGAAATCCGGTCTAACCGATTTTTGACCGGAACGAAAAATGTTTTTACCCTGGAAAACCCTTTTTTGACTGGAAAAATTAAATTGCCCTAGTGACTATAAATAAAGATATATTTCTATAATTTGAATAAAACTTTGCCATACATTACGAACATGCCCCCAAGTTCAAACAGAAACCAATTTAATGCGAATAATTGGACTAAAATATCACGCATGGAATTCTGCTCCGGGAGCCGAATAATAAATTATCTTATAGGCGAATTTTTTGACGCTTTCTTTTGCTAAAATTAGACAATGAATTTCAATTAATTAAAGTGTGAAATTCGATAATAATCTCAGTTTGGAGTTTGGTGATCTACTCTTTTCAAATGTCAGAAACGGCCTTAGTACATGGCCATTAGGGTGGAGCGTCAATGTATGGAGAAAAAAAAAGTTGATGTATAAGTTTCGAATACCTTCAATCACCATATTCCAAGACAAGGGTAGTTTGGAAATGGCATGGCAATAATTAAAGATTTATTTTGCAGCAGGTCTTCCATTTCTTGATCACTAATTCTATCAAGCAATGGGGGTGATGTGACTTGTGACTCGGCCCAGATTATTAAGTCAAGATACTCATTTGCTTTAAAATTTAATTTCGGGAGTTTACAAATTCCTTAGCTTGCTTACTTAAGGAATCGTGAATAGTTTAGGATAAAGTAAGTAGATTATCTGGAATTATTATTATTATCAATCATGGGAAGACCATCACAATTTTCCAATGCCTTCCCAATGGGTCCCGAATAGAGCTGAGGTCTAATGTAGCTCCATCCAATTTATTAAATATATGACGTAGTTGCAATTCGTTGGCATGTAGTGAACATGAACCATTGCAGCGGTCTCCCCAAGCTAGATAACGAAACTTCTGCAACTAATGTTTGTAGCTGTACCATCGCAACCAGTAACAGTACATATAATTTACTTAATTCTGTCTGTCCGAAAGAAAGGAGTTCATCGAATCCGCTATAGTTCCCCCGTTTGCAGAAGATGTGGTTATAGTTAGATGTCCTAGATAGTATAAACCCAGTTGAAGAATTTTTTCATTTTGCGAACTTCACGTTCAACTGCTAATCGATCCGAGATGCAGTACTGACCACACTCTCTCGCACTTACATTTCATTACAATTATGAAGTACGTGGCTGGGGTTCATTACCAGTATTATTAGTAGTTCAAGAAGAAAAAGCAGGAGGATTTGAGTGAGACCTCGGTCTTGCTTTTGTTTCAAGTGATGTTGGAGTTTTGTGTATTAAAATCATTTTTATTTGTTTTCTGCTTCCTAAAATTCTTCGAGTATTTTCGTTTCCAAAAGGTCCAGTCCTCCTATAGCCATTATTCTTTAATTTCTCCGATCTTTGTAATGCAGGAACTTTCTTGTCTTTAGGACAAACACAATTATTTAAATGTACGCATTTGCAGGAACAAATGACAAATAGTTCAGCAAGAAATTTATTTTCCACACTTCTAAATTATTCTAATATTCAGTAAAATCTAACGATGTCCTATAGTGGCGCGAGACAAACATTTTTTATCAGCCGCCAGCCACAAATGGGACCGATAGGACAGTCCGACACACCAAATCAGAATCGAAGTGAAATATTCTGTAAAACAGAATCCTAGAGCGGCGTGAGGAAAACAATTCCCCTCGATCAGGTGCATGAAAGACCGAGACAGCGAACAACAAGTGCAACAACAAAACCATTAGCCTTTTTTCTCGTCAACTGATATTCTCGTCGTCATACACAAAAAGCGATTTTCATATTGCAAAAATATACCTACTAATCCAATTTTCTGATTTTTATTTTTTTTTTTTTTTTGTCATAAAAAATTTTTTTAAGTGGTGTGCTTGACGCTTTTTAACAAGTATCTCGAGAACGGCTCGTGCGTCGTACATAAAAGTTGTACACATATTTTTTATAAGATATTGAATTATCTTTCTTTTTTGTTTAGAATACTTTCAAAGTTAAAGAGCCGACAACAAAAATTAATGCTATTTTTGCCAATTTGCAAAACTTTGGGTTGTGGTGAAATAATTTTTTTTTTTATTATTTTTTACGGTTAATTATCGTAATAATGCAACTTTTTAGCGCTATTCGAAAATGAAAATCGAAAAAAAATGTACGCTCCACCCTAATGGCCATACACGTCTTTCCATGACTTTCATTTCCATTAACGACTTGGCTAAACACAAAAACCTGGGGCCTATACCGCACAACACAACAGTTTAACTTTTTAACAAGTAATTTCTTAACATATAAATTTAAGAGGCAAAGTTAGTTTCGGTACCACCAAATTATTCGATATGAAAGTTAATAAGGAAAATTTCCCTTAACACTTGTTGTAGAGTTTTGCAAAACTAAATGGTGATTCAAAGCGTGTGCGCGGTGGGAGAATAGTTTTGTTAGGCTAATATACACTACACATAGTTCAAAGCCGAATGCAGATTATATGCACGAATAGAATGAGGAATTCTCTAGAAGAGTGAAATATTCATAATTATTAGTCTAGAAATGAATGCAAACGACAACCTAAAGACAAAAAATGTAAAAAAAAAAACTGTTGTTAAATATGCCTGCCTGACGAAAAGCACATTGATAACCCAAAGGGGAGCAACGAAGTTGTATTAGCAAGACCTGCAACTTGCGATAAAAGGGTTTAGATTCCTTAATTACACGAAGCGGGATTTATATTTAATAGAAAATAAAATAACAGGTGAAAATGTCGAATACCAAATCAAAAATATAAATTGTTACGAGCTTACAATTTTCTATCGATCAGTTAACAATTTGACAATCTATTTTAACAATTGTCGTTTTATGGTACAGAAACCGGGAATTGATCAAATTTCCCACTTGTTAGGGTTTGTGTTAACAATTGGTAAGATAATTGTTTACTTATGTTTTGGTGGTACAGAAAAAGTTGTTAATTGTTAAAATTTGCCTGTTTAACTAAACTTTTTGTTTTGTGGTACAAGCCGCAGGCGTCTTTGCAATGAAATAAAATTTGAAAGGTAAAAGAATATTGAAATTGAAAACGCAAACTACCTAATTCTATAGTATAGCCCGTTTTTCCTCACTAGATATCAATTGAAGATTTGTATCGAAAGCACGATGGTGCGAAAAATAACCTTCATGTCCTGCTCAGCTAAGCTGATCAGACGTCCTCTTTCCATCTAAAATATAATTGTCCGGTATCTTTTTGAAAAAATATGCGATTTGTCCTCTTTTTTGGATTTCTAAATTTGCGGAATTTTTCGACACCAAAAAACTACAACAAAGTTTATTTTCAACACTAATTCAGACATTTTCGCCATCTTTCTGGTATGAACTGAACACGACCTAAAATTTGTTGTTAAATGTGGAAATGAAAATTATGCCTCAAACGTGAAAAATGTAATAGACGTTTATTTATTGTGTTTGAAATATCTTCCGAGATTTGGCCGAATCTCTGGATGAGTTTGATTGTTTTACATTGATGGCCTTAAACAATAATTCCCAGCTGGGGCGATATCGAAAATTTGTTGCTTTATTTCCGAATTGTAAAGCGGATTAAACGTATTGTTTGACCAATTTTGTAAAAATATTTTTAGTATAGAGTAAGAATAAAACAAGAATATCTTTCTAAATGCACCTATGCACGAACAATTTTTGGAATACTCTTAAAAATTCCCAATATTGAATTATACAGTATGTTTTCATAATTACATCGTTTGTTTTTACAATTCCTGCACATAATGCTAATGTTGAGCGAATTTTTTTTTTTGATAACGAACCAATGAACTGAAGAACGGAATAGAGTTAAAGTCGAAATTGTAAAGAAATTATTTTTTGTAAATATAATTTTAGAAACTGATCCAATTAGAATGTATGTTCTGCTCAGAATTTTACGACTATGTTCTAAAAAAAACCGATAGATATTAAACAAAAAAAAACAACAAATATAATCAGAGTTAATAATTTAATCAGAGCTATTATTTTATTTTTATTTCATATTTAAAGTTAGAATAGAGTTTTATTTTTATAACTTATTTCCTTTACTTATTTATTTTACTGAATTTGTTAAAATTGATGTTTTTTGTTTGTTTTAATGAATTAAAAAACTTTCAACTTTCATTAAAATGCCGACTTAGTTGAGGAACTTGCTGACTGTATAGAAAAAATTAAAATCGGCCCAGAGGTTACCGAGTTATAAGTAACGTCAACGACTTTCACCCCATAGAAGATGTTTTTTGTATGGGAGGTGCCACGCCCCTTTGTCCAATTTTGACCAATCTTAACAGGAACACTCCTGGGCGAATACCTAAGCCCATCTGCAAATTTGAGTCGAGTCGGTGGTCTTCGTGATATAAGATTTTGAATTTAAATTTTTATTTTAAAAGTAATTGAAAACTGAATTAAGTTGAGACTGTTTACACTTTTTCATAATGTATTTTTAAAGGTGGCCGGGCTTACTGAGTGCGAAAAAAAAAGTTACTAGTGTATCTTAAGGACTATTCTCATGAGGGCGACCAACTTTCTACGAACGAACGAATATTCGTGAATTTTGTCAGTTCGCGAACTGCAGCTATCAGTTTTTATCAGCATTTTCTAATTTGAGATTAGATTCGAACGACTGTTTTATTCGCTAGTTTGTGGAACGCGAATTGATCATGTGGATTGCGAATAAACTTAAACAATCGAAATTTCGTTAGATATTTAAACTGTTTATAAACTTATTTTTTGTTTATAAACAAATTTTTTTCCGCGAACGCAACGAAAGTTTATCACAAAACAACACTAAGACGCGTTGCACAAACTAGCAAACAAAACATTCGTTTAACCTCAAATTAGAAATGCCGACCGTCGCCTTTTTAAAATCGAATCGAAACTTGCTAAAGTTTACAGATTTCAGAAAATTCGGAAAATTCACCAATGCCGAGCCGACAGTCCTTTTTAATATCGAATCGAAACAAGGTACATTTTTAGGAGTTTAGTCGGCAAATTAACCGATGCCGACAAAAAAATAAATAAATAAATAGGTGGCGCAACAGGCGGGTGACACCCAAGGCCTAGCTTCTCGCAACCATTCGTTTTGTGTGAGTTTCTATTTTTGGGACGAATGGAAGGGACCCACAATTTTATGCCGAGTCCGAACGGCTCAATTGAGAAGCTTTTTCATGACAGTCATACTCTCGGATGTTTGTCAGACGTTCGCGAGAGGTGCCGCAGTAGAAAAAAACTATAAGATGTAATTTGGGTTTTTCCGGGGATCGAACCTGGGATCCCTCGCACAGTAGTCCAACACACTAACCACTGCGCTACTGCGCGCACCGATGCCGACAGTCCTTTTAAAAATCGAAATTCGGCGAAGGTAAATAAAAAGAAACAAATATAACTTGGCACTTCCGAAAGGTTGAAAGGTATACATTTACAAGTTTGAAAACATATACCTATATGAAAATTCAAACTCACTTCTTAATTTCTAACATTTTGTTCCGAGCCAATTTTTGAATGCTCGTTTTGCTGATTTTTTGAAGTTGCTCAAGTTTATGAATGTAGCTTTCTTGATTTGCCGACTCTTGAAAAGCGTGGAAGGATAGTGTATTTCATCAAAAATATAACCTGTCATATAAAATGAAAAATTAGTTTCAGTACTTCAATTTTAAACAAACGAAATAAAAAACAAGTTCACAAACTCAAGATTCACAATATATTATAAAATCGTTTTCTAAACATGGATAATACAGGTGAACATACAAATTTGTAAATTGTAGGTATAGGTATTTTCTATTTTTGACCGGTTTTCTGATGAAAAATTCTGATTTTATCTTTTGGCCGGATTTTTTGAAATAATAATAAAAATCCGGTCATTCGGTTAGATTTGGATTCACTTTTTTTTTAGTGGCAACACTGCTCTTAGATGTATCCTTGCTGGAAATATCAATGGCTGGTATATTTCTACTTTAATCATATGGCCACATTCAACTTTTGCTCTTATGCGGTTCATTGACATAATTTCCATTCATCGGAGCAACCTGACAACTGTGTGTATATAGGATAAGTGGTCTTCTTCTTCTTCCACCAACTCTGCCATTCGGTAGGCACTCGAATATAAGCAAGTACTTAATTGAATGCTCTCATCGGGTGTTCATTTTCATTTACGGATTCATTACCTTCGTAGGAGTAAGATTGGCAATATAGCCCTTGGCGCAGAGCACAGCTAATGCAATTAATTTGGTTCTGCCAGATATCTGTGACGATATGCTTCAAAATATTCATGCATATATTAAGAGCTGCACGAAAAGCGTTCGCTAATTTAATTTACCCCACATACGCTTACGGTATACACTTTGCTGTGGGTTTAGTGCATGGAATGCTTTTGGGACTGTTCTCTTATTTAATTTCATGAAAATATTTTGCATTAATTATTGTTGCTTCTTGTAGAGAAGTCGACTTTTTGCTGCATGCGTGTTATTTTTAGTAGTAAAAACACAAACAAAATGTTCGCCGGGAGAATTTAATTTTACGGTTTACTCTTACAAACTCCTGTGGGTACAGGAAAACAAATTTAATTATGAATTTCACTATTCCATATCCTAGGTCAAGGTGAAACAACTATGTGCTAACAACCCATACCTAATCGAAATTAATCGAGATATTTCACGAGTGGAATATAGTTGAAGGTTCTTTCAAAACTCAATCCATCAGTAATTCTTTTTTTTTTTTTTTGCGCACGTAATTTTAGACGTGGGGTGGAAGATCATTCATCATAAGCGAATGTGTGGTCCTACAAGGACGCACAATGCACATACTCCACAACTACTATGAGAAAATCCTTCATCGCCCTATTTTATTACAATTTTTTTACAGAAACCTTTGTGGGCGCAGTAGCGCAATGGTTAGTGTGCTGGACAACTGTACGAGGGATCCCGGTTCCGATCCCCTGAAACACACAAATTACATCTTAAGGTTATTTCTACTACGCCACCTCTCGCGATCGTCTGACATGAGTATGACTGTAGACTGTCATAAAAAAGCTTCTCAATTTAGCCGTTCGGACTCGGCATAAAATTGTTCGTCCCTTCCATTCGTCCCAAAAATAGAAACTCACACAAAACGAATGGTTGCGAGAAGCTGGGCTACCCCCTGTATACGACGAATAAAGGTCATGCAGAGTGTACTTAGAATGCTCCTGACATTAAAACTATTTACTGAAAGTAAAAGCTTTTAATGTTGTTATTAACATTAAGAGAAGCAAGACACTTATTAATCAAGAGAGGCCTTTTCTGTTTTGACAATGACCTCACATTGAATGTGAATGCCTCAGGTAAATACTTAATTAGTGTTTTGTCCAAACGTTGGCGCCACTTCGAATAAGAAATTAAGCCTGTGGACGCTGAAGGTAAACATCAACAAATACAAAGCACAATCCTAATGCTTGGTGACAACAATCGGAAATAAATTGTCGAAATAACACTTGAATAGATATGAACAATATTTTTGGAATAGTTCGCTTCACCTATATAATTGAACTGTCAGTTATAGGAATTGAGAATTTGAGGACTACGTACGTCCTACGTGGCAGAAGGGCAGTTAAAATCCAATTTTCTCTCATTTAACTGTTTTAACTGAACAATAGGTAGGTAGAGCATTACAACAAATAGTTTTTAGTAAAATTGTCTCTGATTGACTTGAGCTATGATACGATGAATCATTCTTTTGTTATCCAGTCATAATGTCATTCGTCGTACAATTTTCATCTGTTGTGACCAAAAGCTATACATATTTAGACTGCTAACTCTGCCCACAAAAGGGACTTTGATAGAAGCTGCTTGATGCCACCGCATTTGTTCCGGTATTGGGTCTGTCTAAATCAAAGGAGTGCCATTAGTCCACGCATACTTAAACAAATCATGGGCTCACAGTGGGATGTCAACGTCCAGCGTGGGGTATGTTTTTCTGGTTTTGTCTCTTTTACTTACACCTCATTATACTGCAATAGCAAAACAATAGGACCGTAGCAGCTTTTTATTTCACACGTATTCACAGACAGGGCAATAAATAGGGGATTTTTCTAGGGAGAATCGGGTAGGTACACGGAAGTGGGCGGTCTTTTTTATATAGTTTTTGGTGGATGGGAAACCTCAGCAGGCAGTCATAAATAAGTGACTTATATCGCAATATTATGTACGTACATGAAGGATTTACAACAATTGGGAAAAAGTTGGTCAGAGCTATGGCACATTGGCAGAAACCAAAAAAGAAGAGCCATAGGTTTCGAAGGTGTAGAAAAAATGAACGACAAAAAGGGAAACACCGGCCAATTCTATGAACAAAGTCGAAACTAGTGAATTGTATGACTTCAGAACTTCAACTGATTTATTTAATCCAAAAATGTAACAAAGAAATAAAGTATATAAACGAAAAGTTAAATGTGTATTAGTGAATATAAATTGACGTTAAAGAGAGATCACACTTGTGTGTTTAGAATACATATATATTTTTTAACATCCTCCGGGCGGCGAAAATGTGGACCTCCTTTGTATTCGAGGCACCAAATGACAAAGCTGCTCGCGGTATAGTTACCTCGCTGAGATGCGACAAGCCTTTGACGCATTGTTCCCATTCAGCCAACAGATGTCCAGTTAGCGGCTCGTCCCAAGATAATTTTGCCTTCCATATAGACTGAAAAAGTACCTTTACCTTCACAATTACTGGACTCAGCATGCCTAACGGATCAAAAACTCTCGCAATTGTACTTAGAACAATCCTCTTGTTGGCTCCACCGCGCCTAAGTGACTCTTCCATCGAATTCGTTGCAACGCCAATTTCGTCGCCAAGCACAAACCAATTCAACCCAAGCACCTTTTGATTTACAGCTGCATACCCCGAACCCAGAACTTCTCGTACGCGACTGCTATTTGAGTTCCATTTTCTCAAATTCATTGATGCCTTACTCATGATCTTCACGGCTTCCTGACTTACCCGGATAGCGTCATCTTCTGTGTCTAATGCCATGGCGACGTCATCCATATAGAAACTTCTCTGCAACCGAGGACATGTTGATGGGAAATTGGCCTCTTCCTGCTTTAAATGCTCTCGTATGGTGGCCGTCAGCAAAAATGGGCTGCAGTTTACGCCGAAAGTAACTCGAGTTTATGGATTACCGTATGACCCGAGTTACTTTCGGCGTAAACTGCAGCCCATTTTTGCTGACGGCCACCATACGAGAGCATTTAAAGCAGGAAGAGGCCAATTTCCCATCAACATGTCCTCGGTTGCAGAGAAGTTTCTATATGGATGACGTCGCCATGGCATTAGACACAGAAGATGACGCTATCCGGGTAAGTCAGGAAGCCGTGAAGATCATGAGTAAGGCATCAATGAATTTGAGAAAATGGAACTCAAATAGCAGTCGCGTACGAGAAGTTCTGGGTTCGGGGTATGCAGCTGTAAATCAAAAGGTGCTTGGGTTGAATTGGTTTGTGCTTGGCGACGAAATTGGCGTTGCAACGAATTCGATGGAAGAGTCACTTAGGCGCGGTGGAGCCAACAAGAGGATTGTTCTAAGTACAATTGCGAGAGTTTTTGATCCGTTAGGCATGCTGAGTCCAGTAATTGTGAAGGTAAAGGTACTTTTTCAGTCTATATGGAAGGCAAAATTATCTTGGGACGAGCCGCTAACTGGACATCTGTTGGCTGAATGGGAACAATGCGTCAAAGGCTTGTCGCATCTCAGCGAGGTAACTATACCGCGAGCAGCTTTGTCATTTGGTGCCTCGAATACAAAGGAGGTCCACATTTTCGCCGACGCAAGCCTTAAGGCATTTGGGGCTGTAGCCTACATTACGAGCGTCGATTCATCAGGAGAAAAAACTTCATCGTTTCTTTGCGCAAAGAGTCGAGTCGCCCCATTGAAGGACAATGGCCTCACATTGCCGCAATTGGAATTGACTGCTGCTGTAATTGCCGCCCGGCTTTGCGCATATCTGAAGCGGTCACTCGAAACGTCGATCTGTGGGTTTTACTTATGGACCGATTCAAAGATAACATTAAATCGGATTCAGGGAGAAAAGAACAAGCGGAAACCGTACGTGCAAAGCAGGGTGGAGGAGATAAGAAAACATACTAAGGTGTCAGAGTGGCGACATTGTAGTGGCAAGGAAAATCCTGCTGATTTAGTGACGAGAGGTATCAGTGCCGACGCTCTACAATCTTCTTCCCTATGGAAAGAGGGACCATCCTGGCTGAAAAGTGGAGATTTTCCAGTTCAATGTTCCGGGCAGATGGATAGTACTACTTTGATCGTGGAGACTGCTACTGGAGATGAGTACGGATCGTCGTTGTCGCCTTTACTCCCACATGAGAAGGTGGGTACCTGGAAACATCTAGTTAGAGTTACAGCATATATACAACGTTTTGTCAATGCCTGTCGTACAAAGGATCGTGCAACATCTATACACTTAAGCGCAGAAGAAGTCACGGCTGCGGAAATTTACTGGATCAGGTATACTCAGTCTATTTGTTTTACTAAAGAATTTCGCTCTTTGCAGGAAGGAAAGCCAATTCCGAAGATATCAAAAATTGTGGAACTGCTTCCTTTTCTGGATGACAAATTACTTTTGAGGGTTAAGGGTCGTCTCCAGTACCTTGACGACTCTTCTGATATACGACACCCTATAATATTGCCCACAGAATCCCACGTTACGAATCTCATCATCGACGACTACCATCAACGTACACTGCATGGTGGCACAAATATTGTGCTGTCTCAACTGAGAACGAGGTTTTGGATTCCTAAAGGTCGTCAATGTATCCAGAAACGCATAAAGACATGCGTAATATGCCGAAAGTTGTTTGGGAAACCATCATCGGCGCCGTTCGGTCCTTTGCCCGTCGACCGGCTCAAATTACTTAGGCCGTTCGATATTATTGGCGTCGATTTTGCCGGTCCACTTTACTCCTTTGATGAATCAGACAGTAGAAGTAAGGTTTATATGATGGTTTTTACATGTGCAGCGGTCAGAGCTGTCCATCTAGAGATGTTGCCGAGTTTGTCGACGGATAGTTGCCTTACGGGTCTCAAACGCTTTATCGCTCGGAGAGGAATTCCATCCATCATCTACTCCGATAATGCCAAGACGTTCCGCAGAGCCGCCTTTGAACTAAAGGGCGTTGGGTTTTCAGATGGTGCGCTTCAAGATTTCTTAGCGCATAAATGCATAAAATGGAAGTTCTCCGTGGAGCGAGCTCCTTGGTGGGGCGGGTTCTGGGAGCGTCTCATCCGAACCATCAAAAATGTCCTAAAGGTGATAATCGGAAAGGCCAAGCTGACGTCCGAGCATCTGAGGACTCTGTTAATCGAGACCGAAGGAGTGGTTAATTCGCGTCCCTTGACCTATGTGGGTAGCAATCTGTTGGATGCGGAACCCTTGACACCGGCTCATTTCTTGGGGACTCAGTATGGGCCTACCACGCTCCATGACATATCGGAAGATGTCAATGGGATTCGCAGTTTTTGGACACGTCGCCAGAAGTACACTAATAAACTGTGGAAGCGCTGGAGAATGGAGTACTTGCAACTCTTGCGCTCGTTTCATCACAATAAGGTATGTGTATCCTCTACATTCAAAAGGGGCGATGTCGTGCTGGTTGCAGATTCGGGGAAGCCGCGACTGGACTGGAAGTTAGCTACAATAGAGGAAGTTTTCCCTGGCCGAGACGGTTATACGAGAGCCTGCGAAATACGTTATTCCAACGGGTTTAGGACTCGACGACCTATTCAATTGTTATACAACCTGGAGATCCCTGCATTTTCGCCGCCCGGAGTACCAATATATATATTTTTTAACAGAAGGGTCTGAGGACCCACAAGTGTATACAGTCGTGTCTGGAAGGCCTGTTCACTGTATCCAGGTTGTTCACTATAACAAGGTTCACTTTTTTTTTTAATTATTTTATTTGCTCAAAGGAAAATACATAGAAATATACTTATGTATGTTTGTTGCAAAATTCGAGAATAAATGTTTGTTTCTTGCGTTCAGAAATTGACTTTTTGACCGCTTTTTCGCGTAGAATTCGTAATGCTAGTATGACAACCCCAGCATAATCACTCTCTTGTCCTCAGTCCATGCGATAACATTATCGAAACTTTCAATAGCTTCAGTATTTTTTACCGGCTTTGTGATTTGTGTTTAGTCTTGGTACTCATCATTAAATTTCTGTCACACGACACAAACGACAATAACAAACAAACATCAAGTAACAACCGCCTTTTAAGCAATCAATGGGTTATCCCCTTAAAAGCACAATTTACGGGGAATACCCGCTATATTTGTGATTCTCTTATGTGTTTTTTTGTTGTTTTAAGCTGGAAAAATGTTGTTCACTATTTAGAGGTTTTCGATTGTTCACTATTTAGAGTACTCCATGTAAAGTTTTAGCTGTTCACTATATCAAGATGTTCACTATATCGGGTGTTCACTATATCCAGACACGACTGTAGAATCAAGACCTAAGTAAATAAATGATGAACCATTTATATGAAGTTGTATTTTCTTTGAACTGAAAACCACTCGATCTACGACAAAGCGATTCCACAATGTAAAAGTATAAAGTCACAGTTTGCAAGTATATCTTAACTAATCAGAGAAGAACATCTTTAATGACCGGCAACAGGTTCATCTTTAATGTCAAAATTAAGGAAACATGAATATCACAAAACAATCTTCTTTATGTATTTTTAAACTGCTTGACATTCACAATAGATAAACTTGATAATTATGTAATATCATCTCTGAGTCAAAACAAATTAGGTGGATTATTCAGTAGATAATTATTATTAAATTAATGTGTTTGCGATATACACATCGTAGTACCTATCGTACATACGTATAATTACTCGCAACCAGCTTGCGTGTCACAAACCATTTACGAGATGCCATCGTATGTTTAACATAGACAATTAATATGTTAAGACTCACTCACGATTCTCATTTATGTATGCTGTTAGAACTTAAGCAAGTGACAACCATTTGACATGAATAATAAATATCAAACCGATTTAACGAAATGTGAAGGTAGCTTAATATTTTTCATTTTTAATTATTTCGGTTGAAATTTAAAAAATACAATAGTTTTACCTTGTAAGGAAATGCACAAACATTATTTAACTTAACCGACTCGGTATAGCCAAGTGTGGCGGTGAAACTAATTGTCCCCCAAAATGCATCACCGATCGGTTTTTTTAACGATTCGCCTACCAACAACTGTACTCAGCACTTTTTTACTTTCTCATATACGTAGTAGAAGAAAGATATTCTTTTCGTACACAATTTCGACTGTTACCTATTATACAGTACACCCACATTTAAGCAAATTGATTATTCTGCAATTTTCTTTAAAAAAAACTGATTTCGCTACACTGATTTTTTTTACAAACAAATAACCAGAATCAGAACCCGAAACCTTATTTCAACCATATACATACCAATGCACACAACAACAAATAAATCTAATAATTATGAGGTACCTAGCTATGTACTTACTACCTTTAAAATTAATAAGCTCTAGTTAAACATAAACATTTTAGGTTCATTTAATTTTTATTTTTGCGTTTCCCGTTATTGCACCAAGAGAATATGCTTCAATCCGCCCTTAATCAAGTAGGCAGGTAAATTATTCCGGCAGGATCTTCTTCCAGCCGTCAGTCGCGACGGACTATTGGACCATGTACCTGAACCTTCTACTTATAAAAATAGTGCGATTTATGACGTTTTGACTTGGGTGGTGTAAAGATATGGATAGATATCTACTTCGAATCAGATTCGCGTTGATTCGGATTCGTTTAGTGTGAAGAGACCGTTAAACGTTTACTGTGCTGCTGTGATCGCAGTGGTTGATTCGGTTGCAATTCCTGACGTTTCGTGGTGAGTTTCAAGTTGGTTGTGGTCCCGTTGATTCTTCGGACCAAAACGCTGGAGCTTATTCCCAAATGCGCGGCGGATCGCTTTTAATGGCGGATTGGTATTTTTGCTTTGAGTAAAAGGAACCTGTGGTATCACAATGGGCGTCCTCTGGCCTAAATGATGGGCACTTAATGCGGCCTGCCAGTCTAACATAACCTAACCTAAGCAATTCCAATTATGTACTTTACTTTGTTAAAGTAGATAAGTTCGAAAATTCCAACAAAGCATTTACTTTGCTGCATGTGTACTTACTTCCCTTCCATGTAGTTTCTATCAAACTTTGCAAGAGACAACTGTCATGTGGTTTTGTTTATTTTGAATTTTCCTTTCGAATAATAAACGAAATATAAACGATTTTTGCGGAGTACAGTGCTTAAAGTTTTTATCTTACCAATTATTTGTTTTTGTTTATCAAGAACGTTAACAGCAGTGGGTAAAACAGGTATAATGCACCAATTTGTAGCATCCATCTTTTTTCTTTCACAAACAAAAATTAATTTAACTACATAAGGTGCTAGTACACGATATGTAGCACGCCTCATATATATGTATCACTGAT
The DNA here is from genome assembly GCA_949372485.1 of Cheilosia soror. NCBI lineage: Eukaryota > Metazoa > Arthropoda > Insecta > Diptera > Syrphidae > Cheilosia > Cheilosia soror. The sequence goes on along the minus strand of OX443562.1, from coordinate 69,198,593 downwards.
GTCATTTTGACGTCAGCGAATGGTCCCAATAGGTACATGCCGTGTACAAGCTCTCTTTGTGCACTATTTGTTGACGTCAGAGCCACATATATATGTGGCGTGCTACATATATATGTGGCGTGTTACATATCGTGTACTAGCACCTATACATACCTAAATGTATTTATAAAAAAAACTCACAAGGCTAAACTGTTTTTGTAAAAAATGTTCGCGCAAAATATGTAATTAGCAAATGCTCTGAGTTATCAAAATAGCAGACTTGAAATTTTCGTAGCAATTGCTTTGTCTATACCACGTTTTATTCATAGGTACCAATCTGAGTAAAAAGTAGGTGGCGCAGCTTTTGGAACATGTCAAAAGTTGGGGTTAACAGTTAACTTAAATCAATTTTTATTCATACGAAATTTATGAATATGTTTTGATTTTGTAATTTCTTCCGAATAAAAACAATTATTGCTACGTTTCATACGACCCTGTGTTCGTTCTTGTTTATAGCATCTTTTGCCATCACATTCACGACTTAACCGCTACAATATTTGCAAACGCGCTAGTGAAGTGATATCTTTCCGAATTCTGCCAATTAAGTCATATTGCACTTCTTCAATTATTATTATATCTATCATACAAAAAGTATTGCAAGTACTAATTAATAGCGACGACCTTTTAAACAATATGTACCAAAATTGTAGAAAGATTACTACCAGTCTTGAGCAAAGCAAAAAAAGGAGAAGATGACTCGAGTGCCGACAAACTTTGTAAGCAGCAATAAAATTGCATTACTGCTGTCAACTGTCAACCTCTCTTTAATAGCCTTCAATAACTGGTGGACAGGTACATTGTTCAGTCGGCGTAGGTGTTAGGTTAGGCTTGGTTTATTAACTTCAAACTGAAGTACAGGTTCGTTTACTGATAGGGGAAAAACAATAGCGTCTTTTTAAAGAGGAATACATAGACTCTGTCAACTCATTCAAACAATTACAAAGTAGTCGGATGATGTACTTCGAAATCGAAATATCTATATTTCCAATGGAGGTCTTGTTAACTAGTTTTTGTTCTGTCAAAACAATACATCAAAAATGAAGTCTAGGCAACAAATTTTGAAATTGTCAATGGCCGTTTTCCAATTTTAGTAAAAAAAACGTTGTTGCTTCATATCTCGACGAAAGCAATGCTTCCCTCGAGGACATGAGAAAGCATTTTACCTGGAAACCATTTTATGCATTCAATTATTCACCCCCATCGCCAATAATATTTTCCCCGGAATATTTCTCATTCAGCAATCTGATTTACATTGCTGACAAGGGAAATATTTCCTTCGGAATTTATTCACGATACCCCTGATTGTCTCTCATTACACTGCTTTGCCAAAGAATGAGTTCGCTAAACTTGTTTATCCTTCTTACCTTATGCCAGGGGTTCCCAAAGTGTGCGCCGTGAGTTATTCACAAAAATACAAATTTATTGAAGCTTCGCGCTGCTTCGCACTTGCTTAATTCATTTGGCCTATTCATTAGATAAGTGAACAAAAAAAATTACGTTTGCAAAACTGACATGCGCAGTGTGTATTTTTCAAATCTCAATTCTCAACACACTTGAATCCTCAGCTCAGTGAGTGAATGATAAAGCCATGATTACTGACTTATTTCCGATATACGGCCACAAATGTTGGAAGAAGTCATCTAAAATTGAACCTCCAGATTAGACTACGTCCGAGCCAACCGTGGCGGTCATATGCCAGAAATTATATTTAAATTATAATGCCAGAAGATTGTCTTTCGAAAAAAGTAAATTTCATGTCAATTTACAAAAATCATCTTTGTTTTATTCCATTTCAAAGTTTTATACCTCTAAAAAAACACCCTTAACATATAAATATTCTTCAAATAAGTCAAAGACAAGTGGGATATTTCCGTGCTTAAGAAAGCGTTTGTTGAACAAAGGGTATAACTATAAATTGTATAAATATGCGGCATTTAATAAACTGGTTGTCTCACAAGACCTGATGGCCCTTTTCACTGAACGCCTTTCAAAACTCATCGAATGGTTTTCGAAATACTTTGCAGATGATGATGTCGAAAAGTTTGCGTGGATCCAAGATACATTTTATGCACAACCTCCACCGGAATTCACATCACAAGAGGAACAGAGTCTTATTGAACTCTGTTGCGACACAGCCTTAAAACTAGATTCACCTGTTCCGGTTTGGTGGAGTTTTGATTATCGATTCAAAATGACTATTCAAAATATGAATATTCATTTTTATTCCGTTTGCAACATCATATTTGTGTGAAGCTGGATTTTCAGCTGTAGCTGGAAATCAATGTGGAGTAAGAAATGTGTGTAGCAGTGTCAAGCCTTATTCCTCGCTTTGAAAAACTGTGTGGAGATCACCAGGTTCAACCGTCACATTGATTTGACTGAGTAGCTATTGTATTTTATTTTAATTTTTTTTTTTTTTTAAGTCTCTCTTGTTGTTTCTATTTCAACTCTGAATTCTTATAAATACATATAATAAAAAAAAATCAGTTTCATATTGTGGATATTTTAATTTTTGTGACTATCTATCTATTATGTATTTCATTCGACAGTTTATTTTTCAAATAGCTATAGAGTAGGGCGTCGTGACAAAATACTAAACTTGTAGGTGCGCCGCGGACTGAAAAGGATTGGGAGCCACAAAAACCAACCATAGCCCGTGTTAACACTTTCTGCATTTGCTATTTGTTTCTTCCTTCCTATCCTTGATTGGATTTGTTATGTTACTGTATGTATTTTTTACATTTATATAAAAGCCAGTGTGTAAACTCTGACTTTTGCGCCCTTAATATTCCTAACGGAAATCCCTTTCACTTGCTCGACGCTTTAAAGCGAAGGCATTACATATGTTAAAAACAAAAATAAAAATAAAACCTCACATCAAGGTGAGTACTCTTACTTACCTACTTCTGTACAAAAAAAAAAACAACAAGCATCCATACAATCAAAACAATGCGGCATTATACCTGCATCCTGTGCCTGTCCCCAGCCGGTACGAAAGGACATTCCAAGAAAATCAGTCAGCTCCGCAGTAATGAAATCAGTTTCGTAATTTCGCTCAGTTGAGCATGATTTATGCGCAAATAAAATAACAACATCAGAAGCCCAGCACTAGCAATAGCAACGACGTCAATTGATTACGACAATAAAAGCCTTGCAGTCGAAATGAGGTTTATTCATGTTTCATATTATCGTATATTGGACGAATATATTTTCAGAAGTGACTCAATAATTTGTTACGGGGCCATGTATTGTTACCTGAAAAAAAAAAAAAATTAAAATCAACATAACAACAATATATGTGCGTAATGCAATAGAGGACTGCCTGTGTGATACACTGTCAAACAGCAGACAGGCCCCCAAACTGCATTACACATTATTGCACAAAACTCCATGTAATCGTTATCAGCTGATTACGCAATTCGCGCAACAGCTGCTTCGATATGCGTCTCCAATCGCCCACCCACATAGCACAAGATGTACCTGAAAAGAAGAAGAAAAGCAAAGAAAAACACAAAAAAAAAAAAAAAAAACGAAACGTAAACAAAACAAATAATTTTGCCACTGGCAGAAGTCCTTGGACGTTTTCCTTTGCTTCTTTTCTTTTTAGTTTATTTAATTATCCTCCCGTCCGTCTGATGTCTGCTTAGAGTAACTTTCTTCCTTGTTTTTTTGATTTTCTTTTGCTTTAATTGGCATGGATAAAAGTTTGTTGAGCAGGTGGTACATGATGAGGGGGCAAGAACACCCCCATCCGTCGAGCTGAGCCGAGCGACCGCGAGCATGCCCCGCCCTCCTCATCTGTACCGAAGCTGCCCCTGTGGCTCGACCCTGGCTCACAACAATGGCGCCCAACGATTTTAACCGGCTAGGCCGATTGCGACTCCAAGGGGATGATTTTTATTTCAAAAGTCATCGCCTTGGACTTACAACAGCCTTCGCGTTTCTTTTATTTTTCTTTCTTTTAAATACTTTTTACTTTTCTATCCAAATTCTCCGTTCAAGGACTGTTAGAACTCTCTATTTAGAATTAGACCAAAGGTGGCTATCCAATCCTTAGACGTATAGTCGGAGGATCTAGTGAGGTAACCTGAAGTCTGATGAAGAACGAAGAGTCACTTTTGGTTATAGTATCTACTAATGGCGGCTTTCCAATCCCGAAGCGTACAGCCACAGGGATATGTGAGGTAGTCAGAGGTTTATACTATGATCAAAAGCTAGGTCAAGGTGGACAGGATATTCACTAGCTGCCACCCACAGGACTACGGCTACTTGCCCGATCCTTGGTGAGGCGTGGGTGAAATCCTGAAAACCTTGGTCGTGTCGAAGGAAATACTGGATACCCTGCTATCCTTGCATTTGGTTTTGCTAGATAGCAAGTAGTGGTAGGGAGGAAGGAATTTACTTCGGCACTCGTTGTGAATCCGGGACAGCAGTCACAGCTTACTATGACTTACGAATGACAGATTAACGAACGACTTATTACTTACTGAACTTACCCATCTACAGAATGGTTTTGCGGAAAACCTAACCACAAGTCCACACACCAACCAACACATGAAATTGAACCTCAATAAGATAATTAGTTCACTCAACTACGACCAGTTCCAATAATAATAATAGAATATAAATATTACTCATTGAATTAGAATTACTAAGAACAAGTATCTCAGAGTTAATTTGAATTTATCCGAAACATTTAGATACCTTGGGTTACGTTATCTAAATATATATAAACAAACACAACATACTTTTTTTGAATTACATTTTTGAAGTTACATTTTTTTTTGAAGTTATATTTTTGAATTATTAAATTTTTACTGAAACCATATATCTACCAAAAATCCAATTGCGTTTGAAACATATCAAAAGAAGGATTCTCCAAAAAAATGGATAGTGAGGCTAGCGGCTTCAAAGAAAGCCAAAAGGTAGCCAAAGAGAAGTACTTCGGGAGTGATAACACTTTCGGTAGTGGTAGGATAGGGCAAACGAAACACCCAGTGGCGGAGTCATCGAGGACCGACTTTACGGACTTAACGATCTACTCGCACGACCTGCTCCAATTCAGCTTGGATGACACGACCAGAGGACGAACAAACGCCGACACAACTGCCCGTACAAACGCACAGGCATCATCATCGCCAATGTCAATGATCCAGGAGCTATCAGGTGAAGAAGAGGAATCCTTTCCAAGAGGAAGGAATGAATATACAAATCACAAGGACGAGACCTATCATACTTCAACCCGCAAAAGATTTCCTATGGAGAGACAGGACGCGAGATGCCAAACTAAGACGACATTAACAACTAACACACCGAAGAAGGGCTATCTACTACAAGAAAACAGACAAGAAACAGACCGACAAAATACGAAAAAGATACATGAAGTAGTTTCCAACGCGGCTCGTGAGAACCCAGCCGAAGTCATGGTCGCCTTAACCGACACCATGAAGCAAATGATGATGACATTTGAAAAAAATATGAGCGTTATAAATAATAGAATGAGTGATTTAGAACTCTCAGTCGCATCACAACGAGAGTCGGCTGCAATGGCTGACAGACAGAGGGGGCATGATTCTTCGACTCGACAACAAACATCAGGCCTAATGTCGGAACAAGTGCGCAGGCCTGACCAATCATTTTATGCTGACTCAGGGCGTAGAGCAGGAATACCAGTCCATAAGTGGGGGGTCAAGTTTGACGGGGCCACAAAATCCATGTCGGTGGAAAGTTTTATATTTAGAGTCGAGACACTGCAGAAACAAAATGGTCTGTCAGAGAGCCAATTATTCGCTCAATTCCACCACCTCTTGACAGGACAAGCAGAAAGATGGTTCTGGCAATACCTTCAGGAGAATGAGGGAGACGAAGGTCTAAATTATTATGATCTAAAGGTAGAGTTAGGTAGGCAGTTTGGTCAGAATCGACGAGATCATGAAATTTTGAGATCCATAATGGATAGGAGGCAACAACCTCAGGAGACATTCGACGAATTTTATACTGACGTACGATCCATGACATTACAAATGACAAACCGACCTCACGAACGCGACCTGGTTGACATCCTCCGTCAAAATATCAAGGACCGAGTGGCAACGCTTATTTTCGGATGCTCCATCAGGAGCATTCACGATTTAAGGGAGGAGTGCCGACGAGCAGAAAGGCACCTGTCAACCAGGGATACAAAATTCAAACGACCCGTATCAGAAATAGACAATCAACTAGAACACTTAACTTACGATGACCAGCGAGAGGACGAGGGATTGGAGATTGCTGCTCTCCAACACAACAGAGCAAGTCGGCCAAATTGCAATCGGTCTGACAAAGCATTTAGAGAAGAGCAGAGCAATGTAAGAAAGGCGGAAGGGAATAGACAGGTAGGGACAGCCCCACCAACATGCTCGTCGAACTTCCATACCCTGACGTGCTTCAGCTGCGGACAGGGTAACCTCAGCTTTCATTGCGAACGCTGTCAGGGAAACCTGCACTTCGGCGGTGCGTACGGGAGCAACCCGCCGATGAATCCCAATCTCCCGCGGAATCAGGACAACCCAGAGAAGTCCGAATTTTAAAAAGGGAAATCCAAAGTACTGACACTTCACCTCAAAAAGAGAGTTACCCTAGAAAGAGTCTCCATCAGAGGCTCCAAGAATATGAAAAAGTAAGAAGAAGAATTTTTGGAGGGGAGGTTATATGTTCGGTGGGGATGTCGAGAAATTACAGAAAAATTAAGAGACTAAGACAATGCACAGCAGCAAATAGACGAAGAATTAAAAGTATAGTAGCATCTGTGATAACCCTAAACGACGATAACAGGCCCTACGCTAAGGTTAAGATAGACGGGGAAGAGCTCCTGGGCCTATTAGATAGCGGAGCGTCAATAAGCTGTATAGGTAGAGGAGCAATAGAGTTTCTTGAAAAACACCAGATTAATATGACAAGTATGAAAACAGAGATTAGGACAGCTGACGGGAACCATCAGCAAATATTGGGACGGTTCACAACCACAGTCTCTTGGAATGGGAAAACCCACCAATTAGAAATATTCGTGGTACCCAGCTTACAACAGGCTTTATATCTAGGCGTCGATTTTTGGAAAGTGTTCAAGGTCGCTCCAAACATTATTGACGAACTTGACGTTCCGTCGCCGACAACGGAGCGAGCTCCTGTTCAGGCACTCTCACCAGAGCAAGAAAAGCGGCTAGAGCACATAAAGCAGTTGTTCCCCTCATTTGCGGCGTTGGGATTGGGTAAAACCGACCTCGAAGAACATATCATCGAGGTGGAAGATGAAAAAATCCCCATTAAACAAAGGCATTACCCAATCTCACCTGCGATTCAGAAGCTCCTGTATGACGAGTTAGATCGGATGATCTCTTTAGGGGTCATCGAGGAGAGCAACAGCGCTTGGAGCTCGCCGGTAGTTCTGGTGAGAAAACCCGGCAAAAATAGGTTATGCCTGGACTCTAGGAAGGTTAACGCGGTAACGAAAAAAGACGCTTACCCTCTTCCACATATCGAGGGACTACTAAGTAGGCTCCAGGATACGAGATACATTTCAGGTATCGACTTAAAAGACGCGTTCTGGCAGATCCCTCTGGAGCGCAAATCAAGGGAGAAGACAGCCTTCACAGTCCCTGGACGACCACTGTACCAGTTCACGGTGATGCCGTTCGGGCTGTGCAATGCCGCCCAGAGAATGTGTCGGCTAATGGACAAAGTCATACCCGCTCGAATGAGAGAGTGTGTCTTTGTCTATCTCGATGACCTCTTGGTTTGCTCTCCAGATTTCGAGTCACACGCCAGATCGCTAAGCGAGGTAGCTAGATGTCTTAGGGAAGCGGGGCTTACTATAAATGTGGAAAAAAGCAAATTTTGTTACCGCGAAATAAAGTACTTAGGTTACATAGTCGGCGACGGATGCCTACGAACTGACCCTGACAAGGTATCGGCGGTCGAGAACTTCCCGGTACCCGGGACTCCCAAACAACTCCGTCGGTTTCTGGGGATGACAGGCTGGTACAGGCGGTTCATTCCGAACTTCTCGGCGTTATCCGCGCCTATGACGGACTGCCTTAAGAAAGGACTGACTTTCAAAATGACCGACGAAGCGCTTAACGCGTTCAAACAACTTAAGGCGACTTTGGTGTCCGCACCCATACTCACAAATCCGGACTTTAGTAAACGATTCTACATACAATGCGACGCATCGACAACTGGAGTGGGAAGTGTGCTATTCCAGATGGACTCGGAGAACAACGAACGACCCATAGCATTTATGTCCCAGAAGCTTAATTCCGCACAGCGGAATTATAGCGTAACGGAGCTTGAATGCTATGCGGCCGTTCTGTCAGTAAAGAAGTTCAGGGCCTATGTTGAGGGACTGCCCTTTACGATCATAACCGATCATGCAAGTCTGAAGTGGCTGATGACACAGAAGGACCTGTCTGGCCGTTTGGCCAGATGGAGCCTGAAACTTCAGTGCTTCGACTTCACGATCGAGCATAGAAAGGGTACCCAAAACGTAGTTCCTGATACTCTCTCACGTGTCCATATGGAGGAGCTCACTCCCCAAACCGATATTCTGCAGGTTGACCTCAACTCCCCATACTTCACTTCCGAGGAGTATGAGGAGTTGAAGAAAATTGTAACAGATAACCAGGACAGACTACCCGACACATGCGTTTCGGACGGATTTGTTTATAAACGAACGGACATACGAACTGGAGACGTAGTACAAGAAGACAGAGCCTGGAAACTCTGGATTCCGAAGGAGTTGCGTGGGAGCCTTGTGGAATCCGCCCACAATTCACCATCGGCGGGGCACGATGGGATCCACAAAACCCTAGCGAGGCTCCGACAATTATATTATTGGCCCGGCATGGCCACAGAAGTGCAAAAGTGGGTAAAAGACTGTGATATTTGTAAGTGCAATAAGCCTCTTAATGTGATATCTCGGCCGCCGATGGGACAACAGACTATTACGGAGCGGCCTTTCCAGAGATTGTACATAGACTTTTTAGGACCTTATCCACGGACAAAGAACGGACACACACATATTTTTATAGCTTTAGATCATTTTAGCAAGTTCGTATTTTTAAGACCGATTAGGAAAGCAACGGCAGCGGAGGTAGTGAAATACTTAGAAGAAAACATATTCCACATCTTCGGCGTACCGGAATTCATTCACTCGGACAATGGCAAACAGTTCGTTTCAGAGCTGTTTGCTAGCTTTCTGCAAAAGTATGGGGTCAGACATGTTCGCACCGCGTTCTACTCTCCTCAAGCGAATGCGTCCGAGAGAGTTAACAGGTCGGTCCTAGTGAAGATAAGGTCTTATCTCAAAGACAACCAAAAGCACTGGGACCAACATGTTAGCAACGCAGCGTTTTCCTTGAGGAGTGTGGTGCACGATGCGACCATGTTTGAACCCTACTACGCGGTGTTTGGAAATCACATGGTACAGCACGCCAGCACCTACGAGATATTGCGAAAACTAGACCGAATTAAAGATGTGAATACTGAAGTAATCACGAAAAACGACAAACTAGAGCTGATTCGAAACAAAATTTTTGACAACCTAGGGCTTGCGCACGAGAAAGCGACAAAAACATATAACACAAGAAGTAGGGACGTGCAATATAGAGTAGGACAAATAATATATAGACGAAATTTTAAACAAAGCAACCTTCTTGACAATTACAATGCTAAGCTAGGACCAAAATTCATAAAAGGGATCATACTAAAAACCATAGGTAATTCTCTGTACGAGGTAGGCAACCTGAGTGGTGAAAAGGCGGGTGTCTATCACGCCAAAGACTTGCACGCGTAAGACAAAAGAAAATAGCAAAACTTGACGCACTCCGCATGCCGTTGCTTTCAAGTTTAGCTGTGATATTTACATTAGGTTACGTCTTCTATGTTATTTATTTTATTTATTTATTTATAGAATTATTTATTTACAGAGTTTATTTATTTACATAGTTATATATCTTATTTATTCATAGTTTATTTATTTACATAGTTTATTTATCGCAGATTTTATTTATTGACAGAGTTTATTTATTTATTTATTTGTTTATTTATTCGTGATAGGAAGTTTATTTATTATTTATTTTTATGTTATATCTATGTACGTCAATGTGCAGCATTACATAATAACACAGAACACAGGCCCGGCAAATAACACTTAATTTCAGGGTCATGGGCCCTTGCCACACGTTGGTACAGCAACTTTAACAGGGTCGATCCAAAATATTTGTTTTGCCGACGACAAATCATTACTCTGACAAAAGATACAACACGCACTACACAGACCCCTTTTCTTTACGAGGTCATTTGTCTCACGGCCACTCGACAAATTCCGTCGAGCCTGTTACGGGGCCATGTATTGTTACCTGAAAAAAAAAAAAAATTAAAATCAACATAACAACAATATATGTGCGTAATGCAATAGAGGACTGCCTGTGTGATACACTGTCAAACAGCAGACAGGCCCCCAAACTGCATTACACATTATTGCACAAAACTCCATGTAATCGTTATCAGCTGATTACGCAATTCGCGCAACAGCTGCTTCGATATGCGTCTCCAATCGCCCACCCACATAGCACAAGATGTACCTGAAAAGAAGAAGAAAAGCAAAGAAAAACACAAAAAAAAAAAAAAAAAACGAAACGTAAACAAAACAAATAATTTTGCCACTGGCAGAAGTCCTTGGACGTTTTCCTTTGCTTCTTTTCTTTTTAGTTTATTTAATTATCCTCCCGTCCGTCTGATGTCTGCTTAGAGTAACTTTCTTCCTTGTTTTTTTGATTTTCTTTTGCTTTAATTGGCATGGATAAAAGTTTGTTGAGCAGGTGGTACATGATGAGGGGGCAAGAACACCCCCATCCGTCGAGCTGAGCCGAGCGACCGCGAGCATGCCCCGCCCTCCTCATCTGTACCGAAGCTGCCCCTGTGGCTCGACCCTGGCTCACAACAAATTCTTTAGGCAGAATGCCGGTAAATCCATTACGCTTAACGGTAATGTAGTGTATGTCAAAAAAAAAAAAGTAAATCGATAGAGATATGTAGGGTAGGTATGGTCTGGACTTGATTTAACTGCCTCAATAAATACTAAACTGTTAGGTAGGGAAGGGTATTTCTATAGCTGTATGAAGAAGATGTAATTTTTTTTCTTTTTTTTTATGTATAGATATAATTAAAATAAATAAATAGGTGGCGCAACAGGCGTGGAGACCTAGACACCCTAGGCCTTCTCGCAAACATTCGTTTGTGTGAGTTTCTATTTTCGGGATGAATGGAAGGGACCTACAATTTTGTGCCGAGTCCGAACGGCTGAATTAAGAAGCTTTTTCAGGACCGTTATACTCTCGAATGTTTGTCATCTGGCAATTAAAATAACACCACTTTGGAGTTTCGATTTCGATGCCCCTATCCTACGACCCTATAGTTCCCCTAATATACCGTCTGAGGTCTGATGCAATGACACCGGAACGGCTGTTGTGTTAATTAAGATTCAACTTTCTTTGTGTTCAGGACTAGCTTCAGGAAGGTTGTGAGCTTGGTTGTCGAATTTTTACCGATTGCTCCAAAACTAGTAAAGGATCCGCTACTGGTGTCTTCGTCGACATTACTGTACACGTTAGGCAAGCACGTCTCTGTTTTTCAAGCGAATTAAGTGGCGGTTAATGCCTTTCTGAATCCTGTTACCCACTCCTAAATAATTCGGTAATGCATAACTTTTTGAACTTGGTCACAAGGCTAAACTCTTTGACTCTTGTCTGGGATATCCGATGAGGTCGCTAAGCAATGTTCTGAGGATATATTTGGCGGAACCAAAACCTGCCTGCCCTGAAGAAATTTAAAATAGTGAAAAAAAAACACAATTGAAAAATTGTGCTTTTGTTTAACTCTTAGCTAATGTAGAATTTATGTGAACAGGTCCATAAATTTGTATTTCTATCTAATTCGTAAATTTTTATACACATCATAAAATGTAGGTACATTTTGTCCCAAAAAATGGAAAATGAGGCAAATATACGAGTAGGTATAAATTGCACTGGTTCAAATTCATTTAGTGACAGTCGTAGAACATTTTTTACGACTAAGAATTATTCATATGCCTATACACGGGAATGGAAAACATTTTATTATTTCCTACTTGGTTACAGGCTATCCAAGTAGTCCAATAAAAGACCACAGTTATTGTTAAGAGGTACCAGAAAAAGACGTACATATTTGCAATTTGTATAAAAAAACAGTTCTTGCAAATTAATTTTTTTTCAGGCAATTTATTGTCGTCCATTAGAGAGTGCCTAAAATATATACATATAACAAAAATGGCAAAATCTCCTGGAATTATTTTTCAATGACACTCCTTGCACAGTTTAAATGCCTTCAGCTCAAACAAACCATGGTAAGTCGCAAGTTCTGGGTTACAGATACAGCACAATGATACGGACCAACTGATGCTTCATTGAATTCTTCTTTGGCTAGAATCTTCAAAACAATATATGTAATAAAAAATATGCACGACTAGGTCGCACGAAACTTTCTCCTTTATTGCGAATCTCGCAGAATCTTAGAGTCATTTTAACAAGATTAAGTTCAAGGTTTAGTAGCTGAACCCTTGTTTATTAAAAACGTAATACAAATTTCACCTCGAACTGACATTTCCTTCAATGCAAGTAGGCGCTGAATTTCGAAGTATATTGCCACTGAAGTTTTGGGCTTCGCAAAAATATAATGGTTGTGATCGGAATTTGGGTTGTCATTTTTGAGAAAAATATTCATAAAACGGCAATATTCGAATTTTCTGAGAAAAACTAAGTACGTGATCATGTTTAGAATGCTTATATGTTGTTTTAAATATGTATTTTGATCAAAATCGTTAGAGCGGTGTTTTGTAAAATCGTGCTGACAAATGTTACAACTTTGGATTCGAAAAGCAATGTTATTAAACTGTTTAGCTGAAAACTGAGTATGACGTATTCTTTAGGATATAAACATTACCTAGCAGTTACATTTTCATCCAAACCGAAAATTGCTTTTTCGAGATATGAGCAGTTTTTTAAGTACCATTTTTAGCGATTGGGGTGGAAATCGAAAGTCGCATTCATGGTTCAAAAAACACTGTTTTTTTTTGCAAATTCCATTATGATAGATATTCTTTTGCAACAGTTCAAACGATTTTAAATAAAAATAATTAAACCTTGTTTCGAAGCCCAAACCGGCCTACCCGTACTTAAATTTCAGCCAGAAATCATATTCTTCCAACCCAGCAAAATGTTTTAAAAGTCGATACCTATACTACTAGTAGCTACTGGGTCCACACTGAAATTGTAGAGCCACCAAACTATGTAAGGTCATATAATATTATCCTTTAAATGGTTAACAAACCCGCCTCAATTTCATTAAAAAAGTATTTTAATTTCTAGGATATTAGGAATTAAAATCATTATATCGTTAGCCAACTCTGAATAAGTAAGGTAAAAGTGCACTTTCTTTTGTCGCTATATAGCTTAAGGACTTATGAATAAAAATTGGTCCTCTTCTACATCAGTATCTTATTATGTATTTCAATAATCTTGTAACACAATTTATTGGTTTTATATTGCCTTTGGAACGCAGATATGAATTCAATTTAGTTCAGGGAACCTTTCATTCATTTTCATCCTTTCGGATGAAACTTTCAGGGAACCTTCTCTACATAAATAAATAAATAAATAAATAGGCGGCGCAACAGGCGGGTAGACACCCTAGCTTCTTGCAACCATTCGTTTGTGTGAGTTTCTATTTTTGAGACGAATGGAAGGGACCTACAATTTTATGCCGAATCCGAACGGCTAAATTGAGAAGCTTTTTCATGTCAGTTATACTCTCGGATGTTTGTTAGACGTTCGCGAGAGGTGGCACAGTAGAAAAAAACCTTAAGGTGTAATTTGTGTTTTTCCGGGGATCGATCCTGGGATCCCTCGCACAGTAGTCCAGCACACTAACCACTGCGCTACTGCGCCCACCACCTTCTCTACATATCTAGGGAAAATCTATCTTATTCTGTTCCATGATAAGATGAGTAGATGAGTAGATAGGTAATTTCCAGAGTACCGGTATGTGCGCGTTTTCTTTAAACCTAATCTCATAGCGTGCTTACACAGAAGGCATGACTTAACTCACTCAGTGAAGTCAGAAAAAAAGATAATAATATTTTATTCAAAACCCAAAAAATAAGCATGGGTGTTCAGAGTCCTTAAAAACATTTTAAAAAGAGTTTCATCGAAATGTGTCCAGAAGTTTTTATATCAACCCGTAACAGACTTAAAGCAATCTAGTGTTGTTGTACACTAGATTTTGCCAGCGGGTTCACTCGCGCAGCCCTCAGGTGTTGATACACAAAGATTTCCTCACCATCAGTTAGTTTCATCTTTTATATTTATATATCGCGAAGTAAACCTAGATGAAAGTTTAGTACCTTAAGGAGTTTAGTACCTTGATCGCCAATAACTCTTCAATCTTTAGATACTCTCACGGCTTGATTTGGTAGGAGCATGCACCAATTTTGGTAAGTATCCCAAATGAATGGAACCTCATTAGTCTGACTTAACCACAAGAAAGAGACAATTTGATTTTGAACTGCGCCGACTATAACTATACAGGGAAATAATAGGTCTCGTGAAAGTGGCGTAATATTATCATTTATGCCTATGCCTAAAATTACTTGATCAGTCCATATCAATGCGGTTTTAGACCATAAAAGTCATCGTCACCCATCGACCAAATTTTCACACTTCGGCAAATCTTTAAAAAAAACAAGACATTCTAGATCGATACGCACTCTCTCTCTCTCTCTCTCTCTCAGGCGTTATCTCTAAACCCCTTAATGTCAAAAAGCGAGACAAGCCTACATCAGAGGCACACATTTTTAAATTAGAACATGCTGAAGATATTGACAGTCAGAGCCCGCCTTTCCCAATATTGAAATGTATCGTCCATTATGTGTGTATTGCTGTTAGAGAACAACACGAAGTTTGGGCAGTCATCGTGAAAGGACTGTTAATCGGCGAAGCGGGTAAAATCTCACGATGGACAAATCTTAGTAGTAGGCTTTTGGAAACCAGCCACTATTAGATACTTCGCAAAATGATACCGGCAAAGGGACTAGGAACTAGGAGGTCATCTAAAAATGAAAGCTCTCGAATAAAACCAATGAGATAGTACCTACCAGCGTGACCGTTGTGAGACTAAAGTTGCAATTTGGCACTTTTTTACCACCTTGGCACAATGATACCACTTTTCTAAAATTTAATCATTTTGGCCCTTTTTAGAATTGGGAACAACAAAAATATTAAATTTTCAAACTTTTAAGAAAATCCATTGCGCTCAAGTGGCTCAATTGATACACATCACACCAAAAAACATAAATGTATAAAAACAGCCAAGCTCTGTTATAAAAAAAAAGTGTGTAACTATTCAGCCACAAGTACTGAGATCTAAATGTATACCAAGTTCTTAGTTTAAGAGGTTAAATGTAAAAAAAATGGAAGCGAAAATCTCAACTTTTGGACTTTTCCCAGTGTATGCACTATGCTTGGGTGGCTGATGATCGTCATCTAAGTGAGTGAGTGAGTGAGTGAGTGAGTCAGTCAGTCAGTTACGGTTTTTGCAATTTTTGACGTCCTGTGTGTTGAAAACAGGATGCTATAGAGATGAAATTTGGTGAGGTGGACCTTTTTAATGAGCTTGGTAAACTTTTCAAATTTGAAGTTTTTTGGGTTAATTGGTTCCGAAGTCAGAGGGAGGTCGAAAACAGCCCTAGTTTGTTCCTGTAAGAAGGGTAAGTGCCTTTACTAGAGAAATTGGATTGGGCTGTGGCCCTTTTTCTTGCGACTTTTCTAAATTTATCAACGGTAACGCTGGTACCTACTTACAAGACGCTATAATCACTCTGGTTTTCCTGTTTGTAGCACGGACTTTGTGAAAACTTTAAAATTCATTGTAGATATTCATAATGAATGAAACCATAATACATTCTATCCACAAAAACTCAAATAAATAAAATAATTTTTTTTTATCGCCTAATTAACCTCTTTGAATAAAGTGTGTCCTTAAGTTTCTCTATAGGAGTACCCATACGAATAACGAATAACCCTTCAAAGTTTTTTTTTTTTATTTTCAAGAAAATTGTCTTGCCAATCGATTCGGTATTATTTTCCTCAAATGACGACATTGACTAATTCGAGAGGTCGACCCTCAATTAACGATTACGAAGGGTTCAAAGAAACACGGAGACAACCACTAACGAAGCAATTTATAATACTCCTACAGTCCAGATACCTATTCTATCAAAACGACGTTAGCCCTTTTTTGGGGCAGACCTTCGTATACAAGAAATTAAGAAGTGAAAAGGATGGTCAATGCGGGAAAATCCTCTCTATTTGTGTTATTAATTTTGAAGCTCTTTGCAATGCCCTCCACTTAGGTATGTAAACGATTTTTTGTTCTATTCTATAGATGTAGAATCGATTGAATATATTGACAACTGGCGGGCGATAAAAGCAATTTGTTCTTTCTTTCGATGTGCATTTACCGTAAACCAACAGATACAGTATTGTATACCTAGATATAACCAACCTTGATGTTCATTTCATAGTTGTCCCTTTTAACCTGTTTCTTTATGTATGACTGTGTGTTTTATTTTGTGTTCCGTTGTTTCAAAGGACAACAATGTGATAATAAATGTTAGCTTTCCCCACAAACTTTGTCAGAACGGTTTATTTTACTTTCGCAAAACTCTGTCAGTTTTCTTTTGGAATTTCGTTGTATCCTTTGTAAGTATACCTATGAGCTGGCTTGTACCTTCAGTCAAACGCAAAGACTTGGCGCAATTTATTGGTACACAAACACACTTTACCAGCGCGCAAAGGACAAAAAGCCAACACATCTGAGAATTAATCATTGGCCCTTACTCTGAAATGAAGGGGATGAAAGTTGACACAAGTGTAGCCATTTTTTTTTTTATCTCAGGTTGGATTTGTCGACCCAAAGTTATTATTTATGGCATTTTTAAGAAAGCAAACATTTTGCTTTTTTCTAATAGAGTTCAAGTAACGATGGGTTGTTTTGTGTTTTATTTTTGTTTCTTTCTTATCAATTCCAACTTTCAAGATAATGGAAGAATTTCAAAGGTTCCCTTTTGAATATTTGTTGTTTGCTCTCACTCCCTTCTCAGAGGGAGAGGAGATACATAGATACTTACGAACTACGGTAGGTATTGATTTTTTCGGGCAGCTTCAATACACCTTTTATGGATCGAAAAATACTCGGGACTAAATATTTATGGAGCCTTTTCAGCTATTTGCCTGCCGTCTTGAAGCGTTGCCTAAAAGCATTAGCATCAGTGCCAATGTAATGTTGTTCATTTTGAGAGCTATTAATTAGTTCCTATAATTGCTGGCAATATTAGGATTAGGCAAAATAAACTATAGAACTATCTCTACAGAGCATATTGTTTGCTAAAAAGCATGACTATACTGTCCTGATTAGGTGAACAAATTTTACAAGACTTGCCATTCAAGCTAACTCTCATGCTGGATGTTAAATATCATACAGACAAAAAAAAGCATACCAGAATAAAGAGGTCGCACTATGCGCCTTCCTTGACATAAAGGGTGCTTTTGACAACACTGGATATGATTCCATATCAAAAATGCTTAAACTGTAGAGGCATACACCAAGTTCATCGTAATATAAAATGGATCAAAGTGATCCTTGAAAGTCGAAAAGAACTGTTCCGTCAGCGCTGGCCTTAGTATCAGTAAAAGCTGTAAAGAATTGCCCTTAAGGAGGAGTACTCTCACCCAAATGTCTCTGGTTTTCGATGACCTACTTAAATTGCCAAATATAAACCAGCTGTTTTGGCACTGAGTGAGACTCAGGTAGGTGGAAAATCTGATATATCAGAGTTTGATCTGCCTGGATATCGCTTATGCCACAGTCAGAGTTTAAACTCTCGTTTTGGTTTAAACCTTCATTCAACAAATTTTCGGTTTCACTGTTTTCGTTTAAACCCAAAGTGGAGTTCAACTCTCGGTTTAAGTTAAACGCCTGCATTCTGCCGTTTAAACTTTGGTTTCGCATTTTGAGGTTTATTTTGACAGCTGATATTTCATACACGGGAGAAAGAGAGAGAATAAAAAAGATAAATTGTTTGGGTGCTGCACTTCTTGAATTTATATGAGTGAAAAGTAGAGCTATGAGTAGTTTCAGAATTACTGCGGTAAACCCACTGTTAACAAGAAAATTTCAATAGATTTTCAACCAATATATGTACTTTTCAAGGAAAATGCCTTTTTTAAGTGAACATCAGGTAGATCTTAGCCCAAACATAATGTAGACAAGCGTAAATTGTATTGAGGTTTTTTCAATACAAATTAATTATTTTCGTGTGTGGAAATGACGATTATTTTTTTTGTAATGCTACTAGCGATTTCTTTAGATTCTTGGCGAACAAAATCTATCTATACATTACATACGCAAATCTTTCACATTTTGTTTTGGCTGAAACAAGACACTACCCACTCTATTCTTTTTACAATGCAATTTGTTTGTCCGATTTTGAACACACTTCTCGGGACAATGCCTGTTCAGTTCAAAGGTTTCGGAGTTCATACCATTTTTGTATACAGATCTAAATTACCTAAATTTTTGTTTAATAAAAAAGTAAAACCGGAACAAGATAGCGCAAATTTTCATAGAAACACCAGCAAAAAACTTTGCGCCTACCTATTACCAGACAATGACCCTAATTAGAGGCTCATAAAATCCTTGGGAAAGGCGAACCTATAACGCTTCAACAGCGCCCCGAGATACTTGCAGATGTCTGTTAGTTCTGCCATTGCTGCAAATTGCAGTCTTCTGGAAATATATCCCCAGGAAGCGAGTTCCAAATTTTGATTATCCTGTAATAGAAGGAGTTTTGGAAAGTTGATGCCCTCGTGATTGTCAAGTGTATGGTCATGTAATGGCGAGGGGTGAATGGATGTGGTAAAAACCCAGCGAGTGACAAGAAGCAGTACCTGTGATCGCATCCGTCCGAATGCCCACTACATTTCAACAACTAGATATTATTGAAAAAAAAAAAAATAAAAATACTGCAATAATTAATTGGTGAAAATAATGAAATTAATTGTCGAAAATAAATCAATTCACTTCATTAATACTAAAATACACAATGTGATAATATTGCACACATTTTCTTTTGTTTACAAATGGTAAAATAGGTAAAGTAGAGAAAAGCAATAACCATTTATTTGGTCAAAAGTGCGCTGGTAGAAAAATATCCCCTTAAGGGAAATTGTTCTGCGCTTCCACAACTGCGTTTAGTTAACTGGCAGATTATTTTGAACTGTGAAACTGAACGAGTTAAACCAAAAGTTTAAACTCTCGGTCAGGTTTAGTTAAACTTCAGTTTAAACTCTGACTGTGCAACTGGGCATTAGTGCCATTATTCTTCTCACATCGTGGTCTCGCCATTTTTGTGCGTAATGATGTAGCCTACCAAGCTCCTGTAGATTTATGCCAGTGTTCCAATCCGGAATTTAATTTCAAATGGCTCAAATTCCATGTCTGTAGGCAAGTAGTTTACTACTGTTTTCTTTATAGAAGCCCTAATTTTTACAGTAACTCGACTTGTAAGTTCGATGTTTCCCTATACCCTCATACTGAAATCGCCATTGCGGATGATTTCAATATCCACAATTCTGACTGGCTTTGACAATCTGGACAAACAACACCCGGAGGAATTTATGTTCAGATCTTTGCTGAGGTAAACCAATTAACCCAGCTTGTAAATGCGCCAAGACGTGTACCAGACATTGGCGGTCAAAATGCCAACACACTGTACTTGTTTCTAACCTCCCACCATAATAAATACTCCATTGCCGTATTATCGCCTCTAGGCTTATCGGACCACTCTACCAAATCAGCTAATTTCTCGTACTCCGAGTCCGACCACAAAGTTAAAGAAAAAACCCTGAAAAGAACCGTATGGCAACAAGAGAAAGCCAACTGGAGCGGACTTAACAGCTTCTTTAAGAGTTTTAACTGGTCGTTCTGCTTCCTAGATAACGACGTGGATGCCGCCGCTGATATGGTAACAAATATAATCACCTTAGGTATGAAATACTTTATCCCTTACAGGATAAATCAAATCAAAAGAAAACGCGTGGTACGACTCGAGCTGTAAAGGGGCTATTAGATTAAGGGAGTTGAGTTTTCGGTCTTACAAGACCCATCTGAGAAAAACCGAAAAAAGTTTAAACGAGCCAGAAATGACTGCAATGCCCTCATAAAGCGTGTGACCAAAAGTTGAGGCAAAAAATACTACAATGTCCCAAGGGTAAAGTAAGAACTTGGTCATTTGTAAAAAATATTAAGAATTCGGCCTCGTTAGCGATCCCAACGCTCATTTACAATGAGCTGTCAGCTCTTTGGACAAAGCTAATCTGCTCGCTACACATTTTGCAGTGAGCTCTGTGCTCCCAGATTGCGCTTTGTCCCCACCTGTACTAGAGTTCATCGAATTTACCATGGGACCAATCCATTTTCGCACTCGTACAGTCGCAAGAGTACTTTATGATCTGAACATAAATAAATCCGCTGGTCCAGACTCTATCTCCGACATCGTTCTGAAGAGAGCAAAACCACTGCATAAGCTTTTTCATCTGTCCTATTCTTCTGGACTCTTTCCTAGTAGGTGGATAACAGCATTTGTCCAGCCCGTCCCCAAAAAAGGCGAATCTTCTTCTCCCACCAATTACCGACCCATAGCACTTACGTCCATTCTTTCTAAGGTCATGGAAACGCTGATAAACTGTCAGCTTATGAAATACATATCTTGAATCACAGGAAACTCCCTAATGACGGTTTTCGTGGCAACAGGTCCACTGGTGATTTGATGACTTATCTCACCGAGAAGTGGAACCAATCTCTCCAGCACTTCGGTTAATCGAAGTTTGTTGCGCTTGATATTTCAAAGGCATTTGACAGAGTTTGGCACCAAGCTCTTTTGTCGAAAGTGCGTGCTTATGGGATCGATGCGTCTCTTATTCAATGGATTAGAAATTACCTTTCAATTCAAGTTGTTTTGGATGATTTCAAGTCTGAAACTTACCATATAAATGCTGGTGTTTCCCAAGGCTCCGTTCCGTTCTGTCTCCGACTCTCTTTCTCATTTTTATAAAAATGATCTCTTATCTGCAACTTCCAATCCAATTCAATCCTTCAATGATGACAGAACTCTTAGCTTCGCATATTCGTTCCAGGACTCACGTCCCTGCTCTTCAGCCATAGAACTGGAGCGGCAACGTATGTTAAGCTCATTAAATTCCGACCTTGACATTTTAAAATGGGGTTCAGCCAATAGAGTGGAATTTAAAGCTTCAAAAACACAACGCTGTCTCTGAAGCGAAACCCGAATTTACAGCCATTATCCAGGAATTGCACTTGCATCACCGAAACCGAAAGACTTTCCATTCTCGGTATGTGCGTTCATGATAATCTTCACTTTAATGACCATGTACACGAAGTCGCCAAGAATCCAGCGAAATATCTAGGTTTCCTCAAACAGTGCAAGAAATATTTTACTCCTTCTGATATGGCTACAATATATAAGGCGTTCATTCGCCCAAAACTTGAGTACAATTCTCACATCTGGTCCGGTGCACTGAAAACCATATATGGCACTTACTGCATAGGATCCAAAATCGTGCGTTGAAACTAATCGGAGACACAAATATCGCAAATTCAATTAATTCGCTTGAACATTGTAGAAACGTTACGTGCCTCTCACTGTTTTATCGTGTTTTTTTTTTTAACATACAGTGCTTAAACGAAATTGCCAGTTGCATTCCTCCCCTTCAGCAATGAAACCGCAATACTCGCCGTGCTAGAAATGCCCATCAGTTTACCATTAAGCCTATCTTCGGGCGTACTATGAAATATAGAGACTCTTTCATAAGCCGTACAATACGAATGTGGAATGCATTGCCCAACTCTGTCTTTCCTCCTCAATACAATCTACAACATTTAAAACCAATGTGCATCGGAATCTCCTATCTTCTCTATCCCAATTTCCTTAATGCCCGCGCTGTGTAAATGTAAATCACATTACATTATAAGAGTCATAATCATAACCTCTTTAGCGACCTAGTCATCACCATTAGGGGCATATAGCCAAACAATGTAAAAATACAGAAGCAAAACTCACTTAAGAAAGTCCCAGACTGATAGAAAGAAGGTATAACTCAAATTTTAATCATTGTCATTGAGTACCTTACCTATTCCCGACTCCGAATAGCGCTTTTGCTGCCTCCTGCACAGATACCTATACGGATACGGATACGGTTCGTGAATGCAAGAGTGGATATGACTATGAGATTTCTGGAAACTACATATATAAAGGAAAAACATGCAGGAAAAACGAACATACACACGATTGCATTCAATTTCATATGTAAGGACATTATCAATCAGTAAAATAATGTATCCAAATTGAAAAGGCTGTATAAAAAAAACGCCTAATAGCATTTAGACAATGAATTACAACTAAAATTGATCCAATTTCAAACCTTTTAAGGTTAAAGGGAGTAGGTATACAAGGATTTATTAAGCTAGACAGCCTCAACTCTTCACATTTTAGAGTTGTGGCTTAAGGCGCTTCTATTAATATTATATTATTTTCGGTTTTTCATCGCATCAATTTCATGGGTTTATTAAAGTTTACATCGGTCCTTAGTCACAAACACAATCTCACGCAGCTGCTTATACTACCTTAAATACTTAAAGAGATTAATAATTGTTAATGTTGATTTATTTTAAAGCAATGAGTAATTGAATAAAAATATTTTAATTTCACAGAGGGAACTTTTGCCATTTTGATCCTTTGCGGGTATATTTATATAATCCCTCTTTTCAGCTCTCCGCAAAAGTGTGAAATTGAACGCAAGAATTATTTCAAAATTAATTGAATTGGTATAAAGAAGTGAACGATGCGATAAACCCCACAAAAGGGTTAATAAATCCATCTGCTGCCTTCTGTATCTGTAAACTCTTCACTGTGTGGAATAGTCACTTCGATAAGGAGTGAGGCTGATAGATTGTAAACTGACCAGTCGGTCAGATAATTGAGTTTAGTTTTCGACTAGAAAACGTAAAATAGAGAAGGAACTTATACTATTCGAATTTTAAATATAGACTGGCCAGTAGTTGCTGTTGGTAAAATAATTAAAATTCTTATCACAATGTCGGTGGCTCTGTATCAAGTGGGTTCCCATTTCGGTATAGCACAAGTCGTTCCCCAGCTATAATACATGGGGGATTTAAGATATAATTCAACTTTTGAATAATCCATCGCGATTACTGAATAAGTTTTCAATCCTTTCGTAACTAATTTAAAAAGCGAAGAATGGCGTAGTGCAAATGCAAATCTTTTCGTGGTAGTTTAGCATGATGAAAATACTGTGACAGTTTAAATCGATTAAAATGGAATTGAGATTGATTTGTGCTTTGATAGCTGTCGTTTTGGGTGGATTATAATTTGAATACGAATAATGGAGAGATACAAAGACTACGTTGCCATTAGAATTATATCTTTCAGTATAGGTACCTAATCAACTGCCATCCGAAATCTCCCAAATGTTATAGTATTACTCCTGCGAGAATATACGAAAGTTGTTCACTTGATTCTGAAATCAGATACCTATTACGTCCACGACGGATATAAGAAACCCCTAAAATCAAAAAAAAAAAAAAAAATGTTTCCTATATCCGCATTATATGCGAACCCGTATATAAGAAACAAAGTTTCACGGAGTTCCCACATGCGTTTCTTATATAAGCGATGTGTTCTTATATGAGTGTTTCTTATATCCGTCGTGGACGTACCAAATTTGGACCTCATCAACATCTTTTAATGCCTTGAATAGCAATATTAACTTATGCAACCGCGGAACGCTATACCTACCTATACAGTGAGCGTCAAAAGTGAGTGAACAGTGAACATCGATGTCGGACACAAAGGTACAAAAGGTACCTAAGAACATGCAGTTTTAAATACTAGTCGTTCGTAAAGTCTAGCTATATTCAATCGAAGTTATAACTTTTTTTTTAATTGTATACATTTTAAATTTTTGATGCTAATTTAACTTAAGAGTAATGTACGAAAAGGCCTGTAAATATCTGTACGTAATTGAAATGAAATACCTACTTTAAGTAGGTAAGCTTAGATCCACATTCCACACTTCTGAATATCTCTATCTAAAGGGTCCGCCAAATAACTTTTTTTTTTTGAAAATGCTATAAAAAAAAACTACTGAATATTTTCTCAAATTTCTTTTTTTTATTTGAAAGTACAATCCTTCCGGTTAATAATGGAAAATAATTTCATTCAAATGGCTGCCTCGGCTGGCCATGCAGTAGCCTACACGATCGGTCCAATTTTTAAGCACATTATCGATTGTGTGCAGCTGTATTTCACCAATGGCTTCACGAATATTGTCCTTTAAAGCGTCAATTGTCTCTGGCATATGGGCGTAACACTTATCTTTTACGGCACCCCACAAATAATAGTCCAACGGTGTCAAATCGCAGCTCCGCGGTGGCCAAACGACATCAGCTCTGCGGCTGATAATGCGAACTTCAAAAACAGGGCGCAAAACATCGAGTGTAGCTTCGGCTGTGTGGCACGTAGCGCCGTCCTGTTAAAACCAAATGTTGCCAATATCCTCCTCTTCAATTTTTGTGGACAAAAATTCGTTCAACATGGCCCGATAACGATCGCCATTGACTGTAACGGCCACTCCTTGCTCATTTTCGAAGAAAAATGGCCCAATTATGCCTCTGGGCCAAAATCCGCACCAAACAGTCACTCGTTTTGGGTATATTGGCTTTTCAATGTATGCGTGCGGGTTTTCTGTGCCCCAAATATGACAATTTTGCTTGTTTACATACCCGCCAAGATCAAAATGAGCTTCATCTGAAAAGATGATTTTTTTGGCAAAATCGGCATCTTCTCTAAGTCGATCGCAGGCCCACTTAGCGAAGCGAAAACGCATTGGATGGTCAGTTGGCTTCAACTCCTGAACCAATTGGACTTTCTATGCCGTCATACCAAGGTCTTTATGCAAAATTCGTCTCAATGATGTCTCCGAAATGTTCAATTGTTGAGAACGACGGTGAATTGATGTTGATGGCGCTTCACGCACACTTTCTGCCACAGCAGCAATTTTCTCGGGTGTACGCACTGTTTTTGGCTTTTCACGCTTTGGTTTATCGATGAGGATGCCAGTTTCTTTCACTTTTTTCACAAGATAACGAACATACGGAGCTGACGGTGCTTCTCTTCTTCCAAAATCCGTACGCAATTTTCGCACACATTCTGCAACATTACCATGATTTTCAAAGTAATGTCGCAATATTTCCCAGCGTTGTTCAAGCGTATACACAACCATATTCGTTCAGCGGAAGGATAAAACTAATTATCTGTCAAATCAGACATGAGCTAAGTGTTACCATTCGCGAAATAAGCACTAGTTGAAAAAAAAAAGTTAGATGGCGGACCATATAAAACAAAGTGGAAAAAACTGTTTGTTTCCCTCTGTCGCTTGTAATTTTCAACCAATTTAGTTGATTTTTTTTAAATGTCGGTAATTACAGTGACCGGGCGATAGACTAAACAAATTCAAAATTGAACAAAGAGGCGTGGAACCACTTATACAAAAAAACATTCAAAATCGTTCATTTAAAAAAATGTGCACGACTGGGTCGCACGTAACTTTCTCGTTTATTGCGAATCTTGCATAATCTCAGAGTCATTTCAGCAAATTTAAAATCATACCCAATTAAGATGTCCTCAGGTTTAGTAACTGAATCCTTGTTAATTAAATAAAAAGTATCTAAGTAATACATATTATACATAAACATACGTATTAACTACAACACTTTATTACATACTTATCTACTTTCAAATTTTAACCCAAACCACTTACCACTTAAAGGAGGTAAGTAGGCGATGAATTTCGAATTTCCATTTTTGATTATTTAAAAAAAAAGTGGTTTCAATGGTCGGGATTTGGGTAGTCATTTTTGAGAAATATTCATAAAACGGCTATATTCGAGTTTTCTGAGAAAAACAAAGTACATGCCCGTATTTAGAATGCTTATGTTGTCTCAAACATGTAAATATTTTGATCAAAATCGTAGGAGATTTGGATTCGAAAAGCACTGTTCTAAACTGTTTAGCTGAAAACTGAGTACGACGTATTCTTCAGGATATAAACATTACCTAGCAGTTACATTTTCATCCAAATCGAAAATGGCCTTTTCGAGATATGAGCAGTTTTTAAAGTACCATTTTTAGCGAATGGGGTGGAAATCGAAGGACGCATTCATGGTTCAAAAAACACGGTTTTGCAACTGTTTAGCTCAAAACTGAGCAAATGGCATTACAATGGATTGAAGCATTACCTGCCAGTAACATTTTTATCATAATCGAAAAAGGCGTTTTTGAGATATGAGCAGTTTTTTAAAGTACTATTATTAGAGATTTAGGTAGATATTTAAGGACGCAGTCTTATTAGAGAAAAACTGAGTTAGTATCTTAAAAATAAGTTTTTATTAAAATCGTTTTAACCGTTTTCGAGAAAAAGACAATTTTTAAAATTGCCGTTGCGTTGGTGGAATTTTCAGCGAAGAACTGGGTATGCAGTCATGTTAAGCATGTCTACATTAACGCAACTCAATTTCGTATATGAAGTACCGTTAATATTAGGGCTAGCATAAAAAAAACGCCTCCTAGCGGGAAGCCCACAAACTCTAAATACGAAGTTTGAAACAAATCCGTCGAAACAAATTGTACGAAAACAATATCTTTCTTTTACTATGTATACGAGAAAGTTAAAAACATCTTCTGTGGGGTAAAAGTCGATGACGTTGTTATATCTCTATAACCGCTGGGCCGATTTTCATGGGCCTTTTTTGTTTTGTTCGTATTGCTGTACATATTTCAGGTTTAGGCAGAAAGAAACTTCCAGCAAAACTATTTATTCTCATTTCTCGCATTTTGCATAAGAACATTGTTATCTTATAGTACGTTTACACCGCACCTAAATTCATAATTTCGGCTAAATTCAGCATTTCAGGCCAAATGTTCAACATTTCGCCATATATTTTCCAACATTTCGAAATGTTGGATTTCAGCGAAATGTTGAATTTCATTGCTGCATACAGTTATGTATTGAAGGTCCTAAACACGATGTCCTCATAGCGTTTGTATGGCCACAATAGCTCATTTTGATTGCGATGCATCGTAAATTGACAGAAGCAAAAGGATTATCCATATAAAGCCTTTTTTTTTTTTGCCAGAGGCATTTCACTAAACGCCGCGGCGTGTCTTTCACCATCATAACAATCTAAACACACCCCATCTATAGGACCAGCATGTTGCTGTAAATTAACTCAAATGGGAATATTTACAATCTCTTCCAAACAACTTAATTTTTAAAAACAAGTTCACTAATTTGCTTAATTTATTCAAGTTTTCGAGCGTTAAGCGGTTCCCTTCACACATATTTTTTTATTATGCAATTTAAGGAGTGAATTGTTCGCCTCAACTCTTAAGGTGCTAGTACACGATATGTAGCAGGCCACATACATACGTATGTAGTTCTGACGTTAATAGAGAATGCACAAAGAGAGCTAGTACACGACACGTGTCTGGGAACATACGCTGACGTAAAAATGACATACGTAAGCGGCTTGCTACAGCATTATCATGTACTAGCACCTTTATACC
The DNA here is from genome assembly GCA_949372485.1 of Cheilosia soror. Lineage (NCBI taxonomy): Eukaryota > Metazoa > Arthropoda > Insecta > Diptera > Syrphidae > Cheilosia > Cheilosia soror. Next base: position 69,170,704 of record OX443562.1, on the reverse strand, counting down.
AGAGCAACAATTTCGCAACACGTGGAAAATATTCTTATGTATAGTAAACCTTGCTGTGCGGGGTAATTAAATTGGCATGTTAATTGATTAAAATTGTAACTGAAGCTCGAAGGATGATTATCGTTGTTAAGAGTCCATGTATGTAAGAATGCTTGTGCATCCTTAATAAAAGGGTACTCCTGAGAAGTGCACGTGATAAATGCCTGACATGTGTAGTTTTATATGACTGCTATAGCGAACATGTGGCAGTATAACCGCAAGCACTTGTACAAATTAATTAAAGTGCGATAATTCATCCGAGATATATATAATATAAGGAAGCAATTATGTAAGTATGGCAGAGCTCTGGGGTGGATCGTATACTGGTTTCTTTTTGAAAAATATATCATTTAACATTGACAGCATCAACGCGGTAATTTTAATTGAATTAGGATAAATTTGAACCATTCAACCTGGGCGATGAAAGCGAAGACTTCCGTCCATACGAGCAAAATTAAGTGAGGATAGCAATATCCAGGCCGAAGGCTGCTGGACCGGACGGCTTAACTGCCGAGCTTTTCAAGGTAGCGGGACATGGCTTGGTAGAGAGCATACCTACACCAACTCGTCTCCAAGATTTGATCAGAGGAATGTATGTCTACAGAATGGAGCCTCTAGCATTGTAAGCCCGATCCATACAAGAAATGAGACCATTTAAACAGCGCCAAGTATAGAGGCATCAGTCTCCTTAACATCGCCTACAATAACATGTCTGCCGTGTTGTGTGAACCCCTGAAGCATTTGGCTTCAGCCATGTCTAGTTTTGGCATCCCTGCCAAACTCGTCAGATTGTGCAGAATGACGATGAAGAACGCTCGCTGCTCCGTAAAGGTAGGAAACAAACTCACCGAGACATTTGATGTCAAAAAAGAATTCAGATAAGGTGATGCGCTGTCATGTGACATTTTCAACATCATTCTTAAGAAAATTGTGCGAAACTCGCAAGCCAACACCAGGGGCATAATTTTCCAAAAGTCTCAGTGCAACTACTTGCATACGCTAACGACATCGACATCATTAGCTATTGGCAGAACACAGCCAGCTGTCACAAGTTTGCAAGTATTAGTACAGAGGCGGCAAAAGTGGGTTTAGTGGTGAATGAGGGCAAAAAAAAATATAATGCTGTCAACAAGAAGGGACACACAACATCGACGAGCCGGACAGAACTTCACAATAGACAGCTATAATTTTGCGGCAGTTCAGGACTCTGTTTACCTCGGCTCCGCTATTAACTCGGATAATGACACCAGACATCAAGCGAAGAATTACACTTGCCAACCGCTGTTACTTTGGCCTAAGAAGGCAATTGATTATAGTAAGGCCCTGTCGAAAAACACGAAATAGATTCTATAAAAGACCGCCATCATCCTGGTCCTGCTTTTTGGTGCAATGTTATCAAAGGCTGATGAAGATCTTCTTGGTCGCTTCGAACGCAAAATTCTTCGAGTGATTTTTGGTTCCGTTTGCGTTGACGGGCCTTAGAGGAGGAGAGTCAAAAGTATGTATCAGTCGTTTATGTAGAGATATGTAGAGCAAATGAACACCAACGCTCCAGCCCGTAAAGTCTTTGATTCCAACCCGGAGGGACAACGCATTAGATGAAGACCTCAACCAACTTAGAATGCGCAACTGGGGGTAGTTAGCCAAAGATCGCGCTAACTGGAGAGGTGTATTGGTTGAGGCTCAGTTTCTGGAGTTCTTCGTAGTTCGTGTACTCGAACTACTGGAAGAAGTACCTTTCCAGAAAGTTATTTTGGTTGCGAGAAATCTGCGTTCCAAACATCAAAGAAAATCTTCATCCGGCTTTGCTAACGTCAATGCTTCCGAATGGCTTGCATGTTCTTCCAATATGAAACGCTCTTTAAGCTGAATATATTTGCAAATTAGGAGTGTCGGAGTTATTGTCCTGTAAAGATGGTTTCGAACCAGCTCATCTGACGTTAGCTTGCTCCTAATTGTCTGCTTGAACTCTCCGTTGATAACTTCTGTTGATTATTGTGGTGATCTATGCTTAGAACATGACCACACAATTCAATTTCGTGCCAATTGATCTTCTGTCTCTCTATATAAGAGCTGATTCTGCAGATGTTGAGCATTGCAAGTTGACATTGTTGAGAAAGCGTTTTTGTTGTTAACCCTTCCCTCAGTACAGGCTTTGCTCTACTTCCTCGTCTCTGCAACTTCTTAACAAAACATAGCTGAAAAAGCAAGTCGTGGAAATTCCTTGATAAAGATACAGAGTGATGCAGCGAGCTTTGTTGTGTTATAGAGTCCATAATGCGTCCATTTATGGTTTGATTAACCTAGTCCGTCAGCATCAGTGGTGAAAGAGATGACTATCAAGTTTATACTTGGTATACAGGCTTTCATAATCAACGTCAGAGGGCTCCTGTCTGGCAATTTCGTCCCCTGCTTGCTTTCTTGGGATGTTGTGGATGGAAGTTGTCCTACACATTTATCATTATCACGTTTAGAGACGGTAAATTTCGACCACTTTAGATCCAACAACTATACGCAGCTTTGCGATTCAATTGAAGCATGGCTGTCAATATGTTATAACATGCCTTCATCAGGCTTAATATGCCTGTTATCCTTACATATAATAAAACTGTAGGCATTTTCTTTGTCAGCTAAAAACTCGAAAACTACTGGACAGATTTCGATGAAACTTTTTTTAAATGTTCCTTAAGACTGTGAGACTGCTATAGGCTATGTCGTTTATAGCCACGTCCTTAGGAACAGTTTTTAGCCAAAATGTATTTTTTGAAGTGAAAATATATACATACACATATACCTTGCTACGAATGGATGTTTATACTTTTACGATCGTCAAACAAACACATTCGATAAGGGTTGATTTGTTTTCGCAGTGAGTGCTATGGTCAGTTGTATATTATGTAGGTATGTATATTATGATTGTATGTCCGATTAAGGATGGGGATGGGGTGAGTCGTGCGTGCTGCAGAATGGCATGGGGTATATTAATAATCTTCATAAGAGAAGAGATGTATAATACAAAACAGGTTTCATTTCAGAATTTTATTCGATATGTGGTATGGTAACTGTGTTGGGTTGGGGTAGGTAGTTGTTTGGATTCTATAGGAAGAGGGAAGCAAAGGAAAGGAAAGGAAATGCAGTATATTAAACAAGTAGCAAGATCAATGAGAGGGAGGGCGATGCAGCGATTATATATCCAATGCATATAGTAGGAATTTTATTCTGATATGACGTAACAGGGTAGGGTTGGGGTAGTTGTTTGAATTCCATAGTTCTACTTTGGGGTTGTTGTCGCACATCGAAAGCAATTTTTCTTGAACAGATAGGTACTGTGTATGAGTGACTTACTTCTGTCCAGCCAGTTTGTGAAATATACATATACATATTATCATAGTAAAGACGAAAGCCGATTGTTATAGATACATACTTGAATTGTTATTGATTTTAGAAGTGAAATTGAATACATAGATACCTATTGATTTCTGAATTTAAACTTCATCAGCAAGGTAAGTCCGAAAAAATTAAGCTCTGATTTAAAAAAAAAAAATAGTTCAGACTATTCCTTCGCGAGATAAAAAACCGATTTTGCTGAAATTTTGTTGTGTTTGAGTGGGTCCCTGGATGGTTTAGATTCACAATTGGACCCGATAGGTGGCGCTGCAATTGGGTTCCAGGAAGTTTACTATTTTTTTTCATCTAAACGTTTCGACTGATTTTGATTATATTGTTTGTGTGTGAACAAAACAAAACAAGTGAGACACATAAATGTACTATTCAAATATGTATATTGTTATTAGTTTAGGTGACTGAATTTATTTTGGTTGTTTTGCCGTAACAGGGTAGGGTTAGGGTAGTTGTTTGAATTCCATAGGAAAGAAAATGCAGTATTACAAACAAGTAGCAAGAGTACGGCGAGGGAGGGCGATGCAGAGGGTGCATATATCCAATACATTACATCCATTATCGATATCGCCACACAACGCAGTAGGAATTTCATTTTGATATGACGTATGCATTTTTTGAAGTGAAAATATATACATACACATATACCTTGCTACGAATGGATGTTTGTACTTTTGCGATCGTCAAACAAAAACAAAACAAGACTAGCATACGTATACTACACATTCGATAAGGGTTGATTTGTTTTCGCAGTGAGTGCTATGGTCAGTTGTATATTATGTAGATATGTAGGCATATTATGATTATGTCCGATGAAGGATGGGGATGGGGTGAGTCGTGCGTGCTGCAGAATGGCATGGGGTATATATTTTTTTTTTTATAATTCACACGCGCTAAAGAGTTTATGGGGTATATTAATAATCTTCATAAGAGAAGAGACGTATAATACAAAACAGGTTTCATTTCAGAATTTCATTCGATATGTGGTATGGTAATTGTGTTGGGTTGGGGTAGGTAGTTGTTTGGATTCTATAGGAAGAGGGAAGCAAAGGAAAGGAAATGCAGTACATAATACAAATAGGTAGCAAGGTCTAGGAGAGGGAGGAATATTTTCTTTTTCTCCTAAAAGCGCGGAAACTACTGGATGAAATGAAACTCGCAAAGTGTAATTTTAAATGAACCAAATACAATTTTGTGCGAGCGGGCAAGGCGAGCACGGGTCCAGCTAGTCCCTATATAAATTCAAGTTTTGAATTTGCTTCAAATCGATAGAGCCGTCATAATTTTATAGTTCCCGCCATAACTTCTAGGGATTATCTAAAACGTTCTTCAATAAAGCATAAACGACTTACAAACAACAGACAAACAAATGGTTGTGAGAATTATTAATTTCTATGTTCATACTTTTCTACGAATCCTTCAAAGCAGAATATTTTGTTATTTTTTTAAGTTTAAAGATCATTTTCTCCCCAATTAGATACATCACCTCTTTAAACATTGTCCAACTTATGTAAATTTACCAAAAACCGGCCCAAATCTGTGTAGGTAATAGCTTGTAAATTATTCATAAGTAAGACTGCCAGCATGAATAAAATACGAGGTCAGACGAAGCTCTGTCAAATTCGTCACTCCCCAAACTTATATATATACCAAATTCAAATGAAAGCAAAAAAAAGGTAAAAATTAAAACCGAAAGCTTACAATTCGTTTCAGTATATACTTGGGAACTTACAACTACAAGCTACGACTCTTTTGTTTTATATTTTCTTGCGACACTCTTTAATTAAAGTCTTATTTTTCCCTGTGCCTTCATTTCTTTAATTACTATACCACGTTCACGTATGAAACGAAGCTTATCCGAAAGGATACAGTAATATGTTCCAACGACAAAATGCGATGGCAGTTTAAATCACTTGATGACCCTCATCTCCAAGGATAATGGTGAACGCTGTTCTATGTATGAGCGCCAACTCATGATGGTGGGTGTATCGTGTCATATACTCAATGAGACTACTTTAAATGGAAAAGGGAGTCAAAACACAGGTGGTAGGAAGCAAAGACGTGTCCTGACTTCATTAGTAGGTAACATAATAGTTTTGCACAGCAGCTGCACAAATTGATTTGGCCGCTAAAGATTTTATAATGAACACCGTCAATGAGGTTAATACAATTTTACACATAAAATAAAGGTTGGATTGAATATGAACAAAAAGAAATGCGAAACTGATATCGTTAAACTTGAGAATAAAAACAAGTAAAAGTGTTATCATCGGCCTGGCCGATGCTTTGATACCCTCCACTGAATAAAAGTCCTGCAAAATGTTTGCCACGCGAGTTAGTATATGTCTAACATTAGTTTTGTATGGGAGGTAGCAGAACTACTTTACCGACATAGACAATTTTCAATACCAACCTGACGACGGTTAAAAAAAGTCCTTTCATAAAATTTCATTCACCTAAGTCGATTCGTTTGGACGCTAAGGTGTTTTCAACAGACAGAGAGATACATGAGTCGAATATTGGCTTTGTATGGGAGGTAGCAGAACTACTTGACCGACATGGATCATTTCTAATACCAACCTGTCAACCATAAAAATAAGACCTGTCACTCAATTTCAGTCGCCTAGGTCGATTCGTTTGGACGCTATCGTGATTTCAACAGGCGGAGAGACACATGGGTCTACTAATGGTTTTGTATGGGAGGTACCAGAACTACTTGACCGACATAGCCCATTTTTAATACCAACCTGACGACGGTAAAAAGAAGTCCTCTCACCAAATTTCAATCGCCCAGGTCAATTCGTTTGGACGCTATCGTGCTTTCAACAGACAGACAGACAGACAGACAGACGGACAGACAGACAGACAGACAGACAGACAGCCAGACAGACAGACAGACAGACAGACAGACAGACGGACATGGCTAAATCGATTCAGAATGTGATCCTGATTCAGAATATATATACTTTATAGGGTCTCCGGTGAATCCTTCTTGGCGTTACAAACGTAATGGCAAAGTGAATATACCTTCCTGTGGAGGGTATAATAATACAATTGATGAATTACACTGGTCGGCATAAGTATTTTGACATAACTAAAGTTAATTCTACTCATAATTTGAAACTTGCTTCATATAAATGTTGGTATCAATGGAAAGGTCATTTAAATTCCGTTTGATTGATACAAAACTTTCCTTAACCCATTAAGTACCCATTGAAAATTTAGAACTTTTGTCAAGGTCTACTTTTTTTTCCTCGGTCCAAAAAAAAAATGCTTTGATGCAAAAAGTTTCTTCAATTTAGAATTTTTGTCAAGGTCTACTTTTTTGACTTTTTTTCCTCGGTATCAAAAAAAAAAATGTTTTGATGCAAAAAGTTTCTCCAAACAATTCTAATAGTGACAGCAAAAAAAAATTTTCAAAAATCTCTTCGCTAATATTTTTTATGCTCTTTTGAATGGGATGATCTCAGAAAAATTTTTTACGAAAAGGAGGAAAAAGTGGCTAAAATAGTCATTTTTAGCAATTTTCAAAAAATCATAAAAAATATTAGCGAAGAGATTTTTGAAAAAAAATTTTTTTTCAGTCACTATTAGAATTGTTTGGAGAAACTTTTTGCATCAAAACAATTTTTTTGTTGATACCGAGGAAAAAAGTCAAAAAAGTAGACCTTGACAAAAATTCTAAAATTTTGGTGGCAGAAACAGCTTTGGGCCAATTACAAATATTTTCTTAATATTTGAATTTGAGTTCAATCAGTTCGGTAGTTTTCTATAGATATAAGCCTTTTTTGTTTTTTTTTTCGTATGGGAGGTGCCACGACCTTTTGTCCAATTTTCACCAAATGTGAATCTAAACCATCCTTGGATTTACTCAAACACACACACAAAATTTTAATGAAGAGAATCATGAAAATCGGCCCAGCGGTTATCGAGTCATAACGTCATCGAGTTTCATCCCATAGAAGATGTTTTTTGTATGGGCTGGCGGTATCACGCCCTTTTGTCCAATTTTGACCAATCTTACAACACTCCTGAGCCAATACCAAAGATTGTCTGTAATTATTTGCAACTCAATTTTCGAGATTTTTTTTTTTTTTGTATGGGCGGTACCACACCCCTTTGTCCAATTTTCACCAACCTTCATAGAATAGCCTTCGTGCCGAAAACACAGATTTATCTATATTGGCTGATAAAACCAGTTTTTAAACGTTTGCCTTGACGGGACTTGGGCAGAAAATTGGGGATCAGTCATCTAAGAATAAGATGGACAGGCAGAGCAGACTGTAGTATGTGCCTTGTTAACTTCACTTGATTTTTTGAATTACCAAATACTTTTAACCAATATTCTTGGTTTCTTCTTTACAATCAATACACTGCGAAGGCAAGTTGAATACTTTAACCTTCTCTTGCTTTAAGAGTAATCAGGGGCGTGGCGTGGAGGGGTTATGGGGGGGGGGGGGTGCGACAGGCCCCCACGCTTTTCAAGTGTCGGCAATTCAAGGAAGCTACTTGTATTAACTTGAGCCATTTAAACCACTCGGAACAAAATGTTAAAAAATAGGAAGTGAGTTTGGATTTTTATTATAGGTATAGGTTTTCAAACTTTGACATGTATACAAGTCGGCATTTTCAAAGGTTCCAGCCTTTGGAAATTCCAATTTATATTTGTTTATTTGTATTTCTAGAACTTCGATTCTAAAGATGACGGTCGGGATCGGTGAATTTGCCAACTAAACACCTTAAAATTAACGAGTTTCGATTCCATTTAAAAAGCGTCGGCATTTCTAATTTGAACGAAGGTTTTATTCGCTAGTTAATGATGTGGATTGCGAATAAACTTTCATTTCGTTCGCAGGAAAAAGCTTGGAAAACGGAATTTCGTTATTGAAACTTTTTATAAACTTGCTTTCTCAATACATTTTCAATTTTGAGGGGATAAATAATTAAAAGGACTAAAGGACCATTCAAATGAAAGCGAACGAAATCAGAAATCGCACAATTTATTATTCCATAAGTAGGATGATGTCCACCCGTAGAATAATTTTATCCCATCAAATTAAATTCATTAAGAAAACAAGTCTACATACAGTTGAAATACCTACCTAACGAAATTTCGAATTCCAGAAACGAAAACACTCACATCAATAGCGATAGCGAATAAAACATTCTTTCGAACTTAACCTCAAATTAGAAATTGGTGATAGAAACTGATGGCTGAAATTCGTGAGCTGTTAGAACCCGCGAATATTCCGTTCGTTCGTAGATAGTTGGTCGCTCTCATGTGAATAGTCCTTAAGATACACCAACACCAGTAACCTTTTCTTTTTCTCACTCAGTGACTTCACACTGCAAATGTGCAAACCCGGCCGCCTTTGAAAATACATTATAAAAAAAGTGTAAACAATCTCAACTCAATTCAACTTTTAATTAATTTTAAAATTAAAAATTTAAATTCAAAATCTTATATCTCGAATACCACCGACTCGATTGAAGTCGGTGAGGTGTTTCTATTGAGATTGATCAAAATTGAACAAAAGGGGCGTGGCACCTCCCATAAAAAAAACATCTTTTAAGGGGTAAAATCCGATGACGTTATAACTCGATAACAGCTGGGCCGACTTTAATTATTTCTATACAGTCGGCAAAAGTTTCTAGAATAATGTCGGCATTTTAATGAAAGTCACCACGGCTCGAACCCTCGCTACGCCCCTGAGAGTAGGTAATACAACCGATCAGGGACATTAGTTGGAAACTAAATTAGTATTTTACGATAGATTGTAGATAGTCAAAAGTCCACTCAATAACATGCATGTTTTGTTAGTTCGCTAGGTACATCGGTTTACAAATTATGGAAGGAAACACGAAGGATATCACATTCGTATACAACTCTTCCCTAAATGAGCAAATCGAATGTAGAAATGCATTCACTTGTTGTCTATGACAGTGACATGAATAATTGAATATATCAGCGAAGGTAATGGATGATGTACATTTTACTCGTGTAGGTATTCACTTTGTAGAAACAAAGGACAATTGAAACGGGATATAGAATAAAATTGATTTTCAAGTAGATACCTACTCTTACTGTAAAATGTAAGAAATTCTTTATGACAGAACCATTATGTATTTTATTTCAAATATACTGCATCCTGCATCGATGTAAGAAGTTCCACTGAAATAAATATCAATTTCATCATTCAACTTACGTCAATCGAATGGCATGAATATTATGATTTGTTCCCAATAATTCTCAAAAGGAATTGCATGCTTCCTTTGAGCTTCCTTCTTCTTGTGAAAGATGATCCCTTAATTCTTGGCGCACCGAAGCGACGCAACAAAATAATATCAGTCGTTGTTATCATGACAACTTTGAACAACATCTTGTGATCTCGAACAATTTCCATATTAGTTCCTCGTATTTTTCGAATGTCTATGAAGTTACACTTATGGGTCCATTGTATGGTGGAAGGCAATAGAAAAGGTAACCTATCCAAGGTACAGAGATTGGCATGCATCGGAATAATGGGAGCAATGAGATCAACACCTCAAGCCGGGCTGGAGATGATTCTAAATCTTCCACCCCTAAGTGAATACATTTGCAGCATGGCAGCCAAGGGAGCCCTCCGCCTAAAGGAGGCAAAAACCTGGAAGCACAGCTCCTATGGGCACGGTTCCATAATTCAAAAATACTTCAGTATTGATCTGGCTAGAAAAACGGACTACATGATTCCGTACCAGAGCTTCAACAAAAACTAATCTACCTACATACGCCAAAGACAGGATTGGATTACTAACACGCACGCAAGCGTACAAAGAAATACAAATCTACACTGACGGGTCAAAAATGGAAGTAGGCACAGGAGCCGGAGTATTCTGCGAGTTGCTAGGTATAAGTGACTCGTACAAACTCGCAGATGAATGCAGTGTCTTCCAAGCTGAAATAGTCGCCATCGACAAGGCAGCAAGTACCATATCTACAAAGAATCTCGACCCTTCCAAGATTACAATCTTCGTAGACAGTCAGGCGGCCATTAAAGCACTACAGCGCAACTATCAAAACAAAGACAGTCAAGGACTGTCAAAGAGCCGTAAACAAAATAGGCGAGAAACACATGGTCACGCTCTGCTGGGTTCCCGGACATAGTGACATTGATGGAAATGAAAAAGCAGACGAGCTAGCAAGAACTGGGTCGGAGCTTGATGCAGTAAATATCATTGCATCAATAGACATCCCATTTAGTGTAGCAAAAAGAAATATTGACCAAAAATCAAGGGAAAAAATTAACACCACCTGGTCTAACAGACACGACTGTGTTATATCCCGTAGCCTTTGGCCAAGAATCGACGAAAAAAGAACAAGATGTATTCTGAAAATGAATAAACGAGATATTCGAATCTTAACAGTTGTACTGACAGGCCACTGTACCATTGGTACCATATCCACAAGACTGGGCATTAACTCACCAGACTACTGCAGGAGCTGTCAAGACATAGAAGAAACGGAGACCATCAAGCACCTGCTCTGCGAATGCCCAAACCTCCAAACCAGTCGACTCGGATACATGGGAGACAGACTTTTCGGAGACCTAGAGGACATAGTGCAGGTACCACTGACGAATACAATCAGGTTTGTTAAAAGTATAGGGGATGGTTTACTTAGTAGACCAACCCCGCCAAGGAACAACTCCAAGAAACCCAGGTATAAAATGTTTATGCATGTTTTTTGTGTTGTCCAATAAAATTTTTATCCACGACCAAAAACCAAGGGATCACAATGGACCAAAAGGACCCTGTGGTAGCAAACCTCAAACCTAACGTAACCTAAGTTACACTTAAAACTGTGGCTGATGGCTGTAAGTCTTTTGACACCGAGCTGATTTTATGGTGGATCTTATTCAAATGAGGGGCCACTTACGACAGAAATATTACTTTCATTGCAATAATATGATCTCTGTTGTGAATCACGTTGCTTAGTCCTGTTTAAACCTTTCATTTTGGCCTCCTGCCTTACCTTCAAGGTAAGCGAGTGTAACATTAGAAATCATCAAATACTTCAACGTTTATAAAGACGCTTTAAATAACACGAAAGAAACCAAGCCGGTAGTTCTGTCAAGGGTGGTACCAGTACAATTTGGACCATACTAGTCACGACCTCTTATACCTGAAAAATTTAATCAGTCAACCAATTACTCAGTACTTTAGAGTGTGCTGATGTGCAAATATCTTGAGCGTGTCAATACTTAGGAGTTCTCTTAACCCTAAGCTTAACCGGAAGTCTTACATCAAATATAGAGTGTGGAAAGCCTGAAGGAAAAATTTACAAAAAGTGGAAAGAAATAAAATTAGAATCACTGGGGTCTTAAGCTCAATCCCAACCGAAGCTTTCAACGTAATTCTTAAAGTCTGCCTGTTTATCTGCATAAAAAACACTATGCAACCGTATTTGTCATTTCATTCCCAGCATATGACAGTGCAAACCAAAAATTATCTTATCAAGCTATAGCAGAACTTAAAAAAACACAATCCCAATATTATGCTTATCGATTTCGCATGAGACTATCTATAAGGGTCTATGTTAAGTCCGGTTGGGTATATAATGTCAGTGGTATGCTCGCCTTTCCAATGTCACACTGATGACGCACTGCAACAATGTAACCTCTGAGGAGGTACCGTCACTTTATCAATCGTCGAAGCATGACCAACCCTTCTACATAACACAAATAAACATTCTAGATAAGGTTATACTGACGAACCTTATCGAAGCATTACTCACGCAGCATTTTAAAATTCGATAATAAACTTATAGAAACACGTCGACGATTAGTCGCCTTTAGATACTTTTGTAGCTTTTAAACTGATAACAAGTCAGTTCAATACCATAGTGCGGTCACTTTGCTCAGTATTTATTCGAATTTTAAAGTCGCAACATGCGAACCGCGATCGCTGGTAATCGGATTATGTGCCCAAAGATAAGAGCCGTCACTTATCAGCGAATTTTGTTCATCGTCATAGTAAGTGCAGTCATCAGCAGTAGCTACCAAAACGGCATAGAGGACAGTGAAGAAGGTTCCGGACAATGGACTCTACCTCCACAGCTCCCCAAAGAAAGATTCATTTGTCCTGCTCAACCATTTCGCAAGAATGCGTCATCCACCATTCATTGGAATGAAGCCAAAGCAGGAGAGATTGCTATCACCAATAGGCCTTGTCTGCAGCCCAACGGCTTGCCACTGACTAGAAAATGTATATGGCGTCCTAATTACTTCAATTCATCTTGGGAGGAAGTCCCTTCGAATTTGACTGAATGTCTTACGCTGACTACGGAGAAATTGATCACAAACACGCTGGTGGAATTGGAAGATGATGCTTTTGTGAAGAACAAGACTAATCCGGCTGAGGCGACGAAGCGCCTGAAACGAATCCTCAAGACAGGCGACTATAAGCTCATACCAACAGACATCCATTTCACCTGTAGAATAGTTCAGCGGGCAGTCGCAAGAGCCAAGACCGCAGATCTCTGTCTTGATCTGTTGAGTATGTATAATCGGCTTATGGGCGCTGACAAGGAGATACTTCGGGCCTCGACGGTATTCAACTCAACGAATAAGCTTCTGGCGAACTTTGAGACTTGCATCGATTCAACGTCCATGGAAAGAAGCGTGGCCGCGATTCCAGCAGAGGATCAAATCGAAGGGATTCATCTAAGCGAGCTCGGCGTTCGTGCCCATTTGTCAGAGAATTTGAGCGTGTTCTACATAGATCCGCAGATAGCCAATGTCACAGGGATAGCACTGTATGACCAGCACAGCGATCCTAAAGCGCCTGGAATATTTCGAGAGGCATTTGGTGATTTCTACTACCGATTTGTACTTGCCAACGAAACTCTGAAGGTTTTACTCAGTGAAAAGGGACTCGAAATGGCATCATATGTCCCGTTCGATCTTTGGAGGAGCTTGACCAAAAGACTGTCTCCGCCCGCTATTCTCATCGTGAAGGTCTATTCAAACGACGCACTCTTTATGGAAGCTCGCTTGAATACCACCCGCAAAGTATTCAGCAAGATATCATCTTTAACTATACCAGGAGTGACAGGAGTGTTTGAAGGTGTCCTGCCAATGATTTTCCGCAACCACAATGCACAACCCTCTCAGAAGCATCCGGCAACAGGCTGTGGCTATTGGAACTACGACACCTGGGTGAGCGATGGGATTGAACTGATTCAAGTCGATGCCATTAACAGCAATCTAATCGCTTGTGGGACGCACCACATGACCCAGTTCGCGTACCTGATCGGCGGTGACTATCGCCACAATGACTTTTCAGACAACGTCGTTATAAGCAAAGTCCACCTGCGTGCTTTGAACATTATAACACTCGTCGGATGTACTCTGTCAATTCTCGGCTTATTGGGGATTTTCATCACCAGCATAGTCTTCAAGTCGTGGAGGTCGAAATTGTCAACAAAAGTGCTTCTACACATGTGTACGGCGATACTCTTCCAGATGGTACTCTTCTGTTTTGTCAATACTCACGACATGACAATGCAACTTATGCAGGATAAAAACTACGCTGGCTGTGTGGCGGTAGGAGCTTTGCTGCAGTACTCCGTACTAGTTCAGTTCACATGGATGTTGATAGTTGCATTCCTGCAGTTTCAGCGATACGTTACGGTATTCGGCTCAAGGCCGAAACATTTCGTTCTGAAATCCTCCCTTGTCGGCTGGGGAGTTCCAATTATCCCGCCTGTCATTTTGATTGCCGTCGACAGATCGTCCTTCATTCCGTTCCATGACAGGGACAGCTCCGTGATGTGTTATCCCTCCGGAAATGGTCTGAACTTTGGGGTGATTCTACCCATTGCACTAATCATTTCGGCGAACTTGGTGATTTTCTGTATGGTCATTTGGAGTATTCGCAACACAATGGAGATCTCATCGAAGCGGTCTGAGAGGAATAAACTTTTCCAGCAAATCCGACTGATGGTTATTATGTTCTTTTTGTTTGGATTTTCGTGGATATTCGGCTTGTTGGCTGCGATGGATGCGGGACTGGCATTCTCGTATCTTTTCTGCATAACGGCCACTGTGCAAGGATTCGTATTGTTTGTTTACTTCGTGATACTCGATCCAGCAACGAGGAAACTGTGGTATCAACTATATTCAAAACCAGAGGATAAAGAGAATAGGTCAGAGACTACGGGACTAAGGACAACATCGTCGCACTGAGATTGAGGTAAATTATGTCGAATATAAATTTTTGAATTTTATAGATGCAAACGAACAAATAAAGATTACTTAGCTAAGAGATTTGGTGTATTTGTTTTAGTTTGTTGGATTCCACAGGCGAAGTGGTGATGAAATGAAAGCAGGTATTATTGAGGATGCGTTGTGGAAATATACCTATCTGAGGATTAAGGAAGATTTTTTTTGACTTATTGCCGTCTTAAAAAAAGTTTTCACAGTTTCTATCGTTCAATTATTGGTGTTCTTGACTTCTGAAAGAGGGGTCATATATTCAACCATCGGATTAACACAAATGACACCAGGTCTTTCCACTGAGTGACCTCACTGGAATGTCTGACAGACATCCGACAGCATAGCACTATACCGTTAAAATGTATCTATTCAGTGGTTCGGATACGGAAACAAATTATAGGTCCCCCCCATTCTCCATTAAACTAAAACAAACAAATAGTTGAGAGAAGCTTGGGGCCCTTGAATGGGCCTCATTTATACTATTTCTATTTATTAGGTATCTTAAGAAATGGACCATAGATACTTTTTAATGGTTATGATGACACACGATTGTGGCAAGAATAAAATATGCATGTTTTGGGATACACGATACACTTCTTTCGTTTAAGCGAGGGAGAAGAGCATTAAATTGGATGGGAAAGTCTAAATACTTCTATGCTTTTATGAAACGGTCACTTTGCTGTAAATGCATTACCCTATAGAAGACGCATTATTCAAGGCGACTTTTGAAACTTCAAATAAGTTTCTATTTTATTTACACACCAATATTTATATAAAAGCTAACAATACACTAAACCAAAAAGGTACGTCATATTAACAACAAAGTTCGTCATATTGAAGAAAAAGTTGTTATTTTTGAGCCAACAACCGTAGTTGTCAATATGATGAACTTGGGTTGCCAATTAAATTTGAATCAATTAGATGTTCATATTGACAATCGCCGTTGTTGATTTGATGAACGCAGTAGTCAAATTGGAGGAATTGATTTTCATAATAAAAATCGCAATTGGTAAAGTGAAGAACTCGACTTTCATAAGGAAAACCGCAATTTTCAATCAAATGAACGGAGTAATTGAATTAAAGAATTAGATTTTTAAAATAAAAACGTTATGATTTAAAACACCTGCTAGATTGGAATTTATACTTACAGTGGAGTGTCAACATATTATAT
Source organism: Cheilosia soror (assembly GCA_949372485.1). Classification (NCBI taxonomy): domain Eukaryota; kingdom Metazoa; phylum Arthropoda; class Insecta; order Diptera; family Syrphidae; genus Cheilosia; species Cheilosia soror. The sequence goes on along the minus strand of OX443562.1, from coordinate 69,154,840 downwards.
TTATAATGTGTGGCATAAACTCCAGAATGCCTTTCGCCCCGATGACCCACCACATCGGGCTACTGATAGACGAACCACCACATCCGCCTAGACGCACAGTTTACTCGACGTTTACCGAGACTATCATGTGTTTCACAGTCAAAAGTGACTGTGAACCATAATCCTAAACGTGTTTTGTTGAGTATTCATATTGACAACTGCGATTGTCCATATTACAACAAAGTTCATCAATATGAAGATTTTGAAATACTGCACTTATGTGGTAGTCATATTGACAACTCCGATTTTCAATTCAACAAACGCATTCTTCAATGTGATTACAATGAAAGTGCGTACATCATATTGGCAACTGCAATTGTCAATCTTACAACTTTTTTCATAATGTTTAGTACTAAGAATTGACAACTGCCCGTCGCTTATTATGATTTTCGATGAAAAATTATCTCACTCATGGTCCAGATTCAGTCGAAATTCAGGGGAGAATACCTACGATAACTACGGCGCTCAAAATTCTTAACGGTATTTTGTAGAGGGGTTAAATACAAGCACTTTTTACTTTTTACTATCTTACTCCGTTTAGGCGGGAGGGTTTATTTAAAAAAATGATACTTTCAATTGGAAAAAAAATACATTAAAAAACAATGGCAACACTTATAATAAAATACTATATCATTTTTGAAAGCCCGGAATCTGTTCTTTCATAATTATTTTTAAATCAAGTTATTTCTGTTAACAGGTTTTGGCAAAAAAAACAACATTTCAAAGTTGAAATTTAAGGACAAAAATTGGGGTGAGTACAATAATTTTGGCGATGAAAAAAAAATGACGGATTTATGTAGAGGAGTTAAATACAAGTATTTTTTTACTATGAGAGGGAGGGCCTATCTCGCTCCGGTTAGGCGGGATATGTAATTAAAACAAAAAATTATATGAACATAAAATTAAAATAAAATAATAAAAAACAATGACAACACTGAGGTACAACAAAGAACTATAGTATTTTTCAAAGCCAGGAATCTGTTCTAAATTGTCTAAAATGCAAATCCGCAAAATTTTGTCTACCAATGTGAAATTTCGGGCCAGAGACTGTAGCTGAAGTTATTGACATTGGGTAAACTAATATAATTTAAAGAGAGTTTGCATATACTCAGCCTTGCACCCATCCCAGAATCCAACAGTGACCGCAAGCAGGGGGGGCAGCATGTATTTCGGCAGTAAAAACTACAAACAAAGTAAGTATCTATTTTCTCAATATTGAACAAATCAGCCTACAACTTTTATCTATATTTACATTTTTTTTCCTAAAATTTCAAGTTTGAAAGCATTTTTTCCAAAAATGCTACAGTCCTTTAAGTGTTGCCATTGTTTTAAAAAAAATATATTTTTTTTTCATTTAAGAATTCCCGCCTAAATGAAGACAGATAGGGGGGGTCTCCATAGTAAAAAACGCTTGTATTTAACCCCTCTACAAAATACCGTTATCAATTTTTGGCGCCGTAGTTATCGTACTCGTGCAAAATTCACGTTAGGATACAATTTTCCACGGTCCTTTAGGAGTATAGCAGATTCATGTATTGTTGACGTGTATTTTGAATCTGTTTACTTCCAAATGTCAAATGGCAAGAATTATAGGATATTCCGATCCGATAGAGTGATATCTTTTGGGTCACCTTTTATCAACTGTGAAAAATAAGGGAACAGACCATAAAGGTGCCAGTACACAACATGTAGCAAACGTCTGTTTACCATAGAATTGGGTGATAAAAACTCTGGGCGATCAGTATTTGCATCATTCAATCTTTAAAATCCAATTATTGGCTTGTTAATTTCGTCTATTAGATACGTGTACCGCTTGATCGTCTGCGTTCTTTGAATTATACTATTTCGCAGTATATTGTGCTGCTGATTCCATTTCACTGTGAGTTGAAATTAGCACATAATTAAATACGTCGACTTTGACATGACAACATTTCAGACACAAGGTATAATTTAAAAAAGAAAAAAGAACGAGACACATACACATTGCATTGCCCTACCCATCTGTTGTTGTCCATTAAGACCGCAGGCCATTGTGGATGGAGCTGATATAATTCACTTCACTACATTGATTGTATGGTCTACCCTGAGGTACAATTCAAATCAATGAACATCAATTACCAATTCGTTTGAGTAGCGTATACTCCTCTCTCTAACTGACCCACCCGGCCACGCCACGACTGATTGAAGCTATTTTTAATGGTATAAATTATATTGAACACTTCCCTAACGCAGTGTATGAACGGAACGTGGATGTTATCCTTTGCAAAGGCGTCCTCATTTCATCAAAGCTATACGACTATCCCAATGGAAATAAAATGAATTGCGTGATAAGAATTTTAAGTGTTTCCGCAAAAGTTGCAAAGTTCTCTCACGTCCCTCAATACTCAATAAAGTCTGCGAACAAGGGTGTGAAAAAATTTTCAGAATTTCGGTCTATGGTGGAGCCGAGATAAAAATAGTGTCACGTTCTCGTTGCGGATAACAAAAACTAACCGCGGTTCGATTGATTTGCTAGTTAATCAAATGATTTATTTGTTCACATTTCATGCGGTATATTTATGTATGGGGGGATTAACCGCTAAATCATGAGATAATAATTTATAAAAAAAATGAAGGAGTTGATAAGCTTAAATAAACCGAAGACATGAAAACAAAATGAAATATACGTCGAGGATTGGGCCGCAAGCAGGCTAGCGGAAGGCTCTTTAAAACGCGACAGGTAAGACATAATTCCATATTTAGGGAATCTTTCTCCAATATCCATATTAAAGCGAATGAAAGGCTTGGTGCACTTCGACAAACCGTACGAAGTCTTTTACTCTGATAGGGAGGATTGGGAAAAGAATAAAGTTTTCAATAAAAATTAAATTTCAAATTATAAGGATGGTTCTAAAACTAATTAATGTAGGGTCATAGTGCACATACTCTAGAGATATAGACCTACATCCTTCACAATGGCAATGAAACTTCGTTGGCACATGTGTGTGTTCCAGGCAGACGTACCCTTATTGATCGCCACCTCACACCTGACTATCAATCAGGCTGAGCTAAAGGCTCTAGAGTATTGCATCATAAAATTTGAACTAGTCAGGCTCAGGAGCTACCGCACATGTTCACAGCCTGTTGGGTAACTATTAGACACTCCATCTAATATTGAGGGTAATGGAAGGGCCGACGTTCTGTCCAAAAGCCGAGTAGATAAAAAACTCTTCGACAACTAAGAGGCAGTTGGTCGGTTGGTTCGTTGAAAGTGGCTGTCAGTTGGAAAACACCAACACACTTAGACCATCAGCATAGGTCCATTTCTGATACCACGAAAACGTATCATAAGATCTCCCTACTGGTTGAACCGTTTTGAGCTCTTTATAAACCGTAAGAGGCTTCTCATGTCTGTGTTTATCTGATCACCCAAGTCGTTGTAATGGAAGGCTCTCTCCCAAGTGAAGCTTCCTTCTACAGGAGGGAGCTGGGCAGGAACAAAGAATATGTTGAGGTGAGGAATAGTTTCGTCCAGTGTTATTATATCATGGGATTTATCCCTTTTTGTGGGAATTTCGATGGCCGAAAAGCCTTTCGTGGGAAAAAGGGAAAAAGCACCAAAATCGTGGGAATTTCAGGAAACTGACAAAGCAGATGTTATAAAACCAAATTTTTGTGAAATTCCATCAAAACTATTCCAATTTACAAGAATTATCAGCTCAAATAAAATAAATAGTTTCTTAACAACAAATTCTAATACAAAAACAATCTGAAGGCGCAGCGGCAGCGCATGTAACTAGACCTCTAGCGCCAGCGGTCAATGAGTCGTGGGCATTGTGATTTTCGTTAAATATAATAAAAATTAATTAAACAATTTTTTTTTTTTCATTTTAATGTACTGTGGGAATTTGCTGGGAATTTGAGTTCGGTGAAAAAAGAAAAATGACCACGTTTCGTGGGAAAAATGAAGAGAGACCTTCACAGCACTATAAAAAGGGGCCTAGCCAATAGAGTGAAATTTAATGCTTCTTGAACTGTCTGATGTCTTTAAAGCGAAATCTTAACTTCCAGCCATTATCCATGTCGATAATTTCACTTGCACGACATGATAGCCTTCGTTTGAACGACCATACACAAGAAGTCGTATCTGATCGTATCTGGTTCCGTGGGGTGCGGGCCCATCGACATTAATGGAAATCTTCACGGTCAAAACATAAGCCAATTCGCCCAAACATTTAATTTCCCCACAGAACCTAAAAATGGTTTAAAATTTGTTTGAGAGGCCAACTCCCTCTTTGGCCTAAGCTGAATTTGAAACGTTCTAAGAAATTTATTTCTCTCAACAGATTGTATATCGGGAGCGGCACCACAATTATAGGTGTCATTACTGTACACTGTCTGATAGGAAAGCATGCCGTAAGGGTAGGCCTTTTCCCAAACGACTTCTGCAGAAACTGTATGGATGAGAAAGGGCACGAAACCAGTAAAAAGCTGTTTGGTGCGCATTTTAGACTTTTTCATGACGTTAGTAAGTCCAATACCATCAACGGCGAGTACTACAGAACGATGCTGCTAACATGTGGTTCCAGCAAGAGGTGGCTACGTGTCACTCAGCTGCAGGGTACGGTTATCTGATCTCTCAGAGGCGATGTGAATTGGCCACGAAGATCGTGCGAGTTAACCTCGCTAAATTTTTCTTGTGGGCGTTGCCTGAACTCGCAGCTCAATGCGAATAAACCGCAATCGACCGATGTCCTTAAACCCAACATAACCAATGCCATCGCTCAAATTAAGCCGGATCTATGCGGCAGATTGGACCACTCGGATCCGTGACAACGTGAGAAGCATACAATAATGGCATACATGGGATTCGTTAATACCTTGCACACAACTTGTTTTATTCCATTTCAAAGTCGACCAATCACCATTGAAAACCACTTTAGTGAATCTTCAGTAAGCTCAGCTTACACATATCTGTGCTTTGTTCCATTGTGTACTTTTAGAAGGTCGTCGCAAAAATATTTTAACCTGTATAGGCAGTCGCAGTATGGAAAAGTTTGGGAACCCCTGGTTTAACACTAATAATATCTTGGAATGGAGCTAACTTACTATCACTTCATACAAGGCTTAGAATATTGGCTTATTTTTTTGGGAAGTGAGTATAACAAAACCGAAAGTGAGTATAACAATTTTGCATATAAAATATAAAAAAATAAAAGTTTTGAATGTAAAAGTAAAAGTGAGCTAGCTATAGATTCTCAAAAAAATACGCCTTATGTTGCATGTACATAGTTACAAATTATTTGTATCACCGATTTGATTTTTTTCCTTCTATTCTGGTGTATGATTGGAAATGTATGTTTCAATCGGCATGTCATGGTCTTGTCAGGAGAGGTTTTTGGTATAACAGCAAAGAGAACGAAAGGACCGCTCATTTTCGACATAATGAGTTTATCATTCATACAAAAAATTGTCTGTGTTACTTTTTAATTCCATGTTACTTACATAGAAAACTCAAAGAACAAGCATGCTTAAAATTTGTATTAATGTTTACCGTTTTACCTCCTGCACAGAAAAGTTATTTATAAAATTAAAATAAAATTTTATGGGCTCTTAGACTGTCTGTGATAAATGAAAATTTTACGAATAATGTGCAAAACATTTTGTAAAATCCAAATATCTCATTTTCGCTTCACACACATACAGCCCGTGCCACACATCCTAATGCGATATACATATTACAAAAAAAATGGACGACGAGATAAAGGATGATTAGGATTACCCAACTCAAAGCGTGTACATCTTTATGTCACCTCATTTCGCATGAACTGTAATTACAATAATTAATCAATTGGAGCGAAAGTCGAAAATACTGAAGGGCTTCTATATACAGTAGTTGACAACAATCTCATAATTGCGTGTCAATTGCTATGGAATTAGACGATTTGTATAGACGACTGCGCCGGAACAAAGGGTGTACTTAAGTCGGCCGAACTGCTGCGGCACACGGCATTTCCCTAACTTGGGTAATTAATTTCCATTGTTGGGGGAAACTTTGTACAAAACGTATAAACTCTATCAGTCTATCCCCTATCAGCTCAATGGTCAAATGAAGACCAATGACCTTGACAGAGCATATTAAAAGTTTCCCTTCTCTGTTGCTTTTACAAGAAAAGTTCAACTTAATTCCTGCATATTAGTTTGGATTAGTATAATGGCAGCCATAACACTCAAGCGACATGGGTATTGCGGTTTAAAACGGATGAAGGTATTATTTCTGCGTAATGAGAACTTATTATTCTGACGGAAAAAGTTTCAATGCACAGAAACAGCATTAAATCTTTATCAGCTGTTGTGGGTTGCTTCTATTTGGTTTGTGTTAATTAATTAATTTATGGAATATAAACAGAAGTGGCGTTACGGAGTTATTTGAGAAGTAACTTTCTCAGACAGATGGTGGGTGCTAATGAAAGTAAAACAGTGAATTGCACTTAACACTTGGATGGACAGTTTGCCATTAAGTGCTGTGAATTTTATTTTTAAAAGGTAGAGCTACCTTTCAGAAAACTTCTCAATACCGTATTTTAAAAGACTTTCAATTTTAACATTGATGCGGATTTATGTTTACATTAATATCTCAAACAGTTATAAGCGGAACGGGGTGAGCGTGAGGTTCATATTGGGTTGCATGCAAAATGGTGAGTTCAAGCTTTTTATTCACTTCTCTGAGATCTTCCTAAGAATGGTATGACAATTATAATTATAATTATAAAAAACTGAAAACCTATCTCCTCGACTCGAGCTGAACTGCCTGCCGACGAGAGAAGACTGGAAAACTGCGAGACAAATATGCAAAACCGATGCTATAAAATGGGCCTTATCCTCCCTGAAGCCGTACAAAGCAGCAGGAGATGATGGCATATTTCCGGCACTAAGTACTACAGAAGGGAGCTGACACACAAGCACCCATCCTGGGCAAAATGTTTACTTGTAGCCTGACCTATGGTCATATACCGGAAGCCTGGCGAAAAGTAACAGTCAAATATCTACCCAAGACAGGAAGAAACTCGAATTCAAGTCAGAAATCCTATCGCCCCATCAGCCTCATGTCTTTTATCCTCAAAAGCATGGAGAAACTAGTTGATGGACACATAAGAGACAAAGCACTGCGAAACTTTCCGCTCAGCAAATCCCAACATGCCTATCAACCAGGTACATCTACCGAGTCAGCACTCAATGACTTAGTAACTAAAATTGAGTACTCCATCAACCGAAAGGAAATCTGCGATGTCGCTTTCCTGGATATTGAAGGAGCCTTCACTTACACATTCTTTGAGTCCACCAACAGGGCTCTCAACAACATGAATCTATCCCCAATCATAGGGAGATGGATAATAGCATTGTATATAGACACTATAGTACTATCACTTCGCATTTATGCACTAGCGCCACCAACCACCTCTGAGACCAACTACTCACATCGAACATGGTAGTTGTATTGGATTATTTGAAACGAAATTAATGATGCCTTCTTCTTTTCTTATTCGTCTCATTGACAACATGCAGATGAAAGAGAAAGAACAATTATTATTTTTGTTGTCTTTTATTCTCCAGCGATTGTATAGTAAGGAGTGGAATGTGGAAGAGGGTACTTTTCGCATATACGATATACCTATACTCGTAGGTAGTTAGTAGTGGTGGTGTGCAGGTTAGGCGAAGTGTACTTTTAGCATTTATGAGAATAACAATATGAAAAGAATGAAATGAAAGATCGGATCGATTTGTACTTTTCGCATATAGTGGGGGTGTGTGGGGAGAGTACTTTTAGCATGATGATGGGTTTAATGCTGATGACGATTGGAATTGATATTTAAGAGGATAACAATGTGGAAAGGAGGAATATGAAATCATAGATCGGATTTTTAACAATACATATTTTGTGTATTTCTTGGATTTATGGGCAGCAGTGGTGCGTCATGATCGTGTTTTTTGGACTTAGGTGTCGAGGGTAGGTTATGATATGATGATTTGAAAATTATGGGGTGGGTGAGCATGTGAGGTGCACTAGTGGGGAAGTTTGTTTTGGATCTTAGCAAATAAAATCACGTACCCAGATCGATCCAAATTTTCAATTTTCTCATATTGTGGGTAGAGTGAGAAAGATATTGTTTTAAGTCCAAATTTTTAGATTACTTAATTATTATATTAAGATGATACTAGGTACAGCTCAAAAACTGAGTCTCGCAATTCTGTCTGTCTGTTTGTCTGCGTGGTGGTAGATAGCTGTAGCGACAGGACGGATTCGTTTGTAGGTACCTCTAGTAGCTTGTTTCAAACTGTGCATAAGTAGGTACCTATGCGATTTGTAGGCTGACAGTTTGAGTTCATTTGTTTATTTTAATTTTAAACCCAAAATTAACCTTTTGTATTTAGATACAATTATTTTAGGAGCAGCTATACGCAGGTCGCAGTGGTACGCTGAATGCTATTGCAGCAATCATTCCAATCATCCCTAATACATTTAAAATATGGATTATTGTAGTAATGTAGGAAATTGATGAATATGTATTTAGAAACTTGCAGTTCAGATTAGATTCTTATTATATATGAAATTAAGTAAGCTATTGTTTGTTTTAAATAACTAAGTCATCAACGCACAGCCCAAAACGGATAATCTAAGCCCGTTTTCTAACCATTGATCAACGATCACATGAAAGTGAGGGAAAATGAAAATCAAAAAGGAATACAAGTATGTAGGAGAATTTGTTTATTGTAACGAGCGAATAGCTCACAATTATCTCCAGACCAGAAATGACAGCATCAGGTGGGTAACCCCAAATAACACAAGCAAAACCATCACGGGACTGCTAGTAATCTATTTTTTATATTCCGTTTATAACTCGAGTTTGGTTACACCGAATTTGATGATTCTTTTTTTCCATAAAGGTATATTCTTCTGTAGCAGGTTTGAATGTAAAAAAAATTGGACAAAGGGGCGTGGCACCGTTCATTTAAAAATCGTGGTATATGAACTCACATTTTGATAAAATGATAAAATCTTTGTACGAATGCTATTCTGTGAAGTATGGTCAAAATTGGACAAAGGGGTGTGGCGCTATTCTTCGACAATCACGGGAGCCAAAATTTGTAAAATTTGTAACATTGGTATGTACCTATTGTCCTGATAGACAAAAATACTATCTATGCAATACGATTCCTGGAAAACCCAAAAATGTGTACCATGGAGCATTACAATAAAAGCTGTTTATCACTTATTTAAATGAATTTGGAATGGAACTGATATTTTTATTTTTCTATTTTGCACTACGAAGTGCATGATAATCAAACTTAGAATTTCTTCTAAATACATAGTTGTGCCTACATTGTTAGAAAAACATACTTTTATTTAAATAGTTCCGCATAAATCCCCTGAATATGTTCCTATGTACATATGTATCTACTCTTTAGATTTAATTCCCTGTATTTGTTTTATCGAAATGATTATGTATTAGTGGTTATGGGAAAGGAATAGGAAAGGCTTTGCACGTGCCTAGGAATTGTATCTATACTACTGCACAGATATATTTTTGTCCATCAACACAATGCATATCAATGTTCCAAATTTAAAAAACTGTTGAAGAATAGCGTTTGAAATTTTTTGTTTGTATTGTCTAATTTTCCACACTTCACAGAAATACCTACCTACCTTTGGGTTTGGTTCGGTGGTTTTTGAGTTTTGCGATCATTATTGGTGTACACCTATTCTCATAAAAAATGGAAATTCAGGTTTTTTGCAAATTTCGGCTTTTCAATTGGGGGTTTCCGAATTTTTTTTTGCCAAACCCTGATTCAAGATGAACAAAAAAAAAGAATTATCCAAATCGGTTTAGCACTCTAGCATCTAGCCTTTCTCGAGTTTTGCGAATTTCGAGACTAATGCACAACAATTATTGATTTTTATATAGAGAGAGATGTAGAATGTAGATACCTACCTATAATAGTTAGTTGCTCGTTTTACCGACATAAAATGCTTCTACATTATAAACCTCATAAAGTAGACACATGCCTATAATATTTTAGAATCAATTAAAAAAAGAATCACTTAAATCGATGCATATTTGACAAAAATATAGGCAAAATAGTGTGAGTCTAACATACATTATTTTATGCCCAATCCTCAAATCTTCTGCAACGACAGAGAGGAAACCAAATTCAGTTTTTATTCAATTTGTCTTTCCCAACTGATCACCCCTTGCATCGTGCACCCCTCTCCAAACACACAAATCCTTCACCACCACCATCCTATCCTACACCACCATGCTGTTGAATTATATTTGGTCTTGCTCATAATATTGCACTTGCACATGCACCTCCTTTCCTCTATTCTCCTCTCCTCGCACTAAGAAAAACCAAACCAGTTGCAGTTCTCTACCCTACCCTGTTACATCACATCAGAAATAATTTTATACCCACTGATGATGATGGATGGAAATGGCGATATGAATGAAGAAAGAGAAGAGGCATACCAGTTTGACTTTGTTTTGTTTATTTTGGTTTTCTCTATACACATTTCCCCAATGCTCGGAGTTGGCTGGCAGTGTACAAACTAAATCAACTGAAGCGCCACCTGGATCGTCGAAGACGCGTAATTCAATGCGATGGGATGAGAGTACTATAGTGTCTATATACAATGATAATAGCTACGCTCAATAAAAGAGTAATCCAGACCCGCATCGACGATGTGGAACTTTCGGTGTTAACGGCCAGAGGGTGTCCTCAAGGGGGCGTCCTCTCGCCACTTTTATGGTCCCTTGTCATTGACGACCTACTCCAATCCCTGGCCAATCTAGGGATTGATGCTATAGGATATGGCGACGACGTAGCAATCGTTGTCAGTGGCAAATTTGAAAGCACGGTCTCAGAAATACTTCAGCATGCAATATCCATAGTGCAACAAAGAAGGTCTTTCTGTAAATCCTAAAAAGACGACGATCCTACCTTTTACCAGACGGAGGAAAACTAGATCTCCTAACTCGCCCCGCTATATGTATGGCGAAACCATCGAATTTTCACGGGAAGCCAAATATCTGGGAATCATCCTTGACAGTAAACAATCATGGAATCCACAAATAGAACGCATCGCAAACAGAGCCCAATCCATCGCGACTTGACCTAGTCTGGTACACAGACGGTTCCAAGATGGATTCATGGACTGGATCTGGCATTTTTGGAGAATCGCCTCAAGCGAACTTCTCAGTCAGCCTAGGCAAGTTCTCGTCCATATTCCAGGCTGAAGTCCTTTCCATCAACCACTGCGCTAGAATAAATTTATGTTCTAACACAAGTGGTAAAACCATATTTATCTTCTCAGACAGTCAAGCTGCTCTTAAAGCTCTGAACTCATCTGTTATAAAATCGAAGCTGGTCCTAGAAACTTACATGGCTATCTACGAACTAGCAAAGAAAAACTTAGTCATCCTACACTGGATTCCAGCCCACAGGGGATTTACTTGAAACGAAACGGCGGAAGAAAATCGGGATTATTTGAGCTGCTGCAATGTCGTTGCTCTTACAATAAATCGACATCATCACTGCAGCGCAGTTGATGGTAAGATAAATGTCGTACAACTTTCGGGTTTTCCTTGACAAATATACTGTCAGTTGTTTTTCAGACGTTCGCGAGAGGTGACGCAGTGAAAAAAAAAACCCTTGTAATTTGTGGATCGAGGATCGAATTTGCAATATTGTATGTATACATAATTAATTACAGAATGTTTAGGAAGGGTATCGATAGATAATCATCTTCCGCCGACGAGTATCTCAATGGGCTACCTGAGTATGGCACGTTATTCTCCTCGATGGCCCACAAACCTAACCTAACCTCTATTACAGACTATAAACGATGTTAGAATTATTGAGGTCTTTGAATGAAAAGGTCTTCAAAAGATATATATGCGGGTCTCCTTGCAACTCAACTAAGTATTATGTAGGTATGTACGACGCAGCGTTGGCTATTAAATATTCATTTTGTGTTCTAAATGGCTTCAAGATCGCATATAGAACGTATAAACATTCATTCTTTAGTTTCTCTGAGTTGCAGCATACAAGTACTGATTTTTCGATGGCATGATATGAGACCAATAAAAAAATGTGTGAGTTTCATAGGACCCAGTCACATACAATTATTTTATAAAATGCTAACTAAGAGAATGCAACAACTGCTTTTCGAATTAAAAAAAAAAAACTGTGCTATCGATCCTTTTGCATCTTTTCGGAATTTGTGTTCTAATTTCGTACTTCACTTCCACGGTATTAATTTTATTTTGTAAAATAAATAAAATAACACTATTTTGATTAATATTATACCCTTTAACTTGTCAACTTTTTTTTAAACAAAAGTTTTGAAATTGAACCAACTACGACACAAGGCACCCACGACATACCTTCCGGCTTCAAGAATATGCTTCACTTCACTGCATGACTATGGCAGGGTTACTTTTTCTTGATTTTCACCTTTAGTACCTAAATGAGAAAAACTTTTTTACCATTGGCGGTAAATTCTGCTTGCAGCTTCCACACTGCTTTCCTATATAGCTATATAGTATTGAGTAGCACCAGTGTTAATATCTGCTCTCTGGTTTTATCCCCCATTTCGATTTGGTTCGTATATTCTTGTTCTGCCCGTATTAAGGATAATTACAAGGATACCGAGTGCACATTGCTACGTGTTACCTGCTCTTTTCGTTCGATAATGAACTTTATAAAACATCCGATGTTGATTTATCTACCTGAGTCTCAGTTGCCAGACAAAGGAGTTCGAGCAGAAGACTACAAATAAAATTCCATATCAATGAAAGTTCTTTTGTATGGGCGATAATCAAACGGTTAGACAAAGAACAAAAAATTGAAAGTAAAATAATTTACCAGCTAACTTTTATTTTTCTTCTCTTCGTTTTTTTTTTTTGTAAAAGTAAGCCAAAAAGTTGTTTGGTTATCCTTACGAGAAAACAAAAAAAATAGATAAAAATGCTCAAGTCACGACTCCATGAGTCGATGATTGATTGACAGTGGCAATGCAATTACATGAATTTTTTTTTTTTGTGATAAATTGATGAAGTGAATGAACGCGCTGTTGTGTGCTCAGAAAAATCAATAGGTAGGATCAAACTCTGAGGGAGCTTGATGAACGTGCTACATAGAACATAGGATATGTAGTACTAAAATTGATTTATTCTTCTTTACTACTTCTTCTAACAGTTTCCCCTATTTTTGAAATTATAAAAACATTATAAATTAATTATTGTTATACATAATTGTCAACCACTATGAGATAAATTGAATAGGTGTACCTATAAATTCCGAATATCTACATTCCTCCATACCTCCATGTCACCATACCTCATACAGTCATACCATACCTGTCTAAGTGGGACATGGCTAAGTCCTAAGTGGAATACCTCTATTGGACTTACCATTCTGGCGCACTTTCATTATTTTTAAAAGCAACTCTAATGCCCAAAACACACGTGCAGAAATGACTATGCAGCAAGATTAAAATACACATGTTCTTATGTGGTGATACAAATGTAAATTCTGCACTCACCGCATCACTGCAACAGTGCAACATATCTCTATTTCTAAATCCACTGCATAGCAACGCAGTGAATTAAATTAAATAGACTTGGCAGCATCGAATTTTCAAATTCAGCTACTGATGCATACGAGGAAAAGCGAGACAGCAACCGATGCAAATTGAATTCTGCACATCTGTTTCTCATCTGCAGGACTGCTTGCAGTGAAGCGTTCAGAATTTCTGCACATGTGTTTTTGACATAAAAGTGAAACTTTTTCCACTTGTGAAACTTAGATATATTTATAAATTAACCCCTGTAATTGGAAGAGACTTACAAATTTATTTATTTTCAGCTCTGTAAGCGGCAAAAAAATGTGATTTTCGCTAAAAATATTTGCATATGCTTATCCATTGTCCAAACAGGCTTTATTGTTATACCCTCCACAGGAAAGTACTTACACTCACTTTCTCATTACTCATTGTCATTACATTTGTAACGCCAAGAAGTAGTCTCCGGAGACTCCATAAAGTATTATATTGTGAATCAGGACCAAATTCTGAAACAATTTAGCCACGTCCGTCTGTCTATCTGTTGAATACACAATAGCGTCCAACCGAATCAATTTGGTATAATGAAATTTTGCAAGAGGAATTATTTACCGTCAGCAGATTGGTATTGAAAATGGCCTATGTCAGTCACGTAGTTTTGGTAAGGGAAACTTGGGTACATTTGAGCATTAATTTTGAAAGGTCTGTATTTCCTACGGTGATGATGTATTCCAATGTTTTTTTTTTTGTAGATTTGATGCGTTGATTATTTGAGATAAGACTTACATATACATATTCCTTTTATAACAACTTTACAATTTTTTAAAAATTCGTTTTTCTAATAAAATGTCATTTTGTCGAAAGTGCCCCCAGGACGGGGCACCTTTCACTTTACAAGGGGAACATTTGACAATAGCAGTTTTAACCTATAATCTTGTGCAAAAAGTATTAGCGGGTCTCTGTTGTTTGAATGGAAAGAAAATGGAAACGTTTTTTTAATGATTTGTTAAACAATATATAAAAAAATTAAATAAATAGTAGGTACCTAAGTTTATAATGTTTGAAAAGAAAAAAAACATAAATTAATTAATTTCATTCATTGTCCAAGGTTTGGAAGAAGCCAATAACCGTTGATTTTGTAAAACCTTTGAGTCTGGCTAAGCTCATATGTTCGGGCTTTCGTAGGAAGACGGAAGAGTTCAATATTTCGTTTTAAGAAACTGTAAAGCCAATCCTCTCCAGCTTTTTTGAAATTTCTCAACTTGGGGGCAGCTAATATTATTCTCCTTGATAAATTCAAATACAAATTTTTTTAATAATATCTAACACAAAAAATTGTAAAATGAGCACTAGATACAGAGGCTTTCAGCTCTAAATAAGTAAAAAAGAAAAAGGATTTAAGAAATAAAATTAATATGGAATAA
Organism: Cheilosia soror; assembly: GCA_949372485.1. Taxonomy (NCBI): domain Eukaryota; kingdom Metazoa; phylum Arthropoda; class Insecta; order Diptera; family Syrphidae; genus Cheilosia; species Cheilosia soror. The sequence goes on along the minus strand of OX443562.1, from coordinate 69,139,777 downwards.
TGGTAAGTGGTAACAATCTATGACTAGATACATTTTATAAGACTAAATTCTGATTCTGGAGGAAGTTGTAAATTTGTGTTATGTTTTCATGGTTGCGATTGTGTTAAGTAAAGTGTAGATTGATTGGTTTTCAGGCAAGGGGGAATTAAATAAGCTGGAGATCTGGCAGGGAATTTGTCTGAGAATATGTAATATGTCGATTATGTTATTGCAAACTGGGCATATTGGTGGACTGTTTCTCTTTAGGATGTTTTGATGCGTTTCAATAGTGTGGCCTAAACGAAGACGGAATTCATTGCTTTAGAGGTGGATGTCGGGTAGATGGAAATGGACCGATTACATATATATGAGGCGTGCTACATATCGTGTACTAGCACCTTTAATCTTTTGGGTGATCTGTTTTTGTAGATCATGTTTTGAAAATATATCGAAGGTGAGAACAGGAGCATTATTGCAAGAGTTTGCGGCCATATCAGCAAGTTAGTTCCCTTGAATCTCCATGTGGCTTGGCTTATAATTTCAGTGTTGTGGTTAGAGTCTAAGGTGGCTGTTTGAGATCTATTTGTGGCTCACTGAGGTTGACCACCCTGCTTTTCTTTAATAATAACTGGCGACATCTCTATTTAAGCATTAGCAACCAAGCATTAGCAACAAAACTTGTTCTGTCAAATTCGATTCATTTTTTTCTCTCTTCTTTTTTCTGCACCCGAAGAACGTGGTTGATTTGGTAGGTTAAGAAATTAAAAGAACTGAAATCTATTGGAAATTGCCTTTCATTTTTATCTTTAACAGTGGCTTTCAGCACTGATAGGCTATCAGTACATATTATGGCTCTGCAGTAAAAATTGATGTGTTTTCTGGCAAAGTTCTAATGTCAACTTCGTTTCTTATTAGCTTTGTTCTCAATGCCAACTCATTTTTCATTTTCAATGGTCCGCTTGTCCATTAAGTGGGTCGCGGGTGTAGGTTGCTCAAGTGGACCCTCCATAGCTCTCGATCCTCCGCCATCGACTCTAAATCATCAAGGGCAATCCCCATACGGGTAGAGGAGAGATTATGAATTTGATCTAACCATCTCATCCTGGGTCTACCTAGGGGACGCCTGCCCGATGGTACGGATTCCATAGCACGTCGTGGAATCCTGGTCGGGGACATGCGTTTAACATGACCAAACCACCGAAGCATGGATCGCTCCGTCCGGAGAAGTAGCTGCTCGACATTGAGTTCCTCACGTATTCTGGTATTTCTGATGCGATCTCTACGAGTCACACCAGCAATACTACGGAGAAATCTCATTTCGGCAACTTGTATTCGCGATCTTATTCTTTCGGTCATTACCCAAACCTCATGACCATAGGTAAGAGTTGGAACAAACACCGAATTAAAGACTGACAACTTAGCTTTGACACCAAGTTCAGTCCTCCTGATAACAGAATGACCAAGCTGTCTCAAAATCGATCCAGCCTGACCAATCCTACAGGAAAACTCGGCATTGCTCCTTCCATCACTCGTGAATAAGACCCCGAGATACTTAAACTTCTCCACCTGTTTCAATGGGACTCCACTAACATGCAGAGTGCATTGAACAGGCGTTCTGGAGACGACCATCACTTCAGATTTGTTCACATTTACCTTCATCTCAGCTTCAACACAAACGGCTACAAACCGATCGAGTGCGCGCTGAAGTTCAGTCTGAGAGGACCCAAGGATGACCAAGTCATCAGCGAAGAGCAAATGACTTATCCTCAGATCTCCCAATTCGAAACGTTCTTCGCCAAGACTGCGCTGTAACATCCAGTCCATATAAGTAATGAAAAGGAGAGGCGACAAGACGCACCCCTGGCGAAGTCCAACGCCCACGGTGAAAGGTATTGATTTAACGCCGTTTACCCGAACACAGCTTTTACAGTTTGTGTTAAGAGATTGAATGGCTCTCAAGAGAGAACCATCAATTCCATACTGCTGTAATACACTCCAGAGTTTCCCTCGAGGGACTCGGTCATATGCTTTCTCCAAATCTACGAAGCAAGCGTAAACAGGTGTAGCATACTCCCAAGCCTTCTCAAGTACCATTCAGAGAGTGAATAACTGGTCGGTTGTGCTTCTGCCGGGACGAAAGCCGCACTGCTCATCTCCTAATCGTGCCTCGACCACAGCTCTGCAACGCGTTTCCAGCACCTTGGCAAAGACTTTTCCGGGGAGACTTAAAAGTGATATACCCCTGTAATTGGAGCAATCCCTTTTATCCCCTTTCTTGAAAAGGGGCACAATCACCCCAATCTGCCAATCGCTGGGTGTTTCGCCGCATTCCCAGGCCACTTTAATGACACGAGAGAGCCATTTGACTCCCTCTTCACCTAAGGCCTTTAGCATTTCTGGCCGGATTTCATCCACTCCGGCAGATTTGCCAGCTTTTAGCGATTTGATCGCAAAAGTGACTTCCTCTACCGTGGGACTATTTTCCGCCCTGCTTAAGGCGATAGATGTGTCATCCTCAATGCCCTGTGTCAAATGTACCCCAGTTTACCCTACCTCCCATACAAAACCGATAATACACTCATGTGTCTCTCTGTCTGTTAAAACACCTTGGCAACCTTAGCACACTTGCGATTTTTAACGCGCGGTGCCGCAGCGTCACCGCTTTTGCGTCTTAGCTGCAAAATGACGCATGTGTGCACTACTCAACTCAATAACAAATAATGTACTGAAAGCGATCTCGCGGTAACCTGCGAGACTTTTTACCCGCAAGAATGACGCGCAATGCCGCAGCGTCACCACGTGTGTGCACCACTCAATTTATTTGTGAGTATGTACCTACTGTATAGCGCAAAAGCGGTGACGCTGCGGTGCCGCGCGTTAAAATGACGCATGTGTGCACCGGGGCTTAAGCAAAGCAAAGTTATTTGAAAATGGCTTTTGGGAGTAACTGTATTCGTAACTGATAATGTATGCAGGTATGAGTTTTATGTACCCGCCCGGCTTTGCCCGTGCACATGAATTGTATTGCTTAGGTCTTTAGATAATAATTTTTTTCGTAAAATGCGAAAAAATAGAATAAATCGATTCTCTGGAATTTTCTTTCTGCCTAAACTTAAAATACAGCAATACAAACAAAACGAAAAAAGAATTATGCCCAACGGTTATCGAGATATACCGTGATCGAGTTTCACCCCGAAGGTATTGATTTTTTGCCCTCTCTTCCGGTTTCAAAATTCTTCCGCGTAACATCTTTCATTTCGAACGGTAAATTTATGTTTAAAACAACTAGAATGATACAATAATTTATTTCGTACCGGCTTTAATAAAACAATTTTGCCCAATTTTAATAAATAACACAGTTTTTATACGAAACTCCGCTTAAAAATTATTTTTTTCTAAGATGTTTTTGCAAAAAAAAAAAAAAATTAATAATATGGACTGATTAAGAAAGCGAAAAACAGAACGGTTTACTTTTATTTGATCTTACAGATGATTGACCATCAAAAAAAAAAAATAAAAGTGTTGCCATATGTCTGTAGTTGCAACCTACATTATGTATGAAATACTATAGTGTTGTTATGGGAATTTCCACCACTGTATGTATAGTGTATATAGATAGATAGAAGATAGGAGATTGTTAAAATATGCATTTATTCATTTTCTGATAATCAGCAAACCACTTAGATATTTTATTGTTATAGATAGGTATATGTATTTTTATATGAAACACAAAAACTATTCCGATTATTACAAAAATATTACACCTACATGTAGATACAATAAAGCCGACATTTTAGTGATATAAGTGGTTTCAGCCATCATTGTTACCACACAATGAAAACACACTTTTAATTGAATTATTTTCACAGTGAAAACAAAAGCCAAAGCCGCTAAGCAACAAACAATCACAGCACCCAAAAGCCATGTCATTTTAGGTGAGCAATTCACTTCACATACGTTCGCTATGTGTGTAGATATCTGATATTAAATTTGTCTGTCACCGAGTGCCACACGCAATTAAAAAGGACGCAAAATGTAGCAAGTGCAAAGCTAACAAATTTTCATTTCCACTTGACAATGGTCATAGTGCCTGGCATGCGATTTCGAACGCCCATCGGTTCGCCTGAAAGCAAACACTTTGTCATGTGAAAAACATTTTAATTTCAGATCAATTTCGAAGTGGACGAGGTATACCGGGTGATTCTAAAGTTTCGATTTTAACCAAATTTTTCACAATATTTTTGCTGCACAAAAAACAACAAAATCTTATTTGAACCACCTAAAAAAAAATAAAAAATAAATAAATAGATGGCGCAACAGGCGTGTAGACACCCTAGGCCTAGCTTCTCGCAACCATTCGTTTTGTGTGAGTTTCTATTTTTGTGACGAATGGACGGGACCTACAATTTTATGCCGAATCCGAACGGCTGAATTAAGAAGCTTTTTCAAGACAGTTATACTCTCGGATGTTTGTCAGACGTTCGCGAGAGGTTTGAACCACCTAGATGTCCTAAATTGTGCGTTCATTTAAGGGTTTCTTAAAGCTCTGTTATATCCAGTTCTTTTAGTTCGTCTAAGTGTCCAGTAATGAACCCCGTGAGTTGCGAATGTCCTTTAGTCTTCAGTGTTCTCGCTTGTATTGAAATTGGTCCAGTGTCCAGGTTTATTTTACTCAAGCAATTAATATGGCGCAACTTTGCAAGCATACGGAATTGAGCCATTGCAGACTTTAGCAACATAGATGCGTAGATTTTTGATCTATTTCTTACAAGTTCATCCTCCTCTTTATTGCCGGAAATATCTATAACCACACGCGGATATGCCCAAAGTCCGCATAGGTTCATAGGGCCACCATGTTGGCATGCAATGATTTATCCTCCAAATACCATTTTATTTAGAAAAAGGGCGTCCCCTTTGGCCCTTGAAAGGCTTGAAATTGCATAGCGTTTTCAAATAGAATTAGTGGACGCATCCTCTATAGCGACGAGCATCTTCTCGGATCGTTAGTAAACAAAACGTCCGGTATTAGGCTCCGCGAACGTGTAATTTACATCGAAAGCACCAATGGCACTGTCATTGCCCAAGAGTAAGTGTTTGGTGTACCTTATCCGCGAACTAAAATTATTTATCCCACTTTTTTGAAAATTCCGTTTAAGATGGAACAAAAGAATCGATCGATAAATATGAATAGCGAAAATTACGGAACATAATTTGCAAGCACATCCATCTCACTCATCACACAAGGCCTTCAACAGGATATAAGACAACTTCCCATACCGAAAGTGAAAGAGCCTCCATGAGTTTGCCGGATTAACACTTCCCATAAAAACGGAATATCTGCCTAGAATATCAGTTAGTAGAGTGGCCGAACATATGCACCTATTTATAGTTTCTGGTGATATGAAGTCGTTAAAGGCCCACGGCAATGCGCCTGCATTCCGAGCCGACCCCTCCTGCCTGCACTTGACAAGAACAAAAAAGGGTTGTCATGCAATGAAGGTGCTTGCGGACGTAAGTGATGGTATTGCTTTTTTTAGACAAATTTCACTCGTACTGCTTCTCGTATTGTATCGCTTTATCGGTCCACTTTTCATGTAGCCCAAGGACGGTAAACTATGTCAAGATTTGGTGCACAGAGAATAACGTGACATATTAAAACTCTGTTTCCAACATTGATGGCAATGAAGGAGCTATCGAATCCAACTTGATTGGAGAAATATTGACACCGTGTGAATACATGAAACCGCAGTCAAGACTTGAAGGAATGCAAAGCTGTCATTTTACATTTTGTCGAACAAAAACACATTTATAGAGAAAATTACTAAATTTGAATTTAAAAAATTGGTACAGAAAGCTAAGCGGCGTATTTCCAGAAACCGCACATGACGGAACATAAGTGTATAGCCGTAGAAGTTTCTATACCTAACCTAGTTGAATGGAAATAATAGCATAAATCCAATTCAATTTGCAATTTTCTGTTTATTAAATTTTACTACCTATAAATAATAAATCATACTTAAGGTCTAACATTTCACTGTCCTTATAAAGGGTTCAGAATTTGCTCATGTACTATGCACACAAACAGACCTTAAAAAGTCAGAGAAAACTTTATTCGCAGTCAACTTTTAATATTGTCGAATTCACCCTGTAAATAGTTGGTTGAAATACATCTATATGAAATGAACTGGGGAGGTAGTACCATCAAAAGTTCATACATCGGTCGTTGTCGACATTGTATAGATATCCCCATACTTTCAGGCATTCATCTTCGCTGGATTGTCAGTTGAAAGGGCATTTTAAATAAAGATAGAGATAGATTTATCTCGCCTCAATATTTAAATAAACATTTGCTTTGGGTTCTTTGTGCGTCTTCGATCCTTGTCAGCTCAGCCCCATCACGTAGTCGCCCTCCAAAAGGCGCACTACCACATCAAATTAAAAAGTTTCTTTTATGCAAAATGGAAACTGCCGCTCGGGATTGACTTTACAAAAGATTTGAGAGAATAATCAGGATATAAAGTTTATTGGTCAATAATTATTTAAAGCAATTAATTCTTCATTACGTTAGGGATGGATAACGTTTTATTTATTTTGGATTACCGCCTTTTGGCTACGAATTAAACGTATAAAATTGTATCGCTTGCCTCAAGGATACCTTTCTTATTATTTGGTTATATTTTGACAATAACAATTATTATCTCAATTTAGAGTGAATTTCGGTTATACTTTCAAAGCCTTTAAGGCGTTAAACTTTTATCATTAAAATGAATTGAAGAAGCGTAGCTATCTTTGTGCTTTTATCAATTAAATTGCTTGAGAAGAATATGTAGATACTTTTTTTTGTCGTAGGCTCTGTGCAGAAAGTTTGTGTATTCATTATATGAACTTATGTCTTAAGAAACAACCAACGGGATCCGTCGCGTTCACGTTCGTTGTGGCAACTTATTCAATTGACAAATTAATAGAATGCACCCGAGCATGTGGAAGTCGACGCCTACTTAATGCCGGATGCGATGGCTAAAGTAGGTTTACTTTCTTTCTTTGTGCCCGTTGACAGGTTTGATAAATTGACAATAATCCTTTGCAACAATCCTAATCATTTTCATTATTGAAAATTATATATGTTGGTATTGAGACAGGTAATGAAGGAAACTGTCATGCGAATGCGCGGCGCTTTGAATGAATTGAGAACAATCACATTCATTTGTGGAAACTTGAAAACGAATGGATGACCTTTCAATGAGTGAGTTTACGCAAAAATGCCAATGCATTACGCAAGTCGTTTCCAGCGGATCTGTAGATTTTGAGTGAGTACAAAAGAGAAAGGTAGATTTTAATGAAAATGTACCAAAAATTTGCAAATATTTAATTTTCGCATGGGAACAAAGTCTGTTTTCACTGCAATTTTTTGAATGACAATTTTGTCATATTTACGTAGACTATTATTTTAGTTTTTAGATGATTAAGTATTTGTTTTTTTATTCCTCATTTAAGCATCTATGATTCGTTCCAAGTATCAGATTTTAAAATTGATTTTTTTTTTCGATTTTAATATTCGCCTTCTTTTTTAGCAACAAAGTTCATGGGAATGATAATCATGCATAAATATTATTTTACACGACGGATTTTAGGCGACTGTTCTTTCCATTGACTACGCTAACCTTAAAGTACCTGTACCCAGCGCTGGATTTAAATTTTTTGGGCCCTAGGCCTTTACAATAAATGGTGCCCTCTTTTATATTTCCTTTTATGTTATCTGGTAAAAATTGTCTATGGACAATGACAATACTTCAAAAATATTTCAAAAATATACACTGCTATGGAAAATTGGGAAAACGAAAGCCAAAACTAAACATTCCCTTAGTCAAAATGTTCTTAAATTAATTGTTAATATAAAAGCCAAAAAAAAAAATAAATTAAAAATGAAATTGTTGTTTACTTTTTGCTTACGTTGTTCTAATTCTGTCCAGCAGTGTATAAAGTAGAAATCTTAGTACGCTGCTCGAGCTAAATTTTAGCTCCCATATAAAATTCTTTCCAAAATTTAGTTAAGCTAAATTAAAGCGAAACCATTTAGCCAAGCCATTCATTTCAGACTGTACTTCATATATCTGTCAAAATTTAGCGCATCCAATAATGGTTCGGCACATTTTCTCAAGCTTAATTTTGACAGAAAATTTGTTTTTATTCTGATGTGTTTTTGTGTTCAGGAAAGTAAATACCTATAGACTAAGAGCCCACAGTAATTTTTGAGTATGAATGATAATACTAAATAACTCACATAATTAGCTGGTTCTTAAGTATAGTTATTTTATTACTAAATGTTACCGTCTTGCACGGTATAGTGGGGGCAATGGTGAGTAATACTCGAACAGCGTACTAAGCTTAAAGACTAATATCTTTTTTAACACCAGAACGATAACCGTTCGTTTCGTTTCAAAGTTCGCATTGTTAATGAAGGGAAGGCACAAATAAAAAAAATGTATTTAAAGTTCGTCTGTCCTGTCTTTAATATTTTCTCATTGAGATGTGAAAGCATAGACAAAAAATATGTTTATGTAGGTATAATGTTTAATAGTAGAATGACGAAACGTAGTATAGAATTCAGAAAAATTTTCAGAAATATCTAAAACCAAACAAGAGGAAAACTGCAAGATAGGAACAGCAGGCAGACCATAATATGTACCTACTATTGTACCTACAAAAATGTACAAACGATTTTTGTGGTGCCCCTTCTGCCGTGATGCCCTAGGCCTGGGCCTAGTTGGCCTAAGGGTAAATCTAAGGCTGCCTGTACCCGTCGACGCAACGGACACGACGATTTTTATGGGCTGGGCAAACTCAAGGATTTTAATGCAAATAGGGTTATAGAACGAAGGTGGATATTTTTTCCGTCTTATGAAGCCTTTAAAGTGGGACCAAAGAAATATAGGACTCCTAACAACAGACAACTTGTTAAATTACCAGCGCCTTAAATCAATTTTCAATTTTGTTGTGTAGTGTATTTTAAGTCTTTCTAGAAATTCTAGAAATTTACTTTATTATAGATAACTAGCATTTACGGCGCTTCAGAAGTATCTAGACTTTGACAGGATAAAAAATGTTCCCCATACAAACTGATTTCCCCTTTTCCCGTCGCTAATAACTTGGACCCCAAGCAAAATTTCCAAAATCAGAGAAAATTTAATTTTCTTTATTTCTTTTATAGAGTAAGTAGGTAGGTACCTAACTACACGAACCGTTTTTAAACTAGAACGGATGGAAAAATAAAATAATTTTCCCAAATTGCAACAAAAGGAAATTTGTTTCAAAAGATCTGCTTCCTAGCTCTTACCCTTTGGGATTGGTCTTGATCATCAATCACTTCGGACAAACTGTTGTTTTATACAAAACTAGCGGACCAGCGAATTCGTCCCGCTCCAATTTAATGCCTTCAGATAAACTACAGAGTGATAATAAAACACAGAATTATTCAATGTGATATTATTTGAATGGAATCGAAATGAGTAAAGAGCGATATGATAAACAATGTTTTTCGATTTGTTTTCCAGCGATTTATTGATTGTTGTCGCAAAAGCCAATCGAACGGGGAACTGAAACTGCTGGAATTGGAATGGAAGATCAGTTGGATTAATCCAAATTCGTGGGATGATATTGATGATGATATTTCGCTTGAATCACATTGTTCATCAATTTCTTGACGGACAACCGCGTACCGTTGCACAATTCGAATTGATAAATATCGCATTGAATTTCAATTGATCTTGTACCGTTTGCGCATGTGATGCGCGATATACGACTATCCGGAATCAGTGTACTATTAATACGCAAAATGCGTATGACAATGCGAAAAGTACAACTGGCGCCATCTATTATTTATCTCGTTAACTTCTCCACCCAAAATGCACGCAAAACGTTTTTTATCACAACGAAATTCACAATCATAAATTTTCCAAAGTTCACAACGAATTTTCCACCTTTACATCGTCCAAAATCATCAAATCATGCGATAAAATGCAAAATTTAGTCGAAAAAATAAATTTATTTATTTCCTTTCTATTTTTCATTCGAAAAGCTACTCCGGAACAATTGCACACAAAATTCCATAAAAAAAAATAAATTTAAAATTTTTCAATTTTCCGACTTTTCCGGAGGGGTTTCCCACAATTTTTTTCGGAAGAACCTTCTTCTGACAATTACGAACAACTGAAAAAAAATTTGAGCCAAATCGGCCCAGCCGTTTCCAATTTCCCGACTTTTCCTGAGGGGTTTCCCACAATTTTTTTCGGAAGAACCTTCTTCTGACAATTACGAACAACTGAAAAAAATTTTGAGCCAAATCGGCCCAGCCGTTTCCAATTTCCCGACTTTTCCTGAGGGTTTTCCCAAAATTTTCTTTCGGAAGAACCTTCTTCTGGCAATTACGAAGAACTGAAAAAAATTTGAGCCTAATCGGCCAAGCCGTTCTCAATTTTCGATTTTTCCAATTTCCCGACTTTTCCGGAGGGTTTTCCCAACATTTTCTTTTCTCCTGGCATGCCGCCCTGCTTAGGGGCACTATTGGATTTGGAGTAGGGTGTAGGGGCAAGTAAATTATAGGCAATTTTTCTATCCATGCAAAATGGTGGAATTAGTGGATTTTGAAATTGGCCATTTTGTGTTTGGGAATTTTGTATTTGTACATTTTTCATAATTTGGGGAATTATTATTTAAGAATTTGTATTCTCGAAATTTAGTAGGTAGGTCTCCCGCCATTCCTTTATACTCCTCACCACTTACTTACTTAATCATGAAAATCGGACGAATGGTTTTCGAATTATAGATGGACCAACTGAAAGACATTGCCTTTTATAAGTATATGTAATATGAATGTATGTTCTATGTTGTAAACCAAACTCCCTCCTTCGTCATGATTCACGCAATCCAATGTCGCCGCTCCATTGTCCTTTGTGCACTGATGATGTTGAACTGATTTTAAATAATAGGGCGACAAAATTGGTGTACCTACGGTACAGGGTCCTTCTGAGATTGGTAAATAGAAGAGGCCTTTCAAAACATTCACAAAACCATTGTCTGAATTTATATATATAAAAAAATAACAATAAGCAATAATCGTTGAAGCATTTTCGTAATTTTAGCAATTTCAGGAGAAAAACTAAATTGAATCCCTTCAAAAACAAAAACGATTGTACCGCCCGCCGCCGGCCGTTTAAAACAAAGCATCAAAATTACTCATGATGATCGAATAAAAATGAACAATAAACATATTTCGCATTTTCCAAACACAATTGGCAAATAAAATTCAATTTCATTACAGTAAAAAAAAAATCATATTTCCATGGAAAAGAATAGAACCACTATAGGCACTTTATATGTTTACATTTCAACTGAAGTCTTTCAAATGTCATCACATCACTCTGCACGTGCCAACAATAATCCCCATTTTGTGCGCAAACTAATGAATATTCAAATTACGTAAATCTTTTTAAAATGTCAACCTAATTCCTTAAGAGACAAGCAAGAGCAACAAACAATTGATTGAAGGTCAGGCATATTTATTTTCCTTTTGAATTAATTTATTGTTTCATTTCATTACATTATTAAAAGGAAAATGCGTAGCTGGCAGGCGGTAAAATTACCCAAGCTTAAGCCCTTCAGGAAATCTCTTCATTTACGAGTTGACGTCAGTCCTCCGTTACAATAAAAGCCAGTGTGGCACTTTATTATTAGACCAATGTTGCTTGTACTAATTAACTTTATGGTGAAATAAAGCAGCAGCATGCCAAAAAAAAACAACTTTTTTTGCAGATTTTTATTTCTTTTGTTGGATTGCTTTTTTGAAATTAACTGCGACTGTAGTTATTGCATAATGGCTTTCTGAACAACCGCACCGCAACTGTTACCCAGCTGCAGATCGCGGCGGTCAAAATATTTATTCATATTGTATAAATCTCAAGTAGTATGTATAAAAAAAGGTATTTACTAAAAGTAAAAGGTTTAAGTAAATACTGAAAGGTAGAAGTGGATATGAAATGTAGCGCAGTGGTTAGTGTGTTGGACTACTGTGCGAGGGATCCCAGGTTCGATCCCCGGAAAAACCCAAATTACATCTTAAAGTTTTTTCTACTGCGCCACCTCTCGCGAACGTCTGACAAACATCCGAGAGTATGCCTGTCATGAAAAAGCTTCTCAATTGAGCCGTTCGGACTCGGCATAAAATTGTAGGTCCCTTCCATTCCTCCCAAAAATAGAAACTCACACAAAACGAATGGTTGCGAGAAGCTAGGCCTTGGGTGTCACCCGCCTGTTGCGCCACCTATTTATTTTTTTTTTTTAGAAGTGGATATAGAAGTAGAAGCTCCGATTTTCAGTATTTACTTACTTCGTTTCGTTTGCTTAAAAAAAAAAAGTTTTTACTTGATTGCAAATACTTTAAGTAAATACTGAGTTCATTCAAGTAAATTGTACTTAAAATTCGTCGGATATCATAGTAAATACTTTTTTTTTAGCAGATACTATGAAATTTTCAAGTTGGTCGACAGCAACTTGAAAAATTTCCAGTATTTACTGCTGAAAAATAAGCAGATACCTGTTTTTATGCTTTCCAAAAAAGTATTTACTACAAAAATGCATGCGAAAAAAGTACTTGCTTTTACTTGAAGTCAATAATGCACCTAATCTTAAGTATTTACTCCATTTTATGCATAGCAAAATTTGTATTTACATACTTAGAAAATCCCCAGTAAAATCATTTACTGTCTTTTATACATTAATTCCATTTTATTTATTATGAAAATAGTATATCGTTATCTTTAAAACATTGTTAATTTACAATAAGCATTATACACGAAACATACCTACAAGCTTTCAGAATGATTGCATCTGATTCAGACGAATTTGGTAAAACAAACTTAATGGAAGATAAAATAAGGAAGTTTTGGAATTGAAATCAAAGGGCACGGTAGTGTGCCAGCCAAGTTCTCTAGTAAAGGCGCACAACTTGTTTATACAGGAACAAACTCTGGCTGTTTTCGATCCACTCGGATGTACTGTACGTACACGCATGTGTCTAATATTGGTTTTGTATGGGACGGACAGACAGACTGACGGACATGGCTAAATTGATTCAGAATGCGATCCTGATTCAGAATATATATACTTTATAGGATCTCCGGTGACTCCTTCTTGGTGTTACAAATTTAATGTCAAAGTGAATTATACCTTCCTGTGGAGGGTATTATTGCGTGTAACTAACTAATCAGCCACGAAAAGTAATGAGATCTAAATGTATGCCAAGTTCTTAGTTTAAGAAGGTACAATATTGAACAAATTGGTAGGTTTAATTGGCAAGTTTTTTGTTTGTAATTTCATTCTAAATTATAATAATATATAAGAATTTAAACCAACCTCTGAAGTACAGTCTAGTAAAGTCTAGGAGTGCCCAAGGGTGAGAATGACAAGACGTTAATCATATGACACATGATCATGACTCATGGTGCTCCCGTGGATATGCGATTTACTCGAAAGACAGTTCTTTTAATAAATAAGCCTGAGCCATTGTTTCTCAAGGAAGAGAAACGAAATGCTCTGAAGCAATACCATACATACAAATATATGTGAAGGTAAAAACTCCTCTAATTTAAGATTAATAATTTTTCAAATAAAGAAATGCATATAAAATAAATTAAAACAAGATACCTACATAAAAAAACTGACTAGAAACAATCGATGGATAAAGAACCTGATCGATCGCCTTTTTTACAAAGCAAGTGTGTTGAATCTTTATTGTTGTTTGTATTTAGATGGATTTTCTTTAATTCTTGTAGAGAGTACGCAAACCGAGTTTACCGACACAAATTTGGTATTCATTTTAGACTAGTAGATAGACTAGTTCTATATAGTAAAACTTAAACAGACAACAGTAATCTATAAAGGGCTTTCTTAGCCACACATATTTTGTGCCGAAAAAATCATCAAACTAATTTTTGAATATGGCATCGGTTATCCAGGATAATTTCAAACTAAATATAGTAGTCTACTGAACAGTTAAAATTTTTTAAATAAACAGGCAAAAATCAAGCAGATACGACAATCAATAACAAATAGTTGAAGGAACAGACGAAATTTTAATACGATACGCACTGTCTTGTAGCTTTTAGTACCTAGCTAAGTAAAAACTGTATAAGTCGAGATGTTTTACCCAGAAAAATAAATTTCAAGTTGTATCTTGCTTGAATTTTACAATTATTTAGAAATTGTAGTTCAAGTTTTAGAATGTTTATGATTTGTTCAAGTTTTAAGGATGTCAATATTACAAAAAATTTGTTCACGTTAACTGGTGTTCACGCTAACGAGAGTCTACTGTATGTACGTACACTGGTCGGCATAAGTATTTTGACAAAACTAAAGTTAATTCTACTCATAATTTGAACTTACTTCATGTAAATTTTGGTATCAATGGAAAGGTCATTTAATTTCCGTTTGAATGATATAAAACTGTCCTTAACCCATTAAATACCTATTGAAAATTTTGAACTTTTGTAAAAGTCTACTTTTTTTACTTTTTTCCTCGGTCCAAAAAAGAAATTGTTTTGATGCAGAAAGTTTCTTCAAACAATTCTAATAGTGACAGCAAAAAGAATTTTTCAAAAATCTCTTCGCTAATATTTTTTAAATGGTTAAGGAAAGTTTTGTATCATTCAAACGGAAATTAAATGACCTTTCCATTGATGCCAAAATTTACATGAAGTAAGTTTCAAATTATGAGCAGAATTAACTTCAGTTTTGTCAAAATATTTATGCCGACCAGTGTATTTACAGAAACTAAATTTAATGTTGTTTTTGGTAATGTAATAAAGCTATTTTGTGCTATAAGTAATACATATAATAATTGAAACATTTCAAAATAGGTAAGGTATAATATTATTTTTAAGAGAACTCAATAGAATCTGTTTCCTTTTTAGGTGCTATATAATTATTCAGACTATAATTATAATTATTTTGTATTTCTCTTATATTTTCTAATATTTAAATTAAAATTACACAAAGAATCACTTGTGTCGATGTTCACTAAGAGAAATAAGAATTCTTTTTATTTGAAGATAAACTGCCTCAACGAAAATGTATGGCTTTGTTCAACCGAAAATTGTATAAATTAAGTAAAAAACCTTGAAGACTTAAACAAAAATAGAGATATGTACGGCAATCTTGATCTTTCAAAAATTGTATTTGTAAAAGAGTGTCGGTACAAAAAGATATCTGTCCTTTGTAGTCAATTTTCAATTGAGTCGTTGTTTTATTTTAATATACAACCTTTTTATAGTCTTTTGACATTCTTAAATTAAAAATTTAGTTTCAAAAATTACCTACGTCATTTTACCACCGGGGCTGCGATATGAGATTTATAAACGCTCCATATGGCATTGCTGATAAGATTATATTCTATATAGGTACCTTACGAACAGAATACCAAACGAACCACTACGGATCCATTTAACAACCTTAACCTTAACAGGTGGAGGCATTTTGTATACATTTCGGGTTCGTAAACAAGTAATATAATCCCCAAACGCACAATATAACGTTTAATTAAACAGGCAAAGAATACGATCTTCCCAACAACGGCTGGTCATCCTTTTTGTTCGCTTTTCCATTAAAAGTTTACTCAACCAGGGACATATTATGTCCACAACAAAATTCCGTAAAACAGCAACAGCCATCGCCATGCATAAATATTATTGAACTGCTATGGCTATGGCCCATCGGTTGGGGTATGCCAAAGACAACAACATTGTTGGTCCCTTCGCTAGCCGTGCGGAGAACGAGTAGGAAACTTTAGTGGACAACTTTCCCATTAAATGTTTCAAACGCCTGTAAAACGTGTTCATAGCTAGATAGGTATACACTGTTGGCATATGGACAAAAACGTCTCAGGCTACATGTTGTTTAATGGCCCGCAGTTGGATATACGTATATTTATATTTGCAGAGTATTGTCCCAGTAGAATGTGGGACGGAAGGGCAACAAGGTTTCGGCATTGATTCTCCCCATTTTATGACCTCAAAAACACATTCAACCTGTCTCAAATCTCTTCTCATTACGTTTTCTGTTGTTTGCATGCGAAGATGGGCTTGCAAGCTACATACACTCTTAATGGTAATATTTCGGCGACGGGATACATAATATTTGTTTAACACAAGGAAACAATTTGCTTTTCTCTATGGAGTGTTTCAATGGGATATCCCCATTTACCACTTCGTAAATGTCGGTTCTTGCTAACAATCGGGAATGGATTCACTTCTATACCTATACTGGTAGATACCTATGTTTCTGTGTCAGTATAGTTAGTTGCGCGAAAGTTGACTTCCATTGATTTCCAAATTTCTAGGGAATTGTTCCGGTACTTGGGGTTAAAAGTTTGAAATTTTGTGAAAGAATTTCAAGTAAATAGAAATTTCGTAACTCAAACTTTCCCTTGGAGTATTTTAGGTGCATAAGGAGGCACTAATTTCTTCGCCTTTGTTATGGGCTAAGTCAACTGAAAAGATATTGAAATGGTAAAGATGATAAATTTATAGCAATTCTGTGAATTATACATTATGTAGGTGGCACATATTTTACTGAAGGTATTGGCCTGGCAACTGCCTGTGTAAAAATATCTTGAAAGCGTATTTTTTAATTAAATAAGATTAAACTTTTTAGACCAGTAGGTGCTTGACTTTGTATTAAAAAAAAATGCAAGACTGGGTAGGACAAAATTGTTTGCATCAACATTGGCTAATGGATAAATATTTCAATATTTTTGACCTCGGGACATTTACTAATTTTGTGGTTAGGTAGATACTCTGTATTTAAGAAACATTATTAAATATTTTAAGGCAATGGACCACCCAATTTAATTAATTTTAACAATTTTTTTTCATGGGAATGACGACAGAACTAGCATGAAAATGACAAAATTCTATCTTGGTAATGACGAAACATTTTCGGTTTTTTAATTAAACTTAAACACTTACAACCTGGACAGACAGGACCTTGATTAAAGCTTGGACTCCATGCCAGATATTCAAGTGTCAGAGCTGGCATTTGCCAATGAAATGTCCATCCGCCACCATCTCTGTTTCAGTCCTGAAAAGTCGTCACTGACCTCAGCTCCAAGCATGTATGTCGAAGTAGCTCAGTAGTAGTTTATTCAGATTGGAAATAATGTCGATAAAAGGGAATTTATGTCGAAAATTAAAAAAGTAAATCCCATAAGCAGTGAAACATGTATGCTGCTGCCTCCCTGCAAGCTCCCTTCTTGTAGTTACTGTAGGACATTGTTTCCGTTTCCGTTTTATTTTTATTTTTTTTTTGAAATAAAGTCAAACAAATTTTTTTTGGAATTTGACATCCAATCTGAAATAGAAACCAGCGAGACAATTATCTTCGACTATGCCCAAGCTCATATACCCGGTACCTACTACATTATTGTAAAAATAAAAAAAAATTTAGTAGATATTAAAAAAATTATAAATTTGTATGGGAGGTATAGGTAGTTTTTATTTGACCAAGCTCTTTTTTGTCAAACAATTTTAAAAATTATTATATCTAATAATAGGTGCAAAGTTTAAACTTGCCATCTTTACTTTAGATATTTAAATTTAATTCTTAACATCAAGAAGCTATATTATAAATATGATATTTTTGTATGGGAGGTAGGTAGTCGTTTTCATCCGATCTTGCTCATCTTCGAACTTAGCCTCAGTTTGGTGGATAAAAGCTTACGTACTAAATTTCGATAGTCGATAGCTCTTAAATTACGCCCGTAATCATGCGGACAGACAGACATACGGACATCGCTAGATCGACTAAGAAAGTGATGCTGATCAATAATATATAATAGTTTTCCATACCTACAACGCCTCCTTATGTGCGTTACAAATGGAATGCCAAAGTCAATATAACCTCACCACAGTGTGGTACGGGTACCGGGTATAAAAAGACGATTCGAACATTCTTTATTTCACAGCACCGCGACAACTGCCAGTTTGATGCCAATCAAAGTCATACTCTCTTCATATATACATTATAGACCCCAACACCTTACGTTACGACTAGCTACCTTAGGTTTAGAAAATATGAATTTTTGGAGTGAAACGTCGTAGGCGGCGACTCGGTATTGAATTATTGAGCAAGAATGGGGCCGGGGAGTGAAATTTCAAGAAAATGTAACATTTAGCATATTTCATTTTACGAGGGAGAAGAAAGATATAAGAGAAGGAGAAAAAGAGCTATATATGTATATTATAAATATTCAACACAGTACATCCATTATGGATATCGCCACGCAGTATATGAATTTCATTCTCATATGACGTAACAGGCTAGGGCAAGGGTAGTTGTTTGGTTTTGAAAAGGAAAGGCTCGCGCAGCCCTCAGGATTTTGTACACAGAGTCTTTTATATTGAAATTTTATGACGAAAACCTTCCTACGAAAGTACCCGATGAAAAATGGTTCCAAATTTTGTTTGTATTGATTTAGATTTATGACTTCATATTTTTTACTTAGTTTCAAGTCGGTCGGATCAAAAATGATCCCATACGAACTTTGACTCTCTATTTCCTTTTGAAAACACTTGCCGAGAATTAGTTTCATTCAGTGGGGCTATCGTAAACAAAATGTCCCCCGAAACATTTTCCATTTTTCAAAAATAGGTATCGGCAATGAATTTAGAAAAGGGGAAAAATTTCCCCCGGAATAACTCGGTGCCTACATATCGCGAACAAAAATTCCCCCCCCGAATACGTGTTTGTAATCGAACTCCTCCTAAACGGCTGGATTGATTTTTAAGAAAATTTAGTGTGTGTGTTTGAATGGGTCTAATGATGCTTTAGATTCACAATTGGACCCGATAGGTGGCGCTGCGATCCGATTCAACAAAAATTCAAATTTTAGATGAAATTTGTTTTGTGTGTGTTTGAGTGGGTCCAAGGATTGTTTAGATTCACATTTAGTGAAAATTGGGGCGTGTATCTCCCTTCCAAAAAAAAAAAAAAAAAAAACAAATCATATATAGAGAAAACCAGCGAACTGATTGAACTCAAATTTTAAGAAAACATTTCCTCCTCCTACCTACCATAATGAGGGGGTTTCGAAGGTTTGACATTGGCCCTGAAATGGTGGAATACTTTTTAAGCCCAAAGCTTTAAAAACGGTTCTAGATGAAATAAAGAGATGTACGATATACACCATGGTACTTTTGGAACTTTTCTACAACTACAATGTAATGTGGTTGTCCACAATTCACGAACCGGTTTTCATAAGCAATAATTTCAAACATAAAACATGTTCAATTTGTGAACAGCAGGACGTCCGTTCTGTGAATGCAGGGACCTTGTGAAAATTATGAAACAAAGAGCCTGTTCTACGAAATCTTAGATCAGATTGTTGCCTGTAGTTTTTGGTTAAGCACATATTGGAAAGAGGTCGTATTAATACGTATAGTCTGCAATATTTGCTTTGATAAAAGCAAACGCAATGTACAAAAAAAGCGGAAAAAAAAATTAACAATCGTAATCAGTTTGGAGTGGATGTGGATGGCTAATTGGTGTTATTTATCAGAATGCGCACACCATCATTTCGGCGAGACACACAAAATATGTGACCAGAATTAGTATGACAGCGGATGGGACCGTTTAATATCATGGCTGGACTTTTGGTTTACCCCAAGGGAATTAATTGAGGCTAGAGTATAGCAGTGTATGCAACGATATACGTTACGAGCGATAACATTTATATTATGGTCCATGAATTATTTAAAGATTAAATGATCCGGTCGAAAATGCTTTAGGAATTCCCTAACAAAATTTATCAAAATTGTATCTAATGACTATGAACGATATACCTAAGTAAGAAACATCCATTTATATCTATCCATTCGAGATGACGGATTGATGCAGTGCCTATAATGTTGGCTGGACAAAATATGACACGCACAGCACAATAAGAATGATTGCCATGTGCCATTTATGTGTAGCTTCTGTTTCAAATGTTTATTTGAGCTGGTACTCTGTAACTATAGTTATGAGTATCTTTTTTATATGTAGGCGTACGTTCATACGTAGGTATAGATACTAATTGTCCTCGAAGGTCACTTATTTTAGGATATCACGTTCTTTGTGGTTCTGCTGTTCATCACGTTCGCGTAAAATGTGTAAGAGAAATAAAAAATAGTTGTTTTTGTATAACATATCCTTGGGCGGCAAACACGTCCTTGCATACACGTACTAAGGGTGTATCTATTGACGTACGTGGAACATTTATGACACCTCAGTCATTATTGTCGGGGATTTGTTATGCGCAAGAAATCGTTGGGTACACAATGTAATGTCTCTTTTATGATATGGATTTGCTTTAGCAAGGCATGCGACATCTAAATGGTGTTGGGTAGATACGTGATATCGAGGATACTGCGAGAAGGTATAAGAAAATAAAAGCCCACAATGAAGTTTATATATTGTAAAAGTTAAGCTTGCCCGTGATGGCTCAGCCGTAGATACAGAGTTCAGTTGTATTTGAATCTGAGATAGGTGTCTTTGTTCATATATCATACTAAAACATCCTGCTTTTCGTCAAAGTATATTTCTATTTGAGTTTTATGGCTGGCACTAAAGGGACAATTAAATAAACGCGATAAAGATATTCGTTCGGTGATTTTATTTCTGTTGGATACATTGTGAAGGGATACTATTATAACATTATTATGTTGCAATACCTATGTTGTTCTTATTGCTGTCGTTTTAAAACAATTTCATCGTTGCCCACTCTTGAACAAAACCCTTATTGCCCTGAGTTATGTCTTCATTTAAATATTTTCGTTTCCTTGCCGTCTGCTACAGTGGAAGAAAGTCTGATTTGTGTCGTGCACAGCGATGCCAAACCTAGCCCAATTGTGAAATTCTAGCACTGTCGCATTCGATCTAGCACTGTAAATTGACCTTTTAGCACTGTGTTTAATTTATATTTTCAAGCATTACACATTTAATTATTGCTGTAAAACTGTTTTTCTGTGAAAATTTAGTTAATTATTTGAAACTAAAATTTTGTTTCTGTATTTTGTACGTCAAAAACGTCAAAACAGTGTAGATATAAGTTAATCACTACACCGAAATAATTAATAAAAAAAATCTTTTCTAGAGCAGTTTGCTCTGACCTTTATTGAGTTTACTTTTTAACTAACTACAATCAATAATTTTATATTCGATTTTACCTCGGTACTTTGCATTCCTAAGGTATTGAATTGAATTGCAACATGAATTTCTGTGGAAATTCGCTGTATCGAGGCAGACGCTTTGTCAGCATTTCCGTTGCTCGTGTTGATGTTAACTCTTCCCCTCTAAAAAACGATCGTCATCGGTCGTCAGAAGTATGGTAGGTTGTTGAACTTTGGGCTGCTTGGATATTGGAGATAGTTGACCTCAGGAACAGAAAGTCTATCGATGATTGTTACTGGTCCATTCGTCTTTGTTGTCGGTTGTTCAATTATGATTTCTGTGTTGTTTCTTCTTGGCAAGATTTTGCATATGATCGCTATTGTAATAAGTAGTCCTAGTACGGAGATGAGGGAATATGTTGTTACTCGTTGATTATCGTTTTCTGTTTGTAGAAGGTGGATCTTATTGGTATTGTTAATATGGAGATCCTTCATCATTTCTAGTGAGAGTAATTCACGGTATTCGTTTTCCTTGGGACTGGTTTGCAATATTGCCGGAAGTGGTTTAATCATTGAGGCTTCTTTGGAGATGTATTGGATTCCGTTCAAAGTGATGGTCATGTTATGGAATTTTACCAAGAATGTTCCATTTAGGTTGTGTGTTGTGTTATCAAATTCAAGGGTGCCGATGAATTGGTTCAATAGCATTATGCCCGTTGATATTTCATCTATGGTCGGAATATGATGATTATTTATTTTGTTGCAAGTAGCTGGTAGACTTTTTAATAAATTAGGAATGCAAGTATCGTTTGTAATATTGACAATATTTTTTGAGTTACAAATGGATAGATTGTTAAAAGTTTTACATTTGTTTGTTGTTCCATATAATTTTTCATTATTTCTTAAAATTACCTCGTACAATGTTTCTGTTACAATGTTTTTCTTTTTAATTGGCTTTATTAACAAATTTTCGTAAATTTCATTCGTTGTTAAGGGAATGTTTATTATGTAGAGGATTGACGTACTATTGCTTAAAACTTTTATATCTGCAAAGTCTAGGGCTTCTTCTATTGTTGTGTAGGGTAATTTTTGTTCATTAAATACTTTGGTGGCTAATTCTATTTCATTTTTTGACAATATAAAAGAGTTTATTGTACCTAGTTTAGCCCAATGAATGGCATAGTTAATATTCTCTAGTTCTTCTTTTACAATTTTGATTTTATATTTGAGATTTGATATAATTTCATAATTTATTTTATTATTATTTTTAAGTAAGTTTTGGATTTCATTCTGGATTCTCGTAATATTGTTTATTCGTTCGTTATACAATTCATTAATAATAACCTATTTATTGTTGTTTTTTAGAACATCTGTAATTTTTTCTTTTATTGTAACAAAGTCATCGTGGTCTGGGTTGCCAGCAATCCATTTCCAACCTTTGCCTATAAAGTCTAGAGAACGTTTCGCTATTCTGGGTTGTAAGTTATGTAAAAGATTACGGATTTGTTGAATTTCATGTGATATTAAGGGAAAAAGGATTTGACTTTGGGTTGTTTCGAGATTAAGGACTGGTGATATGTCGGAAAGGAATTGCTCATATTGTTTAAGATTAATGCTATGTATTAACTTGAAATGTCCATCTTGAATTTTTGTTTGCCCTGTATGTAGGGAGACAATTTGGGAGTTTGAGAAATCCATGATCTGGATCTCCGCTCGACCAAAATAGATGGTGCATCTGAAAGAGAATTAGTTTCTTATATTACTTTTATGGACTATTTTTCCGGATTCTGTTACTATTGTAGAGTTTCTATTTTCCTTAATGATTTCTTGTCTATACCTATTTGTTAATTTTGAACCTAACCGTTTGTTGTTTTTTACATAGATGACCTGTCCTATCTGATAGTCCTTCTGCGGTTTTCTTTTTTTATTATGATATTTAATATCTTTTTCCTGTTTTGCTTTAATTTTCTCGATGTTAATTAAACGTGTCTTTTCAAATTGTTCCGGGTTTAGTCTGGGTATTCGCCCATAGTAAAGTTCTATGGGCTTTTTACCTGTAGTTGAATGGATAGTAAAATTGTACTCGTTAACGGCTCGCTGTAACAGTTCTTTGAAAGACCGTGAAGGTCCTTCCGATTTGAGACATCTCATAATCTCAGATAGGGTGGAGTGAAAGCGTTCGACTTGGCCGTTCACTTCACTTTTGTATGGTGGTGTTTTGAAAATTTTGATTTGGAGGTCATCTTCTAACATTGAGGTTATCGAGGCTGAGTTAAGAGCCTTTTCGTTGTCTATAACAACGACTTCGGGGACACAAAAGTAGAACAAGATATCACGTAAAGGTTCCTTGATATCTTCGATTGAACGGGATGATATTATTTTAGCCTGTGCGAATTTCGTGAACTTATCGACGGCGGTCAACACGAGGTATTTTTCCGTAGAAAATATGTCTATATGGAGGATGTTACCAGGATAGCTAGGGATCGGTGTGTGATTCAAATGTGGTTTGTTAGGATGCCTGTCATATTTATTCTCCTTGCATGTTACGCATCGGTTAACTAGTGTTCTAATTTTTGAGGACATTTTAGGGAAGTAATAGTTTTCCAACAGTTGAATCCTGTTTTCTTCGGCGTTACGATGTGCTCTTCGATGTATCTTCAGAATTTTTTCTTCTTGCTCTATTTGGCCGGTTATGTCTTCAACAAATTTTTGGGTGAATCGAATACGATAATCTTTAAAATGTAACGGATAAATTTCTTGTACTCGTCCCATCGTCATTTCGTCTGTTAGAAGTCCGTTAATAGTATTTGGATTAAGGTATCTCTTGAAAATGTTAATGATGTCGTTTGTTGAGTAGTCTTGGCGTATCAGAATATGTCTTGTATAGTTGTCAAATGGGTTCTGGATTTGATAGCTATTTTCATTTCCTATCTTGAGTAAAAGTTGATTTCGAAAAACGTTTATAGGGATTTCTACAGATGGAATTAGGTTTTGCGCTGAACTGTCAGCACTGTGTTCTGTAGGGGTCATTGAGTGTATTTCAGTTTTTGGGGGTCTCGAGAGAGAGTCAGCAACCACATTTTCCTTACCTGGTTTATATTTTAGCTCATAATTATACTCCTCCAATATGGCTTTCCACCTTTTCATTTTGGAGTTTGTATTTTTGTTACTTAGGGCATAGGTAAGTGGTTGGTGGTCTGTGAAAATGTTGACTTTCCGGGATCCGTAAAGGAAGTTTCTCAAAGAATTGAGGGACCAAATAATCGCCAGCATTTCTTTTTCGTTCGTGGCATAACCTTCTTCTGTTTTGCTTAAGGTTCTGGAGAGAAATGTGATTGGCTTATCATCCTGTGAGAGGACTGCTCCAATGGCGTAGTCGGAAGCGTCAGTTGTTAATTGAAAGCTTTTGTCAAAGTCTGGATATTGAAGAATAACTTCTTCGGAGGCGAGAGAGTTTTTTAATTTGTGGAATGCTTCGATGGCATCTTGATTCAACTGAATAAGTTTTTTCTTTGACATATTTGCGGACACATGTCCATCTTCCCCTCTTAAAAGGGATGTCAGTGGTTTTGCCAACTTTGAGTAATCTCGTATAAAGCGGCGGTAATACCCTGACATTCCGAGAAAGGATCGAAGTTCTTTTAGGTTTTCAGGAATAGGTCGATCAACTATAGCTTGTACCTTTTTTGGATTGGTTTTTATTCCGAATCTTCCAATAATAAACCCTAAAAATTCTACTTCTTTCTGGAAAAATTCGCATTTATCGAGCTGAATTTTCATATTTGCTTTTTCTAAGGTGTGAAATACTTTTTCCAGATTTGAGAAATGTTCGGTTTCGTCTTTCCCAAAGATGACAATGTCATCAATGTAAACATAGCAACATTTTCCAATGAGGTCTCTTAGAATGTCATCTAGCGTTCTCTGGAAAATGGAGGGGGCGTTCTTTAGCCCAAATGGAAGACGAGTAAATTCGAACTTGCCATTATTTACCGAAAAGGCAGTTTTTTCTATATCAGAATCCTTAAGTGGGATCTGATGGAAACCACTTTTTAGGTCCACTATGGAAAACCATTGATTTTTACTAAGGTTTGCAAGGATTTCGTATATTTCAGGGATTGGATACTTGTCGGCGATAGTTATAGCGTTTAGCTTACGGTAATCAATTACCATTCGAAACTTCTTTTCTCCTGAAGCATCCATTTTTTTGGGGACAACCCAAACAGGAGAATTGTAGGGAGATCTTGATGGTCTTATGATACCGTCTTCTAATAGTTTCCGTATTTCTTTTTCGACTTCATTTTTAAGTGCCATGGGGTAAGGATATGATTTCGAGTACACGGGGTCTCGAGTTGTGGTTCGAATTTCTCCTTTGACCATGGTGGTATAGGTTAACTTTTCGTTTGGTTCCGAAAAGAGATTGGGGCATTTATGAATAATTTTAATAAGTTCGGAATGTTGTTCTTTAGTCATGTGGTCGGTTCTAATATTTATGTTATTGACAAATTGTGATTGATGTTGTTTGAGCGGAATGGAAATTCTTGGATGAGAGAAACCAGGGTGAATAGACATATGGTTTCTACTTGTGTTAATGATAGCATTTAAATGTTTTAGTGTGTCATGTCCTATGATACCATCAAATGAAATAAGACTAGGGAGAATAAAAAATGTAATTTTGTCAGTTTGGGGGCCAAAAAGTTGAATAAGTGCATGATGGGTTATTTTAATATTTCCCCCCACGGAGTGAGCGTAGAAGGGTTTAGCATTTAGTAGGGGATTCTTTATGTGACGTGGTTGAACGTAATTCTTGTTGGAACCTGTGTCAACAAGAAACTTCAGGGTCTCTCCACTTCTAGAAATGTGTTCGAAATAAGGAAGTGAAGAGGGCGTTAGTCTAAAAAATAGATGTCATCCAGTTCTTCGTGTTGGTCAAAGTTTTCTCCTCCACTCTGTTCAGTGTATTCTTCTAGTGATTCGTCATAATTTTGGTCTTCCTCTGCAATTTCTGTCTCGTAGTCTTCCATGGATTTTTCTTCGTCACCGAGTTGAGCTGTGTGATGGATTCGCTGCATCTTTTGTGGTTGGTGTATTTGCTGCGAATGTTGTCGTTTTTGTATGAATTGTTGATTCCTTGGTCTATTTTGATAGTCTACTTTCTGAGTCCTCAGGGAGTAGTCAATGGACATTGGTTTCGGTGGGAGAGGTCGTTGATTTGGTGGTATTCTTTGTTGTTGGTACCTAGGTTGGTATTGGACATCTCTATAGAGTTGAGGTTGTTGTGGAGCACGAGGGTTGTGCAGTAAGTGGGGATAGAAATTGTGTCTAGGAGCTGGGGCTGGTGCAGGTCCTGGAGGACTGTTCCTTTTAGCGGGAACTGGAGGTGCTTGTTGAGACGATCTGGGAGAACTGTGGGAATTGTTTGCGTACTGGGCGCGAAAGTCTACGTTTTGTAGTTTCAAACACAAATGCAGGGCCTGTGGAAGGTCTGCTGGTTCACGTATGCTAAGCAGGCGAGGCAGATCTCCTTTCAAACCCCTGACGAAGGTATCGAGGGCCTTGTCACGGTAGCATTGAGTCATGTTGTTCATAGCATCTTGACTCATTTCCATTGATCCCAGTTTGTTTAGGATTAATGACAAGTGGTGATAGACGATCTGATAGAATTCAGAAATCGTGCTATTGCCTTGCACTAGCGTTGTCATTTGATATTCAAGGGTTCCTAAGTCCCTTTTATCCGCATAGTGAAGAGTAAGGCATTTCGAGATTTTCTCCCAGTTAAGAGGCGTGTTGTACGACTCTAGCACGACGTCGGCATGTCCTACGATTTTGTTGCGAATTACAGACAAAATGCCATAGTACTTGGGAGTACCCCTAACGTGATCATAAATTTGGATTATTCTCTCAACACTCTTCTTCCATGAATTGAATTCATGAGCTTGCCCAGAGAATTCTCGTAGACTTTTAACTACGTCTGGTATTTTGTCAAGGTCGGCTAAATTATTATCAACTAAGTTGATGGGTTGGTCGACTTCGTTATTGATGTCGGCCGCGGGATTCATTATCGAATTAAATATTTGTCTTCCTTGTATTTGTAGCGTTTCTGCTACTAATCTGGTGATTAGTTGAACTAAATCGTTAGGATTAATACCTTGAGCAAGTTGGGGGGCAGGTTGGGGAGCAGGGCCAGGGATAGGTGGATCTGCGACGTGTTCCAGGCGTGCTGGCCTAATAAGGTTATTTTGATTTGCCATATTGGCTGAAACGTTTCAAAGTATCTAATTTGAAATAAAAGCAAGAGCACGGATGGAAATAGATAACGGCAAAGAAAGAGGAACGATTTTTTCAGATGTTATCTTAGTTCTAATGTAATAAACTTGTTTGAATAATGTTTTGTTAAATAAAATCAATTAATTAATCAATAGGTTTCTTTACACGGTTTTTAAGTTGTGCTTTTAGGATTTAACTTCACTTGTTTACTCTTATTATTTCTCTTATTATTTCAAAAATTGATTCACTTCTTAGAGCTAGACTTACAATAATAGTATGAAGTGTTGCTCCATGTGTTGATTAACGATATTTTTTGTTTTGGTGGTTCTTCTATTCCTATTCAGGCGGCTGCAGCTTTATAGTTGCTCCTTTTTGTCCTTGGTTATCGGGCTACTGGGGGACCTCTTTTCTGTTCCTTTTTATCCTTGGTTATTGGACTACTGATGGAACTCTTTTCCTGAAGTTGCGAATTAATGTTGAACGTGTAAGTTCGAAAGCCACACAATGGGCGCCAGTTAATCACTACACCGAAATAATTAATAAAAAAAATCTTTTCTAGAGCAGTTTGCTCTGACCTTTATTGAGTTTACTTTTTAACTAACTACAATCAATAATTTTATATTCGATTTTACCTCGGTACTTTGCATTCCTAAGGTATTGAATTGAATTGCAACATGAATTTCTGTGGAAATTCGCTGTATCGAGGCAGACGCTTTGTCAGCATTTCCGTTGCTCGTGTTGATGTTAACTTATATACTAAAGTCGCTTGGTCTAGCCCTGAACTAGCCCTGAAATCACATTTCTGGCTCTAAATCACAATTTTGAGTTGGCATCGCTGGTCGTGCAGTAAAACAGAGCTAGCTGCTCTTGCGAGTATAGAAATTAATGCAGGTCCTGCTCTTTTCGAGAGAACTTTTCTTTTTTATGTACGTAGGTAATCGATATCATTTGCATTAAGGAACTTTGGAATGGACGCTGCAACGAGTTTCCGATTTTATACTAAGCTAAAGAAGCAAAGCGGTATATGATGCGTTTGCCTAATGGGGCGCGCATAAGAGAAAAAACAATAACGCGGAGTATGTTGCCAAAGGAATAGGCTAACTTCTTCAGTTCTCTGCTGTTTGAGTCCCAGATTCAAATCGAACAGCGCCACTTAAGATGAAGAACGATTCAAAAAACGTTTCAGCTACTGTGCAACGGTCGTTTTTTAAGCTGACTATAAATATTGCAAAGCTTTTCGTAGTCCGGTCTTCTATTGACGGCGCTCTCTGTGTTTACAATATGTACCATTTCCAAAAGCATGCGCTGCGCAGTATTTGTCTCTCTGTTTGTAGGATTCTCAGCTCACATTCTTCAAGTGGGGTGTATGCCTTTACTCTACACCCTCTATACAGTGGAGTGCAAGTGCAGTTTTTTGAGAGCTTGCACTGTTGATGTCCGATCTATACCCAGAGGGACGATTTTTACGTTTCTGTTTGTATGTGCCAATGTAAACCGCAGAGCATGGTGTCTCCTTCCCACCAAGTTGGTTTATTTGGTAAACAACGTCGGACTTTACCATTTTATCCCCCTATACCTATTTTCCTGTGGGCACAGTAGCGCACTTGTTAGTGTACCCAACCCGTTTGAAAGCAATAGTTGTTTTTCCTTTCTCTCTAATAGGCGCAGTTGTTCATGTGAAAGCACATCACTATGAACTAAACGACATTGTAATAGATCATAAGTTCCCATAACTAAAATCAAACGAATATTTTATGTAAGAAGTCGCTTTTAGTCCAATTTCGGATTGCTAACCTTTTTCAATGTCAACCAATTACTGTTTCTTCCTTCTTATATTAACCCTAGTGGAGGTAAGACCTAATTTTTGAAAAAGGAATAAAATCTATCTCGAAACATAACTTCACTTTTTTTCTTTACTCCCATCTCAACCATCGCCATCGGCGAGATCCAAATCAAGACCAGCGACTAGGAGCTACCCGTACTTACTGCCGTAGTTTCTTAGTAAGTTAAAGTGTTAATAATAGGGGTGTTGAAGGAGTTAGACCACAGGGTGTCTGGGATAATTTTGTTTCTTTTTTATGAAATATGAGATCACTAGTATCTAATACAAAAAAGGGGTTTCTGCTTGGTATTACAATGGACCGAGATTCGTCTGAGTGCTCCAGGATTTGGAATCCCCTTTTTATAAAAAAAAAAAAAAAATCTAATATACGATTAATAAAGTATTGAAAATAACCTGTTTTGGCTGCTTTGAGTTGTAATTTATAAGTATGCCTGAAGACGTAGGATTCTTGTACCAGTCAAAAAGAAGGCGTATATTCTGTCGAACCACTTAAACGTCTAGATTTTGAAAAGGATGTACAATTTGCATATACAAAATCCTGTCGACTGAAGGAAAAGCTTCTGCAAGAGATGTAACAGTTAAAGAAGCCTTAAGGTACAATTCGTGTTTTACCGGGGCATGAACTCTGAACTCTTCATTCAGCACGCACTAGTCACTGAGCCATTGCATCCACTTATAAATAAATAAAAGCAAGTCTCCTTTATGGATGGCAAAATTCCTTATTACTTATCTAACCTACTCATTTCTCTTTCCCCATTGCTAGATTTCACTGGTCAATATGTTTTGCCTTCGGCAATAGGTACTCAAATATGTTTTAAAAACATGTGCTAAAACATTTGTCCACAAATTATTCTCTAAGCACATAGATATGCGCATACCTCTACATCCTTGAAAATCTATTCCACATCATGGATTGACGGAAATATTTTCAAATCCATTGAACACTGGAATAAACAATGCAGAAAAATTCGTATAACAATTTGCATCGAAACTATGCAAAAGCTTAACGCTTCCAAATAGACAGTTGAAGGCATTCCCAATCCCAACTAGACTAGAACTACCTATACACTTTACAATATGAGTATAGCTACATACATACCCATTGTTTCAGTATCGACTTAGGGTAGGGATCAATAATTGTATAATTTACCCATTGCCACCATATGTATCTATCGATCTATAATATATTTTGCATACGTAACACGAGTTTGTAGGCTTTGAAGGACTATGCCCGCATGTAATGCACCTTCATTTGAATTCAATAACATTGCATGGGAAACAAACTGCCTTATCTATACGCTGAAAGCAGGAAAAGCCCATATGCACTGAATTAGATCAAACTGTGCTGTGAAGCTGACGGATGCAATGGGAACAACAATATGATATTCATGAAAACACAAATGCAAAATGATTGTATCTACATACTACATACAACATATATTATTGGTACGTATCCCAAAGATGAACATTTCAATTCAATCCTTTCACTTATAGAAATGAAACCTTGTAAGGATATGTGCGCACTTCAAGAAAACAACAGTCTATGCTTGATAGTAGGTACCACTTACTGGATATTGAGTCTGAGTGCGGTGGGTATTGGATTTGGATTGACATTAAAATAAAAAACGACAAACTTTGAAAATAAGCATCGAACGGAGGATTGCATAGCTTTTCAAAAAAATGTGCACGACTCTGTCGCACGTAACTTTCTCGTTTATTGCGAATCTCGCAGAATCTCAGAGTCATTTTAGCAAATTTTAGGTTTAAAATCATATCCACTTTAGATGTACATACTCAGGTTTAGTAACTGAACCGTTTTAATTAAAAAAGTAATACATACTATGTACATAGACATACGTAGATATTAACTACAACACTTTATTGCTTTCTTTCAAATATTCACCCCGAACAACTGACACTTACAGGAGGCAAGTAGGCGATGAATTTCGAATTCCCATTTTTAATTATTTAAAAAAAGAGGTTTTCATAGTCGAGATTTGGGTAGTCATTTTTGAGAAATATTCATAAAGCGGCTATATTTAAGTTTTCCGAGAAAAACTAAGTACGTGATCATGTTTAGAATGCTTATGTTGTCATAAATATGTATTTTAATCAAAATCGTTAGAGCGGTTTTTTGTAAAATTATGCTGACAAATGTTACATTAAAATTTCTAAAAGCACTGTTAATAAACTGTTTAGCTGAAAACTGTGTACGACGTATTCTTCAGGATATAAGCATAACCTAGCAGTTACATTTTTAACCAAATCGAAAATGGCGTTTTCGAAATATGGTGTAGTTTTTAAAGTACATACCGTTTTTAGCGATTGGGGTGGAAATCGAAGGACGCATTTATGGTTCAAAAAACACTGTTTTTCAACTATTTAGCTCAAAACTGAGCAAATGATATTACTATGGATTGAAGCATTACCTGACAGTAACATTTTTATCATAATCGAAAATGGCGTTTTAGGGATACATATGAGCAGTTTTTTAAAGTACTATTATTAGGGATTTGGGTGGCCGCAGTCTTTTTAGGGAAAAACTGAGTTTGCTATCAAGTTAAGAATGACAATAGTGCCCTAAAAATATTTTTCGAGTAAAATCCAATTTTCAAAACTGCCGTTGCTGGTCTTTTTAGCGAAAAACTGGGTATGCCTATGCAGTCATGTTAAGCATGCTTACATTAACTCAACTATCAATTTTGGTTCAAATCGTTAGAGCCGTTTTCGAAAAAATCTAAATTTAGACATACTTCATAATATTTCGTAAAATTTTTATATGGGAGGTACCGTTAATATTAGGGCGAGCATAAAAAAAGGGTCCCTAGCGGGAAGCCCACAAACTCGAAATACGAAGTTTGAAGCAAATCCGTCCAAGCGTTTAGATTCCCCAGGGGTGGGACAGACAGACATACGGACGGACAGAATTGCGATACCTATCTTTCTCTTACTACGTATACGAGAAAGTTAAAAAAAAAGTCATATGCGTATAGTAAGATGAAATTCAGTCAATTGCATTTTTGAAGGGCAAAGGCTCATCTATGGCTATGGATGTAATCTTCACGTACATAAACTGCCAATTTTTTTTCACATAGGTCTAAGATTGACTTTAAGATTTATATGTCATAAAATACGTTTGGAAAAATTACTGAAGAGATTTTAACGGCCAATTTTTTCAATTTCAATTTCAGCTAAACCAACGTTAACTCTCCGATAGTTAATCCGATTACTATTATAATACAATTACAATTACAATATTACAATATACAAGGTGGCGCAAAAATTGCCGTCCGATATTCTTTGGCAGTAATTTTTTTTATGAATAAACAACGTTAATTCTACCCTAGATTATGTTTATCTGATGTCTTTAATTTGTTTCCACAGTCTGCTGTCACAGCCGAGAAAATAATATCGGCTATGTGGGCGCCCCGCCAGAATTGATGACCATTCGGGCTCGATTTATGGAATTTCGGCGATAGGTCCTAGCATTCATGACGGAAATTCTCTTTAAGGGCTTCAGGGGTCTTGGATTTTAGCCAAGCTCAGAATATTATATTCCTGTACGTATTTTCAATAAGATCTAACTATGCTCAAAATTTTGGGTTCGTAATGCACACCGTGCTATTTTCATCTGACAGAGCAAAGCAGTTATTGTTTTCTATGCATGCAACCGTATCCATGGTAGGAGGTGGGGACCAAACCCCAAAAGCAGCGGGTAATGCGACCAATCTGAAGTTAATGACTAAATTACAATAACAACCATGTATAGCTGGACTAAAGGCAATTGTTTATAATTTGTAGACCTATACATGGAGGAATCTGCTACCACAAGTACCTTAAGGATAGCCAAGTATTAACTTGAAACCCGTGCAATTTTTTCCTGGACACAGTGGCAAAGCCGGCAATGAGAGGGCTGATGAGCTGGTGAGAAATATGGGTCTGCAATGGATCATGAACGAGCACTACAGTCAATCTGTATTCTTAGAGAACGAGTTAAAAATAAGATTCGGATGAAAACCGTAACAACATGTGGAAAGAACTAACTGCCTGTGATGAATAACGGAAGCTTTGGTCAAAATATGACAGGACAGCGACCGGAACATCAAACTTCTATAGTTTGACAAATTATCGCTGTCTAAGTTGGTTGGGGCTCTATCGGGTCATACCTTTCTAAGAAACCATACGAAGAAACTAAATCTGAAAGATGACGATATATGTATTGTAGAGGCTGCGGAGACGAAGAAGTACATAAGGACACACCTCACTTCTTCTGATGACACTGCCAAAGTCTCTGTCACTTGGCGGACAGAACACTTCGAAGTTACTTTCTATGACTTACAGGAACTTCCTGATATCTCACTGTCTGATCTTTATGGGTTTTTGAGGTTATCAGGATGGCTTGACAGCGTCGGGTGGAGGAACATGAATACCAATGGTTAACCCTAAAAAAGAGCATCACAATGGCTAGGTACACAAGGATCTAAGTATGGTACAGTAGGGTTTACCCTGCTCTACCAACCCTTAAACCTAAATTAACCTTATAATATTATTAGAGATAATATAAATTTTTTTTTTCATAATCTCGCCTTGATGATTTGGAGTCGATGGCGGAGGATCGAGAGCAATGGAGGGTCCACTTGAGCAACCTCCCCCGCGACCCACTTAATTGATAAGCGGGCCATTAAAAATGAATAAATGAATGAATGAATGAAATTGAAAAAAAAAAAACATTTTAAAATACATATTATCAAAGTACTTTAGTGAAACATGTAGATTTGTCCATGATGCGGTTAACCAATAAACCTTTTTTTGAAGTTTTCCCGGTTAGCTTTCGATTTGAAGATCTCGACTTGATTTAAAGTTAGATGCAACCTCCGAGATCCAGCAAGACCTGTTTTTTTTTTTCTAAAATCGGCCCTAGCGAGGTATCCGTCGGAACGGAGAATTCTCCGCAACGCATATTCCGTCGGAGACTCAAATTACATTCGAGGTATCCGCCTTCGGAAAGAATAATTAAAATGCGGCGACGCATTGATTTGACATGATGTTGTTCGTGGTACATTGGGGTTTTCCTATTTAGGGCTTGTTTTTTCGTTTGTTTTTGCTCTGGAAACACAAATTTAAGCAACAAATACAACCAATTACTTTGTAAAAGTTTTTTTTCTGTATTGCTTTCATTTATCAACACTTCACTGCAAATCGTAAACAAATTCCGCAACCAATTCCTGTCGGAGCATATCGGAAAAAAATTCGTATGAAGCTGTCAAAAATATCAGTTAAAACGCACTTGATCGCATTGAAACGCAAAACGCCAGTGTGCGTTGCATATTTGTCGGAAAAAAGTTCCGAAAAGGTCTTCCGAAGTATACCTCGAAGCAAAAATCCTCCGATTCGTATGAAATCGGAGAATTTTCCGTTCCGACGGATACCTCGCTAGGGCCGAATAGGTTTGGAAAGTGCTGTATAGTGATTCGTTCTTAAAACACTTTGTAAGCTATCATATGTTTCAAAATAATATTCAACTTTCTAAAGAAAAGGGGCTTTTCTTTCTTAAATCTATTAAAGCCTGTTCTGAGAAGAAAACATCGTAACTTCTTTAAATAGATGTTATTCGCCCTTGTTATAAGCCAATTAATGAGTGCTCTTAGCTATCTCATTTTACGGAGCACGTACATTTTTAATTGGCTATAGCTATTTTGTTCCACTTATACACCTCCGATGAAATTGGTAGATATTCATTAACTTGTTTGGCAATATGCATAACACGCTGTTTCAATATTTATACCAAAAACCGCACATGTTCATTGTTATAATATATAATAATCAGCAGTCGGCCTTCGTCTGATGTTGATGTAAGGTCGAAATAATTTTCAAAAGTATAAATGAATCGAAGGTCAAAAGGCGCTTCTCATTTGCTTCATTCCATTTGTGGCAAAATGAAAATACCCGTGCAATTTTAAAAGTCAATACGTGTACACACAGACCACAGAGGTCACATTAAATAATGCAAATGAAAACCGCTGCAACCGCATTATCTGAAAACAGTGAACTATTTATAATATACGCAGATATATAATTTTTTCCGCAAACCAAACAACGGTTTGTTGAGAACGTTATTTATGAATTTTTACAAAAGAATATAAAAGAGCATAAAGGAAATATTAGTGGCCAGCCATACGGACATTTTTGCTTTATAAATAAACGTAGATTTATTATTTTTATGTTATGCATGTTATGAATTACTTAATTATTTTTCTTTTTATTAAAAATTTATTTTTCACCCAAAAATAATGATAAAATAATAGCTATCAATTTATTAAAACACATTAAATTGAATTAAATTTTTAATTAACAATACAAAAATGAGACACTTTAATAAAAATAGAAATCCATTTATCCATTCATTAAAAGTGACAATAAGGAGAAATTGAATTGTTGATCTTATGGCCGAAAGAGCTAGTTGAAGCCGATCTTCATCATAATATGTTTTATTTTCTTTATGCCTTTTCATAAATTTTAAATAGCTAGAGTTTTTAAAGAATATCTTGAGAATTTCAGAAAAAATTTAAAGCACTTATTAAAATTCAAAACATTTTGCACTAAACAAAAATGCACTTATAGAATTTAACTTATTATATATGGACTGCTAGTGAAATGTCAGTTCATACAAATTTTTCCCAGAAAATGATGCCAACATAAACTAGCGCTCTTGGTTCGGAGCGAAAAATAAGTGAAACAAAATGACGAACCATCTTGGATTTCTCCATAGACTGCTAGAGGCACCTATTGGGCGTTAGTGAAATTGGCAAGTAATTCATTCATTCATTCATTTTTAATGGTCCGCTTGTCCATTAAGTGGGTCGCGGGTGTAGGTTGCTCAAGTGGACCCTCCATAGCTCTCGATCCTCCGCCATCGACTCTAAATCATCAAGGGCAATCCCCATACGGGTATAGGAGAGATTATGGACTTGATCTAACCATCTCATCCTTGGTCTACCTAGAGGACGCCTACCCGATGGTACGGATTCCATAGCACGTCATGGAATCCTGGTCGGGGACATGCGTTTAACATGACCAAACCACCGAAGCATGGATCGCTCCGTCCGGAGAAGTAGCTGCTCGACATTGAGTTCCTCACGTATTCTGGTATTTCTGATGCGATCTCTACGGGTCACACCAGCAATACTACGGAGAAATCTCATTTCGGCAGCTTGTATCCGCGATCTTATTCTTTCGGTCATTACCCAAACCTCATGACCATAGGTGAGAGTGGCAACTAAAGCGGTTGAAATTCAAATTGTTGTGTCATTGTTAACAATAGATGTCACTTCAAAAAGGGTGTAAATTTCCAATGCGAAGACGTCTACTAGCAGTCCATATATAATATGTCAATGCTTATAGGTGTTTAAGCTTACAGATTTCGACTGAAGAGAGACTTTTATATAACATTTAATTATTTCAAAAGAGTTGCTCTCGAACTTAGCACCTGCAAGCAGTGGCGGAATAAAGGGCGGAGGGACGCTCCGCCCCGGGTGGCAGACTAATAGGGGGTCTATTTTGCACATTACTCAAAATAAAAACAGAAATAAAACGATTTTTGGACTTTGTTCCATTTTCAAAAGTGGAATAAAGTTCAAATCGAAGTGGAAATAAAATCCAAACAACAATAATACATTATGTGGGGAGAATTGAAAGCAAATGGGTGCAGGTCCGAATTTTACGTAGAAAATACCGCGCACCCACTCAACTGGTGGCGATTTGCAATCTATTGAGAGAAATCAATTTCTTAGATCGTTTCAAATTCAGCTTTGGTCAAATTTGTTTTACTAGACAGTAGTACCACCATGATTTGCACTCTCGGTATCATCAAGCTTTAATTTATGTATACAAGTAGCGATTGGTATCCCTAGGGTGCCTTTATCCAACAGGGTTGAGTTGTTCCTCTTCTAGCGAGTACATGGCCTTACAATTTTCTGGAATGTCTTTATGCCCCGGCACCCAAATTATGTGAATGTTGAACTGTTCGACCGTTTTCGTAAGGGACGATCGGCGGTCGAGATCTAGAAAAGTTATAGAGATCGAATCCAAGGATTTGATGGCTGATTGGCTGTCCGAAAATATGCAGATATCTTTAGCGGATATCACGTTTTTCTTGAGCCAAGATAAGACTTTTTATATCGATATTAATTCCGCTTGGAACACGCTACAATAATTTGGTAGACGGTAGGAGAGCTTAAGATTAAGACTTTGGGAGAATACACCCCCACCAACTGCGTCTTTGGTTTTTGAGCCGTCGTCAGTGTAGATTGTAGAAGTGAACTGATTCATCTTCTGCGAAAGTACCCTCATTCCAGATTGCTCTGGATCTAGAGGGATAGTGAAGAGAAAGTTCTTGTACAAATTTTGAGATGGGGTGGTGTATAGTCAGTGTTTTCGGTTAAGATTACGAAATTCTTCAGAATAGAGGCGTGGCCAAAGTCATTCTTTAACCACTGTGAGGTAGCGGGCAAATGGATACACCGCGGCTTGCTTGCTGAAAATATCAAGGGATAATAGGTGAAACAATATGTCCAGTGCCGCAGAGGGAGTTGTGCCTATAGCGCACCGCTTATACACATGCAGATGCAAGCTGTGCGCTAGACCTTGCTTAGATAGTCTCTATAGCTTTCTCCAAGGCTGTCCACCAGGCAATTATTCCATAGTTAAGTATCTGTCTATAACTGAGATATAGAGCTAGTGAGTTATTCGATGTTGTAGACCCCATTTATTACCAATAGCTTCTTTGCTTGAGAAGAGTGCATTCTTCTTGACTCTTTATTGGATGTTAAGTTTCCAAGTTTCCAGTGGTTCGTTGACCACCAAATTCTAAGCATAGGGGGGATAAAACACCACCTTGCGAAGTGCCTCTACAAACAGATCCTCTTGTGGACACCTCACCCAGCTTGGAGTTGATAATCCGACTATTAAGCAATAGATTAATCAATTCGCAAAGTGAGTTGTCAACATTCAGAACTGATAGCGCAGCCGCTATCGCTGAATGACAAAATGGCTGTCATTGGCGATGAGAATTTTTTTAACAATTTTTGTCTCAGTGGCATCTTGTGAACAAAGCTTTTCAAAACTGAAATTAATTAAGACTTATCTAAGATCAACAATGAGCCAAAAAGTTGACTAATCTGGCTATACTTTCTATCAAAAAGGAGCTAACAAAAAATATAGATTTCAATGATTTAATCGAAATATTCAGTGCAATAAAAGCTCGAAAGCAACTTTAAAAAAAATGTTTGTTCGTGTTTTTTTCTTAAATTTTTAAGGGGTATAAGCTTGCTTTACCGCCCGAGTGCCACTGTCTCTTAGTCCGCCCCTGCCTGTAAGGACTCAAAAGCGTTCTGGTGCAGAACTCGTTCGATTTTAGCTCATACCCGTAGGCAAGGGACTCTGCCATTCTGTTTAAGGTTGGGTCTCTGACTACCCCTTGCTATACATTCGGGACTAGTACAATCGTATGGATCCACTCCATAGAATTATTAAAAAAAATATGGACTAGACTAATAATAATGAAATAAGACTCCCACCCCAACGACCTTCACATCCCCTTTGGGTATTATTAATTTCAATTATGCGCACATCTCTACTGTTCATAATGTAGAAGTAGGAAGGCACTTTTACAGATTACTTTTCTGAAGTTAAATCCCACAGAAGAAGTACTGAATGACACTTTGCGGTAATTCATACTCCTTCGATAGTTATTACGGGTACATCTACCCGAGCATTGGCTCTTTTATAAAAAATCTATCACCCACTTGCTACTCAAGAAATGCTTACATTTCTATCTAAATGCATTGCAGCAAGAACAAATTTATTGATTAGCTCCAAGGAAGCAGGGGGCAAAGGGGGATTCCTAAAGCAATCACATTTCACTTTCGTAACGCAAATTGAATTTTTCATAACGAAAGAGTGGTAGATGGGTACCTTGTCCATCACATAAGCGTTATGGATTTTTTTTTCCATACACCATATAAAATATTCCAAAACGGTATTCGTTGTCTTATCCAACTCATATCTATGGGTATGGAGTTGTATAATTGGTATAAGCACATGTGCTTTAACATTTTTTTTTCCTCCTTTTTTTTTGTACATAAAGCAATTGTTGGAATCAGGTGAATGTTATTCTACTGACAAGCCATGTTTACATTACATAAAAAGCTCCTTCATAAAATTCCATACAATTTCTCAGGAAAGAAAACGATTCGGATTCATCCATTTTGCGAAGAAGCATGCAAATGAGAAACACAACACAAAATGTTACTGAATTGGGTACCTATTCCTTTCCTTGACAGTCGAGTTCGAGTGCATATTATGTATGTATACAGGCAGGATGGTGCAAGAAGACGACGACAGGCCATCCCACGTGCATGTTACTTTGTTGCTGAGTTAATAAAAAGTTTCAGAAGCAAATGGATTTTAAGTTTCCATTTGCTATATGGATATCTATTTAATATGTACATCGATAATCAGGGTCACGATGGAAATGATTGCGTGTTTGTTAGTTTGAAGTAGAACTCAAAGGTTCAATGACATGAAGTGAAGTTCACACCGATATAAATGGTGAATGGTATACCGTATAAGTGGTATACCTACCCTATCTCCTGAAAATATGAGAGTAGAATCAAGTGGATACCAACAAAGAGGCAAAGCCAAGAGAAGGCCGTAAAATAAACGTTGATTAATGCTCGTGCTTCAAACTGCTTATTTTACGAGAATGATAAAAACGTGCGTAAGCGCAAAACGAGATTAAGCGATCTCAGTCAGTAAGTCCTGATTGATTTGCGATTGGTGATCAACCCAGCCGGTTGGTGCTCTACCAAGTTGACATTTTGAAACAAATTTCCTTTTACGGTTAAATTGAGAACTTAGAAGCGATTTGGGGACAATACGAACTCCAAAAGGGGGTAAAAGAGAAGGAGGGTCAAAAGTTTGTATAGGAAAGTCCTTTCAGTCATTTTGTATGGGGACAATTTTTAAGGTTCCGTACCCAAAGGTAAAAAAACGGAGCTTTTTTAGTTCCGCTACGATGTCTCTCCGTCTGTCCTTCCAAACACATTTCGACCAATTTTTTTTCTGTGTCTATCTCAAAAACCAATTATAGACGTAGAAGGCTTAAATTGGCACACAACATCCGGTACAAGATCTACTACTTACCTCGATACATCGACTGGGGCTTTGAAGTAACTAATTACTCATTTGGTAAAAAAATATATGCACAAAAAAAAAAGGACATACCTATTATTTATGTTCCTTAAAAATAAAAATTAATATTTTACAAGATAGTTCTATCATTATATAAAACAAGCAATGCCCGCGGCTTCGCCCGCCGGTTTCTTTCTTTTAAGTAAAATTAAAATTTATTTGAGTTATCATATCATATAGGTAAATGTATCTACGTTTGTTTATATTTTTTTCCTGTTTTTTAAGCTTACAACAAAATTTATCGCTTTTTGTAAACTATACATATACATATACATGTTATTTTTTTAGTGGGCGCAAGTATAAACGCAGCTCACAAGCGAACATGCAACATAAAGTTGTCCATGAGAAAAACATGGCTGTCGGAGGTCAACTCCAACAATGACCGATTGGTCCCGAAGATAGATCCTATACCCCCGTTTCCCCTTCCCCATTCTCTCCCTAAGTAACCTATACTGATCCTGAGGGTGTAGCCAGTACAATGTTGAAAGAATTTTTAAAATCGGTCAAATAGTTCCAGCCCTAAGTATAACTGCAATCGATGAAGCAATTTTTTTCGCACTTGGCCAAATAAGATCTATTTTCAATTTATTATATGTCACCCTCTGGATGGACCAGAAATATGAACGTTAGCTCAAAATACTCGGTGAGCGTACTGCCCAACAAATAAAAGCATATCTTGAAATGACATATATAGATTTATGAGTTTAATGGCAAATTAAGCATAGTAAGGTCTAAATAGAAAAGTTTGTACCCTCTTTTTTCAACCCTTATAGGACGAATTTTGAAAAACGATGAATGAGACATATAATCATTTTGACTTATCTATGAAACTGAAACTGAAACTAAACTGAAACTGAAACTGAAACCTTTTTAATCCTGCACAATTCTCACCTATCCTACGGCCTAATTTGGCCACACATCTATAAATTATGAAAACCGGACGAATGGTTCTCGACGTATGTAGGGGCGAACAGACGGACGTTGCATTTTATAAAGTAAAGTATGGATACTCTTCTTACAACCAATTGTTCCAATTCCAATGAATAGCCATGGGGGGCACAATCCTTTGTCCAACTTTAACCAAACTTTATAGAAACTCCTCTGGGCCAATAAAACAGATTTTCTTTAAATTTGAGCTCAATCGGTTCGGTTGTTTTCGAATTTTGCGATTATTGGTAGTTTATTATTTCCCCCGATTTAAAGCAACAAAACAAAAGAAGAATCATTCAAATCCACCAGCTCTCGAGTTTTTGCGAGATTAACACACACCAATTGATTTTTATATATCTACATAATAGATATAGATAGATAGATAGATAATTTCTTCGGGAGCCGATGAGCTTGCAGATAGATAGGTGACTTCTGTATCTAAACTTTGGTCCTAATTCAAAATATGTATTCGAAAGTAGGTAGGAAAGTTTTGTATACCTTGTCGTACTACCTACGGATCCATAATATTAATATACCTACTACCTCTCAATATGCTCTAATTGAAAACAATTTTTGGAAACTGCTTTCCATGAATGTACTTATGTATGTTTTCATACCATACACTATACAGACAACAAATAAATTCGCATAGCTAAAGAATGCCTCTCTAATCGTTGTTAGTCCTTTCATGAGTATATCCTCAAATAACACTCGCTATTGAACACAATGAAACTTCTTATTTGATTAGAACTTTATTGATTGCGAACACACATCAAGTTCCGGAAACACCCTCAATAAATTGTAACAAATTGCTTGTAATTCTTGGAAGCCCACAACTGTAAGAATTACTTACCGTTCAATTGATTGATTCTCTTGTCGCACAGTAGCCAAAGACGAGGAATAGGATATCGAAAAAGGAAAAGCGAATGATGAAAGATTAAATTCTTTCAACATGAAAATATTTTTTTTTAACTTTTTCAAAGGGAGCAATATTATTGTTTGCTTTTGGAAACCTTATTTTCCCTCACATTGGAATTGTGTGTTTTTTTTTTTTCAGCTCTTTGAGCACGTCCCTTTTAATTGCCGATTAATTTGCACATGTTTTTCTTGTTCGGAATAATGTTTATATTAATGGCATTCAATTTGGGTATTTACTGGAAATGCTCTTTCATCATCATAGCTTTTCACCTCTGCGTTTGCTTGTGCAAATTTTATATCCGAGATGTATCTAATGTTTTGAATTAGTTATAGAATAGCTTGAGTCGAATTTTATTCGTACCTACGACAACTACATAATCTCCATCTGTTTGTATGCTGAGAACTGACGCAATATTAATGAACTCTGTGCGTGAATAGAAAATAGATTACGGACGAGTACAACTCACAAAGGGAATTTTGGCAAAAGACTGCAATTTATGTAATAGTCGTAAGCCAATTACGTACAAGAAGATTACAGTACCTACGAAATTATATATAATAATAACGGAAATGTGTATTCATTACGTATGAATGTATTTATGTTTGCATAAAGTGCCAGCAGTCATGAACATGATTGGTAGTAAGATTAAAGATGAATAAAGTAATAAGTAGTCTTGAAAAATTTAATAAAATCGTATAACAATTCTGAATGAATTCGACAATCTGGGCAGACAACAGCCGAAGGAACTTACGTCCTGATCCTTGCTGAGGTAAATCACTTAATCAACTTGCAAATGAGCCATCACGTGTATCTGCCAGACCTTGACAAATGTCTGAATGCCATCATAATGGACTTTGTTTCTTACCTCCTACACTAAAAAATACTTTGTATTGAAGTAATATGGACCGTAAGGTACAAATAAACTTAAAGATAAATCTCCGAAAAAAATCGTATGGCAAGACGAGAAAGTCAACTGAGATGCGAACCTATAACAACTTCTTTAAGAGTAGTTATTCATAAATAGGCGGCTCAAAAATTGGGGGTGAACCAAGAAACAAGTCCCTAGAGTTAGCCCGGTCCTTAGCTAACTGCCTCCAGTAGTGCACTCCAAGTCGGTTAGGGTCACCTTCTTAGCAATTTTTGTTCTTCGTTTAATTTCTTCTGAGATGTTATTGTCAGATTTTATAGCAGAACCGAGGTAGACAAAATCCTTTACTACTTTAAGGTTGTATAGCTGTCGATTATAGCGATTTTTCCGATTCCTTGATGTTGGGTGTCCCTTCTTGTTGACAGCATGTACTTGGTTTTGCCCTCGTTGACCGCTAGACCCATTTTAGTCGCTTCCGTTTTTATACTAGCAAACGTACCAGTGACAGCTCGCTGTGTTCTAACAACTATGTCATATCATCGGCGTATGCAAGTACATAATTGAACGGACTTTTGAAACTTACCTATGTGTTGGCTTGTGAGTTTCGGACAATTCTTTCAAGTATGATGTTGAAAAAGGCTCGAAATCCTTTTTTGGCTCCAAAGGTTTCGGCAAGGTCATTACCGGCCTTGAAGCAGCAGCGAGCTTCCTCCATCGTCATCCTACACAAGCGAACGAGTTTTGCAGGAATGCCAAAACTATACATGGCTCGGTTTAGCTCGTCTCTATTATAGATGATGTCATACGCGGCTTTGAAAAACTTTATCGACGGTAGACTTCCCTGGTCTAAAACTGTCTGGCCAATGAGGTTATTTACCGAGGGTTTAAGTAGTTCATACAAAATGGCAGAATGGTATGTAAAGGAGACTTTTGAGACTGTGTTTTCATGTAGGATTGGTCAGGTTGGCTCAATTTTGGGACAGTTTGGTTATTCTGTTATTAGGTGAACTGAATTTGGTGTCTCCGGACGGAACGATCTATGCGTTGGTGGTTAGGTCATGTTAAACGCATGTCCCCAAACAGGATCCCATGAAGTGCCAGATGGTAAGACTGTATTTGATTGTATTTGATGGCGGAAAATCGAAAGTTATTCGGAGGGTCCACCGGCCACTATCCACTTAATGGATAAGCGGGCCATTAAAAATTACTGAATGAAGGGGTGAATAAAAGATATAGACATATCTACATGAATTGCCCTTAATAAGGCCTTCCGCACACGACTCGTATCGTCATCGTAGCGTATGCGGTGCGATGTACGAGAGGCAGACGATTTGTTGCCGCACACTTGTATTTAAATAGAAAACAGCGCACACGACTCGTACGCTACGCGTAATCGTCGCAGCATGCATGCTACATGACGACTATCGCCGAGCAATGTCGGCCGTTGCGTCGTGTGCGGTTTATTCATGATGTGACGATGACGATACGATGACGATACGAGTCGTGTGCGAAAGGCCTAAGTGTGTCAGATTCTCTTATATCTAAAATAAGAGGAAAAGGCCATTTTTAAACTCGTACAGTAGCAACAGTAAGTACAAAACTCCCTGGTCCAGTCTATATCAATCAGCCCCTTCGTTCTGTAGAGGTTATCTTCAGCACTGGCAATTCCTTTTATCTC
Organism: Cheilosia soror; assembly: GCA_949372485.1. Lineage (NCBI taxonomy): Eukaryota > Metazoa > Arthropoda > Insecta > Diptera > Syrphidae > Cheilosia > Cheilosia soror. The sequence continues at coordinate 69,094,852 of OX443562.1, read as the reverse complement.
TGTCCTCTTCTTCTGCAATGTCTAATTTTGGCACCGCGGCCAAACTTATCAGGTGAATTACAAATGCAAGCGATTATTTGAAAAGTTAGTTGAATTCTGGACAGTTTACGTTTTACTTAATTCACACTTCGAAAGCCTGGCTAGCTATAAATTGCACACGTGCAAATTATACTAGCTGAAGAAATAATAACAAAAATTCGGTGATCACATTTCATTGTTGTCCCTGGTAAAAAAAGAACCCAAAAACTGACAAATTACTTTAAGTGTAATTAGTATATTCACCAACAGACCTCAACACACAATAATTAAACGTTTCAATATTTACCAAGAGTGTCGCCTTTCTCTCACTGTCAAATTAAGAACAGGGTTCTTTGGAAATGGGCCCCACTTTCTTAAAAAAAAAAAACTAATAATAACCACATGCTACCTAATATGGTGTCATTGAGATTCGCTAACAATTCTGCCCGCAATGGACAGAAATGATTTTAGCTAAAATAAACAAAATCACAGTCCGGAGAGGGTGTAATAAATCATTTTATGTCCCAGTCAACTCAACACCCACATCAGTGTCATTAATTCTGCAACCGCTTGCTTTACGTCCCCATTTATCTTCTCTGGTAATGAGTTGACTTTACTGGATACCGAGAACGAGCGTAGGGTTTTCAATTTAAATATACCCTTGTCCATTGGATCACGTTCACCGGCTGAGGAGGAGGACTTGTGTCTAACCGATGACGCCGCGTCGAGCCGCAAAAACATGGTCGAAGATACAAGAATAGAAAGTTTTGAAACATTTTCAATTTTGAGGATTTTTGTTGGTGGTTGCCGATATTGTTGTTTACACATATTCAAGGCTAATTGTAAATATACATATTAACACTCGACGGCATAATTTCTATTCACCATAAACGCTTGGTATTTCGGAAGACGAGACATTTAAAAGTGGTTCAGGTTTTCTATTACAGCGGCTAACGGAAAGTTATTCAACTTTTGACATGAACAGTAAAACAATTGTTCAACTTGTTGGATAGAATGATTTTCAATAGGCTGCGTTCAAAGAGTTTTACTTCGTAGATATTAATGAATTCAAAACAGCAGAGCTTGGCAATGCACAAGTTTTTCTCCATCTATTGTCGCATTCAGCCCGCTTTACCGATGTTTACTTCAAGTAAAAAAGTAAAGAGTCGTGTTAAATAATAAAAAATCTACTGGTATTAATAACATATCCAACTTCATAATACGAATAATCCTAATCCCCCTTTTTATAGATACAAAATTAGTTGTATTGAGTTTGTAATTAATGTTCTCTGTAATGCATGAACCGATTTTGATTTTGGAAATTTACCTTGAAAGGTGACGTTAATACCTTGGTTTTTATATGTATACAGTTTTTGTATGTGTATTGGTTTATGAGTTATATGAGTGTGGCACCTCCCATACAAATGCATTCAAAATTCAAAGGGTTCAAATTTACAGAAAATCTTAGGTTGAGCCAAAAGTATTCACGTGAAGATTGTTCAAAATTGGTCAAAGGGGCGTGGCACGCAGTCCACACAAAAAATCTTACATTTCGAAAACCACCGAATCGATTAAGTTCAAATGTAGATACATATAATCTTAGGTATCGGCCCAGAACTATTCCTGTGAAGATTGGTCAGAATAGGACATAGGGGTATGGCGATATTCTTAGACAGTCATGGGAGCCAGAGTTTGTAAAATTTGTAGCATTGATATACATTGTTCGGCTTGATAGACAATAATACTATCTAGGATAGCCAATACGATTCGTGGAAAAACAAAATAGCGTAACGACTACAATTATTGGCACCCCCAATTTTTCACCCAACTATTGGCACCCGATCATTAAACAGTGATTTTCTCAATAACATTTCTTTGTCTTTAGTTTGGAGGCATTCCTATCCATTTCTGTTTTACAAGTGAAAGTAAAAACACGTGTGACAAAAACAACAAATCCTCAAAATTTGTAATGTTTTGGTTAAGGACCTATAATTTTGGAAGTTTTTTTTCACTACTTGCTTTTATACTTTTTCATGAAAACTTTTTTTATTTACTATAAGAATATACTTAACAAGTCGTTTATAAATATATTTTGTTAAAAAAGTTATTGTTTTATTAATAAAAGGGGTGCCAATAATTGAGTCCAATAAAAACTGGGGGTTAATTATTGGCAGGGGGTGCCAATAATTACATCCTATGTAGCTACAATTATTGGCACTGCCAATAGTTGTATAATGCAATCGTTATTCACTTGTTTTTGTTTTTTAAGTGTTTTTCTGCAACAATTTCACGTAAAAAATACTTATTTACCCTTATCTTCCACTCTTATAAGACTTGTTCAGAGCAAAAAGATCTAACATCTTAAATGATAGATATTTATGCACATTCCTTAACGGTAAATTTAGGTTTCCTTTTTTTAAAATACATATATTTTTTACTTTCTTGATTTTTTTTTTATTTTGCAGTGATTTAAATAATATTAAAACCATTTTTTTGTTTAGTTCCTTAAAAAAAAACAGGTATTTATTTAATTATTTAAATTAATTAAATTTCCAACGAAGAAAATAATATTTCTTGTTTATTTGCCTTTGAAAAACATTTTTTTACGTTTTAATTTATATTTTATTTTATAATTTTAAATAAAACATTTTAAGAAAAAATAAAAAGAATAATATTTAAAACATGATATTCTTCTGTTTTAAAGAGTGCCAATAATTGTAGTTTTGGGGTGCCAATAATTATGCCAGGGTGCCAATAAATGTGTTTTTCTGAAAGCTTTTAGTAAATTGGCATTTTAAATATATTTTCAATAACTAAACCCTTATTTATAAAACTTAATCAACAAGGAATTTAATAATGTATACTTTGGTATAAAACAGATTCAAATCACTCTTTAATAAAAATATTATAGTTGATCAAAGTTGAAATTTCCTTAGGGGTGCCAATAATTGTAGCCGTTACGCTATGATCGTACCATTTCATTTCAAATTCAGTTAAATTGTATTTGTAATGATGCGTGATGACGATGTAAAGTTGGATTTTTATTTCAACTTTCTCGCGACACTACATTTTTACGGATACAGTTCATTATCAGGCATCAATAGGAACACATTTTTGATTTATCGCAGCCCAGTAGCAGTACATCGTGATCGATTCAATTGGTTACTGATTTGAAATAGAGTTTTCTAATTGGATTTTGCTCCATGTAAGAGCAATATATTTATTTTTGCCTTGTCGTGGTTTTTTGTTGTCTTTTTACTAAAAATATGTTCCAGTATTTGTTACACAATTATTTTAGTTTGTAATAATTTAAAGCGGGTGCCTTGAAATAAAGGCTTATGCAAAAAGGTCCAAAACGTAATTTTGGACTTTATTTCATTTTCAAAAGTGCAATAAAGTCCAAATCGAGGCGGAAATAAAATCCACAATGCATAAACAGTAGAATATGTACCGGGGGCGCATGTTGCCCCCCTGCAAACCCCCTGCTTGTCTCTCTTTAAAATAGCTGAGTACAATAATAACCAATGACGTAAAACTCGTTTTGGATTTTATTGCAATTTCAAAAGTGCAATAAAGTCCAAAATTACGTTTTGGACCTTTTTGCATAAGACTTTATTTCATGGCACCTTTAAAACATGCTCTTTTCAGACTGCATTTTAATATGTTTTTTGCCAAATTTGATCAGGTGTCTACGGTCTATGCACAAAAAAAAAACTCTGAGATTTGTTTTGATAGCTGCGTAGCAGATTTTCATTTTTCGAAGTTCCATAACAGAGTTTCATAAAAGTTCGAAACCTTGAATACGATTTATCAAAGATCTTTAATGATTCATAGCAGAATAACAGATTATTTTACCGAATAAACCTAAATATCTTTTCGATACATTTATTTCCAGTACCGAAAATGTAAATCAGTGGTTATGTTGATTAATTTTTGGTGGGTATACTGTATAGATTACATATACCTGTAAACCGGGTTTACGGTTAGATCCTAATTGACAGCATAATTCCTTTCTTATCTACTGCTATGGGTAAGGTGCCCCCTTTAATGATAAAGCATTTGTGCAAATTAAATATGGACGAAAATTAAATAAGTGTATATATACTTATGCGAAAGTACACACTTCAAGGGAAAAACCCTCACAAAAGGAGAAGAATATTTAACATTATACATATTATGCATATATAAATTTTTTTTTTTTTATTATTATCCCCGCCTCTGCTGGAGGACAAAATTTCAATTTAAATTCAATAAAAATATAGATGTTTTCTAGGTACTTCTCTATACTTCGTCGTTCGTTTCGTTTAATGTGTTTCTATGTCAATACCGGCTGAAGAGTACTCCACATATTGATTGATATTTATTTAGTTTGCATGGCATCGATGTCAGCCTTGAGTTAAATGAAAAATGAGAGGCAGCGGTAAAACTGATCAAAACTATTGCAATGCGGTGTCATATACGTCCCATAACCACCAGACCCAATTTCCTGACAGCTACCAGGGGGTGGAAAATAAGAACTGAAAAAGTGCACAATGCACATACCTACTGACATACTAGAAATGAATACAAACTGAATTCCCACTGAATTAACTTTAAATATATGTACATTCCTGTTAGATATGTGCAAGTCTTATTGTTGCCTTCGTTGTTGCAACTTTTATCCATAGAAACCATCAATTTGTGCTGCCTTTGAACACAGGTTGATAAGTAGGTATACAAAGACCAACTTTAAATATTGGGAGTCTGGTCTGGGGTCAATGAATCATTTGTCTGGCTTTGATAAATTGCTTAGCTCTTTATATCTGCGTGGCTGACTTTCTATTTTCTTGACGTAATAATTCAGTTTATTCAGGCAGGATGAAATCCTACATTCGATAAGGACAGACACACTGCTGCGTTGATAATGCGACAATGAACACGTTTTTGTGTGGTTAGCTTTTGTGATGTATATTGGAGACTGAGCCAAGAAGCTTACCATATTTCGTTAGAAGGACTGACAGGATTTCGATAAAATGTTTGTAATTAAGTCACGTTTCGGGTATACCTACCTACGATTCGTAGGCAATGTCAAGGAAAAAGTATCCTCCTAGTTCATAAATTGGTATTACGTTTATAGATTTGGGTACCTATACCTAACTGGTATAATTTTGTTACCTATGTTGTTATGTTGTAGAAATAAAAAGGAAAATGACAAAATAATCGATAAATTTTCTGATTAATGTTTTTATCTAGGGCACTGAATTTCTTATGTTATGTAGGTACTAAGCCACTATTTTTCAACCCATGGGAAGCGATCCCCCAGGGATTTAAGGTTACGATACAAAAGAAAAAGATCCAAATTATGGCCTGACTCCAGTTGATTTTTGTCATCTTACATGTGAAGTGAGAGTATACAGAGTCCCATAAAACTTGGAAACACTCATTTTTGAAAGAAACAAAAACTTGTACTCCCTTGGCCACCATTATTTAGGAAGTAACTACGCCCATGATGGGTCTACAAAGTTTTGTAGTCAACAATCGTTTATATTTGCACATGACACACATACATATTGGTAGCAGAAATACCAATACACACAGTGATTTATTTCCGAATGTTTTCAAGACCAACAGGAAGTTGCCAAACAACAATATAAAATCGCAATTAGATATCTACTCATACTATTGGATTTATGACAATTTGTCTTTTAATACATGTTATCTACAATCTGACAACCACATACTTCAAAGCCTTATTTATGATGTGATTTAACAAAATATCTATCTTAGCAGAATGCTAAAGGCGATTGAGTCCTTCATCATGAAATCTGAACTAGTCATCAGGAGCTGCCGCACAATGTTCAGATCATTATGCGCGCAGAACCAAGTCAGATTGTGTTGGATAGCCGGACACTTTAATATTGAGGGTATAACGAAAGAGTTGACGTTCTGGCCAAAAACGGAGCAGAGCTTCAAAAAATTGAAACTATTGAGTGTATAAGACCAACAATAGCCATAAATAAATAAATAGGTGGCGCAACAGGCGGGTGACACCCAAGGCCTAGCTTCTCGCAACCATTCGTTTAGTGTGAGCTTCTATTTTTGGGACGAATGGAAGACCAACAATAGCCATGGCCATCAAGAGAATTATTCTCGAGAAAATTTAAAATAGGGCATGCCAAAGGTGGTTGCACTGGGTCTCAAAGGCTCTATGACCTAAGCTAGATCGAAATAAATCTGTATAATTATTAAAGCTCAGCAAATCAAATGGCAATAGCGATACTCTCCGATGACAAGCTATTGCTCGGTACAGGAGGAAATACCTTTTGGAAGGTACTTCTTCGACACTTTGAAGGTGGTTGGCAAACAAATTTGATACTTTAGGTTTTGTAGGGAAATTAATTGTTTGGGTGAAGTGGTTTAGGTTTTTGACCGTTAAAGTTCCCCAGGGGTGGCAATGGGCCGATAGTCCTATGTGATGAACTCACACCTTATTCAACCTAAGAATCTATAGAGATACCGATGTCAATATGTGCGCAAAAGCCGTAACCGAAATGATTTTACTCGGTATGGAACTTTATATTCCACATTGCATCAAAAAACCAGCTTCAAATAAACCCTGGTTTAACAAAGAATGCAAGCGAATTACCGCAGCGAAAAACAAGGCTTTCCGTGAATGGCGGTCAAACCCATCAGAGCAAAAAAGATCAGAATTCATAATTCTTCGAAATAGATGCAACCTAATTATTGAATCGGCGAATACAACTTATAACGAAAGAGTCACTAACAAAGTAATTGGATGTCCTAACGGCTCACGCGCATTCTGGTCCATGGCAAAAACAATCAGTTCTAACTTTAGTTGCTCTTCTTTTCCACCTCTAGTAAAAGAAGACGGCACGCTAGCAACAACAGCTAAATAAAAGGCAGATTATTTTGCTAGCATGTCTTTAGAGAATTCCACCCTAGATTCTGAACAACTGGAGCCACCAAATATCCCCAGGGTGCATACATCGACGGCAGAAGTGAAATTTCGGCCTCGAATAATTCAACGCATCCTTAAAGAACTAAGTTGCAATAAGGCAACTGGACCCGACGGAATCCCGACTATACTACTCAAGAGCTGTGCACCAGAACTTGCACCTGTACTATGTAAGCTGTTTAGCATGTCGTACACCAAGAAGACACGTTTTATTCTTGCTGGAAGACCGCTCGCATTCAACCTATTCCAAAGAAAGGGAATAAATGTCTGCCACAAAACTATAGTCCAAAGCGTTACTTTCAATGCTCTCAAAAGTAATGGAAAAGGCAATAATTGTCAAAATAATCAAATATCTAGAAGGCCATCGATTAATAAGCGACAGTCAATACGGATTTCGGAGTTGTCGTTCCACTGGAGACCTCTTAAGCTATACGTAACGCACTAATGGACGCAAGCAATTGAACAACACGGCGAATACAGAGCCGTAGCTATGGACGTATGAAAGGCATTTGACCGAGTCTGGCATAGAGCTCTATTAGGCAAGGATCTATTCTTTCTCCAACTCTATTTCTTCTCCACATCAACGATTTGCTTGGATCGACAAATAATAATATCTACAGCTTTGCTGATGACAGCACTCTTATATCCTCTATCTCGAACAGTGGGACTGTGAGTGCGGCTACATCACAGAGTCAGAGATGTGAACAAATTAGTTCTCTAAATGGTGATCTGGACAAAATCTTGAAGTGGGAAAAAGACAACTTGGTTGTATTTAATGCAAACAAGACACAGCTCACAACATTTTCTAGGAAAAATGCATCATCAGTTCCTCAGGTCCAAATGGATGACCATCCAATCCATCCCAAGGACTCAATGCACCTTCTAGGAGTCACAGTCAATTCAGGAATCACGTGGCAGGGCCACATATCCTATATCGCAAGATCGGCGGCCGCTAAGTTGAGCTGCCTATTTAGAGCAAAGAGGTACTTTAGCCCCAAGCAACTTCTCCTTCTGCACAGGTTAGACCAGGCCTGGAATATTGCTCCCATATATGGAGCTCGGCCCCAAAAAATTCTCTTAACCTACTTGATATCATACAGGGACGAGCAGTTCGACTTATTGGAGACCCTACACTCACATCGAATCTACAACCGTTGGTGCACAGAAGACAAGTCGCTGACTTTTGCTTGTTCTATAGGTACTTCCATGGTAGATTTTCCGAGGAACTCAAAGACGGTGCCGTGATATAAGGCCATGCGACGTAAGGCCATATTTCGAAATATTGCCCCACGACGTTTTCGGAAAGTGACACGAGGCCATATTCGAACGTATGGCCTTATGTCACTTTTTAGTCATTTTCAGGTTTGGTTTATGCAAAGTTTCTTTTTATCAATGTTTCGCGCATGTACTCAACCGTGCACTTATGTCGTAACCTAGCAGCGGGGGGGGGGGGGGGGGGGGGGGGTTGCATAGTTATTCCACTGTTTATTTATTGTGGACTTAAGACTCAAATCGTTAAAAAATTTAACTTTAACTGAGAAAAATAAGGCTCTTAGGGCATGATGGGTATATGGCCCTATGTCGCAAAAAAAATATGTTCTTGTGACGCTTTTGCAAAATGACATAAGGCCATACGTTCGAATATGGCCTTGTGTCACTTTTCGAAAGCGTCGTAGGGCAATATTTCAAAATATGGCCTTATGTCACGGCACCCTCAAAGACATTATCCCTCGAAATGCAACTTTTGGGCGCCCCACAAGACAGGAAGCTAATGCACATGACCTTACAGTATACTTGACAACCGCGAGGACATCAATTTTACAAAACTCCTTCTGTTACAGGACAAGCAAATTTTGGAACCCGCTTCCTGTAGATATATTTCCAGAAGACTAGATATACAATTTGCAGCAATTTAAGTGCAGAACAAACATACATCTGCGAGCATCTCGGGGCTCTGATGAAGCGTTATAGGTTCGCCTTTCCCGGGAGAAGTATTTAAAAAAAAATAATTATAATAAAAATAGACAGTTATAGTTTTGAAGTAATGAAATTCTTTGTCTACCAAAGCTCTGCTGTGAATGAACTTCAGAACTTTATGACATTCGCCCTGAGAACCAGCGAAGAATTTGTCTTGTGTAGCAAAGCCCTTTCACAAGCAAAAAAGCAATCTTTATATGAGATCGTTATCATTCCCGTTCTGCTATATGGCCGTTTGTATCGCTTATGGTCTTCTAAGTGATAACAGAGTAATGTCTATGTCTTCGCATATGAGTCTCGTCACTTTTGTTTATTTTACGGGTCAGCAATTTAATATTGACCCATAAAGGTTATAGCATTACACTCCCATCCTACATGCAATTAAATTGGCAAACATTATTACAATTCGACTTTAAGTTTGCTCCAAAAATTCGAGTTTGAGTCTAAAAAAAATGCAAGCACACATTGTATGTGCCCCCGCAAGGCGTCTTTCTCGTGTTAACTTAAAAATCGTAAGTTTTAATCACAAAAGTGGTTCTATCCCAATCCGACCCTGTCAGCATTAGCGCGAAAAGGATTTCAGTTGCCTGTTTATTTTTTACTTATGTTAAAACGAAATTTTATACTGACTGTGATATCAGGGCTGATGCCACATGTGCGGGTGTGAATAATATATAAAAACACTCTTCGACGTTATTTTTATTATTATTTTTTTTTTTGGCTAAGACATAGGTTCGTATCCTTTACTGTCATTGTTATTTGCCATAAACATTGCCAACATATGGTGTGGTGTGTTGTCGACTGTAATAGTTCATGTGAGGGAATTTCGTATACAAGGTTACGAGCGAAGGTTGTTTTTATTATTGACTACCATGGTATTTGAATCGCACCTAAGATAGCACATTTTTGGCTAACCTTTAACAAAGGGCAAACAAAAAATATTATACGAGTATAGCATGTAAATCCTTGGAGGGTAATTTATTTCACAATGCAATACTTTGGTTTGTAAATAATACATAGATATATAGAGGTGGCGATAAATTTGTGGTGTGTTCAGAGGTCAACTGGTGGTAAATATTGTAACGGTTCAAGGTGGCAGCCATTGCGCATATGTGTTAATGCGTGTTAATGTTATTTACGCGTGTGTGAGTTTCATCTAATGTATTATTCAAGTTTATCGTTATTTGATTGTTCTGGGATCAGCTGACATTTAACTTGACTGCTGTGAGAAAAGTATAATGGGAATTCCGATCTCAAGACGTTTAGGCGTATAAGGATATAAATGTCTCACAATAACTGGCTAAAAGCTATAATTGTACACACACTGTCTTAGTCATCATGAATTAACTATAATTTCTCACAGTAGCTCTAAATCTGGAAGCAGATGCTTGTTTCTGTAATTCGTATGTTAAAGCGCTATTCTCCTTAGAATGTCATGCTCCTTTAAAGCAAATAAAAACGACCGGAGAATGTAGTCACTATTACCTTTACCATTTTACCATTACCATTTTTGTGTATACATTTTCAAGCAATCAGCATAATAAATATGTATTAAATGACAGCCGAGTGTTGCTTTTCAAGTTTCGGTGGAAATTCTGATATTTTGCATAGTTCTTGATCTTGACCTTTACCCACCAGACCGCAGTTTTATTAATTGAAACAAAAAGGTTTTTGTAACAACTTGTTGCCAGATTTTATGTCGCGCAAATTGCCAGGAACTTTTGGCAATCACATTTGTGTGTGGGGGGCGAGATACATTTTTCTTAACAATGGAAATTTGCATAATACAAAAGCATAAAATATGAAACGACCGACGACGGAATAATTTTTTTAGTATTTGAAGACATACTTAGTATTTTTTATGCAGTAATGACGGCTACAACGTTTAAGGCGGAAACAATCTCATTAAGCCATTAGCAAGCGTAGTGATGCGTTTCCATATGACTTTTACGGATCTACAACGTCAAAGTTTTTAGGTACTTGGGAAAATTTTTCTAAGCTCACATGACACAACAGGAGCACAACTTTGACATAACTTGCAAAACTCAGCGAGCTATAATTTTAGTCGTGTATGAAGGCAAAACCAAATATTTAGTATTAAGAGAAAAAAATCACGACTGGGTCGTACGTAACTTTCTCGTTTTTTGCGAATCTCGCAGAATCTCTGAGTCATTTCAGCAAATTTTACGTCTAAAATCATACGCACTCAAGATGTAGGTACTCAGATAAATGAGCATGAGCACTTGTTAATTAACAACGTAATAGGTACATACTACATAAACAAAACATACGTATCAACTTCAACATTTACTTTTAAATTTCACCCCGAACTGACACTTGAATTTCGAATTATATTGCCACTGAAGTTTTGGGCTTTGCACAAATATACCATGTGTGAATAAAGATCGGAATTTTGGTAGTAATTTTTGAGAATTATTAATAGAACGGCAATATTCGAGTTTTCTGAGAAAAACTAAGTACGTGATCATGTTTAGAATGCTTATGTTTTCTTAAATATGTATTTTGATCAAAATCGTTAGAGCGGTTTTTTGTAAAATTATGCTGACAAATGTTACAATTTGGACTCGAAAAGCACTGTTATTAAACTGTTTAGCTGAAAACTGAGTACGACGTATTCTTCAGGATATAAACATTACCTATACCTAGCAGTTATATTTTTAACCCAATCGAAAATAGCGTTTTCGAGATATGTGTAGTTTTAAAAGTACCGTTTTTAGCGATTGGGTTGGAAATCGAAGGACGCATTCATGGTTCAAAAAACACTGTTTTTTAACTGTTTAGCTCAAAACTGAGCAAATGGTATTACTATGGATTTAAGCATTACCTGACAGTAACATTTTTATCATAATCGAAAATGGCGTTTTAGAGATATGAGCAGTTTTTTAAAGTACTATTATTAGGGATTTGGGTGGATATCAAAGGACGCAGTCTTTTTAGAGAAAAACTGAGTTTGCTATCAAGTTAAAAATGACAATAGTGCCTTAAAAATAAGTTTTTTTTAAATAGTTTTTACCATTTTCGAGAAAAAGCCAATTTACAAAACTGCCGTTGCTGGACTTTTTAGCGAAAAACTGGGTATGCAGTCATGTTAAGCATGCTTACATTAACACAACTATCAATTTTGGTTCAAATCGTTGGAGCCGTTTTCGAAAAAATCTAAATTTAGACATATTTCGTAATATTTCGTAAAATTTTTATATGGGAGGTACAGTTAATATTAAGGCTAGCATAAAAAAAAAGGAAGCCCACAAACTCTAAATACGAAGTTTGAAGCAAATCCGCCCAAGCGTTTAGATTCCCCAGGGGTGGGAGTGTGGGACGAACAGACATACGGACGGACAGAATTGCGAGACCCACTTTTTTGAGCTCCCCTATCATCGTAATATCAAAATTCACGATTCGGCTGATACACCGTAGTAAAATTGTGAAATTGTATTTTTTTTTATCACATCGTGAGCACACTTTTTCTAATCTCTATAGCATCATCACTTTTCGTCAATCGTTTGAATTGCTGCTGCCGTCAGTGTATTCCATGCCGTGTGGTATTTTCCAAATGCATTGTTTAGTGGTGGTTTTTTCTTCAGCTTTAGTCGCTTGAGGTGTCCAACACTTTTGTTAACCCGATTTATGGTCATTTGGCTAACTCCTAATCCAGCTTCATGTCTTATTTTATTCAAAGAGTGGGTTGAATTGGAAGCTATTCTAATGATTCCGCTTGTCTTGATTAGAAAGAACTGAAGAAGTGCGGTCTTTCTAGTTTTTCCATATAATAAGGGTCTCATAACGGATTTTTTAAATAATTAATAATTACTTTCGGACTTCGATTAATTTTATGAGCTACAGTGCGGTTAGAATGGTCTTGCTAATGATAGACATCTTTTTTGGCAATTTCTGCAACTGTTAATGATTTTTCTCCCCATTTTAACAGTTAAAACAAAGAAAAGATACAAAAAAGCCGTTTTATCACTACCGGATATAGCTTTTCGACACTCACGCTTCCAAATTTTCGCTTAAACTGTGATTGAGGCTATTCTAATGTTAAAAAAAAAAATTCATATTTTAGTGACTGCAAACAAAATTGGTTTGGAAAGTTCCGTTAGCTGTAAGAAATTTCTCAAATTTTGACAAAGTCTCCTACCTAGTCCCTCAATATATAATTCCTTATGTAAATTAGAACTTATAACAAATTGTTCTTGGAGCAAGCTCCTCTTTTATTGGAATCTTACTTAAGACTAAAACTTTTACATTTTTACTTAGCTAAGTACCTACCTATGTTACGATGAGATATGATAACCACATTGCATGCGGCTGGTGGAATGATGAGATGATTACACTATTTGCGGATGCCACGACATAATGCGATAACTTGTAAGCATAGGTTGTGGCCATGGTGTAGTGGTTAGAGTCATTGCTTGTGACCCGAGCGGCGTTGGTTCGAGCCCCGGCGGGGGACAGTAATACTTCTGCTTGGTAGTACAATCTACAATGGACCGAGATTCATTCACCTAATTTTAAAAAAGACAATGCGTGAGGCTATTCAAGTGTTACGGACTGTACATGCCATGGAGTAAACAAAAATGTTATTCTCTTTTGTTTCTTTTTGGCGACATCACATTTCATACCTTACAGAAATTACTTTTCACTAAAACCAACAATCCCTATTTTTATTTTAAGACATACCTATAATACATACATTCACACAGAGTCAGTAGGTATAGGATAGGTAGATATTCTTCTCAGGTGAAATTATCTTAAGTCTCACATCCCCAAGGAAGTAAACTTAACTTTTTATCCTTAATTAAATTTCTGCTCCAATAGTTAAGATCCAGTTCCTAGAGAAATCATTCTCATCTAGATACCGTACTGTTCGTCGCTTTGTGTGTGCCTCGCACCTGAATCTAACCCTGAACACAAACCTGAAACACTACTACATTTATGTTTTTCTTATTGCATTCGACATACATACTCTGTTCCGTCGTGTGCCTATATGTTAAGCATCCTTGTAGTAAAGAGTAGTATATAGTCAAACGCCCTCCATGCAAAAACAAACCACTAAACAACCTAACTTACCGTTTGTGTTGTTGTTATTTGTCTTTGATGTGCTGCAGTTGTTATTCAGCGAATTGAAAAAATTTACTGCTCCAGTTCTCCGCAATATCCAGAACATGATGCCAATGTGTGATGCTGTTACCGTTGCTGAGGTCGACGTCGATGATGATGGTGGATATGTAATAATAGAACCAAGTCAAGCAGCCAGACTTACGATAAGGTCACACACGTACCAACCTATCTTAAAATAGAAAAAAAATAAGTCGTGCAAGTCCTGGACGACAATAATTATCACGACACGCAATCAATTTCGCAAATAAACCTCTCAACACTTTTAACACAGAAACATCATATGACTGGCACAGCACGATACAATTTAGCGATAAGAAAGAAAGTCCTTTCAGTTAGGACAACGGAACCGGAAGCAAGATTGAAACTAAATGAACTTATTCACATTACTTTAGAAATTATAATCCACATACTCTACCGACACAGACGAAATGAATGTCAGCCACCCGAAAGGAAATACAAATATTTTGAAGTGCAGGCGACCCGTATATAGCAAAACAGTATTTGTAGCAACTATGTGAAAGTATGTCTAAGCCACGGCGAAAAGCAGATAAAAAAAGGAGCCGCGTGACCTTACACCGTCACCGTTCGAGGACGAATCGAACGAAACTGAGTGAGGAAGGAAATCGAACAGGTGCGTGATATGGAAAGAATATAATGATAGCAGCATAGCAATAGCAAGTAGCCGCACAGTATAGCAAGGACTTTCATGATGTCCTTTGGCTTTGGTGCTTTAAAGCTTTCTTATCTAAGAGAAACAGAGAGCCAATTCGGGTGGGAAATTTTCTCTTTCATTGTCAATCAGCTCAGCTGGCAGGCAATGGGTGTCTGGCACTGGCACTTGGCTGGCTGGTAGACAGGCGAACGTAGAATCTGTACCTGCGATACGAGTACCTACATAACGTATGTACAAATTTGGTATTTAATTGGAATAATGTCCTTCAAAGCACCGCTTATGGAAGCAAAGAAGTAGACATACCCACATTCAATTGGTCGCAAAGAGATTAAAGATTCCGATTTTACATAAAATCCTTAACAAAGCAAGTAGCATTATTGTATATGTCCAAAAGGGGAGTTATATACGGACACGATATAATAATAGGGGTTAAAGAATTCTCATAAATTTCCAAACCTATATACATAATGTAGAGAGTCTATACGATCTGACATCTATTATGCAGGAATGCATATAAAATGTACTTTTTCCAGACATAACATTGACTGGCTCTGGCACAATGAGCAATGACAGTCTTTAAGTCTTTGCAACATTAAAAAATGTGAGACTATCTCTTAAAAAGCAATAATAAATATGTAGGTACTCGTAGAGAGAGCTTTATTTTCGGATATTAAATTTGGAATCTCCTCAAATTATCCAGAGATAATAACTGGATACAAGATGAGCTGTACATTTTCGTCATTTTTTTAGCAGAACTTCTGTCCCCAAAGTTGTTAAGGTTTTCTAATCTCCACTGTGTAGGACTGCCACCATAAATGTGCTTAGGGTTATTAATATATTACAATTGCATTAAGAAGGAATATCGCTAAAATAATGCAAAATGAAAATAGAAAATTGTATTAAATATTAGGGAGTTTATGGAATTTCTTTCTAAAGTGGCGAAGTAATAGCTATAGAAAAGTGTTGTCGAAGTATCTGTTTATATTTCAACCTCTATGTACTTGTAGATCCATTCAAAATTCTCTATTAATCTTTGATGCAGCCAATACAAATATATCACAAGACCTGCCTTTCTTAATGGGTGACATTGATAACATAATTAAAATCCTTATTAAGAAAATGTCACATTTACAAAAGATTTTACTCAAATATTAATCGAAAATGATTCATAACAAAGATTACATATTTCCGTAAAGCTTGAGATGTACAATGTACATAGCTTAAATTGTTATATAGACTTATGAGTTGTAAAAGGCAGGCACGTAGCCAGGGGGGGCTTGAGGGGCTGAATAACTTTCAAAAATCTCATTAAAAAATTTGCACTCGAGAGCCGAAAAACTCGACATATACTCTTTTGTGAAACAAGATTCATTGAAAGACATGTCATAATTGTTCCCTTCGTAAAGCTCTTCAAATGCATCTTAATAAGTTTTTAAGAAATAACGAAGGTGGGCGATGTCTTCGAAAGCATCAACAATTTTGACAGCGATCCAAAAAAGTGATTTCCTAGTAAGCCTCACTGTATGCGAAAAACTATTCGCTATCGCTTTTGACAGCTTTTGGAAATACAAAAATATCAATCCGCCATGAAAAGCGATCCGCCGCGCATTTGGGAATAAGCGCCAGTTTAACGCCTAGAACAAGCCCTTAGATTTCGTTGGTGCCGTGAAATTTAGAATTTAGAAAAATCGACCACACAAAAGAAATTCTGAATTCTCTTAAGAACATCAGAGAAAGTGCCGAAGATTTTTTTAGAGAGGCTTTTCAATCCGCATCCTATTTGCCAATGACTCATTTGAAGAAATTCATTGAAACAGACAACGCGTTTCAATCCTGAAGCTTATGTATTTTAGAGTGTCTATACTGATTCCTTGCATAGATTTGTTAATACAAAATCTTACGGACAGATTCATGGTCAACGAAGACGTTCTACCATCGTTTCAAGCTCTTCTCCCAGGTTTTGCATGGTGTTACCATCCTTCCAATTATCGCACCTAGTCGTTAAACTAATCAGAAATTAATTTTTGATTCATTTAAAAAAATTTAGAATATAAATCCGCAGTTTGATTGAAAATATTACCTACTTTATTGGTCTTTGTTAACTCATATAATTCAAGAGGTTATACCCGCCTTAATCTCCTGATCACATTGTAAACGAAATGGAAACGCTGACATTTTTGATAATGAAATTTCGTTGTCAGCTGTGAAAGCTGAGTAGTTTCTTTGGTGCAAAAAAATATCATCGAGTGATCCTTCTACCGAAGTTTTTAAATGGCTTGATATTCATAATATGAGAAGACTTACTTTAGAGATATATACTTCTTGCTTAGAATTTTGGCCTCGCTTCCTGTGACCACAGCTAGTGTTGAAAGAACCTTTTCAGCTTTGAAAAGGATTAAAGCAGTGTCCCAAAGCGTTATGGAGAATGCAAGATTAAGCTCACTTGCTATGATATCTGTTCATTGGGGTATTAATGTGGATTTGTGGATTCAGATAAGGTGATTCATCTCATGTCAAAAAAAATGAAGACGTTTTTTGCTTTGCATAAATGTATGTAAAAAAATTATTTAAGTATATTTGTTTAAGTACATTATACGACTTAAAAAATAATAAAAATCAATGAATTGGAATATCTATACATAGTTTTTTGTTTAAAGAATTCCTCGTAAGATTTGGATTGGAGGCCTGACCGCTATTTCTATGCTGTTAACGTAAGCTGGACGGGTACCGGTACACTATGCAAGAGCATGATGCAAGATTATATTAAGGAATTCCCATTCCAAAACTCGTTTTTTTGCAATTTCAAAAGTGCAATAAAGTCCAAAAAAGACCAAAATTACGTTTTCATGGCACCATGATCAACTACAAGTCGTTATAATGGAAGGCTCCTAGGTTAGGTTATAGGTTGTCCCTTACCCATTATAACCCTGTATTTAAATTACTTACCATGCTGCTACATACAAACTATCTTGTTGATTTGACGATGTTCATTATCTTGTCTATTGATGTGCTGGCTCCTAAGTAGAGCTTCCTTCTAAGGGAGGCATCTGATAGGCAGGAACAGAGAAGTTGAGGAATAGTTTCCACCCCTTCATATAAAGTCGTTAGCAAAAATGATTTCCTATTAGCCAGTGCCCTGTATAATGACACCTATTTTATAGTGCCAATATAAATATATACACATACAATAGTTTGCTAAACGGAAGAAGATTAAGATAAAGACTTCAGAAGTAATTGTGTGAATATACATCACCTCACCATGTTACATCACCAAGGGTTTTTTTTAACATCCAAAATTAGACTCAAATTTCACATCTGTATTAACTAAAGCTTCAATAAAAATGGGTTGGCTATGAAATCTCCATTTCCAAAATCCTCTTTCCAAAATCCTCCGTTCCATAATCCCCTGTGCTGGAATCCCTTACTCCAAAAGACCCTGAGATAAAACCCCCACGGGACAAAATCTCCCATTTCTCGATTTGGTGTTATTAATTCTGTCGCGCGACAGATTGAGATGCGTATGGGGGTATGCTGCCCCTCTGCAACCCCCTGCTTGTGGTCACTGTAGGATTTGGAGAAGGTGCAAGGTGGGTCATATGATCGTATACAAAGTTTGTATTATGTTGTTTGCTTAATATTACTGCCAAAACTGAAAGTATTATAGGGAGGATAGAGAAGAGGTACTGGTGCATTTGGTTTTAAACAATTGTGGGTTGTAATGAGAGGGGAAAACCGTGTGAGGTGTGAGGCAATGCATTCCACATGCGTGTTTTTTGACTTACAGAAGAATCTCTATATTTTACAGTACGTCCGAAGGTAGGCTTAAGGGTGAACTGATGCGCATTCAATGTTTGACGGGTGTTGCGAGAGAATTGCTGAAGGGGCGGAATGCAGTTAGTTATTTCTGAGATGTTCGAGCGGGTCAATAGACTCCGCTATATTTCTGTCACCTATAAGTTTTATCGCCCGCCTTTGTATTCTATCTAGTAGGTGCAATGAAGTTTTTGGTGCACCTGACCAGATATGATCGTTGTACTCAAGCTTAGGCTGAATAAATGCCTTGTATATTGAAGCTAAGTCGGAGGGTGTAAAGTACTTGTTACATCGATTTAAGAAACCTAGACATTTCGCAGCGTTTTATGTCCGATAAGAGATTTTGGAAAAGGAGATAACGTAGGGATCCCAATAAAAATAATGATGGAAAATTGGGAATGTTCGGACAAGAGATAATCACTTCTGACTAATATCTTAGCCTGACTACACTCATCTATTGATATCTATATTTGCGGTAACATCTCATTATAGTCTTAAATACTAATGCTATACGAATATGTATACAATTGTACGTATATCTACTAACAAATATCGCATTTACATAGGTATCTACGTATACCACGTTTGCTCCATTTTATCCTTATCTCATTATCTATTCCACAGAAGGGATAAATTAACAAATAACTCGCTAATGGATATTTATGAGGATGTGCTATTACCACTACCATTGCTGATTGATGAATATGGATATCTATTGGGCAAAAGTAAATGGTCCCAGTTACAAAACAACCCTAATTTAACGGTATCATGTATCATTCATAAAAAATGAAAGAACACATTCTTAGGCATAAACACACAAAAACTCCTCGTTCAAGGACGTAAATATGATAAAAAAATTAGCCGAGATGATACAAGTCAAAATGTGACATTGTAAATCTTCAGCGGGAAGCTTACAATATAGCGAACACAATATAAACACAAATGGCTTCATCAAGCCCCTTGCTCTTCAGCGTTTGACGGATGAATTTGACAAAAACAGCATACGGCTGGATAAAGATAAAATAAAAGCCTCACACCACATCCGTGGCGGTGACGGTATAGAGAGGAACAGAACTGTCGTACTTTGATAATGATTGATGTGTTCGTTGGGAGTTACAGAACTGGGAAGAGAATATACCTACATCCAATAGTATTTCATTTGAGCACTTAAGTGTTGAGCGGATGTGGAAACTCATGTAATTGCTGAAACAGCTGCAGCGTGTATCCTTCGAGATGTGTGTTATATTCGTTCGATACGGTGCGACATCTTAGTGGAGTACTTCATCTCCTGTGTCCCGATCCAGACATCAGCGACGCCATGGAGAGTTCTGAGATTTATTGAGTAGAATCTGTTTCTGATTGTCATTGTTAGTTTGACACCTAATCGAATTTTATTTGATGTCAAATTTTATTTACGACCGCAGACCGCAAATGGGAAGCCCAAATTATTATTGTTATGTATTATGGTTAAGGCCAAATGTAGGGAAGAAGGATGTGACATAAGCTTGGTGGGGTGTATATCTACTACGCTTGACAAGATGTTGTCAAAATGACAGCATTATTGATTAATTTCATCTACACTTTCATAATATGGTCTGCGGCATATTATTTAAATGTGCTATTACCCGGAAAGTAGCAAGCCACATACGTATGTAGCATTGACATCATTTTTACGTTAGCGTATGATCCCAATGGCTATACATGCCGAGTACAAGCTCTCTTAAAATAGGTGTCGTGCGCTAGCACCTTAATGCATTTGGCATTTGAATAAAGAAGTGGAAGGAGCCATCGAATGAGGATGCATTCGAAATTGCGATATTTAAGCAGATTTCAAAAAAATTAATTCACAGAACCGAATGGCTTTGTAAAGTTGCATATTTACGCTATAAAAGCGGGTAATCAAAATCGGCCTCAACGTCTTCTGGGTAAGAACTGTTCGACTGTCCACTAACCTAACCAAAAACCATAGGTGACATCTACTTGTAACCAAATCCAACTTTTTCGCTATGTTAACACCTTTATAACTACTGTCATTACACCTTTCCTCTGGCATCTGCGCCATTACACAATACACACATCTATCTATTATCTGTTATCTAATGTTTAATAAAGCCTATCTATAAATAAAGTGCGTCTCAATCTTTATTCAATTTAAGAATAAATTCTATCTTATGCCAATCATAAGATTACAGTTATCCTTAAGAATATGATTGACACATGTCCAGGAGAGGTGGATTTGTGAGACTTGTGCGAAATTTGAGCTGGTTACCTGATATCATTCATTAAACGAACTGATTGGTCAGTGTGGATTTATGCCCGGTAAATCCACAACCGACCAAATATTCACAATACGGCAGATCCTGGAGAAACCCCAAGCAGTGCAAATCGATATTCACCATCTATTTATCGATTTTAAGGCCGCATATGACAGCATTTATAGAGACGAGCTAGCAAATTTATATCTAGTTTGGCATCCCTGCCAAACTTGTCAGATTGTGCAGAATGACGATGGAGAACTCCCGCTACTCCATAAAGGTCGAAAATAATCTCACCGAGACTTTTGATGTCAAATAAGGATTTAAACAATACGATGCGCTATCATGTGACTTTTTCAACATCAATACTTGAGAAAAGTTTGCCAAACTCCAGAGGCACAATTTGAAAAAAGTCTGTGCAACTATGGTCTAGACTACGCCGACGACATTGATATAATTGGCAGAACTCAGAGAGCTGTCATTGGTGCGTTTGCTAATATTAGCACAGAAGCGTCAAAAATACGTTTAGGGGTAAATAAGGACAAAACAAGGTACAAGCTGTTAAGAATGGGCACACGACATCGACGAATCGGAAAGAATGTCACTATAGACTGCTACAATATTGAGGAGGCTAGGGTCTTTGTCTATTCTTGGCTCCGCTATAAACTCTGACAATGGCACCACAGCAGAAATCAAACCAAGAGTTAAGGTGCTAGTAAGTACACGGCATTTAGGAAGCCACATACGTATGTAGCTCTGACGTCAACAGAGAGTGCACAAAGAGAGCTTGTACACGGCATGCATCCATTAGTACCATTCTCTGATGTAAAAATGTAGTCAGTGCTACATACGTATATGGCTTGCTATCTGTTCTTTGGCCTGATAAGGCAACTAGCTAGTATAAGGCCTTGCCCAAGATAAACACTAAGGAGAATATATAAGACCCTCATCATGTCAATATTGCTCTACGGCGCAGAACGATGGACGTTAACAGAAGGCGGATGAAAATGTTCTTTGTCGTTTTGAACGCAACATTTTTCAATTGATTTTCGGTCCCATTTGCTTTGCCGGGCTTTGGATGAGGAGATTTAACAGCGAACTCTACGAGCTTTACAGCGACATCCACTTGGTCAGAAAAGTACGTATCACTCGGCTAAAATAGCTAGGGCATGCCTGAACGCTCCGGCGCGAAGAGTCTTCGATTCCAACTCGGGGGGACAACGCAGTAGAGGAAGACCTCAGCTTAAGTGGCGCGTACAAGTAGGTGGAGACTGATTTACTTGGCGGTTAGCCAAAGATCGAGCTAACTGAAGAAGCGTGTTGGTTGGTGCCTAGGTTCACCCATCAGGACAGCAGCGCCATCTAAGTAAGCATTGGTACCTCCTATTGTCTCTATCCCAAAATTTCCTTAATTCCCGCGCTTCGTAAACATAACTACACTTATTTAGGTTTACTATAAGAGTAGCCATAACCTCTTTATAGTGCGTTAATTATAAAAAAAAAACATCTGACTATTGATTAGGGCTGTGCATTGACTCTATTCTACACCAGAATTTAGTACTTTTTTCTGTGATCTTTCACCTTGAGATTTGAGTTTAAATCCGTAAAAAGTCAAATGAAAGAAAATAAGTCATTATCCCTTCGCCATCGAAAGTCTGTTTCATTTTTCTTTTAAATTACATTTAACACAGATTCATAAGCAACTCGTGTACCATCAGTCAGTTTGTTGGAAAATCACGTTCTCCCAATAGAAACATATGCATACATATATCTTCAAGTAAACAAATAAGATACATTATTTCATCTTCTTTTTTTTTGGGTCAAACGCAAAGGACATTCCGCGCCGTGCTGAATCCTTCGAATCCTATTGCAAATTCCACTCGGTGAGTAATTTGAATTCAATTAGGCCCAAGCAAAGTAGGAACGAATCGAAAGGACGTGTCTGGAATATTTTTATATATCCACTTAAAGGACCCGTGGATTGAGAGGATAGTATAATAGTCTCTTTTTGTATAGCATCTCGACAACCAAAACAAAGCCCCAAATCTAACTTTAACAACGAGAATAGTATACCTTAAATAAGCCAATTTAAATAGGTACGTATTTCGAATTCCAGTGCGCGAGTATTTTATTTAACCAACACGCTCTAAGGGTCGCTTATATTGGAAAAATGTATCTCACCCTTTTCCCGTTCAATAACGAATCAGGTTGTTATTGGTATTCAATATATAATGCTAACTTTATTAGGCAGTACGTATACGCAACAAAAGTCAAACAAATAGCCCAGAGCAGAGGCATTCAACATTCCGTTGATTGGAAATTTACTAGTATGGGCAATTTCAATATCGCCCTAAATACCTAGTTCAAACAAAATTGATTATGTCACGAAAATAACATTGTACTAACACAAATTGTTATGATTTTAATTATGTGTATAGTGAGGCCAAAATGAAAATTTCGTGGAAATTCATAAAGTCTGTATGTAGGTACTGCAATGAAGCTGAACGATATTAAATGGGATTGTTTTGAAATTTCGAATTTAGCGTGGCATGGCAAGGGTTGTGCTTTCAACATGCAGCTAATTGGAATTGCCACTAACGAAAATATTTAAACGGAACGGGATACAGCTCAATATCAATATCACTATAGTGGAGGTTCCCGTTAGCGGTCATGGTCATTGTTGGACCATGGTATAGCAATACACATTACACATCCCCTACCTTGAAGGGAAACGAACAATAGCACGGTTCGGGTTGTTTTAAATAAGTTAGCTGTCCAATTCAAGTGAAAGTAAAATAGTTTCCCACAACAAGTAGAATTGTATAGAAGATCCCAATGCCTAGCTTGGTTTGTTTTTGCGTATACCGAAACCAAAGCCGTAGGCGTTAAACCTTTAGATGTTCCTAATGTCTTGGATTCAACTAGGGAATTTAAAACCATGATTTATTTGATTAAAAGTATTTCGGCAAGATGTTGGCCGAGAAAATATATTTCTAACTGAGCTATAAAACAAAACAGACGCAAGGTAAACAATTTGGAGTGGCACGATTCGATTTATCAATAGGCGTGTTTTTTTTTTTTTTGCAATCCTATATACACCAAGCCGAAAACTGGGTTTTCTCGAAAACAGTCGAAAACTTCATCGAAAACAGAAGTTTTCCTATACATATTTTAGTTTTCAAAACGAGTTGTTTGAGGTCGTTTTCCATGAAAACGCCACGACAACGAGTACAATCGTTGGGTTGTTGAAGCAGACAGTCAGACACACATTTTGCAACATTCAGCGATCTCAGCAAAACTGCTGACAGGATGTGAGAGACTGAGTGAGAGTTTTTTTTATTATCTTTGGCTTTGCATTGCACCATAAAGAGCAAACTAGGTACCTACCACATCCACAACTAAATGGTATTTTCAGATGTTTTGATTTTTAATGTTGCTTATGTTAATTATTTTATGCATTTAACCATAAGCGATTATCAAGTAGCTTAAATTTTGTTTTTATATTGTGTCAAAACGAGCGAAGTTTAGTAACTAAAATAAAAGTCTAGTCGCCACAAACATTCCATAGCTAGTTTCACAGCTAATTGAAATTGAAACGTCAAACGAAAACGAGTTGGGTTCGGTGTGAATGCATCTACGAGTTTTCTAAACTTTTTTGACGAAAACTCGGTTTTCGGCTTGGTGTGAATAGGGTATTAGATAAACACACAAACAAAAACGCCTTACTGTGACTTGGCATCACTATGCTAGCTTATATTATTTGACTTTTTGTTTTAGTTCTGTCTTCACGAAAAAAATTTGCAGATTCAATTAGTTTTTAAAATTTAAAATGAAGAGAACAAGGTAGCTATAGGCATTTTAAAATAGTTCACAAACGAGGATAGGTACTTAGTTTCAGATGGTTTATTTATTGTTGGCAAGCTCTGCAGCAACAGCAAGTTCCAGCCGTAAGAGTGAATTGCAAGACGTAATGGATGTGCCTGCACTTTTAACGAATGATTCAAGTTCCAGCGGCGAAGCAGTGGTAGTGCACAACTCCTTACGTGCAGTATAGCATTTTAGCAGTCCCAGTCTGGTCCTAGTGTCTCTAGGACCAAATTTTGAGTTGCAATTTTTCTTGTCCATATTTTGATTTCTAATGTTTGTTTTCCTTTTTTTTAGGGGAGACTGGCGAACCTTAGTCGGATGGCATGAGCAGTTTTCAACTAGCCTGGGACACTTTTGAATGGCAGTATTTGTAATTGCTTTTGGCAGCTAATAAGCTACTACAAACTTTGTAATCCATACTATTTATAAAATGCAACGTCCGTCTGTTCGTTTCTCCATAACTCGAGAACCATTCGTCCGATTTTCATGATTCCTTTTCTGATTTATAGATGTGTGGCCAACTTAGTCCGTAGGGTGGGTGAGAATTGCTCAGGAGTAAAGGGTTCGCGGGGAATAAGGGGGGGGGTCTCACGAACCGTTTGCCGTATGAACTTGAAAGTTTGTGTGTTGATAGATAAATCAAAATAATTACATGACCCATTCATCGTTTTTCAAAATTCGTCCTAAAGGGGTTGAAAAACATTTGCACCCTACTTTTCTATTTCGACCTTACTACACTCAACTTGCCATTATACTCATAAATCTACGTATGTCATTTCAAGAAATGCTTTTATTTGTTAGCCAATATTTCACCGAGTATTTTGAGCTAAAATTCATCTCTCTGGTCCATCCAGAGGGTGAGATATAATAAATTGAAAATAGATCTTATTTGGCCAAGTGCGAACAAAATTGCTTCATCGATTGCAGTTGTGCTTAGGGGTTGTAGTTTTATATTCTAAAAATAGAATAATTATTATTACTCACACGCTGCGCATTCAGAATGCACATTGTACCTACTCCTACATGCATCGAGATGCGAAATGGCACAATAGGGGTACCATCTATGGGCACAGAAGGATCCTGGAGCTTGTCAAAAACGAGATTAGGGAGCTGAATATGCCTATGGATGGTATAACAAAGATGCGTGTTATGGAAAGGAATCACAGAACTCGTATTGAGAATGGATTACTTCCAGAAAAGAGGAATGGTGAAATCGTGATTTTCACAGACGGATCCATGATGGATGGCGGAGCGGGGGCCGGAATCTTTTCAGAAGATCTGGAACTAGCCCGTCACATTAGCCTCGGGAAACACACTTCAGTATACCAGGCTGAGATGATTGCTTTGCTGCATGCGTTGGATTACTTGCTTGAGAGTCAGGTGGAAGGAAGAAATATCCTAATAGCACTGGACAACCAGGCGGTGATTAGATGCATGGAGCGAACAACCATCACAACATCACTGGCACTGGAATGTGTATTTAAGCTCAATAAGTGTTCATCTAAAAATCAGGTAACACTGACTTGGGTACGAGGACATATAGGAATCGACGGCAACGAAAAGGCAGACTCCCTTGCAAAACAGGTGTTGCATGGGCATAACACCTGTGACGGAGTGTTTTGGAAGTTTGGTGTCGGATATACACGTTGCAATTCTGCTTAGTCGCGTTGGAGTTGCGTTTTTAATTTTTGTGTGTTGTCATGAGAGGTGAGTTCCGTGTTGATTTTTGCAACATTCGAGGCTTGAAAAGGAATCTCTTTGCTGCATATGTCCATGTCTTTCAATTCAGACCAGCTGTTTTGGCACTTAGCGAGACACAGGTGGATAGAAATTCGATGCCCTCGAATTTTGATTTACCAGGATATCGCTTAGTGCCATTATTCTTTATACATCGCGGGCTCGCCATTTACGTCCGTGATGATATTGCTTACGAATTTCCACCACAATATAACCATTGCTCCAATGCGGAATTTAATTACATATGGTTAAAATTCAATGTACGTAAGCAAATAATACACTCTTGTTTTATTTATAGAAGTCCAAGCATTGACAGTTCATCTACTTTTAACGAGTTTGATGAGCTGTCTAACTCCATCTTAGGAATTGTTTCCCAGTATCCTCATACTGAAATTGTCATTGCGGGCGATTTCAATATACACAATTCCGATTGGCTTCGCCATTCTGGACAGACAACACCCGAAGGAAGGTATGTTAGGATTTTCGCTGAGATTAACAGCTTAACTCAGCTTGTAAACGAGCCTACACGGATTCCGGATGCTGCAGATCATGCCGCCAACACATTGGACTTGTTCCTCACCTCTCATCCAGATAAATACTCTATTGACGTAACGTCGCCTCTAGGTTCGTCGGACCATTGTCTCATTTCAGCTAAATTCTCATACACAAACCACACAGTTAAAGAACAAGCTCCCAAAAAAACGGTATGGCATTATGAGAAAGCCAATTGGGACGGCCTTAACTTCTTTTTTGGGAGCTTTAACTGGTCACTATGCTTCCTCGATAGTGACGTGGATGCCGCCGCTGAAATGATAACAAACACCATTCTCCTGGGTATGAGATCCTTTATTCCCAACAGAAGAAAGAGTATTATACCTAAGGAGAATGCTTGGTGCGACTCGAGCTGCAAAGAGGCTATCAGGTTGAGAGAGTTGAGTTTTCGGGCTTACAAAGCAAACCCAACCGAGGAAAACCGAAAAAAGTTTCGACGAGTCCGAAATGACTGCAACTCCGTGATACGACGTGCAAAATTTTCTCATGACCAAAACCTACGACAAAAAATACTTCACTGTCCCAGTGGTAGTAAACAGTTTTGGTCTTTTGTGAAAAATATTAAGAACTCCACCACGTCGTCAATTCCCACACTCGTTTATAATGACACTCCAGCTGTCAGCTCTTTGGACAAAGCAAATCTGCTGGCTGCGCAGTTCGCCGCAAGCTCCAACATTCCAGATTGCTTCATGTCTCCACCTGTGCTCGAGGGCGTCGAATACTTCATGGGACAAATACATTTTCGCACTCGCACAGTAGCAAGAGTATTAAAAGATCTTAACATTCACAAATCCGCTGGTCCAGATGGTATATCCCCCATAATTCTGAAGAGGTGTTCTTCAACGCTGGCAAAACCACTGCGTAAACTTTTCCACTTGTCCTACTCTTCTGGACTCTTTCCGAGTAAATGGAAAATTGCATTTGTCCAGCCCGTTCCAAAAAAAGGCGATTCTTCTTTACCCACCAACTACCGACCCATTGCACTTACGTCCATTCTTTCCAAGGTCATGGAAACGCTGATAAACCGTCAGCTTATGAAATATCTTGAATCACGAAAACTTCTCAATGACCGGCAATACGGTTTTCGTGGCAGCAGGTCCACTGGTGATTTGATGACTTATCTCACCGAAAAGTGGAACCAATCTCTCCACCACTCTGGTGAAACGAAGATTGTTGCGCTTGATATTTCGAAAGCATTTGACAGAGTTTGGCACCAAGCTCTTTTGTCGAAAATGCGTGCATATGGGATCGACGCGTCTCTTCTTCAATGGATTAGAAACTACCTTTCTGGCCGTTCAATTCAAGTTGTTTTGGACGGTTTCAAGTCTGCAATTCACCATGTAAATGCTGGTGTTCCCCAAGGCTCTGTTTTGTCTCCGACACTGTTTCTCATATTCATCAATGATCTCTTATCTGTTACTTCTAATCCAATACATTCTTTCGCTGATGATAGCACCCTCAGTTTTTCATATTCGTTCCCTGACTCACGTCCCTGCTCTTCGGCCGTGGAACAGGAACGGCAACGTATGCTAAACACATTAAATTCCGATCTTGACAGCATTATAAAATGGGGTACAATCAATAGAGTGGAATTTAATGCTTCCAAAACACAATGCTGCCTTCTATCATTAAAGCGAAACCTGAACCCTCACCCATTATCCATGAATGGGACTTGCATCGACGAAACCGAACGACTTTCCATACTTGGTATGTGTGTTACCGACAAACTCCGTTGGAATGACAACATATACGAAGTCGCCAAAAACGCTGCGAAATGTCTAGGTTTCTTAAATCGGTGTAAGAAATACTTTACACCCTCTGACTTAGCTTCAATATACAAGGCTTTTATTCGGCCTAAGCTTGAGTATAACGCTCATATCTGGTCAGGTGCACCAAAAACTTCATTGCACCTACTAGACAGAATCCAAAAGCGCGCGATAAGACTTATAGGTGATAGAAATATAGCGGAGTCTATTGACCCGCTCGAACATCGCAGAAATGTTTCTTGCCTTTCCTTATTTTATCGATATTTTCACCACCGATGCTCTGATGAAATAGCTAACTGCATTCCGCCCCTTCAACAATTCACTCGCAACACCCGTCACACATCGAATGCACATCAGTTTACCCTTAAGCCTACCTTCGGACGTACTGTAAAATATAGAGATTCTTTTGTAAGTCGAACAACACGCATGTGGAATGCATTGCCTCACACGGTTTTCCCCTCTCATTACAACCCACAATTGTTTAAAACCAATGTGCACCAGTACCTCTTCTCTATCCTCCCTATTAACCCTTCCACTCGTGCTGTGCATTAGCATTTTAAGGGAACAAAAACCCCTTGAGCACTAGTGAATTATAAAAAAAAAAAAAAAAAAAAAAAACTGAAAAGTTGCTGGGACCAGAACCATTCTCTCCAATTGGTAGAGGAATGGTAGAACAGCTGATTCACAAATGGATCACGGCAGAACACCTGAGAAGGTGGTCAACCGTGGAACAATGTAGACAAGCTAGACCTGCTCCACTCAGAGAAAGGTTCTAAGCATGAGTCGAGGGACATTGAAATGGGTGGTGGCGTTAACTACAGGTCATGGTAATTTCGGGTATCATTTAAGGAAGATGGGCCTTAGAGAAGATGATACTTGTAAGCTATGCCTGGAGGAATCTGAGACAGCGACACATATATTGTGTCAATGTCCGGCTTTGGCTGGCAGAAGAATGAAGATCTTGGGAAAACATTGGGTCGAGACCCATTGGATGAAACAGATCTCATATAAACAGATGCTAGCGTTAACACTAGGAATCGAACTCAGAGAAGGACTCTGGAGAAGTCCAGAGAGTCTCTCTGGGTAGGGTTTATAGTGGTAGGGAGACGAAAAGAGACCCAACCAGTGTTACCGATGGGCGACATATGTCGCCAAATGGCGACTTTTCTACTGTCGGGACGCGTGGCGACCACATTTCGAAATAAGCGTTTTTGGGACCCCTTTCACAAATACTGGCGACATTGGGACGCATTTTCAAAGCTTCAATTTATTTCTCAAATAACACCCAAACATTTTGAAGTATACATAAGCATTTGCGTGTTTTTTCTGCTTTAATAAATCTTCGCATGTTTGTTGAACAGATGTAGTCGGTACCAAACGGAATACAGCGTAACACTTTCCATTCCAAACGTCGAAACAATGCCAGCAAGTCTTTACATACTAAATGACCCGGTGAAGTTCGTACCACCTAAAATTTATTTATTTATAACTCTTTATAAGCGATTATGAGTCCCAATCTACCTTCCAACTCCACAGTTTAAGTTTCGTTTGGTGATTAAATGAAACTCGTTCCTATAATTCAAATGAATTCAATGTCTTTTATTTATTCTACATATAAAAATTTAAATCAATTTAACTACCAAATTTCAAAGCTAAAACTATGGTGTTTTAAATTACTTTTATGGGTCGCGCCATTCCCCGATTTAGAATCCCACCTTATTCCAATTTTTATGGACAATGCACACCAAACCAATGTTAACAATCTTACAACTTTTGAAATGCATAATTTTTTGGTATGGGAGGTGCCATGTCACTTTATCCAATTTTTATGAAATCTCGCCAAAACACCTTCGAGCCAATAGTAACGATTTTCTCAATATGTGAGCTCAATTCACTCTGTGGTTTTTGAGATATACGATGCCGAAAGATTTTCTTAAAAATGGCGCTCGATCTATTGTGTGGTTTTAGAGATATAAGATTTTTAAGAATTTTTTGTGTGTCCAATTTTGACCAAACTTCACAGAAACTCCTTCAAGTTAATTATAAAGAGTCTCCCAAAATTTGAGTTCATGGTTCATGGTGGTTTTCGAGTTTTGCGATTATTGGTGGTGTATATTCCTATAAAAAATGGAAATTTAAATTTTATATTGTTTGGGACGCATTTTTGGGCTCGGGCGACCTTTTTTGGCGACATTTTCAAATTATCCATCGGTAACGCTGGACCCAACAATGGTGGTCTGATTCGAATATCTCTCAAAAATTTATATATATATATACTCCTACATGCTTATAATGGCGTAGTTGGTTTTGAAGTTGGGAATGGATAGGAATGCATAAAACAAACTACATGTATATATGTAACGTCCACGTAGTACATAATAAGAAGTTTGTGAAGCCTGAGTATGTACACAATCGTAGATACATACGTGTATTTGAGATCTTCAGCTATGGAAAGTGTCACTATATGATCGCGTAGTATAAATAATTAGATCATACCTGTGACGAGTTTTTATTTATGTAAAATCTTATGACCATTGACTTAGGATACTTTCCGATCACTACAGGTTACGTAAGGACTAAGTTGGTGACGGGGGAGGGGTAAAGGGGATGGTAGGGACTAACTCTGGAACCATTTGGCCGATTTTAAAAATTGTTTTAACATTTTACTGGCTACATCCTTCGAATCAGTATAGGTTACCTAGGGAGAGCGAGAGGATATGGGAAGGGCAAGGGAGTAGTTTGTTGTGTAACGACATGATCGCGTAGTAGGTATAATTAATCAAATCGTAAGTACCTGTTTTTCGGATTTTCATTTATGTAAAGCGTCCATTGACGTATGGCTTTGAAATACTGGCATAGTGTAGTTGTAGAGGAGTAAAAATAAAGGGGGAAGGTAAAGAGTATCTCTCGAACTAATAGACGGGTTTTAAAAATTCTTTTACCGTTGTCATTGTGTGTGTTGTCACCGTTCGGATCAGTACAGGTTACGTAAGGACTAAGTTGATGACGGGAGAGGGGTAGGTAGAGGTGTTGTAGGGAATAACTCTGGAACTATTTGGCCGATTTTAAATTTTGTTTCAACATTGTACTGGCTACATTCTCCGGATGCAGTAGTATAGGTTACTTAGGAAGAGCCAGAGGATAGGGGAAGGGGAAACGGAGGGGGGGAAATTTAAACAAACGCACAATTATGATTCAAATAACTTTAAATTGTATTTAAAAGAAAAGAAACCGGCGGGCGGAGCCGCGGCCATTGCTAGTTTGTTAATAAAATAAATTAATTTAATTTTTTCAATAAAAAAAAACAAAAACTACTTAACAAAAGCCAACTGAAATTCAGAAATTATATTTTACAAATGACTAAAGAAACTCTATAAAAACAAAAACGAGGTAGCTGTTCAGGAATTTCGGTGTTCTCGATGTTCCCGGAGCGTTGATGGGTGGTGGTAGCTTAGCTTTTATTACAATGCCACTTAAAGACCACTTGTTCTAACGTGTACCGTTGTGTTTTGTTCAAACCTGCCCCAATCGGTTAAGCGACAAAAAAGTGTGGTTTCAAATGAAGTTGTGCCTTAAAGATATAGGTACATATGTATTTGAAACAAAAAGAAAAACTCGCCACAAAATGTTTACACTCTTAAGAGAGCGACGAACTATTTAGGTACCTACGAACGAATATTCGCAAGTTTTGACAGTCCGTTCACATGAACACTTTTCTACGTCGCAACAGTTCGCTAATAACGTTAAGCTCGAACGAATGTTTTATTCGCTAGTTTGGGGAATGCGAATTAAATGATGTGGATTGCGAATAAGCTTTGACAATAATTCGCGGCAAGGGTGTTTTCGTTCGCGGCAATAAGTTTTGAATTCGAAATTTCGTTATTTAAACTGTTTATAAACTTGTTTTCTTAATACTTTTTGGTGGGATATTTAACTATCCTCCTCTTGGAATAATAAAATGTGCAATTTTCTGTTTATAAATGCATAAAAAGTTGATTGTTCGCATTTTATAAATTCGTTTGTTCACTCCCATGTAAATGATTCTTTACAAATAGAAAAATTAAAATATGCAATTTCATGCTTTCAAGTATTAACTGCCTAATAAGTTTAAATTTTGTTTAATAAGTTTTTTTAAATATTTTTTAAATGTTGTCTTATTAGCAATGTTCAAATGGGCCTCACGATTAAAGGTTCCCCAGTCTCCCCTAATAATTTTGGTTGTCAAATTAAGGTCATTTATCACAAAATCGATAGCACTTTCGACAACATTTAAAACAATCGTTTCACAGTTTTTATCTGGGCTAAAGCATAAGCCCCGATGATTATCCGGGCTAACGATTCGCATGGAAAACTTCAACGCCTATAAAGGATTGCAAAAAAAAAAAACACGCCTAATATCTCTGTGCATATACCTAATATTTGGCCCGCACATAGCAGGTCCCCAAGACCTGCATAACTCTTCGTAACCATTGCATACTTTCGGTTGCGTAAACGATACCGATAACTATTGTGGCATAATTTAGAGCGCAAAGCTACTGCGGATCATTTAGCCAAACGGATCGGGGCGTTGGGTATAAACGAACCGGCCACTAAAGTAGCACTTTGATCCCAACATACATAATACGTGTCGTTAATTGCGGTAGGATTTTAAACTTCATTCTGTGTGCAAACAGGATGGCTTATCTACATTCACCTTCATCGGTTTCTTGTTGAAACGGGCAATTATTTTCAATGAAATGTCCTTATCTCAATCATACAAATACAATACGGATTTTATACCAGTATCCATACCTACCACACCAGAAAGGAAAAGGACCTGAGGGATTTGATAAATTACACAAGAGTAAGAATATTCACAAAACGTAAGGTAACTCTTTTTGATAAAATCGCTGGCCTATGAAATAGGATTTCAAATTACTCTTTTGAGTATAGGTACCTATACTTGAGAACATACCTATGCGTGAGCGGTGAGCAATCGAAAACTGTATACCTTTTGGAGCAGTGTAAGCGTCTGTAGTTAGTAGGGATACTAATTGCAGGCGTTTGCAAAGGCGGATACTTCAGAGCAACAATTACTTTTGTAATTGTATTACTACGTCAGTCCAACCACTTCAAACTAAAGACAAATTAGTTTACCGAAAGGTTAATGACAAATGCTTCACAAATGCGTGAATGACATCGTTTCTGAAACTTTGACAACCATATACCTAGGACACATAATTACATAAGTGAAGGAAATATTACATAAGAGAATGAACATTTTTTGTTCGCATCAGATAAAACAATAATTGTTTGGGCCAACCATCAGCATCTATAGAGATACATGAACTGCTTTTGCCCTAAATTATGCAGAGATTCGAATACGTGCAGAGGAAATGGATAGGTTAGGTACTAGTAGTCACCTACTGAGTAATTGGCAGGTCTAGTGACACTGATGACGGTGGAAAGCTAAATAAATTGAAAGCTATAATTGATTCTGATTGGCAATTTCAATTAGATATGCAAATAGATACAATAAACTGATTGACGTGAGTAAGTAGATACATTTTTCTCTTTTGGAATTTTAATTGATTTGCAGAATTCGTTCAAAAGTGTGGACGGAAACATCCTTCAACACATCCTACAACAACAGGCAAATGATGGTTTGTCGTAAACCGTGAGACTATGTTTTTTTCATTTCGCATGTAAGCGTAATCACATTTTACAATCAGCAGTAAATGTAACGAATTTCCAATTATGTAGTATCCCTACTAACTACATTGTGTGTGTAACGATGTATAATGGCAATTGGTTTGGTTAGGGTGAGAGGTCATCGTTGAGTTTATAAACGTATAGCAAGTTATGTGAGGGTATTCTATTTTTACACATTTAAAAATTTAAACGGCCCGGAATACAAAATGTGAGAAAAATGCATCTCTTTCCAGATAAAATAAGCTGTTGCTTCATAAACAAGTTCAAATCGTGGATCTGTGATAGCCCTTGCGCTCAGACATGGTTTATAGGTCCCATTTCTTGCTGATTGAGTCGCTCGATTTGCTGATTGTATTGATCATTAAACTTCCGCAGAAGTCTAGCAGGGAGCTCCTTGATAAATAGTGTTATTGAAATTATTCCTGTTCTCCCATAGAGCATCGTTGTAGGATATAACTTCAGCTTTAGCGATTTACGACAAAGCCCTGTACAGATTCGAAGAATCTTACTTTCGAAAAACTCGGTCTTCTTCACTATCGTACTAATGCTGAAGTCAGCCATAGAATCATCAGCATACAGCAGCGTCTTGCATATTTCTACGTTAGGTGATTGATCTAGTGTGTTATAATGTTGAAGTGATCCAAGTCTTGACCTCTTGGGTAAATACATACTCCTACTTTAATCCGTGTCCTTAATGATTTTGCGTCATGTATAGGTCCATAAAATATTCCGTTTATTAAGAATTTATTAATAAATCTCACCAAATTTTTGGGAAAGCTGGACTGGGCTTGAAAAGTGATCCTTTGGTCCAGACCCTATCAAAGGCCTTCTGTACCTATGTCCAGCAAGAAAGCATGGACAAATTGTTTCCTTCCTGTTGAGTCTACATGGTGATGTCATTTTGTAGGTTCAACTGTGGTTGAATTGTCTTTGGCTTTTATACCACCGGAGGTGTGCTCCCTTGTTATATGCTTTAGCCTTTAGTGTATGCAACACATCTTCCCATGAAAGTCGTATCCAGGAAGACAAGTAGAGAAGAAAGGATGAAGGTAGGTGCCAATTATTCGTTATATACTTACAGACAATTCACTAAGGTGAAAAAAGCTCCATTATGCTACGAGTAGAGTCGGTTATTGTTGCTACTCTTGTAACCATTTTGAAATCTGGATGACTTTTCGTACTTTGGTGTTATCCGTTTCGGGAATATCCGCAAGTTCCCCTAAGAAGTACTCTCCTAGAGTATCGACCCCCTAAGGTCGGTTTTCTCTTGCCCACTGGTCCCAAGCCAAGCATGCTAGGGACTTCATTTTTTTTTAATTAAAGTTAATTTATTTGTTGTGATTTGACGAGAAGGAAGATTTAAAATTAAAGCTTTAAGTATTAACAAAAGATTGTGAACTAAAAACTGACAAAATGTGGGGTATTAATTTGCGCCACTGAATAGAACATGCATTTAGTTTGACCGTTCTCTTTGGCACGTGAACTCGTTATTATTCTTTGTTAAATTTTTTTGTTAATTTCGACTATTTAGTTTACAAAAAAAAATAAAATGGGTAGGGAAAAAGCCTTAACCATGGGGGGAAAAGGCCAATTTATTTATTTATTGCCAAATTGGCTAAGAAAATGGAGAGGAGCCGACACGTTATATCCACATTTTTAAGTAATGAGTCTAACTATGGATAAAAACATGAAAGACCGCATACACAGTGTGTTCACTAATGAAAAGGGACTGGTCTGTTTGAATCCGTTTGAATGTTCAAGAAAGAATGAAAATGTATTTTCAAAAATTAAATAGAATAAATTGACATTATTGCCAAAGGTATATAGGTACAAATATTTAGGAACAGTATTTCTACTCCAATATTCCTCCTGAAATACGTTCGTCTATGATTCCCATAGCTCTTGAATGATATTCAATGCTTTGCTTAGCTAAAGCTTTTGTAAAAATGTCAGTTGTCATATTTTGAGTACAAACATACTTCAGCTCCAACTTATCAGCTTCAAGTACCTCTCGTACGAAATGATAATTGCCATCTATGTAGGTATGTGTTCGGTTCTATTATGGAATGTTGCTTTCTTCGCCAATTGCAAGGCGGTTTGATTATCTACATAAAGAATAATCTTTTCAGCTACTGGTAAAATCTCTTTCTTCAATGTTTCCAACCAAAGAACTTCTTGTACAGCTAAACTCATCGCCATATACCTATTCGGCTTCGGTTGTGGAGAGAGCTATAGTAGGCTGCTTGCGCGAATTCCAGGTGATAGCTCCTCCTGCCATGATAAAGACAAATCATGTTGTTGATCTTCTATCCATTGAGTCACTAGCAAAATCTGCATCACTGGTCTGTTTGAATATTCAAGAAATGATGAAAATTTATTTTCAAAAATTAAATAGAATAAATTGACATAGGTGTCAAAGGTATATTATAAAAATATTTACGAACAGTAGATTTTTTTATACTGCGGAAAGGCGACTTATATTAAAAAAAAGCTTCAAATTCTCACGACTCTTTTTCCAAAAATCAGGAAAAAATGTGATATCAAACCAAGTCTCACAACTATTCGTCGTAGTTGATAGTCGAATGATAAGCATATCGCGCCCTAACCGCCAAATTATCGTAAGTGACATTAAGCAGCGTCCGCTTTATTATCACATATTATTGTATTTACGAAAACGTAATTAAATACTAAAAATTAAGCCTCAATGTTTTTTAGCTCAGACAAAAAACAAAAAAAGTCTCTCCTGTAAAATTTTCAATTTGTCGCTTACGATAATTTGGTGGTTAGGGCACGATATAAAAAGACTAAAAATCAAGAAGAAGTCACCCCTTAGCCCGGTTCGAAAAGTGCAAAGCCTTCGTTTTTGTCGCGCACATGTGACCTGGGACTTAGTAGAAGCAGTGTGATCTTCTCAAATATGAAAAGAATTTAATTTGGAAGCCCCGGATGGCTTAGCTACTATTTCTATAACCTCTGCAAAGAGGTTCAACATTTGGACCAGCTGCATAGCAGAGTTAAAGGTGTTATGGTGTGAGGGCCGTTTCGTATTATGGCACCTGTAAATTACAATTTTTACCAACCACAATGAATGCGTTGTCTTAAAATGGTATATTAAAAGAGGACTTTCCATAATTTCATAACCCTTTTGGAACTCTGCCATGGATCTAACAACACTATAATGCACCAATACATAAAGCCCGGGTTGTTAGAACGTATTTATAGAGCCCATTATTTGAGGAGCTATTAAGCTGACTGGCCTACTCACCGGTTTTGAATATCATCGAAAACGTTTGGCATTGGTTGACACGTCAAGTTTATGGATCGGAACAACAATATTGGACTGTATCTAAACTAACCTAAGCCATCGAATTTGCTTTTAGCTCCATTTCGCTAAATTAGTTGGCCAATTTTTATATGTATTCCAAATCGGATGTGTGAATTTTGGAGCAGAAAGGTGGCTCAAAACACAATTGAACAATTTTTTTTAAAATCTAAAATAGGTACTCCAATTACCTTAAATTTAAATAATGTTTGTGTTAAAAAAAAAGCAGAATTCTCTAAAATTTTTTGTTAATACTTAAAGCTTTCGTTTTAAGTTGTCCTTTTAAAGTCGTCCAATTAAATCAACACAATCAATCACCTTGTACTCGTCGCTCAATTAGCGCAAGTGGTAGTCACTTGGTCGATTGAGAAAAAATCGAAGTACAAGTTCACTTCCTGATAGGGGAAAACAGAAATGTCTTCCCAAATGGATATATACGGAGAATTGACTGTCAGAATTCAAAACTATTCAAAAACAATCACTTAAAGGAGTCTGATGATGAATTAGTGGTGTATTTCGAAATAGCTATCATTCCTACCAAAGTGACTGTGTCTACGAGTTGTTGTTAATGTAATTCTCTCAAAAAATAATTCAGAGAAATCAACTTTAATTAAAAAAAAAATTAAGTATCTATCATGATTGGTTTGGGACGATAGAAAACCGACCTTAAGGGGGTGCTATTTAAGTGATGCGGAGTGTATATGTAGTAAGGGGAAAGTGGTTTACTCTTACTCCTCATCCATGCAACTGTCGACAAAAGGCACTACCGGTGACTCCCTCCAACTCCAAGCCCTGCGGTATGAATGTTGCTAGCACAGAAAATTCACCGAAATTTCACTTCCAAACACTAACATGCCGATTAATTTTCGCACCATTGCACTTTCGATACAAATCTGTATTTGGTGTTTGCGTTGAAAGAATAAGGACGTACAAAACGGACTTCCGCTTTGACGTTATACCATAGAAATTGTTTGTGTTTTCGATTTCACTATTCCTCTATCTGGCAAAATGACTTAGTTATGTGTGTAGCCAAATCGTTAATGGGAATGATAATCGCCCATGGTTTTAGATAAGTAGAAAGATTACGTGATTTTGTAGGTGCTAATAATCTACCAACTACTGAGCGTACAATATTGAAAGTGATGTATAGGTACCTACAAATTCCTGAAATGTGAAATTATTAGTGCGTGTTCGTGTAGGTCCCGTTCAATCGAAAACATTGCTGCAGTAGGTATGTGAAAGCAGGGCAGAGAGCGGAAGCGCGTCAACTCGTCATTGTTCCAGGAATTGCACCTCCCAAAAGCCAGAAGAACTGGTTCCGTATGAAAATGGAAACTGCTCCATGAATAGAAAGAAGGTTTATAAGGAAATGAGAATCCTTCTCGCATAAATATTTTTTTCTTTTTTTAGTCGAAACACCTTTCGAGTCATTAGCATTTTTCATCTCTACAGCTTCATCTAACAACGAGCTAACTGAATTATTTAATAACTAATAACTTTGTGGATAATATTTTCCCTTTCAAAAGGTTTATTTATTGAAAGGTTGTAAAATTATAACCGAAAAAGTTCCTGGAAACGACTACGCGTTATTGGGGTCATATTATAACCCAATATAATGTTCGTTCTGCTGGGACAGCTTTACAACCATTTCGATTTACAATATAGGGAGGGTAGCAAAAACTGTGTTATCTCATACAGAATTATATTTATATACAAGTTAAATGTTACCTCGAACATTCATGTCCTAAGGACTGCTCCGCTCAATTTCATTAGTGCGGTTGTATCCTGATCTCATTGAATTTAAAATTATTAATTTTAAAGCTCAAAAGAAAATAACCGACAAAAAGAAAAAAAGTCGTCAGAGAGGCTTTCCTTTTCTTAGAATTAGTATGATTACAATATGTCAAGCTCCGCCAGGCAATCAAAATTCAAACGCTTTACTACCTAGAGCGAAAACACATTATAATTTGTCGTCATGATAAACAACGGAATATGCAGGAGACATCATCCGTGGTTCAATTGAATTTATACCCCAAACGGTACCTATTCAAAAGGTAAATCAGGTATAACGATCATAAATAAATTTCCATCCACAAATTTAACGTGATGTATTGTGGGGATGTGGATAGACATTTGAACGATTGGTTAGCGTTTGCGCCTATATTTTTATAGGTACCTACCTATCTATATACATAATTTAATGTCTCCGGGACGGAACACAAATTTGACATCTTTAAGCTGATACTAGGATGTGGCATGCGGGACAAAAGATGAATTTAACCTGTCAAGAGATTAATGTAAAAATCGATTTCTTTATCTATTTATTTATTCTC
The DNA here is from genome assembly GCA_949372485.1 of Cheilosia soror. Taxonomy (NCBI): domain Eukaryota; kingdom Metazoa; phylum Arthropoda; class Insecta; order Diptera; family Syrphidae; genus Cheilosia; species Cheilosia soror. Next base: position 69,054,751 of record OX443562.1, on the reverse strand, counting down.
CATTATGCTCCACGTCAATGTGTTCGATTTTCCATATCCATGTGATTACCGACAACGGCAGCTACGCAATATTAACGAATTTCGTGATCGAAAGGATGTACCAGCATGGGATTAACTGCTGTTGTGAAGTGAATCCAATCCAAAGGCGTAGACAACGTTTCGCTTCAATTTTATTTTGCTGGCGAAATTGAATTTAATCGTGTTCAGTTCAGTAAGACAGCATGTTGCTTGACTTGACACTGCGCCATGATAATTTAAATGGTATTCGATTTTCAAATACGATTGGATAACAAAATAAAAGACAAAGGTGCAGAATTGATTCACATCGAAGACATTTATGTGATTTGGTATTCCAAGGAGGATTGTCAACAATCACCCAATAAATTAATGTTTTATTAAAGCATATAGGGCGACAGACCATTCCACTAATCGTGTTAGCTACAGTATATCTTTTGGATATTGAATAATTCTTTCAATTCGTATTTAATTGATAGATATTTTGTTATTTTCAGGGAATATGAAAAAACTTTAAGACGTAATTTGAACTTTTGCAGGGATCAAACCTGAGACCTTTCGGTCAGTAGTCCATCAGCGATTTCCCATATTTTCAATACTATACTCTGTCCAATTTATATTTTCAGTACATCAGGGAAGATAGGATATTTGCCTTTCACCCTTACTATTTTAGAAGTAACTAGAAGATGTTTTTGTCAAATGGGTGAATTCCCGCAGCCCTGAATCCATTGACTGCTATTTCTCCAGTTTGGCCTCTAAGGTATGCTTTGCCAAACAATTCAGTTATATCAAAATGCGTCAATAGTCGGGCATTGTTCCTCATCCAGATTCGAATCTCTTCTGATAAATGCTTCTTAAGTGAACCCATAAACGTCTTGTCCATCTGCATCTGTTTTTGCATCTTATGGCTGGACTGAGGCGGACCAGAAAGCAAGGAAACGTGATTCTCTCTTGCCATATAGATTAGTTTGATATTACGCGTATGGCTATAGTGTCCATCCAAAATGAGAAGAACTGGAGATTCAGCTGATGGCTTAACATGGCTAAGAAAATGTTTAAACCATTTTGAAAAAATTTCGGTCTGAACCCATCCAGAAGGATGACATTCGTAAATAGCACCTGGAGGAGCTCCTTTCATAAATACGGGATTAAGTTTTTTGAGCGAGAATATTTAATAAAGACGGTACAAATGCGCCTGCAGCACTCATGCAGATTATTGTTGGGATGGTGGAGCCTCCTCTTTCAGCTGCGGTAAGGGCACCAATCTGCCGCTTTCTTTTTAATGACAGAACTTTGGGTATCTTAAAAGGCGTTATATATATTGTTTGCTGCATAATAACACTTATCCATTTCTTTTTCCAGAAAAGCAAAAAAATCTTGAAGACGTTCTTTTGAAAATCCTTTTGCTCTGTTAAGGGACGTTGCAGTCGGTGAACGAAACGATAAGTTGGGATTTCTCTCTAGGAATGAATTCAACAAATCTTTCCTTCAATTTTGTTTTTCTGGGAAAATGGAAATGGAATGAAGTTTTTTTAACTGAACCGCTATAATATAGAAATGTCATTTCTCGATAGTCCAAAAAATTTGCTTTCCATAGTCAGCACACATTCAACAAGAAATTTCTCAAACGTTTTTGGAAAAACTGGTCTAACTTAAAATTTACCAATGTCGAACTATCAGTGCTTTCATCACTCAGAAAAAAAAAAACATTGTTATCCGAAGAATTTTTAGTTCTTGTAAAATTGTGAGTGGAAAAGTGTTGGCTCAAAAAAAAGTTCTTCCATCAACAACTCATTATTGATTATTTAAGAATCAAATTATTGGTTTAAAAATAAAATTCTTGTAAAATCAATTTTAAAATTCTTAAAAAATTTCAAAAACTAAAAATTATCAGCCCAACAAGAAAATTGAAATTATTTTTTAAATTATCTACCCAAACAAAGCAATGTTTTCAAGGAAAGTTGAAGTTTAGGTATTAAAAGGTTGGTTCTAAGTGAAAAGACGTTTTAACATATATCTGACAATTTAATATTTGAACAATTTTGTTCATATTTTTTGTTGTCAGTTTGTTCTTGTGTCAACAATTTATATTTTTAAAAGTCAAACATTTATTGTTGTTGTACCAAGAATTTATCTCTTAAAATTTTAAATATTTTCGTATTTGGCCACACGATTTAAATTGTTGAGCTTTTTTAACAACTCGTTCTTCAGACAACAGTTTACATTCTTAAAATTTTAACATTTTTATCTTTAAGCCAAGAATAAAAGTTCTTGCATTAGGACTTACACTTTCATTCTTAAATTAAGAATTCTAATTCTTGGGTTCATTTTAACCCACGAAAATTGTTGGGCCAAAGTATAAAATTCTTGATATTAAATTTTTTTTTTCTGAGTGATGTTTAACCAGTCTTGTGAGAGTAGATTTTGGTACATTATGTAATTTTGAATCCACACGAACTTGTCCTAACCATTTCAATAGCGTTTTTCATGTCGTCCGGATTCCATGACTTAAGTTTTTCTTGCTTTGGTGGTTTTTTTTCTCGAAAAACACGAAAAAAAAATTATCATTGCCTTCGATTTTCTTTTATTTATCACAACTCAGAGACGCATTCCTTCTGACTGCTAGAACTACACTACACTAAGGTAAGCTTTTTTTAGGAGGTCGCGCACAAGCGTCAACAATACAATATATAGACAAATGTATTCAGCAATGACACGTTCCCGTAATAGTCCAAATACGGTTTTTACGAAAGAAAAATTGGAAAATTTTCCAAAAAAATTCGAACATTCGAGAAAAGCGGAAAGCGTTTTAATTTTTGTATAAGCTTGCGACGCACGTTCAACTTTGGTTTTACCTTAAAAAAAACGGTCATGTCGTAGACATTTCTGCGACAAATGTGTGCAATATGTTTTGCGTCTTTTTTTTTACGTCATGAAGGAATTAAGTTTATGGACAATTTCTTCCCTTAAATAAATAATACATATCTACTTTATGGAATAATCCAATACAAAAGTTTAAATTTTTTTTTCAGTTTGTTGCTATTATTTTTATATATGTATCATTTTGTTCCGGGTTTGGCTCCTAAAAATGTGGTCACCGAACCTATACTATATATCTGAATAATTGTAAAATATAACCAGTTTTATAAATTGCATACTTTACCTACACAAATTGGGCGCAGTGGTTCAGTGGTTAGTGTGCTGGATTCCAAGTTAGTTTCCGGGAAAAAAAAACAAATTACATCATACGATTTTTCCACTGGACCAACTCTCGAGCGAGCGTCCGACAAAACATCCGAAAGTATAACTGTCATAGAAAAAACTTCTCAATTCAGCCGCTCAGACTCGGGCATAAAATTTTAGGTCCTTCCATTCTTCCCAAAAAATAAAGACTCACACAAACGAATAGTTGTGATAAGCTAGGCCTATACGGTCATGTTGCGCCAACTATTTATTTATTTATTAATAAACAAATTACATATCTATTTAGAATACAATTTGAAGTAAATTATTTTTTATTATTACGTGCATCTTCTGAATCTTGCATGTTGAAAAGAATATGTTTGAAAGAAAAACTATTTGAAATTCATTTTCAATAAGCTATACATTTCGACACAATAGTCGCAACCGCAATCGGTTTGCGAAAGATTCTGCTATGAATTTGTTGCAGTTGCAGTAGCCTTGAAAAAGCTGTTTACAATATACCTACCCATTGTATTGCCACCAAGTGAATTGTTCAATTCGATTCCATGTTTTTGTTTCCGTGTTAGAATACTGTGGTGATAGTGTAGTGAATAGACAAAAGGAACCCGATGTAATGTCCACTAAAAAAAATATTGTTCCCAACATTCCAATTCCTCGTTTGCATTTCCCTCGTAATTCTCTTTATTCGAGTAAAAACTATCACGGCTAACAATCAATTTAATTTTTAGTGTACACATATTTCATTATACCCTCCACAGGAAGGTATATTCACTTTGCCATTACGTTTGTAACGCCAAGAAGGATTCACCGGAGACCCTATAAAGTATATATATTCTGAATCAGGATCACATTCTGAATCGATTTAGCCATGTCCGTCTGTCTGTCTGTCTGTCTGTCTGTCTGTCTGTCTGTCTGTCTGTCTGTCTGTCTGTCTGTCTGTCTGTCTGTCTGTCTGTCTGTCTGTCTGTCTGTCTGTCTGTCTGTCCGTCTGTCTGTCTGTCTGTTGAAAGCACGATAGCGTCCAAAGGAATTGACCTAGGTGAATGAAATTTTGTGAGACGACTTCTTTTTACCGTCGCCAGGTTGGTATTGAAAATGGGCTATGTCGGTCAAGTAGTTCTGGTACCTCCCATACAAAACCACTATTAGACCCACATCTCTCTCTGTCTGTTGAAACCACGATAGCGTCCGAACGAATCGACTTAGGCAACTGAAATTTTATGAGAGGTCTTATATTTATGCCCTTCAAGTTTGTATTAAAAATGGTCCATGTCGGTCAAGTAGTTCTGTTACTTCCCATACAAAGCCAATATTTGACCCATATATCTCTGTCTGTTGAAAGCACGATAGCGTCCAAACGAATCGACTTAGGTGAATGAAATTTTGTGAGGACTTTTTTTAACCGGTTGGTATTAAAAATTTTCTATGTCGGTAAAGTAGTTCTGCTACATACCATACAAAACTAATATTAGACACGCATACTAACTCGCATGGCAAACATTTTGCATGACTTTTATGCAGTGGAGGGTATCAAAGCATCGGCCAGGCCGATGATAACACTCTTACTTGTTTTTTGATAGTATTGTTTGAATTTGGGTCAATTTTGCGACAACTTTGTCATTCTGTTATAAGGAGGACTGAACTTGGTGACAAAACTAAGTTACCAGTCTTTTATTCGGTGTTTGTTCCAACTCTTACCTATGGTCATGATATGAGATTTGGCCGATAGGAGCTGCCGAAATGAGATTTCTCCGTTGTATTGCTGGTATGACACGCAAAGATCGTATACTAACATTTTTGATGAGGCAAACTAACTAACTAACATTTTTTATGAGGCGATCTTGTCCTCTCTATCACAAACCATATAGACCGCCAACTGCCGTGCACCTACCCGATTCTCCCCGAAATTAATTCCCCTGTCTGTGGATACGTGTGAAATGTCAAAATCAATGGCGGCAATGATTATTCCATGATATACCATGGGCCTAGGGTTGTTCAGGCATGCGTGCGTTAATGGCGCTCCTTTGATTTTGTACAGCACTAACACATGAAAAATCCTGGGCCCGCAGGCAGTTTGTAGTCAAAGTCCATTTAATGGGAGGAGTCGACGGTATATTTTATGTGGTTTGTCCTCTTTATTATGTTAAGTAAGTAACTCCTCTTCGAAGGTAGAGATGGACATTGCATTTTCAATATCGCCAGTAAGCTATTGAAGAAAACTTAATGTAGATCTGTTCCCAAAACTCAACCTTCAAAGCATCAACCAACTTTAAATATAAATTCGCTAAATTTAAAATGTATTTTGCAATCAAATAGCTACTTCACTTATTACTTTATGGGAATAGTTCTTTTGAAATCTCATAAGACTACTTAGCTTTAAAGATATATTGAAGGTTTAAGACAGTCCCATTTGTATAACATACATAATTACAGAATTTGGCGTATCTACGAAGCGATTGAAGGTAAATCCTACCTTTGATGAAGTATCTCAAAAGCTTTTCAACATCATTCCTGCACCGCATATAACAATCGATTTAAACTCGAAACCGAAACTTAGGTAAAGGTACTGCTGGTGCACAATAATTTTGTTGTCTAAGGCATGTCTAAGACATAATTTATTGCATTTTTAGCTTTCGCTTGCCTTAGATTTGCAGTAAAATATTCATATAAAAACGTATACCTTCACAAGTCACAACTTGTATCAAACGCAGCCCTAAAATCTACTAAAAAAGCGTAGAGTTTACGCACCTTCACGATAAAAAGGATTCTGAAATATTTCATATCACAAGAAGATGGTCGGCTATTAAATATACTGATCTGAAATCGTTTAAATAACTCCTTAAGCTAAGTACACACAATTGTAAGATCTTACAATATTGTCAGATCTGTCAATGCTCTGACAATGACTGACAATTAGCTTACAATAGCCAACTACCTTACAATACAAAATTGTGCGTTCAAACGGTTGTAAGATTTCGTCCCAGAGTCTTACAATTTCATTGTCGGATGCATGTCTTACAATGGTCTGACAATGACTTTTCTGACAACGTTGTAAAGTTAAAAAGTTCATACGGTCGGCAGATATTTGAATATGAAAAATTGGTCGATCAGTTGTCACGCATTGTCAGATAAATTCATAGTCTTGTGGGTTGTTTTTTGTAGTACGGATAATGGATCAAAATATTGCACTTGCGACTATTTTAACTGCCTACGTGTTTGGACAAAGGATTGGGTGGGCCGTCGGTCGTCTAGCAGGAGGGATTCTACTCCAAGTTACTCGACGGATTGCGAGCTGAGGAGCCAGAGCTTTATCGCAATTTTTTGAGGATGGGAACAACATTTGTTTAAAATACTTCCAAGGAAATCGAGACGGTTTCGTTGGCAGCTTGACCAGACTTCTTTTCCTTGTACTTCTCCAGGTTGCTGTTGAATGTGGTGCGCAGACTTCTCCATTTGCCCTTACATTCGTTATGAGAAAATTGAATCGCGTCGGCGACCTCTTGCCACAGGGCTTCTTTGGGCAGTTTATACTCTGCGCAGCCAACATCCCACAGACTGCGTCGCGTCTCGATTTCCTGGATCAATTGAAGTATGCTATCGTGCGACCATTCACTCTGGACTTTCTTTCTATAAGATTTTTTTTTTAATTTTTTTTTATTTGGCGACTTTTCCAACGCAGAGCTATTTGAATCGATTAAATTATTCTCCATAGCAAATAAAAGTAAATTTCGATTTCGCGTCTATACCACTGATTAAACTGTAGCGGTCAATGAAAAAATTGTAAGCTATTGTCAGCTTCCATAAACAACGACATCTGACAATTTCCAATGAGTCTTACAATGTCCTAATTGTCTGACAATAATACAAATTGTGTGTTCAGACTTGTTCCGACGATCGTCAGCAACCTGAAATGGATGTCTTACAATGGGCTGACAATGACATTTCTGACAATATTGTAAGACAAAATTGTAAGTTCAGACGGTTGTAAGACATTTGGAACACATTTTTCTCTGACAGATCTGACAATATTGTAAGATCTGGCAATCGTGTGTACTTAGCTTTACGCAGTTTCTAGCATCTAGTCGAATTATATAGACAACGGTGTTTGGCGTATAGCTGCGCAAATATTTTATGCCAGGATTTATTCTGCTTTCCATTCTAGTTCCGTTTGCACACTTAACCCCAAAATGTTTAACTCATTGGTAAACATTAAAAACAGTTCCCTCAATTATCGCACTACTTGAATATCGCAACCTTAACATGTCCACCGTTTGCTAACACCTAAAGTAAATTGGTACTCCCATCGCTCCCATGGTAAACAGCAAATAAAATATGTGGCTATACCTTATTACTATTTACACAATGCGAACAAATTGAATTGTAATTGAAGCCAGTATTGTTGTAGGTACGTCTATATCCGTTCATCCATTAGCAGGCAATTCAAACTACAAAATAACACTATTTGCATGCACTGACTCACACACAAAGCTAACTTACCGAATATTTTTGTAACCGCTCAATTGTGGCAATTAACACGAGTGCGATATATTTTTTAACATGTACGAGGACAATATCGCAAGTGCAAACATTAACTAAATTAGAAAATTCCACGCATAATTGTACACCAAACATTTCGTACCACACAACAATAAATTTTCGGGTAAACAAAAATGTTAACCTCAAAACTGGGCGTTCTTTGCACGCATTTACATCATTTCAAAGTGTCAAAGAAAAACCAGTAGGTACATCTGTTGTACATCTATCTGATGGTAAGTGCACACGGTATGAATACCAGATTGCCACCATTTACCAGTCAAATTACCTTAGATGTATAAATTAATTGAGTCAACATTGTTAAACCGCAGATTTATAATATTTCAGCCACAAAAGTGCTTAGAGATACGAAAGTGACTGTTATTGCTACTTTCTTCGGTCAAACATGAACCTCGACAACAACTCGAAAATTATTGTGAGAACGAGGAAAACTATTTATTGTCGACTTCCTACCTGGCGGTGTGTGCGACTGCTGTGGTTGGTTTGGGTTTGGGTGTTTGGGCTAGCCCAAAGTGTTCAACTTGTTTTACTGCAAATAAATATTTGATGATGCGGTCCAAAGATGTTGTCGGCAGCGTAAACGTAAACTTCGCACCTATCCGCTGAGTTGGGGCACAAAGATAAATTATGAAGAGTGTGACATAAAAATTGTGACGATTGACATTGAAAGATTGTGTTTTGCTAAACTTTGATATTGGGAGGAGGTGTTTTTATAGAGATCGATTTTTTCTTTTTAGGGGAAGTGGACATTTAATGTTTATGACACACTTTGGATTTATTGGTGCGGTAGAATCTCTGATCAAGTGATTTTCAGTCGAAGGAATTTGATATGATATATGAGTATGAGTAATGATGCATAAATATTCGAGTGAATTGAGTTACGAGCTGTAGCAATGAAAGTTAACCTTTTCTAATGACGCACCAGGAGTGGATTACTAAAATGTAGTGCAAACTAAATTCATTTATCTTGTAGGTATATATGTCATTGTTGTCAGTCTGTGTGGAGCGAAAAATATCAAAAAGGGAAGTACTCTATATAGATATAGGACAGGCAAAAATGATACCTAATTATTGAATATTAGAATTTTCGATAAACTTGTGACAGATACATGGTATATGGAAACACAGCAAACACAATTTGATTTAGCAAAACAATGTCAACTAGTATTCATGAATTAATTTTTTCATTTTTAAAAATATTGTTTGGTGTTTTTTTTTTTTTTTTTTTTGTATTTTGTCGAATTTTGACCAATCTCCACAGGAACTACCGGGCCAATACCATGTTAGTTCAATCGGTTCGGTGGTTTTCGATATTGGAAGTTATTTTTTAATGGGAGGTGCCAAGCCCATTTTTCCGCTTAACCGGGCAACTTTTCCAATTTTCCTATAAAATTTATTCAGACTATTACGAACATAAAAAAATTAACCAAATCGGTCATGCGATGACCAACGAACATAATTTCATTTTTATATACCTACATACCTAATCTTTATGTATATAGACTTACCGGGGAGAAAAAAAATTAAAGAAGGCATTCAAGATCCTACTTTTACCTACTAAACCAAACTACACCTAGTGTAACATAGGATTAGCTACTTCTTATAACTTAAAACTAACCTATACTCTTACCCTAAACGCACTGTTCCTTTTTGCTAAAGATGGTCATATAATACACGAAAAACGAAAGAACTGTTAAACGTTCCCCACGTTGGGCGCCATTGTTATGAGTCGGGGCAGGCCACTGGAGTAACTTCGAAGTAATGCATGAAGAAAATTGCTCTTGGCCCATTCATAATAAACTATGTAACTGCTCAAAAAACAAAACAGGTGGAGAACTAACATTAAATAATATAGAACGGTCAATAAAATCAAAGAAAAGAGAAAGAATAGAGCGACAAGGAAGAGGGTGCGAGAAGAAGAAGAAATCTTCAAATAAGAAAAGAGGCTGGAAATTCAGATGCAACGTTTATCTACCTTAAGTATCTTAACCTAATGTAACCAATGTTAACGTAAAACGTAACTTATACCAAACCTTCTCTAGCCCTTTGTATACGTTACTTTCGACTGTCGCCTACTTATAAGGATCCCTCGCTTGAGAGACTATTCCAGATGATATTGGCAATTTTTGCGTTGCAAGCCTAGTTGTCAAGGGACTCCAGTTATCCGTCACATTCGCGATTGGCCTGAAGCATCTTCAGAGATGAGGTTCATTTTTATCTTCGTTATTTGCCAAAATTGTACCATTTGGGGTCCAGAAAACATACGAGTAATTGTTGAGAAACAAATGCATTCATTGGTGCGGATTTCGGGCTGGAGGCATTCTTCTTCGAAAATGTGGCTGGTTAGGTAGTAACAATTAATAGTGCCTAAATTACAAGATATGGATGTGACCAACATGTGGTTTCAACAAGACGGTGTGCCACATGCCATACAGCCAGAGAAACAATTCAATTACTGTATGAGTCATTTCCTAATCGTGTAATCGGCCGTTTTTGCGACCAGAATGGGCCGTCCAAATCTTGCGATTTAACGTCATTGGACTTTTTTCTTTGGGTTTTTTTGAAGTCAAGGTCTATGCAAACAAGCCCACGACCACCAACGCCTTAAAGAAGAAATCGGGCGGTATATTATGCGAAACGGTCATAGAAAATTTCAGTAAAATAGTACGTATTTGCCAGCAAAGCCGTGGCGGCCATTTATCCAATGTGCTATTTCATATATAACCCCAATCTGTCATCAATCATTAATCAATAAAAAAAATTAGAAATTAAAAATCTCTATTTTCAATCAAAATTACATTTTACGTGAATTATGGGCCACCCTTTATATAGGGATTTCGAAAGCGCGCTGAGCTGCAATCGTTCGAAAAATAGACCTCGACGGCAAACAAAGGTTCTCTCTTTTTCAACGCATGATGGCGACGACGTTAGGCAATACGCAATATCGCCCAAGGAAATAGCGCCCAAATCGATTTGGAAATAACGCCCAAAAAAAAACTCGTACAATTTGCTGTTGCAAAATTTTTCGTCGTTTTGGGTGTTATTTCCTTTCCAGGTTTCGTTTTTTTGACAAGCAGTAAAGCCCAAAATAGTAAGCAAAAGTTCATAGACAGTGGAGTAAGTATGGGGGGCATGCTGCCCTCCTGCAACCCCCTACTTGGGTTTTCTGTTGGATTTTGGAGTAGATGGGAGTTTGTACTGCAAAAAAAACTTCAATACATTCAATTTAACACATACTCCAAATCTCACAGAAACCCCCCATACGCATTAAACTGCAAATTATTTTTGGGCGTTATTTCCAAATCGATTTGGGCGCTATTTCCTTGGGCGTTATTGCCTAACGCCGATTGCGACGATGCCTTGGAAATAAAAAAAAAAATTAAGACTACGACATCCGAATGAGACCACTCCCGTCCCGCTACGACCAATGACCCCTATATAGCCTAAATGGTACGTAAGCGTACTTCAAAAAAGGAAGTTCTGTTGTCGCAGTTATGTTATATCGGTAGCATCCGGTGGGCACCGAAAACAAAATAGCAAAGCCACAGTATAAATACATAATCACTACTTATATAATACAAACTTTTTTGCTTGAAAATAATACCCAGCATTTCTGAATTGGGAATTGGGATACCAACTAAAGTTGATAAACGACAGCTCTGGTTCTGTTTCCCATTGGTAGATACACTTAAATAAAATACGGGATGGGTATCCACGAACCACGAGTCTACAACAGTCAACTACTATCAACTTCTTGTTTCACAAAAACATCAGAGTCAGACAGTTCGAGCAACTTTTTGCTGTTTAACACTTTGCTTAAACTAAGATGTGTTCTTCCTCTCCCATTGTCCAGTAAGAGCATTTAAACTAAGAGTTTGCAAAAGTGTGTCCTTTTCTCTTTATGGGAATAAAACTATCCTAGTTTTATAAACTTCTATAAAGCTCTTTGACATTGTAAATAAAAATGAGTAGGTATTGTTGGTTGGCCAAGTCCATTTGAAAACGACTGTAAGTGGAGATAATATGAGTGAGTAGGTCTTGCACAGGTACTTCTTTAAACATCATTAGCATTACCATTGTTACTATGCTATGTGAATAATGCTATGAAATTTTGTATATATAAAAAAATACCTAACACATTGTAATTTATTGTCAGTTTAGATTATATTAATCGACTTCCCTTTTTTTTGTCATACCATTTACGGCGCTATTTCAAAACCGAATTTTCTGAAATATGAACTCCGATGATTTTCCGCATGTTGTTTTTTGTCACAAACAGCAAAAATTAATAAAATACAGAATTGTTACTGCACATAGCTACGTAGCTATAGCTACCTACCCAACATACATCTACACAATATATAGATTGATAAAAAGAATTATTATTATTGCATTGCATATTAATCGGCTACTGTTGTGCATGTGCAAGAAAGATAAAATTGCGTATTTGTAGGCTAATTAGAAAATATATTATTTGTCAGTAGTATTACAAGTAGGTACCTACAGTGGCCGGCATAAGTATTTTGACAAAACTAAAGTTAATTCTGCTCATAATTTGGACTTACTTCATCTAAATTTTGGCATCAATGGAAAGGTAATTTAAATTCCGTTTGAATGATACAAAACTTTCCTTAACCTATTAAGTACCCATTAAAAATTTAGAATTTTTGTGAAAGCCTACTTTTTTTACTTTTTTCCTCGGTATTAAAAAAATGTTTTGATGCAAAAAGTTTCTCCAATAGTGACTGTAAAAAAAAAATTTTCATAAATTTCTTCGCTAATATTTTTTACGATTTTTTGAATGGGATGATCTCAGAAAAATTTTGTATAAAAGGGAGGAAAAAGTGACTAAAATAGTCATTTTTAGCAATTTTCAAAAAATCATTAAAAATATTAGAAAGAAAAAGAAATTTTTGAAAAAAATTTGTTTGCAGTCACTTATACCCCCAGTTTCACAGTGGAAGTTTAAATTACACTTTTAGTTTAAACTACACTTTTAGTTCAACGATTAATTCGGTTTCATAGTTATGTTAAAACCTTGAACAGAGTTCATTCTGTAGTTTAAGTTAAACTACACTACTACAGTATTCTGCCGTTTAAACCTCATATCAGGCGATTGTCAAAAACACAAATACCTATTTGACGTTGTTTTGTGTATTGTTTGAAAGAAAATACAAGGAACGATTTTGAAAAGTCGTATAAAAGCTAACTATACTATACAATACTACCAAATTCTATTCATAAAATTTCGTTAAACTAAGTTCAATTGAATTGAAGTTCAGATTATATTGTGAAACCGGACAAATTGAACTTCAAATTTAAGCTCACTTTCAGGTTCAGTTGAACTATAGTTTAAACTTCCAGTGTGAAACTGGGGGTTAGAATTATTATTATTATTATTAGTTTGGAGAAACTTTTTGCATGAAAACATATTTTTTTTTGATACTGAGAAAAAAAGTCAAAAAAGTAGACCTTTACAAAAATTCTAAATTCTAAAATTTTTAAATGGGTACTTAATGGGTTAAGAAAAGTTTTGTATCATTCAAACGGAATTTAAATGACCAAAATTTACATGAAGTAAGTTTCAAATTATGAACAGAATTAACTTTAGTTTTGTTAAAATATGTACTTATGCCGGCCACTGTACCTACAGTTAATTGTGTGATTGAAGAAAACTCTTTGTAATTCACGAAGACGATTTCAAAACTATTGAAAATGAATGGAATAGAATGCCGCTTCATACGATTCTTACGGGTAATGCTAAGAGAAGGATTTTTAAACTAGTCTGCGATCATTTAGGAAAATGTATTCCTAATCGCAAAACGAACAAACCTATATGTTTCGACCAATTAATATAAAATTACGTGAGTCCCGCGTCAATTATAAATTCATATAAGTGTTGTTCCATGAATTTCATTATTCATTATTTATAATGCTAACATTTCACATCAAAAGTTACACCACGTAACACACATACATTTACGTTGTCGGTATAAGTGTAAAGCAATGGTGCCTCCATCTACCGAGTCTTTGCCATATAATTCTTTAACTTTCCCTAGAACGCAGTCAAATACTAGCCCCTGAGGTTTTCCTGGTACTATATACTAATTAATTTCAAAGCACAAAGAGTAGGTAAAGATTCTGAGAACCGCATTTTTCAGGATTTCTGAAAATAGAATTATAAATTATACAGCTGTTCAAATGTGAGCCATTTTAATTAAAAATTGTGATTCCGAATATTACAAACTGAAAGTGGTGTTATGCAAACATACAACATTTATATCAATTGAAATGGCAGCTGGCCTCTGTGGAGCAAATTATCGCAGATTAAACATTTTATACATACATATTTGAATAATTAATTTACAAGGAATAATCTTGCTGAAAATCATGCAAATTTGTAAAGCCTGTCACGTTTGTTTTAAAGTGATTAATTATGCATTTCAGTAGCTTTTATGTATTTAATAATTAAAGTCGTGGACATGGATATTCATTTTAAATTTCCATACGCGTATTGTACAGAAGAGGAGTTCAATTCAACTTTGATATCTTTTCTCTATATATATAAAACAAAGTGGAAAAAACTGTATGTTTCCCTCTTTAATTTTCAACCAATTTAGTTGAATTTTTTTTTAATTTCGGTAATTACGGTGATCGGGCGATAGGCTAAAATCGGACAAAGGGGCGTGGCTTTTCCCATAGAAAAAATTCAAAATCGTATGTCTCGAAAACGACCAAATTGATTAAGCTCAAACTTACAGGTAATCTTGCGTATTGGCCGTGGGTGGAGTACTCCTGTGAAGATTGTTAGGTACACAACTTCTGAAGGAATTTTGCACCATTTACCTATGCGGTAAAATGTTGCCAATGAAAAAAAAGATACCTTGACAGCTGACAGTTCAGCACGAAAAAGAAAATTCGTTTTAATTGTTGACCAATATTTTAAAATTAATTAAGCTTTGACAGCTACACAGTTCGTGATTTTAATCTTCTGTGATGGCGCTTATTTTGAGAAACAAATGGATCGACAAAATAGCATTGTTTGGTGAGGATTTTATTTAGGCCGGAGGCAATATATCGGAGTTTTTGACATGCTAACGTCAATAGGTATGATGCCAGTTTTTTACATAAAGTATCTCATGTCTCATGACATGTAGATGTAGTTGCAATATGAGAGTAACACGTGTTATTATAGTCGGAGAAACAATTCAATTACCTATTTCATGAGTCATTTCCTGCTCCAGTTATTTCCGAGAAAAGGACAGCTGTCAGCGGTTTTGGGTGATCAGAATTGCGCTATTAAATCAGATGATTTAACACCGCGCCGTTGGACTTTTTTTTAAATTTTTAAGGTTTACGGTTTATTCCAACAAGCCAAAGAACTCATCCACGACTTGAAGGAACAAATCCAGCGTTTAAACTTAAGTAACTGTAAAGCAGACGAACTAGCAAGGAACGGCATAAAAATGGAATTCACTACTAGTAAAGGAGAGCCCCATGCCATGTGCCAATTGAAACGGTAAGATACAAATACAACATCTCCACACTAGCACTGCAAAAGGGTAACGAGAGATGGCGGGATCTTGACACCTGCAGCTGCAAACATGCAAAACAGACCTGGCCACGAATAAATCGGCACAGGACAAAGGTCCTGTTAAACGCCAGTAGACCACATATCGGAACTCTTGTCGGAGTACTAACAGGCCACTATGTACTAGGAAGACATGCCGTAAAGCTTGAAGTTACTGCTAATGACTTTTGTCGCAGTTGCATGGAGGAGGAGGAGGAAACTCTGTTCCACCTACTATGTGACTGCCCGGCGCTATCCTCGATTAGAAAGCAAACTCTAGGTGAGTACTTCTTCGGGGAGCTTGCTGATATTGCCGAAACGGATAGGTCAGCAAAATACGGAAATTATTCCAAAATTCGAAATTGTTCCAAGAGTAGCGGATATAACCGACTCTGCTTGTGGTATCACAATGGACCATACTTGGTCTAAATGAATTACTCCGTATTAAAGGATAATTGCCACCTAACCTAACCTAATTATTAAAATTCAGCCACATTTGTGTAAAGCGGTTATGGAAAATTTCGACAAAATAGAGCTTCTCTAGAAGCAGAGCCGTAAAGACCGTGTCCGATCTGCTATTTCATACGTAACCCTCTACTGTATACCTTATAATTCAATAGAATTTACAAATTTTAATTGAAATTACTTACTTAATATTACTTCTTGCGTAAAGGACACTCTTTATATCTAATACTATTTATTCAAAGTTTTTTTGTGATATTACAGAACTTATTAAATTGGACAGCGTTTCTCGCTGTTCATTTCTTTAATTCATATTAATTCCTCGTCCTCTTCCTGAAAATACAACAAATTACCCAAGATATCTCTTTCATTTATTTCACCACCCGTTGTTTTAAATCCTTACATAAATTTTGACGGAACACCAACCAAGGCAACACGGTTTCTGCATTGTATCGCAGTGGATCTCATGAGGAAAATAATAAACATTTGCACCACCAACACCATCAGCACCAGCTGTGCATTCTCTGCTGTAAATGTGTATATATTACCTTATGTTTATGATTTGTTAATGTTGTTCATTATTAACTTCACAAACGGTTTGTTTCGCTATGTGTATGTATTGTATATATGAAAAAGCTTTGGGATAGCAGTTCTTAGAGAAAACGTCTTTCTCAATGGAGCTATGTATTAAAGACTTAGTTAATTCAAAAATCAAGGACGAATAGCGTTATCCATGAACCAGCAATAATACATCTAAAGGCTTCTTCTTCTTGTTCTGCGAGACTATAGGCCTAGCGCTTAGGGTTCTACATCTCACCCTCACCCACTATAATATTTTACAAATATTGTCAAAAGTAATGGTTTTTGTTAAAATGTTGGAACTTCAGACATTAATAAATTTTAATATTGCAATAGTAAGGGTCCTCAATAGAGGGCAAATTATTCGAACTATACCCCCATTCAATGGTGCATCTTAAATAGATCTAGAGTGTGAAAAAAAATACGATAAAATATCGTCCTACCAAGTTTGTCTGCTGCGTACAACACCGCTTGCCAATTGATAATGATCCGGTCAGAGTATTCCATTATTTTATGCGATAGGGTTGACTGAATAGTGCACACAGATTCACCATCCGACCGCCTATGTTATTATTCTCGATATTCTCGTCAACTTCAATGCTTATTGCCCACAACATGAATTTCCGAAATCTTATGGCTGACATACTGAAGGTGTAGCATCATTACCAGATATAAACAAAAAAAGTTTCAGCAGTCTACAAATTATTCTTATATAAATTATTTATAAAATACTATTTTAATTTTTTTTTTTGATTTAGATTGCCTTTCATTTTCGACTAGCAAAAGAAATCAATTCTGCAGGCGTCAAATTATTTACTGTCGGTGGGACGTGATTTTGAATTCTAGTTTTACTATACTGCAATGTGGAAACGAGTTATCTACTAATTCAATCGTCGTGAGTTGTGTTAAAATTAATGTTTGACAAGCTATTAAAAGAAAAGTACATACAAATTTTGATTTGATGTTTGATTGGGCAGCAAACATCTGAAAAACACTGTCGAAAATGACATCAGATATGTTTTTCGAATTTTATACTTTGGCTACCACCAAGTATCTATACTGGTACATACCTACTGGTACTAAGTACGTGATTTGCTCTAACATTTTACAGGTCGTTATGTACCTAATATCATTTTTTCGCTTTTACCATTTATTTTGGAAGATATTAAAGGTAATCTGGTAATGCTGCGTTGCAATCAACTCACAACAAATTTTGTTTTCCTCCCTTGACAAGGTTGCTGTCGATGTTTCCAATGTGTTTCATGCGACTTCTGCTGTTGAAGTTGCTGCTGCTGTCAAAGTTGCTGTTGCTGGTGCTGTGGTAATCTGTTTCTCGCATTACTCAGCTTGTGGGCGATTCCATGGGTTTGTAACACAATGCGACAAGTAGTTGTCGGACAAGTGAATTTCGACAACTTGTAAAAAATTCTGTAACACAAAACGACAAGTCCGTGAACACTTTGACAATTGTCGCGATGAAAGATGACAATTGAGAAATTATATAATTTCCATGTTTCTGTAACAGAACACGACAAGTGTCAGGAAACACTTGTAGAACTATGGCTCATTGAGGACAGGTGAACTGAATATTGTCAAAAGCTGACAAGTGCATTTTTTATCAAATATCCTAATCCCTAATGCCTAACATTTATTTTGTGTAATGAAAGTATTAATTCTAATGTTATTTACCTATTTAATTAGTACTTACAATTGCGCGTTCCCTATCTTTTTGCAAAAATACGTCCCTTATTGTACGTCCAATTGTTATTTTGTGGAACACAATTTAGGCTTTTTGGCAGGCTGTGTAGTTTCTTCCATTTGAACATTTTTTTTCTTTTGTTAGGACATAATACAGAAAGCACCAAAAAGGCTATATTTTCCTCTCTTATTTTAGTTAAAATAGATTTTGTTTTTTTTTTTTTTTTTTTTGCCATCTTATCCTGCTAAACACTTATCGAAGAGTGCCCACAAGTCAGGGAAATTTAATTCTTTTGACAAGTGCAACGTTTTACGTTCTGTTACAGAATTAATTTGTACTTGTCGGACAAGAATAGCCAGACAAGTGAATTTAAACTTGTCGACTTGTCGCGTTGTGTTACAGGCCCCAAATCTCAAAGAGCAACCTGGGGTATTTTCGACTACGACAACTCTCGCAGACATCTGAATATTTTTTGAGAGTATAGGTATAGTAGCTGCCCCCAGGAAATCTTCTCAATTCAGCGGCGCAGGGACGTACATAAGTCCACGAGACATACCACATACATGTCTATCATGCAATCCGTCGCACTCGGAATTTTGTTACGAACACTGAAAGAACTATCACACAATCCGTCGTAGTAGAAATTTTTCTACGAATTTCGAAGAAGAATACTAATACGAATAGGAATTTCCAAATTCGTAGTAAAAATGTCTACTGCGACAGTTTCTGTGATAGTTCTTTCGGGATTCGTAACAAAATTCCGAGTACGACAGAACGGATTCTGTGATAGACATGATAAGTCCATTTATGGCCTTTTGTCCCACCGAAGTGGTTTTAATTTATTATTATTATTACAATTTATTTTTCAAAAATGGGACATAACTCCACAATTTTATTGGTATCTAGCATAAATGGCTGCCCTGACATAAGGCCAAATTTTAAAATTTTACTTTCAGGCGCATAAGACCAAATTATTTTGATTTTTGTGGTAATTTCTGGCACACACCACCATATGACATATGAGGGATAAACTTTTGTGTGAGACGAATCTAAATCTAAAGGCGTAGACGAAAAACATTTTAAGCAAAGGAGGATCGATTTTGGGTGTAATAATTATTCCGCACGAATTTTTAATTTTGACACCCCAAATCGATCCTCTTGTATATATTATTGATCAGCATCACTTTCTTAGTCGATCTAGCGATCTCAGTCTGTCTGTCCGTCCGCACGAATACAGCCGTAATTTATGAGCTATTGACTTGAAATTTGGTACGTAAGCTTTTATCCACCAAACTGAGGCTAAGTTCGAAGATGAGCAAGATCGGATGAAAACTACTACTACCTCACATACATAAATATCGAATTCTTCTTCAAATTCCAATTCCAAAATGCTGTCGAATGTGACGAAGCCGCATTCTCTTTTTCTCATAATAGAAGAGAAACAAAATAAAATAAGACTTTGGTTCTGAGAATTAAAGAAAGTGAGACATAAGGCCATAATGGACTTATGTCTCGTCCCAGACCACTTCATAGTATCGCTCTTGCACATAAGCCAGAGTACCTACTAAAGACACAGTCCGTTTTCAATACCAACCTGACGACGCGACGACGGTTAAAACAAGTATTTTCAAAAAATTGTAGTCGCCTGTAGTCGCCTATGTAGACGCTAGCGTGCTTTCAACAGACAGATAGACAGACGCACATGGCTAAATTGATCTAGAATTTAATCCTGATTCAGAATCGTATACTTTATGCGGCCTCCGGTGACTATTTCCATTTATTTTCAAAGTAAAACTTAGCGATAAAAGGTATCGAAAGCAAATTTATTTTTGAAATTCTTTTGAGAAAATCTGTTATACAATTTTTTGATTTTGGTGGATCTAATTAGCCTCAAGAACCCACTTTCACCACCAATGCTCTGAAGAGATAACTAATTGCATTCCGCCCTTATAATAAATCTTTCGGAACACTCTTCACTCATCAAATGAGCAGCACCTTTAAGCCTATCTTCGGAGTTTGGGCGTAATGTATGGAGATTCTTTTAAAAGTCGAACAACATACATGTGTGGAGTTCATTGCTTCATGAGATTCAATTCTCATCAACTCACAATTATTGTGTGTGAACTAGCACCTCCACTCTGTCCTTCTTATCAACCCTTCCGCATCTATGCTGTTCATTAGCATTATAAAAAAAACAACCAGCTCCTGGGCACATTATACAAAAAGTTTATTTCCGTTCTGACAGAACGTTGATTGAAATCGTACTCCGAACAAGTCTCACCGAGAAGGTCATAGGAGGTTATTCGTCCGTTTCTGTTGGAACAATTGCAAACAGTAGGTTGGGAAAGTAGCTTTGATGCGGATCGGATACCCACATTATAAATGATGAGAGTAGACAGAAATCCGAATACATCGTCTTCCAAAACTTATCAACATATCGCAGTTCTTCCCTATGAATAATTTCGTTTGAATTTCGATAGCAAATACCATTGGATACCTGCAGTTGAACATCATTGCTCACATAACTGTATGAACCTTTTAATAAAAACCAAACCTTTAACGATTTAAAATTTAATTTATTTTCCAAAACAACTTTATGCTTACAATCTACCTATCTACACATGTATAGATACGACCTACTAAACCTATGAAAGCGATTGTTAACAAATTCTATTAACTAACTAAAAGTAACCAAGTGACTATGGAGTTAAAGGAAGGTATACTTTAATCGAATTCTGTGTGACACCACTCCGCAATGACCTATCAAATAATTTAATTTTCCTTGCAGCCATACCATGTACACTCGCTCTAACCCGGACTAACTTTGGTGTGCGGCGTGAAACGCACAACTCAAAATCTATGGATTCACATAGTTGCCCCAGAGATTGTGGTATTGGTAGGTGCCAGACACTGAAGTAGTTGCGGAAGTGCTTGTATCCTGGTAGTAGCAATTACCTCCCGGCATACAGCTATCCGAAAGTCCGGTGGGAGATGATGTACCAATTGCGGCGGCGGCGGCGGCAGGAGTATGTTGGACAGGTGACATCGCGTTCCCATGTATCCTTTCGACAGGTTGCAATTCTAGAAGGGACTCAACTTCGTTTTTATATGTCATGACATCGCCTAATGAAGGCCCACAGCCCGATGATGATGCGTTATGCGATTTGGGGGATACAGGCGATGTCGACGACGATGAAGATACGGCTGTGGCACACATGGTTATGTTGTGACCTTGAGGCAGTCCATCTAAATATTGGTCGATTTCTTTTGGATCGATGTCGGCATCAACAATAGATGGCGCCAAATAGTTGTGGACCATTTGATGGTGGTGGTTGTGGTGCTGCTGCTGGTGGGTATGCAAATAATTAAGCGATGCAATCGAGTGTGGCGACGTTGTTGATGTTCCATAGGACTCTGTTGGGTCATGTTGCTGATGGATGACGGGATGCTGTTGATGTTGAGATTGAGATTGAGAATGCGTCTGAGGCGAAACGTGCTGAGGCTGCAAATAATGATGAATGGCATATGTCCGGTTGTTGTGCTGCTGTTGAGAAGACGACGAATCCATTCCAAGGGACTGATGATGGTAACTGATGCCAGCAGCTACCACATCACCGTTTCTATGGAAGTCTAAGCTATTAGCGTATTGTGGTTGATGGTCTGATGCACTTAGCGCATAGTGTTCCGGAGAATTGTGTTCATGTTTGGCTAATGTAGCCGAAGAAGATGTAGCTGCTGATGAGGTGGGTGGAAGTGATAGTGGCAATACAACTGGCGGTGGGGTTCCTATCGACCGATGTAGGACACTGCCAATCGTATACGGTGTAGCTGGCGGCGTTAGTGGGTTGGCTTCGCCCACCGATTGTCTAGAGCTGGACGTTGTAGAACAGGGTGAGTCCATCTGCCGTGCATAGTCGAATTTGCGAAAGGACTCATTGCTCTCGCTAAGGGTTTTTAGTAGGGATTCGTGGTCGGTGCTATTTACATGAGTATACTGAGTTAATAGATTGTTATCGCCGCAACCATTGGTTGTGTAATCCAGCTCCGATGATTGGTTTGCAATAATTCTGCTGGCAGCATCGCCAAGGAACTGTGTCCGACAATTGAAGCGGTTGTTCTTGTTCAGATCCATAAATGATTTGAGTTCATGCCTGCGTGCATTTGTGCTCCGTTGGTTGTTTGTCTTCTGATTGCATTGTAATGCCTTTGTATCTGCGGGAGATGGTCCTGCAGCTGGCATCGTAGAACTTCCAGTGGCTGATGCTGATGTCTTTGCCTTTTTTCTGCGCGGTTGATATTTGTAGTCAGGGTGCTCCTGCTTGTGGGTTAGTCGAAGCTTCTCAGCGAATTCAATAAATGGCTTCTTATCGCTGTCCTTAAGGTTTCTGTAACGGAAAGAGAATGTAAATATTAAGAAAGAATGCGAATGCGGGAAGACACCTAGAAATTAATCAGAGTCAATATGGCTAATGTAAATAAACACGTGTTGGAGGCAAACACAGATGGTTCAAATATGGGGAGCAGAGGAGACCAACTCAATAGTTAAAAGGGAAGCAAACCCTCATGTATACGAATGCAGTATAGGTTGGTATCTGTTTTGTTTGCATAGTATCCACACACCAAAAGCGTAGAGGGATATCTATTGATTGATAGCGATGTAAATATAGTTTGAGTGGAGGAATTTTCTCACCGAATTTACAGACACGGTGTAACTTATTGTTTGCATAACAGTGCGTCCTTGATTAGACGTATAAATTTGATTGAGCTTGTGAATTATTACTGATATTAGAATTTTTTAATATAATGGGAAGGGTGCCAATCTTTGGGTAGGAATAACGTATTAGATTTTTTGGTACCGAAACTGACACTTGTCGACCGTCTTTTCCTCAACCTTTTAAAAAGTTGCCTGGTTGGTTGATTTCCGGCAGAATTTACAACAACCTATGAAGTTGGAGAAGTCGAGATGTTGTTAAAATTTATGCCTGAGATGTTTGGGAGGTCAACCGCTTGTCTAGTGTGCCATGTCTAGTGGCAGTAAAAACAGACATCCACAATAACTAAACAGTTTACGTTCCTGTAACTTAAGGTTTTTTCCGCTACACCACCTTTCGCGAACGTCTGACAAACATTCGAGAGTATAAATGCAAGAAAAACCATCTCATCACCATAGCCGTTCGGACTTAGCATACAATTGTAAGTCCCATTCGTCCCAAAAATAGAAACTCACACAAACGAATGATTCTAAGAAGCTAGGCCTAGGGTGTCTTCCGCCTGTTGCGCCAACTATTTATTTATTTTTTTCCCCAAACAATAAGATATGTCCCCATTGATATACTTGGTTTCACAAATCTACCGCAGGTATTCTTTCGAAAGTGAATGGTGGCGAGCACGCATGCAGCCCAGCAAGAGGCATATTCTGCAAAGTTGCAAACAAGGATCAAAAAAGATAAAAGGAAAGACCAAAGTTCTAAGGTGAAAAAAGAAGAAATGCCAGAAGCACGCGGTTGAGTCAGTGTAGATACCGATGTCTCTCCAGTATAGGGTACGAAGTTTCACCAAAAGACATAGAAAACGGATCTCAATGGTACAAACCCAAACCAAACCTTGTAAATATTGGCAATGGAATAGTGTAGTAAAGTCACAGTCTGTGGACCACTTCTGTAGACTATTCAATTTCGATGACTCCCCAGAGTTCCGCTGTCAGCCAGAATGATATGACCCATTCAATATTGAGGATGATAGACAAGAATTTCATAAAATTGGTCAAAATCAAGTGATAGTAGCTATTAAATTTAAATTTAAGCTGAAGGTAATATTTTTGGATGAAGCATGTAAAAGCTTAGCCGTAAAATTTTGACGGATGAAACTATAGTATCATTTTATTAGCTCCTATTACATGAGGCATATGACTGCTCAACATTTCATACAAATGTCTGCCTGCAGTAATCTGTTGAATGCCTAAACCCGAACGTGTCAGCAACCTGAGAAGTTTATATAAGTAAGCGTAATGGTTGGGAAATTCCATACCGCTATATTGCTAAATTGGTTCTCATCATTCATGACATAATGTATAGTATATACCTGCTTTACTTGCACCATACTATCATCAGCGTACAGAAATTGTTTGCAAGCTTAATGCATAGCATAAAACGCATCCGTAAAAACACGAAACAGAACAATACTGACACATTTAATCCCAGCATTTCATAGGAATTCACTAGAATACTTTGTGGAATTGACTGAGATGTTGAAGAGAAAAAGTTTTTCAAACTTGCACCGGTTTTCGCCAAGGAGACGGGCTATGATGCGACTTATGCAATCTCGTCCTGGAACAGATAGCGATAGGGCGCAGGGCAGGTGTCAACACGGAAGACACTATCTTCAATAGATCCGTCCAGCTGCTGGGGTATGAGGATGATATTGATATCATCGGTCGCTCTCAGCGTACCGTGATAGAAGCGTTCACGGCGATTGAAAGAAGGGGCTAAATCCGTGGGCCTTGAAGTAAATGAGGATGAGACTAAGTACATGCTATCAACAAACAAAGAAGCATCTGTCCAACGCCCTAGGACAAAACGTCACTATTGATAGCAACAATTTCGAGGTAGCTAAGGAGTTCACCTACCTCGGAGTAAACGTAAACTCCACGAAACCGTTGCTACTTCGGTTTGGCAAAACAATTGGGTTCAAAACTCCTAACTCGAAGGACGAAATGTGTGCTTTACAAAACCCTTATCCTGCCAGTTCTGTTTTATGGCGCCGAGTGCTGGACGATAAGCAAGAAGGGAGAGCTGTTTCTGGGCTCCTTCGAAAGAAAAATACTTCGGCGGATTTTTGGTCCTGTGTGCGAGGAGGACGAATGGAGGAGAAGATACAACCGCGAACTCTATGAGCTGTACCAAGATGTGGATGTAGTCCAAAAAGCCAAAACACGTCGATACGGAGCCCGGTAAGTAAGTAATTAAGTTTAACTGAGGCCTTAACCAATTAGATCTTTCTGAAAAGAATTTGGCTGGTAGCTAGAGAGTTCCCATTTGTAATCTCCGCTTTTCTGCCCTCTTTCCCCTCCACACAATTATTTACCTGTAAATATGGTATAGGTGTGTCATTCTAAGCCTACCACCAAAGCTTACCTAATGCTCAATTCGCAATACCGCGTTGACGTTCGCGTGATTTAACAGATTGTGTAGAAACAACGCGATTATACATATACGAGGAACGAAAATGCGACTTTAGGCGCTTTGATTGGATTGACTTTAGATCGTAAATATTAAAGATTAACGCAGTGCCTTTGACCCACTTCTATACTTTTAAGTGCGTTTGGCAGCTTTCACCTTTAATTCTCCATTTGACTTGTTCGATTTGATTTGATTCTTTTTATTTTTATTATTTTGTTTGTCTTTTAATTTTATTTACTTAAATTGTGTAAATAAATATCCATCTATCTTCATAAATAGATACAGCTTCTGTGCGCCTTGGCCGCTAACGAGTACCTACAACCTACCTTCATTGTCCTTGCGATGGGTAAATTCTTAACGATTTCACGACTCAATTTGGTCCTTTCTCGTGTCTGTAAATATTGCACGCTCATTGACAGATGTGTTTATGTCTCACTGAGTTTGATAAAAAAAAGCCCTGTGGTATCATTTTGCTGTTTACTTAACGTAGGTATTTGCTAAATGCAAAGAAAAGAAAGACTCATAAGATTTTAGTTTGAGAAGTATAATAATGCATTATTCGATAAGTGACCATTCGTATGTGATCATCTTATGTAGTTACTCGATCATTCGATAACGTATGTATTTCACTCACTCGATAACTGATGTGGTAATTCGACCTCAGATTTATCTCTGTCTGGTATGTCTAATGTTCTCTACTTGTTATTCTTTTGGCAAGAAGGACACACATGAAAATTCTCATCATCATCACTGTAGTTTATTATTATTATATTTTAGTTTATTATGACTTTTATTTTCATCTTTAATTCAATACATTCTTCGAAAAAAGAAAGAAATAAATATAAATATAATATACTTAAGTCTACTATGGTTTGGCCTATGGCCGTCTACCAGATTGACAAAATAGCGTAAACTTTAAAAATCTTCTTCAGCTATACATTTTCTATAACGCAGCGCATTTATGCAGTAGTTGTAGACTAAAAAAATTGAATTGCTTCAACTATTTCTAAGGTACATATATGAATTAAAAAATCTTAAACGTATTTCCTTTAAAATTGGGCATATTGCAAGAAAATGAAATATATCTTCTCGTATCTTCATGTTACAAAGATTGCACAAGATATGTAGGTAGTTCTGGGCGGTAAGGAATAAAATTCAGGTCCAGTAACTCTCCTCTGATTTTAAAAAGTAAACTTATCTACTCTACTGAATTGTTGTTCAGAAAATACGTTTTTTCTGCCAGTTGATATTTCAGCTTACTGTAGTATGTCCTATACTGAAATGACTGTGCATCTGCTATAAAACGATCATACATATTTCGACCTACTTTTTCCAATAGGATGTTGAGTTGTGTTCTTAGAAGTTCGGGTTGCTCATCGGGTGTTATCCGTATGCTCGTTCCACAGTCTGTTGCAAGGCGCTCCCATTCTTGAATGAAACTTGCTTTGTTTCGTAGTACACTCTTGAGCACAACTTTTGGAAGCCTGTCATCACTCATACCCATAACTTTTACTATGTACTCAAAATGTAGTCTCAGTGTCTCCAAAAACAAAGGCGGTACACCAGTCTCCAGATGTAGCATGTAATTAGGCGTGGCACTCACTCGGTAAACGGAACATTCTCTTTAAAAAATACCGAAGAAACTTCTCAACTTCAACATAGGAACAGTATCCCCATACCTGCGCTCCATACAAAAGAACTGAAGCTGCGGTTGTGCGAAAGAGTTTCTGCTTGGAGCTATGGTTTATATACTTATTGTTGATGCAGTGTCCCCATACTGACGAGATTGCTCGTTTGGTTTCAGATAGTTTGGCCTCTAGATGCTTCTTCATACTCAAGTTTGAGGATACTAAAATTCAAAGGTATTTGTACTCACGAACAACTTACACCATTTCTCCTTGATACATTCACCTTTCACTTTGAGTATATCTGCCACCGCCACCTCTGAACACCATTACCTTCGACTTATTCAGGTTCACGCTTAGGTTCCAGTGTTTGCAGTATGTGCTGAGCCTATTCATCATAAGTTGCAAACCATCTATAGTATCGGACAAAAAAACTATATCATCTGCATATTTCAGAATCAAAAATTCTATTGTATTCCGCAACGAGAGCAAACATAAATTCATCTGTGCAGTTTTTATAAAACTCGTATGGGATTCTGTCATCTCCGGGGGCCTTTCTATTCTTAGCCTTATCAATGGCTTCTTTAACTTCTTCTATTGAAAACGGGTTATCTAGAAATTCATCTATAATCAATGGATCTGCGTATTGGAACGGTGGTGACATCTGTGGTGAAAACGTGGCGATGCAATTCGTTCGTCCATTTATATGTTTTACAGCTTTCCAAAATTCTGCTGAGGATGTAGAGTTGTTTATAATAGCAATACGCTGCTGTTCAAATAACTTATTTTTTTCGTAACAAAGACGTTTAAAAACCTTATTTGCTTCACCATAAAGTGTTTTAAAGATACTTGTATTATATTCCCTAAAGAGTATATGTATAGAACATTTACAAAACAATAAGCTATATTTGTTATTGATATTCAATGACTGATTTTAGTCGCATTCAATTTTAGCAAAAGATACTTACATTTTCATTGCATTAAAATGTTAATGGAAAAATTTCTTGCATGTACATAGGTATCTAATCCATTTTCTAGTTCTAGTGTATTTTTCTTTTAAGTGACTCGTTCTCTAGAGATTCACTTGGATTTAATTTAAAATTTATTTTTTATTGAATTTAATCCGATGGACTATCGTAAAATGATTAAAGTTAACAAAGAGAGTACTCGTAGTACTTACAGAGGAAGGATAAAAGGATTCTTTTATCATGTGTCTCTGAAGATGTAATTGAAAAAAAAATTGGCATTTCTCTTAATGCAATTTGTAATTTAAATTCTATCACAAAATTGATTTGCTGTATAATACAATTTATTGTAAGTATGTATTGTATAGATACTAGGTAGATAAACTAGCTACAGATTCACCTTTACAAATCGTCTCCTATTTACTTTGAACTCTTACGCTTTAGAAGATGATTGGTTGTAGTAGGGGTTGGTAATTTTTCAGAATAGCCATTTGTTTGTATTAAGGGGAATAGATTGGTGTTGTTGTGATGCCTATGGTTGAAAGCAGCTCGTGTTATGCAAATCACTTTTCTGATATAAATTTTTATATAAATACAACAATAAGGCTGGGATGAAGCGCTTCAAGTTTGGAAGTTTTAGTGCATTTTCAAAAACCAATTTTGTAGGTATAGGATTTTGTGGTTACCCTGAAAAGTCAATGAAGCAATATCTATCAATCAACTTTTTTGTTTTAATTATACTACTATAAACCAGAGTTTGCAATCATGGTATCAAAAATCGAATTTTTTTGAGAAAAATCTTATTTTTCAAAGCAAAAAAAACAAAAAAAAAATATCTATCTATCTAAACTTAAATACCTATTGATTTTGATTCAAATCGATAAACTTGTCTTTGAAATAATCAAACTTGATTGAACCCATTACATATATGGAAAGTACTTACCGTGACCAAACTGTAAGCCCATAAACTCTTAATATGAAGTGTGAAAAGGGACACAAATCACGCTGTAGTCCTCATAAGCAGACAGATTGACGGACGGAATTGCGAGGTCCACTTTTTTGAGTGCCCCTATCATCGCAATACCAGAATTGATTAAAATCTGTAAAACTACTAGTAAATACATACCTATAGCTCAATTACTGATTAGACTGTTCGAAATTTTATAAACAAAATTTAAATCGCTACTTTTGCCTGATAACGCTAATTGCACTAAAAAATTAAATTTATTAACGGGTATTTAATTTTGAATCATCACCTCATACGATTTCTTATCATTATTAGTCTCATAAGTGTGTCTGCACTAAAAGAAAAAAATCAGTGAAATTTAAAAAAAAAAAAAAAATTCAGAGAGTTCAGTTAAGCTAAGATGTCATTCAACATATTGCGTGAACATCTTAAACCGTTTTGCAACACACTAATCGGGACAGGACGTACTACCAGAATGGCTTCCGGCCCGTCATATCGACTATAGATAGACCAAATTTTCACACTGAGACAAATCCTGGAAAGACCAACTAATTTCAAGTCGACACTCACCACCTATTCATCGACTTCAAAGCCGCGTATGAATTCAACCATCACCATAGATGACCGAATTCGGAATCCTGGCAAAATAGATTTAGCTGTGTCAGGTGAAACTGAATAACACGCGTTGCAACGTGCAGTTTAGAAGTAGCTTCTCCGAACTATTTAAATAATACTAATCTCATATCGGATTAGTACGGCACTATCTTTAACAAGTCCGTTCAGCTGCTGGGGTATGCGGACGATATTGACATCATCGGTTGTTCCCAGCGTACCGTGATAGAAGCTTTCACGGCTATTGAAGAACGGTATAAGTCCGTGGGTCTTGAAGTAAATGAGGATAAGACTAAGTATATGCTATCAACAAACAAACAAGCATATGTAAACCGCCCTAGGACAAAACGTCACTATTGATAGAAACAATTTCGGGGTTCATCTACCTCGAACTCGAAGTAAACATGACCTCCACGAATAAGTTCGAGATGACAAGAAATACCAAGCCCCCGTCTCAAAGATCAAGCTATCGCGGATGCCAAAGTTCTTGGTCGGGACAACTGGAAGCAGCGTACCCGAGATCGCAGAGGATGAAAGGCCGCAATGTCTCAGGCAGAGACGCGGTCGGGAACCCCTTAAGTAAGTAAGTTCAATATTTAAAAATAATCACCTTTATTATGTTGCCAACAACTGAACAACTCAACTCAACTCAACTGAACTGATGTTGCCAACTATTTCTTTATTTATTTTTTAGTCAGGTAGAGACTGGTGAGACATCGTTTTCGATATATTTACTGGAGCCTAGCATTTTCAAAATGTCGTTATCTATAGATTGCCCATGCCCGTGCAGCATGTTTTCAGTGCAAGAATCTATCGATTTATTTAAAGTAATACGACTAGTATTAGTCATCTTAATTAAGGTATACAATATACGTAAAAATTTATTTATTATCTAGATAATTATTGTACAAAGATAAAGACGTAGATATTGGCTGGCTCTATGGTCAATTGAGTCATTACTCAGTAGTCGTAATATCAGCGGCCTGAAAGACATTTATATAGCAAATAGCTGACCTGTGCTCCATTTGGTCCTGTCTAAAATGTATTTTATGACGTCACTTCCAGTTGAACTTGTGGACGCCTACTTATCATAAGACACCTAAAAATGTTACAAATCAACGAGTACTTAAAAAACCAATGGGTCTGTCTTGCCTCACCCTACCGCAACCTTATGGTTGACCAGTTGAAAAAGTTTTAAGTACGAAAAAATAAATAATAATAAATTTTCTAGCTTTTTTTATGTTAAACAATACATAACCTACATTCGGGCACAAAGTTTGGGAAAAACTAAAAAAAAAAGCAGAACAAAATTCGTACATTTCTGTTGCCTAGCCGCAAATTATGTGACATTATGTGACAGACCCCATTTTGTTCCATGCATATCTCCCCCTACCTCCTTCAACAAGATTTATAGATAAGTTTACTACCTACAAAATTGCCTAGAGTTAAATATCAAAATTTGCGAGTCTATTACCTCATTACGTACATGTAACAAGCCTCCTCTCCGACTCTACCTTCTGTACGGTGTACGGATATAGTTCCATAGTTGGTATATTGTGCAACAGGGAGCTCAGTTTTCCATAGGTACCTACCCATAGTGCTAAAATTAAGCTTAACGCCAACCCATCGCTTGACCACAGTTCTCTACATCACTTAGCTATATTTGCTCCTTTCCTTACGTACGGAAACCAAGAGTAGCCGGTAACAACATCATTTCCTTTCATCTTGGATCGGTCGTTTTATGTTTAGCCTTACTGTTTCCGATTTCAAAACCTGCGCTGTCTGCCTTAAGCTATATCGCTTTCCAATTTTAAGCTTTAAGTTGTAGATGTAAATCTTAAACGTAAGCCTTTAGTTGTTAGACTGCCTTAATTTAAACTTTTGTTCATTTTTTACAACCAACATTAAAATGAATTTAATTCATATAAAATGACGTTTTAATTAAATCTTTTTTAGTTTTAGCTTGATTTAAGCCGAATAAATGACAGCTTTTATTGAGTTTTACAAACTTGCATATTCTTGACAATTCGTTTGAATCCTGCGTGAGCGCTGAAATTTCAAAGTGGGTACTCACATAAATCTGCCACTAGCTTTGCCAAAACAAAAACAAATCGACTCGTATACATAAAACATCCTTCACCTACATAGTGACATTTACTTTTCATTTACGCTGCACACGAACAATAAATTGTAACCGACAAAGGTAGGTACATCCAATATGATGTTCCAAAAAAGCCATTCCTATCAGTTACAGAAGTTACCTTACCTGTACGTCCTCGCATAACTATAATTTAATTTAGCCGTGAACTTGCTGGCCACATGTAGCAAACTCAAATAAAGAACATTTAGAAAAGTTGTGTCTTTTTTCTTTCCCTAAACCGTATATACCAGGGCTGGGCAAACGGTCGATCGAGATACAGCTCATTTTTATTGCTGTACATTTTTTATTTTTTTATTTTTTAATTTTGTTGATAGATGTAATAAAATTTTTCGTGAAAGAAGGCTTCAAAGAAGACTCTTATTTTCTTAAAAGAAAAACGACTCCGTTCACGAGGAACTGCTGTATTACACCGAAGTTCGATGGTTAAGTAGGCATATGTTTTTACAAGGATTTCAGAACTTATTTGACGAAATAAAAGATTTTCTAACATCCACAAATGGAATACATTAGGAACTTGATAATGAAGAGTGGTTAGCTTTTTTGTCACAATTAACTAAACACCTCAAATATTTGAATCTACAATAATTGCAATAAAAAACCAGCGTTTAGGCTGCAAGCCTTGACAGACATACGAACGGACTGAATAGGGTGACCCACATTTTTGAGTTCCCCTATCATCCTTTAATATGAATTAATTAAAATCTTGAGCTTGAATTCGAAATTGTGTACGAAATGTTGCCTTACATAGTACGTATAGGAGAAAGCTAAAAGAAGACCGTATCAGAAAATTATATCCTTCAAAGTTATGTTCTCTGCAAGGTTCATAGTCATAGTTTGGACTCCGAGGTATGCTTCTGGAAGTTTATGAGCAAAGGAGAGTATGCGAACTTAAAAAAAAATAATTTTCATGGTAAGCGCCGTTTCCAAAAATAATAATAATAATAAAAACAAAACATCGTAACGTAACTGCATAGATATTTGAAGAGAGCTTGGATGCCTATTTGAGATTTACAAACTTAGTGGACGGTTAGCAGTGTCATGCTTCAACTTCTAACAGCTGCTAAATTTCTTAAATTTTTACTGTACAGCAGTAATGAAATATTTTTTTATTTATTAAGTAAAATTTTTCTCTTTTTGCTAATTTTTTGAATTCTAAAACAAAAAAATAAGATGAGTTGGATAAGGTACTCTGAACAAAATTGCCAAGTGTACCGCGAAGTTTTATAAAAGGTTCGTAGTAGTACGTCACCTGAAAAAGTTTGCCTACCCATGGTATATATACAATACACACAGCTATAGGTTAAGTGATTTTGATGTGGTCTTCGCTTTGCATTTAAGGGTGGGCCTGGGTATTCTGCCCGCCAGGACTTATGCTCATCGTACCTTTAGTGGAGCACAAGGAGATGCTAACTTAACCTGAAGTTGAATTCATAGTACCTAGAGCACGTAAGGTAAATTGGAAAAGTTTTGCAAGGCAAGTGTTCTAGTCGCATCTGAACACGTTTTAATTCGCATTAACTCTAGAGCTGAGTTCAAGGGAAGCAGAACGGGATATGAATATATTCAATTACTAAATCATTATGTGGGTAGTGCTCTAAGGGCTTTCTAAGAAAAAATATTGAAAAATTATATTGGGAACACATTCTCAAAGGGTGCAGCCAAAAAGCTTAATTCTGGGTGTGGGTAAACTTTTGTTGCGGAAAGTGAAAAAGTATTTCAGGAAAACGTGCAAACGGAAGAACTGAGTGTAGGGATATTTTGATTGGGTGTGGGCATTTTATTCTTTCCCGACAAGCACTGTCATCGAAATATTTTTTGTTTGTTAGTTAAGTATGTAGTTTGTTTGCTATAAGTAGTATATGTAATTTAAGAAAAAATCTGTCTACAGTAAGTGTCTACTCCATATAATAGCCACTCGGAAAAAATGCATCTTTGACTTGAGAGTTGTAAAGGGTAAGTAAGTAAGTAGGTATTCTGTGAGAAGTAATCTGAAGGACCTAGAATTTGTCTAATTGTACCAAATTTTCTCTTATCGATTAAGATTAGATATATAATTCTGTGACAAAGATTTATTTGCTGAAGCTATAAGTTACAACATTTTACGCGATTAAATTTACAAATTTGATCACCTTTAATTCCAAGACATAATTTTCTCTACAACAATACAAAATCCACCTTATTTGGAGTTCGTGCCATAGGGACATTCTAGGTAATAGCACCGACCGAGGGAGGGAATCTCTACATGACATAGGGATTAAACGTCCCCCTCAAATTAGCGACCTATAGCCCTTACGTTGTTACTCTCTAGAATCATGGAAAGTATGATAAATTACCACCTTATGAGCTATTAAAAAAAAAAAAAAAATCTTTCATGACCACCAATACGGTTTAAGATAGCAGCGTTTTATAGGTGCTGCAAAAGTGTTGCTTAAAGTGGTTCCAGATGCCCTGAGTTCATCAAAAGATGTAAAAAGTGCATCTGCCCTACTGATTTGGCAATTATCTAGAAAGTTTATATTCGTTCGAAACTCGGGTAGATCTCGCATGTATGGGCGGGAGCACCCTCGTCCTGTTTGAATTTACTCGATCGTGTACGCATTGAGATTGATTGGAGATCAATTTATCTGCAGTCAAATCTCTTCACTTGAGTAACGCCGGAATATTTTATGGCTCTCTACCGTCATTTCCATCACAATTGCTCGTTCGAATAATATACATAGTTGTTTCCCGCCTATCTGTTTACTGCGGAAGCACACGTAATGCAATAGTCTTCTGCACATAGCTTTACCCTGAAGCCTGTTTTCGGGCGCGGAATTAAATACAGAAGGTCATTTTTAGCCACACGACGAGCATATGGAATAATTTGCCTTCCTCGATATTTCCAGACTTCTATGACAATACAATGATTCAAGGAAAACGCGCATCGACACCTCACTCTCTTACCTTCCAACTCAAATTTGTAACTCCCCTTTATCCATGGTAATAAGCAATACGCAACTTTATTTGAACCTATTCTCACATTGAAGCAATAGAATTGTCAGAAATTTCTAGCTATGCAGGGATATTGTGCCACTATTTCTAAGAACTTTGTATTAAAAATTGGATCGTCCAAAATATTTTTCAAAAATGAATAAAACGTAATTATGCAGTATTCGCAAAAGTCCAGCTCACACAACTCGAAGAAGACTATACCTATCTAGGCGAATTCTTGTTCGACAATCTCTACGAAATAGCTAATATTAGTATTAAGCGCCCCATAATAAGTTCTCCAGTTGGTTCAAAGGGTAGATTTTGGTCAAAAGACACAAAAGATACTGCGGTATTACAAGAGTGTGGCGCACCCACTGCGGCCTACCACCTGACCCTAACCTAACCTAACTTTACCTAATCTAACAATCTTCTAGAGCAATTTGAGAATTCACAGTTGAATACAATTGTTTGGCATGATAAATCAAGCGTATAAAGCTATTTTTATTGTTTAGAATATTGTAGAACGTACCTAAACCTTGGTACCTATAAATAAGATGAGTATTGTTTCTAAAGGGTGTCCCATAATTCACGAAAAATGGAATTTTGATAGAAAAAACAGATTTTTAAAAAGGAAGCTTAAATTGTTTATTGATTCACAGTATGGAATATAGCACATCGGATAAATGGCCGCCATGGCTTTACTGACAAGTGCGTACCTCTTTTCTTGAAATTTTCTATGACCGATTCGCATAAATGTGGCTGAATTTCATTAATACATCTCTTAATATCCTCTTTCAAGGCGTTGCGTTGGTGGGTAGTCGTAGGCTTGTTTGCATAAACCTTTGACTTCAAAAAAAACCCCAAGAACAAAGTTTAATGCCGTTAAATCGCAAGATCTGGATGGCCAATTCTGATCGCAAAAACGGTCGATTTCCGGCTGTATGGCGTGTGGCACCGTCTTGTTGAAACCATATGTTGGTCACATCCATATCTTGTAACTTGGACACTAAAAACTGGGTTATCATGTGACGATAACGAACACTATTAATTGTTACTGCCTGACCAGCCACATTTTCGAAGAAGAATGGTCCGATAATGCCTTCAGCCCAAAATCCGCACCAAACACTCACGCGTTGTGGATGCATTTGTTCCTCAACAATATTACTCGTGGGTTTTCTGAATCCCAAATGCGACAATTTTGAAGCCATCAAAATGAAAATGAGCTTCATCACTGAAGATGCTTTTGTTCGAACAAACCTTCATTATTTTTAAAATATTGCTCAACAATCAAAATGCATTGTTCTTTCGTATAGCGCTCCATTTTTACTAATCCCGAATTTTCAGCTGTCACATTATTATAAATTTTTCACTTGACATCACTGGTACTATTAAATAGCGCAAAATTAAAATTTTGCGTGAATTATACGACACCCTTTAGATCGATCTTCTAACTGTATCAATAGATTAAGACGTAATTTTAAACTTTTAAAAATACTTTTCATTTAGTTGTATGACTAATCATTTTTGAACATCTGCATTAAACAAAAAGGAATTTGTCCAACCAATTCAATCGTCAAGACCTTATCAGTTATTTCTGTGGAAGCCGCTGGCTGGGGTGCTGAGATAATAAAGAAAGAAATTTTATTCGATTGTATAAAGTCTATCAGAAATCAGCGATGGTGAATAAGAATACGGTATGTATAAACAAACCCCCCATAACGATGAGATCAGAATGTTGTTACTAGAAATATTATGCGAACAACAATTAACACTATTAATATGGATCAATGCAAAGCGATAAGAGAGGGCAAACGCCTATCGGCAGTTGGTTTTTGTTGTTTTGTTTATTATACATAGTGATGTCCCGAAGCAATTAAATTTTGAATAAAAATCTGAAATTCCAATGAAAGTGATTGCGGCACTTTGCCTAGATTTATTATTAGTGACGTACGAAATTTTGCATAAACCTATTAAAATAGCTATTCATATTTATTTTTGCATTATTGAAAAGCAATTAGTTTTAGAAGAAGCCACGAGCGAATAATTACGGTCTCTGGGACAATTTATCCGATTTTCATGATTTGTTTCCCTTATTTAATACATTTTTCACTCATTTAGGTTTTAGAGTCCTAGTTTTAGTTCTGTGGAACTATACGGCTGATTTTAAAAATTCGTTCAACCTTGTAATGGCGACATCCTCATGATCAGTATCTATTGCAGTGGATGGTATCAAAGCATCGGCCAGGCCAATGATAACACATATACTCCAAAAATTCTCCACAACACACAACAGAAGAAGGAAAGAGACTGCGGAAATTCCATCCTAAAAAGCTAAAATTTCAACGAACAAAGATATTCGTTGAAATTTTTGCTTTCTTTCCTTTTCCCATTGCGAGTGAGACAAATCATTTATAATCGTTTACCTTTTCCCTCGATATTTTACCAACAAAAGCAGCTATGGTGATGGTTAGGTTAGGTTAGGCTTGTGGGCTGGCGAGGATTTCTCCGTGCCACAATCAGGACAATACTGACCCATTGTGATGCCCGTAGGGGAAAAGAGGTTGTCCCTTACCCATTATAACCCTGTATTCAAATTACTTATGTGACGAAGTTCATTATCTTGTCTATTGATGTGCTGAAAAGCTCGTCTAGGTCGTTGAAGAAGTGACTCCATAGGAATTTATACCTGGTGTGTTGGAGACCTGGGCAGTGACATAGGAAGTGGGTTGTATCCTCAAGAGCTTCCTCATCACCGCAGCCTCTGCAAAGTTCTTCTTCCGTTAAGCCCATTTTCTTCATATGGTACCGCAGAGTGTTGTGCCGTGTTATGATACCTACGAGGGTGGACAGGGATTTCCTATCCTTCCGCATTATCTACTCGGTTTTGGATTCGTTGAAGGACGGCCATAGTATTTCTTGTGGTATTCCAAGTGTTTAAGGTGGCCCATCTTGCGTTCGCTTTCTCATTGCCTGCAATGCCTTCATGTCCCGAAACCCAGCATAGTGATACCTTGTGCTACCAACAGCCTTCAGTTCTTCGCGACAGCACTTCACAAGCTTCGATTTTATTTTTGGTGCAGTTTATTGCTGCCTGGTATTGCCCTAACCACAGACTCACGGGTTGCTGTTGTCACTGCCAGGACCTCTGCTTGGAAAACGCTGCTATGGTCGGGAAGGCGTATCCTTTTTGATATACCCAGTGATTCAGAGAAGACACCTGACCCTAGTCCCAGCGTTGCCATAAGTGAAGATTTGTCTGCATTTTGTAGATTTTCAGCCCAGCTGCAGACTTTTAAAATTCCAAATTCTGCATGACAGATTTTTCTGCATTTAGGAGAACATATCAGTCAGAACGTATCAGTCGACTAAGATGGCTAGGACATGTAGAGCAAATTGACACCAACGCTCCGGCCCGAAGAGTCTTCGATTCCAACCCGGAGGGACAACGGTAGTAGAGGAAAACCTCGCCTTAGGTGGCGCGCACAAGTGGAAGGGGACCTCAACCAACTTGGAGTGCGCAACTGGAGGCAGTTAGCCAAAGATCGTGCTAACTGAAGAAGCGTGTTAGTTGAGGCCCAGGTCCACCCGGACTGTAGCGCCATCTAAGTAAGTCCCTAATTGATCTCCGTGTGATTTTTATTTTTTATGTGATTATATCAAATGTTTCTGGTTTATAACAATTCTCATAACACATTAGACATCATATGGGACAATATTCGGACTCAAATTGCAATTAACCCCATCGCGTCGTCACCCTTGTGGAAGTGTACAAAAACTGTCTACTTGAATGTGTGTACATTGGTACAATGGAAGACAGCATTTGACGAATATCATTTTCGAAACTGTGTTACATAAAATGTACCTAACGTCTCATATTGTGCGAAGCGTGAAAAACAAAAGACTTTAATTTCAGAAACCACAAAATGAACACCGAAAAAGGCCAATCGGACATGCAACCCAAAAGTATTATTAACATTTTACTTATAGCTCTTGTTATAAATAACTATAGACTTGCATTAAACTAACTGATAGTTTTAAAATGTAGCAAGCAAATCCAAGAACGTAAACATTTCGTCAAAACTTCTAAAACATGATCCCCTCGCTTTGTGCTCTAGCATTTTATCCAAAATCAGTTTTTCACACTAAAATGTATTTAAATATCCCTAAAGTCGTGATAATATATAAAAAGTATGCGAAAAGGCACTCTAGAAAAAGTTTATCTCACATTTTGACGACTCCTCTTTCTGATTCTCAACGAGTTGCGAAAGTACTTGAACCATGCCAACACTGAATCAACACTCGTATCTTTGTTTCATCAACTGCGTTTGACAATGCTCGCTTCCAAGAAGACGACATCCCAAATCTGTTAGTCAAAGTTCTATGCGAGAGAAAAATCCAATTACAATCCAAACTAATTAAAACCCAAACTTAAAACAAACAAAAAAAAACACACACACACGCAAATGTGTATCCTTCCCACTATTATGTATGTATAATAAGAATTTCCTCTGCTCATTATGGAAGGCAATTCAATTTCGCAGAGCCAACAAAAATTAAATAAAAAAAAATATTTATAATACTCACTTCCAGAGTTTTCCTAGGGATTTACTCAACTCGGAGTTCTGGAGATGTGGATACTGCTTGGACATTACACGTCGAGCTGCCTGCGCCCACACCATAAACGCATTCATTGGCCTCTTGATGTGGTCTTTTTTCCTATCTGATGTCGATCTGAAATGAAAAGATTATGGTGGTGGTCAACATAAATTAACTATCAGCCAGTAAAATACGCTGAAGCGGGTCGAGAAGGATTTTAATTGCGAACGTCTATGGCAGGCATCCGCACCGCGCCAGTGCACCAGATAAACTTCAAATTAAATTCTGGCAAATGCGGTGAACAACTTGATTCGTTTTATTCGTCGCGGTAATATGCAAAACTTCCTGTTTGCGGTAATTTCATATACCCGCAGCATGGCACGAGTAACAGCGTATAACTACAAGTGCATAGTGAGAGTAGGTTTATAGATACTTCCGTATGGGAAAGTTTCGTAGTGAACTCATACAGCGCTCTATCATATACAAAGTTTCTTAAAATTTGCTAATTTGCAAATTTCCCAGTGAAATCCTGTTTCGAACTTTATCCACAGGATACGACTTTTCCTTTGGAATATTTAACTCGATGAATTGTGCCAATTGAAAGTTGGAATATAGAAAATATTTGGATGGTAATATTTTGGTCTGGTTATAGAAGGTGCTTTGCATTACCAGCGGATGAAAGTCAAGTGCAGCCTTGTTGAGTGATTCAAGACGATTTGCAGCTACATCGGGAAAGCTAATAACATCCACAAGGCTTTCTTCAAGTGCATGTTTGTAGATATTGTGCAGATTTATGCAATTGAAGTTGTAACCAAATTGATTTGGGATTTTCGGCTGCTATTTGCTTATTTATTTATTAAACACGGTACACTTTGATGGGAAATTAAAGTTGGAAAGTTGGAAACCATATACAAGCTTTCAGTGTTCAACCGATGACTTTGACTTGCAATTAAATACGAATGTAAGGGCATATAATGATTAGGCACTTAGAAGCGTACACAAACTCAGCACTACCTTTTGTTGGCAGATTTGTTTGATCCGAGCAGCTTTGATAAAATCAAAGGGCACGGTAGTGCCCCAGAAAAGTTATCTAGTAAAGGCACTAACCCTTTTTACAGGAATAAACTCAGGCTGTTTCCGCCCCTCGTCTAACTTCGGAACCAATTGAGCCAGAAACTTCGAACTTGTAACATTTACCAAGCTCATTAAAAAGGTCCACCTCACCAGATTTAATCTCTATAGTGGTTCTCAACATACAAGACTTCAAAAATCGCAAAAACAGTAACTGACTCCACTCACTCACTCACTTAGATGGTCATCAAAATTATGAAGCACTTCCGGCTATCCCAGAATCGTGAAATTTAGCAGAATGCTAGATCCTGTGGTGCATACACTCCAAAAAATCCAAAATTTTATATATTTTCCATTCAGGAGGCGTGGTTTCCGCCCACTTTTAAAAATTGGTTATTATTTATTTGGGTCACTTCCCATTGCCGTAGAATGTTGAAATTTGGTAGAGCGAAGACGTTTCAACGTTGTTTGTGAAATCTAATAAAAAAAAACTTTGCAAAAAGTAGTGAAATCACACCAAAAACATAAATGTAAAAAAAATAGACAAGTTCTCTTACATAAAACAGCAAAAAACAGGTGCCCAACAGTCAGCCACGAAAAGTAGGTAATGAGATCTAAATGTACGCCAAGTTCTTAGTTTAAGAAGGTTAAATGTTAAAAAAAATTGGTAGGTATACTTGGCAAGTTTTTCGTCTATAACTTCATTATACAATATATTAGAATTTGAAAACTTCACAAGTAGCGGGATCTACTAGGCACCCCTTTGGAAGGTTGTTGGAGGCAGCGTGTGTTTCTTTACAAAAGGTCCTTTTTTTTTATCCGATCGATGATTTTCCTAAATTTAATCAAGGGTATCGTCTATACAGTCCCTGCCAGGCTGAACTATAAGAGTGCTTCGACATTATTCAAGTCCCAGGTCTAGAGGGATCTCCGAAACTACGCCAGGGTACTGGAAAAGAATTGGTGCCAGATGAACCCTCTAACGGCACTATTCAACTATTGCGCTTGAAGTGGGTTACCGGTACCGGTAACTCGAGTCCTCGCTCTTGGGATATACAATGGGACTTGTCCGTCAATGTGGGGGTCGCGCGTCCTACAATGGTATGCTGTGTTTCATCCTTCATTGTGATGGCAAGAAGATCAGCACACCGACCCTTAGAGATGAGCGGGAAAACAATAAAGTACAGCCACGACAGGCGGTATTGCTGATTTGGACATCACTTCTACAGACAGTTAAACGAAAAAATCGACCCAAATTCCGCTTCAATCTGGACGAAGAAAGCTACGATTTCATTCTACACAAGGCTGTTGGATCAGACGGCCCCCTAATTTTGAGAAAGCAGGAAGCTACCTGATGAAGAGCATACACCAACTCATCTTCAAGATTTGTTCGGATAAAAATTTGCCGGATGAATGTAACCTCAGCATCGTTTGCCTGGTCCATAAAAATGGAGGCCGTCTAAACTGCGACAGCAACTAGCGGAATCAGGCTCTTTAACGTCGCATACATGATCCTATCTGCCGTATTGTGTAAACGCCTGAAACACGAATTAATTGGCGCTTAACTGCGCTAATGAAACGCCAAAATAGACAGCTAAAAAATGAGGTAGTTACGGCTGATTTCTTCACATGAGTACTAGTACCCGATCTAGCTATACCTGGTACTAGCTCTGATCCTCGGTACCAACGAAAAGTTAGTACTTTTTTATTTCTTCACATAGCTAGTACCGGAGCTAAATTTATCAACCGTATTAACGAACGTCTAAAACTGGTCTAGTACCCATTTTTGACTATGAAATGTCATAACGGTGACATTTTATGCTTATTTATGCTCATTGGGCGTCAAACATTTTGCATGATGACTGATTTTTATTCCTGTTGTAGAATATGTGTATAGTATCCAACACGGCATAGCATTATATGATAACCTATATTATTGGTTGTTGTTTTTTTTTTCATTATTGCACATAATGGAACTGCACTCACCAATTCGGTGTTTGAAATTTAACATGAGTGCGGTAGGTTGCACCGATTGTCCGTGGAGACTATGCAAAGTGATAAAATGTAGCAGCGGCTACCTCCTGTTCTTCCAATGTTGCTGGCATTTGAATAAATTTGTCCAAATGGCGTGTCAAGGCCATATACATCATACTTTTGGCAGTGTGCGATATACACTAGCGGCTGGTACGCGAATGACGTCGGCAACCACTATTTACATCGATCCACTTGCCATGAATCGTAGAGTGATCTGATCAGCAATTGCTGCTCAGGCAATATCTAACGATTACTGGTAAAATCGTGAATAAAAACGATTACCGGCTAAAACTGAAAGTATATAAAATATGTTAACTGTACTGCAATTCGTCCACGTTCTAACGTAAAAAAACGTTACTCTGGACAACTGAAATCGCCGAAAAAATCCACATC
This sequence comes from Cheilosia soror, assembly GCA_949372485.1. Taxonomy (NCBI): domain Eukaryota; kingdom Metazoa; phylum Arthropoda; class Insecta; order Diptera; family Syrphidae; genus Cheilosia; species Cheilosia soror. The sequence continues at coordinate 69,012,096 of OX443562.1, read as the reverse complement.
GTCCCAAGTATTTACTGTATTCCATTGTAGCATAATATGGTAGATGCGGCGCTCAGATCAACGAGTTGCCACCCCTTCTTAACCATTCTCATTCTCAATGTCATCATCGAAATTATTGAACCAATTATCCCTATCAAAAATGAATTCCATTTTCTAATTAACTTCATTAGACCTACGATGTATTTACTTTTTGACAAAAATAGGCAAGAGCTAAAGCAATGAAATCGATCTAATTCAGGTACTAACGACGTTAGACTGCCGATTTGAGGGTCCAGCTAATACTGAGTACTAACTAATACTCGGCAAATTCAGCTTAGTACTTCGTGAAGAAATGACTTGATACCTATTTGGGTATCAACTTCTGGTCTAATACCGGTACTAGCGCTAGTACTCTGTGAAGAAATCGGCTCTTAGAAACTTATCTAGGCTCCTTGACATAATCTGACAATGACATCACAACAAAAATCGCTGTTTATTTGTACTGAGCCGTTTTCAGTCCCGTTTTTGTTAATAGGAAGTAGAGAATCAGATTTAATAACGAATTTGGTTGCTCTTACTTTACAGGCAGTTGGGTGTGACAGTTACCATTATTAATGTGAATGTAGTTTGTAATATCACATAGAAAATCAATTCTAAAAAAAGTATCTATAGAATTAAAACAACGCATGCGAGTATGCATAACGGGGCGTATACGTACTTATTTTGAGAATTTTTTTTTATTTAATTTTTTTTGTTTTTTTTTTATGAGACATGTGCTTACAATAAAATTGTTGTTCTCGAAGTTCGTAATACATAATTGGAGTTAAAATCATAAACTAATGCAGCATGAATTAAAAAATAATGTTTCTTTCTTTTATTGTGGGATGAAAGTTATTCTAACCTAGTAGCCTGTAGCCTCCAAGCAACCAATGCATGATGATGATGTCTGTTTTACAAAAGTGTTTTAACTGGAACTAAAAAGGTTTAATTCGAATTTTCCACAGGTTATGGCCATTTCGTCTAAGTTGGTTTCAATTTTTATTTTGACTATGTACAGCCTTTTATATAGGTAGATATATACTGTCAAAATGTAAATGTATCAAAATCTCATCTCAAATAATAACCAAATATGCTGGTTACTCATACGTCTAGATTCAAACGACTATATAGATTTTTATGTATTTAAATTGGGCCTAAAACTACGATGCCATAACGTGGCTCAGGGCTTGCATAATTAGCTATTAAAATCTGATGCGAGGTACCCTATATAGAATTTAGATATAAAATGAATTCTTCATCCTTTTATACTGAATATTGGCAGCAGGTTTTTGGGTTAATTTTAAAAGAGTTACTGGCAAAGCTGAGTTTATTTTGTAAAAAGCTTTCGTATCTGCTTTTAGGGGTGTATTCCCAAAGATCGATAGACATCAGGGGTAGGACCTCCAAATTAAGCCAATTTAAATTTCTATATATCATCAACGCATTTACAATATAGTTGATGTTGAAATTTATAGTTGCATTGGAAGTTGATGAGACTTTAAAATTTGTTTTTACATAAAGCCAAAAAAAAAAGTGATTCGTATCCTTCCAAAACGTTGGGGGGGGTATTACTAAGCTAATTGTAGGTCAATATGGTACCAAAAGTAGCAGTTTATATCATTGGGTATGTATATTGTTGATTTCTATTTAGCATTTTTGGCTACAACTTTCGCAGTTAAAAATTTCATAATAAATTAAATAACGCTACGATTCAATGTGAAATTCCAAGAAAACCCAATATCCTTGCGATAGTTTGCAAATTTTTGTTAAAAAATGGTATAGGGGGCTACTATACATCGATTTTTCGGATCAAACAGTCTTCTTTTTCATCTTAATTTACTAAATACATTTGAAGTTTTGCATTAATTTTGAAATCATTTATCAATCTGTATTTATCTGTAGAACAAATTTTCACAATACTGTTGTCACGTTTTCCGCTGTAAAAAGCTTAAAAATCCACCTATAGGGGGGGTACTACCATCAAAATGTAGGTAAAATACACTGAAATTCGATTCAATTGACTCTAATTGAAATCCCATAAACCATAATCGAATGCAGCTCTCCAAAGAGTAAACATTTTAATTTTCCTTCTATTAACAGAGACATTAAAACTATACCATTTTCAAAGTTCCCCCTAGGGGGGTATATGGGGTATATCCAGATTCTAAAGATAGAAATCGTTACTTATTCATTAGTCAAATTAGCTGTCGTGATCGTGCCTCTTTTGGTTTTCATTTAAATGAACTGGGTCAAAAATGCCGACAAAGAATTGAATTTTGTATAGGAAAATTGGTTAATTTTGAGGGTCTTTTGGTATACCTCTGGATAGCTATAAAATGCACAGTTTTCTATTTCTAGATAATACTAATAAATAGACTGGTATTTAAGGAAAATATGTGAAAAAAATGAGAATCATGGCAGACAAATTACATTTACGAGACGATTTTTCGTGAGCAACTATGGAAATAATCTGACGATAAATTGTCTAAAAAGAACACAATTTAGTTCAGTTTTGATTGGGATTATAAGCGGGGGTATACCGCTCTTATTGTAATTAATTTCCTTATATCTAATTTTGTGTTTTAGATATAATTTAAATCAGGTTAATTTTTTTTTTCCAAATTTTAGAAAGTGTTTTATTTAGAGCGCCTCGCTGACAACTTTAAAAAGGGGCGCGTAAAGTAAATAGGTAGGTGAATTTTTCAATGAAATCTCTGAGGGTATGGCTATGGTACACCATACATGGAATTGGGAAATAGAGCTCTTCTACAAATATTGGGAGAAATAAAATTTATATTGGTTTTTCTTAAAATATAAAACCTCGAATTTCATTTTTATTTTAAACAAATCTTTTTGAGGTCATTCGAGCAAAAAGGACATTCAAACTAAAAAAAAAAGCTTTCAGGGATACGATATAGGGTTCAATTGAACTAGCCATCACTATTTGCAATATGACAGCATTGATACTTTTTTCTAGAGCAACAACTAAATACCTAATATGATCTTTAAAATCGTGTTGAGCAAAATTTTCTTTAGGAGAACAAAAACGCGTAGGAAATTCACAAATTTTTAACATTTTACATAGAAATGGTTGTGTCGGATGCAATTTATTATACAATGTTCACGAAAATAGCATGGCATTATATGACGCACTGGGCCTCGACTGTAGGTAACAAAAGTTCTTTGAAGTTTTGAAGAAACAAAAAGTTGTCAAATAAGCGAACGCTCTTCTCTTATAATTCCTTAGGGTGCACTTATAGCGAGGAGAAAAATAGATACGTACCTAAGAACAAAAAATAGTACGTTCAAACCTTCAAATCACTTCACTTTCAGGGACTCACTCAAAGACATACACAAAATTTCATCAAAATCGGTCCAGCCGTTTAGGAGGAGTCCACTTGTGAATGTCCATTCACCATCCAGGGACCCACTTAAACACACACACAAAAAATTTCAGCAAAATCGGTCAATGCGTTTAGGAGGAAAAGAAATGTTTTACTTTGATTTTAGTTTCACTTTGATTTACGTTTCACTTTCATTTGCGTTTCATTTTTCGGATTTACTCATCACTAAAGAAGTTTCACTTTAAAAATGTTTGCTTGGAGTCTTGGCGAAATGAGGCCCAAAAAATTGCGGCAAACTTAAACTTAAAATACATCGTATTTGCACTAAAGTTTTACATTGAAGGGTGTCAAAAACGCAAAGAAATATTTTTTGGTATTCTTTTTTTAAAGCTACATATTACTGTAGCCTTTTTTCCTTTTATCGAGACAATGTGCCGGGTTGAGCTTTATACCGCAAAAAATGTCATCGTATGGAAAAGAACAGATTTATGCGGAATAATTTTGAATGCAGAGGCAAATTTGACAGAGCTGTGTATTCACAATGTCATATCATCATGAATTTACATAGTCAATATTGGATTTAATTTTTTTAAATTTTATTAGATTAAAAATTTAATGCCATCCTCAGATCAGATCCCATCAACTGTTTGTCTTTTCACTTTTCAGGATAAATGCGGTGCAATTAGAAGGGTGTTTATGAATATTTTTGCTACCCGTCTAAAGATGCCGATATAAAAAGCTAAAATCCAAATCTCCTGAATTAGGTGTCCAATCATTGGGTCATGAATAAAAATGAGCATGTAGTTTATACTCGATAATTTGCAGCAAATACTCCAAGTGATATGAAGGAGCAGATACTCCGCTAGAGTGTACTCTTATTTACAATTTTTTGTGAGTATATTCTCACTTTTTATATGAATAAAACATTGTTCATGCTCTTTTAGGTGAGAATCTACTCAATAAATTGGGGATATCTGATAGGCAGTAGACTTCAGTTTTAACAATGGTTGAGTTCATCCTTAATTTGTCTTCCAAAAAATATTACAAACCTAGAAGATAGTGTGATTGGACTTTAAAGGATTGTATCGATTTACTTAAGAAAATGTCAAGTGGATATCCAATCACTTTTTGGGTGTAGAATCTGAAGAAAGAAGAGGTGGTTCTATATTGTAGCTCTGATAAAAGGATTTTTTTTTTTTTCGAGATATGTGGGTGACCCGGGCTTTTCAAACAGGAGTAGAATAAGATATTGGAGTTCAACAAACTTCTGTGTTAGAAGTTTGTGACGGAAGTTGCTGTTAAGTTAATAGAAAAATGTGGGCAGTGGATCTTGTGTTTTTTTAGACGTATCAAATTCAATTTGAAATAAAACAGTTAAACCTAATGTTAAGGTATAAGATATTGGCTTTATTTAATAGATAATTACGCTTAAAAATGATTTCGGGCAAATGCGCGCCCCAGTCGAATGAAGCGCTATCGTTAAGCTCAATTTTCGACAACTTTATCGAGCAACTGGAACCGTATATCAGCAATAACGCCGCGAATGTTGAATTCCAAATCGTCCAAGGTCTCATCGGCATAGACTGGTGACTAAAGAAAGTAATCTAAATCACAGGATCCTGGAGGCCTTTTCACCAGGTCCAGTACGCGAAATTATGCGCTCAGAAAATGCTTACCGAAATAAATTAATAATGACGCGCGCCTGTGGCATGTTGCCGCATCTTCTTGAAACCAAGGCGTTAATCTATTCTTTGTAAAATGGCGAAAAGTAATAACCCCAAATAGACTTTCAATTTCAACTGTCAAATTGACAATCTGTAGAAACAGTTTTGCCAGTTTAAAAACCAAACCTCTAAACAAAACACCCTTTAATAGAAGCGAAAGAAAATGGGGCTCACAAAATTTACTTTTCCAAGTGCATTGGGTGTGATCGATGGTGACGAATATATTGATTGAACGCATTAACGTTCAAGTCATACGTTAAATTCAGTTGGGTTTACAAGCGTAGACGCATCATGGCCAGTATCTGTTCACGATTCAGGGATTTGGAGCAACTCAGAATTTATAACATTGAAAGGAATGATTTTCAGATGTTGAATGCATAATTTTTAGGACACGAAGGATTTTGCATAGAACCATGGATAATGGTGACTTTTAGAAATCCTAATACACCTCAAGAGCGTGCTTATAATAATTTATTCACAAAGGAGCGTGTAACAATTGAAAGATGTTTTGGTCAACTTAAACAACGATCTCCGATGATTCAATATATCCATAGAAAAAGTTCCAAAAATTATCATAATCATGGCCATATTTGCAATACCATATTGTTATTCGCTACAGACTCAGAAATGTCTGAAAATAAAATGACGAGTATCTACTCCTATGTACAGGAGCACGTACTCTTCAAACGAAAATATTTTTTAATCATATAAATTGGAGAACGAACTAAATCTCATGCTCATGCTCCGGAGTACGTACTCGGAGTTTAAACTCGATTTTTATTCATATCACTCATTATCTATTCTCTATTACCATGTAGAGTTGCACATCGCTATGAGTTGTAATATGATAGCCCTTAAAAAGGAGGTTGAAGAGTAGAAGCCGTAAAACGGCAAAACATCCATTCAATAATATTTATTTCTTTATCAACTTGCAAAGTGTCAAGTTAATATGACTAACGGTTCGGGAGTCCACTTAAAGGATAAGGGAGTGTCATACTGTCATGTAAAAAGTCCCTTCTTATTGTGTATCTACAACTGAAAGCAGTACCCGAATTGCTGAAATAAAAGGTCTTGTCAAGTCAGTTATATATTACCTGATGTTTTTAAGGCATTTTTTGAGTTCTTTTTTTTAACAAAAGTCTCATAAGCAGTCATTTATCCCTTTCTACATTCGGGAGCTAACGATGCCCATATTTGGACTCATTTTTAATGATGCAACTTGCTAACAAAGTTGATTAAAGATTTTAAAAATGATGAGGTCAGAAATTACCTCGAAAGCTTAACAGCTGGAAAAGAATCCAATTACTCGCTTTGGAAGGCTATTAAAGCCACTAAAAGTCCGAAGATCGCAGCGCCGACTATCAAGGTAACCCATGACTTTTACGATAAAGAGAAGGCGTACGTTTTCGCCGCCTATCTAGAAAAAACTTTTAAGCCGTTCGATGGTCAAACGCTTAATAGAAATATTAATGCATCGGACGGAATATCTGTAAATATTGCAGTTAGAAACGCTACACTCACCGAGGTAGTGCAAGAAATAAAGAAACTTAAGCCCAAAAAAGATCCAGGTTACGACCTGATTACGGGTGAACTCCTTAAAATGTTACAAATTAAGACAAGTTCTCCTCGAACGGTTGTGCGGAAAATCCTAGAATCGTATCTAGAGAGCGTCCTTGGGCCACTCCTGTACCTATTCACCCTTATTCTACGTGGCGTTTTTTGAAATCGGTATTAACGACATGTGGCGTTTAAGTAGTGTGGAACACAAGTTCTACGCAGTTTTTCGCATTCTGACTGTCGTTTTAGTTAGAAGAACAACACCTTATTAATCTCGTCTTCTTGATTTTAACTGTTGTAATATCGCGACCATTAGGACTGTTCAACACTTTTTTCGTTTGGATTTGTTTGGATTTAAATTCCGTGTGTTAAACAATTTACCAAAAAAAAATCCCCCTTTTGCTGCCATAAATACCTCTACTTGTCAACCATCAGTTGTTGGTGTGGAACTCATGTGGAATGTAAAATAAATGAGAGAGGAGGCGTTCAAGGAATAGAATACCGATACTAAAACGACACTAAAGCGACTCAACTCAAAAAATGACAGCTGTCGTTTAATATAAACGCCACGTAGAATAAGGGTGATTATTTACGCGTGATATACCGCAAATAGAAGGTACTACCATAGCCACTTTTGCCGATGACACTGCTATACTAGGAGTTGGTACAACTACCAAAGAAACAAACCAAATATTACAAGACGCGCTTAATCGGGTCAATGAATGGACAAAATCATGGAGGATCGCTCTTAACGAAACGAAATCGGTTCACGTGGATTTTACATATAAGCAAACAAATTATTTGCCTGCTTTTATAAATACGATCCAAGTTCCGTTTGCAAATGAGGCCAAATACCTCGTAATGGCTCTCGACTCAAAGTTGAAATGGAAACGCATGTAGAAAACAAATGCGAAGAACTCAAAAACAAATATAGAGAACTTTATATTGGTTACTCGGAAAATATTCCAAGCTTAACTTCGAGAACAAGCTTTTACTATATAAGCAAGTGCTTAAGGCTGTATGGACGTATGGTATACAGTTATGGGGTTGTACCAGTAACACAAATCTAAATATTTTACAAACTTTTCAAAATAGAGTGTTAAGATCATTCGTCAGTGCACCGTGGTATATTACAAATGAAGATCTCCATAGAGACTTCGGAATTTCCACGGTTAAAGATGAAACGAGAAATTGCGCTCGAAAGCATAGAAATCGACTATTAGGACACGTTAATAACTCGGCCTTGGAAATTCTCGATGAAACAAATTTATTGCGGCGTCTACAACGAACTAAACCTTCCGATTTAGCACGATAATTATCAGAACCGTGTGAAAATTACGGAACGAGCAGGAACTATCGCCGGAATGTTGCCTGCCAAACGTGTATAACTTCGTGATAAAAAAATTGCTTGATAAGTCATAACTTAGTTGCAGTACGAAACAAATTTGTGGGATGTCAGCACGCGCTGACTATCCTCATAGTGTCTTTAAGAGGATTTCCACCTTCCTCGGAAAAAAAAATAAAAAATTTTAATGGTAATCCCTATCGATTTGAATTCTGATATTATCACAGTACATAGTCCACATCAGTTCTGTCACTTAAAGTCACTGCTATCATCGTGCTTCTTCTTCTCCTTGCTTTTTTTGTTCAACGAGGTTATGATTATTATTATAGGGATCGCAACCCTCCCAATCTACTACGTCTCTACTATTCGCCAACCATGTATTTAAATACTTTAAATGGCATCTGCAATAGTAAATATTTTGCATAAAATAATTCACGATTTAACTGTTCGAGCGCCTACAGAACACATATAATCATATTTATGTGACCATTAAAATATTGTATCATGAGTCCATGACTCCAAATATAGCCCCATGAACATTGCCAGCGAGTGAAACTGTTACTACCCATTAGTCGCAGTTCATAAAACTCTTACATTTACGAGTAACATCAATAAAACCGTCACAAATAAAATTGCATACCCACTGGAACCACACAACTGACAGAACGAAAACCCCAAACACGGTTGATGCAAAACCATCGAACCGCATTTCAATCTAGGAACAAAATTCGCTATAATTCTTTACAAAAGAGCAACAAAGTCCGCACCTCTCATAAAATTCTGCCCGAAACATATTTCAACGAAATTGCCAGCTTAAATTTATGACGCATTACTTAAGTATATCAGATATGAGCTTTTCGTCCTTAAAACTTCGCTAAAACTGTCCCCTATTGCGTACAACAGAGATACGCAAGTTTATTTCAAAATAAGTCCTTGTTAGTCCTTCTTTCAACATTTCCTCATACCGTGCAAAGAAAACTTTTGACAAATATCTTAAAATTTAACGGGCTATAAATAACTGCATACGCACAATAGAAAAAAAAAACCCTCCGACCAGCGAAAGACACTTCTGGTGTCCGCAACCATTTTTCGTGGCTACACACACCGCACACTATACCTATGTATAGACCAAAGACAAATGTATCCCTTAACCTTTGAAGACCATAAGATACATATCATATCCTCGAAGAGGAAGGAAAAACCAAAGGAAATTGCAAACCTTTGCCAGTTAAAAGATTTCCCGTAACCCATCTTGGAAATAGGATCCAACGGATGTCCCTTTCCTCGGATTTGCGATAAATGCTTTTTAGAAAATTTCCTGACTTTATATTGCACCTCTGGGGCTGTGGAGATGGGGTTTCACGAAGTTAAAGATAATTCCGTTGAAGACGCGTGTTTGCCTTCTCTTTGTCGCTTGACATCCCCTTTGCTGAGCTATTATTTTTCATTTAAGGAGACGACAGTTTGCAGTCTTTTAACAGCAAATGGAATTGGTTTCATTTTCTTTTCCCATTTTGTGCGAACGAAAGAAGAGAATCTGCGCTATTTTAACACCAGGCGGGTTTATTTGTTGGACGGCGGCGGGCGAGCAAAAGTTTTAATACGGTTTCATTCGGTCGCACATCCGGGTAAATTAAATAAAATATGCGACGCTAATGAATAGGGAGATGAGAATTGCATATAAGCGTTATGAAAAAGGAAAAGGTCTTGTATAATAGTGTACACTGTACTGCAGTGTGGTGTGGTAGTTTTTAGGTAGTAGTAGTTTGTATTTTGAGAAATAATGAACTTCACTATTCTGCACGAGTCTTGAATGCAAATAAAATAGCAACATTTTATCCGATTACTTTCGTCCAAGGGTTCCAGCAAAGGAGCACTTTACCCTCCAGATTGGAGGTTGTGTGTCGGTGTAACTTCCCTAACATGGAAAAGAAAAATTTTTTAAAAAGCAACGACAAGGATGAACCAGATGTTGACGACCATACTAAACGAAATAAAAACAAGGATCTTTATGTTTTCGCGTGGAATATCTGTACCTACCTACCCTAACCAGACCGCATGCAGCCGAGTAATCAGTCAGTAGAAAAGCCTGGATAAGGTACAAAGCCGATGGCATAGCCATTCATAAAATGAGATGGGATGGCGAAAGACGAAAATTGAAGGACTGTGTTATCTGCCACGACGACTGCTGCATGGAGCAATGTCATTATGTCACTGCAGAATTAGCAATACTGTCAACATACCATCAGAAATGCCGCCACCGATATATGTAGGTACTCGGTTTCACTAGGTGATAATAACAAAACACTGGTTCGATGAGAATTGCCGACTGGCATATGTAAAGCACATCAATCTATGCTACAGACCAAAACCATAGCTGTTGCAAAAGCTCCCCCGAGTAAAATAGGACTGAGGAGAATGGACTTCTCAGAAGGAAAATAAAGAGCACAAGAAGCGAGCAGTCAAAGCTAATAGCAATGACGACTGACGGGTGCTGCTGTAGAGACAAGTTTCGTAAGATCTACGAGAGGGTAAAACGATCTTTCTTATGATACAACGACCAACGAAAAGCCGACAGAAATGAGCATGGGAATACGATGGTGGTAGATTCATAGTTGGTGCTGAGGAATTAGAAAGAACAGTGGTTCAGTCTGCTAAACGGCTGTGACAGTCAACATTTCGCTTTCATGATAGACAAAACTTAAGTCCAACAATACTGCTGGAGCAGATGACTTACCTGCAGATGTCACTGGCAGTTGATTTGGAAAAAAGCATGCAGCAGCTTATCTGCAAAATTTGGTCAGAAGAAAGTATGCCCGATGAATGGAACTTCAGCGTCTCGTCGTGTATACTTCACAAAAGAGAACTTCTGAACTGCGACAACTGCGGAGCAATAAGTGTTTTTAATATCAAAAATTGTAGATCGATACACACCATCTCTTTAGCGACTTTAAAGTCAAATACGATAGCAGCATATGAATCAAAAATTATATTACAAAAGACCGCCAATTTCCGTGGACCTACCTGATTCTCCCCGGAAAAATCCCCTCTTAAAAAATTGCGCTCCATTAATTTATACATGAACAAATCCTGGGCGCACCAGGCAGCTTTTAGGCAAAGTCCCATCTGTCTGTGGGCCGAGTTGATATGAACGGACGAATTAATACAAAGTCATGTAAAATTTCAGCATTTCTGCCAACATCATCGAGGTACAATTTTTTAAAAGTCCTTTTAACTACTTGCATACGCTGACATTAATAATATTATCGGGAGAACGTATATGCTGTCATCGAGAAATGACACTTAACATCAGAAACTCGGAAAAAATGGCACAACAGATATGACTTTGATTCGAAGTATAGTCAAAGAATTTGCCTGCCAAGACTACCGAAAAAAAAACTGTGTTCGGTATTATGTAGCTATCAACTGCGTTCTTTAGAGCAGGCCCGCCGATACATGGATCATCTGCTACCTAAGCCGATTTGGCAAACGAAATCTTCTTTTTGTAAAAGATATCAAAGGAAGGTCACTTCTTGTCTCTTCTGCCGAAAATAATGGCAACTATCTTTACGAATGAATAAAGCACAACATGAAAAATTAAGCTGGCTCTGCAAGCCGTTCTTTTTCCACGACGTGCTATGGAATCCGTACCATCAGGCAGGCGTCCTCTAGGTAGACCTAGGATGAGATGGTTAGATCAAGTCCATAATCTCTCATCTGCCCGTATTATGGGGATTGCTCTTGATGATTTGGTAGAGTCGATGGCGGAGAATCGAGAGCTATGAAGGGTCCACTTGAGCAACCTACACCCGCGACCCTCTTAATGGACAAGCGGACCATTGAAAATTAATGAATAAAAATGAATAAAGCCGTCAATTTTGTATCGATCTTCTTTTCTTAACTTCGTATTTAAAGCATCCGCAAAAGCGTCTGTAAATCAATAAATAAGAATTCACAAAAAAGTTGTTTGCTGGATATAGAAGAATCCAGGACATAGTGACTGGATGGGTTGGGTACTATTGTGGGAAACTATAAGGGATGGATTTCAGGTTCAACCTCCGAAAAAATACTAGGTATACTCATGACTGCTGACAACATACTCAAGCAATGGACAGACTTTTTTAAACTCATTCAATCATTTTTTCAGATGGAGAATAAAGGTGCAGGGAAGTAAGTCCACGGAAATCTGCTCTACATAGGAATTTACCCCAAACGCAGTGTGAAATAAGTCCACTTTTTCAGTGTGGAATTATTTCTCAGCCAATTTATTGGAAATAATATCACTAATGAATAAATAAATAGTTGGCTCAAAATTCGGGTAGACATAGACACCCTATGTCTAGCTTCTCGCAACCATACGTTTGTGTGAGTTTCTATTTTTGGGACCTACAATTTTATGCCGAGTCCGAACGGCTGAATTGAGAAGCTTTCACAGGACAGTCACACTCTCGGATGTTTGACAGACGTTCGCGAGAGGTGGCGCAGTAGAAAAAACCTTAAGATGTAATTTTGTGTTTTTCCGGGGATCTAACCACTGCGCTACTGCGCCCACTTAAAATGTGTGTGCACTTTTTGCTCACTGGTACTTTGGTGGGACATAATTCCAAATTTTGATTATGGACTTATGTCCGACTGAAGTGGGTATAAGCATTTTCAGAAGTTTAAGAAAATTTGATTATTTGTTTTTTGCTGAATTGGGAATATATAAATTTTGGAGACCCTCTTTTATTTTTCTAATTCAAGATGATGCATATCATACAAGGCATCGCTAATAAACCTTTATTACGGTGGGTTACCTTTCATGCTTTAAATGCACTTCTTGTCCAGTTTTGTATGGGATCCCTACGTTATCTCCTTTTCCAAAATCTCTTATTGGACATAATCTCTCATTTCTTTTCTTCTCTTTTTTTAAAATCTCCCGGGATGAAATCCCCTATGCCAAAACCTCCCACAAGCATATACCCAACCTTGCACCTACTCCAAATCTTACAGTGACCCCCCCCCCCTTACGTTTCTCACTTTTTAACACCATTTTTAGATGTCGCGGCGACAGAATTAATAACACCAAGTCTAAAAATGGGGGATTTTGTTCCTGGGGATCTTCTCTTAAGGTCTTTTGGAGTAAGGGATTTCAGCACAGGGAATTATGGAAAGGGGATTTTGGAAAAGGAGATTTCATTACCAACACGGTTTAAATATCTGCAACGCAAGGTAAGTAGACTATTTCAAATGGTAAGTAGCGTAGGTCCTGGTCCTGGGACACTGCACAATAAAAGCGAACAAATTGGGCAAGTAAATAAACCAATGGCGTAGCCAAGAAACGATGCGACGGGGATGATCGATTTTCAATGAACCTAAATGCTATGCCATTAGATTTTTCTCACGCAAAAATGTATCCTTCATATTATGGTGGTGTATGCCAGAAATTACCACTTCCAATAGTCTGCTTGCCTTGCAGATATTTTAAACTGGGCAAGATGTGCATTTAAAGCTAATTGAAAATGCCAAACAAATTTTTTAAGCAAGGGATGATTAAATTTGGGGGGTAAAAATTAAAAATTTGCAAAATAATGTCTTTCGGTTCTTCGAGAATCGATCCTCCCTTTCTACGCCTTTCTATACATGCACAAATTGATCGCTCCTAACCTTAGAGTCCACACCTTATTCTTTACATAATATATCTCCTCGACAAATGCGCGGCGGATCGCTTTTCATGGCGGATTGATATTTTTGTATTTCCAAAAGCTATCAAAAGCGATAGCTGTTCAGGTAATCTGACGGATTAATTGCCAGCAATCCTCACAATAGCTATCGCTTTTGAATGGATCGAATCGCTTTTGGAAATAAAAAAATACCAATCCGCCATGAAAAGCGATCCACCGCTTTGGGAATAAGCCCCCTGTTTTCCTTAACCCAGTAATGAACTCAATTTTGATTTCCATATACATAATAAGGCATTTTCATTTCAACTCACTTTTGTATTTCGTAAATTCCCCGAATCGTCAATCCAATAACCTCCACTCAATACAAATTTGTCATTAAAACCAGAACAGATGTGTATTAATTTTCAACTCAATTTGTCATAAAAAAATTTTTCGAGCATGTCACTGTGGCAAGGACATTAATTATCTTTTGGTGATTTTTAATCGCTCATCGTGCACAGTAACAACAGACAAAAAAAAAACAATTCTGAGAAATATTTTTAATATTTGCGTTTTCCAACATCAAAAGCAGCCACCACCAAAAGCGGTCCTTGCTCCATATGATTGTTCATCTTTTATAGACCAGAAGCATTCAGAGCATACAATACAATCCATAACCGCAAATCACAGGAAATCAACATTCCCTCAGATAAGGAATCACCATCATCCGCAGGCAGATCATACAAACAAAAATAAAAAAAAAATCATTGAAAAAACAAAGCACAACCTACATACATACAAACACAGCACAACCACCATAACAGCCGAGATTTTCGGCGCAGATAGCATGGAAGTGACATTTCAATTTTCGTCATTTGTGGCGGGTAATAGAGAGAAAGGACTGGATGTGTTGTTTGCTACCGCGTCTCGGGAATGGCCTTTGATGTTTACACAATCACAATACTTACCTACCTACCTATACCTACATAATGTATGTTGGTACTTTGTTTGGTAAATCGCTGACGCTTATGGCGATGACATTGGCTTTGCCGAAATCCGAAACCCGCAAGAGCTACCATAAAACAACTTCAATCCCAAACGGCGCGTGAGTTCCCTACCGACACGACGAAGTTCAACACAATTTGACTTTCGTCGTCGATTACCCTTACCGATAGTATAGTTGTTTTTGGGGTACCACCCATTTCAAACGAAACCAAAGTGAAGACCTCAGAACGAGGGTAAAATGGTTTTTATTTCCTGCAAACCGCACGGTTTGTAACATACTGTCAGATTCTTTTTAACACGAACTTTCCATGTGCACAAGTGCTTTGATCTACTCGTCGGAAGTAGGTACACTTGTGACAGTTAAGAATGACAGTGCGGGATATTATTTTAGCTCACGCAAGTCGAGTCTTTGAAATGTCAATTCCGAAAATCCCGCACACCTAATGTTGTCATTTGCACACCACCTCGAGCTGTATCAACTCGAAAGCCGATCAACTTTATTTAAATCTTCATCGAAACGACTAGCTCACGAACTTTCATCAAAAGAAGTGTGCATGCTACGATTGGGCCATTAGTTGATATCATGTTATGGTCTACTCTAAATCAAAAGGCAACAATATTCAAGGTGTCATTTTGCTGTGTCTGGCTTTTGTGAACTGTTTTGCATATAAATTAAACACACATGTCGTATGTTGTCGTCTACATGAAGGACGTAGCTTGGGTTTCCTAGTTACACATACCTATATAATGAGTTCTGGCAGGTGGGTCTGGCCATGTTGTACAGGACATGTTTTTACGATGCTTAACGTTGGCTGTAGCATGCGGACAGGTTGGGTTTGCGGTGATTTTCTTTGTTCGGTTTTTTTTTTTTTGAAACGGACTCTGGGAGAAAGTAATACCATGCAGTAAATTATATTGGCTTTTTAAAATCTGATTTGAATTGCCATTGTGTAAGGTATAATACCTTTCTAGCTTTTGACATAAATTGGATTTGGAAAAAGGCATATGATAGGCATTGCCAAATATTTGAAAACTTTAAGAATGAATGTATAGCAAGCTCTTGGATAAGAGATGGCGTCCTGATGGGCGCAAAAAGGGACAAAGTGGGACACTTCTCCTCATCAAAGGGGAGTTTACAATGGAACTGCGGTTCTTCATAGCTTTGCCAATGAAAAATACCCCAAACGCCCCAAAATTGCGAAATTTGTTCATAATGAAAAATAACCTGTTCCCTTGTATTTTAAACTTTTTAACTAAGTCAACCCGTAAATTTCGTCGTTGAATCTCCTAGTCCACAATCCATCCCTATAAACTGGAGCGGATATCACAGGAGGAAAAACGTCCAAAGAGTTGAAGACTCTCAGCATAGTCCAGGCTTCTGATGCACCATACATATAAGAACCGGAGTAAGTAAGCCCATGTATAAGCCTATCTCCTTGATAGGAGGCTTAACTTTTAATATACCATTCTTATCCCAAGTAAACATCGATTCTTCGCTTGATATAACCGAAGATATCAGTTGGCATAGGTAGACAAATGCTTTAATTATTTGGAAGCTATTTGCCCCTTGTGACGTTTTTTCCGAGTTGCCGATATTGGAAGTACTTTCTAGATGACTGAATTTCATATTTGCAAAAATAGAAAAACATGGTTAATGTTGGCTCGTGAACTTCGAACAATTCATGTTAAAAAAGTTACATGATATAGCTCGTCACCTTGTCTTAAACTTTTTCGATTTCAAAGTGTTCAGTACTGTTTTTTCCGACTTTGAGGGAGCAGCGAAATTTTTTCAATGTCATTTTATCCTGCACAGACAAAAAAGATTTGCAAACTAGAAAATTTACATGACTTTGTGTAATACGTCCGTTCGTCGTTGCGACTTTGAAGGATGTATATCGCTCTGGGATTCATGAGTTTTTTCTAAGATTTGCCAAAGTGTGAAGTAATGGTGGATTTTCCTGGCACTGGTATTGGTTAGGTTAGGTTACTAGCGAAACGTTTTATTTTATTTATTTCGAGCATAGGCGCTCAACTAAAATCGTTCAAAAGCTCAAATTTAAATTCGTAAACTTAACCTCTTAACAAGCATTTATTGTATATGATCAGCGGCAAGACTGCTAAATGTGCCGTCAGAAGTGCTCACATTTTCGAAGAAGAATGGTCCGATAATGCCTCCAGCCCAAAATCCGCACCAAACAGTCACACGTTGTGGATGCATCTGTTTCTCAACAATCACTCGTGGGTTTTCTGAACCCTTATATGCAACAATTTTGACGATTAACGAAGCCATCAAAATGAAAATGAGCTTCATCACTAAAGATGATTTTGTTCGAAAAATCAGAATCCACTTGTTGTTGTTCCAAAATCCATTCAACCAACTCTCTTCGCGCTCAGTTTTTGAGTCAATTTAGCTTTGTAAGCATTAAGTTTCAAGTCTTTCGTGAGAATTCGTCATAGAGAGCTTCTCGAAATGCCCAATTCTTGACTACGGTGCCGAATTGATGTTCCTGGACTGTCAGCAACACTTTCGCGAACTCCTTCGATGTTTTCTGTTGAACGATTTGTAACAGAATCACTAATTGATCCAGTCTCCCTGAATTTTTCAATTATTCTCTTCACAGTTTGAAATCACTATATCGGCCATATTTTGTTCGAAAATTGCTGACTGTAGCAGTGATACCAGATCGGGGGATTTATCCCTTTTTGAGGGATTTTCTCACTTGAAATAAGCTAAAAGGGTCAAAGAGATTTTTCACCTCATAGTACAAAAAAAAAGGGATTTTACTCTTTGGTGAATTTTTGCTCTTAATTTGCTAGTTTCATTAAGAACAATAAAATTATAGAACTTATTTATATTTCTTAAAACATGTAATTGCTTTATTTAATCAGTTCAACTCACTTTTTCAAAACAGAAAGGTTTTAGTTCACTGCATTGTGCGGGAGAGCAAGATATTGGTTTTGAAAATGTGTCGCTTGTTTGTTCAAGCTGACTTTTTTGAACTCCCATGGGATGCCCAACTTAACATTTTTAGAGATTCCAGCACACATTTTATGAATAATTTAGATAGTATATTTTTGGGTCAAGAATGTCAAGACTCCTTGACAGAGTTAGATTACTTACTTACTTACTTATCGGGCTCCCGACCCGTGAAGAGTCTCTGCCTGAGACACTGCAGCCTTCCATCCTCTACGATCCCGGGCACGCTGCTTCCAATTGTCCAGACCAAGCGCTCTGGCATCCGCGATGGCTTGGTCTTTGAAACGGAGGTTCGGTCTTCCTTGTCTTCTCGAACCTGGGGGCTGGGATTCGAAGATACTCTTGGCTGGAGCATTATTGTCCATTCGCTCGATGTGGCCGAGCCAATGTAGTCGACGTGTTTCGGCTTTTTGGACTACATCCACATCTTGGTACAGCTCATAGAGTTCGCGGTTGTATCTTCTCCTCCATTCGCCCTCCTCGCACACAGGACCAAAAATCCGCCGAAGTATTTTTCTTTCGAAGGAGCCCAGTATCAGCTCTCCCTTCTTGCTTATCGTCCAGCACTCGGCGCCATAAAGCAGAACTGGCAGGATAAGGGTTTTGTAGAGCACACATTTTGTCCTTCGAGTTAGGAGTTTTGAACCCAGTTGTTTTGCCAAACCGAAGTAGCAACGGTTTCCTAGGGTAATTCTTCGTCGGATCTCCATTAGGGTGTCATTCGTGGAGTTTACGTTTACTCCGAGGTAGGTGAACTCCTTAACTACCTCGAAATTATTGCTATCAATAGTGACGTTTTGTCCTAGGCGGTGGACAGATGCTTGTTTGTTTGTTGATAGCATGTACTTAGTCTTGTCCTCATTTACTACAAGTCCAACGGATTTCGCCTGTTCTTCAATCGCCGTGAACGCTTCTACCACGGCACGCTGGGAGCGACCGATGATGTCAATATCGTCCGCATAGCCAAGCAGCTGGACAGACTTGTTGAAGATAGTGCCTTCCGTGTTGACACCTGCCCTGCGCACTATCTGCTCCAGTACGAGATTGAAGAAGTCGCATGATAGAGCGTCTCCTTGCCGAAATCCGGTGCATGTTTGAAATAGTTCGGAAGAGCTGCTTCCAAACTGCACGTTGCAGCGTGTGTTTTCCAGCGTAAACACACAGAGTTAGATGCTGATAGTAAATTGAAAGTTAAGAAAAACTGTCTCAGTTTTTAAAAGACTGCCATCGCTGAAATGGTTAGGTATACTAGCCTACCTTATGTTGAATATTATTTTCATTTTAATGCTGAATGCAGTTTTGTGTTCCCTTATTTAACGTTTTAACAATGTGTAAGATGTACCCACATTTCTATTTTTGTATTATATACAAACGTACCTATCTTAATATGCTTATTTTTGTTAACTTGCATAGTTAGTGTTAATGTAACTTGTATTTGTTCATAGTAAAATAGACTGAATTTAATAAAATACATGTTTTTTTATCTATTATTTCATGGGATAAATGTGGGATTTTTTAAATGTTGGCGATGGATAAAAGGGATTTTTTTGGCATAACTGTGGGATAACCTGCTTCCAAAGTCTGGAATCACTGGACTGTAGCTGCCAAAACTTCATTATTTGTAAAATATTACTCAACAATGAAAATGCGTTGTTCTTTCGTACAGCGCTCCATTTTTACCCCGAACTGTCAGCTGGCACATTGTTTTTTTTTTTTCGTTGACATCACTGTACTATTAAATAGCGCAAATTTCAAATTTTTGGGTGAATTATGGGGCACCCTTGTTGTCAACAGATTCACACTTTTGATGTAGGTAGCAAATTAACTTTCGCCTAAAGAACGTGACACCACAAGTTTGCCAGGAATTTTATTAAGTAGGTAAAGGTATGCCTATATATGTACTGTACCTGTACAGCTTATAAGGATACATAAAAGCCATTCCTTGACGCGTCTCTTCTTTGTCAATCACCTATGTACCCACCTACTTTGGTGTGATTTTCAAACTTTCACGCATGCCTTGCAGCGTTGCCGCAAACAAATTTTCTTAGGTGCCATTGACGGTAACCAAAGGTGCCAACTGGGTGCCAACAGCCCTTCAACGGCAGAGAGATATTTAAAAACACAAGAGACATATAATTTCGCATTAGTATAATTATTTGTATTGAAAAAACCTCAGGCTCCTAAAAACGAGTACGTATATACCTGAGTGAATCCATGCAACTCAAGCAATGAACGGCAGTATGCTCTAACACTTTAAATATTATCAAATCCAACAAACCAAACCGAAAATGAAATGTCAAAGCAGTCCAACGCCACTGAAAGTAGAAATTTGCTCTACTTGAGCGCTGCGTTGAACTTTACGATATTTACGATCTAAACGCGACCCGAAGCATGAAGCCGCATTTTGGCTTGCACCATATGAAAGCACTGGTTCTACTCTATCTGTCAACGCACGCACGCAGCAAAGCAGCATTGTGAATTGGCTATAAGAGTTAGGTAGCCAGCCGCTGACTGAAGCGCTGACATCTTACCTCATTTTCGAGAATGCTATAGATTTCATATACAAGGGCAGCGTTGTTGTTAAAAATGATTCAGTTCAGTGAAGTGTTCGCAGATGAAAGATAAAATGACTTGCACTCTCAATCAATTTTAAACATTTTAAGAAATGTTTTTTTTTAAATATTATGTATTAAAATGTATCAAGCTCATAAGGTGCCAAATGAGAACTGAAGGTGCCAAGGTGCCAATCGGACTGTAGGGTGCCAAAATGGCACAATTGTGCCACTTCGGCAACGCTGATGCCTTGCCTTCAAATGCTCATACTGTCAACCACTTTATTATCCTAACCGTAACCACGTAAACATTTTGCCATTCCAAATACATTATTCGAAAGCATATCACCATAGTGACTCACACATCACCAGCTTCACTTCCAACAGTAAGCAAACATAACCACTTTGCGTATAGAGGCAACTAATTAACGCATTCATAAAGAATAAATAAAATGAACCTAAATGTGCTGTTAAAAGTTTTTTTTTTTTTTACCAAAATTGTACTCCCATGGAATCAGCGTGGTAACTTTGTATAAGCATTACACTCACCCACACCTTATGCATGGTACATATAACATATCGCGTCTCGATGAGACTTGACAAACTGCAATTAGCATCTTTTGTGCCAGTAGCCCATTCAGTAATTGTTAAAAAAAAAAAAACTTTTTTCGAAAATCTTATGAAAACTTTGCATTTTATGTGAGAGAGTTGGCATTTCAATTGGCCGGCAATTGTGAAGCACATGTAAATTTTCTAGAGCTTAGGACAGCGCAGGAAAAGTGTCAGAAATTCTTCCGATTGCAACTACTATGAGAATTCCCACGAGAATATTCATTCGATACATGTCAATGCATTGACGTATGATGATGTGTGCGTATAGTGCGAGAGAAGGAAAACTGAGTGGGGACGGAGACCATTAAGGTTGAAATCATTCGGGAGTATTTTGTTTACGATACATTTCCATATTTTGAAAAGGTTATTGCGTAAAGCCTATATCGAAATTGTTGCGAATGTTAGGAGCTCTATCCTGGATAAGACCACTTTAGGATATCCAGCATTTTGATGCTCGACATCGAGACTACTGCAGTACCTATTAACTCAAAATGCGTTAAGGCTAAGGATCCACACAGCAACCTGGCGCTGCGCTCTCCAGACGGTCGAACCGCCAACCAAATCGACCATGTGCTAATCGATGCGAGGCACGCATCCAACCTTCTCGAGGTACACAGATTCCGAGAGGCAAACGTCGACTCTGACCATTTTCTTGTCGCAGCTAAATTCAGAGCTCGACTGTCCAACGAGAAGAAGCTGCGAAACGCCCAGAAGAAGAAATTCGACGTTGGACGCCTTAGCACACCTGGAGTAGCCAGAGCCTACAGGGAGCACCTGACTACGAAACTCTCATCTGTGCACTCACCTACCACAAACGTCAACAACCAGTGGTGCCAGTATCGCGACATCATCAAGGAGTTAGCCGAAACCACTGTAGGATACCAGCCACCCCAGAGAAAGAGCCCGTGGTATGATGATGAATGTGTGCACAGGAAAAAGGTGACAGAAGATGCACACAAGAAAGCGCTGCAGCGTTAAACAAGGGCAGCAAGAGAAGATTATCGAGCCAGAAGAGGGGAGGAAAAGAAGATCCTGCGTAGAAAGAAGAGGGCTTACGCAGCTTCCCAGCTCAAGGAGATCGAAGAGTCGCGCAATCGTAATAACATCCGGAGGTTTTATAAAAAAGCTAAGCAACTGGCTGCTGGCTACAAAACCGGAACGCAGGCTCTTCGAGACAGCGAAGGAAACTTAGTCACCGAAGCGCAGGGAATAGTAGACGTGTTTAAGCGGCATTTCCAGCAGCTGCTTAATGGGCATCATGTAGAGAGAGTGATAGGGCAAGAAGAGAACCCACGTCCAGTCAATGAAGAACTAGTTCCACCACCTAGTATAGAAGAAACTTAGCTATAAAAACGCTTAAGAACAACAAGGCCACAGGCTCTGATGGTCTACCAGCGGAGCTCTTTAAATACTTGGAAAAGACCATGGAATTTCAAGTCGAAACTCACCACCTATACATCGACTTCAAAGCCGCATATGATAGCATACATCGTCAGGAGCTCTATTTGGCGATGGCCGAATTTGGAATCCCAGCAAAATTGATTCAGCTGTGTCGCGCGACGCTGGAAAACACGCGCTGCAACGTGCAGTTTGGAAGCAGCTCTTCCGAACTATTTCAAACATGCACCGGATTTCGGCAAGGAGACGCTCTATCATGCGTATGCTTCAACCTACCGAAACCCTTATGCCGATTTCATCAAGTGGCGAAGATCAATGGCAACGTTGCCAAAAACCCACCAGAAATGCTGAAACTGATGTACTAGGTTTTACCTGACCACCCCACGAAGCCTTTGGTTCGTTGCAGACCGCCGACAAGCTCATGCAGCAACGCAACATGCCTTCAAAGCTACGATGCAGAGAAAGACACGAGTGATAAGGTCTACGATCAAAAGAAAAGAGAAGTAGTTCTCGGCTCCTGGTCATGACTCCTTTTTTTCTAAACAGAAGGGGGTTTATAAAATCACTTTTAAACTTCACTTGAAATCTTTTGTAGGTCGCAATTGTTACTACTAAAAATAATTATGTGTACCGTGCATTGACTTGAAGACACAATTGCAGCCAGAAACTTTAACTTCCCGCACAAATGATGAAATTAGCAAGACTGAACTCAATGCGCGGTACCGGTACTGCGCTAATCATTTAGTCTATAGGGTTAAGTTTTACGAACTTTCAATGACGAAATATGCCATAAAAATAAGCTATTGTGACTTAAAGTCAATTAAAATTTATTCGTACTAAAGCTACGATTACACGGCCATTTTTTCGAGTCATTTAAATGGCGCTCTGACGTAAAAATTCCGTCACAAAGCAGTCATTTAAATGTCGCTCGGTGTGATCGCCATTTTTGGCAGCGTCATTTAAATGACTAAATGGCGCACTAAATGACATGAATTATGTGCCTTTTAAATGGCGGAAAAAAATGGCCGTGTGATCGCTCTTCAATGAGGCCTAGGACAATGGCTTCCCAACGAAAAATTCTAAATGACTCGCAGTGTCCGTCATTTGATTTTGGGACACAAATGACGATGATAGTCATTTCGTGTGATCGCCATTTTTTCAATGACGAATCGTAGTTTAAATGTCGCTCTAATGCGACATTTTTTCCTGACGTCACAGTGCCATTTAAATGACTCAAAAAAATGGCCGTGTAATTGTAGCTTAATGCCGGAAAAACATTATTTCCTTGTCTAAAAAATTCCCTCTTAATCACTATACATATTTCTTTTAAGGATCGGATAACAAAAAACAATTTAATCTGCTTGATAACATGTGCGCCCCTCGAGATGCCCTCCGCTTTCGACCAGACTGGACAAGCGAAATGCAAAACTCATTATTGGTATCTGTTAAGTACATCTGCGAACCAACGATGTGCACATGGAGTACACTAATCGCCGATGCCGATAAGTCAAGAAGCCTCCATCTTGGCAAACAAATCAAAATTAAAAATCATCGCTGTAGGCTATCAGAATGAGATACGATTGTGGGGAGCAAAGGATGAAGGCGACCACATCCCAGACAATCCCTCGTTCGCTTCATATAATCTCAAAGAATTGCGAAATTAAAAGTAAAGTTCTACACGCGCCCGCTGTTCCTCGGAAATTATATAAGCTGCGAGCTAAACAAGACCACAACAAGAAAAGCAAAAACCTCATAAGAAAACAAGAAAAACAATAATTAACTACCACGCAACTTTATTAAATTTATAAGATTCCTATGGAGTCCACAAACCGACAGATACAATTGCGAGGCATCGCAAAGATAAGCATCTGACAATTGATGGGGTGCATTCAGCAGATTTCCACACAGTTAATGTTTCGTCGGTGACCCCTACTACCCTCAGTATTATAGTAACTTGTACCTACACACTCACAGAATCAGAAAGCAAGTGGCTACGATAACGTTGTTTCTGATGGCTCGTAGTAACGCTACTAACTAACATCAGAATTGAAGTGTGGTATCATCAACATCAACATGAACAGCAACAGCCACAACATTTAATTTTACGTACTGAACTTCAAATATTTTCATTTCACTCTTGTTGTACTTGAGATGAGAGTTTCAAATTAAGTTCTGGAGAACAAATAACGTGCTTGAATTGCTCCTCATGCAATTCCGACAGAACTCAAAGTTTAGTTGACTTAGAAGAGGGTGTTCTTCGCTGTGCTGGTACAACTATACTTCTGGTACAACACTTTAAGTTTATTTCTGCAAGACAAAATATTTTGTTGTCTGGGAAATTGCTTTCCAATAGCTGGGAGGATTTATTGACCCAAGGTCGTGATATATATTTCTAATGTTTCAGGAACATAATATATTCACATTGATCGGCACGTGCCATAAGTCAATAGATTTTTCGAAGTAAACTCCCATGGGTAAGAGTTATGTGATTCGTTTCATGTTTACCATGCTCCACAAATTAATTCAATTTCGGAGACAGGTGTACTGTTTTACCTCCTATGAAAAGGTGAGCAAGGTCTTATTTCCTAAGTGTAAGTTCATCACTCTGAATGGCTTGAAAAGGTTAAGGAGATAGGGAGTGCACTGATCCCTTGTTCGGTTATCATCTCATCTGACGAAACTGGGTCAACATTTACCTACTTTTCCTGCGTTACCTACTTCTCCTGCCTTTACCCGTCCGTGACACTAACCGGGCATCTCTTTGTGGGTATTCTCTTAATGGAAACATCTCAGACAGCCTTTAACTTGGAGCTGTTAGTACGTACCTTTTTTGGCAATCGAGACATATGGTTTAAGGCGATTTATCAATCAATTTCGCGATTGCTTTTTAAGTGCCATTATTTCAAGTGGATGTTTATCAGAAAGGATTTCGTTCTAAAATCTGGACTGAATGTAAGATAAATATTTCAAATAGAGTTAACATTCATTGACGGGGGTCAAGTGTTAATGACATTGTGAAATGTAGGAATCACTTTCATGCGCAGCTGTGTTACCCCAAATCAAGGTCAAAAAGGTACCTTATGTCTTAAAACTGTAATAAGCCTCTGTTGAAGTATGTTAGGGCTGTTTGTTGATACGACTTCTAACGATTTAAATTATAAAATGCTTTTGGTATACATTTTGTAAGTCATAAACTGTCCCTTAAGAATTTATGTGGAACTTAAATATCTATTAGTCGTATCAGCAGACGGCCCTTAAGGACCATTCACATGAGAGCGAACGAACGAATTGATGAAATGCGAATAAACCACTTTTTATGCATTTATAAACTGAAAATTCCACATTTTATTATTCGAAGATATCCTCCTCTTGGAATAAGGTTAAGTTCGAACGAATTTTTTATTCGCTACTTTGTGGAACGCGACTTAAATGATGTGGATTGTGAATAGACTGACAATTCGCGCCAGGGTGTTTTCGTTCGCGGCAAAAAATCTGGATTTCGAAATTTCGTTATTTAAACTGTTAATAAACTTGTTTTCTTAATAAATTTTGATGGAATAATTAACTATCCTCATCTTTGAGTAGTAAAATGTGGAATTTTCTGTTTATAAATGCATAAAAAGTGGTTTGTTCGCATTTCATCAATTCGTTCGTTCGCTCCCATGTGAATGGTCCTTTAGTCTTCTTTGTGCAATTCCCTCTGGCATTGACTTCGGATGTGTTCAGCTGAGGTGAACAAGCTACATATATGTTCAAGGAATTAACCGATACACACGAAGCAAACACAAATTCCGTAACGAAATGGTCGCTTGTGGATGAGACGATTCGGCGCTGATTCTTGCTCTTAAAGGCTAAGCACTTACATCCTAGGAAATTCTGAATATTTTAAAAAAGTTGAAAAGGAAGTGGCCGATGATGTAATAATTTCCAATTTGTGCGCCACTTTTGTTCATAGAGGGTAATTTTTTTTTTATAATTACACGTGCATTCCTAGCATGTCGTGTATTGCGGTGAATTGCTGAAGGAGAGGAATGCAGTTGGCAATTTCGTTTGAGCACTGTTAGTTAAAAAATAAAACAGTGAGAGACACGTAACGTTTCTACGATGTTCAAGCGAATTAATAGAATTCGCGATATTCGTGTCTCCGATTAGTTTCAAAGCACGATTATGGATCCTATCCAGTAAGCATATGGTTTTCGGTGCACCAGACCAGATGTGGAAATTGTACTCAAGTTTTGGGCGAATGAACGCCTTATATTTATAAATTGTAGCCAGGGTAAAATATTTCTTGCACCGTTTGAGGAAACCTAGACTTTTCGCTGCATTCTTGGCGACTTCGTGTAGGTATATGGTCATTCCAACAAAGGTTGTCATGAATGCACATACCGAGAATGGAAAGTCTTTCGGTTTTAATGGCTTTAAATTCGGGTTTCGCTTTAGAGATAGCAAACAGCATTGTGTTTTTGAAGCATTAAATTTCACTCTATTGGCTGAAGCTGAACCCCATTTTAAAATGCTGTCTAGGTCGGAATTTAATGAGCTTAACATACCTTGCCCCTCCAGTTCTACGGCCGAAGAGCAGGGACGTGAGTCCTGGAAAGAATATGAGAAGCTAAGAGTGCTGTCATCAGCGAAGGAATGGATTGGATTAGAAGTCGCAGACAAGAGATAATTTATAAAAATAAGAAAGAGAGTCGGAGACATAACGGAGCCTTGGGGAACACCAGCATTTGTATGGTGAGTTTCAGACTTAAAACCATCCAAAACAACTTGAATTGAACGTCCAGAAAGGTAGTTTCTAATCCATTGAATAAGAGACGCATCGATCCCATAAGCACGCATTTTCGACAAAAGAGCTTGGTGCCAAACTCTGTCAAATGCCTTTGAAATATCAAGCGCAACAAACTTCGATTAACCTAAGTGCTGGAGAGATTGGTTCCACTTCTCGGTGAGATAAGTCATCAAATCACCAGTGGACCTGTTGCCACGAAAACCGTACTGCCGGTCATTGAGAAATTTGCGCGATTCTAGCTATTTCATAAGCTGACGGTTTATTAGCATTTCCATGACTTTAGAAAGAATGGACGTAAGTGCTATGGGTCGGTAATTGGTGGGAGAAGAATATTCGCCTTTTTTAGGGACGGGCTGGACAAATGCTGTTTTCCACCTACTCGGAAAGAGTCCAGAAGAATAGGACAGATGAAAAAGCTTACGCAGTGGTTTTGCCAGAATGGAAGAACACCTCTTCAGAACGATGGAGGAGATACAGTCTGGACCAGCGGATTTATTTATGTTGAGATCATAAAGTACTCTTGCGACTGTACGAGTGCGAAAATGGATTGGTCCCATGGTAAACTCGACGCACTCGAGTACAGGTGCAGACAAAGCGCAATCTGGGAGCATCGAGCTGGCTGCGAAATGAGCAGCGAGCAGATTAGCTCTGTCTAAAAAGCTGCCAGCTGGAGTGTCATTGTAAATGAGCGTTGGGATCGCTGACGAGGCAGAATTCTTAATGAATGACCAAAAGTTTTTACTACCCTTGGGACATTGTAGTATTTTTTGCCTGAACTTTTAGTCATATGTGAATCTGACACGCTTTATGAGGGCATTGCAGTCATTTCATTGTCTCGGTCAGGGTCGCTGATAAGCTTTTTGGACTGATGCATACCCTTTATGTAATTCAAATAGTCTCATTTGCAGCTCCAAAAAGAGTAACATTCAAAGTCAGGTAAAGCTCTGACTTTATGTTGCTGGTTGGCAGACCAATATAAGATTCTACGCAATATAGGGAGTTCTTGAGACTTTGCGAGCAATCTATCATCACCCCTTTCGTTGCTTTCGAATTCCTTGAAACCTAGAAGAAAGTGATTTTGTTGTGGGTTGTAAGCTACTTGATAGTGTTAAGACAGTGCCAGATGAGTCTGGAGTTGAACCTATATAAATCAAAGACTTTTAGCACAGCTTGACTGGCTGACAAAAAGTAGAAGTTTTACCTTCGGAGATGTCCTCTTCAGCATCTTCTGGCACAAATTTTAATGTACAGAATTCAGCTTGGAAAATCGTCATTTTGTGTCCAGTGGAGATTAAGATAATACCTACACTGACCATGACCACTGCCCCAAAACCAGTTGTCGTTTTTGAGCCGTCAACATGGGGGTACCATATACTGAGTGTGATTTGTCGAGCTAGTGCTATAAAATTAAGTTAAATTGTAATTTATTTTCCTCTTTAATAAATAATAATAACAATCTAACGAGGGACCACAGACCGGCGTGGAATGTATATTTTATACATACGATAAAAGTTGACTTCTGAGGCTATGAATTCAGTTACTTCAATCGCGGGGTTTGACACACTTTGTATACCCTCCACAGGAAGGTATATTCACTGTGTCATAACATTTGTAGCGCCAAGAAGGATCAAAGTCTGAATAGATTTAGCCATGTCTTGTCTATCCGTCTGCCTGTCTGTCGGACACGATTGAGTTCAAATGAATCAACCTACAGGTAGAGGCAGATTTAACCATCAAAAATGTAATCAGAAAGCAGGTAACTATTTAATTTTGTAAGGAAGAAACTGTTTTCGTACCTTTATGACCACTGCTATCTGTCATATTTGTGATAGAAATATACCACCTAGGACTTTTGATAGGACTTTTGATCTGTGTTTGTCTCATTGATTCCAGATATTTGAAAGCAGCTTTACTATCATTAAATCTTGTGTGTTTTAGTCCAGTATACGAGATTACCCTTAGCCCTGGCTGTGCATCTTTAATCAATTTGACTTCCGCCAGAAAATCGCTATACAGTATTCATTCAGGGATAGAGATAGTCCTTTCTATCCAGAAGAACACCTGCGGCTATTCAAAGCCTATTTCTACAAACTAATCTGCCAAAAATGCCAGTAACTCAAGAAAAATAAATGTCATCCAATTACTATATAACCACATAAAAGAGTCAACCGCCCTCGCTAAAATATTCAACAGACATAAAATGTTCCCATCAATTTGCTCTGACACTGACAACGTTCCCATACCTGCGCGACTATAGCTATCCCTGGCAGGATAACGACAACCAACAGAGAATCTCAGTCGACCTCTAATTTTGTTATAATTTAAACCATGCCCCCCATAACAGCAGTGACGCAGCGACATCGCTGTATACACATTTCTCTGTGACTTATCAACAACCGCATCCCATACCCCCGGCTTCAACTGTTCTCAGATCAAACATAATTTCCCAGCCGGCATCGCGGGTAAACATAGACACAGTTCACCATAGGAGACCTGCAGGAGTAAACTACTACCTACATCTATATCCTTGTGCAAATAATGTAGTTTCTCGTTGTCGCGTACACATTAGGGTAGGACTTTTCTTTTTTAAGGAAGTCACATGACGACGGAGGGGACAGCATTTGTGTTTTATTTTTTAACTTTTGCCCCCTCGCTCACATATTATATGAATGAATGTTGTTAATCAGGTAAACAAATTGTTTTACATATCCTACCGGCGAGATAAGCGATAGTTAATCATCTACCACCAGCACCACCATTCGAAATTACCAGACAAACTACACACACACACACACAGCATCTCATCAGAGTGAAGTTGGAAGACAGGTTGCACTCAACCCACCTTAACAAGACACTGAGTAAACACACAGGGATAGTTATCCCCCATGATGCGTTTCAATCTGTCAAGTACGGATGCGGTGTGTACTTAGTCAGGCATTTAACACTTTAATGCTAAACAACTTTGAAGTTCTTTCAATGTCGTTTACTTGTGGTGGATTATTACTAATCTTTTATGTTGGGTCCTTTGTTTGAGTAGAACTACGCACCAGCCAATCCTCGATTTAAAACGGTTCCGCAGTTTAAATTTCAATTTAGGACTCAGTATACCTGGGTGGGAGTTGGGTGGCATATGAAAATCTAACTGGCGAGCTATGGCTATGTTGGTGGGCGTTCAGATGTCGGTGGTAATGTTAGACAGGCAAAATATGTGTAATTTCCCCGGGGTGGATATAAAACGGTCGACGACGGCTATTAGAAAAGTTGTTCTCTTTGTTATGCAAAACTTGAAGTTTTTAAGGTAACATGAGTAAAGTGGGTTTTTAGAATTTTCTTTTTGTATTCATTTTTAACTCACACTTTAAGAAATAAAATATGGACGATGTGCTCAAAGGAAAATTAGTTAGAAACTTGTTTGGAGGTACAATTTAAGTTTTAAATTAAGAACAAGATTGCTCCTGAGGAGGATCACACAAAACAAGAATCTTAAGCAGAATAACTAAAATATGCTAGAAAGTTTCAAAAATTAAGAGACTCAAATGACAGTTATTTCCAAATCGATTCGGGTACTATTTCCTTGGGCCTTCGTACATATTACGGCCTTTTTTTATGGGAAATGAATTTACGGACTTTTTCCCACTACGACAGTGTCAGAAACATAGCCGAAGATTAGGTATTATTTAGTAATTGACAGACTGGTTAAAAGTAAAAAAATATTATTAGATAAAAATATTCGTCGTTAAATAATCAACGAACTAATATTCAGACTGATCCTAGTTGTATAAGTAGCACAAGGTTACTTACTTACTTAGATGGCGCTACAGTCCTGGGTAGAACTGGGCCTCAACCAACATGCCTCTCCAGTTAGCACGATCTTTGGCTAACTGCCTCCATTTGCGCACTCCAAGTTGGTTGAGGTCCCCTTCCACTTGTGCACGCCACCTAAGGCGAGGTCTTCCTCTACTGCGTTGTCCCTCCGGGTTGGAATCGAAGACTCTTCGGGCCGGAGCGTTGGTGTCCATTCGCTCTACATGTCCTCCATCTTAATCAACTGATACGTACTTTTCTGACCAGGTCGATGTCGCTGTACAGCTCGTAGAGTTCGCTGTTAAATCTCCTCCTCCAAAGCCCGTCAACGCAAACCGGACCGAAAATCACTCGAAGAATTTTGCGTTCGAAGCGACCAAGGAGATTTTCATCCGCCTTTGATAACGTCCATGATTCTGCGCCATAAAGAAGGACTGGGATGATGAGGATCTTATATAGAGTCTCCTTGCTGTTTATCGACAAGGCCTTACTAATCAATTGCCTTCTTAGGCCAAAGTAACAGCGGTTGGCAAGTGTAATTCTTCGCTTGATTTCTGATGTGATGTCATTTTCAGAGTTAATAGCCGAGCCGAGGTAAACAAAGTCCCGAACTACCTCAAAGCTATAGGTAGCTGTCTATAGTGATGTTCTGT
Organism: Cheilosia soror; assembly: GCA_949372485.1. NCBI lineage: Eukaryota > Metazoa > Arthropoda > Insecta > Diptera > Syrphidae > Cheilosia > Cheilosia soror. Next base: position 68,980,673 of record OX443562.1, on the reverse strand, counting down.
CCGATTCGTCGATATTGTGTGTCCCTTCTTGTTGACAGCATATATTTCGTTTTGCCCTCATTCACCACTAAACCCATTTTTGCCGCCTCTGTACTGATACTTGCAAACGCATCAGTGACAGCTAGCTGTGTTCTGCCAACAATGTCGATGTCGTCAGCGTATATGCAAGTAGTTGCACAGACTTTTGGAAAATTGTGACAAAAGGTTGCCTCAAATTAAAAACACTTATATTATTATATGCCTTCAAAGTTGCACTTACCACATCTAATCTTATGCAAGTTGATAGTGAAACTCACCACACTTCTCGTTTTTTTTTTTTTGCTGTCACAATAATTGTCAACGCTGTATTTAAAATAGTTAACAACGGAAGATTTTGTAATGCAGCTTTTGACAGCTCCTTGACGAATATTGTCATTCATCATAATTTTAAATTTAATACACAAATCTTCTGTTAACTATATTTTTAAATGTCTTCCCCTTTTTGTTGCCAAATGGTTTTGATGTTAACTTTATAAGGACTGTATACGAGAAAAATCAGGAAACATTTGCGCTGTCTAATAATACTGAAATATGACAACGCAGTATCGTTAAATTTTGCTCCCATGCTTTATACTCATTATAAATAAATAAATAAATTATGAATTATTTGCCTTAAGACCGTGTGTAAACTGATACATAAATAATATTATCTTCGGATAATTTTCTATCTTGGTGGAAAACGAATCTTCAGCTGTCAACAATTTATCCTGCTCCGGGAGCAATAGAATAAATTGTCCTATAGGCTAATTTTTGACATTTTCTTTTGCTTGTGTTTTACTAGAATATTTAAGAGGAAATAAAACACTGAATTTCAATAAATTAATACCGTAACATTCGATAAATCTCTATTTTTTTTTTTATTTGAGTTTGGTGAACTTCTTTCCAACACTTCATAAGTGTCAAAAAATTATCCAAAGATAATTATTTAGCGCGGCCTATTCAAGTGCAGAAATAGTAGTTTTAAAAAATGTTAAGCATAATCCGTTTCTTTCAGCATTTAACATTGTCACGCCTAGTTTCTCTTTCCGGATTTTTTCTCGAGCAGTCCTTAGATGAAAAATTAAAAAATAAAAAATAAAAAATTGAAAGACAAACACTAGATTTATTGAACTTAATAAATATTAACTTCATTTAATTTCGTGATGCCTGTTAAATGTTTTTAGCAATCCCGGATCGGGAGAAGTATTGGAAATGCATCGACACTTGGTGGGCAACATATTGCAGTAGTGGATAAAGACAAGAATGAAGACAACGACTTAAAGATGATTTCGGTGCCATGAAATAAAGTCTTGTGCAAAAAGGTCCATAACGTTATTTTGGACTTTATTGCACTTTTGAAAACGAAATAAAGTCCAAAAATCGTTTTAAAGTCCAAACATCGTACTTCTGAAATTGCAATAAAGTCCAAAATAACGTCCAAATCGAAGTGGAAATAAAATTCACAATGCATAAACAGTAGAATATGTACATGTTGCTCCCCTGCTCATCTTTCTATTAAATAGCTGAGTGCAACAATGTCCAATGGCTTTATTGCACTTTCAAAAATTAAATAAAGTCGAAAACTCGTTACGTTTGGAGATTCCGATACACATTGGCTTTAAATGTCTGTAAATTGTTGAGGACGAAAGATAGATGGACTATCGCATGTGATGTGGTATGAGCTAACGCTCGAATCTATACTGTTTTTTGCGGTATTATACTGTTTTTGCACTCAAAAGTTGCATACCGCTTTTTCTCCCAAAAATACTTTAATATAGAGACTATCTAGATCTAGATTTTAGGAACTACATGTCGCAGAGGATACTCCTATTTTCTCCGTGAATGTCAATCAATTGCTCAATTTAAAGAATGTTATAGGTTCTTAAGCAAAATTTAACCTATTTTCAGGTTCTGTAATATAATTAACAAATTTTTAGTATTGAATTTGTCACGTACTTTATCTATACATTTGCTGCATTAAAACTAAGCAATGTCAGTCTGTTTAACAATTTCTGAAATATCACGTTCAGATAATATTATATGCGATTTTACACAAAGAAAACATCGTTGGTAGGACATTTGGCATGCACAGCTTACACGAAACCAAAGTTATTTCTGCAGACTCTATAATGGCGACGATTATCAAAATCCCTCTGTTAGGCAGAAGGTGCCATCCAATATAGACAGACACAACTTTCATTCAGCTGATCAAAACGACGTAGCATAAAAATATCCAAACTGAAGGCCAACAAAGCTGCTAAGCGCACCGTTTTTTGGAGGAGCTGGAGATGACTTGATAGCTTGGTAGAGAACATCCATATTTCCAAGATTTGGTCAGGTGAATGCATGTCTGGTGAATGCAATCTCAGCCGTGTATGTCCGATCTACATGAAATGAGACCGCTTCAGCTGTGCCTCATTAACATTATAAACCTTTAGCCTTCGTAAATAATCTAATTGGCATCTATCAGTACGATTTTTATGAAAGTTCACCACGTCGTCTACAGATGCAATGCCATTGCACGTGCGCGCACTTCAGTGGAATTATTACATCCTTCATTATTTTTTGGTTGTTAAGCGATTTTTTTCCTTCCGAATCAAGGTGTCATAAATTTAGATACTGAAAGCTGACACTAATACAGACATGCCTTATTTTTATTGCATACGTCGATCGCACCATCCATATAATAAAAGTGCAATGGCCTCCAAGACCGTTCGATCTGAAGCCATTTGAGAACTTTCTTTGTGGACCTTATAGAGTTATTGGCCTATGCTAGCAAGCGAAGAACGATGACAAACTTAAGTCAGGCAGAGGCTATCGACAGAGAAAATTCGACTATGAGGCCAACCGCAAATTTGGGCGCAATTAGCAATGGCTGCACTGATTAGCTCGAATTGCACCTCCAACTCCAACTATCGCAAAGAGAAAAGAGAGTAGGTAAGTTGGGATCCAAAGATGGAAAAGGATTTTTAACATTTGTGAAATACTAAGTTATTTTATAGGAAAAATATCCCAAAAGTCTCCAACATTTTTAAGAAAGAGTCCAAGAGCCCACCCTATACTAAAAGCTTTAAAAAAAAAAAAAAACGACTCACTTTGTTGTGGCTTGAACTAAATTCCAATCGTATCCCTCCAGCACTTTCATTACAGCGCATGTGATTCGTTCATCCTCCTTGCGCCCATTACCTGGTGCATCTTTACCAGTACCAGATCCTTTCTTCGCATCTTTACCGTTAGCATAATTCGCTAACACCAAAGTCTCCACTGGTTTTATATCTAATTTTGAATTGCTATCCTCTGTATCCATAATTTTCGATTTTTAAAAATCACTTTTCAATTTTTTTCAAGCACTTTTGATCACTTTTTTTTTATAAATATTTACACTACTCTCTTCGCGTATCTATCATGCACCAAATTACACCCAACAATACGTTACACTACGCAAAATGTGTTCAAATATTTCCGCGCGCGCATTTAGCTACTGATCGTCGAATTCAAAAATCCACTGCACCGAGTAGTACTTTCTCCTAACATATGAAACCGATCGTTGCCACTCAACATCACATTGAGAACTGTAAATGTTTATGATGATAAAAATCACTTCGGCCACCGCCGATCGTCGACGGCCGTACATCCAGCTAACAAATCCATCTAACATCACCAAATCATATTCACAAGTTACAAATGGCACTTCACCAGCAGCCGAATAATACCAACAACAAGACTGAGGTTCGCCTTTTGTGGTATATGTGTGACTTTTTTTTTGACGGGAGCTCTACTAGGTCTCTCCAACGATCCAAGAACGTTATGGTTTTGGGGTTCAAAATGGTTATATGTGTATGAGATGTTGACTCAACGACAATCCCTCTAGACTGCACACATATGCGAGCATATCACAGACGGGCAAACGCATGTGGCATAGTATCTTATGAAAATTATCTCGCCTTTGGAGTTTGGTGGAGTGGTCTGCTGTCATTCGAAGAAAGACTTAAGTGCTAGTTAGTGGACTGCTAATTATGCGCGCAATATTTAAGCGTTCTCATGTGGACGAGAACGCGGACGCGCGCACCCTTACGACGCGCATTTATTGCTCACCCTCTATAGATACATACATACACATGTATATAGTCTGGTGTTGTGATGGGCCTGGCCATGGATCATTTGAAGTGGAAAGCCGATACTGATAACAACATGTTGGTACATTTTGAATTTGGCATGACTACGCGTACTTATTATAGATTGGACACTTGGAGGAGCCAGTCACTTTTTGTGCAAATAACTATACGAATTTGCAATAGAGTTTGGATCGTAGATATGTTGTGTGCATAGCAAATTACCTTTATCAACAGGAAAGGATTAAATTCATATCAGTGTTTATTTACTGAAATTGCTAAATTTATCAGATATATATCATAACATTTTATTGGCCAACAAACGCTTTGTAAATTAAAATCTATTAAAATTTATTTGAAGGCTAGCTACATCCGATTCAGTATTTGGTGCATTTATTTTAAATCGGGTGCCATGACATAACCCCAAGTGACAAAAGGCCAAATTAAAAAAAGGGTATCTAGATCGATACGGATCGCGTAACATGAATTAAGGCATTAGCAGGAGACTTTTTCTCCTGTTTATTCAAGGGTTTCATTTTCCAATCTTATAGTCTATAACAGGAGTTCCCTAACTGTGCATCTATAAGTAGCTATTTTGCAGACTTCAACTTGGCGAATTTTCCGTCGAGACTTGGGCCTATACCCGTTAAAGATCCAACTGACCCAGACCCAGGAGCTTAAAGTTAATGATAACGTAATGACCATAGAAAAATCATCTTTTGGAAGAATGGCCAAATTGCGATATATATGGGATGACGCCAGTCAACACGAGGTGGCAATGCATCCATAAAAAGCTGTTTGGTGCGCATTTTGGCGCTCGGCGCGCGGTGGAGCCATTGCTCCGTACTTTTTCATGACGTTAGTAAGTCCAATACCATCAACGGCGAGTAGTTCAGAACGATGCTGCAAGTGGTTCCAGCAAGAGGTGGCTACGTGTCACTCAGCTGCAGGGTACAGTTATCTGATCTCTCAGAGGTGACGTGAATTGGCCACGAAAATCGTGCGAGTTAACCTCGCTAAATTTTTCTTGTGGCGTTGTCTGAACTCGCAGCTCAATTCGAATAAACCGCAATCGACCGATATCCTTAAACCCAACATAACCAATGCCATCGCTCAAATTAAGCCGGATCTATGCGGCAGATTGGACCACTCGGATCCGTGACAACGTGAGAAGCTGCGGCGGACATTTTTGGGCATGGTGCTCTATTCCATACAATAATGGCATACATGGAATTCGTTAATACCTTGCACACAGCTTGTTTTATTCCATTTCAAAGTCGACCAATCATCATTGAAAACCCCTTTAGTGAATCTTCAGTAAGCTCAGCTTACACATATCTGTGCTTTGTTCCGTTGTGTACTTTTAGAAGGGCGTCGCAAAAATATTATAACCTGTATAGGGAGTCGAAGTATGGAAAAGTTTGGGAACCCCTGGTCTATAACGTGGCTTAGCATTCTAAAGGGTTTTCCAATAAGTCGATGTTGAAATGGAATAAAACAAGCCTTGTGTGAGGTATTGACTAAATGCGTTTTTTATTTGATGAAGGCTCAAGTATGGCATTATGTATGTAATAGAATAGAATATCGTTCAAATATCCGCCGCGGCTTCGCACGGTGGCACAGATCCGAGTGGTCCAATTTTAAACGACTCTGCCGCATAGATCCGGCTTTGACCGATGGCAATGGTTTTAAGGGCATCAGCCGGTTGCGGCTTATTGGCATAGATCTACGACTTCAGCAACCCCATACAGAAATTATCTAACGGAGTCAAATTGTACGATTTTGGAGCCCAATTCACGTAAACTCTGCGAGAGATGCAATCATATCCTCAAATCGTTCATACAGAATGTTCATGCTACAAAGTGATGTGTGGCACGTAGCCTTGTCCTGCTCAAACTACATGTCGTTGTCGTAAACATCCACATGAATTCAATTTCAATTTGTGCCACATGAAATCGAATATAGCATCGTTTCTGTAGCGCTCGTCATGTTTAAAAAGTACGGACCAATGACGGTGCCGACCAAATATCGCCAGCAAACAACTTTTTGTGGATGCATTGTAATTATTGGTAACCCTCAAGTAGATTGGCCTTGTCCCATATATGGAAATTTTGCTTGATATTGCCGTTCATTCGGAAATGCGCCTTGTCGCTAAATATGATTTTTCAACCAAAATGGGGGTTATCATCAAACGCTCCGAACCCAAGTCAGCGAAAAAACGGTGTTGTCATTAAAGGACCATTCACATGAGAGCGAACAAACCACTTTTGATGCATTTATGAACAGGCAAATGTACATTTTACTATATTCCAAGAGTAGGATACCTACTTAATTATTATCCCATAAAAATGTATTAAGAAAACAAATTTAAAAGCAGTTTAAATAACCAAATTTTAAATTCCAAACTTGTCAAAGTTTATTCGCAATCCACATAATTGAATTCGCGTTCTACAAACTAGCGAAATAAAACATTCGTTCGAACTTAACCTCAAATTAGAAATTGCTGGTAGAAACTTATGTCGTTTTCGGTTGGTCATCCAGAACCATCCGGAAGAACTCCCCGCGATTCTGAATTCAAACCCAGAAGCAAATTTCTCTTCTTATCAGTGGAAGAACTGTCAGTTGAGTGCCAATCGAACGCTTTCAGACTGCTTCCGTACGATTCTGGACGACCAACCGAAAACGGCATTATGGTTGAAATTCGCGAACTGCTGTGTTCATGTGAACGGACTGTCAAAACTTGCGAATATTCGTAGGTAGTTGGTCGGTGCCATGAAATAAAGTCTTATACAAAAAGGTCCAAAACGTTTTTTGGACTTTATTTCATTTTCAAAAGTGCAAAACTCGTTTTGGATTTTATTGCAATTTCAAAAGTGCAATAAAGTCCAAAAAGGTCCAAAATTACGTCCGAAATTACGTTTTGGACCTTTTTGCATAAGACTTTATTTCATGGCACCTAGTTGACTCTTCAACGTCTGTTGGATCAAAGCGCATTTCGACGTGCTGCTCACTCGTGTAACTTGCTATAGTGATTTGGCAGCACTAATTAAAAATAATAAATACCAGATTAGACAAACGCCACATGCTGCTAACATCGACCCGCGCCATTTGAAAATCACTTTACCTTACAAAATTTTGTCGATCAAATAAAAAGAGTTTTTGGCAAAACTTGGGGACTGGCACTAAATATATAGGCTTATGGATCTATTTTATGATGATAAGGCCCATTTTCTTCTCATAATGTATCTGTTTTGTTTTCCTATTAGGGCCTTTCATATAGTATATGCTTGGGCTTTGCTCTAGATGAGCTCCTCGAGCTTTAATATTAACATAATGGGTGCTCTCCAACTTAAAAGGAATGTCTTTCGGTACAACTCATACTGAAGTTACGATGTCACTGCAAGTGAATTATCCTTCGATATAGCTACCTACCGTCTGATGCAAAGACACGGAAATGATTTTCCCTAAGTGCATGACTGGATATTCGACCAGGAGGACGCTATAGTCATAGATATATGCGTGGCTTCCGGACTAATCACATTTTAAGGACCTCATGTTTGTGTAGAGGTAGATAATATGTCAGACTTCAATCCATGTGAGCTTAATACCTACAAAACCATTTTTCTTTCTTTCTCTAAAGCATAACTCTATAATGCTATTATAATGGCTGTGCGCTATTCTATCTGTATCTATCACTTAACCGCCCCTAACAACTTGTGAGTCGTGAACTCCTTTAATTTCGTTGGAAAGTGGAATTGCCTTAGTTTCGTCTGGTTAACACAGGTCCCACTAGAATTACGGATTTATTATTAGATATAATTATATTTGTTATGGTTATGACTTAGGCTGGGGCGAAGTTTTCTCAGGAACATAAACCAACGTCAGAACTGTCCTGTCCACGTCCCTTAAGATGTGGTCGTTTGCTGATTGGGTTTTCTACAGACACAATACTCTTTCAAGCTGCAGACATAACAGGTCAGTTCATCCGAATGTCTCTAAGAATTTCGCGGTATATTTTGTCTTAGTGGAAGGAGAAAATATTTTATACAAATATAAATTTCCTCAATTACGTTTGCGGAATCATTAATTACTTCATGCAAATAAAATTCATTCCACGTAAATGATAACATAAAAATCATTATAAAGAAAATAAAACGAAATTTTTTTAATGTTCTGACACTCGAATGTATAAACGAACGGCAATTAGTCAAAGTCCATTTTCTTCTTCGTCTATACAAGACAAAAAAACCTTAATTAAAAATTCACTGACAATTGAGATGTTGCCTTACAATTGCTCGATTTTTTTTAGCGAAGGAAATTCGTAATCAGAGGAAAAAATATGTTTACATCCCTTTTCGTTTGGAGAATTTTTGCAAGGAAAAAAGAAAAAACCTTCATGAAGTTAGGCAATTGGTTTTATGCCTTGATGTTATTACACAGTTAACACTTGAAACGGGTTGCTGTAATTAAATTCGTTTGAATAATTTTTGATAATTGCGCCAAGTGTTAGCCTTGGAAAATATGAGTTGTGGCGTTAAGTCTTATTTGCTCTTTTGAAGTTATAAGCGAATAAAGACTTTTTTGAGATGGTGGTATAAGCGGCCCGATTTGCGTGGCCAGATATTGTAATATTCATTTTGTCGATTATGCGCCCATTTTTTACCTTTCCGCGCCTTATGTTTTCAAGTCCGCGGACTTCGGGTGCTCAATCAGATACTTTATTCCATCTTCCTTGTTTGAATTTGCCGAAAAAATTAATTTGAAGTAGGTTAACAGTGGGATCATTTTCAGTTTAAATTTTTCATAAACATCGAAACTTATTTCCCTCCTTCATCTAAATATTATCGACACAAAGAAAATACCTTTGTTATCGAACTTTTCTAATTATTTAGGTGACGCTATGCAGACTGGACCTGAGAGCTTCAATCATTACACGTCTCAGTTCAAATTGTGCATGCCAGGCGGGGCCTTGCACCAGAGGGACCGTGACTGAATCGAAGATTATTCGAGCCTGAAAGTTAGAGTCTATTCGCGCTACATGTAGATAATAGACGATTGATGCACACTTTTCTAACCAATTTAATGCACCACTGTACAGATTTTTATTTTCGCTCTTAAGCGACTAAAAATCATCCGAAGAAAGATGCGTTCAAAATAATCCAGAATATTTCAAACCGCCCTTTCTAACATCCATGCTTCTGGCCATATAGCAAGACTATAGCATGATGGAGGTCTTACATAGAGTCCTCTTATTGTTTCTTGACCGGGCCTACTGCTCAGTTGCTTTAGTTTAACTCTTCTAAAGCAACTGAGCTTAACTCTTAACGTTTTGTTCGATTGGGACCCCGCAACTTGTTGACAGAATAATACTGTATACATACCCATTCAAATTAAACCCATTCTTGTTGTTTAAATTTTTTTAACCAAAATCTTTATATTTTTTGAAGACAACTTTAAAGCTTGAAAAGATATTGATTTAGGGTCGGATTTTTAAAGAATCGCGATAAAAAAAACAGTGGTAGTACAGAGCATGTGAATGAAGCTAAGAAGCAAGTTAACGATTTCATTCTTGTTTTACTAAGAGAACTGCGAAAAAGATTGTCTGCAACACACATTTTGTTTCTTTGGGATATTTTTCTTCAGGCGTTTCTTTAAGCCAACTGTGACCCTGTTTTAAAAGTCTACTTGATTCCACCCAAAAGCTTAAAACTTACTGAGTCAATTGTCAATTGGTCAAATGAATTTTATCTAGAAAGTGTACCCGAAGAAGACGTTTTAAAGTTTAGGAACAAGGTGTACAAAATGACGAATGCCTTAGGACAGCCAGAGTTCCAGGAGCTTGGAGAATTTACATTAAGTTTGTTTTTACGTAAAAATTACGAGTTGCACGAATTTATTTGATTTTTATGGTTTTTGAATTTGTAAAGTGGAAAATTTTGAAATTTGGCGATTTTTTGGCGTTTTATATTTTATGCAATTCCGGTTTTTAAAACCTGACAACTCTGGATGTGACAGTTATAAATAAAAAATAAATAGTTAGCGCAACAGGTCAAAGGAACCCTAGGCCTAGCCAGCGATGTCAGGTGTGGAGATTTACCCCATTTTGGGGATATTTTTATCAAATGGCGAAATGTGGAAAAACCAAATTCTACTTTTCCTTTATTTACTTTAATTTTTAAACGAAATTCTCCCTTATTTAAAAACAAAAATATGCATTTCAATGACGACTCTTATTGTATGATCCTGAAAAAATGGCCTGGGGACGAACATGTTTTTCAATAGGTAAATAGCACTTCAGCGTTTGCCCCCACGCAAGCAAATTTGGTACTGTTCGAAGGATAAAAGCAAGTGAATACCACTTGAAGGGACAACAAATTCTGTACTGATTTATATCTACTTAATAGCTTTAATGTTGTCTTCAGATAATAATGCAGTATCGGATGCATGCTGACCAAATTTAATTAAGTTGTTTATTGTGTTTAATACTGAGTGTATTCTCGGCAGCATTGTTTGAGTTCAATCAGATCGTTTAATGTGTTGGAAATTAAAAAGACTGAAAAAGATTTACGGAAGAAAGTTACCTGTAGTCTTTGTGCATTAGTCTAAATTTTGATTTTTTTGTCTCTGTACGATTAACGAAATTCCGTATTTTTAATACTTTACAATGGTGTTGAAATAGAAACAACAGAAAAACTATTATAAATCGTGCACCGCAGCTGGATGCCGCAAATCGGTGGCCCACAAATACGAGCAACTATGGAAAGGACACACCTGGTGCGCTGTTATGTTAACTAACTGAATGAACAACCTATTTGGGGTTATGATTGGTGACAGCCTTAATTCATTTAGTTAATCTAGAGTACCTACAACGCTGTCTGCAATGGCCGCGTTCTTAAAAATGAGAGTGTTTAAATTAGATTATTAATTTCATGATCTCCAGGGGCGGTTCTCGCATCTATATCATAAGCCAAAATCTTAATTTGATAGAATTGTCACAGCACTCGCTCGACTTAAATGCCATTTCATTACATATTTTTACGGATTGGTTGATACGAAATTCCAGACCAAAATTTAAAAATTATGAAATCCAATCTGCTTGGAATGGCATTTACGAGTATTTTAAGTTTTTAATACCAAGCTTATTTGGTAATCCGTATAATTACCTACATTTCACATCGGTGATATGTCAGTGGTCTCTAAAAACTCATGTTTTTTCCTCCAAAATGGGAAATTTCTACTGAAAAAATCTGGCAACTCCGGGCCTAGAGCTTCACACAATCACAACCATTTGTTTATGTGAGTTTTATTTTTGGGACGAATGGAAAGGCTCTACAATTTTATGCAGAGTCCGAACGGCTAAATTGAGAAGCTTTTTCAGGACAATCATACTCTCGGATGTTTGACAGACGTTCGTGAGAGGTGGCGCTGACGCACAGTCGTCTTCTTCCAGCACGCTGTCTCCGCAATTTCCACCATCATCCCAAAACTTATTTTCGACATTTTTTATTTATTTTAATATTTTTTTTTTCACTGCTATTTCCTATCTAATTTAATTAAAAAAGATGCACGTAGCTATGCGTCTTCGCCGAGGGAAGAATACTAAATGACAGTAGCTATATCCTTCTAATAGGACATTACCGTCTGATCGCAAAACAGATAAATGACGGGAAATCGAAATAATAGGAAAGGTAACATTTGCCATTTTGATGAGGCAAGTCATTGCCGTGTAATCGTCATTTTTTCGCTCGTCATTTAAATGACATCCCAACGGAAAATTCTAAAGAAATCGCAGTGTCCGTCGTTTGATTTTGGGACACAAATGACGATGATAGTCATTTCGTGTGACCGCCATTTTTCCAATCACGCCAATGACGAATCGTCGCTCGAATGTCGCTCTAATGCGACATTTTTTCCTGACTTCACAGCGCCATTTAAATGACTCAAAAAAATGGACGTGTAATCGTAGCTTAACCAGATTTAGAAAATAAAAAATCGGTCATTCGGGTTTGGTCAGATTCACATTTATTTTAGTGGCAAGCCAACACTGATTTTTTATCTTTCGAGGATTGAGCATGAGAGTATGAGACCCTCGTAGTGTAGCACACTGACCACCGAGACATTATCGCTACAAAGAGGAAATAACGTCCTACAAAATCTGAGCGGTTTAGGACGTCTGGCTTCTTTGCCTGCAGATGCTGGTGCACGCAGCTGACGTTGACATTGTTGAATCCTAAACCTCGAATGTTGCAGAAATCTGTTGCTAGCTTTCTTCTGTTAGTGTCCGTGTTTTGTCTCTTTTGTCTTTGCGTTCATTGTTGTCTGTCGTCTCGCAAGTCCTGTTGGTGAATATTTGCATGTTGAACCCCCTGATATAGTCCCCCGCGAAGATCCGAATGGGAGACTAGTTTACCTCCGGAATTCTTTATCTCAGGAAGTTGCATCATGGCTTTTGTGTCCCATCCGTTTTGCACCGGCCCATCTGCCAGACTCCGAAACGTAGTCAAGACTACTTCACGGAGCCCATAGCATGATGTGGTGGTATCTCACCGGGCGACAGGTGGATGGGTCCCTGTCTATCAACTTGATTTTTGTCAATCGTAATGTCAAATCTGAAATCACATTTAGTTTATTAGCTCTGCATTTGCAGGAACTGAATATCATTTTGAAAACCCATTTTAATGCCTCTATTCCCTAATCATTTCTATCGTTTCCAAAGTCAAATTTATTACAGAACAGTAGATAAGACATCCATAGATATGTACTATCGAATAAAAGCGTCCACAAATTATCCCAAATAATTTTTTTTCTAAAACAATTATCCATCATTCATTCCATCACATTAATTAATTACTTTTCTACAAGTCGTGTAAATTGCCAGCGACATGCCGATTGGCTAGCACAGCCATGTCAATCAATTAGCGCAATATAACAAGTCCGCCCGTCAACTCATCTCATTGGTCAAAATTATCCCCATCTGTCAAGAAGAGCTCCCCCAGAATATACATCTTTAAGTACACCAACGAGAAAATTTAAATCAATTAGCAAGTGGCGTTCAAGTAGGAGCGATCATCAACAACAACAACTGTCTACAAGGTGCTAATGGGCCCGTACGTGATCGTTTCCCACCCTAATTCACGCACGCAAAGCGTCTCTCCACACATTAGGTCAGGTGTAGTACGCGGTGTGAATTTTAGCACATTCGCAACTAGAAATCACATTTTAGCCATCTGCACATTGACAAATATGTACCAACTAGGTATATGCCACGACAATCGACTCAACAACAAAAGCGGAGCGACTCTGCCGCCTATGCCTTCTAACAGCACCAAGAACTACCGTGGAGTGTGGATGTGGAGTGTCGGCCGCCAACGATGTCATTTGTCATGAGAATTTTACCCTGCAAGATTTATGGGAGACAAATTTCTGAAAAAACTGTGAAAAAAAGTGTTCTTTGAAAACAAACAAAAAAAAAATTTCATTCGGAGATACGCGATAGAAGATCGAATTGGGAGCATTTGACATTTCTGGCCTTTTAACGGCGTGCCTCCCATCCTAAACTCGACACACACATAGGTATGTATACACTATCGCACTTTGAATTGAGAGTGGTCGTGCTCGTGGTCCAGCTTTCGCGTTGTGCACAAGCGTTTCCGATGACTTCCGTCCGCACCAGCCGTACCCGTACCCATACCGCTGACGTTTGAGAGGATTTGCGTGCGATATGATGATGAGTTGTGCCGCACTAACCATTTGGTTTCATTTAATTAGAGAGATGATCCAATTTCTCATAGGGCGACCGGCTTGGATCAAAGCGTCCGATTCTGGCCATTTGTTATGCATTTAAAGTCGGTTTAATGGTTTAGATGCAACGGCTTTGATGATGGTGTCGGTGGTAGGCGCTTTTCATCAACGTTCTTGAGATTCTTATTTTTTTTTTTTTTGCGCAATTTTTTGCAACAACAACAAAGTATACGTGAAGTGATGGGTCGCTCTAGTTTGATTACACGCTGATATTGATAAATGTTTCAATATGTTTTCGAATTCACATTTTTTATTTCAAATGGTATTTCTTTCAAGTATGCCGCTCTAGCGATGATCGTCTGCTAGATAAAACTGAATGTGTTCAAAACAGAATTAGGAAGATACTTATATATTAACAAAGGAATAGTCTTAGTAGATACTTATTAGAGTATAGATTGCACTTAAGGAATAGATATGCAGATTTTCAGCTCAGAAGAGGTTATTATAGCTACGAGAGTTTAAACGGTAGTCATCGATTATAAATCTTTAACTATCCATCTTCGGTTGGTATCAATTTACGCGGCTAAACTCGCGCTTTTAATTGCAATTCAACTTCAACCCTTACTGCAAAATATTTAAAAGCACGAGCTCGCACTTCTGAAATGAGCGCCTTTCTCTTGTAAAAAAGCTTCTGGAAATAAATGGGGCTTGCAAGTTGCAACCTCGAATTACTCACTGATCTAGGTTTTATATAGCTCGGTTATTTGACAGATACTTACTTATGGGGACAGCCTTGAAGAAAGCCATAAATCTCGACTATCTAAGCAATGTCCCGGCGCAACACAGTACACATATTAAGGTAATATCTTCAGAGCACTCATTTCCGTTTCGTTCTGTGCATCTGTCAAAAAGGCATGCTTTTCCATAGAGATACGAATGGGGTCACATTGTCTGCCATGAAAATTCATGCGCGCGCATATTATTTCTATACATTTATTGTCAGGGTCACATAGGTTAATATGTGTACTGTGCCAGCGTATAGCTTCCGTGTATATACGTGGTGCACTACGCTCAACTCCTTGTGCGGCACTGGACATCATGTTTCAGCTAGTACAGCCATTCGTCTTGAAGATATCTCATAACTCATAAGGGTCCTTTGGCAATATATACATACTTCCATTATGAAGAACTTCAGAATCTCACCCGAAAATACCGACTGCACCACCCTATCCCTTAATTTTGACAACTATTTTTTGTCACCATCCCATCCAGATCAATCTAGAATGAGGATATGTTTTTAGAAGTTGAATCAATTCACTTCAATAATCTGCGATGGCCAAAAAACCGAAGACAAAATTGGAGGGGTGTTTTCCACGAAAGTCCTAAGGCTCTCCTTCCGTCTACCACAATATTTTAGAACAGCCATCAAGCAGCTATCAAATCCTTGGACTCGATGTCTTTAACTGCTCTACTAGTCCTCGACTGCCGATCGTCTCTTACGCAGATGGCCGAACAGTTTAACATTAACCTATTTTATGGCAGAGGCATAAAGACATTTCAGCAAATTGTAAGGCCGATGAACTCATGAGAATAAGAACAACTCTACCCATCCTGCCGGATAAAGGAGCACCTTGGCCATAGCAATCGCTACTTGTAAACAAAAATTAAAGCTGAATGCTATCGAAAGTGCATATCACGCTCTAAGAACTTCTCTCAGCAGACTGGCATATCGGCCCTACAATAGGTATCATTCACTGTTGCCGTTCTAGTGATTTTGTCGCTAGATCTAGCGGATTTTTAAGATTCTCGATGATTTTTAATAAAATGTTGGCGCTAAAATAAAATTTTGTGAATTGTAGCGATTTTTCACAATCAATCCCTGGTACTACAAGCCCTGTCAAAAAAGGGTTGGTGATGAAATATCCCTTCTAAAATCTTTTTTTCAAAGTTCCCTTTCCAAAAACCCCTGGATTATGGATCCTTGTGCTGAAATCCCTTACTCCAAAAGACCCTGAGAAAAAATCCTCGTGGAACAAAATCTTCCATATTTAGATTGTCGCGAGTTAGAATTTTTTTTCCAAAATTAATTTTTTTTTATAAAATGTGCAGTCAACTAATAAAAAAAATTTCATAAAAATCGGATCATAAAGTCCGAAGGTAGTATGAGGTAATTATAAAACGCAAAATTTTAACAACAGCTTACAACAACACTTACTTTCAAAGGCATTGGCTAATATTTTGTATTCAAACTGACTTATAATATTTTTTATTTTTACAAAATCCCATAACAGTGAGATACATATGCAACCTCGCTGCTTGTGGTCACTGTATGGTTTGGAGTAGGTGTAAAGTTGGGTATATGCAAAGTTTATATTATGTACTTTGCTTAATTTTAGCCAGAAAAGTACAAGTTTTTGAAAATCACCACGCGCCATGTGGGTTCTGAAGAAAAAAACGGATAAGTTATAAATTGTGCGAAAAGGGGATTTTAATGAGAGATTTTGGAATAGGAGATTTCGTCGCAGAAGATTTTGAAAAAAAAAAAAACAAAAAAGTCTAATAAGGGATTCTCGAAAAAGGGCTAACGTACAATTTGTAACTTTAAACATTTTAAGTTGTGGTCTAGCGTATTTTTTTTCTCTTAGCGACAATACTGGTGTCATTACTGAGCACATATTGTAAAAGGGAAGTACGCTGTAAGACTAGGCCTTTTCGCAAACGACTATTGCAGAAGCTGTATGCATAAAGAGGGGGAGGAAACTATTCCTCACCTTCTTTGTTCCTCCCTAGCTGTCTAGTGTAGAAGGAAGCCTTACTTAGGAACCATCCTATGATATAGGTGATCTCACAAAATGTAGACATCAAAAGCCTCTTACCTTTCTTAAGAAGCTGAAAATGGTTTAACGAGTAGGGAGAGACAAACTTTCTCCAATTATCCGTTCTTCGCGATATAACCAGTGCCGGCTTTAGGCGTGGGCGATCGGGCGGTCGCCCGGGGGCGCCAAAATTTCTATTCTCAAAGCGAAAATTATATTCACCTCTCGCATGAAGTAGAATTTTACGTCAAAATTTACCTACTGGCAGCGTTCCCACTTTCACTACGATCGTAATGTTTCACTACGATTATGCATTACCTTGTCAAAATCATTACGCCACTACGAAAAATTTGGAAACACTACGATTTTCTGTTCTACTTCGTATCCATATTTTGCTTATATAAAATTCCTTCATTAAGTAAAAAGATCGACTAGACTAGGTAATAAAAACTTTTTTCCTTAAAAGTGTTGTCTGTTGGGCGAATAATTGAATACCCAATTTCACCGCAATAATGTAGGTTACAGTTCAGCGAATTGCATTTTCCATAAATTATTACGGCATACGGCGGTATATCGGTTTTAAAAGTGGTTTAATTTAGACTCTGGTTTAAAATATGTTTGGGAATAATGGTACATTTTCTTTTAAAAGATATTTAAGTAAGTATCGTTGTGGGCGCGTTTTTACTCCACCCAAGTACCATCGCTCGAATGCCATGAACAGACCCAGAGGGGTTGATAAGGGCGGCACCATTTACGGGCTACATTTCTGACATTTTAATTTTTTATAAATTTGTCCTATACCCAAAAGTTTAAATACCTACTATACAAAATAACTGAAACGCTTGAGAACATTTTTAAATTCTTCACAAACCACACAGCACATTTAAGGCAAAAGATGCACAGTATTTTTTTATATAATATTTTTTACGAGATGAAGAAACAAAATCCTATGTTCCATTTCAAAAAAAAACTGACGCTTTACGGCGATTGCAATTATTTTTCATATTTTACTACGATTTAGCTCGAAACACTACGTTTTCTTCATCTCGGCACTACGCTTTTGTAATTTTGTAGTGGGAACGCTGCCTACTGGTTATTAAGAAATGGGATTAACATTTATGTTCAGTTGGCAATGGAGCAGTTGGAATTGGAACAACTCCAAATAGGCTGAGATATCCGAGAGCAGCCTCAATATTAATTTGAACTTTCCGACACAGTGTTTGATGCCGTCCGGTCTAGTAGTTTTCTTGACGAATATGTGTATTATCGTAGAAATTTACAAGAGTTAAATGCGAAAAAAGTAATTCATTTCAATGAATTTAATGCCTGTTTTTGGTCTTTTGTCACATGACCGGTATTCTTCTTTTGTTTTCTTTCCATTTTAATTATTTTTGCTTTTTCACAATACATTATTTCGCACAGAAATTCAAAAACAAACCATTACTTACTCGAAGTGTCAAACTCACAATTCCGTATATGCGAGAAGCAAATCCGCATAGAAAAGACAGACGGATAACGTTCGAAAAGAAATAATCCTATGCGGGTTTTGAGAATTGAAAATTGGAGATTTTGACAAATAAACGCATGCGTGAATTTTTGAGAATTGAGGTCCAGTAGTCGTGTCAATGTCCCAAACAAGATTAACAAGTTTGGCCTCACTGTCCATTGAAAATCAAATTGCAGAAAAAAATCTAGATGTTAGCCGTCTTATCAGGGAATTTTCTGACAAAAAGCTAAAAAAATAAGATGTTAGTTGTTTTTTAATTTTTCTTTTTCATTAAATTTTCGCGAATAACTGCCACACCTTTCTATAGATTCAATAATAAATTAAAAATATATTTTTTTTAATTTAAATAGAATATAAAAGGGCGCCAAATAAATGACTCGCCCGGGGCGCCTAGATTGCTGGATATCACAATAGCCCGACATAATGCTGGTCTAAGTGTGGTGGCGGAATAGTTGTATAATAAATGCTTTGCCTATCCAAAACCTGTAATTATTTCCTACATTATTTTCCTACAAGTTTATCTTACGCTAAACAAAAGATCTGCCGATCTGTTTTTACAGAAGAGTTTCACGAAAGCCCTATATTGGCTTCAACCAAAAGAATTAGAGAATACGACTTATCTGCGTGCTTAACGGATAGTAGTAGTAGACTCCCAAAAAATTGGTCGCATATCCGTTGCACAGAATATTTTTTGCAAAATAATTCCGTATACTTAGACACCCTAGAGTCCCATTGAAACAGGTGGAGAAGTTTAAGTATCTCGGGGTCTTATTCACGAGTGATGGAAGGAGCAATGCCGAGTTTTCCTGTAGGATTGGTCAGGCTGGATCGATTTTGAGACAGCTTGGTCATTCTGTTATCAGGAGGACTGAACTTGGTGTCAAAGATAAGTTTTCACTCTTTAATTCGGTGTTTGTTTCAACTCTTACCTATGGTCATATGAGGTTTGGGTAATGACCGAAAGAATAAGATTGCGAATACAAGCTGCCGAAATGAGATTTCTCCGTTGTATTGCTGGTGTGACCCGTAGAGATCGCATTAGAAATACTAGAATACGTGAGGAACTCAATGTCGAGCAGCTACTTCTCCGGACGGAGCGGTCCATGCTTCGGTGGTTTGGTCATATTAAACGTATGTCCCCGACCAGGATCCCACGACATGGTATGGAATCCGTACCATCGGGCAGGCGTCCCCTAGGTAGACCCAGGATGAGATGGTTAGATCAAATTCATAATCTCTCCTCTACCCGTATGGGGATTGCCCTTGATGATTTGGAGTCGATGGCGGAGGATCTAGAGCTATGGAGGGTCCACTTGAGCAACCTACACCCGCGACCCACTTAATGGACAAGCGGACCATTGAAAATGAATGAATGAATACTTAGACACCCTCCATTGGCATGGCATCGTCTTCTTCGCTTTCATTAATAATGTATCGGTGAATTGAATGTCAATCATTTAGTTTGACTGACCAGACCATCCAATTTTGATGTTACATTATTTGAGATATGATTTCCGAAATATAATATTCAGTGCTTGTCCGGTTTTTTTTTTCTCAGAAGGTCAATGCTTTCGTTCCTTTTTTTAACATTTTCCTTTTGGGTATGCTCAAACATTCTCCATCCAAAAACTGTCGCATAAAGAAGTTACTTGACTACTTGATTATATATTGCTTGTATAGTTCGCATCAAAACAGTTCCCTATTTATAAGGGTTAATGGAGAACTGTTTTGATAGTCCAGGTCCTGAAAAAATAATTTAAATAAAAAAATGTTAATCTACCCAAATATTTGAGATCTGACAAAAAGGGTTACCTAACTATGACAGGCATTTTCCAATAAATCAACTACTTCACTAACTAATGATTGGTTTAAGAAGTGGATTAGCAAAAAACTTAGTAAAAACTTTGTCATCAAATTTGTAAATTTAAATGATTTCCTTACCAGGGAAATTATGAAACGTGCGATCAATCAGAAAGTTTCGATTTGATTTAGTTCAGGCTATTTGTTTCGATTAATTCTGCGATTTTATGCATTTTATGTGCCAAGAGTTAGCTAAATTGGTTTCCTAAAACCGTGTGTTTACAGAACCTAAGACGTTTGACAAAGCACTTTCTCTTCCTTAACGTCTATCAGATTGAGCTGTGATATTGGGAGTGAGACACTTGTAATTATGTTAAAATTTCGTTTGATGGAAAAAAAAACGACCGTTGCTGATACATGACCTTCTCTGAAGGACTATTGTCTTTCACTTAACACTTGAAACACATTTCACTTGAGGTTTTACTCATCTACCAGGCAATCAAAAATGGTCTATTTTTACATTCCTTTAACACAAAATTATAAATTATCCTTAATATCATAAGAATTTCAAATTACTGCAAGGGTTGTACATTTTCTTAACAAATTTCCACAAGTTAGGATCCTTAAATAAATACAAAAAAAAATCTACCCGTCTGCCTGTTTCAATAGGAAGGCTGTCTTATTATCCATCAAATGTGACAGGACTTAACCCTTGTCCTTAACCATGAGTATCGGGGAGATAATCCTTTAATATTTCCTTTTTGTAACGATTATGTTGACCGCAAGTGTTTCCTTTCATTGAAGGAATTCTTTCCTATATTCATACATACGCATGTATATGCATATGGAGTTTAATTTTACTCGCGTGTACGTAACGTATATATACATACATTCGTATTTTTTAAGAAAATAAAGGATCAAGGGCACTGTGTTCCACTTCACTGTTTCTTAAATTTAATTTCTCATTTTGATGTGTCTTGTGTGTAACATTACACATGCCAAGAGATTATTCTTCCAGAT
The DNA here is from genome assembly GCA_949372485.1 of Cheilosia soror. Taxonomy (NCBI): domain Eukaryota; kingdom Metazoa; phylum Arthropoda; class Insecta; order Diptera; family Syrphidae; genus Cheilosia; species Cheilosia soror. The sequence goes on along the minus strand of OX443562.1, from coordinate 68,959,659 downwards.
GATGGTCACAAACATTTTGCTGTTTTACGGGATGTGTGGGTATATTTTGCTATACCTAAGAACCCCAACAGGATTAATGATCCCTTAAGTTGGATCATTAATATTAAAAACAATATTGTTTTTCAAATTGGAAATGCGAGCATGCGGCTTCTTTCCAACTGAAGCAACACATCATGTTGTAAGATAAATATGGACGTGTAATTATGCAAAAATATCTAGTTCTAAATTGCGACGGATATTTCTGTGACCTGATTCTAGGAATCTGTTTCTGATGGTCCAATCATAACTCCTAACTGTAACTTCAATGTCAATGTCCCTACCGGTAAAAAAGACTTCGCCTATTACACTCAGTCGACAATTAAGAGTCCAAGCTTCAGCACCATAAAGCAGGACTGGGATGATCAGGGTCGCGGGTGTATAGGTTGCTCAAGTGGAACCTCCATAGCTCTCGATACTCCGCCATCGAATCCAAACGACATTGAGTTCCTCACGTATTCTAGTAGGTACTTCTAATGCGATCTCTACGGGTCACACCAGCAATATACAATGGAGAAATCTCATTTCGCCAGCTTGTATCCGCGATCTTATTCTTTCGGTCATTACCCAAACCTCGTGAGTTGGAACAAACATCGAATTAAAGACTGACAGCTTAGCTTTGACACCAAGTTCAGTCCTCCTAATAACAGAATGACCAAGCTGTCTCAAAATTGACCCAGCCTGACCAATCCTACGGAAAAACTCGGCATTGCTCCTTCCATCACTCGGGAATAAGACCACGAGATACTTAAACTTTCTGCACCTGTTTCAATGAGACTCCGCTAACATGCAGAGTGCCATCACTTCAGATTTATTCACGTTAACCTTCATCTCATCAACACAAACGACTACAAACCGATCGAGTGCGCGCTGAAGTTCAGTCTGAGAGGACCCACGGATGACCAAGTCATAAGCGAAGAGCAAATGACTTATCCTCAGATCTCCCAATTCGAAACGTTCTTCGCCAAGACTGTGCTGTAACATCCAATCCATATAAGTAATGAAAAGAAGAGGAGACAAGAGGCACCCCTGGCGAAGTCCAACGCCCACGGTGAAAAGTATTGATTTAACGCCGTTTACCCGAACACAGCTTTTACAATTTCTGTAAAGAGATTGAATGGCTCTCAAGAGAGAACCGTCAATTCCTGTAATACACTCCAGAGTCCAGAGTTTACCTCGAGGGACTCGGTCGTATGCGTTCTCCAAATCTACGAAGCATGCGTAAACAGGTGTAGAATACTCCCAAGCCTTCTCAAGTACCATTCTGAGAGTGAATAACTGATCGGTTGTTTCTGCCTTGACGAAAGCCGCACTGCTCATATCCTAATCGTGACTCGGCCGCAGCTCTGCAACGCGTTTCCAGCACCTTAGCAAAAACTTTTCCGGGGAGACTTAAAAGCGATATAATGTACCCCTGTAATTGCGGATCAATCCCTTTTTACCCCTTTCTTGAAAAGGCCACAATTACCCCAATTTGCCAAACACTTGAAGTTTCGCCGCATTCCCAGGCCACTATTATAAAACGAGAGAGTCATTTAACTCCCTCTTCACCTAAAGCCTTGAGCATTTCTGGCCGGATTTCATCCACTCGTGCCAGCTTTTAGCGATTTGATCGCAAAAGTGACTTTCTCTACCGTGGGACTATTTTTCGCCCTGCTTAAGGCGATGGTTCTGTCATCCTCAATGCCCTGGATTGGATTGAGCAATTCAGAAAAGTGCTCGCTCCATCTGCGCAAGATGTCCTCCTCATTAGAAAGAAGTGTACCATCTTTGGATTTGACTCCTTCAATAATGTTCCACTTCCTTCCTCTAAGATCTATGATCACGGTCCAATTTCTCGCCGAACTCCTTCCAAAATTGTTCTTTGGCTGGTTTAACAGCCAATTTGCTTTTCGCGCCTCAATGTACCGGTTTCAAATTACATTTTGCAGGTAATTAGTTTTTACTTCGATTTACCATTTGAAGTTATTCACGCCACACCGCTGGCTCGGTGTACTCTTATTTGGAGCACACCAGAACCTTGGCGACGGTTTCAATCCATAGAAGCCTCTTTTTGTATAGGAGGTGCCACGCCCCTTTGTCTGATTTTGGCCAAACATCACAAGAGCACAGTCGGCTAATAATTACCTGCAAGTTTGAGCTGAATCGGTTGGATGGTTTCGAAATCTAGGATGCATACAAACATACATACAAAATTTGTATATGCATTATATGCTTACTATGTACCTATAGATATCGTTGATACAAGTTTCTTAAAAACTGAGTTAACCTGGGGTAATTTGAATAATCGTAATCAATTTCTTAAATAAACACGCACGTGTGAAAATTCCACCTCACCCAGTTTGAATTATTTACGGTTTCAGCGTTCAGTTTCATATTTACGTCCACCTGGAGGAACTGATTAAAAGAGTAATTTAGGTACCTATAGATAAAAAAAAATTAATATAAATATTTACTGTATTATTATGTAAAGTGGGGGGTTAACACAAAAGAAAATAAGTTCGATGTTTTTTTTGAGACACTTTGGAAGAAAGGGACTTTATTATCTTTACGAATCATGAAATTTCCTTTAAACTGGCATTCAATCGTTAGTGCATATTTTTGCATATTTTACTATAAATGCATGTTTTGCATATTTTTAAAATAAATGCATATTTTTTGTGCATATTTTAACAATAATAAATATAATATTGAAAAACATGGGTTTCAATAAATTGCACACGCACCTTTAAACTTTTTTTCAATTGCAATCACTGTGAATTGACATTTGTGAAACATAACTTAGCATAGAACGATCGTTTTCTATGTATAACGGCCATATTATTTACTCCGGGTGTAAATCAGGTTTAAGTTAATTTTACACCCGATCATTAACCCGACAATTTAAACCCATGTCCATAATATTCACTCAAAAACACGCATTAAACCCGCTGGATCAAAAACGGATTTAAAACAGTTTAAACACCGATTTTAACCCGTTTTAAACCAATGTAATTGTCAAAAATGTGACATTAAAAGAATAGTCAATAGTATGCAATTGATTTCTAATCCGGGTCAAAGTACTTAAATTAGTCTACGGAGCGCAGTTTATATTCAATCGGCCTAAACACCGACACGTTTAAAAAAAAAAATTATTATCAGGTTTAACGACTGAATATTATGGACTTGGGTTAAATTTTTGGGCTAAACTTACTTAAACCCGGGTGTAAACTTTAGTTCGGATTAAAGTGGGTGAATAATATGGCCGTGAGAAATTGCAAAGACCGAAATGCCAAAGTTGTACCTTCGAAAACTTAAAAAAAAAATTGCATAATTTCGAAATAAAGCATATGAAAATTAGTTTATTTCTTTTTTAAAATAAAACAATATTTAAAGATTGAATTTAATGGATAAAAAGTTTTGATTTTTAAGGGAAAATTTGGCTACAAAATAAAATTTAATAGTTTGTTTGCATATTTTGAATTTTTTAATGCATATTTTTCATTTTTGGGTGCATATTTATGCGCATATTATGAATTTTTTAGTGCATATAAATCCGAGCCCTGATTATAATCTTTGAGGTTTGTCTATTTTTTTAAGTTCTGGGGCCTGTACCACGAAACAACATTGTGCAATGTTAGCACTTTAGCATATTGCTATGAAAAATTGTTGCTGTTGTTCAATACCTACCTACTTATTGTTTTGTAGTCTATATAGTTGTTTAGTCCAACGTCCAAAAATATTGTAGGTACATAGTTAATATCCATTGACAATGTTAAAAATATTTTCCAATAACTTCATGTCGATCATCATTGCTTTCGCTGATAAGGAAATATCTTAGTACATTGTGAAAAATCAGACAGAATTTCTTTAAACCGGTGACGAATGTCGGTACCTTAAGCAGCTAAATTTTCAGGTAATCATAGATATGCCATTGAACATTTTTGTCGATGTTTAGTTTGAAGCAGACTGCATTTACTTCTTCTGCAGCATCATCAGGTGTATCAGGACAGGATCAACAGAATGGGTCTTCGCACCGCACACGAGATGAATTCTGCCGGCATAAAACCGGTTTGTAGGCAAAACTAATCCATACACAACTTTCAAAATTATTTCAATTGTGAAATAATACTACCACAATGAAGGGGGGTTCATGTATACAATTTGTTCTGCCGGCAGAAATCATCTCGTGTGCGGAGGCCCAATGGACCATAAATCACCATAATCAAAATGTAGCATATAATGCTTTCGACCTCTTGCTTATTCTGCGGATAGCCATTTATTATGAATGGCTACATTGAAGAGCATTTAAAATAGGAGCATCAACTATAGACTCCAATTCCAAATCGTCGCCCCAAAATTGGTTTGACGTAAACGCTATTTTGACGTTTTTAAGTTAGGTAGGTATGCGGTAATGTATGCAAAAATGTGGTCGCAGTAGCGCAGTGGTTAGTGTGCTAGACTACTGTGCGAGGGATCCCAGGTTCGATCCCCGGAAAAACACAAATTACATCTTAAGGTTTTTTTCTACTGCGCCACCTCTCGCGAACGTCTGACAAACATCCGAGAGTGTCCTGACTGTCCTGAGAAAGCTTCTCAATTCAGCCGTTCGGAGTCGGCATAAAGTTGTAGGTCCCTTCCATTCGTCGCAAAAAATATAAACTCACACAAACGAATTGTTGCGAGAATCTAGGCCTAGGGAGAAAATAGGTAAAAAAATTTGATGATTGGTATGGTTTAAAGTTTGTTTTTATATTGATTTAGATTTAAGACTATTATGACAAGCTGAATGAAGTCATGAAGAAGGCCCCTTTAAAAGAGATCATCGCCAATAACTCTGTTTCATCGGAGCTTGGAATTATTACCCATTTTTTGGCCCCTAATGTGAGTGTCGATAGTTAATCGTTGATCGATAACTGTCGATCGATCGAGAACTGTGATTGTCGATTGCGATCGATATTTGTCAATTTGACAGTCGCTTGTAGTCGATTACAAATGTATGATCGATGCTTTCTCTTGGCAGTGAAAAAAGTTTGTGCGTAGGTACGAATCAACAATAATTATTGTCGTGACGATCGCTGATCGAAAATCACAATAAGGGCCTTTGTATGGATGCTCTTAATGTTGTAAGACATTTAACCTCAAAAATTCATTCAATATCATTTTCTATTCGTTGCTTCTATCTCATGCCAAATTCGTTGATGTTTTCTTTTGCTAGAGATTTGTTAGAGTGCATAGAAATATAACTCTGAATTTTTAAATTGCTTAAAAGTGTAAAATTAAAGAAATCTCTAATTTAAGATTGAAGTTTGGTAAACTTTATGTTTCACCACTAACTCACTCAGCTATATGTCAGAAAATTTGCTGAGAACAATTTTTTTTATTGATTGACACAAAATTATGCACAAAATAATTATCCTCGGCTAATTTTCTGACACTCTCATAGTAGAAAACGAATTTTTCAGCTGTCTCGCTCTGGGAGCAAAGATAATCAATATTATCTATTTCCTGACATTTTCTTGGGATTTGCAAAAATGGGAAAAGGAAATAATTATCTGAATTATCTATTTAGCGCAATATTGTCAAACGGCCTTAAAATAGATATTTTTTAAATTCACGTTTAATCAATTTCAATTCAGTGTTTTGTTCTTTTATTTCATATTCAACATTTTAGTAAATCTCAAGCAAAAGAAACAAGCCTGGAGGATAATTAAGTTTACAGCTTTGCAATATACCGTTACTTATTCAAACGTACATAGGTACTTATTCACAATTTTTCGTTTTATTTGCATTTAAAATTCACTTTTTTTAAAAGAATGTTAACAATTTAAATGATTGTCATCTGACCGAGAAATATCTTTTAGTGCGAACACCTTATAATAGTATTTTTTTTAAATTAAAAATCGAGTACAAACACCCTAAAAGTAAAAGCATTCCTGAAAGAATTGCAACAAATATTTTTCCGCCACTCAGCCTTATTTTTCACTTACCCTTACTGTCTTCATATTGTGTTCAGCGCCACTATATCCCACAACGGTCACCACTAAAACCACTGGAACGCACGTCCAGTGGTGTCGAAAACACAAAAATTCCACACATCATCACCATTTTGTACGCACACTATTTAACGTTTTGGCCTATACATATACGTAGAGATGTCATTTGCCCAATATCTACCATTGTGTGTGTGTGCCACTGAAGAAAATCCATTTGAGAATGTCAAATAACATTTTTTTTGTCAAAATGGCGATTGTAGAATTAATTATAATTTTCTGATTCGTTTTCTCAATGCCCAAATAGACTAGAAATCGCCATATAAATAAATAAAAATTAACTCCAAATCCATTACGATAGAATTTCATACTTAATTTTAACTGAAAACGAATAATCAGAGCAAGCGAAAGAGAAATAAAAAGTCGAATTCCTCGCATGTGTTTTCCGTGTGTGGTGGCACTATCCCTATCATCATCATCATCATCATCATTGTTCATAGCAGCACCGAAATTACAAAAATTAAACCCGAAGTTCAGTTAAAAAGCAAATAAAAACGAAAGAAAATCACAAATGTAAGTGGACTTTATCAAGCAATTTGCAATTGCCCCAGTGAAGAGAATATACATAAAGAGTTATTGGAATTTGTGTGTTTTGCAGCAAAATGCAAATCGGGACCTGCGATTCAGCTGTAGCGTCTTTTCTCATTGTTTCGCTATAGTGATCGGTCCCAATTTTGTAAATTTTGTGTAATTCTCGATTGGGACATAAATGCAGACGGAGACTCCACAATTCCAACAAGTACAAAAAGGTGCATAGCGGAATAAGAAAGCGAAAAAGTGAAACAACTGTTGTTATTGGGGAGGCGGTGTTCAGGATACGTGTGACCTATAAGAAAACAAAAAGGGAGAAGGCCACAATTTCAATAGATCTACATAGAATATCGACTTCATTTTTTTTATCATAAAAAACCCAACAAACAGATAATATCTCGACTAAATATCGAGGATTGAATATTTCTCCATTTGCGTTTTGGAGGTACACAGCTAGACAGTCGAGGTAAGTCATAATTTTGTTATATGATAATACCCATGTTATGTAGCAATATTCTTAAGTAATATGTTTTTATTTTTAGCATTAAATCAATCTGGTAGTGGGGAACAGAGGGGTTGTGTTTATCTGATTCTTTCTGTTGCGATAAATGCGTTACGTTCATGCGTAGATTATGCTTATCCAAAGAAAATATTTCCTGTATTTCTATAGTAACCCTTTCAGCAATTCATTTGTGTTGACAGATTACGTATACTACAAATTGATTGAAATAATCTTTTATAACATCTAAATTAATGTATAAGGAACAGTGGCTACAATATCGGGTTCACATAGATGATGCTTTGTTTTGGGAATTAAAAAATACTGTAGTGATTTTATTGTTTCAGTTTTTTTCTAATTGGAAAATACTACCATTTCATTGAATGGATACTTAGTTTGTTCAATATTGGCCGCGTTCAATGTGCCTAGGCACCTTAATATGCAGGTGACAGATTGCAATAGAACTAGCCAGAAAATCATGCCTAACACACGAAACTTGCCTAGATTTGCAGGTAAATCGACAAATCAGAGGCTGTTGACTAGCTAGGCAAAAGCGCATTGAACGCCCCCATTCTCTGCAGCAAGGAGCGTTGCCGCCAGAATGTTTTCGTTGATACCAAAATATGTATGTCGAATAGATTATGTTTATCTGAGAGCTGAGATTGGCCTGTAATTGAAAAATAACGCACACCTTAGCTAACAGCGAGCATTAGCGAATGGAGGCAAAATTACAATATTGGATTATGTTGCAAAGTGCCTGATTGATTTTGCTCTTTACAAACGCTGTCAGACCGGCCCTTATAAAAAGGATTTTCCCTAGAGCTGATGGAGAACAAACCTTTGAAATATATGCAAAATACCACTGGACCCGAAAAATGTACCTATCTTAAAGTTCCGCTCCAGGTTTAAAAATCACAATTTTTGGAGTAGAGGCCACTCAAATTTTAAATTTGTGGTAATTTTTATAGCTCGTTTGTTTTTCATTCCTCTTATTATTTCAAGAGTTTCAGCCAAGCCCTGCTTGTCAACCACTCAAATTTTAAATTTGTGATAATTTTTATAGCTCGTTTGTTTTTCATTCCTCTTATTATTTCAAGAGTTTCAGCCAAGCCCTGCTTGTCAAAACAGCCATGTCAGCCTCTGTCTTTTAAGACGTCTTTTTATTTCTATTTTCGCTTGCAGAATTTGTTGTAGATACCTATTTGTCATTTAAGATGTATCCGAGGTATTGAAGTTTTTTTTTTTCTTTTTTCGTTTTATGTTGCATAATATTATGACAGTATTATCGGCGCATCTATCTTGCGTTGTTTATATTGACTCCATTCACTTTTATACATCTGTGTTTTTTTATGATTGCTTTCTTGATTATTTTGTCTGGAGACATATTGGATACCGTGGCAGATATCTATTTTAGGCAAAAAAATCCGGAGTTTCTTAATGATTTAACCAGGGAGAGATTAAGTCAGATGGAACTATCAACTAAACTGCTACAATAAAATAATATGCAAAATCGTAAACTAGATCCAACCAACTAATTTACTACTTCCGCGGTCGCTCTCAGGTAACATTCGCCTCGTTCCAAAGACGTGATAAATTATGTTGACTCTGATTTAGTTGGTGGTTGCATCTTCTAACTTTTCGCCTTATCTCATGGTAGGGCAAAAGTTGTTGAGCATTTCATTTTCTTCTTTCCCGTCATTCTCTGCTTTTCCGAAGTCCGGCAAATTTAGTTCTCCGTTGATCTTACTCTTTGTTTTCACACTTTTTTTGTATTTTAATCAAGTGGTATAATTTGAGGAGTAACAAAATCTACCCTATTCGACTAGTGATAGCAGTGCAACCCCGAGCGTGCCATCGTGCTCTACCAGTACTCCAAAGATGGCCTATCTCGAATTTGAATTTGGGACGTAATCAATTCATCTATATGCAGGTCGATCCAACAAAGTTTCAGAAATGGAAAATATCTCATTTATGTATCAAGCCCGATAAAATGAATTCGCCTTTCAAATGAAGTCAGTGAGCTCTAGGAAGAAAGGCGTTAAGTACTGTCTTACTTTCAATTTAGTTTCTGGTCAGCTTTAAACCCCTTCAATTAAACAGCACATGAAATCACCTCTTGGGCGCCATTTTACCATTATACACATTCATAGTTTTTCCGGGTGACCAAGATAACGTGTGTAACGATGACGGACAACAGGAGTTGTTAAGCGTCAAGGTAAACGCGTAGGGATTGGCACATAAATGAGCGAGTGGTAACCACGGTACTCTGCTAATTCATGAGTAGGATAATGGGGATGGCAGCTCAAAGGACCATTACATCTTCAGTACCGGTGTGGCGAGAAAAGGAGGAAGGCTAGCCAACCAAGTCGATAGGTGTGGTTTGTTTAAACATTTAATCCTATCCAATTTTCTTCCTATCCCTTCATTAATCAATGGTCTGTAAGGCGGCTCTCAGATTGAGGCAACAAGCAATAAGCAACTAAAGTTGCTATAGCAACTGCCAATAAGCAATCAGCAACATTTTTCGTTCGAGCGATATTTAGTTGCTTTGATGTGAGACCTCTAATTTAATTCAAAGTAAAATAATTGTGAGCGATAATTTTACGTGTTTCCTATTGCTAGTTGCTTATTGAATGTTGCCTCGATGTGAGAGCCGACTAAAAGGATCCCACCCATCCGACGATCTGAGCACTGGCTTAAACAAGCATACCTGCCTTGCTTTGACGACCATACAGCCCTTCCACCGAAGACAACTTCAGATTCCTGTATATCCTGTATGTTTATATGTATATCGTTACAAGTTATAGATGGATAATTGTTTGGATTGACGCATTCTTTTCATTTAAAATCTTCAAGTTCTTCAATCTAGTATTTGTTTTGCCTACTCTCTACACATTGATCTTTAATTTTTGCCATGCACGCCACAAAGTCTTGCAGAGTTCCCCTAATCAGATGTGTGTCTATTTTAAGTTACATCTCATCATCACTATATCTCTTACTGACCAGTGTCTATTTAAACAACGCCAACTCTATGTATATGTATATTCATTATATACTCTTAGATTGTATTGTCTGTTTTCGATTTTTTATCAACAATCTTCTTATTCTGCTTTGCCCTTCACCGCGCGCCATTTTCATAACTTCACTTTTTATTTGAAATAGGAAAAGTCTTAACCGTTTGTTGAACTTAAGTGCATTGTTCTCGTCGTTCCTCTTGTTTTCATTGTCTCTACAGTGGCTTTCAGAAATTTAAATTTACTAATGTGTTTTAGTATTTTTTTTATATGGACTTCGAGATCCAATAGGCGATTAATATTCTAATAGCATAGTCTGGTAGACCAGCTGTTTGAGGAGCGTAGTCGCTGTCATTGGTTGTGTGTCTCATTCAATGTATACAATTGTTGCTGTTGGAATGCTACGGATAGAAGTTGTCTTGTACTTTGGTTATTAATTTAGACGTCAGCATTACTGTTTCCCTTTTCATTTTTTGATAAATCCATTCGATGCGAATCTGAAAACGTATGCGCTTGTAATTAATAGTTTTTTTTTCTTTTAAAACGATTGTGGCACACACAAAAATCCACATTTGCCGATGGATGAGATGTGTAAATTTGGTATTGCAACTATGAAATTGTTTGTGACCGGTTTGGATATGCTAAAAATGCCTTTGTCTTTTGAGGACAGATTGAGTCATTGTAAGATGAGTCAATTTAGTTAAAATTTAAATTTGATGAACTGTGATTAAGCGCTATCAGTACGGTGTAGTCACCGAAGGGTGTTTTCTATTAACAGGGGTTACTTGAACCAGGTAAGCAAACATCCACCGTCACACTGACAGAATAAAAATGTCGCCGGCAGCGGTTCAAAGGAAGTTATAAATTTAATTTCTCGTACAAACATTTGCGTGCAAGTTGGTCACTTTTATTAGGAAATTTCAATTTTATTGTATATGGCTATTGTGCCATGTTTGTTTAACAAGAAAGTTTAATTTTTCGATCTGCAGTGCGCCTTTAATGTTGACTATTGACCTATAAATATAACTACTACGTAATTAGTTTTTTTATTGCTAGCCGCACGTGCTATTTAGTTAGTTGTTGAACCCACATTTACAATGCATCCCATTCAAGAGGCTCTTCTGTTTACAAACACACGAACAAATTGTCTGAAAATTACGCTAAATTTAAAAACAATCCATTTATTTTGCACCTTGGGCTGTGGTTATGTTTTTAAGCTTCCATTGCTTAATTTTTCCCGATGCCCATTTAAGCAAATATTGCCCTCCTTTTCAAGCTGATCTGTACTTTTCTTTTATATCCTTCTTTTCTGCATTACTGTGTTTAAACAAAAAAAAACTCTTCATCGCCTCAAATGTATCCAATCAGCTCGAACACGAATCAGCAATTGGATTGGATGGTTGATTTAGTGGAGTGAAGCTCAAAATAATCACGTGGAGTTAATAAGTTGGAGCTGGGTTTTCGAAATGTATGCTTGAGATGTCTGCGATGGGATCAAAGAACGGTTTGTCTATTGGGCGAGACGAGTTTTAGCTAAAGCCTGACATCCGCAATAAAAATTAAGTACTGTTTAAATTTCATTCATGCCCCTGCAGCTTCGACGGTGGGTATTATGGCGGATACCAAGCTCGGCTGCATGCATGCATATTGTTAAATGGCCCGCATTTGAAGCCGACTGTCTAACCATGTTTGCACGGGTTCTGCAAATGAGGTTCTTTGTTCGAGCTCTAATGTGATCTGACCAAATGTTCTTGGTATTGGGGCAAATTATCAGTGGGGTAGAGACAATATGATTTCTTTATGACGGTTTCGTCGATCTTACTGCACTACAAGATACAATTATTATTATATGTAATATTCTTACGTATTCTTTGGTCTCGCTCAATTCTGTGAAATTTTAGACTTTGATTACTGGCGAGTATGAGACATATCACGACGCCTGCTGGTTCAGCAAAAAGCGAAGAGCAAAAGCAATCACTGGAGGATTACTGGAAAATATGCGTCAAAATGTTTGTATCGTTTATACTTCAACCTTTTTATGATTTGGATGGAGTTTTGCGAGGTTGAGATCGAAATTGCGGTTCGTCTTGAGCAAAAACTCTAAATAAGTCTCAGTTGATTCTGCCCAGCCTTAAGTCATTTTCTATATAAAGAATGGACTGGATTTGGCTTGCTGAAGCGAGCGGAACTCTTGAAGAAGGAATAGATTGTTAGTATTCTTACCACGCTTGTGTACGAATGATATCTGATCTAATAGACTTTTTGTGTGACTTTAGGCAGTTATCATAATATGGTTGGTTGAAACTATGCCTGTAGCAGGTATTGAAGCTATGTAGATATTTATACCAACATGACGGTAGGGTTTTAACCCTTAAAATATCTGTGTTTTGATTATGAGCTTTGTTCCATCGTTTCATCTGCACCAACTTTAATTTATACCGACATTGTTTGAATGTTACTGCTTGGCTTGACATACCATCTGTTGAATCAGCTTTTTTATTAAATTACTAACCTTTCTTATTGCCTGCATTTGCGCGTGAAGATATGAGGAACACGTTCGCGATGATTTTGCAGTCTATATCTAATCATCACTGTGTCTTAAGTTTTTCAGTCTGGGTAGGATTATATATTAATCGACATGCCAGCTTTTCTCATCGCTGGCAGCTGTAAGTTGTGCACGCCATATGAGCTGTTGTTTTTTTTCCAACAGAGTGTGTTACTTTAGGTAAATTATTCCTCTATTGCGTTGCTCCTATGGAGTAAAGTTAAAGACTCCGGATCGGAGAACATCTATATGCATTCGCTTTAAAAGTCTCGACTGTCTTTGGGGATTCGCACTTAGATCTATCGTCATCATCATCATCATCATCATCATCATCATCATCATCATTTTCAATGGTCCGCTTGTCCATTAAGTGGGTCGCGGGTGTAGGTTGCTCAAGTGGACCCTCCAAAGCTCTCGATTCTCCGCCATCGACTCTAAATCATCGAGGGCAATCCCCATACGGGTATAGGAGAGATTATGGACTTGATCTAACCATCTCATCCTTGGTCTACCTAGAGGACGCCTACCCGGTGGTACGGATTCCGTAGCACGTCTTGGAATCTTGGTCGGGGACTTGCGTTTAACATGACCAAACCACCGAAGCATGGATCGCTCCGTTCGGAGAAGTATTGCTGGTGTGACCCGTAGAGATCGCATCAGAAATACCAGAATACGTGAGGAACTCAATGTCAAGCAGCTACTTAGATCTATATCGCTGTAAAATCGGTTCTTCATTGCGCGTTTTCCTCCGTTCGAAAACTCACTGTACAATTTTTCGCTCCAATTTCTTTCATATACAAACGGTATTATCTTTATTTTATTTTACAGGGGTCTTCAAAACAAAAATCTATTTTATTCTATTTCATCAGTTGTTACGATTATTGCAATTGAAAATAATTAGTTAGAATATGTGTCTTCCTTGTGTATTTCTTTACGGCTGCATTTAGAGATCTTCTCCTCTGGGGAGTGCGGATTCATCTGTGATTTTTGAAGACCCTCCAGCTTATCTTACACCTTTTTGTAGAACCAGATTTTACTGCAGTATATAATCTCTTAAATGGCATTGATATCTGCTTCGCGATATCTTATATATTGATATTTTATTTTATTTCGGTTTGCTGCACCACTTAACACTTGGTCTAGTTTTAAATTCAAAGGACTTCGAATTTCCTTTCCTCGTCCACTTTCAAACGCGTAAATAATCACTAACATTCCAATTTTATAAAATAGTTTCATTTAAAATCGGAAATAATTTTTGTATACATTTTCAAATATGGATAACACTTCACAAATCATTTCTCATTTCAGATTAAAGCGAAACGCAAGAGCTACAAGCAAGCATTTATTGTATAAAAATTAGCACTGTACACAAAACACTGATACCACTTAAGGTTTGTTCCTTCTAATCGAATATATTATCATCCGCCCAATCATGTACTTTTCTATACTTTTCATTTGCAGAAAAACAAAACAACTCTCGTTTACTTGACCATTAAATAATATAATTTAGAGGCACTCACATACACACAAACGAAATGGAGTTACGCGTTGGCAATAAATACAGATTGGGCCGAAAAATTGGTTCCGGTTCATTCGGCGACATCTACCTGGGCACAACAATTAACACTGGCGAAGAAGTCGCCATCAAATTAGAATGCATTCGAACAAAACACCCACAATTGCATATTGAAAGTAAATTCTACAAAATGATGCAAGGCGGTATTGGTATACCGCGCATAATATGGTGTGGCTCTGAAGGCGACTACAACGTCATGGTAATGGAACTGCTTGGTCCATCGCTAGAGGACTTGTTTAATTTTTGTGCGAGACGTTTCTCCCTGAAAACCGTACTCCTGCTGGCTGATCAAATGATATCACGCATCGATTATATACACTCGCGGGACTTTATCCACCGAGACATCAAGCCAGACAACTTCCTAATGGGCCTTGGGAAAAAGGGTAACCTAGTATATATCATAGACTTTGGTTTAGCGAAAAAATTCCGTGATACGCGAACCCTACGGCATATACCGTATCGAGAAAACAAAAATCTTACCGGTACCGCTCGTTACGCCTCCATTAATACCCACTTAGGAATTGAACAATCACGTCGTGACGATCTAGAATCATTAGGCTATGTACTCATGTATTTCAATTTAGGCGCGCTCCCTTGGCAGGGCCTCAAGGCCGCAAACAAACGGCAAAAATACGAGCGTATTTCGGAAAAGAAACTCTCCACAACGATACTGTCTCTGTGCAAGGGTTTCCCCAGCGAATTTGTGAACTATTTGAATTTCTGCCGTCAAATGCATTTCGAGCAACGTCCAGACTATTGTTACTTGCGCAAATTGTTCCGCAATCTGTTCCATCGTCTGGGCTTCACCTATGACTATGTTTTTGACTGGAATCTCCTGAAATTTGGCGGACCACGAAATCCAGCCGTTCAACAGCAACAAGAGGATGGTACTGGTGATGCGAATGCAGCGAGCAAACAGAATCCACAAATTGTTAGCAGTCATACAGCAGTGGTGCCCAGTTCTGGTGGCGGTGCTGGCGGTTTAGTTAGCAGTACCGGTGCTGTTGTGGGCAGCGCGCCAATGGTTGGAGCCAGCGGCGCCGGCAGTGCTGCTGTTGGTGTTATCGATGACTCAATGGGCGTGGCTACAAATTCGTCAAGGCCCTACGATACGCCCGAGCGGCGCCCCTCAATTCGGATGCGAGGCGGTCCAGCGGTCGTTGTAAGTGACAGTAGAAACAATAAATAATACATTGTCTAAGGAAGGCGGTAATACACTCACACACACACTTTGGGTGGTGTTTAAATGAATGCTTCTGAAGATAAAAAAAAAAACAAACAATAAAATAATAAAACAAACTGAATTTTTAAAAGAAATGTTTTTCAACGTGCAAACATGATCGTCGCACGATTAGTTTCGTCGGAGGAGAGTTTCATAACCTTCACACAATACAAAACGGATCAGAGTTGTGCATTTCGTTTGTTACGTTCCTCCTCGTTTCCTCCCCCCTCCTTAATGTCCGCTTAGCCATCTACTCTCGTTTTACATTATATTATAAACAAATCAAATTCCAAAAAAAAAAACGAAAATGTACTAAATTTGTGAATTAGAAACAGCTCATCTGTGAAATAACCGCGATTCGCTTCTAGCAAACTTAAAAATAACATTGAAAAGTCTCTCATCAACACCAACAACCACAAAAATAACAACAACAAAAAAAACGGACAACGGAACGTCCCTGTTTGAAAAATAAACGTTTTGCTATCAAAATGAAAATTCTCTTATTATTTCTTAATTTTCTTAGCTATAAATATAAAAAATAAAAACAAATCGTAATTGATTAAAGTGAATATCGTAATGAGATAGGAATACATTATTCAATTCATTAAACAAAAAAACAAAAAAAAAATTCATTTAATTCATTCATAGAATTAACCACAAGAAAAAAAATGATATAACAATACTACATTATAATTAACTGAAGCATTTTTGTTGTAAAAAAAAAGAATTAATATTAATAAAAGAAAAAAACGAAGGAAAAGAAACAAATCTTTTGTACAAGAGTAGTTTTCAGTTTAAGTTTATGTTTTCTTCTCTCTGGTTTAGTTACAATCAAATTTGTGTTATTTTTTAGGATATTATAATTTTTTTTTTTTTTTGATGAAACGGAAAGCATTCTGCTTTCATTACTGTTTAGTTATATATACATACATATAAAAGTGAATATATAAAAACAAATTAACAAATTATGAGAAAACAAAAATTCGCCTATAAGTTCGAGATGATTTGAATAAACAAGAAAAATTACTGCACTAGGAAATAGAATTATTTGTTTTTTTTTTTTTTTTTTTTTTCGTTACTTAACTCATTACTTATGGTCTTGGTAATCATTTTTTGATGAGGCTTGAGGCCTTTGTTGCTTTTAGTGCTTTCACTTTTGCTTGTGGGTTCGTACGTACGCGAATAGGTACTAGCTGTGATTGTTTAATTTGTTTTTATTAAATTTTATAAAAAACCATCGCTGAAGAGGTAAAGTGCACAGAGCGGGCATTACGATGATACAGAGCTTAATGCGCATTGGTTTTAAATTGTACTACTCCCGGGAAAGGCGAACCTATAACGCTTCATCAGTGCCCCGAGATGCTTGCAGATGTATGTTAGTTCTCCACTTAAATTGCCGCAAATTGTAGTCTTTTGGAAATACATCCCCAGGAAGCGAGTTTGCTTCCCTGTAACAGAAGGAATTTTGGAAAATTGATTAGCTGCCTGTCTTGTGGGGCGCCCAAAAGTTGCATTTCGAGGGATAATCGGCCCTATCATGGTATCCGTTCTGAAAGAAAAATTCTCCGATTTTGTACGAATCGGAGAATTTTACTTCATGGTAATCGTTCCGATAAGCTGTTCGGAACATTTCAACGACAAAACGTAACGCATACCGGCAGTCTACGTTTTATTGCGATGGGTTGCGTTTTTTGCACCTGTTTTTGACAGCCACGCGTCAATTTCTCTCCGATGGTTTCCGACATCTGTTCATCGCGGAAAGATTTTAGAGAACAAATTGCGTTGATGCATGTTCGGAAAACGGATACTATTCAGTATCCGACTGGATTTGCGTTGCGGAGAAAATTACTCTCCGAACGGATACCATGATAGGGCCGAATGTCTTTGAGTTCCTCGGAACATCTACCATGGAACAAGCAAAATTCAGCGACTTGTCTTCTGTGTACCAACAGTTGTAGATTCGATGTGAGTGAAGTGTCTCCAATAAGTCGAATTGCTCGTCTCTATATGCTGTCAAGTAGGTTAAGTGAAAGTTTTGGGGCAGTGCTCCATATATGGGAACAATATTCCAGGCCTGGTCTAACCTGTGCTTTGTAGAGAAGGAGAAGTTGCTTGGGGCTAAAGTAGGTCTTTGCTCTAAATAGGTAGCTCAACTTGCGGATGCCGATCTTGCGATATAGGATATGTGGTCCTGCCATGTGATTCCTGAATTGACTGTGACTCCTAGAAGGTGCATTGAGTCATTGGGATGGATAGGATGGTCATCCATTTGGACCTGAGGAATGCATTTTTCCTAGAAAATGTTTTGAGCTGAGTCTTGTTTGCATTTAATACAACCAAGTAGTCTTTCCCCGCTTCAAGATTTTGTCCAGATCATCATTTAGTAGAGAACTAATTTGTTCACATCTCTGCTGTGATGTAGCCGCATTCACAGGTCCACTGTTCGAGATGGAGGATATAAGAGTGCTGTCATCAGCAAAGCTGTAGATATTATTATTTGTCGATCCAAGCAAATCATTGGTGTGGAGAAGAAATAGAGTTGGAAAAAGAATAGATCCTTGGGGCACTCCTGCATTTATAGCAAACGAATTAGATGACACACCATCTGCAACATCTTGGATCGATCTTCCCAGAAGAAAATTTTGCATCCATCCGTAGAGTTGTTGTGGTAAAGACGCTAACATGCCTAATAGGGCTCTATGCCAGACTCGGTCAAATACCTTTGATATGTCCAAGGCTACGGCTCTGGATTCGCCTTGTTGTTCAATTGCTTGCGTCCATAAGTGTGTTACGTAGCTTAACAAGCCTCCAGTGGAAAGACGGCGCCAAAATCAGTATTGCCTGTCGCTTATTAAACGATGGCCTTTTAGATATTTGATTATTTCGACATTTATTGCCTTTTCCAATCTGGGAGTACGACACGCTACACAGCTTACCATTGACATACTATACATGGACTGCTAGAAGTCAAGTTTTCGTTGAAGCAAACATAAGCACTAGCTCTTTTGGTTCACGGCGGAGAGAAACGAAAACACTCAAATGTCATCGAGCAATACGTGCGATTTTGTTTGAGTGTTTAGTGTGCCATCTGTTATAGAACGTTTGAAATAATTTGAATAAGTCGTTATTTTTGGGCAGTTGCAATGTTTCTACAATGGATGGCACTGTGTTCTATGTAAAAAATAGCAATGGCGAGGAGAGGTTTAAACATATTAGTACCTACTTTCGCCGCACTGAACCAAAAGGGCTAGTGCTTATGTTTGCTTCATTTTTCCTCGCAGGTTTGTATGAAACTGACATTTCACTAGCAGTCCATGTATACTGTATACAGCTAGGTTCCAGAAATCGAGTGAAATCGAAATTGCAAATCGAGTGAATTCGTTTTCAGTGTTCTGCATATCGAGCGATTCGGAAACTCCGAAATTTTTTCGAAATCACAACTTCACTGTGTCTCAATTCCGAAAATTTTGAAATCGAAATCGAATACAGTGAAATATAGAACACAAAAACTCATTTCCGATTTCATTTCGAGTGAAAGTGAATTGTGGAACCTAGCAGATAGTATGTCAATGCAGCTTACATAGTATACAGTTGCAAATTCTGGTGCACAACTCTTGAGTACTATAGCCGGGATTCCGTCGGGTCCAGTTGCCTTATTGCAATCTAGTTCTTTAAGGATGCGTTGAATTATTCGAGGCCGAAATTTAACTTCTGCCATCGATGTATGCATGCACGATGATGATATTATGGCGAATATGAGCAGCTCAGTTGAGTAAATTTCTCATGACAGTAATATTCAAAAAGCAAAAATGCGTAATTCGTGTTTTTATGTGTATCGAGCTTGGGACCCTGGCGCAATATTCGACCGCACTAGCCACTGCGCCAAAATAGCCAGTCGTAAGTATTACAGGTTACAGGAATTACAATACAACTACTGACGATTGTTTAAAGTGGTAGGTACAATAGCATTCTTAAGTATTCTTTGTTCTGATAAAGAATTTTGGGTAACATATACGAGCGCCCGCAAACGAAAATGTGTCAGTATGGTCAGTATTGGTTTTCTTGTATAATCGTGGCGGACAGCATTAAGTTGAGCGCAGTCCATGGAGCTTGTATGGTTCTGGTCTAAGCAATATAGCTTAAACTCAAAGCAACATTTTATTTTTAGGTTTTTTAAGCGCGAACACCATATTAGGCTTAAAATCCCATAACAAAATGTCTCCAACGATAAAATTAAGCTGAGCAATTCAGCTAAGTACCTACGCAGTTCAAGCTTAATTTTAATTTTCCTAGAACAGTTTGCGCAAAAGCTCAGTGGTTAGTTTGCTGGATTACTGCGAGAGGCCCCAGTTGCGATCATGGAAAACACAAATTATAGCTCAAGGTTTTTTCCACAGCTCCAGCCCTCGCGAACATCTGACAAACATCCGAGAGTATAAATGTCCTGAAAAAGCTTCTCAACTCAGCCGTTCGGACTCGGCATAAAATTGTTGGTCCCTTCCATTTGTACCTAAAAAAAATAAAACCTCACTACAACATCTATGGGTATTGATAATAGACCTCCGCGCGACAGTAAATTTTGTAAGTTTGTCTCCTTTAGAAAAGCCAGTGTACGAGTATGACGCTATGAAAATGGCGCCCAGCAGCAGACCAATTGATAAATCAAAGAACATATTCGTAAAAATACCCGTATCCCTATGTTGATAGTTTGAAGATCAATTTTGTAGTTATCTTTTCCATCTGGGTTGCCGACTGCCTACTCTATACAACTTCAGAATACAGAAGATGTAAACCAATTGGAAAAGTCTGCATTTGGAAATATGTCTGCAAAAAAATCATCAAATGCGTTGATGCCGATATAAATTTTTAAATAGCATGATTAAAATAACATGATTTTTTTGCCGTACAAACTCCCACCTATTCGAAAATTCAACAGAAACCCCAAGCAGAAGGTTGCAGGGGACTTATTCCACTGTTTATGCATTTCCACTTATTATTTTGGGCTTACTGCTTGTTATACACTCTGGAAAAGAAATGACACCTAAAATGACGAACAATTTTGCAACAACAAATTGTACTAGATTTTCTAGGGCATTATTTCCAAATTGATTTGGGCGTTATTGCCTAACGTCGTGATTATCTTCTAATAATTAGACCCAGTTTCAAGACTAGCTGAAATAAATTCAATTTATCAGAGACTGTGACGATGAAACAGAAACAAAATCAACCTCTATACCTATATGTTGGAAAGCGTGATTTGTCAGATAACTTTCCGAAACTTTATAGGGAACCTTTGAAACTGGTCCTAGCCTTGTGTGCTGGCCGTTCTTAAATTAACAGAATCTAAGTTGTTGACCGCAGTTGTACCAATCGAATGCATAGAGCCCAGAGTCAAAGGTGAAAGCACATATAGTTTTTTATTCACAGCCACAAAATTTGTTGTCAAAATAGAGATGCCAAATCGTACCTTACAGCACTGCCATAATGAAATAGTGCATTTGAAACATTGCCTTTTATGTTTCTTAATATAATTCGTAGCGTTAATCTTAGTTTGTAACTATTACCTTTTAAATTATTTTTAATTTTGAGTGGTCAATTTAACCTGAGATTGTTTCATTGAAATAGAGAGCTAACTGCTCATTATAACTTACTTAGATGGCACTATACAGTCCGGGGGGGTGGACCTGGTCCTCAGTCAACACGCCTCTCCAGACATGATCTTTGGCTAATTGCCTCCAGTTGCGCACTCCAAGTTGGTTGAGGTCCCCTTTCACTTGTGCGTGCCACCTAAGGCGAGGTCTTCCTCTACTGCGTTGTCCCACCAGATTGGAATCGCTCTACATGTCCTAGCCATCTTAGTCGACTGATACTTACTTTTCTGACCAGGTCGATGTCGCTGTTAAATCTCCTCCTCCAAAGCCCGTCAACGGAAACCGGATCGAAAATCACTCGAAGAATTTTGCGTTCGAAGCGACCAAGGAGATCTTCATCCGCTTTTGACAACGTACATGATTCTGCGCCATAAAGCAGGACTGGGATGATGAGGGTCTTATATAGAGTCTTCTTGGTGTTTCTCGACAAGGCCCTTCATTAAAAGGTCTGTCTAAATCAACGCGAAACGCGAAAGCGGGAGAGGGAAATAAATGTTGGGTTGGGTTCGTTTGCCTGCATGGAGGATTAGGAATGAGTGCGCAAGCTCGTAAAAAATACGAACTTTTTGAAATAGTTCGGTCAACTTCGAAATGATTGTGTTTTTGCATTTACGGGCTTCTGTGAATACGGGCTAAAGTCCCTATAGTTCCGGCGACAGCACTATAATATATACAAATACAACAAATGCGTGTTAATAATATTATTTGTATAGTCGAACCATTGCGCTAGATGTCTTGTCTAACCATTTGTGCTAGATGCTATTGTGCTATTTTTATAAAGAGTTTCGTATTAATTTGACATGCAGCTAGTCGATTAGCCGTAGCCGTGCGTCGATGGAGCATGTAAATGTCCCAACACGACAGCAAAAAATCACAAACATCTAATGATTGTGCTTGTGTGATTTAGTTTTGTTTCTTATTTAAAAGTTCTGTTTACTGCAACATGACTTAGGATAAATTACCACCAATTTTGAACGTTTGCCTGTTAGTATACAAAATCGGACTGTCCAAAAAAAAATTTTATTGTGTAGGTACAAAAACTAAAGACCAAATTAAAAATAAAAGGAACCCACATTTCTTTCATTAGCAATATTGTCATTAATAATGTGTAGACTATTTTATATTTAATTTGTGTATATTATCCAGCAACTTATATTTAATCGAAAAACAGTTTACATTTTTTAAACTAAACATTCTACTTAAATTATGGACTTCATTGACCATTATACCTAATATAAGTAGGTAAGAGACACAAAAAAAATAAAAGCTAAAATCCTATATGTAAATTTATTTTAATCATAAGTGACTTAGTATAAAATACGTCATCATTAGTGCAACATTAGTGCTACCAAAAAAATATATTATAAGGAACGTTTTCTAATATTTTCAATATAATATTATTATTTTTAGGTAGGTATTTTATGTTTCAAAATAAAAAAATACCTACGTTCCTTTGCTTAAAAGGGAAATTAGTTTTTGTTTTTTTATTAACTCCATACATATAGGTACATAAAAAAGGGAAAAATTAATATAGCACCTTTAGGTAAATAATAAAAAACATTTTATTTGACAGAAAAAAATACATAAGTAATGTATATAATAAAAAAATGTGTAATAAATATAAAATAAAGGTATAATAACAAATTTATGAGTTAACAATTCTTTTAATTGTACATACCTACCTACTATTTTATTTAATCTACAATTTAATGCAATATATACCTATATAATTTACATAGTTCATGGGGGTAATTATGGGGGTAAACAAAAGCAAATAAATAACACAAAGTAAAAGTTAATACAAAATTTTAAGCGTATTTTACTTCCTTAAAAACCATATTGGAACTATTACAAACATTTAAAAAATATCAACTAAATCGGTTCAGTCGCTATTAAGAAGTCACAATCGGTTTTTTAATTTTTGTCTATTATACGAGTAGGTACTATTTATACTTACAAGATTTTATAGATTGTGACGCATATTTCGCAGTATGATGTATTCTTCGCAAAAACTTTCCCTACATGTCCGCATTTTGTTTTGTGCTTTTAGACAAACCGCCAGCGCAATCGATATTTTCCGCGATGTTAACCATTTCACACGATCATAGATCGTGTAATAAGCCTATAGGGGAGGAATAGAGGGAGCTAGGAGTAGAAAAATGACAGGAAGCAAGGATGTGGACGGGACCTTAGGATGGGATTAGAAAAGAAAGGGGGAAGAGTGCCGAGTGTGAGGAGCGCGGCATGCTTGTATAGCACGGCTCTGCTCGCCGGAATGGGGTGGTTCTTGCCCCCACAACTCGACCTAACCTACCACAAAAACATAAATCATGCCAAGACAAGGTACTTACATCTTACCTTCACCAAAGCGGACGGAACTTCACCGCATCGAGGGGCGCTGTTGCTGGAATTCAGCGCTGGCCATTTCCCTCCCCACCTGGAAATCCGGTGGCAATATTTTTGGATTTCCCCAAAATGCGGATGTCGTCAGCAGCTCAAACCATTTGAATCACTTCTTTCGCACCCCCTGAAAGTCAAAGTCCTACCGCGCCATCAAACGATCATGCGTTTGAATGAAACAAGTAAAATTCTTCATTCTGACTGAGGCGTGACTCACAATTTATTCATATATATATAAATATCTAAATTCGAATTAAAATTAAACTACTTATTAACCTATCCACACTAACAAACGAAGAACAACATTAAACATATGTATATCGATAAACATATTTGCCTAACTTAAATCTGGTTTTCGAGACACAACCCCGGGTTTCCGATTTCTTTCCGTTTCCTACCTAGATGGAGCTCAATATAGGTATCTTATCGACTATTTTCGAATCTCCCGGCAACTAATCAAATTTTCGAAAACTAAATTTATCACAAACAAAGGAACTATAAATTAAATATGCATTTAACAACAATGAAAAAGTTTTAAACATGTCACGCCGAACAGAGAAAATAAAATGAATTGTATACATCATAGACCAAGACAAAATATAGTAGCTTGCATACTCTCAGGCGACTTTGATTGAATATGCATAATTGCCTTTTTTTTTGTGTATATGTGCATATATGTGTTTTCTTTTTAGACGGACGACTTTAGTTTAAATTTTGCCGCTTTTTAATCACTTATGTATTAAGATATAGGTAGGTAGATTATGCATGTACTTTATAAATAATGCTTTCACTTATCCAATAATCTATTTGTATGTATATCGATGAATGTAATTTTTATTTTATAACGTTGACATCGCAAATCGGTAGGTAGGCAATCAAAAGCGATTTTGCGGCATTAGGTTTGGGCTCCGCTCGCTCAACTATTTTTGTTTTTGTTTTAGTGGGTCTTCACTTGGACTTAATACCAATGATGTTCCCTGGGTACCTTTTTAGGATGGCGACCACGACCTGCACATGTACTGTCGGTGGTCGCCTAGATACACTTAAGGATATATAAATTAAAGTTAAATTATCCAAACAAATCTCTACTGGACTATAATTTGGTTTGGTTTATTGACTTCACACTTGAATTTAAAGTCACGCACTTCCACACTACCGACCAAGATTTGCTGGTGTTGCTTCGTTAATGAACTATTTCAATTTGCTCGAGATCGTTGCCGACAAAAAAAAATCCCGCAACATCGCATATGAATCGGAAGGCCCGTTTATCCATCATCCGATTTAGCCACTGACAAGTATTTAAATTATTTATCTTCCTCTCCTTTTGCTAAAATACATCATGTAAATGAGAGTAGGTTCTACTTCTCTCAAATGGTTCTGAACTTGGGTAACTTCCAATTGGGCTATTTCTGCTCGATGACAGACACTAAAACGGCACAGTGATACCCATAAAAACAAACTTGCTGACAGATGACCGGTGACGGACATAACTTAAATCGACATACTACACTTAACCATTAAAGTCATTTTAAGGCTGCCGTTACAAAACTCCGATCTTGTCGGATGTCCACTGACGACATGGACGGAGGAATCGGCAGTGTTATATTCACCGTTCATTCTCCAGGTCTTAACAGACCAATCTTTTGACTTTCCATTTATACGACATTCAATTAGGGTGAGGATTTTGTTCACCAAAAACGTGGGGAAGAACCCTGAACCCTGAGATTAAGAGTCTCATGCTTTACTGACTGAGCTAGCCGGGCAACTTTCAGGTACGATTAAATTATAAAAAATATAATGTTTGTTGTTACGGGAATACTTTTTGAACAGAGCCCTATTTTTGTTGAATTTATGCACAAACAAACGGATCTAAAATAATTAATAAATTGTGACTGGTGCTTACTCCGAATGTTATTGTGAATTGTATCAGCTGGTAGCAAATGTCAGTTCGGAGTTTCGACCAAAACAAAATTTCAACTACAGTAGCAATAACGCAACACGCTTTCTGGATCGAAATCAAATTTGGAAATTGTTAAGACGGCGACCGGAATAAAATGGTAAGTTTCTCCCTCAATTACAACTACAAACATTAATTTCATTTTAGGTTTTCCCACGCACCAACTTATTCATAAATACGTGAATAAATAAAAAAAAGGATAATAAAATACATAAGCGAATTAGGCTGATAAGCTCATACCATATAGTTATGAACGACGTAACTAATTACTACCACCGTAACTTCGATAAACATAATAAGCATCAAAATAATAATAACAAAATAATAATATAAATAACAAAACAACCAGAACCGAACCAACGAAATAAATAACAGAAATAAATAAATAAATAGATAACAATTAATTCGATGACTATAATTATAATAAATAACAAGCAAATCAAAGTAAATAAATAATATATAATTATGATAAACCGGAACGACATGAATTAACGAATAGACGATAAAATGCCGCCGCAGCTCGCAAATAATAGGTCACCGATTGGACTTAAAATAAGTGACTAAATAAATACAAACCACTACAACTACATAACGATAAACTATACTACGATATAAATATAACTAATTATACTTAACCTAGTAAATAAAAATAAAGAAATGCATCATTGATAATGCATATCATTATCCTGTTTATCTGAATATATAGCTAAATAACGACGCTATACTATAAACAATAACTAAACTAAGTATTAACATATACTTATGGATATAGCTCATAGTACATATTATATAGTAGGTATCGTATATTCGGTGAGTAAATTATATATATAACTAATATTCGGTGTGTAACTTGTTATAATCTGCGGCCTTAACATTAACTTAGACAATATGTACAACCAAAGCAACAATTAATTTATTAACAATGGAGGACGGAAACATTTGCTTTGTGAAGCCATTTAGGAACTCCTACCGTTCCATTAATATCGAACACAGTGCTTCGCGAAAATATATGGCCAAGGGCAACATTGTGCAACTCGTCGGCGGCAGCCAGTGTTCGTTTTGACTGTGATCGTATTCGATTTCCTCGGAATATGGAAATGATTGAGTGCATGTTGACGTTTTTGTGTAATTCTGAGACAGTTGGTGTATTCCTTTGCTTATTGAAGTGGTGGTAGTTTTGGCAATTAATGCTATCGAGTTGGGATTGGGACCGGTTGGTCACAGGGATATGTTCATCCTCGTCGGATAGGACACTATTATCGCCATCTAAACTGTCGAGTGGTTCTACTAAGGCACCAACAGTATGTAGTTCCTCTAGTGGTTTTGCTTGTACCTGTTGGGGTATTGGCAAATGGGCTTCAGCATTAACAGACAAGTTGGGTAGCGTTTGAAGGGAATGACTGTCTATATGACATGCTATTGAGTGGGTAAGTACCTGTATTTCTCTCATAAACTCTCGAAAGCTATTTTTAGCTACATTTCTAATACCCTCTGAGATGCTTTCTCTGAGAGATGTAACATAAGAAGTGAAAGCATTGGCTACTGCTAGATTCACATACGCTTTCACATCCTGAGGAATATTTGGAAACTCGTAATCTAAACTAATCTTTTCGATAGTAGGGAATTGTCCTAATTCATGGTCAGCTGCTTCTGTCATAAGTGGAACTGGTGTGCTATGTTCACTGTTCGCCCAAGTAATGCGAGATGGATCCCTCTCAATGTGGCCATCAGAAGATGGACAACCGGAGCCAGTTAGGTGGCTAGGTGATAATGCGGGTGCTTGTGACATTTTAATAAATGGACGTCTAAATAGGGTGTGTGGTCGCTATTGCGAATTGTTAATATGGATGTATTTATGAGTGTGATGTGATGTTTAAATATAAATAAATAAATAAATAAAGAATGAGTGTATTGATATGTATATATGTTTGTGAAATATAGTGTTGTCTAAATGATTCATTATTTATCAGGGGTGCTACGGGTGACTGATTCGGGTTTTCTGGTGTATATCAAACGATGGTTTGACCTGCTGACAACCTCCTGGAATAGAAAAGACTACGGACGGACGATGTTTTGAATCCCTCGATGTGGCGAAATGGGTTAAATAAAAATGACAAGGACACACAAAATTGCTTTTCCTCCCATTCCCGCAATTCCAGTCTGCCTCCATGGGCTTTGCTGGAAGACTTGGAACGGTTAGAGCCACAAACATAAAGTAGAAGCTTAAAACTAAACTAAACTAAAGCGCAACACTGCAAACTAAAACTAAACTAAACTCCACTTAGGGGACAGACTCATACAACGTATTATGACGACACTCATCAAACACGGCCACTACATCTGGTAAGATTAAGACAATACAAGTGAAAAGGAAAGTTGAAATTTTAAGATAGGAAAGTAAAAGTGTTAACATTGAAAAGGTGGATAGAAGCAGAAAACTAGGACTGACAAAGTGCCAATTGTTGTCGCTGTCAACATCGAACGTTCTCGTCGCAATTCGAGTATGGTATGTTTAGGAACTTTCCAACTGAAGACTTACGAGTTTTCGATGTTGACAGTAAGAACAATTGTGGACGAATACGACATTAAGGACAGAGAACTAGGACAAACGAACGTTGGGCGCCATTTGTAAAAAGCCTATAGGGGAGGAATAGAGGGAGCTAGGAGTAGAAAAATGACAGGAAGCAAGGATGTGGACGGGACCTTAGGATGGGATTAGAAAAGAAAGGGGGAAGAGTGCCGAGTGTGAGGAGCGCGGCATGCTTGTATAGCACGGCTCTGCTCGCCGGAATGGGGTGGTTCTTGCCCCCACAACTCGACCTAACCTACCACAAAAACATAAATCATGCCAAGACAAGGTACTTACATCTTACCTTCACCAAAGCGGACGGAACTTCACCACATCGAGGGGCGCTGTTGCTGGAATTCAGCGCTGGCCATTTCCCTCCCCACCTGGAAATCCGGTGGCAATATTTTTGGATTTCCCCAAAATGCGGATGTCGTCAGCAGCTCAAACCATTTGAATCACTTCTTTCGCACCCCCTGAAAGTCAAAGTCCTACCGCGCCATCAAACGATCATGCGTTTGAATGAAACAAGTAAAATTCTTCATTCTGACTGAGGCGTGACTCACAATTTATTCATATATATATAAATATCTAAATTCGAATTAAAATTAAACTACTTATTAACCTATCCACACTAACAAACGAAGAACAACATTAAACATATGTATATCGATAAACATATTTGCCTAACTTAAATCTGGTTTTCGAGACACAACCCCGGGTTTCCGATTTCTTTCCGTTTCCTACCTAGATGGAGCTCAATATAGGTATCTTATCGACTATTTTCGAATCTCCCGGCAACTAATCAAATTTTCGAAAACTAAATTTATCACAAACAAAGGAACTATAAATTAAATATGCATTTAACAACAATGAAAAAGTTTTAAACATGTCACGCCGAACAGAGAAAATAAAATGAATTGTATACATCATAGACCAAGACAAAATATAGTAGCTTGCATACTCTCAGGCGACTTTGATTGAATATGCATAATTGCCTTTTTTTTTGTGTATATGTGCATATATGTGTTTTCTTTTTAAACGGACGACTTTAGTTTAAATTTTGCCGCTTTTTAATCACTTATGTATTAAGATATAGGTAGGTAGATTATGCATGTACTTTATAAATAATGCTTTCACTTATCCAATAATCTATTTGTATGTATATCGATGAATGTAATTTTTATTTTATAACGTTGACATCGCAAATCGGTAGGTAGGCAATCAAAAGCGATTTTGCGGCATTAGGTTTGGGCTCCGCTCGCTCAACTATTTTTGTTTTTGTTTTAGTGGGTCTTCACTTGGACTTAATACCAATGATGTTCCCTGGGTACCTTTTTAGGATGGCGACCACGACCTGCACATGTACTGTCGGTGGTCGCCTAGATACACTTAAGGATATATAAATTAAAGTTAAATTATCCAAACAAATCTCTACTGGACTATAATTTGGTTTGGTTTATTGACTTCACACTTGAATTTAAAGTCACGCACTTCCACACTACCGACCAAGATTTGCTGGTGTTGCTTCGTTAATGAACTATTTCAATTTGCTCGAGATCGTTGCCGACAAAAAAAAATCCCGCAACATCGCATATGAATCGGAAGGCCCGTTTATCCATCATCCGATTTAGCCACTGACAAGTATTTAAATTATTTATCTTCCTCTCCTTTTGCTAAAATACATCATGTAAATGAGAGTAGGTTCTACTTCTCTCAAATGGTTCTGAACTTGGGTAACTTCCAATTGGGCTATTTCTGCTCGATGACAGACACTAAAACGGCACAGTGATACCCATAAAAACAAACTTGCTGACAGATGACCGGTGACGGACATAACTTAAATCGACATACTACACTTAACCATTAAAGTCATTTTAAGGCTGCCGTTACAATCGGCATGAAGTGAACGAAAAGGATTTATAATAAGGGTATTCACTTAATCTGATAAATTTATGCAGCTCGTAAATGTATAAATTTCTGCGGTGCTTTAAATGAACACCCCTTGGAAATGTTATTGCGTAAACCGCGTAAATCGGCTGCTGTTTGACATTTATAGGTTCATTCACGTACGCGGTTTAAACCGAACGGTTTATACACGTTCTCATCAAAAATGAGAGGAAGAGAGAAAATCAGCAAAATAATGAGTAACGAACATTTCCCCTCCTGGCTCGAAACAGCTCAGGGAATTTCTACGGGCATGTACTGATAAAATTGTCAAAAGCAAAAATATCACAAACCAGAAGAATAGACCACCAGCTTCGGCCAAAAATGAGAGTTTCATAGAGCCAGTTTTGAAATAAGTAGCTCCGCCTCTTTTTCTATCTGTGAATACGTGTGAATAAGGAAAAAAATATGAAATAAGACAATTGAATCTGAGATGGCTTTGAAAAAATTCAAATAATTTAAATAATTGACCACTATAGGGACGTGTTAAGCAAATGGTGTGTATGGTGTGGTGAATTAATTACCAACATATATTTCATTAAAAAGCATAATAATGTAATATAGGTACTATTTGGGTGATTAAAAATCGAATAATATGAATCCTATGACATTATTATACAAAAAAAGAATATAATTTTGAGCTGCAGAACTAAATTGCAACCACGATGTACCTAATCAGCTAAACGCTGATTTATATTAGCAAAACTAAAAAATCATGTTTGATGATTTTTTTATCATCCATTTTAGCTTTGCAGCTTAAACTAATTTTTTTTTTCGTAATAATGTCAAAGGAGTTCCATTATGACAGTAACTACCCATTTATATTTGTATGCTTTTAAATGAAATATAAGTTGGTAATAATTTCCCCACACCGAACACACAATTTGCTTAACACGTCCCGATAACGGCCAATTTATTTGAATTATTTGAATTTTTTCAAAGTTACCACCGAATAACTGTAATGCCCAGTTGTACAGTCAGAGTTTAAACTCTCGTTTTGGTTTAAACCTTCGTTCAACAAATTTTCGGTTTTACTGTGTTCGTTTAAACCCAAAGTGGAGTTCAACTCTCGGTTTAAGTTAAACGCCTGCATTCTGCCGTTTAAACTTTCGTTTCGCATTTTGAGGTTTATTTTGACAGCTGCTATTTCATACAGAGAGATAGAGAGAGAGAACAGAAATGAGAAATTGTTTGGGTGCTGCACTTCTTGATTTTATATGAGTGAAAAGTAGAGCTATGATTAGTTCCAGCATTACTGCGGTAAACCCACTGTCATCAGAAAATTTCAATAGATTTTCAACCAATATAATGTACTTTTCAATGAAAACGCCTTTTTTCAAGTGAACATCAGGTAGATCTTAGCCCAAACATAATGTAGACAAGCGTAAATTGTATTGAGGTTGTTTCAATACAAATTATTTCTTTTCGTGTGTGGAATGTGGAAATGACGATTATTTTTTTGTAATGTACTAGTGATTTCTTTAGATTCTTCGCGAACAAAATATATTTCTATACATACTCAAATCTTTCACATTTTGTTTTGGCTGAAACAAGCCACTACCCACTCTATTCTTTTTACAATGCAATTTGTTTGTCCGATTTTTAACACACTTCTCGGGACAATGCCTGTTCAGTTCAAAGGTTTCGGAGTTCATACCATTTTTGTATACAGATCTGGATTACCTACATTTTTTGTTTAAAAAAAAAAATAAAACCAGAACAAGATAGCGCAGATTTTCGTAGAAACACCAGCAAAAAACTTTGCGCCTACCTATTACCAGACAATGACCCTAATTAGAGGCTCATAAAATCCTTTCAATATTTTACTGGCGACGGGTGATTGGATGTGGTAAAAACCCAGCGAGTTACAAAGAAGCAGTACCTGTGATCGCATCCGTCTGAATGCCACATACATTTCAACAACTAGATATGTATTATTATTGAAAAAAAAAGAAATAATAATTACTGCAATAATTAATTGGTGAAAGTAGATGACAGTTCAAACATGTGTCGAAAATACATCAATTCACTTCGTTAATACCAAATCTTTTATTTACAAATGGTAAAATAGATAAAGTAGAGAAAAGCAATAACCATTTACTTGGTTAAAAGTGCGCTGGTAGAAAAATATCCCCTTAAGGGAAATTGTTCTGCGCTTCCACAACTGCGTTTAGTTAACTGTCAGATTATTTTGTACTGTGAAACTGAACGAGTTAAACCAAAAGTTTAAACTCTCGGTCAGGTTTAGTTAAACTTCAGTTTAAACTCTGACTGTACAACTGGGCATAAATGTTACTAAGTGCCAGTGTATGCGTGATCAAATTCACCCTCCGTTTACTTTAACATTGCACGCATACTTAACCACGCAGTAACTTTTTGAAACTGGCTCTATGAAACTCTCATTTTTGGCCGAAGCTGGTGGTCTATTCTCTCTGGTTTGTGAAAAATATGACAGATAGGCAAAATGAAAAAAAATGTTTTCCAACGGTTGCTCGGTTATGAGTTGTACAGATAATGATAGAATAAAAAATTATATCAATTTAATTAAAATTGTGAATTTTCGGTGCAGTTTGAAATAATTTTGTTTTGTTCAAATTATTATTAAGCTGGAAATGGCTCGAAGTATATACACGTACTTTTGGGTACATTTTCCGCTCTCTGAGAGAATTGCGCTCAAATTTTCGAAATTGACAGATTTCTACTAAGGTCTATTCGCCGCGTACTTTTCCGAGCAAGGCTTGACTTGCGTAACTTTCCGCGGTTGGTTTCCGAGCCTAAATCGTCGCGGAAAATTATGAGGTCTGCGTAAACTATTCTCCATACAAAATCTGGCAGTTAATTTACGAGGGTGTACATTTCTGCAGTTTACGAGGCTTTTACGCATTTAAGTGAATACCCCTAATGTAATCGTTATCGTTCCTGTAGCAGAATATTCAGGCATAAACTAGAAATAAGAAATTTGCTACTAGGTTCCACATTTCACTTTCACTCGAAATGAAATCGAAAATAAATTTGTGTGTTCTACACAGTGATGGGACTTCTACCACTTAAGTTGTATTCTACCACTTTTTGCTCAACCCAAAATTCGACCACCCTCAGATCCAAATCTACTACTTTTTCAGATGAGAAAAAATGGAACAATAACGCATATAATAAATAATACCCACGCACTAGAAGACTAATTTTTATCATCCACACAAAAGAAACCGAGTAGTTGAATAAATTTAGATTTTTGTGCACTGGTACTGAACTTAAAAAAAAAACGGTCATCTCATGCTTTGTGAAGTGACTTTTACAGAGCTCAAAAAAATTGGTTCTGAATGTTTGCAAAAACTTATTCATCCTTTTTTGGATAATGATAGCATGATAGCAGCATTTATGGTATGTTTTAAAAATCTACCACTTTCTACCACTTTTTGGTTTCCCAATATACCACCTTTTGCCTACCCCCAAGTCCCAACACTGGTTCTACATTTTTTCACAACATTCGATTTCGATTTCAAAATTTTCGGAATCGAGACGAAATTGTGATTTCGAAAAATTGTCGGAGTTCCCGAATCGCTCGAAATGTAGAACACTGAAAACGAATTCACTCGATTTGCAATTTCGATTTCAATCGATTTCTGGAACCTGTTGGTAGGTATATATAAGTAAGTGTAAATGCAAACAATTTTATTTTATAAACCATGGTATTTTGAATATTAAGTTATCCATATTTGTATACTATAGTACGTAGTTAGAGCAAAATGTTGTGTTCATACACAAAGTTTCGAACTCAAGATGTTAATCAATTTTGGTATAAAGTTGATAGGGAAACTCAAAGCGTTTGATATCGTAACATACCACTTATGCACGTTATGTTATAATTTCTACCGAATTTGAATTCATGCGGATTTTGATGTGCTCATTTCGCTTTCTATTCACTTGAATTGATTTGTTTAAATTAAGAAGCATGGAATTACAAAACACAAGTCAATACGCCTGTGAGCACAATTATTCAAATTGGGTATACCGAAAATTCGAAATCCACATGCATTAAAGTATCTGTTAATGCTTTTACAGTACTACATACAACTTTGATTTTATCAAAACCAAAATATGTATTCAGCTAATTAGAATAGAACAGATCAGAAGTGTATTCAGCTAAAACACATTTTTTCGTTTTATGTTAAGCGAGGATTTTATTAAAAAAAAATATGTATATATATATTATGTAAACGCATTAAGAAAAAAAAAAAGTTAGTCATGTGTATAATTTATGGGAATCCCACTTAGTCCTTTTTGAATTTTCGCCGGCTCAGTGCATCCCAATTCCGGATCTAAACCCTTCCACGTACGATCCTCGAATGTTAGGCCATTGCTGGTTTCCATTAGATGCATTTTACCCATTTGTGCTATCGTCTGGGTGTTATTAAGGGCAACATCCGCATCAAGCCCAACATCGACATTACGAATACGACCACTAACTAAGCTAACATCGTTTTCAGTAACATCAGCAGCCTTGAATTCCAAATAGTTACTTCCTTCTGGGAGAATTTGCTTAAAATCAGTCACATATGCTTCTGGATATTTCATGTGCCATGCCGGATTCAGTGCCATTTCAGCTTCAAATACTGAAACAATTGGTTTGTAAAATTCCTTTGAAGTATACATGTTATTGAAAGGGCATCCGATCATGACGAAACAATCGATTTCTAGGAAGTTTGCCAACTTTGCCGGATTAATACGACCAACCGAAATAATTTGCGTTTTTATATTATGGCTCTTGGCCATGTCTTGAATTCGGCTGACTACATTCAAATAACCATCGGAAGTAAGTGTGGCTACTATTAGACCAAGCATTTGAGCGTCTTTGCATTTTTCAATATAAAAGTAACGACGCCGAATGTAGCTAGCAGTGAGTGGATTTTTTTCTTCAATGGAATTTTTTTCAGGCGTGTAGATGTACCATTGTGCAGCTGAAAAGAGATTTAGGAATAGAAGTTAGATTTACTAATATGGAAGCATTTTGTAAGCTTGCCTTTCGATGTAACCGACAAATTAAAGAATCGATTATTATCCGAGCCAACAAAAATACAGATCTTCTCCTCCAAAGTGTTGTGTTCCATTTTAGCATCATCGTCAAATGGATAATTTTCAATGGAAATCTGAGCTCCTGGCAATGTTTCTCTAACTTTCCCAATGAAATTATCCTCGACTTGTTCCAAAACATAATGGTAGCCAATATCTAAATAAATCGATATTGCTTTTCCTGCGTCCTTGAGTTTTTCCAAATGTTTTAGAAACTCTTCAACTGCAAAAGGCAACTCTGGAAACATATACAGCACAGCCAGACGAGAAACTTTGCTGCGACACGCATTACCGAAATGAATGAGACTGTCAGCTTCGACATGAGCTGCAGCTATCTGAAAATACGCAATAAACATAAATTCATATGACTTAGATTTTTTATTAGTTACCTCATCGACACAACAGCTTCCATAGGACGTATCGGCCAGGACAAAGACATTTATTTTGCACTCAGACTTTAGGCTATCCGAGATTTTAACGCTATGTGGAAGATAGCTGTCGGGAAATTGAAGACATACCTACAAAGTATAAAGCCTCTGAATTGGGAACTTATATTTAACATCATTAAAACACACATTTTTATAGTTGTTTTGTTTTATCCAACCACAGCAAACTTTAAGATGTTTATCGGACCAAATTTGTTCGAATGAGATGTCGGTATCGTTGTCTGTTTCAGCTTGACGTTCAAGTGATACACTCTCTGATGTTGAAAAAGCTGATGCGGTCATAATAATATTATATTTATATTTTTATTTATTTGTTTTATTGGCAAGAAATATGAATTTTATTAATAAAATCACCACGGACAAAAAACACGGAATTCACTTTGACAATTTTGACGTTTAAAAGTCAAATAGTCATTAAGCTGGTACCAGAATTCATCAATAATTCAATTCAGCCTGGGACAGGGCAACCTGCCACCTAGCAATTTTTAAGGGAACCACTAGCTATGGTACTGGTGTAGCTTTGGTTGTGCGCTACTACACAAAAGTGTGAAACGTCAGTGGAACGATTGGCAAATGAAATTTAATCAACAAAACTCGTTTATTTAAAAATTAACATTAAACATTAACAAAAGGAAATTCACAAAAATAGATATCAATTAGAGAACACGTCTGGTGTCTGGTCAGAAAGAGATCGGATAAGATTGCAGCTGCCGAATATGTCGCGCCGAAACCAGATGCATTAAAAATCTCTTTAGCATCTTAAGCGCCCCATGTCGTCAGTATTATGTTGATGATAAATTAGTCGCCATCGCCACAGGTACTCTCCCCCCAGTGAGCTTCGAATTCGACGGGAACGTGACAGTCTTGGAAGTATTGGAAATCTTGGAATATGTTGCACTTGGTCGTTGTTTGAACTGTGGCGTGTCAGAATCATCTTTGACGAAATAAGCTGGTTTTAGTCTGCTTACAGATACAACTTTCACATCTCCTTCAATTTTAATTTTGAAAATGTTGTCGTTGATGCGTTCCAAAACTTCATGTGGTCCAGAGTACGGCGGTTCAAGTGGTTTTCTGACAGCATCAATTCTGAGGAAGACATGGGAACAGGAGTAAATGTTTTTAAGAACAAACATACGTGATTTGATGTGATGTGCTGTTGCAGTAGGTCTTAGTGTTCTGATGTGCTCGCGAAATTTCTCCAAAAAAATTTGCGGATCAGCAGGCATGTCCTCAGAAATGAAAAATTCACCGGGCACTCGCAAACCAGTACCAAACACGAGGTCAGCGGGCGAAGCGTTTAAATCCTCCTTAAAGCATGTGCGGAGTCCAAGTAGTACTGTAGGCAGTGCTTGTGGCCAAGGAATTTGGGAGTTGCACATGAGGGCTGCTTTGAGTGAGCGGTGCCATCGCTCAATAATCCCATTAGCTTGTGGGTGGTATGCTGTCGTTCGGATGCGATTTGCGCCAATCATCCGTGTCAATGCTTTGAAAAGTGAACTCTCAAATTGAGCTCCTTGGTCTGTGGTTATGGTGAGCGGAGTACCAAACTGAGCTATCCAATTAGCATAGAAGGCATCGCAAACGGTGTCGGCTGTCATGTCCATTAGGGGAACTGCTACTGGCCACCTGGAAAATCTGTCAATTATTGTTAAACAGTACCTGAGATTCTTCACTGTGGGTAGTTCGATGAGGTCCATATGTATGTGGTTAAATCGATTGTTAGGCACATCAATTTTGTTTGGAGTAAGTTGGGTATGTCGTTGGATTTTGCAACGCTGACAGGCTATGCAATTACGAGACCATTCAAGGGCGTCCTTTTTGATTCCAGGCCAAACATACTTCTGCCTAAGTTGACGGCATGTACCTCGGCCACTTGGATGCGATAGTCCATGGATTGTGTCGAATGCTTGTCGTCGAAGAGTGGCAGGGATGTATGGACGAACCAGTCCGGAAGAAATGTCGCAGTGTATTATATGACGTCCATCGATGGATAACCGCTGGAGCTTAAGAGAGTTGTTGTTGTTTTTAAGCAGATGTTGCAGCTCGTTATCTTGTTGTTGTTGCTCCTGGATGTTTTCAGCAGTTAACAGTGTTGGCATGTTGATTGAGCAAATGCGGGATAATGCGTCGGCAACGATGTTGTCTGCTCCCTTGGTGTAAATTATTTCTGTAGAAAACTGCGAGATGAAATCTAGTTGTCTCAGCTGTCTTGGTGAGGCTTTTTCAGCAAATGCGTATGAAATCGGTTTGTGGTCAGTTTTAATGATAAACTGCCGACCATCGAGAATGTGACGGAAAAACTTGACTGCGGCGAAGATCGCTAAAAGCTCTCTGTCATAAGTGCTGTAGTTGTTTTCCGTAGGACTGAGTTTTCTTGAGAAGAATCCAACAGGTCTCCATATAGCGCCTTCAAGCTGCTCTAGGGTAGCACCGATTGCCGAAGCAGAAGCATCCGTCGAGAGTGAGAGTGGTAATGTTGGTGAGAGAAAAGCTGTTTGGGCTGCTGAAGCGACACTTTGTTTGCAATCTGATAAGGCTTTTTCGCTTTCAGCCGTCCAATTCACTTTACGTTTATCATTCTTTTTGGCATCCTTCAGGTACATGTTGAGTGGAGCCTGCAATTGAGCAGCGTTCGGAATGCACTTGCGGTAATAATTAATAACCCCTAAGAAGCGACGTAAATCAGTGATGGTCTCAGGCTTGGGATAGGAGAGAATTGCCTCAATCCGTTCAGATGGTGGTTGATATCCGTCTTTGTTGATGGTGTAGCCCAGATAGTTTAGTTGTTCTTTGCCGAATTCACATTTGCTAACATTGATGGCGAGCTTATGTTTGCGAAGGATGATGAAAACTTGTTGTAAATGGGTTATGTGTTCCTCAAAAGAGTCAGACGCAATGATAAGGTCATCGATGAATATTCCAACGAAGTCTAGGTCTCTGAAAATGGTGTCCATGTGTCGCTGGAATGTTTGTGTTGCGTTTCGTAGACCTGGTGGCATGCCCAAGAACTCGAAGAGCCCGAATGGTGTTGTGATGGCAGTCTTCGATACGTCCTCTGCAGCCATTGGAATCTGGTGGTATGCACGCACCAAGTCAATAGTTGAGAATATTCTTTTACCATGTAGTCGCTGGAACAAGTCTTCGATGAAGGGAACTGGATATCGATCAGGAACTGTCTGGGCGTTTAAACGTCTGTAATCGCCAGTTGTTCGCCAGCCACCAAGCTTTTTGGGTACCATATGAATTGGACTGGCATATTGGCTGCTGGATGGTCGGATTACATTGTGATGCAGCAGAAAGTCGATGTCATCTTTGGCTACTTTAAGTTTTTCTCCAGCTAATCGGCGCACGCGCTCTACAACGGGTGGTCCGGTGGTCACAATGTGATGAGATACAGCTATGGTGGTGTCAGCTGTTGGTGTTGACGGGGGCATGGTGATGTCAACAAAATCCTGTAGTAGCTTCGCAATTTGTGGGTGTAAGTTGGCAATTGATTGCTGATCAACAGTGGATATATTATATTCCACGGTTGCAACAATGCTTCCGTTGGTAGACAGAGATGTGAGCGGGTCAACCAGGCGATGTTTTTTTAGGTCGATAAGTAACCCAAAATGCACAATGAAGTCAGCTCCTATTATTGGTGATTTGACATCAGCAATTATGAACGACCATTTAAATGCACGTCGTAGGCCCAAGTTGACAGTTAGCACTACCTGTCCATATGTGTTGATGGTTGACGAGTTTGCAGCATACAGCTTGAAAGGTGTTGGTTGATGCGCCTGCTTGATTGATGTACGTGGTAGCACGGAGACAACAGAGCCGGAGTCGATCAGAAACTTCAGATGAGTAGCCTTGTCGTACAGATGCAGGCGGAATTCCTTATTTGAATTGATGCAGTTGAGATGAGTGCTGTCGCCAACCGCCTCTACGGGCGACAGCCGGATTAGTTTTCCGACTTTTTGGAGTCTGGCTTGTAATTGCAAGGCTGCAAACAATGCTGAGCTTTGTCCCCGAAGCGCTGATGGTAATGGCACACTGAGTTGGAGTCTCGCTTTCGAGATCGTGACCGAGATTGAGTTTGCTTGTTGTCACGTTGTTTGCTTGACATGTCTCGAACTCGAATTGAAAGCTCGGCGATGGATCTCTCGACGCTTAGCAATCGTTGCCCCAGGAGTTTAGAGTCACTGCATCCGTGAGGTTTACAACCATCACTGGAAGTGTTTGAAGTGGACATAACGTAGGAGCAGCTGGTATTGTTTTCCATGAGGCTGTCTGCGACATCTGCAAGTTGGTCGAGCGTGGCTTCCTGTACAACCTTGAGGATTTTGGAGACTGTTTCAGGGAGAAGACCCAACCATTTTGTTCGAAGAAGATCTTCCGTGGCCCTGGTACCGCCGAGAGTTCTCATCATCCTAAGGAGTTGAGAAGGTTTCTTGTCTCCTAGCTCCAATTCAGTAAGTAGCTTGTGCAGCTGGCGTTCAACTGATTCAGAAAATCGTTTAATGAGATTTTCTTTCAATTTAATGAATTTGTCCTTGTCTGGTGGTGTACGAATGATGTCAGAAACTTCCTGAAGAACGTCTGAGTTAAGGGCTGCTACCACTGCGTAGTACTTACTGCTATCTGACCTGATGTTTCGGTTCCTGAATTGCGCGTCAATTTGGATGAACCAGAGTTCTGGATCTGTTTTCCAGAAGGGAGGAAGTTTGAAGTGGGCGAGTGAGACAATGTCGTCGTCGTTGTTAGCGTTTGCCAAAGGCATTTGGACGATTGCTGGTGGCTCATCAAGATTCCTTCGTTGGGGTGAATTTGAACGAGACATGTTTTAAAAATACTCACTTACGTTGCCCCAGACGTATCACGTCGGGGTCACCAATTGTAGCTTTGGTTGTGCGCTACTACACAAAAGTGTGAAACGTCAGTGGAACGATTGGCAAATGAAATTTAATCAACAAAACTCGTTTATTTAAAAATTAACATTAAACATTAACAAAAGGAAATTCACAAAAATAGATATCAATTAGAGAACACGTCTGGTGTCTGGTCAGAAAGAGATCGGATAAGATTGCAGCTGCCGAATATGTCGCGCCGAAACCAGATGCATTAAAAATCTCTTTAGCATCTTAAGCGCCCCATGTCGTCAGTATTATGTTGATGATAAATTAGTCGCCACACTGGTAGGCACGGGAAGACACCTTTCTCTCAATAATTATGACTCGGTAAATTTATTTCCACGCCACCTACCAAGATTTTTACGTACCCGAATCACAGGATGAGTTTTGTGACAGCTGATTTCATCACAGAAGCTCGTACTGGAATTATTATAAATTGGAAGTGGGCGCAAAATCCTTTGGTTTGGAATTATTGGAAATTTCATTACTTGTTTTTTTAATGCAATTTGATGGACTAACTTATTATCCTATATTCCAACATAGCCACTAGCCCTCTTGGTTCGGAGCGGAATAATTTGGAAATTTACACTTTTTTGAATAGTGGCATCTATTGTTAACAATGACGCAACAATTTGAATTTCAACCGCTTTACTTGCCGATTTCACTGACGCCCAATAGGTGTCTCTAGCATTCTATGGAGAAATCAACGATGGTGTCGCATTGGCTCCCGTTTTCCAATGCCATCTACCTTAAACAGTGACGCAACAATTTGAATTTTAAATGTCTTACCTCATAAATTCTGTCACGCCTAATAGGTGCCTCTAGCGTTCTATGGAGAAATCCAAGATGGTTCGTCATTTTGTTCCACTTTTTTTTCGCTTAGAACCATGTTCATGTTGGCGTCATTTTCTGGGAAAAATTTGTATGAATTGACATTTCACTAGCAGTCCATATATAATAAGTCAATAGTGTTTACCATCTCGACTTTCCACCCAAATTCGCGTAGTAAGTTTACCATCTTGTAGTAAACTTACCACGTTTACTACGTTTACGATGAGTTTACAACGTTGCAACAACAATAAATAAACACCGGCCGCGCGTCGGATAAATCCAATCACCACTGGACGGAAAATGAATGTCTGACGATACTGCAAAAGTGCAAACAATTGTTAAGGAAGTCGAAAACAATCTTGCATCTTAAAAACGCAGATTTTGTGCAAATAAAATAGTTTTTCCGATTTGTTTTGTCTTGTTTAGTTTTTGTCAACATGTCAAATGTCATTTATGACATTTCCATACAAGTTATCGACAACATAGGCAAATTTGTGTTGGTTACCCTTTTCTCTATCCCTGCGAAGCTGTTAACCCCGTTGATTATCCAAGTTAAAGTCTTTGTTGAGCCGTGACGGGGGCGAAAAAAACGCAGCTATTAACAACAAGGTCAGTAGTTGCACAACTTAATTTGTTTATTCATTTTTAGGTGTTGCTATTCGCTTCGCACGTTGTTTATTAAATTAATTTTTATTTTTGAAAGAAAGTTGTTTTGTTTTTGACTGTTACGTTAATGTTTGAACAAACAAAATTCCAGAATTTCCTTGGTTAATGTCGTTAATCGACCAAAATCGCCTGGTTATAGATTTCTGTGATTAACTAACCAAATCATGGATTCTCTAGTTAAAATCTGACTGAACAAACAGATTCTACGATTATCAGCTGGAATAATCATTGATTAGAGTTAACCAAAGATGAACAAACCGGCCCTTAGAGTTTTTAATGAAAATAGGATTACGTTACGTAGGTACTTCCTGAAAATCTGTCAAAATGAGCATGCGAAACTCGGTTAATTTTTTTGTATGAGATTTTTTTAACAAAATCTGAAATCAGAAATTGGGATTACCAATCGAATACGGCATAACTTGGTTATTGGTAAGGCAAATTAAAAGTATAAATTAAAGTTAGTTTTTAAATTAGTTAAATTCGGGTCTAGTGGTTAATTTTTGTTAATCGCTTTTATTTTTCGTAAGAAAAACTTCCAAAAATGTAGTGCAAAGCAGTTTAGCTGGTAGGTACTAGAAGTTTGACATCTGCAAAATACAACAATGTAAGCAGGGTATTAGCCAAGCTCACATCACTCTCATCACAACAGGTATTTTTTGGACCTGCATATCTTTGTATATACGATTTCTGACCGTGTTCATAATTTTTGACATATAATTTTGTGTAAATCTAAAACCAAGTGATTTTGTTTACCTTCGTATAACAAATAAAGCATTAAAAATTAACAAATTTTGCAGTTTAAAATGGGTCGGAAAAATGCCACAATCGAAGAACTACAAGGTTTTTTCAAATCACACAATAAAATTAAGGAACAAAAAGCACATACATCCAAGGTTAGTTACTACTGAGTTACTACTACTTACCGGCTAACCAATGAAGTCAAATGAAATCATGGTTTATTATCGAAAGAAATTATAATAATCGCCAACAATTTCGTTTCTTCAAGGTGCATTCAGTTGGGTGGAGTTGCGATGGCAAACGCCTTGCTTCAGGTTCTTTCGATAAGACGGTTGCAGTATTCACACTAGACCGAGAACGTATAGTAAGATCATGAGATGATTATCGCAAAGAGCAATCTTAATCATATGTATATTATTTCAGAACAAAGAAAGTACATATCGCGGACACACTGGATCAGTGGATCAACTTTGTTGGCATGCATTCACACCTGAGCTAC
Source organism: Cheilosia soror (assembly GCA_949372485.1). Lineage (NCBI taxonomy): Eukaryota > Metazoa > Arthropoda > Insecta > Diptera > Syrphidae > Cheilosia > Cheilosia soror. The sequence continues at coordinate 68,916,541 of OX443562.1, read as the reverse complement.
TGAGTACGGCTAGTGGCGATAAAACGGTTCGCATCTGGGACATTCGCGCTGGAAAATGCTCAACAGTTACAAGTACAAAGGGGGAGAATATCAATATTACATGGTCACCTGATGGTAAAACAATTGCTGTTGGAAATAAGGAAGACCTAGTTACCTTCATCGATACGAGGACGAACAAAATTCGCGCTGAAGAACAGTTCAATTTTGAGGTGGCAAATCATAATTAAAGCCGAGTGAATATTATTAAATCATATTTTTCTGTTTTCTAGGTAAATGAAATAGCCTGGAACAACACTAGCGACATGTTTTTCCTGACAAATGGTTTGGGTTGTGTTCATATCTTGAACTATCCTGGACTGGAACTGCAACATGTACTAAAGGCACATCCAGCTACATGTATCTGCATTGAATTCGATCCAACTGGTTCGTGAGCTTATCAATTTGTGATAATGATCATAATCTCCTTTATTTTTTTTATAGGAAAGTATTTTGCGACTGGATCTGCGGATGCACTTGTTTCTATCTGGGATGCAAATGAATTGGCTTGCTTAAGGGTACTTTCTCGATTGGATTGGCCTGTGCGTACCATCTCATTTAGTTACGATGGGAAATTGCTAGCTTCGGCTAGCGAGGATTTACTGATTGATATAGCTCACACAGAAACGGGTAGGTTTCGAATCACATTTTGCTGAAAGCATTTAATCAAATGAGTTAATTTCCAGGAGAAAAGATTTCTGACATACCCGTTGATGCAGCAACATTCACTGTGGCATGGCATCCGAAGCAGTATTTATTAGCTTACGCTTGTGATGACAAGGAAATCGATCGCCGTCGTGAGGCGGGCAACCTAAAAGTCTACGGATTTTCTGAATAAATTGTAACGAAATTTATTGCATGTTTTTTTTTTAATCTTAAATTCGCCCCAATTATAGTGAAGATGCAATTATGCGCTCAGGGAAATTACCTGCCCGTCTATTTGCATAGAACTAGTCGAATACAATTTTGTGGTTTCTTTTTACCGTCGCGTCGTCATGTTGGTATTCAAAATGGGATATAGCCCATATAGGTCAACGTCAAGTATTTCTGGTACCTCGCCTATAAAACCGATATTAGACCTATGCACCTACGTACTAATTCAAATCCCTGACATTTACCATGGCTGGTATGCAGTGGAGGGTATCAAAGCATTGGCCAGGCAGATGATAACACTTTTACTTGTTTTAATTAATTTTATTGTTTCATTAATTAACATCCCTCAAACATTTGCGTGTTGTTTTATTAAATAAACATTTCTACTATGGATATTTCACTTGAGTTTTGGTTAGTTTTAAATGACTGCTCTCCGCTAACTGGGCTTAGATCCTGAGCCAGTACAAGTTAGAACGGATTCTGTTATAGTCGGGCAAATTTTCAGTTGGTCCGACGGCAGCAACAGCTGGACACCTGTCGTAGATATATTTCATGCCGACATCGCGAATGTTCTGTACCGACACTGAATCGATGCGTTTTTCCAGTTCATGCAATGGGATACGACGGTTGTAGCAAAGCATCTGGCGGCCAATGTCCTCACAAATTGGAGTGGTGCCGTCCAATTGCAACAGCAAGTTGGTTTTCAGGAGGTTCTTGGCGCGTTCCACCTCACCCTCGGTGATCATTGTGCAAAGACGCATCCACTCTTGTGTCACATTGTACAACATATCCTGTGCGAAAATTTAAATTAATTAAAGCAAACAATTTAGTGATCAAGATAAAAGTTCATACTTCGTTTTGGAGTGGATCACAGACCCAATAGATGCCCCAGAGACCGGTGTCCTTATAGCAGGTGTTGAATGACTGAAAACTGTGGCAGAGGTCTATCGAAAACGGTTAGAATTTTGCACGAGCCCATAAATACGCTAAACTTACTATCTTCTGCGCTGTGACGAGCCAAGTTGGAGGCGTTGTTGACACCACCGCCTTGTGAACGATCCCAAGCTCCGATCAAGGTGCTGGCGACCATCAATGGGATATTGTCCTGATCGGTCCAGCCGCAGCTCTCAACAGCGATTGCGACATGAGTCAGTGGCAAAGAATCATCACGGACACGAATCTCGGAGCCAGTGAATCGGCAAGGAGAGACAACGGGTGGTTTGCCATCGAAAGTGTTTTGCAACTTGCCAAGGTTTTGTTCGGCCAATTTGACAAGTTCCTGGTGATTAACACCACCAGCGCCAGACAAAACAATGCGCGATGCTTTGTAGTGGGTGTTGATATAGTCCGACAAGTCGCTTTTGCCGATGGATCTAAAAGTATCTTAGCCATGAGTACATGTAGACAAGCAGAGGGTTGCCCCTACTTACTTAATGTTCTTTGTGGGTCCCAGGATGGTTTGTCCCAATGGTGTTCCCTGGTATGCAGTTGCATGCAAGTGATCGAAGACGACTTCCTGCAAATTGCTTTCTACCTCCTGCATTTCACGTAAAATAACAGAGCGTTCGCGTTCAATTTCGGATTCACCCAACTTTGAGTTCTGGATAATGTCTGAAAGGATTTCAACAGCCTTCGGCACGTCTTTAGACAAACACTTGGCGTAAAATACTGTCTGCTCCCGGGATGTGTAGGCATTCAAATGGGCACCCATATTCTCGACTTCCAACTCTAAATCGGTTTGCGAACGCTTGGCAGTTCCCTGAATTGAATGTTTTCAGTTAATTTTGTACTTCATTAATTAATGCTGCAAACTTACCTTAAATGCCATATGCTCCAGGAAATGGGCAACACCATTGTTTTGCTCATTCTCAGATCGAGAGCCAGCATCGATCCAAAGACCAACGGTGGCAGTTTGAGCACCGGAATCCTCGCTAGCTACACGAAGACCATTTTCTAATTGGGTTAATTGGGTCGCTGGGATGTTCACCAAAGTCTTCTTGAGACTGGCGGCGTGCGAAGCCTTGTAACGCTGCAAAGAAAATGGATTCATGGTTCCAGATTAATAACATAACCTTAAATGTTTTGAGGATTTATTTGATGATTTGTAATGGTAATGTCGCATCGTTTTAATAAGAATTCAAATGGGTTTATCTAATTCATTAATAATATGTCTTGTTATTCAATCACAAAAGCAAAATTAACAACTTTTCCGGAAAATTACGTAATGTCAATCCAATGTCGGGGTGTTGTATGGCATGCAGATGATTATGAAATATATTTTCTTACCTGGGCTAGGCTTGTGCCTTTGGTAATTTGTCGCAAATTTTGTGGAAGTGTAAGCACACGCAACGCCATTGCTTCGGGATGAAAATCTCTTTTTCAGGATTGAAGAACTCTCGCACAAATGTGAGCCACTCGACGGTGGTACAAGAAAATTTTCGTTGCAAAGGGAGTGAAGTTGGAGTCGTTTTGAAGATTGATTAGCTGTCATCCAAGTGACATTTCTTGAACGAATGAAAATTGTACTATAATTGTAGTAGAATACTTCGAAGGAGGTAGTAGAATAAAAAAATTGCTGCATGAAATTCGTGCTTCCAACTTCCAATTAATAATTACACCGCGTCTCCACGAGCAATATTTCATAGCTTGCCATCTGTCATTTCTGATAGAAAGAAATAACGATAGTATGCAATAAAATGTAGGGTGGGCATTTCATATCATACTATTTCCATAGCCATCACACGAAAACACATGCGTCACAACAAAAAAGTACACCCCATAGCATACTATCGATAGCAAACTATGAGCTGAGCAATAGATGGAATACCATTTTTCATAGAATACTATTTGTGGTCTCCACGAGCAATTTTCATAGCATACTATATGGCAAGCTATGAAATATTGCTCGTGGAGACACGGTGTTATGCCTGCCCCTGCCATACCTACCTAGATAAAATGGAAGGGAGAATGTAGGTTTACCTATTAAGGATATTCACTAATCCGATGAATTTATGCAGATCGTAAATGTATAAATTTCTGCGGTGCTTTAAGTGAACACACTTCGGAAATGTAATTCCGTAAATCGCGTAAATCGACTGTAAATCTGGAATCAAACAAACATTTCATACGACTGTCTGTCAAAGTTTGACATTAGTGATTTGGCGATCACGATCCATTCTAAAATTCAAATAAATTATCAAATTGTTCTGTACAAGAAATTTTTTTAAGTGCTGCCAAGTTTTTTATATTATTTGACGTGAGTATTTTGAAATGGTGATACTTATCTGGTCGTCTTCACTCAAACTCAGACTATACTTAAATGTAAATTTAATTTAAGATCTGTCATATTTGCTGCTTGCGTCCGTAAAACATTTGTGGATTATTAAATTATATTAGGTATAATTTCATTGTGAAAAACAAAAGAATACCTACACAAAAAGCGAAACTATGATAACGCAAAAAAACAAATAAAATAATTACGTGTTTTAATAATAATTAATTAATTATTTATATTATATTAATTATATAAAATTAATAATATTTTTTTTGTAATAATGTCATAGGAATTCATATCATTAGATACAGTTATCAGTTATCACCCAAATAGGGGAGAGTGCGATAACTACGGCACCGAAAATTGATAACGGTATTTTGTAGAGGGGTTAAATACAAGCACTTTTTACTATGGGAGGGGGGGGCTATCTCGCTCCGGTTAGGCGGGAGGGTAATTTTAAAAAAAATAACACTTAAAATGAAAATAAAACAATGGCAACACTTACAAAAAAGTACTTTAGCATTTTTAAAGCCAGGAATCTGTTCTGAATTGCGTATAATGCAAATCCGCAAAATGTTGTCTACCAATGTGAAATTTAAGGCCAGAGGCTGTAGCTGAAGAAAATTGTTGACATTGGGAAAACGAATATAATTTAAAGAAAGTTTGCATATACTCAGCCTTGTGCACCCATCCCAAAAACCAACAGTGACCCCAAGCAGGGGGGTTGCATACCCATTTCAAGACGCAAGGGTAACAATTTGAACTCTAAGCGGAGCGACATTTAAAATTAATTTTCATTTTTCTTAAAAATTAGGGGACATAAATCAATCAGGTTTTCAGTGTTCTATTAAGAATTAATTTCGGCAGTAAAAACTACAAACAAATTAAGTATCTATTATCTCAATATTGAACAAATCAGCCAACAACTTTTATTTTTTAATTTTTTTCCTTAAATTTCACTTTGTTCCAAAACTATTCATAGAAATAACTTGTTTTAAAAATAATATCAAAAAACAGATTCCTGGCTTCCAAAAATCCTAAAGTCTTTTATTGTAAGTGTTGCCATTTTTTAAAATTTTTTTTTTCATTTAAAGTTTTATATTTTTTCAATTGCCCCTCCCATAGTAAAAAGTGCTTGTATTTAACCCCTCCACAAAATACCGTTATCAATTTTTGGCGTGTAATAGGCCTAATTGGAGGATATAGAGGGAGCTAGGAGTGAAAAGATGACAGGAAGCAATGATGTGGACGGGACCTTAGGATGGGATTGGAAAAGAAAGGGAAAGAGTGCCGAGTGTGAGGAGCGCGGCATGCTTGTTTAGCACGGCTCTGCTCGCCGGAATGGGGTGGTTCTTGTCCCCACAACTCGACCTAACCTACCACAAAAACATATATCATGCCAAGACAAGGTACATACATCTTACCTTCACCAAAGCGGACGGAACTTCACCACATCGAGGGGCGCTGTTGCTGGAATTCAGCGCTGGCCATTTCCCTCCCCACCTGGAAATCCGGTGGCCATATATTTGGATTTCCCCAAAACGGACGTTGTCGGCAGGTCAATCCATTTCACCGACGGATGAACATTAGTACCCCCTTTGCACCCCCTGCAATATGATGCTTAACACGTCATCAAACCCTTAGGTGTTTGAATAAAAAAAAATCTTCATCATCCGACGTGACTAATGATTTATTCATTTTTGTTCTTATACTAACTTAATTTACCCACTGTGTTACCTCTGTCAGAAAACTGTACTAACATCTAGATTAAACAATAAATACTCGAATATATTAGGCCTAGTTTTCGTTCCTTACCTACTTCTTTTTCCGGGTCACGTAAAGTTAAGCTACTATTTAGCGGTACCTGCCTATAAAGAGCTCCTTTTAGGGGGGAACGCGACGGAATTGACCGAATAACTACAACACAACCCGATGAAAACTAAACCTATCACAAAATAAATAACAATTAGAGACTCTTAATTAACAAAAAGGTAACAACTCGCAAACATAAATGAAGTGTCACGTAAGGGAAATTTTTAACAAATACAACTTAATAAACTATGTAAATCAACAATTAATATAGCCAAACAGAATTTTCTGCACTTAGTCGCATGGGCAATTGGTGGTGCTAGTAATTGCATAAACTTAGGTGTCTTTCGAACAATTTTATGTTTTCTCCTCGTGCTTTGTTAGTGGTGGCTTCGTATATCTATCTTTATGATTGTTCTGTGTAGATAAATATGTGGCTGAAGGACAACGGCATTAATTTAATGGGACCCGCTGGTAAAGGCTCTTCAGTTATTTGTCCACATTCAAAATGTATCTTGTACCACCAAAGGGAGGTTTACGCGCAATGTTTTGATCTCACTTCTTCAAATTTTGGCGACCACGACTGTTATGTACATAAGTCAGTGGCCGCCTAGATTCACCATGTAAAAACAAAAACACATATTCTTATAAACATTTCTATCAAAAACTACAAATATTCACTCACCACTTATATGATTTTATATTATATACAAAAAAAAAACTGCCTTGTTAAGGACTTTATAAAAAAAACGTTCACTAGCACTGCCCGACGGAGACTTGTTGCCTCTGTAGCGTTTGGTTTTCAAATAATTACTACTGTTTCGTAGTTCTTTGACTTTGAGCACCGCAACATCACCCTATCAAAATCCCTCTAGATTCCATCATCCGATGCTTCTTTTCCGCTATTGAGTGAAACCATCGGTGGTTTGTACCTTTGATAATTGCCCTAGCTATTTGGTCTAAGTTTTTCCAACACAACATTCAAATATGGATGACAGCAAGAGTGACAGCTAGGGGGACCTGTTTGTTTTTTATTTTTTTATTTTTTTGCCAGACACAGGGTGCCGTAACAGGCGCCGTAGTTATCGTACTCGTGCCCCCAAATATACTATTATGCTTTTTAATGAAATGGTAGGTAATTAATTCACCACACCATACACACCATTTGCTTAACACGATCTACCTTTAATTTTGTATTACCCTAAAGCAAAATCTAGCCGATTCGCGTATCATTGTGTCTGTGAATTTATTTTTGCAAATAATCCAATATCATTCAAACAAAACTGCGTAGGTAGATATGTATTCTCTCCATTTGGAAAATCGATGTTTGCACCTACATTCTGTGCATTTCATTTTGTTCAGCTTGATTTTGAAGTCCCTTTAAGATTGGTGTTAAAGGGATCCTTCGCAGTCACCGTGATAGATGTCACGGCGTTAGCAATAACGCCCAAGGAAATAGCGCCCAAATGATTTGGAAATAACGCTAAAATAAACGCATAGCGCCCAAAAATAAACAACAAGATGGAAATAAAGCCCAAAAATAATTTGCAGTTTAATACGTATGGGGGCATGCTAGCCCCCTGCAACCTCCCTGCATATATTGAATTGAATAATTGAATATATTGAAGGTTTTTTTGCAGTTCAAAATCCCACCTACTCCAAAATCCAACACAAAACCAAAGCAGTGGGGTTGCAGGGGCGCAGCATGCCCCCCATACGTATTAAACTGCAAATTATTTTTGGGCTTTATTACTTATACTTATTCCACTGTTATGCATTTTTCCACTTACTATATTTTGGGCTTTAGGTACTGCTTGTTAAAAAAACGAACCCTGGAGAGGAAATAACACCCAAAATGACGAAAAATGTTGCAACAACAAATTGTACGAACTTTTTAGGGTGTTATTTCCAAATTGATTTGGACGTTATTTCCTTAGGCGTTATTGCCTAACGCCAGATGTCACAGTTTTCCATTATACAGTGGAACTTTCATTAGTCGAACTCTTAAAATGAAAGAAAATAAATTAGAGTTATGGAGGCCAAAAGTTAAAAAGTCGAAAACGCAGAGTTTAAAAAAAAACTTCGAGTAATAGAGAAATTCGACTTAAAGAAGTTCGAGTTATGGAAGTTTGACTGTAGATACTTATTTTGTCAGGCCCATCGCCAATCCCACAGCATTTCCTAGATGGCGGTGTAGCAGTCTAGGTCTAGAACATCCGTTATTAATTGTCTGGCTTATTGCGGAATATTGGTACCTACCCTGAAAAGGCGTTCGGTGATAGATCCTATATCTATATGTCGCTAAGAAAGTGAAAATTGCTTGGAATTGTGGAGTAGTAGACAGTGTGCCCATGTATATTCGGGAACTTTTAAAGCAACATAGTTCTACGGCCATTATTATTCACTCCGGGTGTAAACTGTATTTTTTATACCTGAAAAATTAAACCTACATATTTCCTTAATATTCACTAAAACATCCAACAAACCCCATGGATTAAAAACGGATAACGATAATAGCATCAGTGATCACGAGAGAAAATAGAGAAACCTATGGTTTCAAGTTTGGAGTTTTGTGAACTTCCTTTTCAACACTCGTTTGTGTCCGAAAAATAACCTAAACACGGCCTAGTAAAAGCTCAAGGCGGGTGTGATTTTAAAAATTAAATACGATCAGAATCACATTCAAATTTGATGGCGGCCGTATTGCTTTCAATCGAAGGGAGGGAATGTAATTAGTTCGAGAAATTTTCGATTCGCAGATACATAAATTATTATGTTGGTTCCAAATTTTTATCAGTATGTATTGGTATAGTTATATATGTAGGATTTTATTAAATAAAGTACCACATCCGAATTTTCAGTTAAAATTATATATTCGATTTTATTAAATTACTTTAAATAAAGGTTTTTCTTTTATAACTTCAGGTTAAGAATTTTTGTATTTTAGTGTGTGAGAGCTGTCGTCGATCTGCACTCGGAAAACTTTCATCAAGCTCAAACTGCTTAGCTCCTCATTTTTAGCACAGCTTGAGTATCTTTTTAATTCGCCGACTTTGGAGATTTAGCCACAGTAGCGGCTACTAAACAAAGCCCACATATATGCAATCATTTATCTTTTCGATCGATGTTTTATAATAAAGATTAGGTACCTAGCTGTGGAGATACATAATAAGTACCTACTTGTATTAATTTGTTGCCCGTCTTTAGGAACGTTTCATTAATCATATCAACTGCTTGTTTAATTATAAAGATCAACGTTTATTATCCTGTGATAAATACCACACGTGATTTTAAATCGTCAGATGATAGACACAGAGTAGCTATACGTATATGTAGTCGTTAAAACTGTAACCGTCATCCAACCAAATAAATCAGTCATTATTTTAACTTGCTGGCACACAACAAATATATGGCTCAAAAAAGGACTTAATTGGGCATCTTTTTCCCACAGGTATCTATAACAATGTACATATATATACAAAGTACCAGTGCCATCCACAGTAGCCATATTTACGGTAAGATAAAAAAAAAACAACATCCCATCACAGGCAACCAGCAAAAAAATTTGTAATTATTTTTAGATTGATTTCGCATGATGCGCGGCTTGTTCTGATACTGATGCATCAGCTCGTTATGTCGTCAAAATTTATTGTAATTGAAATATATATTGCACACAGAGAACAGTTAGGTGGGACCAGGTTGGGACAGTTGGCTAGGAGCGTAGGGCGATGACACCAAATTGAAAAATGGACAGAAAAGGACGGACCACCCGCATCATAACATCCAGAACTGTAAAAAAGGACCGAATTCAAAAATAAATTAAATTTTTCTATCATTCCCTACTCATACCCATAAACGAATATGACAGTTGAGGGTGAGGCGGTGTCGGGTGTAGGTATTATGTACGAGCCATACAAACAATTTCACCTTGAACATTTGGTGCTGAGGACTGAGGTACGACCTAACACGAGTGTTAGCTGAAAAGCTGTAACTTCAGTTTAGCTTTGGTTATGTACCTATGTAGGTAATTAGCAAATATAACATTTTGATTGGTAAAAATAAAGAAATCGCTTTAAAACAATTTATTGGTTTTTGTGCTGTGTGTACATGTATGTGTTGAATGTGGGCACGTAATTACATTATGTACTTAGTTTGATTCATATTATAAAGATGCTGGTTTCAAATGAGTTTATAATTTGTGATGGGTGGCAGGTTGGACTTTTCGTGTTAAACTGACATGATGATGTATGCATTATGCAGACTCCGTTTTTGGTGCTATATTCTTGTTGCACCTGACCATGGTCACAGGATTGGTTTTCTTGGTTTATTGCTAAGAAGACATGGATGGATAGTCGATACTTTACTTTTACTTTAGATGGCGCTCACCACGGCCTCAACCAAGAAGCCACTGCAGCCAGCTAGGTCTCTAGCTAGTTGCCTCTAGTTGTGCACATACCAAGTTGGTTGAGGTCGCTCTACAATTGTGCGCACGACATGAGACCAGGGTTGCCAGAACTTAGTTTGCTTTAAGCGCCCAAACCTTAAAAAAATGTAGCCCAATATCGTTGCCGGGAAAGAAGCCCAAAAATCGTTGAAAATAATTCGGTTCTTTATTATAAAACAGGTACATAATCATGTATTAGTATTATGTTTATTACAGTAAACAAAACTTGAAGAAAAAAAACACAATGATATAATCATTATGATACAAACACTTAGGGACAGTTCGAAGACTAGCTAATAAACTCTTGGATAGATTATCCGGAACTTACCTATCTATCAGCTAAACTTCAACTTTTGGTTTCAAAGGTTTCGGATAGTGATATCTGACAGATATATTCTCGGATAGAGTATCATAGCCGGTTCAAGTGGCTGTTAAATCCTTTTTCCAGAAGATAAGCTTAATATTTATTTGAAGTGACTGGAAAAATATAGTTTTTAAATTATTTTGAAACACTCGATGATGAACATTTCCGAATTCGATTCCGGTTTACCAAAACGGCCGAGAACGCGCCTGTGTATTCATTTTTTTTCCTAAATCTTCCTTCCACGAAGGGGCGGTCACCTTGCCGTTGCGTCTTTTTCTGGACGTTGTTGGCGTGGAGGCTTAAGTTGTTATGATTTAACAGGCTATGCTGTCATCATCACTACCCTCTGTATAAATGTCTGATGTAAATTTGCTGATCATTTCCAATATTGGTATAAAATAATTACAACAAACATTTTTAACAGTCGAATTGATGAGTATGCGCATCAAAGCATCGAGAGATTCCGTTGACAATCTGTTTCGCGGTTTGGTCTTAATTGAATTCATAAATGAAAACGCTCGTTCGACTACAGCAATGCTTATTGGAAGTGTTGGCATTTGGGTTTCAAATAAACGCAACTCCTTAAAAATTGCTTCATTGGGCCCGTTTCTTACGTTTAATAACACGTAAGCCCAAAAATGTTCTGGACTTTGTGGTATCTCAACCGGAAACACAACTTTGCAGTCAAATCATATCAATTTATTCCCCTGATTAAGGTATTATGTATTTCCCTTCGTCTGGGGAAGCATTTTGATCGGAAGTTTTCTGAATCCGGGACGCGTATAATTTAAGTTGATACTCGGACCGAAATTCCGAATTTGTCTTAAAATTTAATAGTTTTCAGGAGTTAGCTTTTTTAGTTTTGTGAAAGAATAAAACAAACAAAATTAAGACAAAATTTGTAAAACGATATATCGCCCAAAATTGTGTTGGGCGCTCATTGAAGAAATTTCTATCGTTTTTTAAAGAAAAAGATAGCCCAAAATACGACAAAGCGCCCAATCTGGCAACCCTGCATGAGACCTGCTTCGTTGTCCCTCAGACATGTAGCACCGCTGCGGTGGACGCAGAATTTACATTTGTATCACCACATAAGAATGAATATAATTCTAATTTTGATGCACAGTGCATTCTGTACGTGTGTTTTGGTCATTACCCCGAAGAAACAGCGATTGCAAGAGTGATTCTTCGCTTGATCATTATACGCCGATGTCGTTTTGCGAGGTAATTGTAGATGAGCCTTTAGGTACTTACGAATTTTTACTAATTCTTACGAAGTTTTACGAATTTTTACTCAATGTCGTTACTTAACCTGAAAAATTCGTAAAATAGAGCTGCTTCGAGAGTGTAAGATATTACTAACGCTGCATTGAGATGATAATCTTACTAGTTTTTAATCAACCTTTGAGTAAGAATTGAAAAAAAACTGGCAGTCGCCTCTAAACTGACAGCTGGTTTATCATTTGCTATTCTCATTGACATACTATACATCGACTGCTAGTGAAATGTCAGTTTCATACAAACCTGCGAGGAAAAATGAAGCAAACATAACCACTAGCCCTTTTGGTTCAATGCGGCGAAAGTAGAAAAGAGGTTTGAACCTCTGCTCGAAATTGCTATTTTTTACATAGAACACAGTGCCATCCATTGTAGAGACAATGCAACTGCGCAAAAATAACGACTTATTAAAATTATTTCAAATGTTCTATAACTGATGGCACACTCAACACTCAAACAAAATCACACGAATTGCTCGATGACATTATTTTGAGTGTTTTCGTTTCTCTCCGCCGTGAACCAAAAGAGCTAGTGCTTATGTTTGCTTCAACGAAAAATTGGCTGCTAGCAGTCCATGTATAGTATGTCAATGGTTATTCTATTTGACATTTATGTTTTGATTTCCTGCTATGTGGGAAACAAATTGTTATAAAAAAATTATATCAGAGGACGGGAAAATAATGTAGCTATTTTCTTTTCTCGAATGCTTGTAGTTCAGTCAGTAAAAACTCTTCCACATACCTACTTGGATTCATACTCACATTCAATTTATGGAAAAACAAAATGCATCTGTCATTTTTGTAGATTACTACAAAAGCGTTCCCTAACATTTTTGTAAGTTTTTCTCGTTGAGAGAAAATTGATCCCCACCACTGCCATTTTGACAGTCTTTTCCATTTTTACTACAAAATTAAAGGAACAGACGAACAGACCCTAGTCTTTACCTGCTTCGAAGTTATACCTGTCAAATGTGACGTTTTAACCTGCGGGTCATTTCTCGATGACACATATACTTCGTTTTGTCGTCATTAATAGCCAGACGCAGACCCATCTTCGCCAACTCACTTTCAATGTTTGCAAACGTGTCATTGACATTGACAGCTCGCTGAGTTCTCACTATAATGTCAATATCGTCTGCATATGCAAGTATACATATAGTTAAGCAGACTTCTGAGAAATTGTACCTTTTATGTTGGCTTGCGAGTTCGGTACAATTGCTTCAAGAATGATGTTAAAGAAGCTACATGTCAGAGCGTCGCTTTGTCTTAAACATTTTTCGACATCAAAGGGTTCCATGCATTCTTTCTTACTTTGGCGAGACTTCTCCATCGTAATCCTGCACAGACGGATGGGTTTGGCAGGAATGCCGAAATTTCACATGTCTTTGTAGGCATATGTAATTCGTCCCTACATAATGATATCATAGTCAACCTTGAAGTCGATACAGAGGTGGTGTGGATCGAGTTGAAATTCCTGCATTTTTTTCTAAAATCTGCCGAAATGTGAAGATTTAGTCGATGATGGTTGACTTTCCTGGCCTAAAACCGTTAATGTTTGAAAAAAAAATGAACTAATTTGGATGCGGTTTTTACTGCTGGTTTTTTACAATTAAAAATAAACCTTCGAAATTGTATTGAAATCCCCTGGAGCATTTGGGAAGTTTTTTTTATTCTTTCTTAGAAAAATTTCGTGTTTTTGACCAAGTAGTTCAACTTTCACCTACCACTAAATAGCCTAAGGTTTCTTCGACGAGCAAAGCATCCTAACAAACTCTAAATTCAATGAAGATTCAGTTCATCCACCCATCAGCTTAGCCCGAAATGAAATCTTGAACACAATGGTATGGGTTAGGTATTATATTATTCAAGCTTAAAAGTCCAGCCTTATTTTGCTACTTTGAAACTGATTTCTTAATATTCTGTGGTCTATTTCATATAACCAATAAACGCATACATAAGGATATGGATGGATGGTATCATCCTTCATACCACACGTGAAAATATTTTAAGGAAGACCGATTTTTTTCCTTCGTTTCATACATATCTTCTTATAGATTTCAGATTTATTTATTGGGTTCGGAGAAAATATACTCATACATCTTTATCCTTAGGCGGACGAGGATATTTTTGTGATTTTTTTTTTATCTATTTTATCTGGATTTCCTTTCTGACAGATTGCCCTAAGGATGCGAGATGGTGAGTATAAAAGTCGCTTGGTGGACTTTCGTATTTGTTTCTTAGGAAATATGAAAACCATAAAGAGGAAAAAAAATTAATACAAAACAGAAAAAGAAGAGAAAACATTTTAAAAGGTCTATACAATTTGGTTCGTTACTCACAATCAATGCGAATCGATTCTTTTCATGTTTAATGCTAAAAGGAGCATCAGTTATTCTATTCCTTGATTTTTCTTCAAAGAATTTAGTTTTGTAGGTAATTTTAAGGCCGAATTTGGGGGAACCAAAACCACTAGCTAATAAAGCAACTCATTGACCTGATATTGAAAATTGTATAAGTGGATTAGGGATTAGGGAGATTTTATTAATATTATATTAGCTTTTTGTTCCAATTACAAAGTATACCAAGTTGTGGTATAGAGTTTTTCTGCAATGAATGAGTATAAAACGAGAAGCTGTTGTTTGAATTTAAAATTTCTGAGTACCAAAAACAACTTCAATAAGCATAGTTAATTAAGAGTTACGGTCAAACAAATCATAGCGTTATGTTGGTTGTCTTTGGCATTTTGTATTTATAAGTGACGTATTTTAAGGTAATGAGCAGTATCTAATGGAATACATATTACAACTACTCCTGTACTGTAAACCTGCACGGGCTTGCCATATAAAGTAAAGTTCAAGCTGTTCTGGCAATTGAGATACTCGTAACTCGTATAGCTTTGCCTTTAAAGCGATCGGTCTTCTTTATCATCTTTAATCTGGAATTTTGAGGACCTATATGCTTACTTACTTACAAGGGTGGACCTTGGCTTCAAACAATAAGCATCTCCATCCAGCACTATTTTTACGCAGCTGTCTCCAGTTTCGCACGCTAAGTTGGTTAAGGTTCCCTCCACTTGAGTGAGCCACCTGAGTCACAGTTTTTCACTACTGATGCGCCGTCCCTCGGGTGTGGATCAGGGTTGTCAGGTTTTAAAAACCGGAATCGCCAAAAGTAAAAGATAAAACGCCAAAAAATCGCCAAATTTCAAAAGTTTCCACTCTCCAAATTCAAAAACCATAAAAATCAAATGAATTAGTGCAACTCGTAATTTTTACGTAAAAAAAACTTAATGCAAATTCCCCAAGCTCCTGAAACTCTGGTTGTCCTATTGTCATTTTGTACACCTTGTTCCAAAACTTCAAAACGTGTTCTTCGGGAACTTTCTAGATAGATGAAATTCATTTTGATTTGATTCATTTGACTAATTGACAGAAATTAATTTTTCCCACTGAACCTCATAATGTTATAAGCTTTTGGGTTTAAAAGTCTTAAAACAGGGTCGCAGTCAGCTTAAGCAAACGCCTGGCTAAAAATATCCCAAAGAAACAAACGGTGTGTTGCATTCAGACAATATTTTTTTTAAAGTTGTCTTCACTCGTTACTAATTTTAATATTTCGTCACAGTCATCACAGATGTACGGTTTGAGTAAAAATTATAAAAAAAAGGAAAAATATGAGGATTTTGGTTAAACAAATTTAAATCGCCAAAGTCTAAAAATATCGCCTTTTTTTGAGTGCGTCGCCAAACCGATTTTCGTGACGCCAAATTAAATTTCAAATCGCCTTTTTGGCGATAAATCGCCACATGGTGTGGATTCCAAAATCTTCCGGGCCGGAGTATTCGCGTCCATTCGCTCTACATGACCCAGCCACCTTAGTCGTGACTTTCACTCTTCTGACCAGGTCGATGTCGCTGTACAGCCTGTATCTACTCTACACAGTTCGTTGTTGTATCTCCCGCCCTTAATTCACCGTCTGCGTTGCCGCAGGTTTTTTTTTAAAGTGTAACAATTTTTTTCAAAAAGTGTAACAAATGGAAAAAAATGTAACAAACTGAAAAAAAAAATGTTTTGTCCTACCTGTTAAACACATGGACAGGTAGGACAAAACATTTTTTTAAATAAAAAAAAAACAAGTAAAAGTGTTATCATCGGCCTGGCCGATGCTTTGATACCCTCCAATGCATAAAAGTCATGCAAAATGTTTCCCATGCGAGTTAGTATGTGTCTAATATTAGTTTTGTATGGTAGGTAGCCGAACTACTTTACCGACATAGACAATTTTCAATAACAACCTGGCGACGGTAAAAAGGAGTCGTCTCACAAAATTTCATTCGCCTAGGTCAATTCCTTTGGACGCTATCGTGCTTTCAACAGACAGACAGACAGACAGACAGACAGACAGACGGACATGGCTAAATCGATTCAGAATGTGATCCTGATTCAGAATATATATACTTTATAGGGTCTCCGGTGAATCCTTCTTGGCGTTACAAACGTAATGGCAAAGTGAATATACCTTCCTGTGGAGGGTATAAAAAGAAACAAAAGTATTGACCATCGAAGTACATAGATTTGAATTTGTATTTCAAAAACTTTATTTACCACCAGATGTAGAACATTGTCAACGGCGAAACAGAAAAATATTAAGGGTATTCACTTAACGCGTTAAAGTCCCATAAACTGCGTAAACTGCAGAAACTTACCACCTCGTAAATGAACTCTCAGGTTTTGTATGTAGAATAGTTTACGCAGACCTTATTATTTTCCGCGACGATTTTGACACACAGTCGTATGAATTGTTGTTTGATTCCTGATTTACAGTTGATCTACGCGATTTACGCAATTACATTTCCGAAGGGTGTTCACTTTATACATTTACGAGCTGCACAAATTTATCAGATTAAGTGAATACCCTATTGTTGTATTTTCTCGTTCCTTCCTATTCCCATTCCCACTCGCAGTTTGACGTTTTATAAACAAACAAATGCCTTGACAGAAATTGCTAGAAGTTTCTTCGAAAGAAAAAAGTGCTGTCAGTTGAACTCTTCAATATTTTTTAACGAGAAAAACAAAAAAGATTTTAATGGGAGAGTGTAACAAAGCGAAAAATAAAGTAACATTGTAACAACATTTTAAAATGATTAAAAAGTGTAAAACTTTTGTTACACTTGTATAATTGTGGCAACGCTTGCCGACGGGACTGAAAATTACTCGAAAAATTGTTTTCTCGAAACACCCGCAGGGGTAACCTCATCCGCTTTTGATCGAGTCTATGCCTCTGCGCTATAGAGAAGGACTGAGACCATTAAGTTCTTATAGAGGGTATTACTTTAGTTGTTCGAGAGAGAGCTTTGCTACTCAATTACCTTCTTTAGGCTAAAGAGGCAGTGATTGGCAAGGGTTATTCTTCGTTTAATCTCAGCGCTGATGCCATTGTCTGAGCTTATAGCGGAGCCTAGTAGGTATAGGCAAATCCCTAAATACCTCTAAATTATATCTGTCTATTTGACGTTCTGTCCGAGACGTCGGTGCTGCGTGTTCTTACTTATTGACAGCATACATTTTGTCTTGCCCTCATTGACCACCAAACCAAACCCATATTTGCCGCCGTCTCAATACTCACGAGCTCGCCAGTGACATCACGCTGCGTTCTGCCGATTATGTCGATGTCGTCGGCGCGGCGTAGCCGAATAAAAAAACACACCTATTTTGAAAAATCGTGCGTGTTGTGTTAGAGTTTGAGTTATGCACTATTCTCTTAAAAACGGTGTCACATTACAGTGCATCGTCTTGTAGGACTCGGTGAGTTCTTTACCGACATTTGATGGAGCAGCGTGCATACCTACTCCATCGGTATCCTGCACAAACTATCGAGTTTGGCATCGGGGTAGCAAAATTAGACATTGCATTGTATAGCCCGGCCCTATAAATGCTGTGGCCTTAACATCGATAGAAGCGTGATTGGTATCGAATTTAAGTTCCTGGGTTTTCCCTAAGATTTGCGCAGTGTGATTATTTGGTGGATGGCTGAAGCTACACTGATATGGACCAATCAGGTTGTTGACGAACGGATTCAGTCGTTCACATAACACAGCAAATGAGATGTTTTAGGCTATGCTAAGAATAAGAAGACTGATGAGGTAGGGCAGGTGCCATCGACTGCTGACTAGAATCTACTATGATGTGATGTTCCCTTGCGTTCATCCTTGCAGGCTTCTGTTCGGGGCGGGCTCTACAAAATTGTTGGAATTCCTCGGATGTGAATGCTGTCGCGTTATCCGCTACGACCGAATCCAGTAAATCATGCGTCGTTTAGTTTTACCTTTAACCATTTGGAAAATTAGTCTACTATAACGAGGAACGTTTTATTTTGGAATGGCTCGGCGAAATCTATATGTATACGTGACAATGATTTCGTAGTCACTTCCCAACGATGAACTGTCAGACAGCTTCTGGCCAGGCTCTTCAATCTCACCACTCCAGGATGATTAGCAAAAATCCTTTCGTCGCTAATAATCATCAAATTTGAGAGATTTCCTTTAAATCTCCTTAAATTCGTTTAAAACTAAGCAAATAACCTATTCCTCACCCTATATTTGTCATTTTCATTACCACTCTGACAAAATTATGGGTCACATTCTGAGCACTTATTTTTCCCACTGCACAAACAGAACGGCAAATCATAAAAATATAAAACATAGAAAAGTAAACACATTTATTTACCGTAAGCTCTGCGCAGTATAGTTTGTAGTCCATGGTCTACATGTTGCACTCGACGCGACAACTCCGACAAGGACGACAACGACGGTCGTGGAAATATTTCAACAGCGTTCTGTGTTTAACCTCCCAAACACATAATAAAAATGGCTTTATTATGTATGTATAGGAACTGACTTCCTGAGTGCCATCATAAAGGTAAATAAAGTAAGACGTTATCTTATTCCAAATATTCGTGTAGAATGTGCGTTGCTGGTAAAATAATATATGTGTGAAGGGTTTCTCTATACGGATGTCGTTGTCGGGATATGAACTTTAAATCATAAACAAAATTCATACTCCAGTCCGTAGACTTGCCTAAGTTAGCTTTGCTGTTGGCCGTGAACGACACTGCTTGACAAGTTAATTTAATTGCTTACCACTTGAAAATGTTGCAAGAAACAATTTGGCAGATTTAAGAGGACATCTTGTAGAGTTATTGTTCAAACAAAATTGACAAGTAACAACAGTCAGCAGAGATACTAAAGTCCAGACTCCAGATACGGAAAAAACGTAGCGAGCGATAGGAATAAGGTTAATTTCCTGACAGGGGAAAGCAGAGATGTCTTCCAAGTGGATTATATAATCTTTGGCTCCTGCTAAACCGTTTTTTAAAGTTAGAGTTAAGTGGATATCTATAAGCACAATTTCCGTATTTTGTTCTTTAATTTTATTTTAATTAAAAATATAAGGTTTTAATAGTGTTTCCGACTTTTTTCTGGACAACAGTGAAACTTGAAGTTTCTATGTATACTTTTTGCGAATGTTCAAAAACGTGTCATAAGCTTTTGAAGCATTAACACCAGCATACACCTCCTCCCAAAGCAGTTGATTATTTAGTACATCATACTCATACCTTATGTCTGTTACAGTATGCTGCTATGCAGAACTGTCGTAGGTTAGGTTAGGTTAGTGGGTTGGCAGGACAGGAGAAACCTGTACGTGTCACACTTAGATCAATGCAGATCCGTTGTGATGCCCTAGGGGCTTATGACCCCCATACTCTGGAAACCTACGAAAAATCTACGAATTGGTAAACCAACCCGTTTTATTTAGAAATTTAAGTAGGTCATTAATGGACCTGTCTGAAAGTTCTTCTAAATCCTCGAAGAAGTAACTACCAAGCTCTTGCCAGCTCATTAGCTTTTTCCTTTCCAGACACACCTTTGTGCCCGGGAATCCAACATAGTCTTACGTTGTTCTGCGCGCCAAGAACCCGTAGCTCTTCGCGACAGCGACTTACAAGCTTTGATTTTAACTCAACTACAGAGATTGCTTTTATTGCCGCTTGACTGTCAATGAAAAGGTAATATCTGCATGAAGTATTGCCATCATTGACCTGTGGCATGGAATACGCTGATATAGCCATAGGAAGCCTGATTGAATTGGATATAGGTACGACTATAGGTATTTCACTTACTTCCTTGATTGAGGGGTCTTTTCCATTATTCAATGCAATTAAATTGTTTCTTATCCACAAATAATGTTTAATTATATCAAAATAAGTTGGCAATATATTATCATTCAGCTTTTGTGGGTCACCAAAAACAGGGCAACGCGAATTTTTACGAGTTTTAGGCATTTTAATAAGTCAATGACAAAAGAATTTATTACTGTAAGAATGGATGTCCAAGAAATAATTATGAAAGTGGTGGAACGAGTAACTTAGTTAAAGGTATAAATATTACAATAGTTTAATACGCACAATTAGACTTTAGAAAGCGATTCTAACACATTATACTTCAAAAAATATTAAAAACTACTCTGAATTGAAGGAATATTAATATTTTAGGCCTTGAATTTCTTTTTAATTCAAGTAATTTTCGGCAACTGAAAGTAAAATCATAGGTTCCTTATTTAAAATAATTCTAATTTAAGGGAAGAATTTTTAAATATTAGGTATAATTTTTTTTAAATTCAAGTCGTCTGCGCCACCTGAAGATAAAGTCATAGGTTCTTGATTTTTTGCATAAATGATGTCCTAAATTAGGGTCACCAATTAATAACACAGGAACAAAAAAATGTTGACAACATTTTTTTTTTGCCATATTCACTCCAGCGCAGCCTAATAGTTGTCCTATACGTTCCGAGTAAAAATCCGCGCCAACGCCAATTTCCATCTTTAATACATCCGTGTATATAGGTATGGTTGATCCAATAGATGTTTGTTGATCTTTATACCATTCGTACTGCAACACTATCTCGAAAACAATCAGACAACACCTATCGAGACATTAAATTTAATCAAAAAGCACAATCTTTAAAACAAGAGTTATATGATCCCAACACCTGGATATCGCTCCGTATTGTGTTCCTGTTTTTCTAAACTAAAGTTGATAAAAACGTCGAAAATGTCGCAAGTAATATTAACTTGTTTGGCCTTATTGTCCATTAAAAATCAAATTGCAGAAAACCTAGATTTTGACTGTTTTGTCAGAGAATTTGCGGACAAAAATTGGGACTAACACACCTTTCTATTAATTCAATAATAATCATGGTACACAATTGAAAATATTTTTTTTAAATTTAAATGAAATAGAAAATGGCGCCAAATGCATAACTCGCCCGGGGCGCCTTGTTAAGGCCTGCCCTGTTCGTACCTGCTGGGGAATTACGTGGTAAATGGTCTTGTGAAATCTAGCCGGGGAGTAGTACCTATAGTCCGTGTATACCTACATTATTGCCCGTGTATTTGTTCAGAATTTGTGCATGTCCCGTCAGGTTGTGTTTCCAGTTATTGGTCTGACTTAACCGAAAGGCGATGTTAGCAACAGATTCCTGTAGAAAGAGGTCTAGGGGTTTGGGATTGAGTATAACCTGCCGTTTGGCTAGTTCTTATTCGTTTGGGTTTGCTTATTGTTTATAACCGAGAATAGTACCTATAATCGCCAATCTCACATGAAAAAATCCATATCTCGGAGATAAATATCAAATACTGCAAATATTCAAATTCAAAAGTTTTTAGATTACAATTAGATATTCTGGGCGCAGTAGCGCAGTGGTTAGTGTGCTGGACTACTGTGCGAGGGATCCCAGGTTCGATCCCCGGAAAAACACAAATTACATCTTAAACGTTTTTCCTATTGCGCCACCTCTCGCGAACGTCTGACAATCATCCGAGAGTATGATTGTGATGAAAGAGCTTCTCAATTCAGCCGTTCGAACTCGGCATAAAATTGTAGGTCCCTTCCATTCGTCCCAAAAATAGAAACTCACACAAAACGAATGGTTGCGAGAAGCTAGGCCTTGGGTGTTGGGTGTGTCTACCCGCCTGTTGCGCCACCTAGTCGCCAGACCAGTCGAGTCGATCAAACTTTGGCTCATACTACGGATATTTTAATGAACAAAGAAGCACAAGAGAAAGATTCTTCGAGTGATTTTCGGTCCAGGTGTATCGACGGAGTGTGGAGGAGAAGATTCAACGATGAACTTTACGGGATATATAGTGACGTTGACCTAGTCAAAGAGCTCAAAATACAGCGACTGAGATGGATGGGTCACGTGGAGCCAATGGAAAACAACGCACCAGCCCGACGAGCAGAGGAAGACCCCAACTCAGGTGGCGCGCACAATTGGCGAGCGACCTCAACCAACTTGGTGTGCGTAACTGGAGGCAGCTACCTAGGGATCGAGCTGGCTGGAAGGGCCTGTTGGTTGAGGCCGTGGTCCACCCCGGACTGTGAGCGTTATCAGGTAAGTAAGTACCAGTATAATTTTAAATGGTAAGTCGAAATCGAAAAATATCAAAATGTCGAAGAGGACATGTAGTAGTAGTTTTTTTGAAACCATAAAATCGAAAACTCTATAGGAACAAATTAAATTAGATAATGAAGATATTTTTTCATCTTGATTCAATAGTGCAAAACTTCCATATTTCGATTTGTTCAATAAATCAAAAAAACTATTTGGGTGAACGATTCATATCTTGTCCTATAATATTTTCCTTTATTTTTACATAAATGTTCTTGAAATGAGTATTTAAATCAAAATCAGCTAAATCATCTACCTACTCTTTGAAAAATTTCGTCAAACTTATTTAGTTACGCAGATCATAGCCAAGACTCAAAACACTCTTGATTTATCACTTAGCGACTTGTTTATAATCTTTATAGAGAATAGATACATATTATGTGTATCCCGTGTGTTTTATGTTGCTCGTTATTTACTCAACATTGTTGTGTAGCTGAAACTTTAAAAGGTAACCCGGTAGGAATCGGGTTATATGGACCCCACGCCACTGCTACCTAGG
Source organism: Cheilosia soror (assembly GCA_949372485.1). NCBI lineage: Eukaryota > Metazoa > Arthropoda > Insecta > Diptera > Syrphidae > Cheilosia > Cheilosia soror. The sequence continues at coordinate 68,893,457 of OX443562.1, read as the reverse complement.
GACCGAGCTGGCTGGAGGGGCTTGTTGGTTGAGGCCGTGGTCCACCCCGGACTGTGAGCGTCATCTAAAGTAACTAGTCTCATATCACTCTGATGAAGCACAGCCAACATCTCATATCTCTACTATGAGTTTACTGACTTTAATTATAATTCGACGTCCGGTATATGCAAAATAATATATTTAAAAATAACTGGGTTCGCTTTACATACTTTATTGAATTTAAAACCCTAAAAAACCCCTCAAAACGAATAGCGATTATAAAAACAATCTAAATCATACCCCACCAATACAAAGACTATACATAAGCGCATTCAACTAAAATTAACCCTCGTCATTCTTTTACATACATATTTAAGAAAAAAAAAACAAGACAACACTCAACTTCTTCCTTCAACTTGTGTGCAATGAAATTAATCTTTCAAAGAGACGATATCGTTCAAATAAAATTCGCTTGATCGAATATCAAAGTGCAAACATTGAAATTCCATTGCCAGGAGAGAAATGTAATTGCCCAACAAGAAGACCGTGTATTAAAAAGGATCAAATGATATCAAATGTCAAAAATGTCTGACAAAACAGAAAAAGTAATGAAATTCACAGAACCCTATTCTATACAGCGTGACATATCAAAGTTGAATTCTTATTCAATCGCAAGGAAAAGTCATTTTATACCGTCCTTTTCTCCTTCGTCAGATATTCTCAAAGTAAGTATACATTGATTTTGGCAAATAAAGAACAAAAAAAAAAAAAAAAACCAAAAACACTCTATTGCATCCAATTTGCCATTCGATTTGGATGGCGCGACGGGAAGGATATTTGAAAACAGCAGCTATACAGTGGATATCCTTCCCCATCTAATGCACAGTCAATTCGAATTCCAGTCGCATATTAGGTTGTGTCTTTTTTCGTGTCTACTTGTGATTGTCTGCCCAATTTCACCTTCCACTTGGGAGCGAAAGTAGACGCGAGTGGAAATCCCTTTTGTAAGAGTAGAAAACAGGACGAAGTAAATAAAAAAGTGACTGCATCTTATGTCTGACTCTATATACGATACGTACGTCTTCGATTCAGTTTATCCCTAAAGTTTCTTTAACTTTTGTTAAACAGCGAAGTGCACGTTAACGACTGTGCATAGGTGAGAGCACATATATATACTATACATACATACATAGTGGATGTACCTTACCTATACCTATTTTTAGGGATTTTTGTTCGAATGGAGATTCGGAATGCGATTTGGATGTAACCATAAAAGCTTTTTCGATATAAAATGAGTTTTGTTGGCTTTTGGTGATGTGAATCCATTGCAAAACTAGGTACGAATGGAGCATCGTGCACAATTTGTCCTTAATCGGCTTAGACTCATACTTAGTAGAGACAGAGCTGCAGCATATATGAGGCAATGTTGGTCTATTATATAAATTTAAACAAGAGTGTATTTTGATTTATGATCAATGGGCTTGCAAATGCAAACAGAGATATTATGCTATTGCAACATCACAATTTGACGTTAGTTTACATAAGCTTCAGGTCTTTGCCTCTTTGTTTGTATTCCCCTGTTTTTGTTCTCATTATGCTTCAAAAACTGACACAAATGGCCATGGCCATTCTATAGAGCAGAGGACTAGATTTCTGTTTCAGTGAAGTTGTGAAATTGCAGAATCAAAACACAGGCTAAATTTGAATTTATTAACGCTTTATATTTTTATAACCTATATCCAATAATTTTTAGGAACAACGTCTTTGAAACACATTCACAAACTTTAAATGTTCAATAATTGTACAAATTTCAGCCCAACCAACGTCGTGTTTTTGTGCTTTTATCGGAGCCGACTTTACAGGATTTTCTGATAACTAATTATGGTTATGTCTATAATAATTGAATACATCCCTGTATCCAGTCCTAAAAAACTTCTATCCTCCAATAGGGAAAAAATATCAGACTACAACTGCAATAGGGCTAGCAAAATGTCGTCCATATATTGACCGCGTCTTGTTGAAGCGTTTTTTTGCGTTCTGTGGGATTTCAGCCATCAGCCAGCGTCTGTAGACTAGCCGCACAGTCTGTATTACTACAGAGTAATAGATTACATCCTTTACATTTAACACCGGTAGATTAGATAAATGATTTACTACCAGAAGATGCGCAAGGACAAGCGCAATTTTGCCAATGGCTACTGCGCAAATAGTAAAAAGACGGGCACTTCCTCAAGAACACTCTGTGGACTGACGAAGCGCAATTCACAAGAGATGGGGTTACAAACGACCATAATTTGCACTATTGCTCCAAGTTCAATCCCCATTTAATATGCACAACATTTTTCCAATCGTATAAGAATTTAATTATTCTGAACAACTTCTTTAAAATATGTTGCTTATTTTAAAAGAGGTTTAGCGTACCTAAATCAAATGTTTGGGCTGGGTATAAGAGAAACACTATAGTATAGTAAGCCTGTACGTTCTTCCATTAACAGTTCCAATACCCATATCATTAATTGTAATTTCTTGTTCAGAGAAGGGCGATGTTCTTTTAACAAGATAGAACACCTTGTCATACAGTAGCAGCGGGGTAGCTTTGTTCCGCAATTAAAAATGTTAGGAAAAATGCGTTTTAAGTAAAAAATGAACAACAAATTTTCATACTTTTGAATTTAAGCAGCCATAACTTTTGCTAAGTCTTTCTTAAATATACCTATGATAGTTTAGAAGTTATAGTTTAAACTGGTTAAGACCTCTAAATTAGAGGTCTCGCGCTTTGATTGGTAATAACTTGAAATGGGTGAGAATAGACCCCCCCTGGAGGATTATATATCTACTGCTTAACTGGGAAAACCCGTATATTCTAGCTCAAGTTTAAACCAAAATGATGTAAAATAAGACAATATAAATTCCAAGTCATTCACTGTACCGCTTGGACAAAAGGAATGTATTTTTTGAATGGGATGATCTCAGAAAAATTTTGTATGAAAAGGAGGAAAAAGTGGCAAAAATAGTAATTTTTAGCAATTTTCAAAAAATCATAAAAAAATATTAGCGAAGAGATTTTTGAAAATTTTTTTGCTGTCACTATTAGAATTGTTTGAAAAAACTTTTTGCATCAAAACATTTGTTTTTGGACCGAGGAAAAAAAGTCAAAAAAGTAGACATTGACAAAAATTCTAAATTCTAAAATTTTTAAATGGGTACTTAATGGGTTAAGGCAGTGGTTCCAAAACTTTTCCATACTGCGACTCCCTTCTAAAAGCACACAACGGAACAAAGCACATATATGTGAATGTAGGCTGAGCTTACTGAAGATTCAATAAAGGGGTTTTCAATGAGGATAGGTCGACATTGAAATGGAATAAAACAAGATGTGTGCAAGGTAATAACGAATTCCATGTATGCCATTATTGTATGGAATATAAGGCTAGGCCCAAATGTCTGCCGCAGCTTCTCACGTTGTCACGGATCCGAGTGGTCCAATCTGATGCCGCATAGATTAAGGACATTGGTCGATAGCGGTTTATTCGCATTGAGCTGCGACTTCAGGCAACGCCACAAGAAAAATTAGGGAGATTAAATCGCACGATCTTGGTGGCCAATTCACGTCACCTCTGATAGAGATCACATAACCATACCCTGCAGCTGAGTGACACATACCCACCTCTTGCTGGAACCACATGTTAGCAGCAACGTTCTGTAGTACTCGCCGTTGATGGTATTGGCTTTACCAACGTCATGAGAAAGTACGGAGCAATGACGCCACCGCCAGTCTAAAATGCGCACCAAGCAGCTTTTATGGATGCAGTGCCACCTCGTGTTGGTTGGCGTCATCCGCATCCCATATATGGAAATTTGGCCGTCAAAAATGCGGCCCGTTGCTAAAGATGATTTTTCTATGGTCATTACATTATCATTAACTTTGAGCACCTGGGTCAGTTGGATCTTGAACGGGTATGCGCCCAAGTCTCGACGCAAAATTCGCCAAGTTGAAGTCTGCAAAATTTGTATACCTCTTGTGCACAGCAAATCACAATGGCCAACATTGAACGAACCCGACCCGATTTTTTTTTTCAAATCGAGCTCAAGCTGATGGAACGTCGTGTGCAGGCGACCTGTGCGTATCGTCTTGCGACGCCCCTAGGATAGCCCCACGACGCCCCAGAGCGTCGCGACGCACAGTTAGGGAACTCCTGATGGGTTAAGGAAAGTTTTGTATCATTCAAACAGAATTTAAATGACCTTTCCATTGATGCCAAAATTTACATGAAGTAAGTTTCAAATTAGGAGCAGAATTAACTTTAGTTTTGTCAAAATACTTATGCCGACCAGTGTACCTTCGGCAGGACAACGTTTGCGGGTCCGCTAGTGTTTGTATATTTATGGTAAAACTAAAATATATTACGTAACGTATTATGTACTTACCTTACATCTTTTCTCATTTCATCTCTAAAAAACATTGCATATCTATTATTTTAATTTTTTCTATTTTCTGTACTTTTTTATTTTTATTTATGTAATTAACACCATTTAACAAATAATATTTCATAGTCATTGGACATATAATTGTTTTCTTTTTTGTATTAAATTTAAATATCCTTTTATAATTGCTGCTAGTATTAGAACGTGAGTGATGTTTAATTTAAAAATAATTTTTATAATCTATTTACAATAATGTGCTCTATGGAATATATATATGTATTTTGAATGTATCTATATACAACTAACTACCTTATAACATTTTTTTTTATTTGCTAACATTTTCAGTATCGCATTTCCTTTCAGTTCCTTGAGAGACATATTCCTATATCCACGTACATAAAATGTTATTTTCTTGTATTTATTTTGAATTGCAATTCACTTGTGAAAGTCTGATATAAATTAGGTAGGTACCTCATGGATAACTAAATACACAATACACACATATTTTGGGAAAAACTTTGGGCATATCTTCTTTTACAGTGTGTCGCTTCATTTTCGGCCCCCAGGATGAAAAGGACATAAAGCAGTAGAAAAATAAAACAAAAAATAAAAATAAAAAGTTCTGTCCATTTCACCATTTGTGATAAACAAAATGTCACATAACGCCTACTAAAGCTGTCATGAAATGAATCAGAAGAAATGTTGATTTATTAAATGTTACTTTTATGAGAATTGTCTTCTTTTATCGAAATTACTTTTCGAATTATATTTTGTTTTTTTTTTCTGCTGTTTGGTTTTTGCCTTTAAGATGATAACTGAAGATGGGTAGGTACTTTAAAAGTTTTCTTCAACAATCCTTGTCAAGTTATCATGAGCATAGCAATTTCAACATTAGTCGGGTCTTCTTTTTGGTTTTTTTTTACGATTTGTTCATTAATTGTGATGGGTCTAGTAACAGTAAGTGCTTATAATAATCGAAATGTTAAGACTATATGAACTTTTATGTGTCAGCTTGTAGACGGTAATGGGTATGAAATTGCCCATAAAAAATTTAAGCAATAATAGAAGATTAATTTTGAAGTTGAGAATTGTCTGTTATTTGAAATACTCATAAGTACTTGAAGTAACGTCGAGCAATACGGATTTAATACACGACATGTATAACTTGACGGCAATAGCAATAGGTGTCTAGTTGACGGCTCCTACAAGGTAGTGGCAGACAGTTCCTTGAAATTATTACATTTTTTATAATTCAGAGTGTGTTGCCAAACTATTGTTGCCTACGATATTGACAAGTGTTGCCAATTATGCACATTTGGAAATCAGTTGTTGTTGCCATCTTATTATTATTTACACTCGTTGTTTACAGTGTGAAAAACAACTTCCGATCTGTTTTCATAAAATTTGGGTGCAACTGTGCATTGTGTTTGTACCTTAATTACATTTTGCCATAACTCTGTTAATTTTTACGGAACAAAAAAAATGTTTGATGATGATGGCATCTGGATTTTTGGTGGATATCAACCCATATTAAAAAAAAAGACCTGCACAAGTTCCGAGAAATATGGAATAATTAGCGGCATGTGCAGACTCTGTAGAGTAACAGAGTTTATTCACTATCTCCTAATAAAGTCGTCAACATCAAGAGCTGCTGGTTCTTAATCCAGCGATGCAAATAAATAGAACTTGCATCGCTGGCTGGGTTGAAAACCAGTGGATGGAATCGAAACCAGGGAAGAACTGTGGCGAAATGCAGAAGGCCTCTCTAAAGTTAAGATGGAGGTAGTTCATCATGATGCAAGTCATGTTAGGGGCATGGCATCGGCATTCATATTCAATTTTGTAGGTTTGTCTAATAAAAAAAAAAATAAACATAGTCAGAGTCACCCTAATAAAGGCAAGCTGCAAATATTTGTTTACTCCTGTGGTAGATACCTATGAACGACTCAGTGTGGCTAGAATACACGACTACTCAGTCTCAGGGCCGCTAAACCCTCGGAAAATACAAAACATCCCCTTTCTCGTACATTACACCGCGTCTCCACGAGCAATATTTCATAGCTTGCCATATAGTATGCTATGAAAATTGCTCGTGGAGACCACAAATAGTATTCTATGAAAAATGGTATTCCATCTATTGCTCAGCTCATAGCTTGCTATCGATAGTATTCTATGGGGTGTACTTTTTTGTTGTGACGTGTTTTCGTGGGATGGCTATAGAAATAGTAAGCTATGAAATGCCCACTCTATATTTTATTGCATACTATCATTATTTCTTTCTATGAGAAATGACAGATGGCAAGCTATGAAATATTGCTCGTGGAGACGCGGTGTTAAGGTTAAATGTGTTGAATTCGAAATTCATACTCGAAAAAAGCCGGGAGTGTTTGGAAAGTAAATCGAGCATGAATTGGTGTACAGACAGTATCCATCGATCGTGCCGCAATCTGTTCACGACTCCGACAAAGCTGTATTTTGCTTTCAATACATTTCGGTATCGAAAAACTGTCAAATTTTGCAACAACAACAAAGAATTATGCTATTGTCGTGTCGCACTCTTGTATTTCTTTGATCCATGCAGTCGCTGATTTTCGGGGGTGTATTTAGTTAATCGAAGTTACCTTATGGACTAGGCAGGGGAATGGACGAATGCAAAGGACGTCTATGTCATTGTATGCATTTACCCGAGCGGCTAAAAGAGAAGCCTTCTCATAAGAGTTATACCCTCGCATGCTTATCAGACATTCGCGAGACGTGGGAGAGTGTGGAAAATTCTAATTAGTATTTAATCCTCGCTCAGAGGATACTCTAGACGTATAACGTAGTATCTACCATTATAAGATAGTTACACGTACATGCCTAAATGGAGAAAAACGTCGGGTCTGCCCAATGTCTTTCAAAATTAGGTATACGAGCAACGAGCACTATAATTAAGTTTGAAATTTGGTAGAATCCGTTGTCGAAAAGATACAATATGGAAATATGGCCATTCTTCTACATCCAAATTAAGGTCAAAAATTAAATCACAATACAAAAGCAGCTATATTTGATTGTATAATGGTTGCATGTCTGGGAACCCTTCAACTCGATTGATTGACTAGCAAAGTTAACCCAGCTCACCCACAATCCGATTTACTCATAAACCCGTAAGTACTTGTAGGCATTACAGAGAATTTCATGTTATGCGCCACCCCAACTTCGAACATACCGAATCAAAGCATGTGTCCGCATAAAGTGATTAAATCACTAAACACACTAATGTTCTTATGCATAGTCATATAGTCGTTTATCCAAATCCCATTTGAGCGTTTTCGGGTACACAATTAATTTAACAATTGTTATCTTAACCCCTTGGCCCGATTAGTGTGCGTAACAACGACTTTCTATAGGTAATCCGCCTTCCTTCGCGCCATATCCTTGTCGTTGACGCCCTCGCATTTGCCCTCTCCGTGTTTATAGGCTCAGGCTCAATCTCATCTACAATGCTAATTACACACCGATACACAATCGCCTTAGCTTAACCTCTGTCCTTCGTTTCGACAGCTTTGCCGCACACTGCCAGTGGCATTGGTGTGGCTGCGATGCCAAATGCCACCACCTTATGCGAACATGGTATGTATGCCTACTCAACCCACTCAAAAACGCACTTGCTAGGCATTGAGCCATGTCCAATTGGAATTAGCATGGTTTCCGATCAATTGCCAGACAAAAGCTTAAGAAACAACTGCTTCCGGCTGAAGCTATGTAAATCTGGCAAAACAATGTGCACACCTACGCACACAAAACATCGTACACGCGCATACCTACATACCGACTAACTGAATTGTGGGTATAGTGAAACAACGGTTAACTGAGGATTGGATGGCGCTTTGTGTTCGGTGGTGCTGACGGCGCCAATTTATAAAGGCACATAGTATGTCCGACAGGAAAGTGCTAACGAGGCTCGGGAGCAGTTAGGTGTGCTACCACCAGGACCAGCACCACTGAAAGGTATAAGGGTAATTAACTTAGGCTCAGTCATATAGGCTTTCAAACATGCAAATAGCATGGACATAGACAATGTTATGGACTGCGGCTGAAGTAGTTAGGTATATGGTGTGTTAACAACATCTCCTCCAGAAAGGCAATCTAATGAAGAAAGCAATACTCGCTGCTGAATTTCGAATCGCTCTTAAGAGTTGATGGTTTTCAATAAAATCGCGCTTTAATTGAAATCTTATTTACTCCAAAATTTTAAGTGAAAAATGAGAAAAAATTGTACAGATGTTGGCTTATCATGTATGACTACGAAAGAGTTAATCGAAAATTAATCAATGCTCGGACAAGAGAAGACATCTTTCGTTTCAAAATTTCGATAACTAGATACTTCAAAGGCTGTGAGGCAAACGCTATAACTGCATCTCCAAAGTTTTAACTTCCTCAATTTCAATTCACTGTATGGAGGTGACTGTCAAGTGATTACTGATTTTCTGACTGCTAGCGGACGAAGTGCTGGAAAAATGTATGCATTATTGATACTCTTATTAAAAATGTCAAACCTGGTATAAAATTAATGAAATATTGGAACTGAATGCTGTGTGACACAATCATTCTTTGAACAGACTGACATGATCGTACGAATTCAGAGAACCAATTACATATAAGTTTTTTTTTGATCCCTCTATTGCCCATTTAATTTAAGCATGATTTACAATACACGATACCTGCAGTATTTCTCAATTCTTTATACTTAACCTCAATAACTTCGACACGGGATCATGACGCAATCTTGAGAAAAATCTCGAAGGCTAAAAATCTCGAAAAGTTTTTTTTTAATCTCGAATGCCAAAATTTCGAATGTACAAAAATCTCGAAAGACTATATCTCGAAAAAATCACGAAAATAAAAGTAAATTCAAACTTTGCATTTACACAACCTTACATCTACTAAAATCCTACAATGACCACAAGGAGGGCAGTTGCAGGGGGGCAGCATTTTTTTTCTAGATTTTTGCTTTAGAAATTTTTTTTTGAAGATATCGTGGTAAACCCCGTCGACACATATAAACTCGATAAATAACATTTAATGCTGCATAACTGGGACATGTAACGGTCTACGATGTTCAAGCGAATTTATTGAATTTGTGATATGACCGTCGACTCCTCCCACATAACGGACTTTGCCAACAAGCTGCCTGCGGGCCCAAGATTTTTCATGTTTGGTGCTGTACAAAATCAAAGGAGCTCCATTAACGCACGCATACTTGAAAAATCCTACGCCCATGGTATAGCATGGAAAATCATTGCCGCCATTGATTTTGTCATTTCGCACGTATTCACAGACAGGGGAATTCATTCCGAGGAGAATCGGGTAGGTGCACGGAAGTCGGCGGTCTAGTTCTATGTGGTTTGTGGTTTCAGACTTAAAACCACCCAAAACAACAATTGCCAGAACAACAACGGCCAGAAAGGTAGTTTCTAAACCTTTGAATAAAAGAGGCATCGATCCCATAAGCAAGCATGCATTTATCGGCAAAGAGCTTGATGCCAAACTCTTCCAAATGCCTTTAAAATATCAAGCGCAACTATCTTCGTTTCACCGGAGTGATGAAGAGATTGGGTCCACTTCTCGGTGAGATAAGTGCACCTGTTGTCACGAAAACCATACGAAGGTCATTAAGGAGTTTCCGTGATCTGACAGTAAACCCAATCAGGGGGGGGTTGCATACGTATTAAACTGCAAGTCCTTTTTGGCTTTTATTTCGATTTTGTAGTTTGTTTTTGGACGTTATGCATTTTTTGGGCGTTAGCAAAGATAATGCCATTACGCGCAAAATCAATGTCACATCACCCAAATTTACGTAAATTTTACAACAATCAATTGGTTATTAATTGAGGGATGATTGAGGATGATGACGCTCCTTTTCAAGGACAGCTATTCAAGAGACCGTTCCAAGTATTAGGTGTATATCGATTTAAAGTATGTATATCCGAGAAGGCATGGTCGAGTTAATGCTGTTGTTCGGTTTTGTTCTGGCAAAGCCTGAATCGATCACTTCTTCGCTTCGCTGGTGATATGGTTAACCTTAGATCTTCCTAAACAGAACTTCAGCGCGCACTTGATAGGTTCGTAGCCGTCTGTGCTAAAGCTGGGATGAAGGTAAACATGAACAAATCTAAAGTGATAATAGTCTTAAGAACGCCTTGAGGTTCTTTGTATATTAGTGGAGTATACTATTGAAATAGACGGATATGTTTAAGTATATCGGGATCTATGTATACGAGCGATAGAAAGACCAGTACTTAGTTTCCCTATAGAATTGGTCAAGCTAAGTTCATTTTTAAATAGATACGTCATTATGTTATCAAGAGGACCGATTTTGATTGTCAAAATAAGGATATTTATAAATTCGTTCTGTTCACACATAGTAATAGTAATGAACAGAGTATTATGTATAAGATAGGGATTGTTTATATTGTACTTAAAAAACACTACAACTGCACTAGTTTGTTCAACCATTAGGCGTTTTTCTTTTTTATTTCAGAGCTGAGGTCTGAATAGATCTCGAGCATTTTGAGCGTGCTCAGATCGTTCTGATTTGATTATGAAACACAGCTGAGACTTGAGCACATAACTGTCATTAGGTTATTTAATAATTTGGTTTACCTTCTGTGCCAGAACAACAAGGTTTGTCCGCCATTTCAACTATGTATTTTGTTTATTCTGTTTTTTTTTTTGTCAAATGTGACTGTGAGTGTGTAATCAGCTTTTTACTCACCCCCAGTTTCACACTCGAAGTTTAAACTATAGATCAACTGAACCTGAACGTGAGTTTAAATTCGAAGTTCAACTCGTCCGGTTTGACAACATAATCTGAACTTCAATTCAATTGAACTCAGTTTAACGAAATTGTGTGAATAGAATTTGGCAGTATTGTACAGTAGTTAGCTTTTATACGACTTTTTCAAAATCATTCGTTGTAGGTATTTTCTTTCAAAGAACACACAAAACAACTTAAAATATTTGTGTTTTTGACAATCGCCTGACCTGAAACGGCAGAATACTGTAGTTTAATTTGAACTACAGAATGAACTTCGTTCAATGTTGAAACGAATCTCTGAAATCGAATTAATTGTTGAACTGAGGTTTAAACTGAAAGTGTAGTTTAAACTCTCACAGTGAAACTGGGGGTCAGACTGCTAAATTTATTCATAGAGCGAGTTCTGATCATTCTCGCTGAACGAAAAAAGAAACACAAATTCTGAGCTCTCATGTGTCTGAGCTAAAAACACGAACTTTTTTTTGACAGTTCAGGGTCTTTTCTGAACTAAAGAAAAACGCGAATTTCAGAGCAGTAAAAAATTATTACATATCATGTTTTACCAATATAAAAGAGATATCTTTTAAAAACAAACACTGAACAAAGTCATACGAACAAAATATGTAAGCTTGGCTGAGTTCCAAAACGCAAACAGGTTACTATGATGCAATGAATACTTTTCTAAAACGCATTGTGAACGCATCAACGAGCATCATAAATTATTATGATGCAAATGAGGTTTGGAGGAGGTCAAAAAAATGAATTAATTGGTGTTTGAGACATTTTATGATAGTTCGCATCAAAGTCGTTCCAAAACGTCAAAAATTGCAAAGCATAACAAATGCAAAGCAGCGCAAAAGCATTCATAACCCTGCATCAGAAAAGCAGTACCTATGCATTCACAATGCGCATTTTTTTGACGTTTTGGAATTCAGCCCTTAATATGACTAGATTTGACAAGCCGAAAATATGTACATATATTATTTTTGCAGGGCCAGTTTCAAATGTTCCGGATAAAGTTTCCGATAGTTAGCCGACACATAACGCTATCCACCAGATAAAAGTTTCTGATATATTTTTTTCTGTTTCATCGTCAAAGTCTCTGATAAACTATCCGGTAGAAAAATTTATCAGATACTAATTGCTCGACAGGAATGGCAATGATATTTTTTTTTATCGTTTATCACATTTTTGAGTGGATTGTGTTGTTCTATTTTTAGTAATTTAACATGGACAAATTCATTCATTAATTTTCGATGGCCCTCTTATCCATTAAGTGTAGGTTGCTCAAATCCACGTGGACCCTCCATAGTCTCGATTCTCCGCCATCGAATCTAAATCATAAAGGGCAATAAATACCCATATGGGTAGAGGAAATATTATGTACTTGATCTAACCATCTCATCCTGGGTCTACCTAGAGTACTTCTGCCTGATAGTACGGATTCCACAGTACGCTTTGGAATCCTCGTCGGGGACATGCGTTTAACATGACCAAAATGTAAAAATTCAGAAATCTTCCTCGTCGAGGATTTCTCAAAATAATTCAAAATATTCTGTTCATACGGGAACGGGGCCGTGTAATTTGGTTCTAATATTCATCAACTTAGTCGTCTAAGTTTTCAAATAAATCCATGATAGGACACCTCTGTTTTCTGACTCTAAAACTATATTTTTTCTAGCTACTTCAAATAAATATTTAGTTTATCTTCCGGATAGAGGCTTTGACAGTCATTTCAACCGGCTGATAGACTATGCGAGACTTTATATGTCAGATATCACTATCCGAAACCTTTGAAACCGAAAGTTGAGGTTTATCTGACATATCAATTCCCGATAGGCTATCCGAGGCTTGCCGTTGTGTCGTAACACGAGTTGTTTTCCGTGGTAGGGAAGTTACCCCGACGCACAACCCCCAACCTGGAGGGCCAGGTCCTTTGTTGAGCCCCTTGGACAAAAGGGGCCGGATATTCTGGAGTCAGTAACCCACTTCGGGGATGAGAGAGCTGCCGTTGACCCATACCACCACCATCTCTGTTTCAGCACCCTGACTAGTGCTGAAAATTTCTCATTGACCTTACCTCCAAGTATGTCGAAGTAGCTCAAATAAGGTACCTGTCATCCTGACAGTGACGACACCGATGATCCTTCCAATGAATTCATCCGCCATACGTCCTCTTTCTGAGGGGCTCATGTTAAGACTTCTGAGACTCGATCAGTCAGTCTTTCCGACAGAGCATTATAGTGTTGCTATTTTTTCGTGTTCAACACTCGCGCCTTTAAGTTCAGCAAGTCACGCCCGGATGGGCAGACCAGTACCCGGTGGTTACCACGCGGAGGTAAAATAAGCACAATTGATGCGTATGAAGAGTTGCAACAGCTGGGCCTCGCCAGGTTGATGCCAATCAGCGCCTACCCAATTCATACACACATAACCACCTCCCAAAGTAAGTAAGTAAGATAGGCTATCCGAGACCTTATCAGCTAGCCTTGATTCTTGAAACTGACCTTTAGATTTAGAATAACTCTGATTTAATTCGTTTCTCTTTATGGCGGTGACAGAGTTTGTTGTCCACTACAGACAAACCTTCGTATTAATTTTCAGAAAATGTATAAATTCACTTTCCTATGAAACCTTCGTACTTGCTAATAATCCGGCACCAAACTTGTCCAACACACTGTATTACCATCTTGTCGTAGTAAAATGCTTACCTTGTTGATAGTGCACAATGGAATAGAGAACTACAAAATATACATACGTATTTATATACGAATGGCGAAGACCCAATATTCATTGTCGCCTTTGTGTATAGTTAAAAACTTTTCTGTGTTTGATTTTATGATTGGAATTCCGCTGTTTTTCCGCTGCTGGCCAGCGCTGGTGGAGCAGTCAAACTCACTGTAGTACCAGTAGGTCTGTAGGTACTGTGACAAATTTCTCCCCATCATTCCCGAATTAATTCCGGCTCTTTGAGAAAAAAAAGAAAATTTCTTTTGATTAATCAAAGCGCGCGCGACAGCTTCTGTATCACTTTTCGTTTCTTTATTCGCGTCATGTCCCCGCTTTCTTGAATCCTTGTTCGTATAGAGCATCCTTTGTTCATTTTGTCATTGTCGCTCTTTCATTGTTCGTGTATTTTTTTTTTTTTGTGTGTTGTCTTCCTTTAGTCTATTTACCATTTAAGATTTTGTTGGAAAGATTTTCGGTATTATTTGTCACACACAGGAGATACTTTTTTTTTCAAAGACATCTCCTTCATTGGCACGGTATTGGTGGGCTGGGACACCGAATGAGGTGTCATCTGATGATTTAGTATTTTCCTGGAAAATGATAATTTGCGGAATGTTATTTGTGTATGACAATTTAGCCAGGCACGCCGGAAGCAACATCCCCACACGAACATCATTCACAAGTGAAGTGGAACAATTTCACTTTTACCGTCAGATTCATTTATTTTGAGTCCTCCCAAAGAGGGGGCGCCCGCCGTCGTCGCCGCTTCACTCCGAAATTGGATGTTAATTCAACCATTTACGTGATTTACAAATCAAGGTATGCACTCTGAGATTGCCGACTTTAAAATAAATGCGTCCATAAGCTCTCACATGAGCGGAGCGTCGAGTCGACCGTACAAATAGGTGCCCGGGGTATGATGTTGCCGCGTGTGAAAAATAAATCAAAAATACTTCCTTTGAAATGTAATCGTTTGCTCCGCGATAGAAAATTGTTTTTGTGTTCATATCTCATTCGTAAGGAACGGCACCAGCCCACCCCCCATGAGTGGTAGGTGTTGTTAAGGGTTTGCTGTTTTGCCTAAGGATTTTCGGTTGTTTCCTGTCAGAATCCTGGAAAAGAATCCGACAGGAAGCCGTGATGGGGAAAAAGGATGGACGAGAACATTGTAATGAAATCATGTGCCATCGCGCTCACTTTGATAAAGGATAATGTGAAGATTAGGGATAGGGGTAGTCGAATGTTCTTTTTTTTTGCGCGCGAGTGTTATCAAATTTTACTTTATGCGTTGCGCAATGACAAATCACCCGCCGGGAAATGGAATACATGCGGGAGTCGGCGGTAGTCTGAACGTGTATACACTTTTATATGGTGAATCGGGCTGTCAGGATGTGTGCTCGATAAGGTCGGTAATTTATGGTGGCATGCGAATCATATTTTTATATTTTTTTTTGTGTTGCTCTCGCTTGTGAATATGACAGATGGGACATTAAAACGGCTGTAGATTTACTGAGAGGATTCTAAAGGACATCCGTCATTGTGGTAGTTACTTAGATAGTAGACGATAGGGTGTTGTGTGTAAAGTTATTTGTGGGTAAGTTGAATAAATTGAAGGTAACATTTCCATTAGGCAAGTGCCTAATGTTGGCGAGTTGATAAATGTATTTCGAAGAAATTTTGTGCAATAAATATGTTTCAAGCTGACAACTAAGTTTGTGCATAATTAAAACAGTGCGTTGGAAGTGTAGTTCCTACTGTTTCATGACATAATTAAATAGACGACAGAATGTGTATGAACTACTCGCATTCGGGTGTCATGTGAATTGGACAATTTTGTTTAGGTTATGTATAGGTAGGTAGGTACTCATAGTACTATAACATTGGAGAAACTAAAGTTTTCTAATCATCTCGAGTCGACTAACTGCAATCCTTTTGGGTTATGCTAATGTTTGTGATTCGTGTTGGGGATGCGAAGCCCATACAGCAATGAAGACTTACCAATAAAAAGAGCCTTACCACAAGAATTTTTTACTATGGGATGGGGTCTATCTCGCTTCGTTTAGGCGGGAGGAGGAATTAAAAAAAATTGTAAAAAATGCTTGTATTTAACCCCTCTACAAAATACCATTATCAATTTTTGGCGCCTAAGTTATCGTACTCGTGTGCCAATATCTGTGCGAAATTCTGACAAACATTTCTAGAATTTTGGAAAAACTGAATTAAAAAAAGAAGAATTTTTATCATACAGCGTTTTTAAGAGATTTACAGAATTCAGGTAGGTAATACTTACATTATAGGTACATACATAATTATGGAATTCAGAATACCGTTCCGCTCCCGCTACCTATACACGTAACTTAGTCTGACTAATTTTGTCATTTTTCGGATAGAGATATCCTACCGAACAAATTTAAGAAAAGGGGGTCCTCAATATTTTAGGCTAGGTAAGGTTAGATTGGCAGGCCACAACGAGTGCAGTCAGACTTAGGCCAAAGTAGGCTTATTGTGATACAACAGGAATACAGGATCCAATGATCTGAAAACCATCTGTTGAACTAATAGGAGCTAAGAACAAAGCGTTAGAGCTGAAGGCAGCAATTGCTTTTATTAGCGAGCTCGCCGAGATTATCGAAAAAGTATTCTCCAAGAAGAAGTTTTCTTCGAGATGTGAGGGCTGGGTAGGTATGTGCCTATGAGCGGAAGAATAGTCTCCTCCTCCTCCTCCTCTTCCAGCTGCATACAGAAATCGTTTGCAGAAAGGCCGAATCTGAGGGCAAGCGCCTCATGCAAAAAAAAATTATGATTCGATATAAATATGATTGGATATATTTTTTTTTAATTTTATTACAATTTAGGCGTCAGAAAATCCCTAAGTTAAAGCTAGTATTAGACGATATGTTGAATCAGCATACGTTTGTTAAAAATTGTTTTCCAAACACAACATATCGTGCATTATACATAATGACAGACATTTTTTTTTACATGATATGTTGTGATTGAAAGAAACACAATTTTCAGCATACGTATGCTGATTCAACATATCGTCTAATACTAGATTAAGGTTAAATGTAAATGTTGAGAAAATCATGTTTATCCTGCGTATTACCTAAAACACTCACATCACTTGTAAGTACACTTTTCCAAAACCCTTTTGGCTACAGGAGTTTTAAACTTCTAAACTCACTTCCTGGGAACATATTTCCACAGAACCGCAACTTATCATAATATATATATATGTAATTGTAGAGCTGACAGTGATACCCATCTGTAAGCATACCGGGGCTCTACTGGAGCGTTATAGGTTCGCCTTTCTCTGTTCCTATTCAATGTAATATCTAGAGATCGCAATTATTGGATCCCTCACCAAGCAATCCAGCCCTAAGAGTCCGTAAGTAATTAACCAACCACTGCCCTAAAATTGTAAGTATGTAACTAATTTTAAATTTTCTGTTTTATACCCCAATTTAAGAATAACCAGTAATCTATATAACATGTCGTGTGTTGGGCATAAGTTATAGCTGAAACTGGAAATATAGGTAGATCTTACGGAAAATAGGTACAGTAATTAATTTGGTGTTCTTAATATTTAAGGAAGAGTGGCTAACGAAAGGGCATGCAATTTTAACTCAATGACGAATATCCTAACTAGGACTGCTAAAAGTACAAAATATTGGTTCTTAAGTATTATACGGTAAAATATTTTGACGATTTTGCTTCTGAGCTATGGCGGGTGTTCAGCTAGTTAAAATCATCGTATACGTGGATAAGGACATAACCGTACAGGTACGGCTGGTAACCACAATATAAATATTTCTCAACATATTTGTGCTTGTTCACATCGTGACCACAATATTTAGCTTGTCATATATATAAATATTAATACTGTGCAAAAATTATTATGGGCCGCCACAAATATTTTCATATTTATACAGGACGTCAATTAATAAATAATTAATCGGTTAATAGCTATACAGGACTAGGTTGGTTGGTTGGTTGGTTGAAAGTGGCTGCCAGCTGGGAAACGCCAATACACTTAGACCAGCATAGGTCTATTGAGACACCACGAAAAAGGATCAAATAAGATCTCCCTACAAGTTGAACCATTTTGAGGTCTTTATAAAGCGTAAGAGCCTTCTGATGTCTGTGTTTGTCAGGTCGCCCAAGTCATTTTAATGGAAGGCTCTTAAGTGAAGCTTTGCTCCCCCTCCTCATCCATACAGCTTCTGCAAATGTAGTTTTCGAAAACGCTTAGCCTTGCGGCATGTTTACCTATCAGACAGTGTTCAGTAATGACACCTATTGTAGTGACCATATGCAATCTGTGCAGCTTAGGCCAAATTTGTTTTGTCGCTAGAAAAGTGGTGCCACTTGTCCACCTAAGATTTGTACTCTCGATAGCATTCAGCTTCAATTTTTGTTTGCAAGTATAGCGATTGGTATCCCTAGGGTGCCTTTATCCGGCAGAATGGGTTGAGTTGTTCCTATTCCAGCAAGTTCATCGGCCTTACAATTTCCTGGAATGCCTCTATGCCCTGGCACCCAAATTAGGTGAATGTTGAACTGTAAAAATAAAAATGAAGAAACTAAGCGACTTTTTCGAAAAACCGCAATAAAACCATAATTTCGCGTTATTTCACTTTATCATCTGGAAACAAGACCAACTATTAAAATTTGGCTTAATTACACTTTTAAGAAGCGAAATAAGGCCAACTTTTGAAAGTTTAATTAAATTATTTTCCAATATGAATTTGTTTTGAATTTTATAAAAGCCATAAACCATGTAAAAGTTGCGTTCCACATACTCAAAAATTGATCGCCTTTCAACCGCAAAAATTGACTTTGCGGAAAAGTCTGCTTAAAAAAATGTTTATCATACAACAATGAACAAAGACAAGACACGACACCCAACGACGCATTTTAAACTTCATAATCTGCTCAGTTTTAATGGCCCTAATTTCGAGTTGTGAGAACTTTATCAGCCGTTCAAAACAGTACATATTTCCCAGAGGGCACAGCTATGAATTTAAAAGTACCAAAATAGAGAACGCCGGTCGAGACACAGAATCTAAATTGTACACTTAACTCTTCATGCTAACGGATGAACAATGGACGAGGACATGTCCATGTTGACGTACTAGATGAGAATCTTTGCGGTGTAAACATCAAAATCGTTTTAGCCACAAAATGATTAATAAATTATTAACTGTATAGAGCATAACAATAAGAAAACAGTTTGCAATATCGCAGCACTACCGCAGTTTTCTTTGAACGTTTTAGCCAGATTGTATTAAAAAGTTTGAACTGTTATAATGTTAATTGAAAACTACAAGGATTTGGTTGAAATTTATCGTTCGATTTGGAAATTTGTTGGACTTATACGTCCGGAAAGTTTTCGAACTTTGTATTCCATATGGACAGTCGTTTTAAATGTTAGCGTAACGTTTTTCTACCCATTTCACTTGTTTCTGGGTCTCTTCAAGGCACATACTGAGCGCGATATTTTCAAAATTCTTGGAGTCCTTTTTACCGATCTGCAATGCTCTATTAAGTTCGTAGTAATTTGGTGCAATTTGAAAAATATCTGGCTCGCTGAAGATCTATTTTCAATTCTGGATAAGCGCATTCAAGCGAAGGATGAGAGCAGGCACTTACGAAAAGTCATAAAATCTTGTAAGGGTATTTTATATACCACTGCTGTGTTATATTTCAGCTATTATATAATGCTGTCGATTGCACCTTTGCTTGGTGCGGAACGACATTTGATTTATCCAGCGTGGCTGCCAATTGATTGGAACAAATCTCTTACCAACTACTGCTTAGTGTATATGTATCAGTCTGTAGGAGTCGGCATACAAATACTCATAAATCTTGCTAGCGATACATATCCGGCAATAAGTTTGGCCACGTTAAGTGGACACATTCAAATACTATCCATGCGGGTGTCGAAATTGGGAACAGATTCAAGCAAAAGTCGCAAGGATAACAACAAAGAACTAAGGATGTGTTTGCAGGACCATCAGCGATTGATTGAGTATGTATAAAAAGAGTACAGGGACATGGCCATCAATACTCATATTGTTTTTATTATAGGATTTATAATGCACTACAGAAAGTGCTGTCCAAGGGAATGTTCTATCAAATATTGGGTACTGGCCTGACTGTGTGCTGCAACATAATCTATATGGGTTTCTTTGCGGAGAATGCGCTGTATTTTCTATATTACTCTGTTCTTGTGCTGATATTACCCTTGGAAATATTTCCGAGTTGCTATTTTGGCAGTGTTTTCGAAACAGAATTCAGTAAGTTTTCTTATGCTGCATTCTCGTGCAACTGGATAGACCAGGACAAAGAATTCAAGCAGAACATTTTGATGCTATCACAGCGTAGCTATCAGAGAACTTCATTTTTCTGCATGGGATTCTTTCGAATCCATTTGGATTCCTTCTACTTTACAATGAGAAGTGCTTACTCACTTTTGGCTGTAATCGTACAAGTTAAGTAGTGTTGTGGTTAGGGTTCTATTAGTTTTCTGCATAGAGTTTCGCAAAATCAATATTGTTCGACAGTGTTACCGTAGACATACGTTAGATATAATTAATGTTATTCATTAAATACAGAATAATAATCATGTTGTTCAGTTCAATTAGAGTTGTATTTGTTATTTTACCTCCAAGTAGGTAACTACCGGTCGCAGAAAAATGCACCATTTTTGGTCTAAGTGCACCTTATCGAGGACCATCTCATCTATGATTAGAATACATCTAACTCTTATGCAGTCTCAAAAGTTCTTTTGGTATATTTTTGAATGCAATATTTCATGTCAGTTTAAAAATATCGTATTTTATGGGCTTAGATCTGGAACTATTATATCGATGGAAAAAAGAAGCATCGACAATACAAAGGCAACTGCTACACTGATCATTCATACAAATACAAGCTGCAGGCTCTGATGGTCTACCAGTGGAGCTTTTTAAATACGGTGGTGATGTTTTGGTAGGGAGCATGCACCGAATCATCAACCAAGTATGGGTGGAAGAAAACATGCCCGATGATTGGACTATCAGCTCCATATATGCCCCATCTATAAAAAAGGCGATCCTATGTCTTGCAAGAACTATCGAGGCATATCCCTGCTAAATGTCGCATACAAGATCCTATCCAACGTACTGTGTGAACGTCTAAAACCGTTCTGCAACACACTAATCGGCACGTACCAGTGTGGCTTCCGGCCCGGCAGATCGACTATAGACCAAATTTTCACACTGAGGCAAATCTTGCAAAAGACCAACGAATTTCAAGTCGAAACTCACCACCTATTCATCGACTTCAAAGCCGCGTATGATAGCATACATCGTCAGGAGCTCTATATGGCGATGGCCGAATTTGGAATCCCGCCAAAATTGATTCAGCTGTGTCGCGCGACGCTGGAAAACACGCACTGCAACATGCAGTTTGGAAGCAGCTCTTCCGAACTATTTCAAACATGCACCGGATTTCGGCAAGGAGACGCTCTATCATGCGACTTCTTCAATCTCGTACTGGAGCAGATAGTGCGCAGGGCAGGTGTCAACACGGAAGGCACTATCTTCAACAGGTCCGTCCAGCTGCTTGGCTATGCGGACGATATTGACATCATCGGTCGCTCCCAGCGTGCCAGCGTTCACGGCGATTGAAGAACAGGCGAAATATGTTGGGCTTGAAGTAAATGAGCACAAGACTAAGTATATGCTATCAACAAACAAACAAGCATCTGTCCACAGCCTTGGACAAAACGTCACTATTGATAGCAACAATTTCGAGGTAGTTAAGGAGTTCATCTACCTCGGAGTAAACGTGAACTCCACGAATGACACCCTAGTGGAGATCCGGTGAAGAATTACCCTAGGAAACCGTTGCTACTTCGGTTTAGCAAAACAATTGGGTTCAAAACTCCTAACGTGAAAATCTTGCAGTCACAGTTCGCAAAACTAAAGCATTTTTTGGTCGTCGTGAAGCACCTTGTCGGACCGCAATACAGAAATTGGTGGAAAAATTCGAGCTGTTGGGATAAGTTAGTGATGTGAAGGATAAAACCCGAGCACGTCGCTCAAGAACAACTGAGAATATTGCAGCTGTAGCCCAAAGTGTTGAAAAAAACTCTGGTTTGTCCATTCCTCGTCGTTCTTTGGAATTGGGCATTCCACAAACGTCATTACACCGTATTTTGCATAAAAACTTGGGTCTTAAGGCTTATAAAGTTCAGTTAACACAAGAACTCAAGCCGGCCGATCATCAACAACGCCGCCAACAGCACAGCGTCGATTCAAGACCTCAAAGATAAAAATCGTGAGGCTTTCGAGGACATAGGGCAGCCATTTTGCGATTTGGTTATGGAAAATTTCATGAAAAGGATATGGTCCTGTAAGCGTGCTCATGGTGGCCATTTGGCTGATGTTGTTTTTCATTATTAACGGCATACCTTCTTCTTTATTATGAAATAAACATCCGATAATTTATCTCAAAAAATGACATTTTTCTTTGAATACCAAAATAACACCTCTTATTGGAAAACCCTTTATATCTACTGTAAGTTGAAACTCGTTCCAAATCTTACGAGGAATTCTGAAAACAAAAGTCTATATATAATCGAGTTCATTGCTTTTTATTAGTTTTTATATCGTATGTTTAGACGAACACACTTAAATTATTTTTTTACACACACATTTTTTCAAAGCAGAACCACTCTTGATTTTTTTTGACATGAGATCAATCACCTTATCTGCATACACATTAATATCTGAATGAACAGATATCATAGCAAGTGAACTTAATTTTTTTTGACATGAGATCAATCACCTTATCTGCATACACATTAATATCTGAATGAACAGATATCATAGCAAGTGAACTTAATTTTGCATTCTCCATGATGTTTCGGGACACTGTTTTAATCCTTTTCATAGATAAAAACTACATAGCAGTGGTCACTGGAAGCGTGGCCAAAACCGTAAGCAACAAGTTTATACCTCTAAAGTAAGTCTTGTCACATATATCAAGCAATTTCAAAACTTCAATAGATGGATCACTTGACGATATTTTTTAGCACCAAAGAATGTACATACTCAGCTTTCATAGCTGACAACGAAATTGCATTATCAAAGTAACTTGTTAGCTTTTCCATTTCGCTCACTCGCTCAACTGTAGCAAATCCTGGGAGAAAAGCCTGAAACGATGGTAGAACGTCTTCGTTGACCATGAATCTGTCCGTAAGATTTTGTATTAACAAATCTATGCAAGGAATCAGTATAGATACTCTAAAATAGGCTTCAGTAGAAGTGGTTTCTGGATTGGAATGCGTTGTTTAATTCAACTCCAAATAAGTCCTTGGCAAGTTGGGATGCGGATTGAAAAGCCTCTCTGAAAAAATTTTAGGCATTTTCTCCGATGTTCTTAAGAGAATTCAGAACTTCTTTTGAGCGGTCGATTGCAGAAACGAAATCTAAGGATTTGTTCAGTAAGAAAACTGGTAAGGTCAGCGTTAAACTGAATAGTTTTTCACATACAATGAGGCTTGATAGGAAATCACTTTTTTTGACCGCGGCCAAAAGTGTTGATGCTTTCAAAGACATCGTCCACGTTCTGCTCGTTATATCTTCAAGACTTATTGAGATACATTTGAAGAGCTCTACAAAGGAAATAATACTGTTGTGCCTTTCAACGAGTCTTGTTTCACAAAGAAGTTGATTTTTCGGCTCTCTGGTGCGTGTTTTTTAATGACAATTTTGAAAGTTATATGTATTTGCATTTGAATGGTTGCGGAAAAAATTAGCTATTCACTAACCACTAACACCAGGACAATTGCGAATTGCAGGAGTTGACATGGCAGAGCCAGGTTCAAGCGATGGCTTGCACAGTGTACATACCTAGCGTTTGGATACTGTATACTTACTTGGATAGTCTCCTTATTTTTATAAATTTGAATTTTTATTAGAAAGTTTTAGTTTTTTGTTTTCTCATCTATTATAAAGGGTCCGCCAAATAACTTTTTTTTTTTATGCTATTAAAAAAAACTAATGAATATTTTCTCAAATTAATTTTTTTATTTGAAAGTACAATCCTTCCGGTTAATAATGGAAAATAATTTCATTCAAATGGCTGCCTCGGCTGGCCATGCAGTAGCCTACACGATCGGTCCAATTTTTAAGCACATTATAGATTGTGTGCAGCTGTATTTCACCAATGGCTTCACGAATATTGTCCTTTAAAGCGTCAATTGTCTCTGGCATGTCGGCGTAACACTTATATTTTACGGCACCCCACAAATAATAGTCCAACGGTGTCAAATCGCAGCTCCGCGGTGGCCAAACGACATCAGCTCTGCGGCTGATAATGCGATCTTCAAAAACAGGGCGCGAAACATCGAGTGTAGCTTCGGCTGTGGGGCACGTAGCGCCGTCCTGTTGAAACCAAATGTTGCCAATATCCCCCTCTTCAATTTTTGTGAACAAAAATTCGTTCAACATGGCCCGATAACGATCGCCATTGACTGTAACGGCCACTCTTTGCTCATTTTCGGAGAAAAATGGCCCAATTATGCCTCTCGACCAAAATCCGCACAGCAGCAATTTTCTCGGGGGTACGCACTGTTTTTGGATTTTCACGCTTTGGTTTATCGATGAGGATGCCAGTTTCTTTCACTTTTTTCACAAGATAACGAACATACGGAGCTGACGGTGCTTCTTTTCTTCCAAAATCCGTACGCAATTTTCGCACACATTCTGCAACATTACTATGATTTTCAAAGTAATGTCGCAATATTTCCCAGCGTTGTTCAAGCGTATACACAACCATATTCGTTCAGCGGAAGGATAAAACTAATTATCTGTCAAATCAGACATGAGCTAAGTGTTACCATTCGCGAAATAAGCACTAGTTGAAAAAAAAAAACGTTAGCGGACCCTTTATAAAAATGAATGTCTGTCTGTATGTCCTTTATAAAATCGTAAACTATGCATTTGATCATGTGATAATCTTTAGCAAAGTTTTTGTACATGAGCCCACGAAGGCTTCTGAGTTGGTACGGTCAAAATTGGACAAAGGGGCGTGGCACCGCCCATACAAAAAAAAAACATTCAAAATCTTATATCTCAAATACCGCCGAACTGATTGAGCTCAAATTTACAGACAATCTTACGAAAGAACATTATTATCTAAGATCTAAGCAATACAATTCCTGGCCACGGGCAAAGCCGGAAGTGACCCAATGATCTATACTTTCCCCAACTCTATTTCTTTTCTATCTGATTGACTTGCTTGTGCCGATAAATAGCTTTGCTAATGATAGCACTCTTATATCTGCCTTTTTGAGCTGTACGAATGCAAATACATACACACAGTTAAAGATACGAACAAATTATTTTTCTCAACGAAGATCGGACATAGCTTATCACTTTGCTAAAAATTCGTTCACTCTGAGCATTTAAATGCGTAATTGGCATGCTTCCTTACAAACCCCCTGCTTGGGATCACTTATATTTGAAATGGGAGCAATGTTGTTATAAATGGGTCGTAAAAATTTAAAGACATTTTGCATACATCCAAACACGTACCTACATTCATTTGCATTTTAAATTCAACCGCAACCCTAAGCAGGGGGTTTCACGGGACAGCAGGCTCCGCTTGATTATTTCAAAGTAGCTTGTATGTACATTTAATACTTCGCAGTTTTACAAATCCCAAGGATTCAAAGGGAATAGACAAAGGTGAAGATGTTTGTTTTGTTGTAATGTGTGAAAAAGGCGAATTTGCTGTCCCCCCTTTTGTATACATATTGAATTTTGAAACCGTATTAAGTATTTAATTAACGCTAAAGTTTCCCTCGCAAAATATGTGTGTATTGCCGCAAACAGACTTTTTCTCATACGTCCTTCTCCAGTCACGTCGCATTCATTCGCCACCTCAGAAACACTTGCCTTACTTAGGTTTAATTTTAAAACTTATCCAATATAATTAGAAAAATATTTAGAATCCTTATTCAATAGTTTACATTAAATACTGCCGTCAGTCCTGCGGTGTGTGTTGCATCCGATAGGAGGTTCTCGTTCCATCTACACGGTGATTATGACATTCGCCAATAGGAGCTATCTGCAGGCTGCATCCAGGAAAGTTCTTTCATTAAACGAGAACATCCCGTGAAATATAATTAAGAACGTGACAATAAGACTCAGCATGGGCTGCACATGACCTGGAAATAATCGATTTGAATTTAATTTCCTTCTTTGTGCCATCTCTGCCGCACGGACACCTCCTCCGACCAACTGCCTCCTTTATCATTTCTTATCTTTAGGTATATGCATTTGAAATTGGAACAAATCCTCCTATACCATTATCCCGGGGAGACAGCGTGGAAGGAAAATGTTACCCGCTCACCCATATACGTATATGCGCTCACCTGAGTGATTCACCAATCTCTGGTTGTGGCCGGCATCCTTTAGCGCTTGGATTGTAGCTCGAACAACTGTTTCACGTGTGAGTGACGGAATGCCCATTATTTCTGAAACACATTTCATTTCCAGTAGCTCTGTAGTCGTGATGAAACGTGGATCCACTATATGGATACGGATCTGTAAATTGCTTGCGTGCAGAATAAAGCCATCGGCATTCCTTGTTATCTCGTGTTGCTGTGATGTTAAGGTGGACGCAGGTGCCTAGAAGGGTAAAAGACGAGAGAATTCATAAAACGTTGTACGGTAGACGATTATTATGAAAGGGTTTCATAAATACGAACAGATACACCTGCATATATATACTAAAACAGGTGAAATATGAAATTTTCAAGATGAGAATCTAAAATTGATAAATGTTCAACAGAACTGCCTGCTGCACTGGATACCGTCATCAGTCCGGAATGTGGTCCCTGTGGGCCAGTCCGCTGGATGGATATCTATTGAACTGAAACGGAAAAATAGGAGAAAAATGCGCCACGTTTTCTAGACGTTAATTTAATTAAAGATTCTTCTCTTGTGCTTACTGACGCAATACTCCATCTGGGGGGAAAACGAAAAAAAAAAGCGAAAACCTTGTGGCCAGGACTAGAAAGAATATTGTATACAAAGCCCTGGGGGTAGCATCAGATAGGAGAAAGAAAAATTTAATTTACGTGTTTTTTTTTCTCGATATGAAAGAAGATTCTGTATTGAAACTTGTAATGGAAAAACATGTTTGGACGGCTTTGCGATTTAGGCCAAGAAGAGCAAGTGTTTAGAAAGCATACGCTTCTTGGTTCCTGTACACACACAAGTCAAGCAAATTGGAGATTGAGTGCTCGAATGAATTTTCCAATTAGCTCTTGTGAGGTATGTAGGTTGAAAGGCTTTCATTCATTGAGATATAATATGTACATTGGCCGTTTTATATTAATTAAGATATTATACCCCGGTCTAGTTGCAGTTGTTTCTTCACCTTTCATACGATTATAGTTTTATTGAATACGAGTATATTGTTTACAACCAGAGCGAATATTAGGGTTTCTGCAGCTAGACAATGACGAAAACCTTCGGATCTGTTTATGGAACATGGTGTACATGAACTATTAGCAGAGGCTCTAAGCTACTGCGAGGTAGACTTAACTGCCATCCAAGAAGTTCGATGGGATGGACCGGACCGCTTAAGCTGCCAACACGTTATAGTAAACGTTGAATGACAATCCGAAAATTACCGAACATCAGGCTGATATGTGCTCACGCTCCCACAGAGGAAAAAGACGAAGATACCAACGACCGTTTTACGAGCTTCTCGAACAGACTTAGAAGCAATGGCACAAAAACTAAATCAAAAATTATAAGCGATCTGAAGTCAAGAAGAACATCTTCGACAGGTCAGTTGGTAAGCGTATAGCCTACATGGCACACCCTACCTATACTTATGAATGGCAACAGATTTAGGGTAATATTTACTTTGCTGCGGAGTGAAATTAACTAAATACATATATCAAGAACAATATTTAAAGATCTCAATATCTATATGTCGATCTATTCAGAAACCAACACGCCAAAAGATACCAACGTTTACTGCAGAAGACCAGTGTTAATATTGGCATGAAAGCTAAGACAGTGGTATCCATAAGCGGACAGTGGTATCACGTCACGTATACCAAGCCCACTAAGATGCTTAGCAAAAGCAAAGTGTCGCGTAAGAATACCAATAAGTTGTCTACAGTCTTTTCTGCTGAGAGACAGCAGGAATGCCACAGACTTCTTACATCTTACTGACTTTTGGGAGTATGCGCTTAGTCTGACAATATCCTGGTGAGTATTGCCATACAAAATTGTGCGTGTTAGAAACCTAGTCGGCCTGACCGTGGTCGTAGCGCAGATTTTATTCCCGAGAAATTATCGCCTTAGCAATCTCATTAGATTTTTCACAATTCTTGAATGACCTAGAGGACCCTAGGAGAAGAGTCAAAGAGTTCAGCCTTGCGACCAAGCTCAAAGAGTTTTTACATTCCCGAACTATTTTTTAACGGCTAACAGGGTTGAGCAAGGCCTCACTAGTTTTGATGTCATCCGGAAAAATCGACAAAATTTCAAATTCAGACGCCATATCCATGGAACTAGGGACGAAGGGACGTCGCTCATCGAAACTTCAGTGTTGATGATACAAAAAACCACCCTGCCTGAAACGGTAGGTATAGATTGCTTTGATAGTAGTATCATGATAAAGGTATCAAAGGGAGGTAAATCAAGCAGATCATCTAGAGCAGAGCCGGTGTACTCGGGAAAGTACCCGCGCAGCCAAGACAGATCGTTCTTTGGAGATTTGTGCAGAAGGCAGTCACATATGTACTTTCGCGAAAGTACTTTCTCCACCCACTAACCGTCGCATAGGCTAGCAAAGTCCTTATCATAGCCATTTAGATCAAATCAAATCAAATCAAATCAAGTCAAGTCAAGTTTTTAGCAGATAAGTCCCACGTCTTACCGAAAGCACACTTACACTGCCAGAATACTGGAATATCTTCGACTTGACATGCTTCTTATCCATGATCACTCCCAGATATTTCACTTCATCGGAGATCTGGATAGTGACGCCTTTTAGCATTGGCTGAGTCAGACCGGTTAAAATCCTACGGATCGAAAGCCCATTCCCAGTGCACCATTCATCGACAATATCTATGGCCATCTGAAATACTATTTGTCAAACTTTTTATTTTCAACCGCTTACTACAAAAGTTTCTACTGCCTTATCTTTGTAACACGTATCTAATAATTAAAAAAAAGAAAACAAAAGCGTTTAAAAGACGGTTTTAAACGAAACCCATATAAATCCACTATTCAACTACCAATCTACCCCAGAGGTACACTTTGGATTTATTTTTCCGTTTTTGTTCTCTTTTTAATTTTTAATAACAAACCATCCATCGACTATCGCATCGGGGAGCGTATATACAGCAGGACACATCAACGACCTCGTGCTCCAACGAGAAGTACGATTTCTTTTGTCAATGCGAATGTACATTGACCCAAATGAAATAATGGCAGTGCACGAGGAATACCAATCACCACCCAAGCAGCCACCACAATGTAATGTAACCCCAAAAACCCATCCCCGAGTTGATGACTCCATAAAATGGAGGCAAGAGTTCGTCGTTTCCGGATCTTCTCACATGACAGTGCCGCATCAATATATATTTCAGTGTTGGTACCTCTTTTTTTTTATGTTTGTTTTCGTCCTTCTGCAGAATCCGATTTTTTTTTGTTGCTGTTGGTCCTTTTGTGTATGTTTGGGTTTTCTGTCACTATTCTGGTTGTGTGTATGTGTGTGTATTGTAATCTATTTGATAAATTTCAGCACGTACCGTTTTGTTATTGATGTACCACGTTAGTGTCGCCTGGGGATTTGACCACTCGGAACTGCAGTTGGCCACCAAAAAATCACCATACTTGTAGGGATGTGTGATTCCACTGATGTACGGGTCAAATTTCGGAAGAACTATAAAACACAGAAAGAAAGAGAAGAGTTAACAACAACACGAGTCGAAGGAAATCAAATAAACGGAACAAAATGAACAGGACCCATTATTCCCATGTGTATATATGTGTGAAATGATGATTGTAAATTTCTTGAATGTTTGTTGTTTGTCCTCCTGCGTTGATCCAGGGACTTTGGTGGACAACAAGAGAACACTTAAAGATGTCTTTGTTGTGCCACAGCGAGGACTGTATGGACGATCAGGACGACGACGACGATGACACCCAAAAGGATTCTTTGAATCTTAACAAGTTTTTCACTCAGGCAAATACACTCGTAGAGTGGATTGGAAGCGGTTATCCCGATGGGAATTTCTGTGTGCGACTAGCACAAGTAGAGCATGAAATATTTGCTACTTTGTTTGTTTCGCGTTATATGGCCTTGTGTAGTGGTCTTCTGGTAGGACAGATGAGCATGAGAGCGAGGAAGGCAAAAGCGGAGCAGGGTATGTTTGCCAATAAGGCATTAAATCGAGCAAACAGCGATTTGTTTTGTTTTTGTCACATAATCGTCGGGAATACTCTGGAGGATAACCTCTGATGAAGTAAAAATAATAAAGTTGCCTGATAAATGTTTTGGGATCAGTTGTATAGCTGCCGAATGGGAGAGTGAGCTTAGCAAGATGACAGTTGTTGAAATGAAACCTATCACAATGAAGACCGTATAATTTACTTGGGTATTTTTTGGGGATATCGTCACCGATTTGGTTGCTTAGATGGGTAGTTGTTGTAAGGGGGAGTTTTATTTTTGGGTGGTGCGGACTAACGAATAGATAGCAATTGGCGTTTAAGAAAGTATCTCGTAAAGTATTTGCAACCATAATGAATACGAATTTTGTTTAATTCTATACCTATTCAAATCTCCTGCTCAATAGTCAACTAATCTTAAGGTGCTAGTACACGATATGCAGCACGCCTCATATATATGTGGCTCTGACGTGAACAGAGAGTGCACAAAGAGAGCTTGTACACGGCATATGTATTGGGACCATTCGCTGACGTCAAAATGACATCAGTGCTACATATATATGAGGCGTGCTACATATCGTGTACTAGCACCTTTACTAATCTCAGCGGACAAAATATTTATATTATATTCAATTAAGAGTGAGTAAGACCAGATTCGTTGAGTAAGCAAGTTAAAACCCAAAGTGCAACAACAGGACTGTCGACAAGAATGAGCAGTTTATGAAAGTGGTACAGGGAAATAACTTCACGGGTAATAATTTCACATGGGAAATAAGTTCACATTGAGTGGGAAATAATTTGACTTTTTCCTTGCAGATATTTGTCATCCGGTATGCAGTGAAAAGTGACTTAAAGTCGTGACATACAAAAGGACAGAAGGCCAAGTTTAGAGATTTGTTCTTATGTCGGTCGGTTGGCCTTAGATCGCGTCACCAAATAAAATAAATAAATATGTGGCGCAACAGGCGGTACTCTAGGCTTAGCTTCTCGCAACCATTCGTTTGTGTGAGTTTCTATTTTTTGGACGAATGGAAGTAGGAACCTACAATTTTATGCCGAATCCGAACGGCTGAGTTGAGAAGCTTTTTCAGGACAGTCATACTCTCGGATGTTTGTCAGACGTTCGCAACACCCTTTATATAGGAATTCCAGTAGGTAGTACCCACACGTTACCAGCAATAAGAATAATATTATTGAAGGAAATTGGAGCTACAAGATTTAGTTCTTCGTCGAATTTCCATAATGCTTAAAACAATGTTTCATCATTAATGTCATAAGATTTTCTTTTTTCGAATAAAAATAAAGTGCACGAAACTTTCTCATGTATTTCAAGTCTAGTTGATTTTTTTTTATTCTGTTATGTTGGTACGTATCTGTGTATCTATATACTATACATATGTGTTTCTTTATTATCCGTAATACACAATACATAGAATTGAGTAGAATCTCGAGTAAGAAATTGGCCTTACCAATAAACAATCACTAAACTCGAGTTTTACTAATTTCGAAACTAACTTTAATTTCTACTTTTAATTTTTGCCCTACCAATAACCAATTTAATCGAAGGGTTTACTAAACACGAGTTTAGTACAAATTCTAGTACAATTGATGTCAAATCTTGTACGAATTTGGCAAAATTGTCAGATTTATTCGAACCAAATCAGCTTCTCATTCTCACCGTTTTATTTTTTGCTGAAATGCAATTATTTCACACAATTTCTTGGTAGGTATCGGAAATAAATTGAGCAGAGATTTCTGGCCGCATAATAAAATGTACAAAACACATTTTTGGTTTAGGTAAACATTTTTTTTTCACATAATTTAATGTATCCTATCAGGCCAAAAAAATGAAAAATGTTCCGATGGTACCTAATCATAATTACAGTCACTTTACAAAACAAAAACTACGAAATAAAAGAAACTATTAAGCTGCGATTACACGGCCATTTTTTCGAGTCATTTAAATGACGCTCTGACGTAAAAATCCCGCCACAAAGTAGTCATTTAAATGTCGCTCTGTGTGATCGCCATTTTTGGCAGCGTCATTTAAATTACTAGGAAAATGGAGCACCAAATGACATGAATTAAGTGCCATTTAAATGGCGGAAATGGCCGTGTGATCGCTCTTCAACAAATATTTGTCAATTTATTTTAGGAAAATAAAAATTCACTATTTCACAGGCTACTGCTAAATTTATTTTATATAAAACAATCACATCAAATTAAATCATAAAATTACTTATTAAAGAATTTTAAATGAAAAATAAAAATATATCGGCTGGAAACTGACATTCCTCCTTTGAATGACACTACTACGATGACACTTATAGTTAAACCATGAGTTAGACACGACTTTCTCAGGATCGAAAGTTAGAGTCGACATTAGGGTTAACTCGAGGATAAATTGGTTATTGGTACGCAATATTCTTCAGTTTTGACTTTTGCATTAAAGTTGAGTCTAAATTTGATTGCCTTACCAACAGTCAAATTTAGACTCAATCGTAGTAGTGTCATTCAGAGGTGGAATGTCAGTTTTCCAGCCAATATATTTTTATTTTTGATTTGAAATTCTTTAGGTAGCAGTGGTTCAATTAGATTTTTTCCATAATTATTTTCAAAATTGCATAGATCGTGTTGGCGGTAGAGTGGAACAATGAAATCTGTTTTTGTGTTGATAATAAAATATTCGTGTTTTCTTTCCTATTTTTGGTGTTTGTGATTTTTGTTTTGTAAAGCGTCTTATTTTAATCATCTCGAAATGCAATAGAGTATGATTACCTACAGAACATTTTTCATCTTTTTCAACTTATTGCAGACGGATACACTTAAGAATTATTCAAACTACGAAATGTGCTTTGTGCACTAATAAATAAATTCCAATATCTATTTTCAAATATGTAGTCCATTTTATCTGCGCCCTGATTCCTGTTATAAACAAATTGTGTGAAACTATTAAAGAAATTGACAAAATGTTTCATAAAAAAAAGAAGGAAAAAGAAAAATCTGAAATTATGATTTGATTGAAATTTTGATTTCCGCTCGAATAAAATGTCAGTTTTGCGAAAATCTTACTAGCTTTGACTCATGTTGTACTAGAATTTGTACTAAAGTCGTTTTTAGTAAAACTTTTGATTAATTCGGTTATTGGTAGCTCAAAAGTTAAAGTCGAAACTAAAGTTAGTGTCAAAATTAGTTAAACACGAGTTTAGTGATTGTTTGTTGGTAAGGCCCAATATCTTTCTCTATGTTTATCTCATTTCACTTTTAAATCTGACAGCTTAGAATTTTGGTGTCAGAAAAAAAAAAAAAATACACAATGAAAAATAATATTATAGTGTCATGAAATGATGTCAGTATAATTTTTTTTTAAAATTACAAAATCAAATACAATACCTCCAACTGTCATATTAGCAGTCTTATCAATTAGTTTAAATTCTGGTGCATCACCGGATACCTCACATCTATAGGCACCCGATGAGTACGAGTTTAGTTTTTCTAGTTCTACATTACAGATGAATTGATTGCAAACATACGATCCGACTGATATCGTGACTCCTTTCACTGGGAATCGGTTTGTTGTGGGTGGTGTTAGAGGTGAATATCTATAAGATAAAGAAGAATTTATTTTTTGTAAATTATTAATACACACAACAAAAAACGGGTAATGCATAATATCGTGCAGCTATTTGTGAATTGATGTAGATAATAAGGGAACATATTTATGTTTTATTTAGATAAAAAAAATAAATAGGTGGGTAGACACCCTAGGCCTAGCTTCTCGTTTTGTGTGAGTTTCTATTTTTGGGACGAATGGAATGGACCTACAATTTTATGACGAGTCCGAACGGCTGAATTGAGAAGCTTTTTCATGACAGTCTTACTCTCGGATGTTTGTCAGACGTTCGTGAGAGGTGGCGCAGTAGAAAAAACCTTAAGATGTAATTTTGTGTTTTTCCGGGGATCGAACCTGGGATCCCTCGCACAGTAGTCCAGCACACTAACCACTGCGCTACTGCGCCCATTTATATCATGAGCATGAGCAGAAATAATAACTAGCCTTCGATATTTCTACGTCTGTCAGATTGGGAGCAATGTCTGTTGACTGGTAGAGTTTTATATTCTGGGAGTACCTGTGCTTATTCTACTCGGCAGGTGAACAACGAATCAAAGTGGTCTTAAGATTTCAGACTTTGCGAATGGGTGGAAACTGATCATTTAAAAAGTAGTAACTTCAGTGTAGCCAGCCTTGGATTTACCCTTAGGCCAAGTAGGCCCAGGCCTAGGGCATCACGACAGATGGGGCACCACGAAAACTGCAAAACAAACGCAACAATTGAAATTGAATTTACATGACGATCGTTCCAATTCTTTAAAACATTATGCCATAATAGCTTCTTGAAAGTTCAGGATAGCGTCAACGAAAATATTTTTTGTGATTTGATAATTTTTTTTTGGTTTTTCGTTTCATAAACAGAAGCGTTTTTCAGATTATGATTATACCCCTTCCGTCAACTATAAGGTCTGGCTGGTCAATGCAAAATGTGTGCAGGTCTGGCCAGACCTTGTGGTTGACGGGAAGGTATAAAAAGCTGTAATTGACAGAAGGGTTAAAACAAAACTTCACCAAATTCTTCTACATATTTAAATACAGATTAATGTCTTAGGCATTCATAATAAAACCTTTTACATTTGTACATAGTTTGCTGTTCCTTGTTTGCAGTTTTCGTTTTTTTTTTTTTTTTTTTTTATAAAATATACCTACGTAAACTATGCGACTATGCGCCTATGTGTGTAACTTCTGCTTTTTTTAAATCTACCACTGTACCCGAAAGATTATACAGTTCACATTTCGTTCGCTTCGAATTCCCCGGAAGAAGATTGTGTTCGCCGGCGAGCAGGGCCGTAGCCAGGATTTTGGTTCGGGGGGGGCTTGCTTCCAAGTCTTACGAAACAAAAAACTATGTATATTCCAATTCATTGATTTCTATTAGTCACATTTTTTCAAAGCAGAAAACGTCTTGATTTTTTTTTTATATGAGATCAATGGGCCTCCGCACACGAGACTAATTCTGCCGGCAGAAAACTGTTTTTATACCATACTTCGAGCGCACACGGGATGATTTCTGCCGGCAGAAAAATTATATATATGAACCCCTTTTTATTGTGTAGTATTATTTTCACAATTGAAATATTTTGAAAGTTGTGTATGTATTAGTTTTATGCCTTGTTCAACCGCTCAAACTCAGCAGAACATTTTATTCCGTTTGTTTCCCCTTACTTCAGTCCCCTCTCCTACGAAATCAGTTTTATGCCGGCAGAATTAGTCTCGTGTGCGGAGGCCCAATCACCTTATCTGGATTCACAATAGTATCCGAATGAACAGATATCATAGCAGAAGGAGAGGTTTCTGGATTGGAATGCGTTGTTTGTTTCAATGAAGTTCTTCAAATAAGTCCTCGGCAAGTAAGGATGCGGATTGAAAAGCCTCTCTGAAAAAATCTTCGGCACTTTCTCTGATGTCCTTAAGAGAATTCAGAACTTCTTTTGTGAGGTCGATTGCAAAAACGAAATCTAAGGATTTGTTCTGTAGGGAAACTGATAAGGGCAGCGCTAAACTGAAAAGTTTTTCGTATACAATGAGGCTTACTAGGCAATCGCATTTTTGGACCACTGGCAAAAGTGTTGATACTTTCGAAGACATCACCCACGTTCTGCTAGTTATTTTTTCAATACTTATTGAGATGCATTTGAAAAGCTCTACAAAGGAACTAATACTGTCATTCCTTTCAATGAATTTTATTTCACAAAGGCGCAGAAGTCAAGTTTTTCGGCTCTCTGGTGCGTGTTTTTTTATGACAGTTTTGAAAGTTACATAATATGCATTTGAAAGGTTGCGGAAGAAATAAGCTATTTCACTAACTACACTAAGGCAATTGCGAATTGCAGGAGTTGACATTTCAGAGCCAGGTTAAAGCTATGGCTTGCACAGTGTACATACCTAGCGTTTGAATACTGTATGCCTACCGGGATTATCTCTTTATTTTTATAGATTTGAATTTATAT
Organism: Cheilosia soror; assembly: GCA_949372485.1. NCBI lineage: Eukaryota > Metazoa > Arthropoda > Insecta > Diptera > Syrphidae > Cheilosia > Cheilosia soror. The sequence goes on along the minus strand of OX443562.1, from coordinate 68,856,986 downwards.
TAAGCCCCATTACGGTCATTTCAGTTTCAGTTGCAAACAAGACACAGTTCACAACATTTTCTAGAAAAAAATGTTTCAACAGTTCCTCAGATCCAAATGGATGACCTATCAACCCTATATCGCAAGATCGGCGTCCGGTAAGTTGAGCTACCTATTTAGAGCAAAGAGGTACTTTAGCCCCAAGCAACTTCTCCTGCTGTACAAGCACAGGTTAGACAAGGCCTGGAATATTGCTCCCATATATGAAGCTCTTCCCCAAAACATTCACTTAACCTACTTGACAGCATACAGAGACGAGCAGTTCGACTTATTGGAAACCCATCACTCACATCGAATCTACAACCGTTGGTGCACAGAAGACAAGTCGCTGACCTCTGCTTGTTCTATAGGTAGAGGTACTTCCTTGGTAGATGTTCCGAGGAACTCAAAGACATTGTCCCTCGAAATGCAACTTTTGGGCGCCCCACTAGACAGGCTGCTAATGCTCATGAGCATACAGTACACTTGACAACCCCGAGGGCATAAACCTTCCAAAACTCCTTTTGTTACAGGACAAGCAAAATTTGAAACTAACAGACATCTGCAAGCATCTCGGGGCGCTGTTGAAGCGTTATAAGTCCGCCTTTCCCGGAAAAAAAGGTTGAGCTATCAGTTAGAAAATTTTAGTTTTTGCCTTTTGTTAAAGACTTTCGGGGGGGGCTTCAGCCCCTCAAGCCCCCCCCCTGGCTACGTGCCTGCCGGCGAGTTCATCTGAAAATCCCAAGCGACAACTCACATAATATCGTGTGAAATGCTTGGCTTAGGTGCGAATGTCAGTCTAGGAATCGCCAGGGAATAAAAAAAGAAGAAAATGCTAACATCTATAGAAAGTTTATGTGAATTCGAAAACGGTTTGCAATTTTACGGGGATCCATTGGTGGTAAAAATTTTTGAAATCCTAAATAAAAACACTTGCACAACAAAGTCGACGTCAAGATTTAGTGGAACGTATCGAGACCTTTGAGCAAGGTGTGAGTGTATTTCGAACTTAGATACATAATGCAAATGAAAATCATTTTTAGTGTCCAAGCATTCACAATGGTGAATATTTTCATTTAAAATTATATATTGTGGCCGTCAAAATATTTAAGATGATGATTAAAACCGATTATTCGTAAGGTCCATTGTCAATAGATAATATTTACCAGATAATAAATAAAAACAAACAAAAAATAGGGCACCATTTGTTGTAAAGGCCTAGGGCCCCAAAAAAGTTAATCCGGCGCTGAGTGTAGCCAAGACAAAAGTGGGGTACTGCCTGGGGTTGCAGTCTAATTGTTAGATTGTATACAATTAGAATGACAGACAAGGTTTTGATCTGTTACGCGATCACCTTCTGGTATTCAGAAAATTGTATCTTAACGATCAAAACCTTGTTCTGCTAAATTTTTCACCAAGTATGGATATACAAAAAATACGATAAAAAGAAGTTAAAGAACGATGCGATACGGGGGAAATTCGCAACTTCGTTGGCTGTAGGAGAAGCAACATTTTAACTCGCTTCCTGGAGGAATATTCTCGGAGAACTTTGATTTACAGCAATTTTAGAGAAGAATTAATATTTATATATTTGTATCCCTCTCGAGGCGTAGTTGAATTGATATATACATATTTTCATCAGCAGTATAGACTGGTGTCATGTCCTCGTAGCCTATAGATTAAAGAGTTTCATCGCGTTCAGTATACTCTCACAATAAATAAAAATAAAAGTTCCAGATATTCTCTCTGATAAATAATAATTGCCGTAGGCTACTACAACTTTGTGCCAAATGTACCTATACGTTATTAACAAAATCGCTGCGAAAACCAACTATCAAAAGTACCCAACGACACGGTGTCAATTTGCACCCCTTTAACATACGCACTCGCATGCAATTATTTAACTGCATATACATCGGCGTCAAAGTGTCACTGCAAAGCCATTAAACACTTGCTACATCTACCATTGGCAAGCAATGAAGGTATTGATTCGTATTTCTCCATCATCCTGGTCCAGAACCGCAAAATCATTTGCATAGTAATAACGATGTGGTTTAAACGCATTTAACCACTCCACTTAGTCCAAGTGACAGTAGGTATGCCTTCTCCCATGCACAATTTTCCACCCCCTCTCTGGGCCAATTGAATTTCGAGTTAAACTCCTTTTTTTTGTCTTTTGCTCCCTGCGCTCAATTCAAAAATTATTTCACCTGCAGGGTTTAAATGATGGTAACGCACATCTCCATCAATAAACGTTCAAAAAGGAGGAGAAAACGAATGAACAAAAAAAAAAAGATAAAAATATCGAATTTGCGGTATTTCAATGAATCCATTTCTCATTAAACACCGACTCCACCCTGCACACACAAGCCCTTTACATACACACATGTATATTTAATCAAATATTTAAATGAGCATCGGCAACGACAGCAGCAGCTGAAGCGACACCATGGCCGGCACGGCGGCGTTTGGATTTTGTTTTTTAATTTTCTTTTTTACAATACCACAGATCAGCATATATTAAGGGATACCAGCCATGCTATTGTTACCGTGCGCTCATTTGTATTTGAATACGAACCTGAAAAACTCCTGGCCATCCTTGTACCATTTGACGGAATTCAACGTCCGATTACCCATTTCATAGCTGCAGAATAATTTGGCTCTTTGTCCGGAGTCTATAATTCGCGGGACGGTTAAATTCGATAGATATAGCGCTTGATTCAGGTGGCAATCTGAAAGTGTACATATAAAATGCCGAGTATAAATAAATAGCAGCTAAAACATATAAATATAGAGATGGAATCACATACACACACATAAAAGTCATACACCAGCCATAAAGAAGCAGAGATATAATTGCGGCTTAAATGCTTACAAATTAGCGTACTCGCATTCAATCGAATATTCAAATTTTTGGCAATTGCCACTATGTCCTTGCAATTGGCGGGCGATTTAGGATCGCAGATAGGGTTTTCAGTTTTTTTTTTGTCGCCTGAAACCCCATCTGGTTTGGTCAGCAGGGGTAGAGCTGTGCCATTTCAATTTCATATTCATGATGATGATAATGTCTGTCGAATGTGAGCTCCGATGAACATTGATGGGAAAATGTGAAAAAGTTTTCGAAGCGATTCATTATAACGAAAATAGGATGTTAAGCACAAGTCAAAATCGTATTCCGCATTTATATTTTGAAATTATGCCAAAGGACGGATTTATTCTTTAAAAAAAATGTTTTTAGAAAATTATTGGCGGTACACTACGGCGTATGAGTAACATTTTTCACATAAAAAAAACTACTGATATAGGTAAATTTTTTTCCGGGCAGATGGAAATCCTATAAAAGACTCAATGAAATCTATCGGCTTATGCGCGAATTTTACTCACTTAAACCACCTCCCACCGATATAGGTATGCGTTATGCTGCAGTTATGACATTACGAAGCTTGGGGTCACTGTTGCCATAACGCGCAAAATCAAGTTAACATCGCCCAAATTTGTGTGACAGAGCAACAAATTTACTAGCAATATTTTTGGACGTTATGACATTTTTTAATTTAGGCCTTATGGTTCTTAGTGCACATCTACAAAGCTTTTGAAATTTACCTTCAACGTTTCATGACCCTCTGAATTTATTTTCATGCTTAAGACAAACATTTTTGCTTATAATGGAAATTGATTTTATATACCTATGATACCAACTCTTGCTGGATAAAATCCAGTACATATATATGTATTTAGTATAAACGTTTTTTTAAAAAATAAACGTTTTTTAAAAAAATTAAAATCGGTTAAATTCAGTTATACTTTTTTATTACTTCATTCAAAAAGAGCATACATTTTTTTTTATTAATACAAGTTTGTGCAAAATTTAGAGAACTGCATTGACATCAGACTAACATCAGCTGACTGCGGGGCTCTGTCTGCGATTTTCTGAAAACATACTTGCCCTCCGATTTTTTTCTTTTGCGACGACAGAAAACTGTGTGCTATGAAATAAAGTCTTATCCAAAAAGGTCCCAAACGTAATTTTGGACTTAAAAAATAAAAAAAATAAAAAAATAGTTGGCGCAACAGTCGTGTAGACACCCTAAGGCATAGCTTCTCGCAACCATTCGTTTGTGTGGTGAGTTTCTATTTTTAGGACGAATGGAAGGGACCTACAATTTTATACCGAGTCCGAACGGCTGAATTGAGAAGCTTTTTCATGACAGACATACTCTCGGATGTTTGTCAGACGTTCGCGAGAGGTGGCGCAGTAGAAAAAACCTTAAGATGTAATTTGTGTTTTTTCGGGGATTGAACCTGGGATCCCAGCACACCAACCACTGCGCTACTGCGCCCACAATTTTTGACTTTATTGCACTTTATTTCATTCCACCGAAAGCTGTGGTTCACCTTTATGACGATACCACGCCCACGAATTGAATCGAATTAAACAGTTAAAAATTGGACGAGAGCAAAACGATGACAAAATGCAAAAAATTTACGTTTGACAATCGTATTTGACAGCGTTATTTGACATATTGTGTGTGCCCGAGTGCTAATTTTTGAAAGAGCTTTTTCAATCATCCTTATTCCGAGTGCCGTTTTATTTTCACGACGGTTGTCATTATTTGTGGCGTTTCATTTTACAAGACTTATTCCATAACTTCGACGACAGGGCACGACGTCGTCGGTAAGCAGTTCACATTCCACATACGATCCGAATGAGCTTATCTACAGAAGTTCCACGATGTTTAACAAACGGCATGCAATCTTCGCTTGCGTCTGGCAGTAGGTATGTTAGTGTTAGACCCAAAATTTTTGTCTTGCAGTTGTAAATAATTATTCAGGGAGATCCCAATTAACGATTAAAAAAAAAGCTTTTATGGGAGCGTTTTTCTCAAATATTTATGTGACAACAAGAAAAAAATGCAAGAAACTAAATTGTTATGTTAGATCTTCTAGAGCTTCTGGCGGGGAGTTGAAACCGGAGTTTTGGTTTGGCTTTCAGGAAATAGTATTGTGATAATGTGCCTAACATAATATCAAAAATTTTACTTTCCTATTATGACTTAAATTTTGCCTTTTTAGTGCACTTTTAAGGGCGTCTGGCGCAACTTTAAAACCGGCGAACTTTTCTGGCAATTGCATTTTCTGTATTTATCAGTCATAAATTAACATTTACCAAAATCTTAAGTTTGCTAAAATGAGTTAAATTTCCTTAATTTTTTACACTTTTGAGGTTATGGCATTCCTAAATAAACCAACGCAGCGCTGCCAAAAATGTACCTATTTTTGTGTTCAGTAGTTACCAAGAATTAAGCTCACAAAGTTACAGCCTTGCTAAAATGACTTGAGAAAAAACGTTGCTAGCTCGCTCTATTCCAGATACAAGTCAGTAAACGGACAAGCATTCATTTGAAAAACTCGATTTAATAAATTATTTGCAGATAAAATGTTTTTTTAGAATGTCAAATGAAATCAACATTGACCAAAATAAAAGATAAGCTCGTTGAAAGTAGACGCTCGCCGTCAGTGTAGGCGATATATAAATTGCTGTGCGATTCTTGGCTAAATGTAGCTACCAGAAGGGTGTAGCAAATTTGTTTAATTAAGGACTTAAATAACCCATACTTAACGAAAGCTAAGAAAAACTGTCCATCTCATGACAAAAATTTTCATTTTTCTTGTCGTTTTCTGGCGTTCATAGCCTTTAAGAATGTCTGCGAAAAAAGGGTGAATATTCGTGGTAGGCATTCATAAAATAGTGATAAAATTTATGAAATTCCAGTATAAAATATAGTATTGAAAATTTGCCAGTATCTGGATTTTGAATCCAGTATGGTACTGGAAAATCCAGTACAGTTGGTATCATTATATACCTAATGGAATTCAGACCACTTATCTTAAATTTCTGTTTTTATTTATCTTGAGCAAGTAACAGGTACCGTGCAAAGCCAATTGGATATCTCTATCTACATTGATAGTCAGGCTGCGCTAAAGGCGCTAGAGTCCTTTATTTATCATCAAATCTGACTTAGTCAGGAGCTGCCGCACAATGCTCAGAGCATTATGCGCGCAGAACCAAGTCAGATTGTGTTGGGTACCCGGACACCGTGATATTGAGGGTAACGAAAGGGCTGATGTTCTGGCCAAAACCGGAGCAGAGCTTCCACCTAATGAAACAATTGAGGGCATTAGACCACCAATAGCCGTGGCCAAGAGAATTATTCTCGAGAATATTAAAAACAGGGCAGATCAGAGATGGTTGAATATAGTAGGGTACAGGGTCTCTAAGGCTCTGTGGCCTAAGCTAGATCGGAAAAAAATCTGTAGAATTACTAAGGCTCAGCAGATCAAGGCTAAAAATGGCAATAGGGATACCCTCCGGGCACTGTCTTCTAAGGAAGCACGCTATGAGATTAGGTCTAACAGATACAGACATGTGCAGGTATTGCGAAGACTTGCATGTCACAGAGGACATAACTCATCTCCTCTGTGAATGTCAAGCTATTGCTCGGTGGAGGAGAAAATTCCTCGGTAGGTACTTCTTCGATAATTTGGAGGAGGTTGGCCTCGCAAACAAAACTGAAACAATTTTCAGGTTCTGTAGGGAAATTAATTGCTTGGGCGAAGTGGTTTAGGTTATTTGACCGTTAAGGTTAAGGGATGGCGATGGGTCCAATATGGTGCCTAGTCCAATGTGATGAACTCACACCCTATTGAACCTAATCTAACAGGTACCTTAAAGAGGTGGCTAGGTAATTTGACTACCTCGGCTCTGCTATAAACTCTGACAGCAGAAATGAAACTGTTTAAGAAGACAATAGAATAGTAAGGCTTTCAAGAAACACTATGGAGACTATATAATACCCTCGTCATCCGAGTGATGGTGTATGGCGCAGAAGCATGGTCATTAGTGAAGGCGGATGAATATGCTCTAAGTCATTTCGAACGCAATATTTTTGAATGATTTTGGTTCCTGTTTGAGTTGGCAGAAGGAAGTTTAAAAGTTAACTCTACGAGCTGCACAGCGACATTGAGGACAGAAAAGTACGTATCAGTCGACTAAGATGGCTATGACATATAGATAGCGAATGTATACGGCCTGAAGAGTCTTCTATTCCCATCTCAACCAACTTGGAATGCGTAACTTGAGACCCTTCGCACAGTATAGTCCAACACCCTAACCGCTGCGCGTAGTGGCAGATAGCAGATAGATATTTCTTAAGGCAATACCCTACCCAAGTTCAGTGATTGGCTTGGCCCCAGCCTTATACTCTCCACAGGAAGATATATTCACCTTGCCGTTACATTTTTAACGCCAAGAAAGAGTCACTGGAGACCCCATAAAGTATATATACATTCTGAATCAGATCAGATTAAATTCTAAATCGATTTAGCTATGTCTTTCTGTTGAAAACACGATAGCGTATTAGCGTCCAAACGAATCGACCTATGCGAATGATATTTTGCGAGAGGACTTCTTTTTATAGTCGCATCGTCAGGTTGGTATTGAAAATGGAATATGTCTGTCAAGTATTTTTGGTGCCTCCCATACAAAACCAATATTAGACACATGCGTGTACATACTAACTTACACGGCAAACATTTTGCATGAATTGTATGTAGTGGAGGATGTCAAAGAATAGGCCAGGCCGATAATAACACTTTTACTTGTTTATAAATTATATTCTTACTTACCTAATGGGCTCCCAACCTGTGAATAAACCCTGAAGCCTTCCATCCTCTGCGATTCCGAGCACGCTGCTTCCAGTTCTCCAGACCAAGTGCTCTGTCATCTTTGATGGCTTGGTTTTTAAAACGAAGGTTCGGTCTTCCCTGCCTTTTCGTACCTGGGGGCTGGAATTCGAAGGTCCTCTTAGCTGGAGCATTATTGTCTATTCACTCCATTTTGTCCATTTCGGGTTTTTTGACTGTATATACATCTTGGTACAGCTCATAGAGTTTGGGCTTCTATCTTCTCCTTCGAGCTGTTCTGGTTTAAGTTAGTTTGGGTAGCAAAGCGCATAGGAGAGTATAAGGTCTCATATAGAGCGATGCACCAGAAGTGTGCATGGCGATTCCTATTTCATCAATGGTCTATGTCCTCTAAATGTTCCTTCCTATGAACTTCCTTCGTCTGTGAGATTTTGCTTCACTTTCTCACAATTATGCTAAAGTGCTATAGTAGTAGCTTTACCTGTCATTCGTCCAAAAATTAGCCGAGGGTCTATCGAAAACAATTATCTTAGGCTATTTCCAAGAATTCTCTTCATCCGGTCGATATATTCCATCCACCCAACAATTTTTCAGAATACAGTTCCCAAAATGATGCAACAATTCAACTGAGTAGATAGTATACCGAATCTGCTAATCATTGTAACTCTAGCTTATGGAGAACTTATCTCTCGAAAAAGTTCTGAAAGCAATTCCAGATAAATTTACCTATCAAGTTTTCATCTGAATTTTACAGCAGCCCACAAACAACTTTTTACAAAATGTCTGTAATCATTTTTATGCTGCTCCATTCAAGAAGTGGTCTTTCGCTCTGAGCCAGGCAGAAGTGTATAATTTAATTTGTTGCGAAAATTTTTCAAAACTTATTATCTACTGTTAAATGTCCGAAATCGCACCGATACACAGCAAACAAAACTAACCGCACACACATACATCACACTCCAGCCACAAAGAGAAAACTTTCATTGCCTCGTAGTCCTTCGTCAAGGACACAATGCAACGAACAGGACACGGGACATTCAACACAGTATAGCGTCTTGACTAAAAAGCGGACGAAAGAAAAAAAATAAAAGACTCGAAGAAACTTTTACCTTCAGGCAAAGGTACTTGACGCGGTGACGAAGGACAGGTGGAGTGTACCTACTTTCACCACCTTTCTGCTCCGTACACATTTCTTCAAATCAACGAACAATTTTCCATTGTTTATGCAATTTTATACTTTACCCTTGGCAAACATTTTCCAAAAGATAACTGAACCGTTTTCTAGCAATAAGGAGCGTGTTTTTTTTTTTTTTTGAAGTCTTTGGAGCAAAAAATGAAAAAAAAAGTCGGTCGATTGCATTGGCGGCAGTGGTGATAGGGACGGTCGGTATGCGGGTGGTCGTTCGTATCTATTTGAGTTAAAAATGAAAAGAACGACATGGAACTAAAATAAAGAGTTTTGTGCAACTTCAATATGAAATAGGAAAATGGATGCGGCAAAGGCGAAGATATTGTGCAATGGATGTGGGAACCACCCGAGGGTTGACGAACGATGCGCTCTGCCCGATGTAAGGATATAAGATATTACTTTCTACTTATACTGTGGCATGTCGACAATGATTGTTGTCTTGCAGTGTGGGGGTGCGCTCTGCTCGTTACCGGATCAGTGGCGATGGGGGCGGGCGCGGGGTGAATTGAAAGAAAATTGCTTGTGAAAACTTTTCCAACTTTTCAGCTAATATTTGCGAATGAAAGAGAGCGGCTGTGAGAAGGGAGTGTTATCCTTTAAGTTTGCGTCCATCGGTGGAAGGATAAACTTTTAGCTTGCTGCCATTGTCAATTTTAGTGCGGTGGCATTACGCGAGGTTGTGTGTACTGAGTGTAACCCTTTGGTGGTGGTGGCGGTGGTAGTGGGTTGTTATTTTATTCGTCCTCGACGTCGTTGTCGACGAAATCGGAATGACAATGCGAAATGAAAAAGTGGGTGTAGAACATAAATTACTGCCCATAAAGTCCAGTTTCTGAGATAATGAGACTGTGATTCTTGGGATGTTCGGCAAAGGGGGGAATTTATGCTAAGCACATTCATTTGACTTGATAAGTATGATGCGCTTGTAATCTCTAGTAGTTTCGAAGGGTTTAAGTCATTGTTTCATATAACAGTGATGGAGAAAATATTTCTATTTCCTTTGCAAAACTCTTAGGTGTTTTTGCTAAAATAACTCGATTCATATACCTACAGAGGGATAACCAAATTCACGAGTGCGGTTTCAAAGAGTGTCCGAAAAATCTACAACTACTGTCACTGGAAGCTGTCCAACCGACAGTATTTCATTGGAAATAGCTGGTTTCGGAAATGAATTCCTCACGAATCCCGAAGTTGAGGGGTTGCCCTCAGCTTTGGAAATATTCTGCCGGAAATGATGATAGGTTAGGTTAGGTTGAAGTGACACTTAGACCAATTAGGTCCCTTGTGATACCACATGAATCTATTAAAAATTTCGTCCTACTCGTTTGAGCTTCTGATAAAGCAAAGGAGACTACGAATGTCTAGGTTTGTAAGATCGTTTAGATCATTGTAGTAGGATGCTCCCAAATGGAGTTTCTGTTTTCGGGAGAGTGCCGGACAAGTGCAGAGGAAGTGCTGAATAGTTTCCTCCTCCTCTTCGTCCAAGCAACTTCTACAAAAATCGTTTGAGAGTACGCCGAGCCTTGCTGCATGCCTACCTATAAGGGAGTGTGACGTAGTGACACCTATTGTGGCGCCGATATGCCTCCTGTCAAGAGATCAAATTCTTAGAACGTATGAGATCCAACTTTGGCCAGATCTGTTTCGTCGCTAGACATGTCGTGCCACATGTCCACCTAAGGTTTGTTCTTTGGATGGCATCCATCGGAATACCTAAAGTACATCTGCTTGGTACGATAGGTAGTGTAGTTCCGAGCTTTGCAAGTTCGTCAGCCTTACAGTTACCTGGAATGTCTCTGTGCCCCGGCACCCAGCAGAGGTGAATGTTGAACTGCTCCTCCATCTCTCTGAGAGACGTGCGACAGTCTAGGGCTGTAGTAGAGTTAATAGAGGCTGATTCCAGGCACTTAATTGCAGCCTGACTATCCGAGAAGATGCGGATATCTTTAGCGGATATCAAGTTTTCTTTTAGCCAGGATAAGATTTCCTTTATTGCCATTATTTCCGCCTGAAAAACGTTACAGTAATCTGGGAGACGGAAGGAGAGACTGAGGTTTAGTCTATTAGAAAAAACACCACCTCCTACACCATCAGACGTTTTCGATTCATCTGTGAAGAATTGAACCGCCTCATCGTCAAAGAATGTCCCCTCTTCCCAGAAAGACCTATTGGGGATGGAGACTTGGAAGTTTTTATCAAACTGTAGTTGTGGTATGGTGTAGTCGATGTTTTTCGGGAGAGTTTTAAATATATTTAAGATAGCAGCATGGCCCGTTGTTTTGCTGGTCCACTGTGAAGTTGCTTTCAAACGAACTGCTGAAGATGCTGCCGCTTGTTTGCTGAAGATATCGATGGGAGTCAGATGAAACAGGATGTCAAGTGCAGCAGAAAGTGTGGTGCGAAGAGCTCCACTGATACACAAGCAAGCGGTTCTTTGGACTTTGCCTAGTTTATTGCGATTTGTCGCTTTGTCTAAGGCAGTCCACCAGACAGCCACACCGTACGTAAGTATCGGCCTTATGACCGAGATGTATAGCCAGTGGAAGTGATGATAGAAGAATGTGATTCTTCTATGACTGATGTCCTTTAATCCATGTGTCGTGTGGTCGATCCACAATGGCAACCTCGGAACAAGTGGGAAGGAAGTGGCATGCTTGTGGTTGCCATACTTCTAAATAGGCTATAAAGGGAACATGCGAAATTTATTAATTACCTAATATAGCTAAGTCTCCATCGGAGTGCTGGTTGTTCTTTGAAAAAGATGAAAGGATGAACGGATTTGTGGAATTTGATGGAAGATTTTCTTCAGGAAACAATTGGACCCCTTAAGTTGGTTTCTGTAACAAAATGGTAAGGTTAGTACCAAGTTTTGTGGGTTCGTCGGACTCACTGAAATGACCAGTATCCAGTATAGAGGTGTACCTATATATACAAATGTTCTCCTATTTTGTTTTTATAATTGCCGGGATTTGATAGTAGCTTCAGCCTGTCTGTCGGTAAATTTACCTTAAAGCAAGGGTAGAGTTTCTTTCGTCTAAAAAAAGTTGCAGTAAGTATCCAGGTAGAAATTCATTAAGCATTTCGGAGAAAACTTCTTCACACAACATCGACGGCCTTTGAACCGTCCTTGATGGTAAAGAGTTCCCCATCCTAGTGACATTACTTGCCCATTCCTCCCTAATTTAGGAATGTATGCATAATGCACCATAAAATGGACGATGCGCTCTGTACAAAGCTTTAATGAGACTTTAATTATGACAATCAATAAGTACATAGTACAGTACCCCTTTCCATGATGATTCGTCAATATAAACTAAAGCTACTTTCGACAGTTTGTTTTTGTTCCTATAAAAAAGGACACTCAAAGGAAAACCACCCAACACGAACACATTGATCTCACCCTTCGCCATAAGAGGTTAGACTAAATTGAAGCCAATTTGCACCCTCAAATTAGTTCCTATATTTGTAGGTCCTACCTACACAAAAATTCTCAACACCATGAACAGCAAGCTTCATCAAAACACCATAAATCATAATATCAATCCAAACCACATAAGTATCCTTCCTCTTCATATGTTAAAAGACCTCTCGTGGTATTTAAGTATTTAAGTACTGTCTGACACTAATGATTATTACCGTCATCCTTCGAAGCATCACTGCCTCAGAGATTCTTCATTAGCAACATTTAACTGCCATCGCTTCCGGTGGTCCAAGTTTCCTTCCTTCTTTCCTTCCATGACAAAAGCGAAAACGCGTCGTTTAATTGCATTCGTACAAACTTCACCTAACATCCAACTGTCCAACTATTTGATGACACCAAACACCCAAAACTGCAGCAACTGCCCTATCTTCTGGTAACTCCAAGTCGCTCTGGGTTAAGCTGCTTTAAACACATCATGCTCATGCAACCATCTTTGCTCACTTGCTCGACCTCCTCCCTGTGACCATTAAGACTCGAGACTAAATTGGCTCCAACTAAATGACTGGAACAGTAAATTGCTTTTGTCCATACAAGTAATTTCGGTTCCCCTACTGCTGCTGCTGTTGTCCTTTCTTCTATGTGCGGTGCGGTGACCAGAAGAGAGCACCAAGAACGAGTATATCGGTTTTGTTATCCTCTTGGGGGGATTTCCGGCAGTTTTTGGTCATTACGGTGATAACGAAGGTTTTACGACAATTTTCTTTATTAGCCCTGAATCCGAGTGCGAATTGTCTTATCTCGGATTTATTGAGGGGGAAAAACGACAACGATGAAAGAAATATTTCGTGTTTTTTTTTTTTTTTTTTTTTGTCTACACTCTACACATTTGACGCAATGAGAGGATGAGCTATTAAAAGCACAGCAGCAACCGAAAAGTACTAGCTATAGCTACTGATCCCTGATGGTAGTGTCCTGTTTTTGTCGTGTTGAAAAGCTGGAATTTGTGTTGTTGTAATAAAAATTGTTTATCGTTGCGCAGAGAGAGAGAAAAAGGTAGGGAAAGAGAGAATAGAAGGTCACGGCAAAATGGTCAGGACATGGGTCTAAGCGATAAATAACATTTTAGTAGGTAGGTCATTTGTCCTGGCGAGTGCGATCTTTTTGATTAAGAGAATAATAATAAATTATATGCAATATGTTTAATGATGCTGATGATTTCGTGTCATTGTTGGGATGTCTTCGTCCTGTGCCCTTTTATTGAGATTTCTTTTTACATTTATTGAGTTTGCTGGGCAAAACGAAATTTGTACCAGTTGGTCATTAAATGTGTATCTTTTAGGAGGAGTGCCATAAAAATGAATATAGAGACAAGAGGACAACCAGCTTCGGAGATTAATTGCGAGTGATAGCTGGAGATAGGGCATGCATATGTACTATGTAGGATAGATTTCTTTGTTTTGTTAAAAAAAAGAACCATTTTATTTGCCAGTAAAATATTTGTAGGTAATAGATACTCCTTTTAATTGAGGGACCTTTGAATATTGCTACTGTCCGGAACGATTAGGTTTTAAATGTGAAAAGTCAATGCGTGATGTTTGACGACTATGATGCTAGCTTCTAGATTTATTTCACGACCTATTTCAGTTTTATTTGATGTATCCTATAGATACAGTGAAAAAATAATAATTGTAAGGTACACTCAGCCTCTCCAATAACCAATATATAGGTATCTGTTTTAACTCGGGGTGTGCACTTAACGCTGCTTGGGGTCTCATTCTACTTGAGCGAGGTATTCTTGCGTTGTCAGTGCTGGTTTGAATCCACGAGTCCAATCGCCATACCTTAATTAACCTTCCCATTTCAGATAACTGACTCGCAACATACCAGTATATTATGACCAAATGGTCGGGGTATAGCTAATACAATGCGCTAACCTCCTTGCAAACGCAAAAGGGACCGAAATTTTTGAAGTGTCTTTGATATCGAAATCCCTATGACTATGATGATGAAGGTCTTGCTCCTACTTACCCCTTAACTGCTTTCTAAAGGGTCAAAGAAACAGCGATTGTTTATTGGAACAAGTCAGGTAGATAGGACTAGACGAATCACTATACATCTGCTCTTAAAGAACTTTACTCAATGGGTACCGGGGTAGGTATAATCCTGAAAGGCTTCATAGATCTGGTTCATATTCCTTTTTATATGGAGAGAAGTATACTCTCATGTAAGAAAGATCCCAGACCTATTAGTCTTTCTAAAAACTTTAGAAGGTCTGATGAAAATCCATTATTACCTTTCCGGGTTCATATACATGGTATTCCAGTTAAGCGGTATAATTCAAAATGGGGCGCCTTGTCACAGATTTGAAAAAAATCCAGACTTTTTTTGACCATTTTTTTCTGACAAGAAATGCTTTTACTACAACTTCTGTTGATCGTACGTAAAAAAGTTGCTTGAGATAATTTTTAGGAAATTTCTCAAAGATACAAATTTCATACAAAATAAATAAAAATTTATTAAGTAAAAATTTTGGGAAAAAAGCATTTTAAGTAAAAAAATGCAACATAGCTATTTTCAAAATTTCGAGTTTAAGGAGACATATCTTTTTTGTAGCTGCATAGAAACAAAACAAAGAAGGTACATGCTGTCAGCAAGAAGGGATACACAACATGTCAGACAACGAATCAGACAGAACGTCACGATAGACAGCTTTAACTTTGAAGTGGTTAGGGATTTTATCCACCTCGGCTCCGCTATAAACTCTGATAATGACACCACAGCAGAATTCAAACGAAGAGTTACACTTGCCAACCGCTGTTTCTTTGGCCTAAGAAGGCAACTGACTAGTAAGGCCTTGTCAAAAAACACTAAGGAGACTCTATATAAGACCCTCAGTCCTACTCTATTATTGTTAACGTTAACAAATGCTTCTCTTCTTCTTCTTCTTCTTGGTCGTTTCGAACGCAAAATTCTTCGAGGGATTTTCGGTTCCGTTTGCGTTGACGGGCGTTGGAGGAGGAGATTTACAGCGAACTCTACGAGCTGTACAGCGACATCGACCTGGTCAGAAAAGTACGTATCAGTCGACTAAGGTGAGTAGGACATGAAGAGCGAATGGACACCAACGCTCCAGCCCGAAGAGTCTTCGATTCCAACCCCGAGGGACAACGCAGTAGAGGAAGACCTCGCCTTAGGTGGCGCGCACAAGTGGAAGGGGACCTCAACCAACTTGGAGTGCGCAACTGGAGGCGGTTAGCCAAAGATCGGGCTAACTGTAGAGGCGTGTTGGTTGAGGCCCAGGTCCACCCCGGAGTAAGCTGCATAGATGGAGTGCTTAGGAGCGCTACTAAATTTTTGTACCTACGATAGTTTAGAAGCTATAGCGTTTTAAGTGGTAACACCTCCAAATTAGAGGTCACCTACTTTGATGGGCTATAACGGGAAATATGGTGAGAATAGACCCCCTCCCCAACCATACAATTTGTTCGGCAGAACAGCAGGAATCTTCCCTTAAAGATTATACTGCTTAACTGGGACACAGTGTATTATATTTCAAAGTACGTCCAAAGATAGCCTTAAGGGAGAGCTGATGTGCATTGGATGCGTGAGGAGTGTTTCGAGAGTTTTGTTGAAGGGGCGGAATGCAGTTAGCTATTTCATCAGAGAATTGTTGGTGAAAATAGTGATAAAAAAGGAAAGGCAAGAAAAATTTCTGCGGGGTAAATTGACTTCGCTATATTTCTACCACCTATAAGTTTTATGGCGCGCTGTTGGATTCTATTCAGTAGGTGTAATGTTTTTGGTTATATGGGTGTTGTACTCAAGCTTAGGTTGAATAAAGGCTTTGTAAATTGAATCTAAATCAGAGGTTGTGAAGTACTTATTGCACCGATTGAAGAAACCTAGAAATTTTGCTGCGTTTTTGCGACTTCATGTGACATTCCAAAGGAGTTTGTCGTTGATATACATGCCAAGTATGGAAAGTATTTCAGTTTCGTCAATGCAGTGCCATTCATGGATAATAGCTGAGGGTTTCGCCATCGTCATCATCGAAAGGCTGTATTGGATTAGAAGTGGCAGACAAGATATCATTAATAGATATTAAAAAGAGTGTCGGTGACAAAATATACCCCTGGCCAACGCAAGCCTTTATATAATGGTGAATTGCAGACTTGAAACCGTCTAAAACAACTTGAATTGAAAAGCCAGAAAGGTAGTTTAGTGCTGAGTTGCCAGAAAGTTTCTATGTGCCGGGCATTTCAGTGGGAGTACCGTTGCTATTCGCGAAATTTTGTAGTTTATCTCGAAGAGAGGTTTTTGGTGGTAGCTGAGGTAGTCAAAACTTATGTATGTCTATATTTTTTTACATCTTTAATTATCCTACTTAGTCTTCGGGTCAAGGTGGTGGGTGACCGAAACAGTCTAACCCCCTGTCTATCACCCCTGACGGAGTCTGAAAGTTATGCGTGTGAAGGAGAAATTGTTTGACGTGGTCAGCCCTTCCCGTTAGCGGTTAGTTTTCAGAAAAACAGACAGAGGGTGACCTAAGCAGTCTAACCCCCCGCCTATCCCCTCTGACGGAGTCTGAAAAGCTTACGTTTGAAGGTGGAAATTGACTGACGCGCGTCACTGTGGTACAACGCATACTATTAGCGACAAAGGAGATTTGGCGAAAGCTAATAATAAATCATCGGTTGCAATGTCTTAGGTTTAGGTGTTCCTTTCTTGATTTATTCATGATTTGAAAACAATTTTTTGCAATTGCAAGCTGCTGTCTGCAGCAACACTTTAACTACTCCTGGAGCATAGAGCGATAACCAGGTCCCTCCACCTCTCTCTGTTTGCAGCTCGATACCTCAGCAGTATCCATACAATCGCAACTTTTATGACTGAGCATCCGTCAAAACAGTTCACCTCCATGTTGTTCTTGACCTACCAACTCGCCTGAGGGCTCCATTGCATTGAATGGTTCCAGATTAGGGAAATGCACCACGAGCTTTATTTATTCTATTCTTGACATCCAGGTCCTGGTTCGTTCCACTATCGTGTGACACATAACTACCGACATTCTTCTGTTCTGAATTCGTCTAACAACTTAACCCATTTTTGCCCCTTCTGTACCAATATTTGCAAACGCACCAGTGACAGCTCACTCAAATGGTTCAATAGTTTCAATGTCATCATCGTATGCGGAAGTGCTTGTACAGACGTTTGGAAAGATCGTTCCTTAGATATTGGTCTTAATCTTGAAGAAGTAATAACATGTAAGCTCATACACTATACGAACTCTAAGTGAGAGCCTGTTTTGGCATCTTTATGTAATAGCCGGCATTTTTATTGTTGACCTAATGTGGTGAGTTCTGCCTCCTTCTCATGTTTGATAATTAGTGTCTTCTTAAGTGAAATGAGAAGTTCGAACAGGGCTGATGGTAACTGGGCTAAGCAAAAAAAATTAAATTGTGACCTATTCTCACAACGGTAGCAATAAGTAGCTCTAATTAATTGAGCAAGTTGTCTGAAATTGTCTTCCCTTTTCCTTTATCCTGCGGTTTCATGGTTATATCATAACAGTACGAAATCAGTTGCCTTTAAGTCCTATTCCATATTCATTGCAGAATTAAATGATACGCGCACAACTAAAGCTAACAAAGCCACTTCAACCAAAAATCATTGCCATACAGCTGAGTAATGCAAATCCCACATCTTCAGCGGGTATATTAGAACTGAAACCACCAGCACAGCCATTCTACAAGACCAACATACAAGCAGCCTTTTCCCTGACACAAAATGCAACTCAGCACTAAAGCCTTGTCAACTGATTTCCTCACTCAGTGTGCGGCTTTTCTTGTCTTGGTTAAATCTGCAGCAGTAGGACAACACATATCCACAAAACACCCAGAGGAAATGAAACCCCAAATCAACATTCTATAAACGGTTATGGTTTCCTTTGTTACGCATATCCTGCGCGTGATTTCCATTTAATAAATAAGCTGCGACTATGCTATGCGCCTTGGTTGTGGCCGCCACAGAAAAAGCATAGTATCTTACTCGGAAAAGTATTTTTCTCACCAGGACCACGACTATGACGACAACGATGACGACGAATTTCATTCATTTACCCAATTGCCACAAGGAGTTGTTGAATGCTTAATCCTCGCACCACCGCACCGCCACCATGTCAGAAGAACGAGACTGCAACTGAACGGCCGGGACGGGATGAGAGAACAGTTTTGGGTGCTAAATCTTTCCGGTCTTCCGGACTTCTTTGTTGTGTATATCTATGAAATTCTGATATTATAATGAGTGCTAAAGAAGATGCCATAAAAGATTATGAATCTACCCCGACCACATTTATACAGCCACAAAAAAAAAAAAAAAAGTAATCCTAGCTTCACTGGTGCTGTTCATGCCTACTGACTGACTGAGAGGGATTCTCGCCTCACAGTAGATGAAAAGGCCAGGAAGGATCTTTATTGTATTTTTTTTTTTTTGCTGAGAATGGTTGTTGCTGTTTCTGTTCGTCCTCCTGCACCTTCTGAGTTCTGACGTTCCATTATGATTTTTAGAAGTTTTATTGTTATTGTTGTTGATGTTCCTTTTATGATTATGATTCATCCGCTTTTTTCTAGGCTTTGGCCGTCGTCGTCGGTCGTTTGCAAATTAGTGTATTAGTGTATGGTACTGGGTCGGTGCCGGAATGCTTTCTGCTATCTTGGAAGGTGTTCGGTCTCATTTCGACACTCGTTTTGGGGGAGGTGAATTAATGATAATGGGATGCGAAAATTAAGTGGCAGTTGAGCTTTTCGTTTTATCTACTTTCTGTCCACTTGGACCATTCAAGGAACATTTCGTTGTCCATAATGAAATGAGTTTCAGCGTATCGTTTTGTTTGTGTGGACCATTGTTTTATTCCTGTAGATATAGAGCTGCGTGTGGGTCGCCGGCCTTGAGGAATAATATTGCTGATGTTGATGGTGATGATGGTGATGACGACTAGGATGGGCTATATTGTGCCGAAATGGGAAGACATATCCATTTCGGAGTTAAGATGAAAAATGTTGAAGACATTTTAAAAGCGCCATGATGATTAGATGATGAATGACATTAAGGATGTTATTATTAACGGGTATAAGGACTTTTCTTACTGTATATATAAATATATATTTTGTATATATATATTAGGTTATAATATGACCTTATAAGTGGCGAATTGATTGGATTAATTTGTAACACTTTGCTAAGTTTGCTTTGCAGGTTGATAGGTGTGTAACCTATCTGGAGCCTTGACAAGTTTTAATATGCATGCCATATTTGCAAGTTTCCATGCCTTGTTTTTTCTACAAAATTGTTAAGTGAAACGTATAAGGGTAGACTTAGGGAAACATTTTTTTTGAATAGTTTGTCCTGACTGATTCTTGACCAAATCCCATCCCAAACGGTAAGAGCGAGGAAGCTGACATTTTAAGACAAACTTCCTTTTATGGCGTAAGTAACTACTGATAAAATTCGATTGGATGACCAATCCACAGAAGCATGGACCACTCCGTCCAGAGCAGTAGCTTCTCGACATTGAATTCCGAACGTATTGTGGTGATTCTAATGCGATCTCTACGGGTCACACCAGCAATAAAACGGAAAAATCTCTTTCGGCCTTTACCGAATTAAAGACTTATGACTTAGCTTTGACATCAAGTTAATCCTCCTAATAATAGAATGAAAAAGCTGTCTCAAAATTGACACAGCCTGATGAATCTTATATCAGGAAAACTCAGCATTGCTCCTTCCATCACTCGTAAATAAGACCCCGAGATACTTAAACTTCTCCACCTGTTTCAATGAGACTAACATGCAGATAGGCGTTCTGGAGGCAAATATCACTTCAGATATGGTTTACTTTCAACGCAGCTTCAATACAAACGGCTACAAATCGATCAACTTTGAAGTTGAGTCTGAGAAACAAAGAACCCAATGATGACCAAGTCGCCAGCTAAGAGCAAATGACTTAACTCTTAGATCTGCCAGATCGAAACGTTCTGCGCCAAGACTGCGGTATAACATCCATTACAATTGCATTTCCAAATACATAGCTCCAACTAAAGTGAACTTAATTGAATTGTCGGTGAATTTAAATTGTCATCAGGCATATACTAGATCATACGATTTATCTACATAACGAAATGTTCATTAAATTTTGCAACACCATCATTTATGTGATTTGATGTGGTATCTGTGCAATGCAATTCTTGTGATATTTTATATTTCATTTGTTTTTTCGTGGAGATTATTGGCTTTTCTTTTTAAAAGCACACATAAGACCGACATTTTCAACTATGGTTGCTTCTTGGTCATTGATGCATGGCTTGAAAATGTTTAGAAACTCAAAGTTCACTGAACAGCTTATTTTATTCCCTTGATGGATGCCTCTGTATATAAGGTTATACATTGTTTACAATTAAAAATTGCTATTTTGCCTCTGTAAAAATGTCCAACAATCTGTGATTGAGTACAGCGATTCTAAAGAATATACGTGTTCTATCTATAAAAAAAACACTCACAAAGACCCTGCTCTGTGTTCACTCAAAAAATATTAATGTAAAGATAAATAACGGGATCTCAATTGCAAACATTGCCAACGTCTTTAAAATAATCTACTTATACCCCATTTACCAAATTTTCTTTAATGATATCTAAAAACCTGCGTCCCGTAATAGTTCAGAAACTATTCCCGCTTGATGACCCTTAACAAAATATTAGATATTTACCGGAGTTGATAATCATTTTCAACGGCAACTATATACGAGTATATAAAGATGACCACCCGTATCGCTTACAATCCGAAAATAGTGGGCAACAAAAGAATTCATTTACCTTTCTCGTACTTAATACTAAAACATCCCCTGAATTATAATGAACGTTAAATCTATGTCGACTCGTAAATATTGTCCTATGGTCAGTTTTTGTACACGGCCGAGAAAGGAAAACAGCATCTGGGAGTTTTCTATTTTGAAGATCTTATCGAATATACGATACCTAACAAATACCTCTCTCTGTTCATTAAAAACTTGGATTTCTCAGGGGGACAGTTTGTATACCCTCCACAAGAAGGTATATTCACTCTGTCATTACGCCGAGAAGGATTCACCGGAGACCCTATAAAGTATAAATATATAGTATAATCAGGATCTCATTTAGGGCCTATAACACAGAACAAAAAGTCAACAAGTCAATAGGGACTTGTAGAATTATGTTTGTTTAACAAGTGTAGATTAAAGGCGTAACACAATAAAAACCGTAACAATTGTTAAAAGCCGAAAATTTCCCTCGATTTTTTCAATTAGTTCAACAAGTAAGTCAGTATTGCTGTCCCCCATCGGCACTCGAAGTTACACCGAAGTTGGTTAGTTCGCAATGTTTGTGACATGACAAACCTATGGAAGCGAATGCGCTGCAATTATATAGTTTTTTTTTTTTTAGTTTATATTAGCCTTGGTAAATAAGAATATCTCACCTCTCTGTGCAGCTTGTGCAAGTATTTTCCCAAATGCCTTAAAGAAGCTGTTACTGAAAACATATCTTGAAAAATGTCTATCATATCAAAATAAGCCTTATGACGAAGTATATATGTAGAAGCTATTTCTTATTAAGCTTAACAAATTGGGCCTTATACAAGTTAAATTATTTTTAGTTGGGATAATTTTACTATCACCGTGAACGTCACCTATAACATGGTACTAAGATACTGTCCCAAACCAATGTGATTCTATTAATATTTTCTTCCTGACTTTTGCTTGTTCAGTTCTAACAAGTCGATCAACGTCGGTTAACATTAACCAACTTTTTAACAGATCCATTCTCTTTTCTTTAGACACTTGTTGTTTCCAGTTACAGAAATGGTAGAATTTATCAAATTTCCCACGTGTTGAAATGTCATAAAACAATTGTTGAAGTGCCCGCAGACTAGTAATTACGTGTTACACAAATTTTTAACAGTTGTTGAATTTCACTTGTTTAACAAGCACATGTTGTATTGTGTTATAGGCCCCAGGTTGGTATTGAAAATGGGCTACCTTCAGCAACTTTACTTTACTTGGGCGCAGTGGATCAGTATGGTTAGTTCCATTCCCGGAAAAACAGAAATTACATCTTAATATTTTTTCCACTGCGCCATATCTCGTGAACGTCTGACAAACATCCAACTGTACTGAAAAAGCCCCAATTCCATTCGCCCAAAAATAAAAAAAAACTCGAACGAACGAATTTTTATGAGAAGCTAGGCCTAAGGGTATCTGTTGCCTGCTGTGCCAACTATTTTTTATTTTTATTTTTTTTAAACATCTATACGTGCACTTTTCACTTCATAACAAATATATTGTGTAAGTTTCAGCTCAATCGTATGGTTAATTTTTGAGTTATAAGCCCTTAAAAAAAAGCAGGTAATTTTTTATAATGTACATACATAACTACATATATATATCAGATATCAAGAATTGCGGTCGAGTTTGATAACACCAAATGGTCTGTCCAATCCAAACGTTTAAAAAATATCTTTCATCTCTATGATATTTTAATTAAAATGACAAAATTCCTATCCATCAAGAAAACAAACCTCAACATTTAATGGTAGCTCACGTCCAGACTAGACGTCCTCTTTTATTTGTTTTCAATTAAAGTACGTTTATTCCTAGAAAAACAATCCACCCCTCATAATCAACAAACAACAAAAGACCATCGTCAGAGGAGCGGAACAATATCCCAGGACTTTGCACACCTGCTTCGACTATGAAACAATGCATACCATACAACAGCAAATATAGGCTAGGAGAACCCACAGGAAAAGTGTTCTATACCAGTCAGCCACCGGACCGTTTATACCTATTTATACCTATGCCTTGCCTATGCTTCACCTTGTTCCATATTTTGGGATCAAAACGTATAAACAATTACGTTTGTTTGGATGCTTTTTTATATACATTTGTGTGCATAAAAAGCACCCAGACAGAAAAAAAAAAGATAACAAGACAAAAGTCGAGATTATTATTTTATCTCAGTCATGCTATGCATATGCACCCACCGTCTATATAAACGGTGTCACCAACATTCAACCACTAGAGCAACAGTTGCAATAATTGTACAATATCCAACCCTCCACAATACGCGACTCATGACCTAAAGCGGTAGTCCTTTGAAAACAACAACAGCAACAACGACAGCAGCAGCAGCAGCAGCGAATAGAATGCTTATAGCAAAACCATACAGAAAGTGGGCCACATTCACAATGTGATCAAAGATGTCGATGTCGCAGCGTTGTGGTTGTTCTCTGCCGCCACAATCACCATTGGGGACTGGGGACTTCATTAATAGAGACATCCAAATGAAACGAAACGAAAGAATGAAAGACACAACGAAAGAATAAATAAAATGGAAACCTACACAGGAAAACAAAGGACGAAGAAGAATTATGAAAAGAAAACAAAGCCAATGCAAAGAAATCGACAAAAAGCGAAACTGGTTGCTCATACGCCACAGTGCACCAATTGTACACAAATCACAATACGAGCGCCCGCCCGCCGCCGGCCGGCCGGAGATACGGCACACAGGACAATGGGGTTCAACTTGGGCTGTGGTGTTGTATATTGCCGAAGACGACTGGAATGTGATGTGAGCGTGAGGTGACCGTTAGCATTCATCGAATGAGGAGAGTAGTTGATGTCGTAGCCCCTGTGGGGCAATACAAGATAAACACAGTGTGTCTAATATATTCGTATATGTATAGGGACGTGTGGCGCGATATAGGAAGGGGGCGGCTTGTGTTGTGAAGCAAGTTTTACTTGCACGCATGTGAGAGGGTTCTGTGGGATGTAGTATGATTGTATCGAGGTCGTCGTCGCGGAGGATGGAGAAGATTGCTTTGTTTCGGAGAAATATTCTTCGTTGGTAGATTAATCGGAATTCTGCTTTTGGCCCTGGGGTAGGTAAATCATAAAACTACGCTTATGGTTTCTAAGGCAAATAAAATACAAATAACCCGGTTGTTCTGTCAGCTTGAGGATAGCGTAACAGATTAGAAAAACATCTGCCACAATATTCATTATATCGACACAAAGAACTCCTGTCGAAGGTAAGAGCATGTTTATTACAAAACTTTAAGGAAAATCAGTTTTACAAGAAAATTCTGCACTTTATGCAGGCTTATGCTGGGAATCCTCTAGGCCCATGCATGTTTTCTACTACTCTAACCCCCGATGAATAGGTTTACTGCAACAGGCAATCATACGAAACAAATTATGTACTTTCGAGCAAGGAATTCTCAGTCTAAGGACAGAATCACACTCCCAACCTGGAGCGCCAAGTTCCTTGGGCAAAAGGGAATTCTGCAAGTAACTCACTTTGGGGATGCTAGCGCACTGTAATTAAGGATCACCGGCCAGCGGCCACTATCTCAACAATTCGACTTTAGCAATAAAATTCCCCGTAGACTTATTATTCGGTGCCATAAAATAAAGAATTATGCAAAAAGGTCCAAAACGTTATTTTGCACTTCTGAAATTTCAATAAATTCCAAAACAATTTTTGGACATTATTTCATTTTCAAAAGTGCAATAAAGTCCAAATCGAAGTGGAAATAAAATCCACAATGCATAAATAGTAGAATATGTATGTGGGGGCATGCTACCCCCGCAACCCCCCTGCTCGTCTTTCTTTTAAATGGGTGAGTGCAATAATGTCCAATGACTCTATTGCACTTTCAAAAATGAAATAAAGTCCAAAACTCCGTCTGTATGCTGCTCCGTCGAAGAACACCACGGAATCCTTTGATGTCGAAAAAGGTTTAAGACAAGGAGACGCGCTATCATGTAACTTCTTTAACATCAATCTTGAAGCAACTTTACGGAACTCGCAAGCTAACATCGGAGGTACAATTTTTCCAAAGTCAGTTCAAATACTTGCATATGCAGATGATATTAACATTATTGGGAGAACTCAGCGAGCTGTCAACGGCGCATTTTTAAGCATTGAAACGGGAGGCGGCGAAGATGGGTGTGGCTGTTAATGAGGACAAAACGAAGTATATGTTGTCATCGAGAAAGGACTCTCATCATCGGCGACTGGGACAAAACGTCACGGTTGACAGATATAACTTCGAAGTAGTTAAAGACTTTGTCTACCTATAGGCTCTACAATTACCTCGCAAAACGACATCGGCGTAGAAATCAAACGAAGAATCACGGTCCTGTTGTATGGTGCAGAAGCAAGGACCTTATCGAAGGCTGATGAAAACCTCTTGGCGCGCTTTGAGAGAAAGATTCTTCGAGTGACTTTCGGTCCAGTTTGTATGGACGGAGTGTGGAGGAGGAGATTCAACGACGAACTTGCGACGTTGACCTAGTCAAAAAGTTTAAAATACAGAGGTTGAGACGGCTCGGTCACGTGGAGCGTATGGACAACAACGCACCAGCCCGACGAGTCTTTGAGTCCACCCCTGATGGACAACGAAGCAGAGGAAGACCCCCCTCAGGTGGCGCGCACAATTGGATAGCGACCTCAGCAAACTTGGTGTGCGTAACTGGAGGCAGCTAGCTAGGGACCGCTGGCTGGAGGGGCTTGCTGGTTGATTCCGTGGTCCACCCCGGACTGTAAGCGCCATCTTAAGTAAAGTAAGTACTACGCGATCATATTGTTGCACTTTCCATACCGGTAGATCTCAAATATATGTAGATATGTACATACCTACTTACGCATCACAATCTCCTTATAGCTACGAAGTTTGTTTTATGCATAGGTATCCATTCCCTTCGTTAAATTCAACTACACCATTCAAGACCATGCACAAAATGCATTCTGAATGCCCGTCATGCGATTAATAATTATTCTATATTTAGAACGCAATTTATAACTACCTCTAAGTACAACTGCATTTGAGAAACCAATTTCGTTCGCACTTGACCAAATAAGATCTATTTTCAATTTATTATGAATGTTAGCTCAAAATACTCGGCGAAGTATTGGCTAGCAATAAAGAGCATATCTTGAGTTGACCTACATAGACTTATGAGTATAATGGCAAGTTAAGCGAAGTAAGATCGAAAGAGAAAAGTGTGCATCCCCTTTTTTCAACCCTTATAGCACGAATTTTGAAAAACGATGAATGAGGCAAGCAATAATTTTGACTTATCTATAAATATACAAACTTTCAAATTCATACGGCTAACGGTTCATAAGACCCCCCTTACTCCCCGCGACCCCTTTAGTCCTTACCAATTCTCACCCATTCTACGGCTTAATTTGGCCACACATCTATAAATCGGCGTTAGGCAATAACGCCCAAGGAAATAGCCCAAATCGATTTGGAAATAACGCCAAAAAAAAAATAGTACAATTTGTTGTTGCAAAATTTTTCGTCAGTTTGGGTGTTATTTCCTTTCCAGGGTTCGTTTTTTTGACAAGCCGTAAAGCTCAAAATAGTAAGTGGAAATGCATAGACAGTGGAATAAGTATGGAGGGGCATGCTGCACTCCTGCAACCCTCCTGCTTGAATTTTTCGTTGGATTTTGTAGAAGGTGGGTTTGTTCTGCCAAAAAAAACCTTTAATATATCCAATTTCACACATACGTTATTGCCTAACGCCCTATAAATCAGAAAAAAGATCATGACAATCAGACTAATAGTTCTCGAGTTATGGAGGGACGAACAGACGGACATTGCATTTTATAAAGTAGTATGGATACTGCACATTCGATAAGATAAACTGCGTATTTAGTGTTCGGTTAGATTAGGTTAAAGAATGTCTGGGGAAAGAAGTCATCATGCCACTCGGAGACTTATAATGTCCATTGTGAATACCCTGTTGAAGTTGAGTCTGAAAAGACAGAACAAAGCAAATGTGATCCAATATCCGACAGGCAGTTACAGGGCAGAATGTTCTATGGACTCCTCCTTATCTCCGAGTAGCTTTTTCTTATTTCTTCTTCTTCAGGATAACAACAGATATGATGCAGATAAAGGATCTCTGACTCTTTTTTTGTTGTCTAGTTTCGCCCATAATTGACGAGAGGTGACACAGTCTTCCCTATAGATAACCAGGGTCTGTATTATGTCGTCGAATATAGGTACATGCTGTGCAATTTTTCAACCAGTGGCAATATGATTGTGTCCAACTTACTGGTGTCCATTTCCAGCCCCATACTTACCTAACCTAATCATCTGCCGTTAACTTTTATACATACTTCTATGTCTGGAGAACTCAGCAGAGTTTGGCAGAATGGCGCCCAATGGTGATCAGTGCGTCGTGACACTTCCTAACGTTTGATTTAATCGATTTCAAGGCTACTTGAATGTCAACGAGAATAGTTACATCCGCCAGAGGAAGGTAGCTGTCTTTTATGTATCTTAAGGTGCCAGCACACGATATGTAGCGCGCCTCATATATATGTGGCTCTGACGTAATTTTGACGTCAGCGTATGGAGGCAATGTCAACATACCGTGTACTAGCCATCTTTGTGCCACTCACATAAGGTATACTCATGCGTGAGGCACTCGTGTGTGGCTTTTCGGTATTCCGTGTACTACCCTAGCACACACGATTTGTGTGTGTGTCAGTACGCTACATAATGTCGAGTGGTTACCTGCACGGTTCGTGTGTATTTTTGAATGTAATTTCAGCATTTCAGTTTGTGTCAGTGTGTTTTGTACGAGCAGCGTGGTATTTATTTTTTTGTGGGTCATAAAAGTAGCGAACGCGACGGGATAACTTAAATACACCCAAAGCAATAAAACTACGGATAGCATCATCATAAACGAGTAACCAACAGCCAACCGATAGGTATTTGAGCGCTGTGCTACATTCCGTGTACTAGCAAAATTTTATGTAGCCTCTGCGCTACACACGAAAAGCGAAATGTGTGCCATATGTGTAGACTATCTGGTGACGTCAGAGCCACATATATATGAAGTGCGCTACATATCGTGTACTAGCACCTTTACAGCTTTTTATTTTGCCAAGATCTTCGCCTAGAATACACTGCACGCTTCTAATAATTTAAAAGATTCCGGCTGTTGCGCAGTTGCTCAAAGTAAAAACCTGTACCTATACAACATATCTATATCTATACACTTTTGATGAAATACCACTCTGCCCAGCTTAGAAATAGGATAAATCAAGATTAAAGTCATTATTGTAGGGAACTATAATACAGTCGGATGTGGAAGTCCGCAGCTTTAATCCCCGCCCAGGCGTGTATTTTAATATCACCGCATTATTATTTCAATGTGTGGTCTGTTTCCAAAGTTGCACTGCATGTGGATTTAAAGAGTTTTTTTGCGCCCCTGAAGTGGGTATAATTACCCTTACAATGCGGTGTAAGTACTTTCAGTTTGTGCCTTAAGTTAAGTTCATATTGTTAACTTAGTTTGCTGTATCGCAACTGCCAATGGATAGCTTAAAAACTAGCAAGAATCAGGAGGTTTTTCGCAAAGTACTAAAACTCGCTGCAGATTCGAAAAAGCTTTCCATCCTATCAGCTATATCTTCACATGTTGCAGCAAATAGACTAAAAAGCCACAACGCAACTCAAACACAATTAATTCATCACCTTAACGACCTAGATACTCAATAGAAATATCAGAGTCCTTAAATCCAGATATACAACACAGCAACAAATGTCACCAATATCCCAAATTATTATCCCCCATTCATTTAAATCCTCTCTATTCTATATAAACCAAAATTAAGTTTGTTGCAAAACTTTTCTTCGGGCATTATGGAAAATAAGCATATATAATATAGGTAGTTCACAGAAAATTAATTCTAATTTTTAGTACCGTACTCATGGTGTTCAACACTAAAAACTCTTCACATAGCGTTGTCCTGATATTCATCTCTCTGTGGAAAAACGCTTCCCCCTTAGGCGAAATTGCTTTTTATTACTTTTCAGTGCGAAGCGAAGCCTCCACACCGTACGAGCATAGTATTAGGGCTCACTCTCATATTCACCCCCAAGAGAATTTATACGAAAGTTCATGCGACAAAAAGTTTCTCGGTGACATGGGGGCACCCTTTCAATTTATGTCTATAACTTTTTGTGCTCGCAAATGGAGCTATATGTGTGCACTTGTACCGTATACCACGTACTTTACACACATATCTAGTGTACATAAGTAAATAGGTGTCAAATTGTTGCAAACTTTTATCAGATGTCAATTAACTTTTGTGGAAGTTTTTCTGCTTTTTGAGAAAACAGCTATCATCATCAGAGATGTGCTTATTTTTATTATCGTGAGCACATGAATTCTTGGAGTCATATAGAATTATATTTTTTACAACCATAGCATAGCATCTTACTTGGTACCATATCGTATCCAATGTACAGTACTGCCCTATGGAAGTATGATATAGGTCATAATGTAGGCTCCATAATATATTGTTCGTTGGGGAAAAAAAACAAAACAAATGTTGGCGCAACAGGTGACTATATAGGCATCCTAGGATTCTAGCTACTCACAAACATTCGTTGGATTTCACCTGAACCTGAGACCCTCCGCAGTCCGCACTCAGCCACTGAGCATTGGTTGGGGGTGTGTAAATATCTAAACCAAATCAAAAAAAAATCTTTTATTTTCTTTAATTTAGATTAAAAGAAATTCACTTTTTTTTTGTTTTAATTTTTTACACAATATGATGCTTTGGACTTTACGTTCTTTTCATTCTAATTTCACTTTACAATAAATTTACCTTGCTACCTAACCTCACTTCTCCCATTTCTTCTGAATTTAACGAAATCTATATTCAAGTAGATTTATAATTTTAAATGAACCTATAGCCAGATGAAATTCGATCGCCATCTGTCTGTTTGACGGTTACCACTAACTAGACCACTAAACCAATGAGATAAACATTATCTTTGTATTGTAATTTGGCAGAAAAATAGTCTGGGACGTAAAGAGGACCTAAGAGGAAACTTTATCTCTCATACAAATAAACGAAAAATGGTCCATCATTACTGGGCACACGCACGCACAAAGCCTGGCGGGTACAATTATTATAATTTTATATATAACTATAGCTGAACCCCCGCCGGCTTTGCCAGGCCTTTTTTTGCTTTTTTAAAATTTTTGTTTTTTTTTTTTTTTAAATTTTTGGCCTATAAATTGATCACCGTAATTACCGACATTTAAAAAAAAATCACTAAATTGGTTGATAATTACGGGCGACAGAGGGAAACATACAGTTTTTTCCACTTTGTTTTATATAGAGATAGAGATAGAGATAGAGATAGAGATAGAGATAGAGATAGAGATAGAGATAGAGATAGAGATAGAGATGGAGATAGAGATAGAGATAGAGATAGAGATAGAGATAGAGATAGAGATAGAGATAGAGATAGAGATAGAGATAGAGATAGAGATAGAGATAGAGATAGAGATAGAGATAGAGATAGAGATAGAGATAGAGATAGAGATAGAGATAGAGATAGAGATAGAGATAGAGATAGAGATAGAGATAGAGATAGAGATAGAGATAGAGATAGAGATAGAGATAGAGATAGAGATAGAGATAGAGATAGAGATAGAGATAGAGATAGAGATAGAGATAGAGATAGAGATAGAGATAGAGATAGAGATAGAGATAGAGATAGAGATAGAGATAGAGATAGAGATAGAGATAGAGATAGAGATAGAGATAGAGATAGAGATAGAGATAGAGATAGAGATAGAGCTTTTTAAATAGCAAAAGGAAATCAAATATGGTATTACTAACTTTTTGCGTTTTGACAATTTGTAATATTTTCACTAACCACTTTCAATCTACATTAAATTCAAGTGGTACTGTCTAGAGCATTGTTTCCTAACCTTTTCAATGTTATTACCCCTTTGACCTATTAGCGCAAAATATTTTACCCCCCCCCTCCGTTAATTATAATAAATTACATAAAAATATACCTTAAAAAGAACTTTAAAAAGAATGAATGAATGATATTCAGTGCTAATGTTGGTATTGTTCAGCTTTCACAAGCTCTTCGTTAGGTTTAGTTTCACTTAAAATACGCATCTTGAGTCATGTTTCACATTAAGCTGGTTTCTATCCTTTATTTTAGCTGCTACTGTAAACTTGAGAAACCACTCTGGCATCTGAAGGTGGTTGCAACGGTATTAAGATTTTTGGAGCTCTTTCAGCTATAGTAGGATATTCTGTACCTACCCACTTTTGCCAAAAATGTACCAAGGTCATAATTCTGCAAATGTGCTTTAAATGTGTTATCCTCGCGTAGTCCTAGAAATTCTGCTTTGGTTGACACATCTTCGTCTTAAAAATTGCATCATTCATTACTACCAAACGGTATTAATATCCAAGATTTGGACTGACGATTATCCATGTCCGGGAAATATTGCCTCAGTGAGTATATGACTGATGAGGATATATCTACATATATTGAACCACGGAATTGTTATATGTTATTTTGTCAGATTCGTCATTTACCAATTACTCAGACAGTTGTACAAACATCGATATCTACATCGCCAACTTGAAGATGTTCGTCATATTAGGTGTAATAAAAAGAAATTCATTATTTTTGCATAAATTCAAGGCTTTATTTAGATTTTTTTTTGTATTCAGCATCCATCCTTATTCAAATGGTTCCAAACGGTTTTTTTGTGGAATGTTTAGCTTCTGGGCAGTGGAAACAGTGCTTAAATGACGGTCAGACTCGACGATTTTTTCGACATTTTCGAAAATTGCCCTTCCAAAGCGCGATGCATCTCTGACATGGAAATTCCTCGAACGAAATCGAGGACCATTATAAACACTATTCACATTTTTAGCCGCCTACCTTGCGTTGTTGCCTTGATCGAAGAAAAACTGTTAAATATGACGTATTTTCTCTTTGCTAGTACCTATCCATGTTTAACGCGCGATCAAAGGGTCAACGAAAAAGAAAACTATCAGAGAATTTTTTTTGTAAGAAATTTAATCTTTCCAAAGCCAATTTGTTTACGTCCGATATTACGTATGAAATGTGAGATACAGATTACTAAAGCCATATTTTGGAAAAATTACGAACTTTTTTTTTACTGAAAAAATGAGCAAAATTCGCCGCTGCTCGGCCTACCGGCTCCCGCCCTCACATCTTTCTGCCACTTCTGCTATTGGCCCGGAAGAGCGGCATTGCTGCTTCGCTAAATAGCACAATTTCTCGAATCGAAAGAAAAATAGAAACCATCTATCGGATTCCTGCCGCGCTCAAATTAAATTTACACACCCCAGAGACGCGAATACATACATAGTTTACTTCTGTTTTTGACTCCGCTAATCTCAGGAAATATTTTTATTAAAAAAAAGTCTACGTCTATGCAAAAATAATTGCGAACTTTTGAAACGCAAATATATTGAGAACGGAGATTTTTAAAGAAAATCTTGCACCAATTCAAAGAATTTAAAAATTATGGTCAAGAAACGTGTTTTAGTTTGATTTCGATGAGTTCGTTGATTTAATTATAATGGTTATAAAATGTATTACATATCTACTACCTGCCATTATTACCCCCGCATAATAGCTGTTTTACCCCCGCGGGGGTAATTACCCCCAGGTTCGGAACCCAGGGTCTAGAGTGTCAAATGTTAACTATGTCAAGTAATTTTTTAAATATTGGTAAATTGGAGTGTTCAATACATAAAGTTTAGTATGCTCTTTCTATTTTAAAATTAAATAAATATCCTGCTACGGAGGACATCTTGCAAATTTTACTCCAGAAGTGTTCTTATTTGTTTTCTGTTCCTCTGTGTTTAGTGTATAATACCTATCTCTTCAGACTGGTAAATTTTTTGAAGGCCTGGCAAGCCAGCCACATATACGTATGTAGCTCTGTCTTCAACAGGGAATGCCACATATCGTACACATATAGGTATGACTACCATATCTGAGTGAGAGTGTTACAAAGAGAGCTAGAGCTAGTACACAGCATATAGCCATTGGAACCATACGCTGACGTATACGTACAAAGCCTTAAAGTATCTATCTCTACAAATCGCTCAACTTTTTGTCACTCTGTCCTGAATGACCTTGATAAAGGGTTGCAATGTGATGTACATATTGTTTCTATTGTTATTAATTCATAGACAAAAATTCGACAAAAATTTCCCAACATTTTTAGGGTCAAACCCAACTAGCGAGAATCGTGGTTACTCCTCGCTTCCCCACTTAGCGATGTAATTTAAACCGATTTTGTAAAATCTTTTGACAGTGTTAATCACATTAAATTCATTTTAAAACTGAATAGGTTTAGGTTTCAATCCAACTTTCTAGAGTGGATTCGCTTACTTACATACTTTGTAGTATGTTCGCATTAATAACATGCTTTCGTCACCAGTTTATGTTATCTCTGGAGTCCCCTTTGGTTTTTATTTTATTTGTTAATGACAAGACAACTTAGAAGGGCTTTTCATTTGCAGTACGTGTGCTCAAACTTCGTTGAAATGACCATTCATACGAAGTCGCAAGGAATTACTATTTCACCCCTTCTGATCGGGCTACAATAGAAAGGGTGTGTGTTTTTTTTTTTTTTAGAGATATAGAACTTTGAAATGGAATAAAATAAAGATATTTTTTCTAAATTGACATAAAGCTTACTTTATATGAAAGATATTCTTTAGGCATTATAATTTGATTTCTGGCATATGACCGCCACGGCTGGCTCGGACGTAGTCTAATCTGGTGGTCCAATTTTCGATGACTTTTTCAAACATTTTTTGTGGCCGTATATCGGCAATAACGCGACGAATGTTGTCCTCCAAGTGGTCAATCGTTTTGGACTTATTGGCGTATAGACTTGCGACTTCACATATCCCCACAGAAAATAGTCAAGCGGCGATAAATCGCACGATCTTGGAGGCAATTTCACGGGTCCGCAACGTGAAACTATGCGGAATGCGGTTACCAAAAGTTTCCTTCAATAAATCAATTGTGGCACGAGCTGTGTGACATGTTGCGCCATCTTGTTGAAATCTCAGCTCTTGCACATCATGGTTGTTCAAGTGATGAACGAAAAAGTCAGTAATAATAGCTCTATAACGGTCACCGCATTGACTGTACACTGAAACGTTCTAGCCAGCATCGTTTTTAAAAAAGTACGGACCAATTATTCCACCAACCCATAAAGCGCACCAAACAGTCAGTTTTTGTGGATGTAACGGTGTCTCAACTTACACTTGAAGATTATCATCACTCCAAATATGGCAGTTTTGTTTATGGACGTATCCATTCAACCATCAAAAGTGAGCCGATTATGTTGACCGTAAAATGGACGTAGTGCGCGAAACGTATTTCGAACAGAACCGTGATTTTCAAAATAAATTTGCACAATTTGGAAGCGTTGTTCAGGCGTTAGTCTATTCATGTTGAAATGCCAAACCAAACTAAAAATAAATCACTTGACAGCTGATAAAATGGCCGCACGTTTAAATAGTGTTGCCAACTTAAAGTTCTAAAATTCTAAAAAAACACCCTTTAGAAGGCATTCATTCGCCCTTAATTTTAGTCTCGGCGCCAAAAACATTATCGATACGGTAATTCTATAAATTCACTAGATTAGATATCGCTGAAATATAACGTTTCATACACACTTTCGTCTATTTTCTGTTGGAAGATGGCTTTAGATTTCCTTGGTCAAAAGTGTTCAAACGCTTTTCTGTCCCTTTTGCTTTGATAGGCTTTGAAGGAGGGGATTTAACTGCTACTGTCACTAGCTAAAGTATCGAGAAAATTGCGGTAAGATTCATCTACTACGTATATGCTTCAAATTAACAATAAAATATTGTCTACACTATACTTGTGCATGTATCAGTAGCAGCCTATGTGTATGTTTTAGGGTGCTACTTTCACCACCCCCCATAACTTCATACCAATGAAAAAACCGGCTTCAAAGTTTTTCCGAATATCACATCAAACATTTTAGGAACAAGAAACACTTTTGCGGGGGGGCAAAACTTTGTGAATAATTTCCAAATAACGTTTTTCCCAATTCAAATACCCACATTTTCCAACCATATGCTCACGAAAAACTAAATCACCACACGCTGAGTTTTGCTTGAACCATCTTATTCTTTGATATAAGATAGTTTTATCAATATCCTATATACGCCATTTCATCCAATAGATTCATTCGGCAAAGATGAATGTGGGAAAAAAATTTCCATTCAAAACTTTACCCTCAAACGACTGTTTGTACGATTTATACAAATCGCTCGCAACTATAGGCAAAAAAAAAAATAACTCTCTCTTTCTCTCTACACTTTTCGGTATAGATAGTGTTACAATTTGATTAATTGCCGGAAGCGGAAAAGGAAAGCATTGGTAGAGCCCGGGAACAGCATGAGCAACACCACAAACTTCGTTTCATGAAATCAAGCAAGTCGAAAAAAGTATCTCCAACTCAGTGATTGGTATAAGACTGAATACTACATATAGCTTCCGTTCTCTGTCGTCCAGCCATGAGATGGCAAGAGTACGAAGAGAAATGATTTATGCCGACAGAAGCGTTTCTTTGGCTACTTATGCTGTCGAAACTTCCGAAACGAATTGAGATGGATGGAAATTAAATTTAAAATAATGTTGTGGGTGGCCAGTTGCCGCCCCCTAAACCGACAATCACATGCAAAAGAAACTAAACTACCAGAAAGTGAAATACATCATGTCCGCTGATTTGACTCTGCAGCATACACTTACACTATATAGCACGACATGAGGACGAGATTCTCTGTATGTGCAATGTGCATTTGTGGGGACATACTCTCTAAAAAAAAAAGTTTCCCTATCTCTGGTTGGAAAAAAATTCCGAAAAATATCACTTTTGATTTCCACAACGCAAAGTTTTTCTATTCGTGCTGCTTTTTGAATTGTGAACTGGTTTTTTTTTTCTCTGCGGTGTCCCTCCTTCCTAGGTTTGCTGGTTTTTGGTTGCTCTTTTCGACAGGGAAAAGTTTTCTAATTCCATTTGAGTTAAAGCGTAAATATCCCTAACCAGGCGAAACAATAAATTATGTTTGGATTTAAGAGGGAGCGAAATTCTAGGAGGAAGGATAGGCGGTATCCAAACTACGAGCTTGTCATCGCTCCGGCAATTGTCGAGAACTTTGCGTTGTTGTTGACACCTCCCGTCAAACTTTCTGGCTGCTTCGACCAGAAGCATTTGCATTGCATTTGTATTCAATTTTCAACCTCCCTCAGGGCCACAGATAGGGAAATTAATATATTTTATGTTGAATTTTATTATTGTGCGAACAACAAGACTGTGAATCCGAATATGACTCATTCTCTGACTCCATGCGGGAGATTAGTCAGTTGATGGGTACTTTGGAAAGGTATTAACACCCCAACCTCGTCATCATCATCCTCATCATCCTCATCATCGTCAACGTCGTCATCGCATTGTCATCGCTTCGTTTATCTGCTTGAAACACGGTGTTGGGTCGTAAATTTGCGTTCATTTCGCGTATATATTTTTGAAATTCACTTGAAAATTTGTTCCTGCGATATTAAATGTGACGGCTTTTTATGACACCGATTATGCCATATGCATAGTAGGTATATGCGAGTGTGTTAGGTAAGTAATTCTATGGTGGGAATTTGAAATAATTGCGTGAAAGTCATCATTTTTTACGGCATTTTTACAGCTAAACCTTTCCAGGACCGTTTATCTGCTTTTTCCTTTGTTGTCGATTTTTTATGACAGAATATAATTGGTTGGTTAAATAAAAAAAAAAAAACAATAAATCCAACCAAACGCATAAAAAAATACGAGTTAAAATTTGTCAACGGGTTTTCCGTTGAAATGAATTTAATTAAATTAAGAACTGAACATGCACATAACATATATGAAAACTAGGGAATGAGTATGCGAATGCCCCACTTAGTGGTAAGTCAACTGTTGTCTTGAAACGTTAGTCTTCGACCACTACGGAGTTGTGCATTTGAAACAATACTAAATCAGAATATGAGTTACACACCGACTCACGATATATTCCAGCTTTGTCATGAATTGTTAAAAGTTGTTCGCTATAGTTCCATATATAGAACCATACACCGAAAAGCTAACTAAAATTAGTTACAATTTAGCCTTTATCATTATGTTTTTACAAATTTAACGCTTACATTAAAATCGACATACACTACGCATGCCAGTCTGACCTCTGACGTCAATTCGACGTCGGAATATGTTATAAAAGGGTGCATGTCGTGTACTCATATGCATATT
This sequence comes from Cheilosia soror, assembly GCA_949372485.1. Taxonomy (NCBI): domain Eukaryota; kingdom Metazoa; phylum Arthropoda; class Insecta; order Diptera; family Syrphidae; genus Cheilosia; species Cheilosia soror. The sequence goes on along the minus strand of OX443562.1, from coordinate 68,819,408 downwards.
TTTGACGCTGACATATGTTGGCATGGGTCTGTCACCCATATGTCCGGCTCAGAATGGCATACGAATTTGCCAAAATATTTATGTCGTGTACTCGGTAAATCGTTTTGGGTGCCAAAATTTTATGACATGTAAAGAGGATATGTCCACTATGCGAATTGATTTGTCACGGCGCGAATTTCAGACACGACATATCCTACTGAAAAATGTGCATGTCGATCAGAACATATTTCATTTTATTTACTTTGTTTTGAAATAGTTTGCGTGAATTTAAATAATTTAATTTTGTTTTTAATTTTAAGGGTTCGATTTTGCAAGCGTGCGTTCGTAGTGTGATTATATGGAATAGTCCGAACTTGGCGGTACGTTGGTAGCGGCAAATCGTCTTGGTCAAACGGTTGCATATTTTCACACAGTATTACAGTAGTCTGGAATTGGTCTGTCAGACTGTCTAGTAAGTTGATGGTTTCTTACCATCGATGCTTCTGGTCTTTAGCAGTTGATGTTGTCTGCATACGACTTCTCAGTACGTGGACTAATGCATTATCGGCCATGGTACTGGTAATAAAGAATCTACATACTTAAAAATGCGTGATCTACTTTTAAAATGTTACGCATCAAAACGGTCAAGGGAAGGCTTGACACCTTTTAGAAAATCTCGTGGAGGACTTTAAATTTTTTTTTTAAATTCTAAATTCGTATACATATGCCCAATTATTATACAATAAATACTAATAAAATAATAATTTAAGCTTAGTACGCTGCTGGAGCTAAATTTTAGCTCCCATACAAAATTCTCTGCAAAATTTAAGCAAATCTATTTAGCCGAGCGGTACCCTGCTTCAGCTAAAAAATAAATATTCATTTCAGACTGGGCTTCATATATCTGTCGGCACATTTTCTCAAGCTAAATTTTGACAGATCATGTTAGTTATTTTCTCTTGTGTTTTGGGGTTGCTGAAAAATAAATAAGAATGAGATTTTTCAATAAATACCTCGATGAGGAATCCTTTGAAAATATAACACTTTTTCGCGTCGATGAATTTTTGAAAGAAGTTATTTTCAACGAAAAACTGTTCTCTGTGACAGTTATATCCACAACGTACTCTACATACGTCAAAATTTAGCTACGATTTTAGCTAATGTTTGGAGAGAAAATTTGGAGAGCAGCTTAAAATTTTAAATTCATTGCCATGAATCTATTACCTCTTTTCGACATCATTTCGCAGCAGCAGCGTACTAGGCTTTAATGGTCAATGCGGATGCAGACTGCAGAGGTCAATAGAATCTGAAGAGATGAGAAACATGAAACTCTCTCTTTTGCAGGCGCTGCCTTTATATTTAAACTTGAATCTAATGTATTTGCTGCCACATTTGTAAATAAAATCGTACTTTTTAAGAAGTGAGGGAATTTGATATTTTTTGTTTTAGTAATTATTGTGAGTGGAGGACATTTGTCTTTTTGTGGAGGACGGAGGACATCACCTTATAAACGCGAACTGTCCTCCTCAAAGGAGGACGGGTGGCAAGCCTAGTCAAGGGGTATCTTTAGCGGAATGGAATGTTATGCACGTTGTTGAGTTAGTACAAACTCTAGGATAGAACAAACTCTAGGTACGAGTTTGATTCAAGTTTGGTGATTTTGAGTAAAGTCTTTTATGGCTCGTTGGGCAGTAATTTTGAACTATGGACGATGCAACTGAAATGATTAAACTAGTATGCAGTATAGACTACTAATGGCTGGCTTCGTATGATAGCTTTAATTATGTTTTATGAAATTGCATAGAAATTTCTTGAAATGACTCCTTAAAAAGGACATCTTTTAATGTCTTATCGATGTAAATGGCTGAGCACTTTTCAGATGATATAAAATAAAGCCAAGCGATGTAGGTTAGATTCCAATGGTGATTTGAAATGAAAGAGTATATTGCGTCGTTGTCACTTTGGACTTTTTATGCTTTTAATTTTTTGGACTGGTAATGCATCATAAGTTTTCTGACCAGAGCGAATGGGCAGTTCTCAGCTATATTCTCAAGATCCTTTCTAGCTAATAAAAGAACAGAAATATAAGCTACGATAGCAGGCGTTCCACGAAGATCTATTCTAGGCCCTATCTTATGTATGCAGGTTTGTGACAGTGTTCGGAAGCTGCTAGTGCTTCCAAGTGCGAAAGATGTTATGCTTTGCGGACGATATCGCCATCACAATACTGGTGCATTATCCACAAGATTGAGACGACAAAAAAAAAAAACTGATATCCGTAATCAGAGTCTGGCTGAACAATACAGTCTCACTTCGTTCATTTATCGGCCAGTATTCCAATTTGGCGAATTAGGCGGTGGACGGAGTGGCCCTCTGTCAGTAACATTAAAAGCCTGAGTAATGGACATGGTGCACTATTCCACCTTATGTGTGTTTCAAATAAGATTACTTGACCAACACCGGATTCAAAAATGTTCAAACAAGAGGGGATACCTACATAATACACAAGTGCAAAATCCCCAAACCCCAAAGTCCCACCTTTTGGAAAGTACCCCAAACACAAAATCCCCAAATTCAAAATCCACCAAATAAAAAATCCCCAAAATGTTTATTCAAAATATTTAAAGAAATTTCTGTATACCTAATTTTGCACCTACTCCAAATCCAACAGTGACCCCAAGCAGAGGGGGGTTGCAGGAGGGCAGCATGCCTCCCATACCTAATTTACTGTTAATGCATTGTGAATACATACACTCGAAATCTATTTGGGTATTTTTGTTTTGGGGATTTTGGATTTGGAAATTTTGGTTTTGGGGATATTGACTTGGGGATTTTAATTTTGGAGTTTTCGTACCTAACCCAACAAGAGATGAAACGTCTCCAAATCCCTACCACCCCGATTTTTGTACGTTTCCCTGCTCTCCTGTTGCATTTAGGAATCGATCGAATCCAAATATAGACATTTTTTCATTATGTCAAAGCAGCAACCCACACGTTACTATATATGTACTCGTCAACTGAAAAGCTGGGTGCGAGCAAATTCTTCGCAGAATTTCAACATTATCTGAATTTGTTATTACATTTCAAAGCGCTTATCGTTATTCTAAAAAAACGAATACCAACCTTTGGCTCTAAGCATTTCTTATTCTCAGAAAATTTGCCGTGAACTGTATACATACGAGCACCAGCAAAATTCAGAAATACCTACAGAGCAACATTTCCAAGAAGTTCTCAGGCCCAAACCAACACAATACTCCGCTTTAAGTCAATTACACATTGAGCAAATTATTTTCTCATTTCAGTCCATTTACCACAATTACTTCTCCAAATATAAGTATAAAAGCCTGTTACCAATGCGTACCCAAAATACTGCTGGCCACATAAACCAAATCGAAACAAAAGCCGAGATTATACTTTGAGGTCATATTGCCAGGATCGAATGCAAAAAAAAAGAGGAAACCGTTATGACCATGAATTTCAAATGAACGACAAATCCGATTTGATTCGCTGCCAAATCCAAAAACCATGCTCCAGTTCAAATTCTCATTTTAAATACGTAATATCTTGATGCAGGATAAGTCCAAATGTCCCTCCGCCCAACGCTTGCTCACATAGTATAAAAATGCTAATTCATGGAATGAGAATATAAATACCTCTACACAGTAACAATAATGCGTTCATAAGGCAGCATTTGAATGCGCAAAAATAGATATATAAGGCGCTCTCACAACATTCACAGGGATAAAAGGGACTAAAAATTAAAATCAATAAATTACATACCCATCGCTATCAGAATAGCAATAAAAAACTGAATAAAATTCATGGTAAATCCTTTCAATTTCATTCTGTAATCCTCAGCAATCGACGACGACGACGACAACGTCGGAGAAATATGCACAGCGAGAGCGAAAAAGTGTCACCGACTGCGTCACTCTAAAGGACAAAACTTCACGAAACCACCGACAGCACGACGACGACGACGACAACGACCAGTCACTCGTACACGCAATGTAATAAAGTGGAATCCTTTTGAAGGCTTAAAGGCTTATTTTAATTTTGCATTTCACTCAAGACGTGGCCCACTTTATGTGTGTGTATGGTGCCGCATTTTTGGGGGTTTTTCCGGTTCCGTTTTCTTGTCTTTAATTTTTTTTTTTTTTTTCGTTTTTATATTTTCACATCAACAAGAAATAAATTATCTTGTCAGTAATGGTGGAGGAGACCAAAAAGAAATCGTCACTTTATGCGGCATCATTCGCCTGCAAGGATGTTAATTTTTTTTCCCATTTGAATATAAATTGACACGGCGAGCTAATGTTGCGCAAAATTACATTCGAAGTCCGGTTCCTCTGGTTTTACTACTATAACTTTGCACTATTTCCTGAAATCGTTACTGCCGGGGCAAGTGTCTTCCTCAAACCCACTTAGTGGAACAGCGGGACAAGAGGAAACCATAAACCATTTCACACGATTACAATGAATTTTCCCGTTCACAAGGCGAACATATATATAAGATGCCTTGGATGTTATCATCATCGCACAGCATCATCATCGGCAGCATCGTTTTGCAAATCATTATGATCAGAATCGTTTCACTTATTCATTGTCGAATCATTAATTATCATGGTGTAGCGGAATTGAAGGACAAAAACACATGCTTATCACATTTACTATGACACGCACCACTAGCATCTGTCGATGCTGTACAGAAACTCACATCGCACCTGTCACTGTACTTGGCGTAAATTTTGCGATTCGAATGAAACAAAAAAAGGACGAAACTAGTTAAAACCGATAGGATCCCGGTTCGATTTTTAAAACCATCTGTCTAGAGACGATAAAACTGACTGAAATCACGACAAAACCATTTTGATTTCAAAAGCGTTCGCTCATAAGGATGCACATCCCATCGAAAAAAGGAAGACGAAAAAGGATTTAAACACTTGTGATAGAAATGTGGCTTCTTGTGCTTTATGCGTAGATACTTCGTTTACTATAGGGATGCTGGCAGATGGAAGATGGTTGGGCGGTTTTTTTTCCGTCTTTTTTTTGGCTCTTCTCTCCTTTACATCCAAGAAGTGTGAATCTTCGAGGCTGCTGATTAGGATAGAGTAGGTCTGGAGTGGTTCTTTCTCTCATAGTTGGAAGTGTACCTATGCACTCTTTGAGAGCTTTGTATGCGATATTAGTTTTCGGATGCGCTGCGCAGGTTTTCCGAAAATTCAGCTGATAGCAGAACCACAGAATACTGTGTAAACAGAGAGCTCCATCAAACGGACTGAGAGAGGCACGTAATTCGACTTGGGTAAGGCCAAAGTTGAATATAACTGCATAGAATGTCAAAAATGTCAGCGGACAACACCCAAATGTATCGACAGTGAATTAAATTTTCATTAATCGAATCTAATTCGATACGGACGTGTTCGCATCGACGAGTTGTGGGGCTTAGATTAACTTTAGCTCTAGAGGACTTGGTTTGATTTCCAATGAGCTCTGGACTCCTTGGATTCAATCGAATATTCGAATTTAATTCTATTTTCCTCGAATTTACAGATAGGACTCAGATAAGGGTTATATGATGTTGGTCTTACTATCTGAGGTAATCCGTCGAACAGACGTTTTTTAAGATATGGGAATAGGTTAATGCGTGATTCTGAGCTATTCGATAAAGTACTTAAGGCTTATTCTTCAAGGCTTATAATGGATTTGGTTCGTCATATCTTAATTTATTCTTAGAAAGTGATAGGATGATAGGAAATTTGTTCCGAATTCGAGGTCTGGGTAATTGAGTTTTAGTCACAATGGGCTTGAATGGTTTCTGAGTGAAAATTGCACATGGTGTAAACTGCCCCTAAACCCAAGTGTGGACATCGGTAATACGGTATTTAATAGGTAATGCCTGTGTTATAGATTTTAGGTATGAGTTTTCTCTTTAATGGACGTACATTTATTTTCGGAAAGAACATTAAATGTGCGAAAAGAGTTCCTCAATTAACAGCAATATGTAGCAATTTGTTTCTTTACTCATATTTAAGAACAAATTGGTCAAAATGCTATCTATCTGAATGGCCAGGGGTTCCCAATCTTTTTCATACTTAGTGAGGTTGGAATATGCGACGCCCTTCCAAAAGCACAGATATGTGATTAGAAGCTGGTCTTACTGAAGATTCACTAAAGGATTTGTCAATAAGGACTGGTCGACTACGTTGAAATATCGTCGTCCCATATTTATGGTAATTTTACTTATTAACATACCCGTATTCATCTAAAAATGGGCCCCGTCATTAAAGATGAATTTTCGGGCAAAATTGGGGTACTCTTCCAAACGCTCCGAAGCCAAGTCAGCGAACAAACGGGTTTATCTATGTTTATTAACTTTGAACTCCTGGATTAGTTTGATCTTTTACGGGCGTTAGCTCAAGTCCCGATGCTGGCCAAGTTGGAATCTACGAAAGGCCGATTTCTTGTGCACGGAATTGACTGCCTCAAGTTTTTCTGTACACTCTAATATGGGCTCCGACAATGCTGCCGACGAATCTAGCTGGCAACGACTTTCCGAGCCTTTTCTGGCTGTTTCAGCAGCTTTTTCATTACCTTCAATCCCCTTATGGCCGCGGACCCACCATAATCTGGTTTTGTTCCTGGAACTACATAAGTGTTTGGAGGGAATCGAAGCAGTGTAGTAATGATGGGAATGGCTGCCTATCAAAAAGGTTAATCTGTTGAGATAGCTTTTATTAATCAAACATACCACCGGGAAGTAAACTCTCTATTAAGTAATTCACACTAATGGCCTTCCTTCGCATAGAAGCAATAACATTGAAACCAATTCGATTTTCATATGCAAATCCGTATCTAGTAATGTAGAACACATGTAACAAGAGTCAATGCTTTCAAAGAGAAACACAATGGGGATGTCGTCAGGTAGACGTCTACTCCCTTCTATTCTGGAATCTTGGTCTCAACAAACTCCTACTGGAAATAGAACCTACGGATGTATGGTTGCTGCTTACGCAGAAGCTATTTTTGTATCAGTTACAAATACTAGCAGACGCTTCTCATCATGCTGGAATTTGGATTAACAAAATTGTTGAAATGGGCAATGAGCTTTTCACTTTCACAAGAAAATGCAAATTTCTTAGCTTTTCGTTACCCAGACTAAGCTCAGCGCCTCTAAATTTATCAAATGGCGCTATTGAATTATAAGCTGCGCTAAAAACAATAAGGAACTTGTCAATCTGGGCCCTGTTTTATAAAAATTGACAATTGCGACAGGTGACAATTTGTTAACTGACAATCCGACAATTGTCAAATTTCTGTTTTATAAATAATTAGACAATTTTGTAGAATTGTCGGCAAATAGCCGACAATTGTCATGTTTTGGTTTAATAAAAAAATTGTCATGACAATGAATTGTCGGGAATTTTTCGAGAATTGTCATGAATTCTCTGAAAATTTTGTATACTGACAATTTTTTTATGGGACAGATACAATTTTACACCTGACAATTTTGTCAGTATATAATTGACAGTTCCGACAGGTGATTGAGTTTCGGTCAAGTATTGATAGTGAAGTGACAAGTATGATTTAAAATGTTAAATATTATTATTTCTTCAAGCGGAAGTGACGAAGAATCTTAAATCTAATTTCGTGGAGTACGCACTCGACACTTTAAAGAAAGAATAAATAATAATATTTTATTGAATTAAGTAATTTCAGATTTAAGAAAAAATTGCATATTAGGAAAACAGCACCGAAGTATAATTTGTTAAAAAAATGACGAACATCTAGAGAGCATACCGCAAAAAGCAATCACTCTTTTGATAAGACCCTCGACAAATTTGTCAAAATATCTATAACTACGAAAAAATTGTCAGGACAAATTTGTCAAAATATGACAATGACAAAATAGTCTTAAGAAATTTGTCGTTGTATTTAATTGACAAAATGGGCGCAGTAGCGCAGTGGTTAGTGTGCTGGACTACTGTGCGAGGGATCCCAGGTTCGATCCCCGGAAAAACACAAATTACATCTTAAAAGTTTTTTCTACTGCGCCACCCCTCGCGAACGTCTGACAAACATCCGAGAGTATGACTGTCATGATAAAGCTTCTCAATTCAGCCGTTCGGACTCGGCATAAAATTGTAGGTCCCTTCCATTCGTCCCAAAAATAGAAACTCACACAAAACGAATGGTTGCGAGAAGCTAGGCCTTGGGTGTCACCCGCCTGTTGCGCCTCCTATTTATTTTTTTATTTTTTATTTAATTGACAATTATGTCACCTGTCAATATTTTATGAAATGAACATTTGTCAGACAAGTGCGACAAATTTGTAGAATTGTCATCTGTCAATGTTTATGAAATAGGGCCCTGGTGTCAATTAAGAAAGCAATGACTGCCTACGATGTCCCAGGGATTTGCTAAGCTTACGAATTTTCTAGACGAGGTGCCTTCAGTATGAACAGTAAAAATGTGTTCAACATTGAAGCGTCAATGCAAAATACTTTATCCTCTCTGATAGATTTAGGAAGGCTACTATGCCTTAAATGGAGTCGTCTGAATCAATACTTGCCTCTAAGCTAAGGTACAACAGAGATACCGATACCACAAAAGCGTGATAACTGCACAAAGTTCGATCGCTAGTGATGCTTGGAGTTCCCTCTGTATGACCGGCAGAGATGAGAACGATGAGGAGATAATACTGCGCTTAAAATGTTTTTACCCCGATCTATTCAGTTTTTAAAAGGCCACCTTTATCGCGATATAAACGAAGTCCGTATGACGAATATTTTTACTGCTTCACGTAGTAAGTGTTGCCAGTTGCGGACAATTAACCTATAGCCTCCGAGGTTTCTAATATCCCGCCATTATATTTTTTCCTGATCTTATAGCGCCAGAAGAGCCGTTGTATACCCATACCTACCCCTTGGCATTGAGAGACATATTGCTTTGACATTTATAAGAAAATAAACTCATTGTCGATGTACAAATAAAATTCAACATATAAATTCATACACACAATATAAATCAAGAAACTATATTACACAACACATACAAATATCTAATACAATAACATACAGTCGTTGATAAAGAAAACCATATGAAAACAAAATAACAAAGTAAACACGACATTATCCCTGCGGTAAGCATATTACATCAATACATTCATACACATTTTATTTCTGAATAAAATATTTATTTATATACACATATCATCTCTAAATCAATGAGAAGACGAAAGAAAACGAAGAAAATTGCTACATCAGCAAACAAAAATGAAAATAACAAAACGATTATCCTGCCATTCAGCCAGTCTATTAAAACACAAACGGACGAAAAAGGAGGCAACGCAAAAAAAAAAAAAAAAAACAAAAAATTATATTGAGTTCCTCAACAAGGAAATAAGCAGAAATTCCTTTGCCAAAAATACTCTATCATTTCATCTTTTGGTGTCATCAACAGCCCAGCTTCATTGTGTTGTTCCATTCTGGTAGTTGGCCAAATTCGTTGACGGGGACGGGAGGCTGACGCTTCTCTTACCATTACCATATAATGCGGAATTATTCCGCAAGTTCACAATTTAACTGCGATTTATGGCGAAACGAAAATTAATATAAAAATATATTTGATGGGTGGCCGTGGCGCTGATGGGAGACGTGTCCCCCATTGGATTTTTCAAATCCTATAACAACGAACGAAAAGGATATTACGATGACCACTTGTAAGGCGTACACAATATACTCAATGTAAACATTCCAATGGCGGCTAAATCTAATTTCCTTTTATGTAGGTTTGTTTTTTTTTATATTTTTTATGAATACCATTTTAATGTGGTATGCAAGTTTGTTTTACAATAAAACTAATTTCGTTACGCTATTGACAAAAAAAGTAAATATAATAAACTATTGTCAGCAAGATAGATGCTGATGTAATCGAAAATAAGGTACCAAAATTAATGATTTTTTTTCACCATTTAGCGAGCATGATTATAATGGCGCAAATGTTATAAATGGATCTTTATTTTATTTTTGTTTGGTTTCGGCCATAATATATCTACGAGATGTGGCACAGTGTTCTCCCTAGCTGCACAATCTTCGATGTTAAGCAGTTGTGTATATTGCTTCAAATGCCTATTTATGTTTCCCCCCAGAATCTGTCCTTACTGACAGGCTGTCAGAGGCAATAGACGGTGGGAAGACTATTTCGATCCCACTCCGTCTTCCCAAAAAAAATAACCTGTCACACTTTTCGGTGCCTCACTAGAGCAGCTTCCTCTACTGCGGTGTCCGCCTGCGTCGGTGTCCATGAGCTCTACATGTCCTAGCCATCTTTGTCGAGTGATACGCACTTTTCTGGGGTACGTGATGAACGTAACACCCCAAAGTTTAAAAAGTATATATTTAGAGTTCTGGATAGCTGGACAAGAGTTCTAGAGTTCCTGATAAACATTTTGAAAAGTTCTGTTCATTTAGGGCCAGTTTCAAATGTTCCGTATAAAGTTTCTGATAGTTAGCCGACACTGACACATAACGCTATCCACCAGATAAAAGTTTCTGATATTTCTTTTCTGTTTCATCGTCAAAGTCTCTGATAAACTATCCGGTAGAAAAATTTATCAGGCACTAATTGCTTGACAAGAATGGCATAGGTAGGCAAATCCCTAAATACCTCAAAATTATATCTGTCTATTTGACCTTCTGTCCGAGACATCGGTGCTGGGTGTTCTTTCTTATTGACAACATACACTTTGTCTTGCCCTCATTGACCGCCAAACTCATCTACTCATCTACTCACGAGCTCGCCAGTGACATCACGCTGCGTTCTGCCAATTATGTCGACGTCGCGTCGTTGGCGTAGCCGAATAAATGGACAGACATTTGAAAAATCGTGCGTGTGGTGTAAGAGTTTGAGTTTTGCACTATTCTTTTAAAAACGGTGTCACATTACAGCGCATCGTCTTGTCTAAATCCTTTTTTTTACATCGTAGGACTCCATGAGTTCTTTACCGACCTTTGATGGAGCAGCGTGCACAAACGATCGAGTTTGGCGGCATCAGTGTACCAAAATTAGACATTGCTTTGTATAAAAAAAAAAAAATAAAAAATAAATAGGTGGCACAACAGGCGGGTGACACCCAAGGCCTAGCTTCTCGCAATCATTCGTTTTGTGTGAGTTTCTATTTTTGGGAAGAATGGAAGGGACCTACAATTTTTTGCCGAGTCCGAACGGCTGAATTGAGAAGCTTCTTCATGACAGTCATACTCTCGGATGTTTGTCAAACGCTCGCGAGAGGTGACGCAGTAGAAAAAACTTCAAGATGTAATTTGTGTTTTTCCGGGGATCGAACCTGATGGGATCCCTCGCACAGTAGTCCAGCACACTAACCACTGCGCAACTGTGCCCACAAAAAGTTGAAGTTTATCTAACATAAAAATTCCGGATAGGCTATCCGAGACTTTATCAGCTACTCTTGAAACTGGCCCTTGGTATTTTTTTTTAATATGGGGTACTTAGTTCACGATGCACCCCATTTGCAAACATTTTGGATTTTTCTCTTTCCCTGTGTATAGAATCAACATACCTAGTTCTATAGTTCCTGATAGTTTAAAAAAAAAACACAAATTAGAGCAAAAAACAATTTTTTTTCCAAAATAAGCCAACACTCCATTTTCATAAAAGTAAATTTTGTTTACGAAGAGTTCCGAAACTCCCTAAACAAAATTTTTTTCGGAACAAAAACAAAAAAGTTGCTATGGAACTGTTAAAATTGTCAAAAATTGCGAAAATATTTTTCCGGGGTTCCGAAGAGTTCTGATTAGAGTTCTGGAAAGTGCTCAAGAAACTCAACCAAAAATCTTTATAAAATATTCGTCTAATTCCAAACAGAAATTTCTGCTTTGAATAATCACAAAATAAGTCCCTATGCATAAGGCTATCTTACTACTAATCAAATAATTCGTCGGTCTTGTCATAAGCGATAGCAATTAAGGAGCCAAATTATTTTTATTGCTAGCTACTAGGCCCACTTGCATTGAATTGAACTCTTGCTCTTACTACTAATCTTTCTATTTAAAATATGAAAATAAATATTTTTTCTTTGCTTTGATTTCGCTGAAAAATATTGCAATTCGGTATTGGGACTAGTATCTAGCAATAAAAATAATGTGGCTCCTTAATTGCTATTGTTTTTTATAACTTCTCACCTGCTTTTTGAATGTTTGAGTTTTTAGGAGATTTATTAAGTATGTATCTCGTTATAAACTTTTTGACAATTTTAGAGAAGAGCGACAAATTATTTGATTAGTAGTAAGATAGCCTTACGCATAGGGAATTATTTTGTGATTATTCGAAGCAGAAAGATTCGATTGGGGTAAACGTTTCCTGATTTTAGGTTTTCCTAAAACACAAAAGAGTTGTAACAAAAATTTACAATATTTTATTAGCCCTAGATTTTGTTTGTTTTTTACTTAGAAGACTATTTTATGAGGATTTTCTGTTGAGTTTAAAAAGTATTTTCCAGAACTTTTCGGAACACCGGAAAAATATTTTCGAAATTTTTGACAATTTTCACAGTTCTATAACTTTTTTGTTTTTGTTCCGAAAAAAAAAGATTCTTATAAATATGTTTTGTAAAAAAAGGTACTTTTATGAAAATGGGGTGCTGGCTTATTTTGTAAAAAATGTTTTTTGCTCTAATTTGCGTTTTTTGAACTATCAGGAACTACAGAACTATGTTGATTCTATACCTAAACAAAAAAATAAAAATTCAAAATTAGTACAAATGGGGTGGGTGCATCGTGAACTTAGAAAATTAAAAAAAATACTAAATGAACAGAACTCTTGTTCAACTATCCAGAACTCTAAAAAATGTATACTTTCTAAACTAAGTTGACGCACCCACTTTTCTGACCACGTCTAATCGCAATACTGCAAAGCCTGCAACGCAAACGGGACCAAAAATCACTCGAACAACTTTGCGTTTAAAACGACCAAGAAGATCTTCATCCACCTTTCTGCACCAGAAAGACTGATGGGATGATGAGGGTTTTATATGGATTCTCCTTAGTGCTTTTTGACAACATCTTACTAGTGAGTCGCCTTTTTAGGCCAAAAAAAAAAACAGCGATAAGTTTATCTCTTTGTTTGATTTCTGCTGTGGTGTCAGAGATTAAAGCGGAGCTAAGTCCCTAACCACCTCAAAGTTGTACCTGTTTATCGTGACATTCTGTCCAAATCCTTTTTTTCAGATTCGTTGGGTGATTTTTGTATCTATTGGAAACTTGAATGCTAAAAACGGTTTATGTAAAACTTACGACACTGCTTATTAATAATCGTAGTATGAATTTTGACGCTAATCGATCTAGATTCTGAACAATTATAGATGCAACGAGTACCTACTATCGTTAACCGAAAATTTAACTTTTATAATGTCCTTGAAGGGCTGATGAGCAATATCAAGGACCCGAAACAGGATGGTAGAATTCTTTTACAGAAGCTGCTGTTTTAGACCTTTTCTATGCGAAAGTTAAGTCTTATGACTGTAGCCTGGTAAGTCAAACCCGACCACCCCTTGTCAGAAAACACTTATAGAAAACTCTATTAAGAACTGTGCAGCAATATCGACCTGGTCAGGAAAGTGCGAAACAGTCCTCTATAAAATGGCAAGGTCACGTAAAGAATATCGAATTTGGCGAAGTAGTAGAAGACTGTAGCGTTTACCTAGGTTAGCAAGTAAATAAGTAGATAAATAATATTCCAAGACCAACAATTCCCCTCTGCCTTAAATAAGCAACGAAACAGTGTCCCTTCAATCAAGCAGTCATTGTTAGACTCCTTTAACAAAATGCCATCCCATCTGTTCTACATAACTTCGATTAAGTGTGCCTTAAATATTATATTATACTAGCTCATCTTGCTTTACCCCCTAAAAGCTGAACAAGTGCAAACTTTTTGTTTATCTGACATCTGGGCAACTGACAACTACTGGCAATGAAAAATCATCCCTCTTAGCTCCCTCCTGGCGGATAAATAAAACACAAGACATTTCTTTCGCAAAAAAAAGTTGCACTGTTGGCTCACTGACAAAATAAATTGCTAAAGACAACACGTTCTCCATCCGGCCTGCGACGATGGACACAACAAACGCTTCAAGTTTCAAACACAAAAAAAAGAAAGTATAAGAACAACAAAAAAAAACCTTCAAAAGTCCTTCGAGCGGCAAGCACACATCGTTTATATCTACGACCAAAACTGATGGATATTCTCATGTGCGATACAAAGTAGCAACACAGACTCTGGGATGTTTTTTTTTCTCCCCAAATACACCCCAAAAAAGAAAACCAGAAAAAAAAAAACACCGCCTTCACAGAGCATAGACCATATAAGCCAAAAGATCTTTTGGTCTTGCTTCGGCTGCCGCCGAAGTGGGGGCAAAATGTTTTTTATATATCTTCCTGCCTTATTTATGGATTTAATATAACCTCTGTGAATATTATGTATGGATGGTCCTGAAAGATACAAACTTCATAATTTTTCCTGCTTTGATGTGAGCTGTATAGTGCGCTACGACATAGTGGTGTCTGTTGTGTGATGTTTTGTGCGACTCTTCCCGGTAATCTTTTTGCTTGGTCTTGGTCTGGTGTGTCCTCTCGTCATCGTTTTGTCTGAATTGGCGTCGTCTTTGAAGCCAGTCATGGGAAAACCCGTGGGAGCTGGGAATGGATCGGGCGGGTGGATGTGGGCGAATCCATGGTTAGTTAAATGGCTTGCGTGGCCGTGGCAGGGGCATATACGCAAATTGACCCCATTAATTTGGTTATTTTTTTTATTCGCCTACTGCGTACTTGTGTCTGTAAATGGCTTGTTGATTTACAGTAACAGATAAGAAACCATTTATTTTGTTTTATGCATATGACCGGAAAATGGCCAACGTAAATGTTCCATACGCTGATAGATGGCACCGTGCGTCTACTAGATTGCTCTGGAACTGTGTTGTGTTTTGAGAATGACCTTTGCGCGAGTGTAGGGAGCTTTAAATTATGGCACTGGCACATAAGTAAAGTCGGTAATTGAGTTGCTCCTAAACAGTTCAAACATGACTTTGACCCATCGTCGCTTTATAGTCCGTAAATTTAGTAGTTGAGCCTTTTTCTCTACAGTCCATCGAACTGCACGCGAAAAATCGTTCTTTTAATACGTCCCAAGAGGTTTTCATCATCATATGCTTCATCAACAGCAGAACATGGCATAATTGGGGTATTAAAAAATATCTGCTCTGTTCTATGAGAGGAATTTGTTTCTAGATGCGTTCTTAAATCGAAAGAAATAGTGACTTGGGGTTTTTGCAAGATCCATCGTCCCTTTTGTTTTGAGTCGCCGATTGTTAATTTTTTTTTCCCTCATTAACAACCAGAAACCATACAAACGCACCCCTCCATCAGCTCGTCCCGATCAATTGATAATGAAAATATCATCTGCACATGCAAGTCGCTGAATGGACTTTTGAAAAATGATAAGTAGGTACATCTGACGTTCGCTTGTGAGATGCGTAGAGTTGATTCAGGAATGATCTTTAACATTATCATTATGCGATAGCCCGTCACCTTATCTTAAATCGTTTTCTTCTTCGAATGATTCAGTGATATTCTTTCCAAAGCAGCGAGCTTTTTTCATCGTCATCCTCCACAGACGAACTAGCTTGGCATTCATGCCGAAACCAGATGATGGCTTTGTATAATTTGTCCCAATATAATATGTTGGACAGTTTTGAAGATGTCGTGTGCATCGATATTTTGACTATCGTCATCCCATATCCCACAATAATTCAGTGTCTTACAGCGAATTGGTGCTCAGTCCGTTCTTTCAAAATACTCACTGCTTGTCTACCACTACCACCTATTATCATGTTCATATTTGCAGAACTCGGCTCAGGCCTTGTATCATTGGAAAAGCCGCTTGACCTTCTCTGATAACACTAAGTTACTTACTTACTTAAGGTGGCGCTACAGTCCGGGGTGGACCTGGGCCTCAACCAACAAGCGTCTCCAGCCAGCGCGATCTTTGGCCAGCTGTCTCCAGTTTCGCACGCTAAGTTGGTTAAGGTCCCCTTCCACTTGCGTGCGCCACCTGAGTCGCGGTCTTCCTCTACTGCGCCGTCCCTCGGGTGTGGATTCAGAGATCGTCCGGGGCCGAGCATTCACGTCCATTCGCTCTACATGACCCAGCCATCGCAGTCGTTGGACCTTCACTCTTCTGGCTAGGGCAATGTCGCTGTACAGCCCGTACAGTTCGTCGTTGTATCTCCTCCTCCATTCACCGTCTATGCAGACGGGACCGAAAATTACTCGAAGAATTTTCCTCTCGAAGCAACCAAGAGTAAGCTCATCCGCTTTTGATAGAGTCCATGCCTCTGCACCATAAAGTAGGACTGGGATGATTAAGGTCTTATAAAGGGTCACTTTAGTTGTTCGAGAGAGGGCTTTGCTACTCAATTGCTTTCTTAGCCCAAAGAAACAGCGATTGGCAAGAGTTATTCTTCGCTTAATCTCAGCGCTGGTGTCATTGTCTGAGTTTATAGCGGAGCCTAGGTAGACAAAGTCCTTTACCACCTCAAAATTGATAACACTAAGATAACACTAAGTAGCACCTCTCAATATCAACTCAATATATCCGACCTTCCGCTTGTCGTGCTCTTTTTTTGTGGAAAGCTACGTTTCCTCGTCAACGCGAGGCGAGGGCAGCTATCTCATCACCTTTCTTTTGGTTTTGATCAGCAGCATTGATTGACTCGTTCTGAGCTAACTGGGCAGGAGTTTCGTTATGGTCGCCTAGTAAAAACATCGGTAGCGGCACTTCTGGTGGTCTGTCTCTGTAGTCCTCTATAGTCTATACCAGTAGTTCCCTAACTGTGCGTCGCGACGCCCTGGGGCGTCGTGGCGCTGTTCTAAGGGCGTCGCAAGTTTTATTTTTCCCTGCTGTAAAATTTCGAACAAATAAAAAGCATTACGATTTTCTTTACGAATAGTATGAGCTAGCTCTAAGCGAAGTCCAATCGTCGAAGATTAAGCGCGTTTATGTTTTCCGCATTTCCAATCAGACTTGCTTCGTGGCTGTCACTCGAATTTGCCTTGCACTCAAAATTAAATAAGAGTTTTTCAATTGATATGTGTCGTTGCCAGCCAGATTCATCGGGAGCATTTCCATGGTCCATGAGAGTGTACACTACAGGACACCTCGAGGCAGTCAATTCGACATGCATAAGTAATCGGCCTTTCGCAGATTCTTGGCGAATTTTGCATCGGGACTTGATGGGCTTACGCCAGTACATAGTCCAAATAATCTAGGAGCTCAAAGTTAATGAATGTAGAAAAAGCCGTTTGTTCTCTGACTTGGCCTCGGAGCGTTTGGAAGAGAACCTCAATTTTGGCCGAAAAATTATCTTTAGCGACGAGGCGTATTTTTAGATGAATGCGGGTATGTGAATGAATAAGCAGAATTGCCACAAATATGGGACGACGATATTTTCAACGTTTACCAGTCTTTATTGAAAAACTCTTTAGTGAATCTTTAGTAAGATCAGCTTCACATATATGTGCTTTTAGAAGGGCGTCTCAAAAATATTTCAACCTCTCTAGGGAGTCGCAGTATGAAAAAGTTTGGGAACCCCTGGTCTATACGTTTGTTGCATAGTGATGTGCTTACAGCGCGGAGGGGTTAAGCGAGATGCGCGCCTTCGCACAGTGGGGAAAATGCGGAAATAAATGCTAAAAATGAAATTCGTAATATTGATTTTTTTTAATTTTTTTTAAAAGATATATATCTGTTATATGTTTTACCAAAATTTGAGAAATTTATGTCAGAGAATTTTCGAGATACGTCATCGCACCAAAGTTGCCCTTTCTTTTAGTTTTAGATTTCATGTAGGTACCTATTTTCTTGCAATAAATCTTTGACAAGAAAAGTAGCATTTTTATAACCGTTTGCTAAAACTTAATTTCTTTAATGAATAATATCTATCTTCAACTTCCAAAAGAGAAAAAAAAAACAAAAACAAAAATATAAGGGTTAGTACCAAGTGCACTAAAATTAATACTTTACTGTTCTTTCCCTTGAGCTACAGTTTTAGCTCCACTAAGCTCCGTCTAGTGGTTACATTTATTAGAAAGCTACAGTATTCAGCTAACTGTTTTTGAAAGAATTGGAGCCCCTTTGAGACCACTTTGAACGTAGTGTATAAATTAGCTCGCTAAAAAAAACACGGTTTTGACTTTGGTAATGTTAAAAAAGTAAGAATTTCTTTTCTAATAATAATTGGAAAGAACTCAACCAGGACTTTATTTTAAGAGGAAATATAGGGCTTTCTTCTAAATGCCAAATAAAATTAATCCGTTGTGGGACGGCTGAGATATTCAATTTTTAGGTTAACCTCATTTTTCCTACCTCAATATTTTTGCAGTTTCTCAACTTATTTTTCCCTTGAAATTTGGTGTAAGAATACATTGTTTTATGGTGTTATTAAAAAAATTGTTAGTACTTAACAAAATGTATACCTAAATATTTTTTTTAATGGGATCATCTCAGAAATTTTGTATGAAGTGGCTAAAATAGTAATTTTTGGCATTTTTCAAAAGATCATAAAAAATATTAGCGAAGAGATTTTTGAAAAAAAATGTTTGCAGTCACTATTAGAATTGTTTGAAGAAACCTTTGGCATCAAAAAAATGTTTTTTAAAGACACTGGAAAAAAGTCAAAATAGTAGACTTTCACAAAAATTCAAAATTTTCAATGAGTACTTAATGGGTTAAGCAAAGTTGTATCATTCAAACGGAATTTAAATAACGTTTCCATTGATACCAAAATTTACATGAAGTAAGTTCAAATTAAGAGTAGAATTAACTTTAGTTTTGTCAAAATACTTTTGTTACAAGACAATAAACCCTATAATTCCGAAAAAATGCAATAACTTGTCTTTTTTTCATTTGTTTTAACCAAATTTTGTCCAAATATGTGTTGCCCCATCCAAATAGGTGTGCAAAATTTCATTGCTCTAAGTTTATTAGTTCAGATTTTATAGATTTTTTTCCGCTCTCCCATACAAAGTGCCCCACTGTGTGTCGCCAAACGTTCTTGCGATAGTGGTCTTGAAAAATCATTTCATCCGTTGGGAGTTGTTTCTTAATGTATATGCACCTTGCACATTCGTATTTTAGCCACTTCGAGTTGGTTTGAGTTGTATATATTGGCCAATCCCAACGTTCGGATATGGAAAGCACTAGAGTTATTTCTGGCGTCATTCACAATGTGATCTGTCAACTTGGTTGACGGTCGAGATCGCCAAGTAAACTTATGCACATTCAGGTTCTTAAATCGTGTGCTAGCTATGATGATGTTTCGCAAAAATGATTAGTCTAAGCCGACTTTCGGAGGTATTGTCATGCAGGCTTTGCTTTTCGACTATAGAACCAAAAGGCCCTCTTTCCCAATTTGACATTAAAGTTGTCAAGAAATATGCCGACGATGTACTTTGCCCATTATTAAAACTTTTTTCAATGCCCCATACCCATGCCTTTAGTCGTCAAACATCGAAGAGTGTTGTATGTAACTGTCCTGAAAATATTCGGATTCGGCCTAAAATTGCATTTGCGTGTGAAACAATCGTGCAGTTGTAAGAAGCTAGGCTTAGATTGTGACTTCGTCAACTGTTTATTGAGAAGTGTTTTCAATTCCAATTTTGCACCAATATGAAAAAAAAAAATTAGGCGAACCTATGTGCCTTGTGTGCCTAAAGAAATACAATTTGTGTTATAAAACAACAACCCTCTACAGCCTCGCTTCTATTCTGCAGAAAAATAGCCCAGCTTCACTAAAAAGTGTGGAATGTTATTATTTTATTAAGAACCCAGTTGGATCGTTTTATGCACAAGCTGAATACTGGCTATTGTAATGCCACTAATCGGCTTAATATCATAAATCATCTCACCTTACAAAGGCACGGAGCTGACATTTACATGCACACATTGCTGAGTCCATGTGATGATTCATGCAGAACGCTCTTTTCAGTCCTTTATCACTTCAAGCTGAAAGGAGTGGCTAGCCATGTTGCGACTCAAATGTTCCTGATTTTATGAATGCGCAATTGAAAAGCTTCCTATTCCTACCAAGCTATTGTCAAGTAGAGTTCTCTGGAGCTACCTGCTGTGCAGCCAAAATCTCCTCACGAGCATAGAGCAAATAAAGTGGTCTCCAACACGTTTATTTGGAATGATTGTTCTAATCGACAAGGTAGCTTCGCATTGTTCATGACTAGAATACTGAATGGGTGGGCTAGGAGATGTGCTCCTGAAGCATTGTTCCGATGGAAACATAATTTGAAAATTTCATTTCACTTTCACATTTTCATTCCATATAGTATTTTACAATTTACACACAACCAGATGTACCGTGATTAATGAGACTTGAGACGCCCATTAAAGCGTTAAATGAATAAATCATATTTATTTCATTCCAAGCTGGATCCACCCGGCCAGATATTTATCAATTATTGTGCGCGACGATTTATAGTTAAAAAAAAATCGTGTATAACTGTCAACAGCAGTGTTTTCTATTAGGAATTCTAATTTAGATAATTAAAAAAAAAATTATTAAAATTTAAATATAAAAGGAAAAGCCCTGAGCGGTTTCGGTGATTTAAATTCTTGCTTTATATATACGGTTTTTGCATTTCCTGCAAATATTTAACTCAAAAATATTTAAAATATTTAACTCAAAATATTAATCGTCACTGATGCTGATGCCGGATTGGTGTCCGCCTGTCATTTTGTTTCTATTAGCTAACAAAACAAGGAGGATTTGTTCAACATTTTAGTATACAAAAGCATTAAGCTTATCGTCGAAAGGTGGTTTCATCAAGGTTTGAACATTATATACCTGAAGCCCTTTTGGGCATATTATAATGGCGAAACCATAGGAAATTCCGTCGAAAACACTTTTGTAGGAACTTTCTTAGGTAAAAGGACACACGAATTAAAAATGTCCCCATTCTTCTAATGGGAAAACTTATAGTTTTCGAGTGAAAGATTTTTGAGATATTAAATTCAATTTATTTCAGAGATCCCGATTTTTGCGCCTTAGTTGACCTACGGCTTCGTTCGCAAAATGTTAATATTCATTTTTAAACGAATTTTGTGCAACAAATTATTGGAAGTACACACTTCATATTATCTATATATCAGCAAAGCCTTACTCGCTTCGGGAAAGTATCCTCAAACACTTTCCGACATCCTGCAACTCGCTAAAACTAGTCTCCTAGACCGATAGTTGCGATCTTAGCGTCAACCCGTCGTAAACCGAGTTAGTCTTTTTTACCAGCAAGTTAAGCTCCAAGTTGCCACTCCCCCAAAGCTCAAAGGAACTCCATTCGAGTTCATTAGCAGAGCTAAATATTTGGGACTGAGACTGGACAGGAAGTTCTTATAGAGAGAAAATATTGCCGAATGCGCTAGGAAATCCCTATAGTGGTTCTTTACTCCTGCAAAAGGGCTGTCGGCTCTAGATGGGGCATTCAACCCAATATAATACATTGGCTTTAAACTGCGGCCATAAGAGCGATAATTTTGTATGCGGCATCATTGTGTGGTGGCCGGCCATGAAATACCGCACCGGAACTAATGGGATGCACAAAATCTCCTACACAAATTACTGTCAATATTAACAGACGGTTCTAAAACACTGTAGGGAGTGGGCGCCGCGCCGTAGTCTTTTTAGAAGAATTGAATCTGGGCCTTTCCTTCTGTCTTCCGAAACCCTGCAATGTCTTCCAAGCCCAAATTATAGCTAGTCGTCAAGCTACTGTCGATTAATTCGGTATTAGAAAGGGATACCGTCATATACATTGATATAACCAAGCTGCAATAAAATGCTTAATATCCAGCGAAATAAGATCTAAGGCGGTGAAAGATTGCCGCGTATCTCCTAAAGATATAGCTGCACAGTACAACCTCACCCTCTGCTGTCTTGCTGGTTACTCTTACTGTGACATCCCATGTAACTGTATGTAGTAGACGAGCTAGCAAGGCGAAGCTCCTCTGGCGTGGATAGTGCATACTATCACCACGTTCCTATACGCTAAACAAATAATTCACGCGGACGCAGCAAGCAGAGCAGGGTTCAGAAGGAAAAATCTAGGATACTGTGATACTGACAGACTCACCTGGCCAGCTCTGGACACAAAGCAATCCAAGGAGCTTCTTCGACTTAAAAGATCCAGCATTCCGAAATTCATCTCCGGGCACCACATATTAGGCAGACACGCGCAGAGGCTCGATCTGCCATACAATGACTTCTGCAGAAGCTGCAGAGATGAAGAGGAGGACGAGTCCGTCACTCACTTTCTTTGCACTTGTCCTGCCTTGGCCAATCTAAGAAAGGCCGACTTAGGAAACTATTTGCTCAATGATCTCAGTGATCTATATGTAATACCAGCGCCGCTAATATTCTTAGTTTTATAACCGGCAGCAAATGGTTTACATGAGTAGCCATCAAAGAAATAGCTGCCCAAATCCCAGTACAATCCGCCGAATAACGGCTTAAGTGTTTCTCTCACCGAGAGCCACTAAACTAACTAACTAAGGGCCATTTTATTCACTTCAAGTTGAACACAACTTGGGGGTTTTTATTCTCAACTTGAGAAATTGATTTTATTCACTCAAAGTTGACTCACTCAACTTTGGATATTCCGAAGTTGAGAAAACCAAGAGTTGATTAACTTTGGATTCGCTCAACTCCCCGAAAAAGTAGAAGTTATCAAGCAAACTTGGGGTTTTACGTCAAACGTCAGAATTTTTTTTTATTTTTTTATTTCTGTGTTTGGCAGTTCAGTGACGAAAATAATTAATAATTCATTTTTAAAATTGAATAAAAGAATCAATAATGTATCGTGCAAACTATTTCTGGGAGATATGGCCATCGTCTTCGAACAGCGAAGATGATGAGGAGATAGATAATTTTGTACGTGAGAGGCGACAATACAAGATGCTACCACATTTGGACTGGAAAAATGGGATGGCCGTAATTTCAACTATGGTTTTCGTCTCTCAAAGCGGACGACAATGATGGTGCTCCAGCTAATAATAAATTCGTTGCCGTGTGATGAGAGAAGGTGTACATCGCGAATTAGTCCGAATCGATTGAATTATAAATAGTATTGAGTGATGTGCTTTTTTTCTTTGATAGATCGCGTGAATTGCGACCAATAACCCAGTTGCTAATCGTATTGCGGTAGGTACTATCCACTCGTATTAATTCAATTGGCGGTTGCCGATTTTATTGGAGTTAGCATTCGCAACCACCAGCGGGAGTACCTACCAAGATTCACTGATATGCTGTCGGCTACGCCTTTGAAAGTAACATCAACATCCACTGACCATTGACCACGTCTGCTTTCGATTGATTCGCACTTTAGTTCAGTCAATTTTAGATCACAAACCACTAAGAATAGACCGCCGACTTCCCGTACACCTACCCGATTCCCCCCGGAAAAAATTTCCCTGTCTGTGAATACGTGTAAATGTCAAAATTAATGGCGGCAATGATTTTCCATGTTATCATGCGACCAGGATTTTTCAAGTATGCGTGCGTTAATGGCGCCCCTTTGATTTTGTACAGCACCAATACATGAAAAATCCTGGTCTCGCCGGCAGCTTGTAGGCAAAGTCCGTTATGTGGGAGGAGTCGACGGTCTATTCTTACTGGTTTGTGTTTTAGATGCTGCTGAAAACAGTTCATTGAATGTAATAGAAGGGTGAATGAGGAAAATAATAAACAGACAAATTTATGTTAGATGTTTATTAAATATGTGGAAACATAAACTTAATCGAACAAATATAATTTTTTTGCTGCTGGTGTTGGAATGTTGGATGTAATGTAATAATTCAAAGCCTCGTGAAAGCAATTACTCAGAATCAGCACAAAAATGTAAATAATGGACATGGACTTAATTTTGAAGCAATTACTATCATATTCGTCATCTTCTTCTTCATCTATGAATTTAGATTTTTCGTCGATATGATTATCCTTATTAAGTTCGTATGTTTTCATCGACAAACGAAAACAATTTGCACAGCTGATACACTATCTAATAACGCACTAATTACTAATATAGCTATTTACAAAAGCAGATTAATCTGTGCCCAGATCACGTAAAATGAAAACGATTGAACGACATCGTTTCGATACTAGCACTCTCTGTCTATTGTCACAGATGTGATAGAGACAGCTTTAGTAAAAACGATGTCGTTCGATCGTTTTTATTTTACGTGATCTGGCCCCTGCTTTCATTAATTTCACATTAAAATGCACACATGAAATTACGCGGGATTATGCAAATCTAAAGTTGAACTGACATATTATGTGTCATCTGCCACAAATATCCCAGGGATATTTTACAAACTGCAGGTAGGCCAACTTTAGGATTTCAACTTCGGAGTTGCAAATTAATATAGTGAATAAAAGGAATTTTCAACTTGCCGTTCAAATCTTGATTTGAGTTAAACTTCGAAGTTGGCCAACTTTGGAGTTTTCGGCAAGTTGATCAAAAGTGAATAAAACGGCCCTAAGTCTCCGACTGACCACCACTGCAAAACCTAAATGGGCTACAAATCTATAAATAAGAAAAAAAATCATGAAAATTGAATATTCAAAAGTAAAACCAGACACAGACACTCAACCCAAAACGAATTTGAATATAATGACCGCATGTAACCATCAGCTATCATTAAAAATTATTTTAATTAATTACAATTAAACTCATAAATTTTTTGCTCCCCATGGCACATTGCAGACACAACATTTGATGCCATTTGTATATGGCCCCACAAACAAATCGAAGGTTAAAAATGTGATGGCCTGAAGCGGATCGCATATAGCGCATCAGTTAAACCAGCACGCGGGGCAAATTTTGATATAAATTACCATCGAAATGCCAAAAACAGTCGCTATAAATTCAGTGATTATCGGCCACTAGCCATGCCCTTTTGATTATTATGCACTTTACATGCTGTACAAATCATAAAATGTAATTTGTAAACATATTATGTAGGCAAGCACACACGAACTCGAACTAGTGGTATTTTTAATGCGAGCGAAAATTACTATAGCAGCAACATCACAATATTATATATTGAAGTTTTTATTGGCTCGAATAATTAGCGGCAATCCAATAAAATTAACAACTCGTTGATAATTCGATTAAGGACATAACGCTAAATGGCATAATACATTATAGCTAACATCTTTTGAGGGGGCAGGATAGCGGATTGATGTATATGGATCATGTTATAAACGCCTTCTAAAGGCAGCTGATCCATGAGTTTGAAAAGCTCTTAATACTTTTTAGTGCGAAATTACAAATTATTCTGTCGGAAAAGAAGAACCTTTAACGCCCCAAGATCATTGCAGATAGGTGTTTGTTCTGAACTTACATTTTTGTCTTTTGGAAATATGAGCATTAGTCCTTGCTTTGAAACTAAAAATAGTTTTGAAAAAGTGATGTCCAGCGGTTGTTAAATATACTGACAGTTGATGTCAATTTGTAGTCTGCCTTGAAGGCCCCGCATATGTCTCATTTCGAAGAATAATTTCGTTAAATTCCTCCTAACATGGCTGTCGACAAACAGGCCGACACACTTATACCATTATAAGTTCAATTTCAATTGTGATATCACATTAATCTGAAAAGTATAGTTTTTCTAACTCGTTGAACAAGTTTGATATTCTAACGAAGCGTAGGAGACGTCTGATGCCTATGTTTATTAGATCGTTCTAATAGAAGGCTCCCAGATGAAGTTTTAGTTTTTGGGAGAAAGCCGGACAATTAGGGAAAAGGTAGAGAATGATCTCTTTCGAAAAATGGGTGCCAACTATGGTTAAAAAAGGGTATTTAAAGTAATAACTTCAAATCAAAAGTAAACATAAAAACATACAAACTGGTAAGGCTGGTTGAAGGAATGTACTTCGTCAGATCAAAGGTCACGGTAGTGCCCCAGCCAAGTTGTCTAGTAAAGGCACTTACTGTTCTTACAGGAACAAAATCAGGCTGTCTTGGACCTCCCTCTAACTTCGGTACCAACTAAGCCAAAAACTTCAAACTTGAAATATTTACCAGCTCATTAAAAAGATCCACCTCACCAAATTTCATCTCTAGCATTAGTGGTTCTCAACATACAGGATGTCACAAATCGCAAAAACCGTAATTGGCTGACTGACTCACTCACTCACTTACTCCAGAAGATTATGATCATCAGAATTATGAAGCACTTCCGGCCATCCTAGAAACAAAAAAAAAAAAAAAAATTTGGCAGAATGCGAGATCCTGTGGTGCATACACTGGGAAAAGTCCAAAAGTTGAGATTTTCCCTTCATTCCATTTTTTTACATTAAATCTTTTAAATTAAGAACTTGGCATACATTTAGATCTCATTGCTTTTCGTAGCTGACTAGTTACACATTTTTTTATATAACAGAACTTGGCTGTTTTTGACATTTATGTTTTTGGTGTGATGTGTATTAATTGAGCCACTTCCGCGCATTGAACTTATGTAAAAGCAATTAACTTATCTTCAAAGTTTGAAAATTGAAAATTTTTATTGTTCCAAATTGTGAAAAGGGCGAAAATCATTAAATGTTACAAAAGTGGACTCATTGTGCGAAGGTGATAAAAAAAGTGTCAAAATGCAACTTAAGTCTCACAACGGTCACATTTGTGGCGGCTTTTTATCCCTGTCTGTAACACGCAATAAATATTGGCAGAACTATCTACTAGATTACTTGTAGGTATAACCGAGGGTATTACCTTGAAAAGGAATTAAAATACTTATCTTTAGGAAATTCTGGGAGACATTCGACAATCACTCCTCTACCGAGGAGACTACATAAAGCAAAATCACTGAGAAAGGCAGAAGGAGAATTCTAAAAAATCGAACTCAGCGAAAAGTGTGAAGCAAAAAATGTGTAAACTCAATTTCGAAGTCCAGTATTGAGTACCTACCTAGAAGAAACAATTTTACGACGAAAAAAATCTTGAATCAAAAATATGTCAAAAATAAAATCTCAGAATTTTGAAAGATCGGAAAAGAAGTTTAAAGAAAGATAAAATCTCCAAAACGAGAAATGTTAAAAAAATAAAATATTCATAAAAATGAGTAGATACTTACTTACTTAACGGGCTCCCGACCCGTGAAGAGTCTCTGCCTGAGACACTGCAGTCTGTCATCCTCTACGATTCCGGGCACGCTGTTTCCAATTGTCCAGACCAAGCGCTCTGGCATCCGCGATGGCTTGGTCTTTGAAATGGAGGTTCGGTCTTCCTTGTCTTCTCGAACCTGGGGGCTGGGATTCGAAGATCCTCTTAGCTGGAGCATTATTGTCCATTCGCTCGATGTGGCCGAGCCAATGTAGTCGATGTGTTTTGGCTTTTTGGGCTAAATCCACATCTTGGTACAGCTCATAGAGTTCGCGGTTGTATCTTCTCCTCCATTCATCCTCCTCGCACACAGGACCAAAAATCCGCCGAAGTATTTTTCTTTCGAAGGAGCCCAGTATCAGCTCTCCATAGAGAAATTGGCAAGTAAAACGGTTGAAATTCAAATTGTTGCGTCATTGTTAACAATAGATGCCACTTCAAAAAAGTGTAAATTTCCAAATTATTCCGCTTCAAACCAAGAGGGCTAGTTGTTATGTTGGATCCAAATCGAACACGTCTACTAGCACTCCATATATAATATGTCAATGGTGGTGAGTTTCGACTTGAAATTCGTTGGTCTTTTCCAAGATTTGCCTCAGTATGAACATTTGGTCTATAGTCGATCTTCCGGGCCGGAAGCCACACTGGTAAGTGCCGATTTGTGTGTTGCAGAACGGTTTTAGACGTTCACACAGTACGTTGGATAGGATCATGTATGCGACATTTAGCAGGGATATGCCTCGATAGTTCTTGCAAGACATAGGATCGCCTTTTTTATAGATGGGGCATTATGGAGCTGATAGTCCAGTCATCGGGCATGTTTTCTTCCACCCATGCTCTTGATGATTCGGTGCATGCTCCCTACCAAAACATCACCACCGTATTTAAAGAGCTCCGCTGGTAGTCCATCAGAGTCTGCGACCTTGTTGTTCTCAAGCTTTTTTATAGCTAAGCCAACTTCTTCTATACTAGGTGGTGGAACTAGTTCTTTATTGACTGGACGTAGGTTCTCTTCTTGCCCTATCATGCCCATTAAGCAGCTGCTGGAAATGCTGCTTAAACACATCTACTATTCCCTGCGCTTCGGTGACTAAATTTCCTTCGCTGTCTCGAGGAGCCTGCGTTCCGGTTTTGTAGAAAGCAGCCAGTTGCTTTGCTTTTTTTTATAAAACTTCCGGATTTTATTACGATCGGGCGACTCTTCGATTTCCTTGAGCTGGGAGGCTGCGGAAGCCCTCTTCTTTCTACGCAGGATCTTCTTGTCCTACCTTCTCCTGGCTCGATACTCTTCTCTCGCTGCCCTTGTTTTGCGCTGCAGCGCTTTCTTGTGCGCGCATCTTCTGTGAGTAGATAGAGAAACAAAATTCGTCATTCTTTATGATTCTTTATGATTCTTTATAATTCGATTGTTCTTTCTCTCTCACTATGACGTTCGCATCAAAAATGTTTATATGCATGGCAGTAGGTTAAGAAGGTATAGTATTCGCAGGTATGTCGTTCTTTGGGATCAAAGTTGAAACATATTTCTATAGGTATTTGGCCAAGAAACTTCTAAATTTAATACAGAAAATGTTTACAAGCGGGAAAATATCAAGATTAAAAGCCGTACAGCCTCTGACAAGAATATCTCAAAGCGCTTTGAGTTGCTCGCATAATGCCAGCAAAAGAAAGAAAAGGGACTACTAGGACAAAGTCAACTTAGATGTGTGATGTCCAGTCCAACAGAAGGGGTACCTATGTATATAAAAATGTTTGACCCAGTCGTAGTCAACGAGCTGGAAAAATCAATTGCCAGAATGTCAATCAAATGTAAAAATTTCGTGAACACTGCCTAAAGTAACCTCAGCGAATATTATTTAGCTAATGTTTGAAACCTATGAAAGCAACTTATTTGAAAAATTCTCAATCAAACGGGGTTTCTATATAGCGATTCGGGCTCTGATTATTTCTGCTTAGATATCGTCTACTAATGAACACCGTATTGGTATCTATTCCGAGTCATTTTAAGTACTGGCTTTAGGACAATATAAATTAATGTGGTTTAGTTTAAAGTGGCTGGGAGCTAGGAAACGCCAGCACACTTCGACCATCATAGGTCCTTTGTAATACCTTAAAAAATAGATCATATGAGATCTCCCTACTATTTGAACCATTTGGGGTTGTATAAGATGCTTCGGATGTCTGTGTTTGTCAGATCACCTAAGTTGTTGTAATGAAAGGCTCCCAAGTGAAGCTTCCTTTTACGGGAGAGACCTGGCCAGGAACAAAGAAGGTGCTGAATAGTTTCCTCCTCTTTTTCGTCCATACAGCTTCTGGTCGTTTGCAAAGATTACTAGCCTTACGGCGTGCTTTAGTAGATGGATACTAATCTTATCTTCAATTTAAGCCCTCACTGATAAACGTCATACGCATGCATATACTTGACGCCTTACAGTTGTAAAATATCTAATTTGCAAACTTTCTAAGGCAACACCTACTAATACCTATTGCATAATAAGAACCATGTCTATGTCACACCGCTCTAGATATATAGGTGCTCTTCCTTTCTAACGGCAAAGTAATCATTTGCCTCAGACTAAATTAGAACTTTTCTCATTTCAACCGACCAAAGTGTATTCAATAATTAGAGCTCCCGCTGAGAGGCAAAGAGCCCTGAAGTGACCGCAAATAGGTGAACTGACTTACCCACTAAGTTTCATTAAATCAATGAGTATGGCTGGGTGGAGAATGGCCCATACATGAGCAGCCTTCATCAAGAAAAACTATATTATACGCTCGTCATAATGCTTCCGATTACGTGTATGTATATAGAGTTGCAAAACTAGGAAAACCTTTTAGGCCAAAGCCTACTATAATGTTGCCAGGTATGGGGTCTTGTTCAACACAAAAGTATCATTACACTCATATCACAGTGCGTTCGGTTGAGATGACTGGGCCTGCCGACAAGGATTCGATGAGATTACATTCGAAAGGGTGTAATACACGACCGTAAATATCCCCTTTGTGAATCCCAATGAGTTCGCAACTTTTCCAGTTTTCCCAATACCCCGGCCGGCGTGTGTTTGTGTGGTAAGTACAAGTTTTTCCATTACGACAAAGTGGATGCCTAACAACAAAGACACGATTTATGTTGGGAAACAAATTCTTGTTAATTATTCTTTCGTTGATTATTTTCGTTACTGATGGGTAACCGAATGGATTTAGGGGTATACCATACCAACACATAGATATATAGCAACAAATGTGATTTTGTTGACTGTTTTTCGTTAAATAATGCCTAAGCCGCAGATAGAAAAGAGCCATCTTGGATTTGTTTTGCAGATCTATTCAAACCAGCACTAAAATTTAAATCTGTCAGAATTTGTAAAGTGATTAATGAAAGCCTACTTCAGAGACCATCATCGACCACATGCCGACCACAATTTATTATTGTATCTTATGTTTTGGACTAGCTCTGATGTTGACCCATTTTAATATTGTCTTCGGATGTGTGTTGCGGCAGAGTTAATAGATTAGTTTTCCTCACCCTCAGTTTGATGATGTTTCTTGGTTCGAAAATATGGAGTTTGTCAATAAAACAATGCCTGCAGAGTTTGTTGGACTCTGTTCTTGAATTGTTGCAAATTGAAAACACCAGGAAGCGTGATCCAGGTTTTGTTTTCACTAGTACTCGTAAATAATAATTAAGTATGTTAGAAAGGCACAAAGAGCTGATACAATACAATACAATAGAATGGATGAGGTTTACA
This sequence comes from Cheilosia soror, assembly GCA_949372485.1. Classification (NCBI taxonomy): domain Eukaryota; kingdom Metazoa; phylum Arthropoda; class Insecta; order Diptera; family Syrphidae; genus Cheilosia; species Cheilosia soror. The sequence continues at coordinate 68,788,444 of OX443562.1, read as the reverse complement.
GACACAGTCCGGGGTGGAGAAGAGAAAACAACCTCCTGCAGCTCGGCCTCTAGCTAACCGCTTCCAGTATCCAGTTATATACTTTAAGTTCATTAAGGAGGTCGCTCTCTAGTTCTTGTAATATAACAACCTGCTTGAACCTAACCTCAAGATGCATGCAGTGTTGTCACTTGGGATTTCAAAAATGTGGTAGATTGGAAGGAAAAAAGAGTGGTAGATTTAAGAAATGGGTGGTAGATTTGAAGTTTATATGCACCATTAGTCAAAGAAAAATCAGCAAATATGTATTACTAGCTGGTATTAATATAATCATCTCTCATATTCTTCTGGACTCTTTCCGAGTAAGTGGAAAACAACACCAGCGCGTCCCTAAAAAAGGCGGTTCTTCTCCTCCTCCTCCTCCAATTACCGACCCATAGCACTTACGTCCGTTCTTTTCTAAAGTCACAGAAACGCTAACAAATCGTCAGCTTATGAAATATTTTGAATCACGGAAACTTCTCAATGACCGGCAGTACGGTTTTCGTGGCAACAGATCCACTAATGATTTGATGACTTATCTCACCGAGAAGTGGAACCAATCTCTCCATCACTTCAGTGAATCGAAGATTGTTGCGCTTGATATTTCAAAGGCATTTGACAGAGTTTGGCACCAAGCTCTTTTGTCGAAAATGCGTGCTTATAGGATCGATGCGTCTTTTATTCAATGGATTAGAAACTACCTTTCTGGCCGTTCAATTCAAGTTGTTTTGGATGGTTTCAAGTCTAAAACTCAACATATAAATGCTGGTGTCCCCCAATGCTCCGTTCTGTCTCCGACTCTCTTTCTCATTTTTATAAATGATCTCTTGTCTGCAACTTCTAATCCGATCTATTCCTTCGCTGATGACAGAACTCTTAGCTAGCATTTTAAAATGGGGTACAGCCAATAGAGTGGAATTTAATGCTTTCAAAACGCAATGCTGTTTTCTATCCCTAAAGCAAAAATCAAACCTTCAGCCATTATCAATGAGTGGCTCTTATATTTTCAAAACCGAAAGACTTTCCATTTTCGGTATGTGTGCCCATGAAACACGTCGTTAGAACGACCATATACACGAAGTCTTCAAGAAAGCTGCGAAATGTCTAGGTTGCTTCAAACGGCGCAAGAAATATTTTACCCCTTTTGATCTAGCTACAATTTATTATAAGGCGTTCATTCGCCCCAAACTTGAGTACGCTTCTCATATCTGGTCTGGTGCGCCGAAAACCACTTTGCACGATTGCACCTATTGAAAAGGATATACCAAACCGCGCGTGAAAACTAATTGGATACACGAACATAGGGCATCAATGTCCAGGGCGTCAAATGTCAATCTATCGCTCGAAATTCTTGATCGAACTCACTAGGGAACAAAATCTTCTTAGCGAACGAAATGGAAATTGCCTGTTTTATCCACCAAAAGTGCGCCTCGCTTTTATTTCCTATAAAATATTTAACACTGGAATAACAAAACGTGGTAGAATTTTTGGGTGCAGTGGTAGTTGTGGTAGATTGCAAAAATATTAAGAAATTGTGGTAGATCTACCACATTGTGGTAGAAGTGACAACACTGGATGCATGCAGATATGGTGTTGCTTCTTGACTTTACTTGTTGTAATAGGTTGTAGTATACAGTATAGTATATACACTTAGATCACTGTGCGCAGAGAGAGGTCTTGCTCAGATTCGTTGTTCCTCGGGGCTGGACTTATCGTGCTAAGTTGGCTTGACGTTCAAACACAGAACGTGTGACAGTCCAGTCTATCGTTATATTTTAGACACTTCGATCGAGCAGGGGCAGATAAATCATTCTGCAAGGTACCTATATGAGATCCCTCTTTATATCAATTGCTGAAGGCCAGAGGCAGAGATGTCAAGAATAATGGTCGGAAATACTATCTAGAGGTAAAAATAATTTATAATGTATCGCGACGCGATAGCTCGACTTGAATGTATGTAAATAAAGATAATGAAGATAGGTACTCTGCCGAACTATATTTAAGGCAGTGTTGGAGGGAATTCACCAACTCATTTCCAAACACGCAACGTGTACCGATCAATGAGAAGAAACCTGCTTTTTTAGCATTGCATATAAGATTCTTTTATTTGCAGCTCATGATTCAGAGAATCCATGATGGAAGCATTTTGGTTGATGTTAAAGTTCGCACATTGCTTCATATTGTATCAGGACACTTTTTGAATTACGATATTTTCTGATGTGTCTTTTACTAAAGCAGATGTATCTTCTATTAGTTGAAAACACATCGATGACAGTTCTCCGTATTCCCTGATGATATCGATATAAAGTAGACACTCGAAATAGTGCCCTAATAAAAACCAGGTCTATTCACTAGGTAGGTATATGGAAATTGTTAAATGTTTACCAAAGCCCAATTTGATTTCTTGTGAGCAATTTATAACTAAAATATCTGAAAAACACACAAATGAATGGCAGGCGCATTGCAAAACTGAAATATTTTTCGTTGAAACACTTTCCAAAACTTTTAGAATTGAAAGATCTCACAGAGACAAGAAGACAACAGTTAGTTGTTCGTGTAATCTTTTAGCGCCAATCTAGAACAAACTTATTGTCTTACCCCACAAAAGACGCTCTCAAGAAGGGGCAGGCTCAATTTAGGTATTTAATTTTTAAATCACGCCCTGGCTTCTTATCATGTAATAGCTTCTTATAGGAAAAAATCATCGATATATAGGTACTTGCAATTTCTCTTTTTCGTTGTTTGAGTTTTGTTAAAGTTTAGTAAAAATTAAATTATAAACTTACAATTTTCACATTTATTTACTTATATACAAATAAATCTAAAAGATTCCGGGCGGCATTATTATTTTCCTATTTATATCTGTTCGGCATGAATCACTCTGATCATTTTAGCCAACAAATACTGGAGGGATGGTATTTTACGACCCACCCTAATTAATGGTGTCCCATAATTTACGCAAAATTTGAATTTTACTCCATTTAATAGTACATATAGTGATTGATAACAATGTGACAGCTGGTAGTTCGGGGCTAGTAAAAATGGAGTGCTGTACGAAAGAAAAACGCATTTTTATTGTTGAGCAATATTTTAAAAATAATGAAGATTTGTGTTAGCTACAGTCCGCATTTTCGAACAAAATCATCTTCAGTGATGAAGCTGATTTTTATCTTGATGGCTTCGTTAATCTCATTTGGGATTCAGAAAACCAACGAGTAATTTTTGAGAAACAGGTGCATTGTTCAACCACAACGCGTTACTCTTTGGTGCGAATTTTGGGCTGGATGCATTATCGGACCATTCTTCTTCGAAAATGCGGCTGGTCAGCCAGTAACAATTAATGTTGTTCGTTATCGTGATATGATAACCCAGTTTTTAGTGCCTAAATTACAAGATATGGATGTGACCAACATGTGGTTTCAACAAGACGGTGCCAGTGCCACATGCCATACAGCCAGGGAAACAATTCAATTACTGCATAAGTCAATTCTTAATCGTGAAATCGATCATTTTTGCAATCAGATCAAGCGATTTAACACCATTGGACTTTTTTCTTTGGTTTTTTTTTTTAAATCAAAGGTCTATGCCAATAAGCCCACGACCACCAACGCATTGAAAGAGGAAATAGGGAGGTGTATTAATGAAATGCAGTCACATTTATGCGTAGGTACATACTTGCCAGCAAAGCCGTGGCGGCCATTTATCCGATGTACTATTCCATACATAACCCCACTCTAATCTATATACTCTATGAATCAAAAAAGCTTTCTAATTATAAATCTGTATATTTTCTATCAAAATTACAATGAATTATGGGACACCCTTAAGACTAGTCTATAGTCTTAAATGAGAAAAATCAACCTAACTAAGGGATTTCAAATGACTTACAGATTCCTGAACTAAATCCCTAAATCCTTTTCAGTCTCGTTATTTCGCCACGAGTCGAATTTGCGATTGAATTATCGCAATATGTATACCTAACCTAAACTGTATCTAGTGTCAAAAGTTATCGTCTCATCGGTAGACTCGTTGTTCTACGAATAGATTTATGCACTCAAATGCAGCATAAAACCTTACAGAGATGTTCCCGAGGATGCTCCCCAAAAAGTAATGCCTGCAGACCAGCAATCGAATCGTTTTAAAATTTCTGAAGTAAGATGAAAATCTTCCATAAAGTATAGTGCATAAGTACACCTGATTAATCCGAATCCTACATCCACATGCGGGCACTAACGTTTTATTGCGATAGCATCATCTACAACAGCAGCATAACCCATCAAACAGCCATCAAGAGCAGAAATGGTGCATGCAGAAGCCCCATCATCAGCAGCAGCATCATCATCACGGTACGATCGTAATCCCAAGGGTGCAAGACAAAAACTCGGCCGGGACTAAGTGGCGGGGGGAGACGGTGAGGTGAGATTCCTCGAAGGCACATTGCAGTGGAAATATACCTTAACGAGGGAGATGGGTGGAAGCTGCAAATATGCTGGGATTCTAAACAATTTTGCACGTTGCAGAACAACCACATTCCATCGCATATATGTTCGTTGTTGTTTCTTTTGTGCAGCATTGGCGCTGCCAACCATACTTCTATAGCCCATTCCCTTCCTGTACCTTATCTATTATCCTCACTGGCATTTTTAAGCAGATTTTCAGCAACTTCGGTCTATGTGGTGCAATGTATCGGCATAAAGGGTATTGTTTGCAATTTACGACAACGTGTGCATTGCTTGGCATTCTTTTCACAAAGATGCCGATGATTTATTATAAGTTTTAGACCTGTTCTGAAAGTAATCTTCGTACGATTTTTAAAATTTGTTTAATTGGGGATGGTCCGTTTACTTTACATGGATTAAAGGAAATGGCTGGTGTGCAGAAGAAAGTCCCTAAGCGTAAGACCAGATTTGGCCTAGTGTAGTTATAGCTATAAAAGGCAATGGAAAGTTATAGAACATCACAAGTTCTAATAATTTTAAGCAACATTAGATTACATTACTGGCACTATCCCACCTCATGTTCAGGAAGAAAATAAATTTGATGGACTATCAATAAATCTTAACACAAATATCTCGATCGGGCTGAAGACGAATGCTTACTCTCTCACGGAACTATGGACCTAAACTTTATGACATCTAGAACCTACGATAAATAGCGGGGCAAGTTCAAACATCAATAAGCTTCTTCTACAACCGACAGGAAGAGTGGAAAGTCTCTGATATGCGGGTTTGGTATTGCCTTAACTGATCGGTGGTTCGGAACATTTACTGCCAGTGCAGTAAGAAAGGCGAAGGCTGCTTCAAAATATATCCAAGCCTATTAAATGTTAAATTAAAATAATAAATAAATAAATTTTATATTAAATGCACTAAAATCCACCTTTTGGAAGGTTGGCGCTGCAAATGTTTGGTAACAGATACCTAAAAATGTATGGACCCAAACGTACTTGGCAGTAAACCATTTTTATCCTTCGGAATTTAAGAAATATAAATAATTCTTGCAGCCATTTAAATAATTTACTAAAACTCCCTCTAATAGTTTTCTAGTTCCGGAGATCCCATAAAGTATATAATATTCTGAATCAGGATACATTTCTGAATCGATTTAGTCATGTCTGTCTGTTGAAAACACGATAGCGTCTAATCGAATCGACATAGGCGAATCAAATTTTGTCAGATGGGAATTGAACAACGTAGGTAAAGCTGGATCCACCACATTCGAATTTCGCCAAACAAACTATAGGTGTATGGAATTTAGTTGCTATTTAATTGCGGTATTTTTAATTTTTTTGCTCTTCGGAAAGTGGTAAATTGTGTGGTGGACCTAGCTTACCGGTAAAGCGCTGATTTAATTGCTCTGGGAAAATGCAAATCATTTTCCGATCGGACAAGCCGTTCCGCCAGAATTAACAGTTAAATTTGTAAAACCCCAGTTCGCTGTCGAACTCTTTTGTTTAACCCCGTACGAATTTTTTTGCTTTGAATATTGCAAACTAATTGTCTATGCCTAGGCTATTTTACAACTTAATCAAATAATTTGTCGCTCCTCTCTAAAAGTGTCGAACGGTGAAACAATTTTTAAAAAAGGTACTTTATACAACTTACCAAAAACCTATTACCCCGTGCGAATTTCTCCACTTTAAATATCCCAAAATAATCTGGCATTCATTGGCTACAAAGCCTCTTAATCAAATAATTTATCGCTCTTCGATAAGCTTGTCAAAAAGTAAAAATACCATTTAGTACCAAAAAGGGTACCTTAGATATTTTTTATACAAATTTACATAAAACCCCATAAAAATCATATACCCAGATCGAATTTGTCCATTCCAAATATCACAAAATAACCATCTATTCATTGGCTATTTAACATAGGCCATGTCGGTCATGTAGTTCTGGTACCTCCCATACAAAATCGATATTAGACTTTTGTGTCTCTTTATATTTTTAATAGCTCTTATTGACAGTACTTTAGAGACAGTTTTTTTCTGCGGCGCTGAACGGAACTGTAGGCAGGTTAAAAAGAAAAAAAAGCGGGAGAGCCTTCATCGGCTCTGGCACTGCGGCCTCCCTAGTCTAAAAGAGCCTATTGTGCCTTCTCTGGTAAGGTCCTATCTTTTGGCTCCGGAGATAGTCACGAATCTTCTCTGGGGGTAGGTCAGCGAATTTTGCTGTAGTAATGACGTCTTCACCAAGGACATCTTTCTGAGACGAAAGAGGGCCGGACATTCCATTAGAATGTGAAGTCACTCTCCAGGCAAAGTCTGCATGTGGTGTCGGATGAAACTCCAGTTCGGTGAAGATGTTTCTTCATACGGCCATGTCCAGTAATTATACCTGTCAGGATTCTTAGGTTATTTTTGTCCAGATTAGTAAGAAAATCTGATTTTATGGGGGAGAATTTTGGGAACAATTGTTTGGTGCAGTTCTGTATATGTGGTTTAAGCCATAGTTCTTTAGCTTTAGTTTGAGCTAAGTTCTTCCTGAAGCATCGCTTATTGACACCACAGAAGAGTTCAGGTCCGACAAGTGGCATTGTCGCGCCGATTTTAGGCAGTGAGTCAGATGTTTCGTTTCCAGTAAAGCCCCTGTGGGCTGGAATCCAGTGTAGGATGACTAAGTTTTTCTTTGCAAGTTCGTGGATGGCCATGTAGGTTTTCAGAACCAGCTTTGATTTTGTAGCACATGAGTTCAGAGCTTTAAGAGCAGCTTGGCTGTCTGAGAAGATAAATATGGTTTTACCACGTGTATTAGAGCTTAAATTTATTCTAGCGCAGTGGTTAATGGCAAGGACTTCAGCATGGAATATGAACGAGTGCTTTCCTAGGTTGACTGAAAAGTTCGCTTGAGGCGCTTCTCCATAAATATCAATTCCAGTCACTGAATCTATCTTGGAATCTTTCCCAGTCTTCTCTTGCCGGGATGAGGATAGAGAAGTTTTTATGGAAGCCATATTCAGGTAGCATGTCGTCTAGAAATATGCTAAAAGCTCTTTCAGGCATCAGAGACAGGTGACCTCCTGGTAGGAGTAGGGGCCGATGTTGTTCGAATTGAATGGACGATTTGAATGTGTACTTGAATAGGTTAAGGGCCTAGGATGACATTCAGTGCAGTGGTCGGTGTGGAGCGTTGACCGCCCGTCATACAGTTTCTAGCTACACGTTGGATCCGTTCTAGCTTTTTGACTGTGGTGACTTCGTTAGTCTTTGTCCACCAGACCACTGCAGCATAGGTGATCACTGGTCTTACCACAAGCGAGTAAAGCCAATATATCATCCGGGGTCTTATACCCCAATTGTTACCGCTGAATCGACGGCAGATCCAAAGAGATCTGGTGGCTCTGGTTGGTTGTTTTTTCTTATAAGCAATAATGCTTTTCAATGCACGCCACTTTGGGCTAATTTCCCTCAATTAAGGGATGTGGGCCAACCTTATGTTCTATTTGTGAGTTCCATGATAGGTTACTGTCAAGGATAATTCCCAGATATTTGGCTTCCCTTGAAAATTCAATGGTTTAGCCGTACATAGTGGATCGAGTTAGAAGATCTAGTTTTCTCCGTTTGGTAAAAGGGACGATAGTCGTCTTTTTTGGATTTACAGAAAGACCTTCTTTGTTACACTATCTTTGAACTATACATAGTGCATGTTGCTGTATTTCTGAGGTCGTGCTTTCAAATTTGCCACTAACAATGATTGCTACGTCGATAGCATATCGCTTATGGCTTATTTTCCTTGATTAGACAGGGATTGGAGTAGGTCATCAATGACTAGGGACCATAAGAGTGGCGAGAGGTCGCTCCATTGAGGTGTCCTCAATGGAGCGACCTCTCGCCGTTAATGCCGCAATGCGGGTCTGGATTACTCTTTCATTGAGCAACTTTCTATGATTGGGGACAGATTCATGTTGTTGAGAGCCATATTGGTGGAATCAAAGGATGTGCAATTGAAAGCTTCTTCAATATCTACGAAAGCAACAACTGTAGGTTACTTACTTACATAGTTAAGTAACGCAACAGTTCAGAGTGGATATGGGCCTCAACTCATACACCTCTCCAGTTGGTGCGGTCTTTGGCAAACTGCCTTCTGTTGAACAAATAAAGTTGATTGAGATCGCCTTGTGCGCCACCTAACTGCTATACGGCAGAATGCTCAGTCAGTTTGTATCGGAGTCAAAGAAAACTCCACGAGCATATTTCGATAAAATGCATTCGTTCTGCATTTTCTACCCATTTAAGTTGACTGATCTCTTACAGCTCGTCAAATCGTTGGTTTTTAAATCTCCTTTATAAAATTGTACCAAGGAAAACGCGATCAAAAATTACTGGAAGAATTTTGCTCTCAGAATGACAAAGAACATCTTAATCCGCCTTCGCTTATGTCAATGCTTCTGCGGCATAGCTGCTCTATGTAATTGGAATAATAAGGTTCGTATATATACGTGTAGAAAATTAGAGCTTTCATCATAACTGTTGTACCTAATGCTTTTTCTATACCTACTTATTTCATATATTATAATAATCATCTTTCTCTATATTGTATAAGTACAATTTATTTTAGTTCAGTTCATATTTGAGCGCCACGCTCTTGCCTTTCCATTATTAGTTTATTTCTATATATCCGTGAATTAAATATTGTTATTAATTATATTGGACAGTGTTTCTTTTCTTGGGGATCTCGCAGTGAAATCAGTATTATTTTCACAATACGTAGGTAGCCTCCTTAGGGTAAGAAACAGCTATTCGGATGGGTAGTATTATTTGCTTGATTTGAGATGATTTTCAGAATTTATAGCGGACCCGAACCTGATGTAATAATATAAATGCCCTATAACTAGCGAACATTTATAGCATTCCATTATAACATTCTGACATGTAACTGTTCGTATTGACAGCATAAATCTATTTCATGACTCATTCCTGACTAAAATGAGATTTCCCGAGATCTTACAGTGTTTTTTAGACCGGGGTCACAGTCACCAACATTCAATGTGAAAGTGATAGATTGCCGAACATCTCATCAAAATAAGTTTAAAGTCACCCTTTGCTGGAATCAATGTCACTTAAATGTCCCAGGGAATTGCGAAGGTGATGCGAGGAGTATCAAAAATTACTAGATGATTATTTTATTTGATTACGCGGTCACGACCTTATTCTGACGTCTGTCACTGTATCCTAGTGAACCGCCCAGTCAGGTCCACGATACCTACGAGACACCTTTGGAAACCGTTCGGACCTGGTAATAATTGGTTGTTTTTCTTCTAGTTTATCTAGTGCTAATGACATTTTCAGTGGCCGCCGTTCTATGGCGCTCGTATCCTCATTTGCTGTGCAGGGAGTTTCTCTATAAATGCTGGATTGATTCTGTTGATGCTAACATTCACAGGTATATCTCTCACTATTACCTTACCGCTTTTAATATTCGGTGCCATCTTTCGCCGTGGTTCTGTTTGTGTTGGAACCGAGTATCTGCCCTAGTTCCTTAAAAAGATCAGACTAAACGAGGTCTCGACAAAAAGCCTCCGCCACCGTTTCCGCAGTTATGTTGCTCAATGGGATTGCTTCCGGTCAATGAGTACCTACAACCATCGATGTGCGTTGGACAGTAACGATAGTTCATCGATGTTGGTATGTCCTGGTCAACTGTACCGAATCTATCACCGGAGGTTTCAAAATGTTTTACATTGCTCAGAACATCTTTGCTAATGGCTTTCCACAGGTATTTGCTGTGTGTTGTTTGGCGATTGTTGGTATACCGGGATGAGATAGTCCGTGAACACTATGAAATATCATCTTCCTATAACGTGACGGTATGTATGGATGGGGTTTAACTGTTGACTCGTCACAGATGATACTACACCTATTCTACTATCAAATGGGGATTAGTGACTGTTTGATTCCTGCATTCTCAAACTAGAGTCTCTCGGAAACTATCCTATACCTTTTCCAGTGGTGTTAACATTGGTTTCGTGTTACGGTTAAAATTAACTCCAAAGTTATATTCTTGATTTGTTTGCGTTATCTTTGAAGTGTTTGTCCAGTTGTCTGTCATTATTATCTACATTTTTGCTAAGTTATACCAACAGTTATCTACCATCAGAATTTTTTTTTGTTGAATTTAATCTACTCAAGCTGTAGATTACAACTTTAAGTAGAAATTATAATTGATTTTTTGGGATGCAACTCCCAGATGAGCGCACATCTATCATAACATCGGGCTCATTCAAAAATATCCAATTGGTTTTGCAACAATAGGTACAATTGAACTCTTTTCAAGCCATCATAGGTCAACTGAAATGCATCAAGCCAAAAAGCCACCATTGCAACCACCACACCACCACCACTTGAATCAATACGAGAATACGCCTTGCGTTTGCCAATTAATTGCCAAATATTTGGGGTTTCCGTGTGGTTTTTGAACTCAAGAGAAATATTTTATCTCATGGTCCCAGTTCATTAAATTGAAACCATAAATTGACTGAAAATATGCGATCGATGGAAGTGGGCAATGCATCGGAAAGACCGCCAACCAAACAATGAGGAATAGATGTGCCTGCACATATTATAGGTACCAGTACTACGCATGAACGAAAAACATTTACAGACTTTTGGAGTGCTTAATGAGGTCGGTTTCGCTTCAAGCAATTCCATTTTCGGCCCTTTCGTATATTGGCTGTGTTTGATATATGTACTCGTACATATAGTTTAAATGGTGGTTCTGTTGGTTGACCGCAATTACAACCAGATACCATAAAATCAATCAACAGATATCGCGCAAAGTGTTTCTGTATATTGACTGATTGTTTAAAAGGAATGGAAATTGTGTTTTTTTTTATATATGAAGTTACATGCTAAGTGTGTGGAATTTCAAGCTTCAATTATTTCTGTTTTAATGTTGAAAATTAATATTACAGTTTTAGTAAAGGTTCTCACCATGACCATGGTTTGCTTTAACCGCACTGCTATAATAAGGACTTATCAGGTTGTGAATGATTGTGTTTAGATGTAGACGCAGTACCTATATGAAAAGTCGAAAACGGGTTAAAAAAAATTTAACTTACTTTATTTAAACCGTGCAATTTTATGGATTTTATTTGTGGGATAAATATTGGTGAGATACATGCTATAAATAATATTTTATGTTATATCCGTACCTACACCTACAAGCATGGCCAACACGACACCTTGTCTCGAAATGACGGACTTAGCCAAATTGACTTTACCAGCCGAACAATATGTTACTTTAACAAGTACACGATTTAATCACCTGATTATTTATAAAGACGTATATGGCTGCCACCCGATCACGACACCTAACATCTATAGCCAAAGTGATTCTACTTCGATCGACTTGATAAGTTACTCCTTTAATATTTTTGATGATCGATGTGGGTATTATGCAATGTATCCTTAACCTATCCTATGAACTAATAGCACCCTTCGTCATTCAAACCATAAAGGAATACGCCTTTTGCAAAATCCTCAGTGATGTGGAGGAAGCGTTAGGACATCTTTTATGTTACTAACCAGGCATCCAAGAACTCTGCTTATCTTGCATTGAAAACCTGTTTTTTGACAGTAAGATCCGTTTTAAAAGATTCGTTATCAGACCCGGTCAGGAAGGTATATTCGCTTTGTCATTATATATGTAACGCCAAGAAGGAGTCACGGGAGACCCTAAAAAGTATATAAACTGAATCACATTCTGAATCGATTTAGCTATGAAAGCACGATAGCGTCCAAACGAATTGACCTAGGCGAATTAAATTTTGTGTAACGACTTCTTTTTACCGTCGCCAGGTTGGTATTGAAAATGTGCTATGTCGCTCAAGTAGTATCTCCCATACAAAACCACAATTTGAACCACGCCACGTCTCTCTCTGTCTATTGAAATCACTATAGCGTCCGAACGAATTGACTTAGGTAACTAACATTTTATGAGAGCTCTTATATTTATGGCGTTCAGGTTTGTTTTAAAAATTGTCCGTGTCTATCAAGTAGTTCTGTTATCTCCCATACAAAGCCAATATTTGACCCATATATACCGCTGGTCAAAAAAATATGTGTGAGGAACTTTGTTGCTAGTTAATTTGTTGCTTAATTAAATTGTTTAAATTTGTCGAATTGTTTCAAAAGTGTTATTAAAAAGTGATTAAATTCAAATCTGAGATTGGTTTGTTTTGTAATCACTACAATCACAATTCTTGTTTAATTTTTTTTGCTAAATCATATTTTAAGATGGGTCGAAAAGTCCACTGCTCTGAGGAAGAAAGGCAACTATAGTTCAGCGATTAAGGGGTGAGGGTAAAACCTATAAATTAATAGCAGATGCCCTAGGAAGGTCGCAGAACTTCGTAAGCAATGCTCTTAAGCCAATATTAGAGATAGAAAATGATAAAGGACGAAAAAAAACAGAGTTACTACTGACCGCCGCATTTTACTTCTAGCGAAGTTAAATCCGTTTTTTTCGTCACGAACTACCTATAGGTGCACAAATTGGGGATGGAATCAGTGCACGCATAATCCGCAAGAGACTACAGAAGTTCAATCTCCCAGGAAGAGTCACCAGAAAAGTTCCACTCCTAAGAGCTAGGAACGTAAGGTCCCGAAAAGAATTGGCTTTAAGCCATAGAAGTTGGAACGGACCTGAAGGAATGAAAAAATGACAGAATATTCTATGGAGTGACGAAAGAAAAATAAATTGGTTCTCCTCGGATTGTGGGCGTAAAGTAAGACGACCAAGAGGAAAAGAATACCATCCTCGCTATACACTGAAGATTGTTAAACATGGTGGAGGAAATATAATGGTATGGGGTTGTTTGTCCTAGTATTGTGTCGGTGCTATATTTCGTGTCAATAACATCATGACAAAATATGGATATAGGGACATCTTGAAACATTTCATGCTTCCATTTTCTGAAGAAAAAATGCCCCTCCGATGGCATTTCCAACAGATCAACGATCCAAAACATACGGCCGGTATTGTGAAAGATTGGTTTCGGGATCAAAACTTCTCTGTAGTTTCATGGTCAAGTCAATCTACAGAAATCTCAATCCCATTGAGAACTTGTGGAATGAACTGAAAAGAAAATTAAGGGGTCCAGTTCTTCACAAATGGGAATCAACTGTGGGAAGCAGTGCAAAAGGAATGGTATTCCATTCCTCCCGAAACGTACCAGAACATATAGTGAAGGGTATCAAAGCATCGGCCAGGCCGATGATAACAGTTTTACTTGTTTTAGTATAGGTTAGGGTAGTTGGTCCTACAATGTACTAGAAAATAGTAGTCTCATATTGATTTTGTATGGGAGGTACTACACCAGAAATTTTTGACCAACATAGGACATAGCCCATTTTGAATACCAACCTGACAAATTTACCAACCAATATCTCACAAAATTCCACTCACCTAAGTCGATTCGTTTGGACACTACAGTATTTCTACCAACAGTTCTCAGTCAGCAGAAATGAATAAGGCAAAACTGGAATCCCAAAAAAGGAGAATCAGCTATGGCTTGGCTTAGTTGAACTTTTGTGAAGTGTGGCCTGATATCCATTTCGCAGAATGACAGAATCACGTGCTACCTAAACAGTTGAAGATATGTACTCACCACTTCTTTTGCTGGTTGGACTTAAGGTCCTTTTATGTTGTGGTATATAAGAGATTTTACCTATAATACAACCTCCTATATAAAAAGGTTAACATAACCTAAGTTCTATACCTACTTCAACAATCCCAACATGCAAAAGGTTAATTAATGTAAAACAGTTCATCAAACCAGACAGAAATCAAACTTTTATAACAACCGTTAATTAAAAAGACGAACACAGAAAAAAATTTATAGTAGAACGAAAAATCCTAAACAATCGCCATCGTACGTGATAGACAAAAACAAAATCCTGTATTTACGGTTGTTCGTTTTGTTTCGTGAGAAATTAAAGTCTTTTCCATTCGGAGGGAAATAAACTGTTCACGTACGTAGTGTAGCTTCCGCTCGACAAAGGACCTAATTGAAAGCAATTTCATTTGAATGACAGACTGTTAAATTTATTGCCGTACATGCTACTTTACTTTTTCGCTTTCTTAATTTGTATCGTTCTGTTGATTCATGAATAACTTGTTTTATCCAACTCCAACTACCTTACCTACCTATACATACGAATTAAGATACACATAATGTTGGCACAGTTAGAATTTATAGAGCCGGAATAGTCGTTGAAACGTTTGTTTATATGTACCTATTATAGATAAATGTAGTTAATGTGGGCACTCGTAAGTGAATCTAAATGAATAGACATGTCTATTTCATTTAACTTGAAATGAAAGTATAAGTATGAGAGCTACTAGATAGACGTGTTTTTATTGTACTGGCAAATCGATCATTATATTCGATCATTAATACGCTTTTTAACTTAACAATCTATTCATAAACTGTTATAGTGCGTTACACATACACTGTGCTAATATAAAAATAGTGATAATTCCTGGTGTTATTCTATTTTAATAATCAAATTCATCTTAAATTTTTTGTGGAAATTTCATCAGCCGCGACATATACGTACATACACATAATTGCATACTCACCTACACAACAAAGTAATCGCCACATATCTTATAAAATACCTCTATCACCACCACATGTCAAATCCACCGAAACGGACCACTTCACGCTCGAAGAAAAACAGCACCACGGATTCGCCTAAAAGCTTTCTGTTCTCCCCTTCCCCACTCCGCAAGGCTGCACGTAACATTATGGAGGACAAAAACAAAGCCGCATCCAACGTTGTGGAGGACAATGTGTGGGATATGATGGATCAACGTTTAACAAAACACAGTGAATTAATAATTTCTTTATTGTCAAAAAAGTTGTCCGAGTCCGAAACTGCGATAACAAACAAAATCGATCATGATATAAACGAAATAAAATCTAGTATTTGTGACATAAATCACCGTGTCGTCCAACTGGAGTCACAACAACAAACCACAAACACTGAAAACAATTTATTGAAAGCGGATTTTAATACTTTAAAAGCATCACTTTCTAAAGCCACAACCGAATGTTTAAACGCCAACACAATGCTTAAAGAAAAAACAACCGAGCTAGAGGATCTGCACGATAAATATAATAACACCGCGGTTGAGCTAGAACAGTTGAAGATTTCTGTCAATTTGAACGAAAACCGAATGGTGGCGTGCGATGCATTTTTGTTTGGTATCCCGACCTTGCCGGACGAAAATCTAAAAACTGTCTTTAACCACCTATGTCACGCTATTGGTGTTAAACCGCCCATCATAAACGCAATTTATCGCACTCGTCCTAAGAATGAGTCGCATAACACCGCAATTATGATTAAATTCAACTCTCCGTATGATAAGAATTATATTCTGAAATCTATCGCGCTATTTCGGAAATCGAACAACCAACAGCTCTGTTTGCATCACATCGGATTCAACACAAATTCTACGCAGGCACCAGTTTTTTTACGGGAAAGCTTATCACAACACAACAGGTGTATTTTTCAACGTGCAATGCAATTAAAGAAAAATAAACAACTTTCGTCTGTGTACACCGCACGTGGAGGAGTGTATGTGAAATGTCAAAACAATACTACTGCTGTGTTAGTTAAATGCATTGGAGACTTAGAAGGAATTGCCAGTTCATTAAATGGAGGAGACAAGTAGTGCACCAGTGCTTCCTAAAGTTCTTATTTTCTTTTTCTTTTTTTTTTTCTTTTTATTATTATTGTTTGCTTTAATTATTGATTTTTCATTTTTCATTTAAACATTGTTTTTTTTTTCCTTTTTTTAAGTTCCTTTTTTCTCTATCTTATTTATATTATATAATAATTTAACTTAAATTTATATTTCCTTTTCTCTCTCTGTTCTTTACTTCTTTTTATTTTTCTTTCTATTTCCCTTTCTTCCTTTTTTGCCCTATTAAATCAATCTTGTTGTATTACGTACTTATTCTTTTTTATCTTTTGCTTCATCTACATTTTTTTTTTTTTTTGTTTCTTTTCTTATGATGACTCATAATAATCGTTCAGTTACGAATGCTAATGAATCCTTGCGGTCTATGATTCGAGTTTTAAGCAATCAACATACAGGTATTAGGATTTGCCATATTAATGCCCAAAGTCTCTTACCGAAATTAGACGAATTCCGTGATCTGTTTGAAGGATCTTGTGTGGACGTTGTTTGTGTTTCTGAAACTTGGCTCGTGGAGGATTTAAGAGATGAGACCTGTTCCCTGAGAGGCTATCGTGTGTATCGTTCTGATAGAAATCGACATGGTGGTGGGGTGGCTTTGTATATAAAGGAAACACTTAAGCGCAGGCCGCGGTGCTCTTCTGGGTTCAGTAATGGGATTCAGTATGTGTTTATCGATTTAATTGGTGACAATGATAAAATCCTTATTGGCGCAATTTATCGGCCTAATAGAAATATAAATTTATCTCCACTTTTTGAACTATTGGAGGAAATAACTTTGAACTCTTCCAATATTATATTGTGTGGTGATTTTAATAGCAATTTGCTATGCGAAAATGTTCTTACTGATTACATGAGCACCCTTAATATATCTGCAGTTAATATAATAACTCCTACCCACTTTGACGGTGACCCCACGCTCCTCGATTTGTTTTTAGTAAGTGATACTAATAAAGTATTACTCTATGATCAGCTTTCTGCCCCTGGTTTCTCAAAACATGACCTAATTTTTCTTATTTTTAATTTCGAGGTAACGCATGAAGTAACCACTTTCAGCTATCGTGATTTCAAACACATTGACTATACCTTACTTGAGGAAGATGTCAGAAATATAGCTTGGGAAAATATTTTCTATATGCCTTCGTCCAATGATCAGGTACGATTTCTTAACGATAACATAGCCCGCGTTTTTAATAGACATATTGCTGTTAAAACTAAGTCCATTGATTTTGAAAATCCCCCGTGGTTCACTCACCAAATACGCGTTCTAATGAGGCAACGTGATCAAGCGTACAATTCGTGGAAAATATATCGTCTTCCCGAGCTCAGGCAACAGTATCAATCTCTTCGCAATAAGGTTGTAAAGGAAATTCGTGCTGCGAAGACTCGTATATATTCTAGCAAATTTAGTACATCATTAAATGGTCAACAGTTGTGGAAAAACTTACGTAATCTGGGGCTTGGTAAGCCCAAATATAATCTCATTGAGAATGTTGACGGCGATTCATTAAACAGAAAGTTTGTTTCCCTACCACCGCAACCTTCTTTAAGTATATCTGAGGCTTCCTCGACTTTCATTGAACTCGAGTCTCAACATTCCAGTTTTGGGTTTACAGCGGTTCGCTGTGAAGACGTGGTCGAAAGCATACTTTCGGTTAAGTCTTGCGCCATCGGGCTCGATGAAATGCACCCTACTTTTCTGAAATTGATTCTTCCAGTAGTTCTTCCATATATTACTAACATATTTAATACCATTTTAACTACTGGAGAATTTCCTGATGAATGGAAATTAGCTAAAATTTTGCCCATACCTAAAAATGCTAAGTGCGATGAATTTAGACCAATTTCTATTTTACCTTTCCTTTCGAAGGTATTTGAACGAATTTTAAAAAAACAAATGAACGGTTTTATTAAGGCATATAACATTTTATCAATTAAACAGAGTGGCTTCCGCGAAAAACACAGCTGTGTTACTGCTTTGTTAAATGTTATAGAGGATCTTCGGCAAGCACTTGACGCCGACAAAGTAAGCTTTCTGGTTCTCCTTGATTTCTCCAAGGCGTTTGACACTGTGGTTCATTCCAAACTCGCAGATAAACTTCGTCGGTCTTACAACTTCTCGCCTGATGCTGTAAAGCTTATCTCATCCTATCTATCAAATAGAATGCAAGCTGTTAAGGTAGGTGACAACCTATCAGATTTTCTTCCAACCAGTAGTGGTGTCCCACAGGGTTCCATACTCGGTCCTTTACTGTTCTCCCTATATGTCAATGAAATTCCTTCGATCATCAAAAATTGTTCGTCACATATGTATGCAGACGATGTTCAGATGTACTACAGTTGTGATCTTGGTCTCATCGAACATGGTGCTAGTTGCGTGAATGAGGATCTTGAGAAAGTAGCATATTGGGCTCAACTCAATGGTCTTGCTATAAACCCGTCGAAGTCCAAGTGCTTGGTTATATCCAAAAAAAAACTAGACTTATCTTATTTTCCTCGAATACTTTTAAACAACGCAGTTATTGATTATGTCGAATCGGCCAAGAACTTAGGAGTTATTTTCAACCGCAACCTCACCTGGGACCAGCACATTACGATTACTGTTGGGAAGGCATATGGAGTGCTACGCACTCTTTGGGTCTCCCAGCGGTATACTCCCTTAAAAACGCGTGCTATGCTCGTGAAGTCTTTAATTTTACCGATCTTGGCCTATGGATGTGAAATTTTCTGTAGTTGTAACTATGTGTGCAAGAGAAAGTTCAATGTTGTTTTCAATAGTACCATTCGGTATATTTTTGGGCTCCGACGATATGATAGAGTCTCTTATCTTTCTTCTCGACTCCTCAATATGCCGCTCGAGAGCTACTTCGAGCTTCGTACGATATCTTTGCTATATGATGTACTGCTTACCCACCAACCGCAATATCTTTACGAAAGACTGACGAGGGCTTCTTCGGCTAGGTCTGATCAATTAATTCAGCCTCGTTACGCCTCCCTGACATCCGAGCGCCAGTTTTTTATTAACGCTACTCGTCTCTGGAATTCTTTGCCGCGCCATATTAAAAGGATAACAAATCCAACAAGATTTAAGTCTCACTTAAGGCATTACTTTATGAATTAGTACACTTCTCTTTTCTTTAACTTACTTTAATCTTCTTTCTTAGATCTACAATATTCACCTTTCCTGTCTATTTCTCTCCTTCCTTCCTTATTTTCCTTTTATTATCTTTTCCTCTATATTCTCTCTTTGTTTTAGTATTAAGCTCTCTTTTTGAAATGTATAACCTATCACTAGCTTATAAGATTTTATATCTTAATGTGTATAGGTATCTCAAAATAAATGAAATGAAATGAAATGAGATACATTTATGTATATTTATACTTTTATAGACTCTTTTCAGTTTCTATATGCAATTTCCGATGAACATCAAATCGTAGCATGCCCAAACAGTAAAAAAAATATTACCCACTTAAATAAGTTACTTTGTTCTTGAGTTAACTGCAGATTTAGAGGAAATTTGTTTCACTTTAGACTTGGTCTCGTCTGCCCTATCTCATCTACTTGCTAAGGTTATACTTGGATCCTTACACACTTATAGATGTACCATTCTTCCTCTCTTCTGTTCGGAAAATGTTACCATTTCAACGTTGAAAGAACTTTCAAAAACGGCTGAGTGGTACCAAAGATAGACCATCTCCCTTTTAGTCCCCCTTTTATCTCTCCCCAATCCTAACCCTTCTAAAACCTAAATGGATAATATATAATATAGAAATAAAAAAAAATATCTGAAAATCGGATAAATGGTTCTCGAGTAATGAAAGGACAAACGGACATTGCATTTTATATAAAGAGAAAAGTGATGTGTTCACGAATATGGGCAACACGAAAGAGGCAAAGTTCGAGATGAATTTGGAGTGCTCTTAAGCAATATTATTAAAAACTGCATAGCAAAGGTAACATCTTTAGGTTTTGAAGTTAGTGCAGTAAGCACCGTTTTGCACGTTTTGCCGATCGCGTCTCTCTCAACCTCTCGAGAAGTCCTGTGCAGCCAGCATCAAGTGCTGAAGACCAGTATGGCATCGATGCCAAGAAGCCATCAGAAAAGCCGCAACTGATGTGCTAGGTTTCACCCGACCACCACCGCGAAACCCCTGGTTTGATGAAGAATGCCGGCAAGCACATGCAGCAAAGCAACCGGCCTACAAAGCGGCGCTGCAGAGAAGGACGAGAGCAGCTCGTGAGCTCTACGAGCAAAAACGGAGGGAAGAACACCGGCTTCTCCGGAGGAAAAAGAAAGAGCATGAGAAGCGCGCGATCGAGGAAATAGAGAGGTGTTACTCCAGGAACAATGTTCGGAAGTTTTACCAAAAGGTAAAAAGAACGTGTCACGGGAACAAGGCCCGAACAGAGACCTGTAGAGACGAACAAGGAAACCTTGTAGTAGAGACACAGTCGGTGCTGAGGACATGGAAAAACCATTTCTGCAGACTGCTAAACGGCGAAGACGACACAAATTCCGCTGTAAGGCAGAATGAACCATTCAACCTGGGCGATGAAAGCCAAGACTTCCGTCCACCTAACCAAAATGAGGTAAGGATAGCAATATCCAAGCTGAAGTCCAACAAAGCTGCAGGACCGGACGGTTTATCGGCCGAGCTTTTTAAGGCAGCAGGGGATGACTTGGTAGAGAGCATACACCAATTCGTTTCTAAAATTTGGTCAGAGGAAAGTATGCCTGATGAATGGAGCCTCAGCATTGTTTGCCCGATCCATAAGAAAGGAGACCCTCTAAACTGCGCCAACTATAGAGGCATCAGTCTCCTTAACATCGCTTACAAAATTCTGTCTGCTGTACTGTGTGAACGCCTGAAACCATTTGTCAACGAACTGATTGGACCCTATCAGTGCGGTTTTAGGCCCGGTAAGTCCACAACCGACCAAATAGTCACACTACGGCAGATCCTGGAGAAAGCCCAAGAAGTCCAAATCGATACTCATCACCTATTTATCGATTTTAAAGCCGCATATGACAGCATTTATAGGGACGAGCTATACAGAGCCATGTATAGTTTTGGCATCCCTGCCAAACTTGTCAGTGCAGAATGACGATGGAGAACGCTCGCTGCTCCGTAAAGGTCGGAAACAATCTCACCGAGACCTTTGATGTCAAAAAAGGATTTAGACAAGGTGATGCGCTGTCATGTGACTTTTTCAACATCATTCTTGAGAAAATTGTGCGAAACTCGCAAGCCAACACCAGGGGCACAATTTTCCAGAAGTCCGTGCAACTACTTGCATACGCTGACGACATCGACATCATTGGCAGAACACAGCGAGCTGTCACTGGTGCGTTTGCAAGTATCAGTACAGAGGCGGCAAAAATGGGTTTAGTGGTGAATGAGGGCAAAACGAAATATATGCTGTCAACAAGAAGAGACACACAACATCGACGAATCGGACAGAACGTCACGATAGACAGCTATAACTTTGAGGTAGTTCGGGACTTTGTCTACCTCGGCTCCGCTATTAATTCTGAAAATGACATCACATCAGAAATCAAACGAAGAATTACACTTACCAACCGCTGTTACTTTGGCCTAAGAAGGCAATTGATTAGTAAGGCCCTGTCGAGAAACACTAAGGAGACTCTATATAAGACCCTCATCATCCCAGTCCTGCTTTATGGCGCAGAATCATGGACGTTGTCAAAAGCGGATGAAGATCTCCTTGGGCGCTTTGAACGCAAAATTCTTCGAGTGATTTTCGGTCCCGTTTGCGTTGACGGGCTTTGGAGGAGGAGATTTAACAGCGAACTCTACGAGCTGTACAGCGACATCGACTTGGTCAGAAAAGTACGTATCAGTCGACTAAGATGGCTAGGACATGTAGAGCGAATGGACACCAACGCTCCAGCCCGAAGAGTCTTCGATTCCAACCCGGAGGGACAACGCAGTAGAGGAAGACCTCGAATTAGGTGGCGCGCACAAGTGGAAGGGGACCTCAACCAACTTGGAGTGCGCAACTGGAGGCAGTTAGCCAAAGATCGTGCTAACTGGAGAGGCGTGTTGGTTGAGGCCCAGGTCCACCCCGGACTGTAGCGCCATCTAAGTAAGTAAGTAAGCAGTAAGCACCCTGATGGTTCTCCCAGGGATCGCGATGGGCCCATTAAGGTGCCTAGTGTTTTGTAAGGTTCTCCTTACAACCCTGATTCTAATCTAAATCTAAATCTAATCTAAGCAGTAAGCACCGACCAAGGAAGCAACAACAGAAGTGCGTACAGAATTTTAGGAGGGAAAAAAAAATTATGAAAAAAATCCATCAGCTGCTGGTTTGCAAACATTTTAAATTGATTTGTTTTCAAAACTTAAAATCCTCTTCGCTCAGCAGGTAGGAATGTTTGAAAAGTAATTTAAATATCTACTTTAAAAGCAAAAAAAGCGTTTGTACAAGCAAATGCATTTATGTAGTTCTTTCCAAAAAAAAATCAGTTAAATTGCAGTTGTGAATTTCATTCTGATTTTATAATGGATTGTATTACAAAAGTTATTAAAAGTTTACTGTTAAGAATTTTAATAATTCCTTAAAAAATCTCAATATAAAAAAATACATAATATTGAAAGCTTCAGGCACAGTTAAACTAAAAAAAATTAACATGAAGATGATTAATAGAAGTTCCACCACAATTGCCCGAAAAAAGTGTTTAAGCCGTCCAAAAAAAATTATAAAAAAAGTACTCATCCAAAATACGCCTCATCGCTAAAGATGATTTTTCGGCCAAAAACTCCCTGATAACAAATATATAAGTCCAAGACGTTTCGTCCTTGCGAGACGCATCCAAAGGTTAGAGATCCGCTAAAAATGACCTATTTATACACAAAAACTCGCAACTCAACATTAAATAATTGACGCAACCACACAAAATCTCTCTAAGACTGAAACACCAGAAACATAACTGCATAAGTCCGCAAGACGTTTCACTCGTCGCATCAGTTTAACGCACCAGACGCAATTAAAACCAGATTTTGACACAACAAATTTTTCACGAAGTTAAATAAAAGCCTTCAAAGACGGGTGTGGTTGCATTATTTATTCAAAATTGGGATTGCAGGGCTGGCAGGGCTGGCAGGGCTTTTGCGACACCTAAAACGTGTATTTGTGCTAAGCGATCATTCTATATTATTTGGTAGTATATTCAAGCGGTTAACCCTCACATGGACAGTATCTACCCGGGTAGATATTTGAATATTCATCTCTAAATATCTCTTCGGTTTCTTATTAGATTTCAATGCAGTTTCGAATCAGTGACTAAATTATTGTTTTATTGAAGATCATTTTGAAAAAAACTGCTGTGAGAATGTCCTTTCTTACTTTTTTTAAGTTTTGCCTTTTTTTTTTTGTCTTACATGGACAGTATCTACCCAGGTAGATATTATTTGAATTTGCATGCGAAATGTCGATACAAAAATTCATGTATGTACCAAGTAGGGCTTAAAAGTAACCTAAAGTATATTGTATTTGTATGTGACATACAAATATGCGTAGCAAATAAAAAAACAAAATACGATTTATTGCGAAATTGCTTTGAAGCGCCTCACCGATATCGTTGCTCGATAAAAGAGAGCGCTCTGCTTGAAAGAAAAGCTGTTATCTGGAAAATATGATCAATCAAACGTAAACGAGAAAGTTAAAAAATAAAGAGAATTAATGCAAAAGGATAAAATAGAAAGAAAAACTATAACCTAGTGGAAAAAACTCACACAGAATGCGTGAGCTTTTGTTTATCTACCCAGGTAGATACTGTCCATGTAAGTAAATTTAAATTTCAGTCCATGTGAGGGTTAAATCAATTATTCCTGTTTTGAATCACAACGGATTTTTAATATGCAGTTACACGGGCATATTTGAAATCTTGGGCATCAGAGCAACGTATTTATGTAAAATTCATCTGGTTGCCTTTCACGTCCAAAATTGACTGCGGGCTCTTAGACTAATAGTAGTTTGAATTAAAAGTGAAATGCAATATCGCCCGTATTACAAAACAGAACAGTTGCAAAGTCATATTATTTGTTTTTTCGTACCTGTAGACAGTGCAAGCTAACAAACGTTGTTGGTGGGATCACTTTTATTTTTGTCGGCGATCGAATAGAGATCAATAGAAATATTGAATATCTGTAATCTCCAAATCGTAATCGACGTTTTAAAATATTTACTGCGATCTATTGAGAGCTGGCTACTTTTTAGATTTAAGAAAGATTTTAGTTTGCATTTTTATTCGTATACCTAACGGGTTTTTCAATAAGAGCGCTACAAAAGTTTTTTTTAAATAAAACAAAAACGGTTTTGGATATCAATGAAATTCTTTATTCCTGTGGAAGTAAGTTCGATGCCATTATGTATGAAACTCGATTTCTTTTGCATGGCACGCTTGCAGAAGTCCAGACGCTGAACCCAATTTTCGACGGTTTTCAAGCATAAATCGGCCGATACTGCTGCAATTTCACGTTCGATATTCGTACGAATTTCATCAATCGTCGCTGGCTTGTTGGCATAGACCATAGACTTGACGTAGCCCCACAGGAAATAGTCTAACGGCGTCAAATCGCACGACTGTGCCTGTGGGTTCAAATTTTTCCACTAGGAAAATCTGATCTGCTAGGACAATTATGATATGACGACCATAAATTGGACGTAGCGTTGAGGCCACTGACTCCGAATTTCGGTAGTAAATTTTAATAATTTCGACTCGTTGTTGGCTCGTATATCTTTCCATCATGAAATGGCAAACCTTACTGAAGAGAAATGTCAAAAGAGCGGCCAAGAAATTCGGCGTCGTTTGCTGTCCCTGTCGCTCTACTTTTGTAGCATCTCTGTTGAAAAACCCTTTATTTCGGAATTGTGTAGGTTAATGATAAGGTAGTGGCATGATAGCCAATGGTGGTCGTAAGGATCCTGTCTTTACGATGTAGGGTGGGCACACTCTGGCGAGCATTTACCATCTTCCTCTTGCCTCCCACTATGAAATTCGCTAACCAGGAATACGAATCCGGAACAGTTCGCGCCTCTTTTCATAAACATTTACTGATAACAACATCTTTTCTGAGGCATGCAAAACGTAACACCCGTTCAGCGCTGAAGTAGCAAGAATCCCCCCATCCGACGAGCTAGAACGTGTATGTGCGTCCTATCCTGAACACCCTTCCGTTTCAGCTGCCCGGACTGACTCGAAAGCTCCTCTAACCTCGAGTCAGATGGGTAGTATAGGAAGCGGGAGGTTTAAAGGAATTTAGATCGTTTTTCCATCTAACGGCTCATTGCGGAGATGTTTTAGCATCAGTATGATAGATACTATTGTGCCGATGTTGAGACACTTCAATGCGATTCCCAAACTCCTCGTGAGTTTTCGTTATAATTTAATTAGTAAAACAGCTTTACGGAGCCTATATTGCAACAAGGGTATGGGTTTTGGACAAGTCTAGGGGGTACCTAAAGGGGGTACCTTTTGAACCGTAGTACTCGTATCTAAGTTCGTTAGTACTTTTTCTCCGAATTGCAATCACGTTATAAGAACTTACCTACTCCAGCATCAGTTTAAACTCACAACATAACTCATTCTGTCGGCGTGCGGATTTAAAGAAACGCTAAGTAGTTACATTTCCCTGGAAAGATTTAGTGCGAAGGTGTGCTGATGGAATAAATTATTTCAAGCTTCCTAATGAACACTTTACCGTATTCATTTTTACATCTCTGTGTTGAAATGTCTTTTATGTACATAGCTACGCATATCTTTTGTAGAGTTTGCATTTAAGATATGCAAATGAATGCACACCACATAGCAAATTGCAATTTGTCAGTGCAGATAAGCTTGTTACAAGGAAACTTCCGCTGACACACTCCGTTTGCATAACCATAGGGACCGGGGAACACTCTCCCCTTCGTAGGTAGGTTCCGCCAGTTAAGTCATCGAAGAAAATTGTTACTTTTATGCAAGAGAAAGAGAAGAAATGAAGAAAAAGGACTTTTCATTCTGTTTGCATAAACTAGATATGCATTCGTTTGCGTACCTACATCTCCCAAAAGTTGGTCCTTTAAGGGCATACTACTTGATTGTGCAAATTAAGTGAAATCTCAATATCCTTACACAGCACTCGAATGAGTCCTCTACGCTTCAGCCTTTGGTGCAATCGAATTCTCAGAGTATGTGTACCAACATAATTCGTTTGAGTAAGTCGAACTTATACCTATACATTACATCTACTGACAGGGGTATCTCCTTACGAATGAGACGGCTGCTGTCGTTTTAGGTGTGTTATAGACTTGTGTTGTTGGTGTGGTTCTCCCACAACTTCATGTCATGTGGAAAATTAACGACATGTAGTTCTTTGAAGCTGTTAAGCAGGCGGAAGAATATATTTAATGGTATAGGGAATTCCTTCAGGTTGACTCCCTAGTTTAGTGTTTACGTTATTTTTGGCTTTGTTGTTACTATAAATGACGTAAGAGCTTGGTTTTGCATGTGATTGCAGGAGATAACTGTGGTGTTTGCTTCCCTTGATGTAATCAGGTTCTTTTGTGTGGTTACATTGAACTATAGGACACAGAATGCTTTCCTACATACAGTGGCCCTGTCCATGATTCTCTATATAGTTACAGACTCTCAGTTAAGAGTATGGGGCTGACTTTCGGAAGATATTGACATAATTAATAATACTCAGGGAACTGTACTGGTGTTGGTATGGCTATAGCTTTGAGGGTATTTGTGCATCTCGGCTTCGAATATTGTTATAGCAAATTTTAAAGACATTTCGAAAAGGAAGAATTTTATTGATTGCATTATAGCATGTCGAAGCCACTGCCTTGTCTGGCTCGACATCTACATCCGCAATCTTGTTAAGAGATGCTCGCCATTGTTTCATAGCATTTGGTTGTTTGGAGTGTCTGGGGCTTTTACGGCTGCCTGGCTGTCATTCCCATCTAGCTGCCTCGCATCTAGCCATCATTTCCACCTCAAACACGCTGCAATGGTGACGGTGAGGTAGATTCAAGGCAAGGCTGAGTTCAATCTTAGGAGAAGACTCACATACCCCGTACCTTACGTCATTTTAGATCTATCTGCATCTCTATACATTTGAAGTGCAGAGTCATTCATTACCTATTGTATCATTCTCCCTATGTTGGAACAATACTTACTAGAGGAAAGCGAGGAATATAATTCGGTTTAGAGCTTAGTCGGTACAAGCTTCACAGAGTCGATAGGTTCAAATAGTTTTCTGACCAAGAACGTCTTTTCCAAACTAAATTTTAGAATATGTACTTTTTAATCGTGTGTTTACTTCAAATCTACCTATATAAACATCAAAGTTTGATTTTTTTCTATTGCAGATGAGCAATGCAACGCAAAGATATCAATATTCTACTACATATCTTTAAAATGGTATACGTTAGACCTTCTTATAAAAGCGGATGAGGATATTTATTTTTGTGGGTACTAGAACCTGAACCTACCAAGACAAACCCGTTAACAGGCTACAACTGCTCGTGTACCAGCTGAAGACCAACTGCAATACAATGAAATCCCGTATAGAAAATTTGAAAACAATGAAACACCAATAGAAACGTAACACTTCTTACAGACAAATCCCAATAGCCAACCAACAATTCAACACAGCACAAATTCGCAAAATGCCTCAATCGCTCAATCGCCACTGTTCAAATGAAATGAAAATAGTTCAATATGAATAGAATCATTTCTATTCTTCTATATATTCTCCTCACCAGCTGAACCACCGCCAGCTTCGCCAGGCCTTTTGTAGCTTTTTTAATTTTGTTATACCCTCCACAGGAAGGTACATATATTCACTTACGTTTGTAACGCCAAGAAGGATTCACCGGAGACCCTATAAAGTATATATATTCTGAATCAGGATCACATTCTGAATCGATTTACCATGTCCGTCTGTCTGTCTGTCTGTCTGTCTGTCTGTCTGTCCGTCTATCTGTATGTTGAAAGCACGATAACGTCCAAAGGAGTTGACCTAGGCGAATGAAATTTTGTGAGACGACTTCTTTTTACCGTCGCCAGGTTGTCTATGTCGGTAAAGTAGTTCTGGTACCTACCATACAAAACTAATATTAGACACATACTAACTCGTATGGCAAACATTTTGCATGACTTTTATGCAGTGGAGGGTATCAAAGCATCGGCCAGGCCGATGATAACACTTTTACTTGTTTTTATTTTATTTGATTTATTTTCTGGCGACAATGTTTTAATTTATTTGTATTGGAGGTGCCACGCCCCTTTATCCAATTTTGACCAATCTTCACAGGAGCACTCTACGGCCAATACCTAAGATTATCTGTACCTAAGTTTGATTTCAATCGCTTCTGTGGTTTTCGAAATATACGATTTTGAATGGTTTTTTGTATGGGAGGTGCCACGCCCCTTTGTCCGATTTTGACCTATCACTCCTATCACAGGAACACTCTACTACCAATACCTTTGGTTATCTGTAAGTTTGAATCGATTCTGTGGTGTTCGAAAAATATGATTTTGAATGTTTTTTTTGTATGGGCGGTGCCATGCCCCTTTGTCCGCCACTGTGTGGTACCGGGTATAAAAAATCGAAAAAAACCTTTCGTAACACGCTGGGTGGTCAAAATAAGACATTTTGAAATTTTGATTTTTTGACCTTCGACTTTTTTTTTAAAACCCGTACTGAGAAAATACCTTTCCAACAAAGTATAAATCATCAAAATCGGTTCGCCCAATCTCGAGTTATGGGATTACATCGCTTCGGACACTTTCTTTTATATTTATATAGATGCGGTTTTTCTACCTTCTTGGATATACTGGATACACTGCATTTCAAAGAAAATCTACAATTCAAGCAAAACATTATGCTACGTTGGATTTTGTATGGATACATCAAATAATAAAGTTTTTATATTTATACATAACTAGCTGACCCGGCAAACGTTCTTCTGCCTAAAATAGTTATTTTAAATATTACAAGATTTATTTTGATAGTTTTGTTCAATAATTTTTTTAAAGGGATTGGGCTTCAGTGGTTCAGCGGCCATTATCGGTCTTACATATGCACCTACGTTTTTATAATAATATAGCTGTACGCGCCCGGCTTAGGTTTTAAAAATGAAGTAAAAATGACGTACACTAATACGAACAGAAAAAAAAGAATCATAAGAGAATCGGCTCATCAGTTAAAGAGTTGTAACATCATTCACCCCGTAGATATTTTTTGTATAAGAGGTGCGACGTCCCTTTGTCCAATTTTGATCAATCTTCACAGTACCACTTCTAGGCCAATATCTAAACTTGTCTGTAAATTTGAGCTCAATCGAGTGGTGGTGTTCAAGTTTTAAGTATAGCCGAACACCAGAATCAATTTTTATCAATAAAGATAAAGATTACTATAGATAGTACCCGTATAGAGATTGCCCTTGATCATTTAGAGTCGATGGCTGAGAATCAAGAGCTATGGAGGGTCCACTTAAGCAAACTATGCCCGCGGCCCACTTAATGGATAAACGGGCAATAGAAAATGAAAAAAAAGGACAAAAATATATGTTTTTTTTTTGTATTATTTTTCTCATCCCACTTTTTTGTCGGAGGTTTTTACTATCCGATGGAGCACTCAGACACAACTACTGGTCCATTGTACTGCCAAACAGACATCTTACATTGATGTAGTTAGTTTTCCCGTCTTTCGAAGAAATATGAGAAGAAGCTTCAGTGATGAAGAGCTTAGATGTTCCGCACTCACCACGTCAGCCCCAAAGATCCGCCACCTGATGCAAGCAAAGGCAGGACAACTACAGAGGAAGTGCTCCGCTGTATCATTATCCCCTCCACAAGCAGGACAAATGGTGGTGTTACTCAAGCCCAACACATTTAAGTATTTGGCAAAAGCTTGGTGGCCCGAAAGGACGCCCACAAGATGTCTGCAGTCAATTCTCCTGAGAAACAGAAGGAAAGACGCCGACCTCTTTCAGATGTCCGTCTACACCCAGCACAGTCACGCCAAAGACACTCGTGTTCACGAGTCCCACTTAGGTCCTGCATAATACTCGTAGATATATATTGTCATCGTTGAGTTTGAGTTTCATGGCCGGTGTATTAACATACTATTCACGCAGCGATTTCCTATCAATTAGTATGACTTTGTTACACAAACCACAAAGAACTAGACCGCCAACTTCCGTGCACCTAACTAAACTTCTCCCCGGAACTAAATCCCTTGTCTGTGAATATGTGTGAAATGTCAAAATCAATTGCAGCAATGATTATTATGTATTTATATCATGGGCCTAGGATTATTGAAGTTTGCGTGCGTTAATGGCGATCCTTTGATTTTGTACAGCACCAGTCCCTGAAAAATACTGGGCCCGCAGGTATAACTTGCAGGCAAAGTCGTCCGTTATGTGGGAGGAGTCGACGGTCTATTCGATGTGGTTTCTGGTTTGGTAGACCTGGCTTCGTCGTATGGTGGTCAGAGCATCCTTCATTATATCGCAGATAGTATAAGGATCTTACGTTCAATTCGTCCCATAGAGTTAAAAATTAGAGACTTAATCCATTGAAGTGCTTGATTTTGGTTCATTGCAGACCAGAACAAGTTCATCGCATTTATCTCATTCCCGGTTAAGTTATTTTGACCAGGGAGACCCAGCCTATACTAGCATTTGTATTTGCCTTGAAGCTTGTTGCCTTGCCTGTACCTCGCCACCAGCCTTAAACATCTATACGGAACTTTCCTTGTACCTAATATTCGGTTGCAAGAGTAGAACGCGATCGATACCTTTAGAACTTTTTCATTGACATTAAGCTTAAAGAAAAGTTTCCTGTCTAGTAGGTAGTGTGCGTCCTAGATATCTTGCACCATTAAATATTCTTATGGGTATTCATTCCCTTTGTAGCTAAGTAGTTTCAATTGTATGGTATAATAGATCTTGAATTAATGAACACCGGCTCGCTTTTATTGGAATTAACCCCAAGTCCACAGTACTTTGTCGTCCAATTTGCCTCTTGCCAGCAGCATTTGCACTACATTGACTTTGAACTTTTGACTCTCCTGCAATGACCAAAAACAGTTCAGTCTTTTCACTCTTGTCGTCAAGTCTGCTTCGGATATAGACGTTTATTAGCTTTTCGAATGGCGTTAAATTTATACGTCCAAAGTCGTTCGCAGTGATGTGGCTACGTTTTCTAGCTTTTCGAAAAAATATGTACATACTACTCCTACCTTCCTCTAAGCTGACTGTATAACGTGGCCGCATTCAAGACTGCAAATAGACAGTCTCTTATAAGGATCGGTGTGATCGGTGTGGAGAGAAAATGTCAATCGTCCAGTTTACTTTGTCCCCGTTTATCATCCATTTTGATAGCAAAATTAAATTCACTTTCTGTCTCCTACTTGATCCAATCTCAGAGTTTATGATATATGTCTATTGCGCGTGGACTAAAAATATATTTACGGATAGAATACTTTATAATAATTTATATTGAGATTTACAAATAGATTTGTTAGAAAAATAAGAAACACAGTATAATACGTGTCAATGTCAGTATGTGCAGTATAAAATGATAGTAGCCCTTCAGAATGCGCTTAAAGCTTATACGCCCGACGTATCACCAGGTCAAAGTACTCATCATTGTCAATTGAGGCACTAATTGTCGAATAGTAGTTTACAAACTCTTCCTTGGTCACCTGTAAAGTACACAAGTGACAGATAAGTTTAAAACTTCAAAGTTTCTCAAACTTACAATTCCATCCTTGTTGCCCTGTGGTCCCTCAAAGTTCTCTAAAAATTTGGTCAAAATCTGATCTTCAGTCATTTCTCCGCTCTTAAACTTCGGGTGTTCCTCCACCGAATACACATTCTTTAAGTCAGCAATTGTGATCACACCATCACCGGATTTATCCATTTTGGCAAAGGCCTTGTCAATCACATCTAATCGGCTCTGTGACATTGCCGGCTGCGATTGAAAAGTAAATTCAGTTCAACTCACCTATATATAACACGAGCGTACCCAACTTACCCGTAGTTTCACTAAAAATTCGGTCATATTGATGGATCCACTACCATCTGTGTCGAAACTGCAAAGCAATGAAACTATATATAACTTTAACACCTTAAGCCGATTTCTACTGGTCACTAACCATTCGGCGTTCTTTTGCACTAGGAGCACATACACATAGTGCGCATATAAATACAAACATACCTTGAGAACATCTCTCTTATCTCAGCATCGGTAACATCAAGACCGGTCTCATGTATGCCTCTGATAAACTCATCCAAATTGAGGGCTTTGCTTCCATCGTCGTCCATGTTCCTGAAAGTCCTACGGATGTACGTAAACCGCACACAAAAAAAAAAACAGTCGCAGATAAATAACAGAATACCAAGGGCAGACGATACACATATACAAAGGACGAACGAGAAAATCCAATTATTTTGGTGAGTTAAGGAGTGAAAGTTTACGGCTTGCGATTTTTCTAATTGATACACATCCGTCATTGGCGGATGATGCGAAGCATACGTACCTTCCTAATCCGATGATGCCGGTTGCACCGCGACTAAAACAAAGAAGTCTCAACTTTTCAATTGGATCCTTCGCATTTCCCTCAGCTAGGACTTGTTGCGACTGGTTGATAAGGGAGTTCTCCAATGAGAACAAATCATCGCGATTGCTCTGAAATGTTGAAGAGGATTTAATAAGACTCAGGGATAAAAATACCTAGGATTCGATTGTGAGGCAAAGTGATAAGCGAGATGGGATTAGAGTGTTAGGAGTGTTGGTTCAGTTTGACCGGCAGAAAGCAGATATAAAATAGCTGAGTATAGAGTGGAGATGACTATGGAAAAGCCTCAGAATTGGATGAGAAATAAGGTGCTAATTTGTTCAGTCAGTAGATAATGGAGTTGTTTTAACTATCGAAATTGATGCAATATCAGGTAAGGTGTATAGATGGAAGAAAATATCTAAATATCAAAACCTATGTATCTACATAAAAGGGATAGGTATGGAAAAGCCAATGACCAAGGGATCTGTGATTAGAACTTAATGTTGATAACCCTGTTTCTATCAGGACGAACTTTTTATAATGTAATCCATATATGAGATACTTCGGCGTATTTGCATTCCAGGTAGTGATCGCCGCTACTAAGCCGAAACATTGGAAAAGAGTTTGTTGCGGAGAGGCCCTAATGAAAAAAAACTCTATTCATATGTTCACGGACAGTCAATCAACTATAAAGGCTCTTAGCTCACTTGTCATTGACTCTAAATCAGTAATACACTGTTTCAACTCCCTTCAAAGTCTGAGCCTCCAGGAACAGAACCAAATTATAGTGGGTAGATGGCGCACCAGGTCCGTATAGATACTCTACTCTAGGCCTAGCTTCTCACAACCATTCGTTTTGTGTAAATTTTTCGTATTTTTGGGACGTATGAATAGAAGGGACTTACAGTTTTATGCCGAATCCGAACGGCTGGATTGAGAAGGCTTTTCATAACATTTATACTCCTGGATGTTTGTCAGACGTTCACAAGAGGTGGTGCAATAGAAGATGTAATGTTTGTTTTTCCGGGGATCGAACCTGGGGACCCCTCGCACAGTAGTCCAGCACACTAACCACTGAGCCCACCTTTTTGCTATACCTACCTCTACATCGTCTATAAACTTGTCCAATTCATGCAGATGCCACTATTATTTTTGGGGGTTATGCATTTTTTTGGGCGTTAATTTCAAATCAATTTTGGGTGTTATATCCTTGGGCGTCATTGCCTAATGCCTACATCGGATCATATATCATATTTCGTATTTTGTTTACGATTGCCGAGAGACAATATTTTGATCTGATTCTTGGTCTTGTTCGTCCATTAATCGAAGGCCAATAGATTATTCTTCGTGAAGCAATACCAGTATGCGATCGATTAATGGTAACTTTGAGACCATCTATTAACCATATATCACCAAAATTGTTCCTTCAATTTTATACTTATTAAAAGGTAGAGATTTGAAGGCAAAAATTAATTAATTGGACGCCACCATAGATGGAAAGCATCTAAAGCATTTTTTGGGAACTTCTTAAAACTGGCTATACCTACCTATAATCTTTAGCATTTTTGTGCCATATTTATTTGACAAAAGTGTCATATTTATATGCTATTGTAATACCACCTTAATGCAATGTAGGTATATCTACATAATACTAAAAATTAAGGACTTTTAAAATTTTTAAAAATCATTTGGCTCAGTGCAATTTTATTTTATAACATCGGAACACTGTAAATCAGTCTTTAGTAATTTGTAGATACCTACATATATATGAAAAAAAAAATCCGTTCAAACAAGAAAAGTACATTTGAATTGAGAAAGTAAAATGAGAATGAATTCGAAACAGTATGGAACACAGTATACAGATAAACAGAAAAATATGAAGCTGAATACATACAAACAATACCATGAGCAGCAATATGGAAAAGGGCGCATGACTTACATGACTTAAGTTATTTAAAACAAACAAAAAAATACTTGAACTTACTTTTCCCTTTACGGATGCTGCCCCTGCACCGTTTGTATTGACAATCACAAGGAAGCCGATGATAGCAACAAATATCTTAAGCGTATGCAATTTGGATGACTTACGCTAAATGTGATAATAAAATATTTTTAGTAATAGTTATGAACATATTGCAAAATTGTACAAGTATTTTTACGAAAAGTATAATTCGGAAAGTGCTTAATACTAATGTATTTTAGATATAACATTTTTTTTGGTTACCACCTCCGGTGGTACAAGGACGTACGTGTAAAAATGTAGATTCCTCACAAAACCCAATTAAATCACTTAATTAAAAAAAATTTAACAATGCAATCCTTTTTTAATGGAAGTAAGTAATTACAGTTACAGTAACTAAATTGAATACCTACGAATTACTGTTGTGAAGACATCTATAACAGCTCATAGACACTGTCATTTTTGGTAGGAATGATCGGAATTTAACCACTAATTAATTCATCATCAGATTCTTTGAATATATTTTTTGGTTGTGTAATAAGTTAATTTGTACTGTCTATAAGTAATTCCTGTAGTCTTCATTAGACTGTATGTATAGTATCTACAACAGTCATTTTAAATTAAAGTATTTAAAAAAATGCTATTGAAAAACGGTTCATAAAACTTGGTATAAATCGGTGGCTAAGGTAGAACTCTCTCTTCGATCGCATTTCTGCTCGCACTTGCTAAAGTAAAAATTGATGGGGTCCAGACTGCTACAGGGTGCTGAAACAGAGATGGTGGCGGATGAACCCTTAATGGGCCAACGGCAGCTCTCACATCCCCGAAGTGGGTTACTGGCACCGGAGGAATCCGGCCCCTTTTGTCCAAGGGGTCCAACAAAGGGCCTGGCCCTCCAGGTTGGGGGTTGTACGCCGGGGTAACTGCCCGACTGCGGAAAACAAACCCAGTTCCGAAACAACAACAAGCCTCGGATACGGATGATTTTACTGTTGACGAACCTGGCAAACGAATAAAGGACAACGAATTTCGGATCTGCACGTGGAATGTTAGGTCCCTTAACCGACCACGTGCAGCCGAACAACTAGCGGAGGCCCTGAACTGCTATAAAGCAGACCTAACCGCCATCTAAGAAGTGCGATGGGATGGACCGGGCAAGAAGAGGATGAAAGACTGCGATATTTACTATGGCGACTGCTATCGGCAACAAAAACAGCGCTTATTTGGATGTGGATTGGTCGTTGGAGGCAGACTTAGGCAAGAAGTCTTAAGCTTCAACTGTGTGAACGAGCGCCTCACGACAATCCGCGTCAAGGCTAAATTCGCCAACATTAGCCTAATATGCGCCCATGCCCCCACGGAGGAGAAAGACGACGACACCAAAGAGAGGTTCTACGAGCTCTTGGACAAGACATACGAGCAGTGCCCTAACTATGACATTAAAATTGTCCTAGGTGATTTTAATGCAAAGATAGGAAGAGAAGGCATCTTTGGTAGTACTGTCGGGAGGTACAGCCTACACGACACCACCTCCGATAACGGATTCAGGCTGATCGATTTCGCGGCGGGGCGAAATGTTGTCATATCAAGTACGCGGTTCCCGCATCTCGATATTCATAAAGGCACTTGGAGATCTCTCCATACAAAGCGGCGCTGCAAAAAAGGACTAGAGCTGCTCGTGAGCTCTACGCGCAGAAAAGAAGAGACGAACACCGGCTTCTCAGGAGGAAAAAGAAAGAGCACGAGAAGCGCGCGATCGAGGAAATAGAGAGATGCTACAGCAGGAATGAGGTTCGGAAGTTTTACCAAAGGGTAAAAAGAACCTGCCAAGGCTACAGAGCCCGAACCGAAGCCTGCAAGGACGAACAAGGGAACATCGTAGTAGAATCGCAGTCGATGCTGAGGATATGGAAGAA